>CAXIVR010000008.1:14133091-15392258 GCA_964035755.1 Teleogryllus oceanicus
GTATTCCCGTCAAGCAATGATCACAACTTGGTGGAATATTCATCATTCTAAATATTGATTGCCCCGGTCTCCCGGAATATGTGGTATTTAAGCGTTAGTGTAAGTGTGTGTGTGTAAGGGAGGATAGGACAAGGAAGAGGAAGGACAGATCGCGGCGGTCCGTGGCCCTTTTGATAGGCACGCCCGGTATTCGCCTGGTGTTGATCAAAAAACCCGAAAAACCCGATCGGCATCGGCCGCAAATTCTCAGCGACAGACGCGCTAAATTTCGACCTAGCTGAAAAATCGAAATTCCCGTCGTCAGGATCGAACCTAGGACCCCCCGGTCAGAGGCGCTGCGTAACATCGTTGACCCCGAGCTCCGCTACCGGTCCAGGGGAAAAAAAGATCACCGCCACTACCCTAAAAAAACTGCACAACACTTATGGGACGAATGACCTTGCAGTTGCGCCCCCGGGAAAACAGAAATAATCAATCAATACGCGAGATGTTACAGGTTGTTCATGACTGCAATAAATTTGACAAAGGGTGAATGCGCGGGAATCCCGAAATTTCCCCAACGTCAAAACAATCAAACAAAGCTATCGCCATTCTTCCCCCTTGCCCCTCGCAGTTACCCTTTGCAATAATCGGCGGCCCGGGTGGAGAAGTGGTTAAAACCCCAAAAATTCAATCTGAAGAGGCAAGTTCAAAACCAATTTCGATATTTTATTGAGCGAAAATCGATCACGTGCATCCCGGGATAGTATAATACAAAAGATTCCGGGAAAAACCCTAGGGACGTTTGTTAAAATTTAAAATTTCCCTTTTTTTAAGGAAAAGTCCCACGTAAAAATTTATTTCCATCAAGACAGCAGCGATTCTGAAACTAGAGAATATTTAGGGACAATTTCAAAAAAATTTGGGGCCCCCAACGCCCACAAGAAACTTGCAAAGTTTTGCAAAGAAACCGAGACTACGAGGCAGTCTGGGGTGCAAACACACAGGCCCCAAAGGAAACCCACATCTTTCGCAACCATCTCAGCAGAGATCTGTACTGTCTCAATTTGTAGCAGTATATTTTCTGAAATTAAATTTCAAAAATAATGCCTACCATGTGATAACCATGTAGTATAATTGTTTATTTAAAAACAAATACATTGAAACATAAAAACCCATATAGTATCTATAATTAGATTAAAAAGGTGCTTTATTAAAGTCCCTGTTTTAAAAAACAGGACTTTAAAAAGCGGTTTTAAAATTTTTACGTATACAATAAAGCAACCTTATAAACGAGTTGCATCCTTTTTTTTAAAAAAACAGCATTATAAATTTATAAGAGAACAAACTTAATTTTGCGAAACAATTTTTTTGGAGTTTCGGGTATGTGACATCTCCCATCGACATAAAACGAGATGTCCCTTTTATTTTTGTCTCCCTCATTGGACTAGCTGAAAGAGTGATGACGTAATTATTCGTGTCAAAAAATGAGGATAAGCATCTTTTGTAACGTAAATAACAATTTTTTCCAAAAAAAAGATACTTTATAATGCTGCTATACAAAAAAAATTTAAAGGGCTTATTATGAAGTAATGATTAACGAAAATTCCCCCTTCCATGTGAACCTGTGTAATTGAACCAAACCTTTATTATATCTAATTATTCGGAAATTGATCATTTAAGATGGTATTTTCGTTTTTTTGATTTCGTACAACATACGAAATAGAAACAGCTTTTAATTTCAAAATTTTTTGGTGCTTAAATGTAAGACGATTTTGAACATATGGATATATTTAAAATTTTACTAAAAACATTTAAATATTTAAAAATAATTTAAAAATTGACTCAGGGTAAAAAGCGGGGTTAATATGAAAATTTTTACAATTTGAAATTTAGTAAACTTAAAAGTATGAGAAAAAAAGGTTTTGGAGTTTTGAATTAACCCGGAAACTAGATTCAATTAACGACAATATCAGTTTCGTAAAATTATCGCTCCCGTGAATTAAATTTCCATGAAACCTGTTCTGATACACAATTTCGGTTTTATGCTCGCCCTTGAGATTCGCCATTTGACATCAGCGCTCTATACTATCTTTTACATCCTTTTTCATAATTTTAAGTTTTCGTTTTATAAAATTTTTGCTACCAGAATTTTGGATTCTAGGGAAATTATATTCCATTTTTTCCATACAATTGAACGTTAAGCAAATTGCAAAAATGCAGTTTCAGTTCCAGACACAGTGGAATTTAAAAAACCAGAGTTATTGGGGCATTTTACTGAGATTTCAAATGAAAGATGCATCTACTTTCATGTATAACCCATGCCATCGATTTCATCCAGTACTGTTTTAAAAATTTATATCGTAACTCTGTTTTTTTAAAAATATCAGAATCTTTCAAGTAATTAAATTTTTAATCGCAAAATTTTCATGAAATTCCGGGAAATACGCTCAAAAAAAAAGATGGCAACAATTCCGATTGATGCTACTGTATAATCCTAGGGAAATCCTCCATAAATATTTATTTCCCCGAAGCACAGCGTAATAAAATTTCAAGAAAGGCAGCTGATATAAAACCCTAAATTAAGAGAAAAAGAAAAATTTTTTTAAACGTATTATTGAAAAGCGCATTTCAACGTGAACAGAAAATGTAAAAACATTTGCTACAATCGGAGTATAATTTAAATTTCCTCGAAATCATTTTTTAGTTTCTCCTTTTTAAAAATTTCGTTCCCCCGTAGTTTCTTCCCATAATAATAGAAAGAGCAGGCATTTAAAATTTTGCAGAAGTAGGGATTTTTTTACAATTTTTTACCTGCAAAACCTTTATGATTTTCTTTAATTTACTTTGGGAAATAAGGGTCAATTAGTTCACTGTGAGCCAGCTCTTCTCGAATCGATGTTTTGCCCTCAGTGGGACACAGGGCCACCCAAAAAAAAACCCCACACCCCAAAAAACACACACACACACATTGAGATCTTAGGCCTTTTTTAAAATTTCTTTGTGGGCGTGTTCTCAGAGTAAATATAAGAACGTCTGGGTAGGCAGAGGGGTCCAAAATGATTAATTTCCCAAAGAAAAGATATGGAATTAGTTGATTGAATTATCATTGGGGCGCCTACAGCTAAGTTCATTATTCTCGGGTTTTGTGCATGTTTTCGTCGCGTGAGTTGGCGGTGATCTTGTCCCGCTGCCTGGCGAGGGCCGGGGGCCCGGGGCTTTCCCAACAAGTTATCTCCCCTCAGGGGGTCGCCCCCGCCGGAAAAACCGCCCGCCGGTCTCCCCGGGATGGTAGTGTAGTGCATGTTGTGTAAGTGTGTGTGTAAGGGGGGAGGAAAAGGGCAAGGATGGGGGAAAGGGAAAAGGGCGGGGCGGGCTGTGGCACGTTTCTTGACGCTCCCGCTTCACCTGGTGTTGATCGGGAAAAAACGAAAAATTCTGCCGAGCAGCCGGCGGAATTCGCCTCCAAACAGCTCCTTAGTAGTCTCCTTGGGTGAAAACCACAACCCCATTTCATTTTTGTGATTCTGCCACGCCCTGCTAGTCAAAATTTCCTAGGCCCCACGTCCTTTCAGTCATCCCTTTTTTCCCCGGGGAAACCTCCCATTTTACTTTGGGAAAGCTTGATTTGGCGTATGCAGGAGTACAAGCTGATGGGGAAAAAAAACAACAAACAGAATGTTCAACACATACAAGTTGGAAAAGAAGGGGGTTTTTTTAAAAAAAAGCGAGCACTTTCTAAACAAGTTTTATCCCGTTTTTCATCTTGATTGAAACATTCAGAAGCAAAAGCAATTAATTTCCATTTAGAATGTAACAGATCCCCTTTTTGGGGAGAATACCAAAAAAGGTAAAATCATGTAAATATTCATGCATCAAAAAGATTAGTATCAAATGAAAATGATGCATCATCTGAACGTTAATGGGGTTGTCTTTTTTTCTGTAACAGTCCATGAATTTTGATAACTTTAAATTTGGGTTTTATCGGGGAGCAAATAAACATTTTACATAGAAATGGCATTGGTTTTCAGTCATCGCTTACGCTATGAATTCATTTTTCCTTCTTTCTTACTATATCCATCGTCGTGACTTTTTATGATTGTACCAAAACGTCTATTATTTTTAGGGCTGATGCAGCTTTTGTCACATCACAATTTCAAATGTACAGGCAAAAATATAAAAATTTTCAAAAAGTCTAAATGAATAATAAAAATGTAATACGTATTAGTAAATATAAAGCAAGTATTATAGTTAACCACCCAAAAGTTAAATTATAAAAGAAAAAACTTTCTTTATTATACAAGGAAAATCATTTTCGGAAAATGAAACACTTTTAAATTTTGAAGTACATTTTCTGCAAACTTAAAGGAAAATATAAAATATTCTGCGATGTCTGATCCCAACCCCAAGCAATACCATTTTTTTAAGGTAAGTAAGGGTGAAAAAAAGTTAACATTTTTTTATTTTTCCTTTTATACCATTTAGATTCTGCATACTGTCAGAATATTGTATCTTGCAGCTTTCTCTTTAAAAGGGGGATATGAAAAATTTGAAAATGGATTTGATGATCAGAAAACATGCTTTGGGAAATAAAAACGTATTTTCTTTTATTTTGAACTTAACTTTGTTTCACTTTCACTTTAAAAAATACCGCAAGTCAAGCGTTTCTAAATATTTGAAACCAGAAAGATTTACCCGTATCCCATTCCGGTTCTTCCGTCAAATTATTAGTTGTAAAAAACCCTTATTAAGTCGATAACAGAAAATCTGAATTTTAAGATAGATGAAATATAGAAGGAAATTGAAATTTGACGTGGAAAGTCCCAAATCAAGGATTCATCAAAACGGTATGAAGTGTTTTCAATGGTAAACGTTTCCCAAATTTCTACGTCACCCTATAAAAAGTGAATTAAATTTTTTAAAAAATCGTGTTCTGTTTATTTTTAAAAACCCCTTTAAAAATTTTGAAATTCCTAACACATGAATTTGGGGGTTCTCCCTTCGTTTTTTGGAATCACTTTTAGGGATGGACCGTAGATATGAACGCAAAGAGAACACAATAAACGTGCAAATGCGTGACAATACAAATTCGATCCGCATTCCCAAATTAGAAAAAATGAACGGTATATGCACCCTTTTTCCGAATTTTAGAACTCTTCACGTGATTGTTTCGGGTACACCCCAATACAAAAAACAGAGCTGAAATAAAAATTTTTGGGACATTAAAACGCATCAGGAGCCGCATTGAAAAAGTTTGGGAAAGTCGAGGGTTTAGCTGCCTTTTGCTACAAGAAGAACATCTCGTGCTGCAACCTAACAAGTAGCCCTGTAAGATCCAAAATGAAAGTTGAAAGATTTACATTACATATTCAACCCCGTACTCATTCTAATTTAACAATATCCCCAGAATGTCAGGACTAAAGAATAAAAAAATGCATACATATACCTTGAGATGTTTAAAAGATTTCTTCCTTTTTCCCCACTGACTGCAAATTCGTGATCTTCCTTTGCTCGTTATGAATAATTTCAAGGTTCCCAAAAAAAGCATTGCAAATCCGCTGACGAGGAAAAAACACAGATGCAAACTAAAAAAAAAAAATGGCAGGGCATTCTTTCTCCCCGTTGTTCCCCCACCCAAACGTTCTTGCCAATCCTGCAAGATATTTTAATATGGGAGCACTCGGGCACTAAGGTAACTTTCAAAATAGCCCGCTCAATTTATTATTCCTGCCCTCAAATTAAAAAAACTCAGTGCGTGTTTATGTTCTCTGTCATTTGCATACCTTGCACTGCGCAATGTTTTTAAACATGTCCCGGGAAACTACCGTAACAAAAAAAAAAATTTAATATGATTAACCCTTTTTGGTCAAAATGCTTCCCAAAAACTTCTTGGATGTTTTTCCCTCTCTAAACTTGTCGGGTTGATCAGTGATTCCTGGCACTTCCTGCAAGATCTTTGTGCCAAGTGTAGTGCATTTTCCCCAAAGGGGTCGGTGATCTTCCTCGCTGGGATGAGATCCCCACCAACCCCCTTGGCTAGTGGGGGTTTCCCCCTCGGGGGACGGCCCCAGCCGGGAAAAAGGCTGCTCCCGCTGGTCTCCCCGCAAGTGTGATAGAGTACGGTGTGTAAGTAAGAGGGGGGAGATGACAAAGAAGGAAAAGAAAAAAAGCAAAATGGCATGGCCCGTTTGTTGGGGGACGCTCCGGGATTCGCCCGGGGCAAGCTTTGAATATTTTTTTACTTCGTAATAATAATAGGGCGTCATTTCGCATAGGCGGACCGTCTTCGTTGTGGGTTCCCCAAAACGGTGGACCCTTATATACTAATAATGAATTATTTTAAAAACGAATTAATCAGCAGAAAATATTCTAACGTTACTTAAGTTTCTTTTTTTAAATTTGCATTAAAACGTACTCAATACAATTGGGGTACGCCTTACGGGCACGAGGCCTGACTCTAAAGTCCCGAGCGCCATCCCGAGTAAACGTCAGGTTCAACCGGGGATATCGGCGCCCCTCCCTCCGCGAGGGGGGCCGTTTTCCCCCCCCAGCCCCCCCGCGAACCCCATCGGCGACCAAGAAAGGGGGAAACCCTGACCGGGGCGGGCGAAACGGCAACTTCCGCGCCGGCAAAGGGGGGGGGGCGAGAAGGCAGGGGGGACGGATTTGAAGTTGATAGCGCGTTCGTGGGAAAGGGGGGGGAGACGGGGTGGGGGGAAGGGCACCGCGCCGGGGATGGCGGGGACCGCGTAATGAATACAGATCCGGGCCTTT
Organism: Teleogryllus oceanicus; assembly: GCA_964035755.1. Classification (NCBI taxonomy): domain Eukaryota; kingdom Metazoa; phylum Arthropoda; class Insecta; order Orthoptera; family Gryllidae; genus Teleogryllus; species Teleogryllus oceanicus. The sequence continues at coordinate 14,139,845 of CAXIVR010000008.1, forward strand.
AACGCGCCGGTGCGGAAATGATAAATAAAATAGGGGACGCGTCCATCGCGTTCCCAAAAGCTTTCGCGGCCCTGCATGACTTGAGTCGCCTGCGTCTTTACGGGGGCTGGGATGGGGTTTAAGCGGGTTTGGACGTGGAGGGGGAAAAAGGGAAAAGTATTTCAATTACAGATTTGCGTGTTCGTACGTCGCCCTACGTTTATTGCTCCCGCAAGCCCTCTTATATGCTCAATGTTTTACGCAAAAATGGTAGAAAAAGTAGAGGGAGGGAAAGTTTGGGCTTTATGTACATTAAACCAAAACACGTTTGAGTAGTTTTGAGAATAGAGTATTAAAAAGTTTATGCTCAATATATTTATAACATCTGTAAAAATTACAATTGGCACATTCGTTAAAAAAAACTTACATTATTTTCTGAATTCTGGGTTTGGGAGTTGTGAGTTTTTAAATTTCACGGGGGAATTTTAATACCCGCATGCTAGTAACATAGCGATAATCAAGATTTTATGCAATTAATGGCTTATTTAGTTAACTAAACGAAAAATATAAGAGAACTAATTATTTTTGTCTTCGGGCATGGTACTATTTCTCTTAAAACAATGAGGTCATGATCAAGTGAAATCACGAGGGAATTTTAAACATTTCCAGCCAATGCTATTCCCTAGAACACAAAAGATGAACTGTAGTACCTGTACCACATACAGTCGGCTCCAGTTATAGTGAACTTGGATGCAGTGCACCGTCGGTTATAGTGAACTTAAGTCATTGGTCCCGATTCACTTCCATTACAAATAAGCATAAGAAGATTCAGTTACAGTGAACTTGAACCTCGGCTGTGGTGGATGTGTCCCCTGAGGTGAAGGTAGCGGACTAGGAATGGAGGTACTTACGGAAGACCTTACATCAATAATTTAACTACGGAAACAAAGGCCGTGACCTGCGTGGGCTACAACTGACGACGGTGACGCGCGATTGCTTGCTTCTGTATCAAACCTGGTGTTACTTGATAGTTCTACGCAATTCTAGCAGAGTTCTACTACGATTGATTGATTTTTTCGTGTCTCCGGGCGCGTCAACTGCTTCGGTCATTAGTCCCGTTAGTGTAGTGCTTGTTTTTTCTCGGGAGATGGCGATGATTTTCCCCTCGCTGGATGGCGAGATCCGGCACCGACCTATCGTCGGCTAGTGGGGTTTCCCCTAACCAGGACTCTCCCACCAGAAGGGCAACGCCCCTGCCGGGACAAGCTCTAAGCTCCCGACCGGTCTCCCGGAATATATGTTAGTGTAATGAATGTTAGTGTAGGTGTGTGTGTAAAGGGAGAGGATAGGACAAGGAATGGGAAGGACAGATCACGCGCGGTCCGTGGCCCGTTTTGTAGGGCTCCGGCATTCGCCTGGTGTTGATCAGAGAAACTACGGAAAAGATCAGAGCAGCCGGCCGCTAGAATTCTCCTCCAGACACCGACTGAAATCTACCTAGCTGAAAAGCTAGTGTCGAAAATCTTTCCGCCGTCAGCACTCGAACCTAGGACCTTCCGGTCAGAGGCGCTGCAGTGACAGAGTTCTACTAGATAGTTCGCGACTGTCACAGCCTGTTAACCGCCCTGCCGTGCGAAAAAGCGATAGTTTCATTAGGCATTTGCGCCAACCTGCGGCCGAAAAGTTATCGTATGCTATTTGGCGAGTAAAGGGCTTTAGGAGAGTGAGATGTTGTTCCAACAATGCAAGAGCCATTGAAGGGTGTCAAGACTGCATTTCAATATTTAGTTCCAGGGGACAATGCAGAATTAGGTATGGAGAGGACACGAATTCTGGAGAAGGATCAGGGGAAATTACTAATGAAAGATATATGAAGCAAACAATTTAAAATAATTAATTTTTTAAAGACAAATAAAGATACTGAAAAGTTACTCGGCTGTTCGTGTATTTTGCTGTATATATATTAATAAAATCAATAATTATGGAGAATCTATTTATTTTGACATCATCGGATATAGTGAACCTGGGTATAGTAAATCAAAACTGTTATTTCCCAGAAGTTTACTATAACCGGAGTCGTCTGTATTATTTACATATCAAATTGCATGAAATATCAAATAGAGCGCGGGTTCATGGATTTCCCTGGATAAATAGCAACGTAATAACTGGAGCCAGTCTCCTTGCAATCGTGACCTCATATGCTACTGCGTTCTCAGCCAGTAAAGTGCAATATAATACGTACTTCGTGCACACAGTTTGTAAATCAATATGCCAAACAAAGATATTATTACCTGCAATATACATTACTCATCGTGCAACTCAGCTCCACTTCCCAGAGTGTCGGGAGTACAAATATTTGTTCAAGTCTGTGTGTGTGTCCCTTTATTATCTTAGTAATTATCTGTTATCTTTATTGATCAATACAGATTTCATAAATTATGGGTATTATCTGTGTTCTGTATTTCACATATAGAATCTAGAAAAACGTTGTGAAAGTGTAACTAGGTTCACAATGTAATAATATAAATGTTACATTTCACAGTGGAATGTTAATTCATCTTCATTGACATACGATATTCACGATAACCTGCTGAAAAGGTCGCGAAAGAATTTATAAATATTTCTTAATAACACATTGAAAAATTTGTAAAAAAGAGCCCTTAAATCAAAATCTAATAAGTAGATATTATAATATAATTAATAATATAAAATAATAATTAGTTATTATATGTATAAGGAATAATAGATATTACAGTGAACTTACCTACACAAAATAAAAACGCAGTATATAAAATTATAATTAACAAAACCACAAGCAGATATGAGATAATAACGAATAATCTAGGTTACAGTGACCACGATGCACAAATTTTCTTACAATTACTAATAACATGAATACTGACATAACAAATAATGCACGAAAAAGTAATACTTGAATCGCAGACGGAATTAGAACATCGTGTAAAAGCAAACGACGCCCAACACTGTATAAGTGCCGAAGTGATGTTGAAGTTTGTTGCTTGTAATTGTTTATCACTTGAAGCATTTAATTCCATTAGTCAGAGTACTTCAATTTCTAAATTGAGATCGTTTGGTGTAGTTGGTAGTTTTTCATAATGGATTGGCATATATTGGAATGTATCATATGTAAAATACAAAATCCGGAGATTTAAAAATTATGGTGTGTATCTCAGATATTTCTTCTAGGCCTATTACTGATTAATATCTTTATGAAGGACATCACAGTGATAACGAGAAGCTTTCAACGCAGTCTCTTTACAAGGTCGCTTGAATGTACTAAAATGTATAATGTCTCATCGCGATTGTTCTTGATCTACAAGTTTGAGTGAATTCATTGGCTGAGGTGAACAATACTTCATTCAATTCTACAAAATGTACAAAGATATTTCCGAGAAGCAAAATTGGGAAACTAAATGAATAAATACACTATCTACTCTTGAACTAGTTGAGAAAATTAGAGACCTGGGTTTATTCTTTATGCGATAATGAGCTTCGATCAACGTGGAAAATATTTACTCAAGCTACCATACAACTCGGTTTCATTGAAAAAAACGTGTCAAGATTTTATATTGCTAACTTTCTTTTAAATTTTGAATTTCCTCTTAGTGAGACTTCTGTATTAATGCTTGCTTCGATTATCTGATCGCCGTTTCCATAAGTACATATAAATAGGTTAGAAACAATAGACTACAAATTTGTTAGAGTTGACGCACCACGTTTGAATCTTACTCAACCATTCTTGAATTGTAATTTTAACCAAATTGCTTTGGAGATACAAATCCCTTGGAACCCTTGAGAAAGTCGTACGATGTTAAATTTTTGAATAAACTTTGTAATGGAGTAATGGAGTGTGAAATATTATTCAGCGCTTTAAAGTTCAAGATGCCCGGTAGAAATTCTAGGCTGAATATGTTCTTTGCAGATGACTCCCGCAAAAGTATGTATACAAATAACAATCCATTAACCAGTATGAGTAAAATGATCAATCTCCTGATAGGTGATATTCGGTTCATGAAAATATGTGATAGGATGGAGCTAATTCACGATTACTGTGTTATGTATTACTAATACCAAAATTTCGTAAATTTTTACAAAATGCATGTAGAATTTTTTTTTAAATTTTTTTTATTTTTTTTTGAAATTTTTTCGGGGATTATATTTGACATCGTCCCCTCCCGCCCCAAAAGTGTTCTTTTTTAGGAAGGGGTTGGATGGGTTTTTAAAAACATTTTCCCACTTCATTGTTTTGAGAGCGATGTCAAGTAAACTCTTCAAGAAAAATGTTTGACTCATCCTTGCTTAAAGATGATTTTAAATTTAGAATAGGTTGCATTTTCTGGGTTTACGGAGTCGCAAATTTATATATATTTACAACAGTAAAAAATACGGATGTTATTTAGTGAAATAAACTGAGGTGCAACGTGCGCAAAGTATTTGAATAATAAAGGTATCGGCTGTCCTTTTTTCCCCACGGGCCCCACCATGTTGCCATTATCGGTTACAGAGATCTCTAGTTTACAAACACCCTTTCTGGGGAACCATAATGAAATGACACGACTAGCATAGGAAACAAAAGAAGCACCAAATTCAAATGAATTATAGCATTCTTCAAACAAAAATATTAACATAAACAAATTGACAATTACCTTCATACAACCTAAAAAGTAAACCCTTCTCTCTTCATACCTGTAATTCGCTTTTGGCACATATAAATCTACTTTCTTAGAAAAATGGTGTCCATAAAACTTTATTATGAATTTAAATGTAACCGTGATGTTTGTCCAGACGACGTAGAAAGTAGCTTAGACAGACATGTTTTGTTTTTCATCATTGAAAAGAATAAATATAAACAAATAACGTATTTAGCATATAAAATTTTTTTGAATAGGGTGTAGAACGGCTGGAAAAAGACTTGTAAATTTCTGCGACCATTTCTTTTACTTTCTCGCTACGCAGGAGAGGGAAAGTTATGTAATCCTGTGCGAAAAAACAGCAAATTTTCGACAGAAAAACTTTTATTAGAGGTCCCTGGTAACAAAAAAGGATAAATCCAGTTGCTAAATTTAAAAAAATCTTGTAACGCGTGGTGTAGCCAGTCCGTTTTTCGTGTTCTGTTCCAAAATATCGATTGACAAAACGTCCGTCCGTCTATAAACAACGCTAGTGGTTAAACAGTAGAGTAATACATTTTTTTGTTAAACAGTAGTGACAATAATTAGCACGTCACGAAAACTGAGGTGTGTATATGTGCGTGTGTGTGAATGCTACGTAGCACATATTTTGTTTTTTAAATTCTCGACACGATTTAATAATTTTCCGATCCACTTCTGTAAAAACCAGCATGAATAATAATCGATGCGAGTATGTTTTTCTTACGTTGAAAACATGTACCTGCCCTTCTATTGGCTTCCGAAATCCAGACAATTTGATAACCTGAAAAGGGTACCGTTTTCATTAATAGGGACTATGGACGTTTTATTGTACCAGTACTCACAGAATTTTAATCTTCGTAATATTAACTTTAGAATCAGACACCGACTTGGGTGGCTCAGGGCATCAATTGGTGTCACTGTGGTGCTTCTGACCGGGTGGTCCTGGTTTCCAGTCCCGACGGCGGTGGCAGGATTTTCGACACTAGCTTTTCAGCTAGGTCGAATTCGTCGCTCTCTGGGGGAGAATTCTACCCACCGGCTGCTCTGATTGATAGTTTTCAGAGGTATCTCCGATCAACATCAAGCGAATGCCAGGAGCAGGACCCTTACAAACGGGCCACAGACCGCGCGCGATCTTTCTTTCCTCTTCCTTGTCCTATCCTCACCCCTTACACACACCTTATGCTAACATGCACTACATTACCACACATGCCGGAGACCGGTCGGGAGCTTATACTGCAGTTTGAACACAATTGAACTTGATGTTCCCGTCAGTTGTTCAGCCAGCTGTGTTAGTTCTCCAATCGAGAATTTAAACGTCACGACATTTAGTAACGTGTAAGCCCCTGATTAGAGAACTGACACAGCTGGCCGAACAGCGAACGAAATGTCAGGTTGAAGACTGTAAAAACCGCAGTATAGAACTTGTCCCGGCTTGGCAGTCCCCTGCTGGAGGCAGATACATAGATAGGGAAAACCCCGCTAGTCGACATGGGAGCCGGATGTGTCCTAAGCGGAAGGAGATAAAGCCGCCCCGAATTAAAGAGCACACTAACCTCAAGGAACTAATAATCTTAACAGTTGACGTGTCTGGAGTTGTCAATCGATGCTCAAGATTGATAAGAGACGACTTGCGAAAAAAGTCACAACAAATTTAAAAAATATTAAAAAATTGAAAAAAAAGAAATAAAAAGTGACAAATTAAAAAATTAAAGATAAAAATTAAGAAATTAAAATTTTTAAAATTTAAAAAAATTAAATAATTTTCAAATTTAAAAAATCAAGGAAATTATAAAATTCAAAATTTAATGTCTTTTTAAATAAAAATTTAAAAAATTAAAATTTTAAAAAATTTATTTTTTTAAATTAAGAAAATATTCAATAATTTAAAAAATTAAAAAATTAAAAAATTAAAATTAAAAAATTAAAAAAAAATTAAAAAATTAAAAAAATAAAAATAAAAAAATTAAAAAATTAAAAAATTAAAAAATTAAAAAATTAAAAAATTAAAAAATTAAAAAATTAAAATATTTCTTTCAATTTCAAAAATTGTTAAAAATTAAAATTTTAGAAACATTAACACATTTTAAAAGCTTAAAAGCAAGGGGAAACGAGGTATGGCCGCCCGGTGAACCTGTCGTCGGTGGGTGGGCGCGGCCATCGGGGGGACGGCGCAGGCGCTGGGCGTGCTGCGGGGCGAGCTGCCGGGGTCGCCGCTGCGCCTGTCGCTGCAGGATGCCTCGTGGGCCAGCGCCCGCGTGCCCTCCGGCGCGCTCGTCGGCGCCCTGCCCGCGGCTTCCTCGCCGACGCCGCCGGCCGCAAGAGGGCTCTGCTCGTCGAGACGGCGCCCATGATCGTCGGATGGCTGCTCATCCTCTTCGCGGGAGAATCGGTGAGGCACATTACTCTTCCGTATCACCGGGGAGCGGTAGCTCAGTGCATCAACTGATGCCTGCAGCGCCTCTGACCGGGAGGCCCCGGGTTCCTACCCCCCACGGCGGCAGGGAGTTCGACCCCAGCTTTTCAGCTAGGTCGAATTCGTCGCTGTCTGAGGAGAATTCTAGCGGCCGGCTGCTCTGATCGGTAGTTTTCCGTGGTTTCTCCGATAAACACCAGGCGAATGCCGGAGCAGTCCCCTATCAAACGGCCCACGGCCCGCGCGCGATCTTTCCCTCCCTTCCTTATCCTATCCTCCTCTTACACACACACAATTAAACTAACATGCACCACACTCTCACATATTCCGGGAGACCGGTCGGGAGCTTAGAGCTTGTCCCGGCTGAGGCGGTGCCCCGTTGATGGGAGAGTCCTGGTTAGGGGAAACCCCATTAGCCGACGGTAGGTCGACGCCGGATCTCGCCATCTAGTGGGGGAAGATCACCGCCTCCCGAGAAAAACATGCACTACACTAACGGGACTAATTCCCGAAACCCAGATGACGCGCCCGGAAACACGAAAAACAAACCAAACCAACACTTCCGTATCAGAGCAATACCCTACATGAATGTGTCCCTTCACCCCCTTTAGCCTCTAATTAGAGGCTAAAAACCGAAAAGGTTGTTTCTACAACCGCAGGTGGAGAGAAGTGGTTGGAAGCCCGAAAAATGACAACTAATATTGCACATTTCGACACGCTGGTTTCCTGAAACTCAAAAGTGACGATTGCACGCCTTGCGATATGCCGCATGAACTCGCATAAATAGTATTGCTCAATCAGATATCTCCTTTCGATGGCGGCATTCACTTCGTGTTTGGTGTGACGTGTGGTTTTTCGTGACGTGTGCCAGACACAAACAAAACGTAGAAGCAGTTTAAATTTACTTTAATAGGTGTATTCTTCAAAACGAAGTTCCTTAGTTCTTCTATTTACAAAAACAGCGTTAAGAATTAGGCCTACAAAACCAAAACAAACCATGCAGCATGCTTTGGGAAAACCCCAGAAATGAATAAGCTTTACGTGAATTTGAGAATGTTATCTTTTAATGGATGTCTTTCGGTGGTCGAAGATAAGGGACAGAGCGCCTGTGTTTTTTGTTATTTCCTGATCATCGACTCTGACCGGGAGGTCCTAGGTTGGAGTCCTGACGGCGGCAGGGTTTTTACACTAGCTTTTCAGCCAGGTCGCGAAGAAAAAAAACATGCACTACAATTTTCGGGGCTAATGACCAACTTTGTTGACGCGCCCCGGGAAACATCAACCAACCAACCTGACCATCCAAATTGTCTCTGAGACCGGGCTGTCGCGATGTCCCGACTCACGCACAAGCTCGGCAAGAAGACAATCAAGGTAACTTCCCCTTTTCTGTGCACGTCTTCTAGAATTCAGTGAGAAATACAATTATTCAAATTATCGTTTCCATGTTGTCGCGGCAGGAAGTATTATTCTAAAGGACAACATGAATAAGAGCCAAAATGTATTGCCTTTTTATCCTTGAAAATACATTTTATTACATGGGAGCTTTTTTTTGTTCAAAATTTAAGTAGTATATGACTTAGTGTAGGGGTTACAGAATTTTGAAAATGTCACACATTTTTCCCCATAGCACGTCATACGCAGTTTTAACTGTTTTTTTTTTTGACATAAAATAAATAAAATAAAAAATAAATAAGGTGGTGATGGAGGGGTACCTCTCTCCTCACTGAAACGCGCACATGCACTATCGGAGGGAGTTTTGTAAGTTGTTCGCCTTTACGAAAAAAAAATAACACAATATTTTCTGATTAGTACGACCTCTGCCCTGAAAACAATTGCCCAGTAAGCAATGGCAAGCATCGTGTTGCTCCCAGGAAGAAGGTAACTCATATTTTCTAACGGCAATTGCTGCACTGCTGGTCGGCGCGTGTGGACCGTGATAAACTCCACCTGGCGTCTGAGTGAAGGCGACGGGAAATAAATTTGAAGGCAGAGAAACAACAGATTTCAGGAGACACCATCGACTCATCTTTCTAATGCTAGCTTACACTGCACAGGCATAACACTGGCTGCGGCAAGATGCGTTCGAAAAGCAAGTGTTTTGTCGTCGCGGGAACAATGCTAAACCGGCGAGATGCGCATCGGGGTTAGCAAGATGATGTAACCATTGTAGAATTACGACCGTTAATAGTAGGATATGGATCATGGGGTCGGTCAATTAATGAAATACATTAGTTTGCCAACGTTTGAAATATTAATTCCTTCCCTCAGGGCTAACAAAAACACAATTACAAGGAATAAGGACACTTTCTGAACAACAACATTAGAATTCACACAAAAATGCCATCTAATGTATGCAAAATGGCAAACTAATGTATTTATTAATTGCCCGATCCCGTGATCCATACCCTACTACAAGATGATGTAACGTTTGTTTTCGCTTCAGCAGACAATTAAATTGTATTTTCGGCGGTATTACTCGTATAAAGCTGCCGATGACAAGAAAATCAGACAATAAACTTCGGCTCCTCTAGGCATGGTACATACTTGCAGCTTACTTTTGAGGATAATATACCCCAATCAAGTTCCTTTAACGTTTTTTATCATATCTTCAAAATAATAAAAATATAGCATAATTTATACATCTTATAAAGCTCGTCCCATTACGTTTAGTTAAGTGAAAACTGCATCTCATTATCTGTAGCGATTCAGAAGATATTTGAGTCGATCAGCTTCAAGTTGGTCTGAGGTGTAACGTTAAAGTTAAGATAGCACTAGGAAGGGTGTAAAAAGTTAGGATTGTTTCAATCTATCCTTAGGAACCTTGATTTAATACGGAGCTTTTGTTTGATTGATTGATTTTTCGTGTTTCGGCGCGTCACTACTGTGGTCATTAGTCCCGTTAGTGTAGTGCATGTTTTTCGGGGGATGGCGATCCCGGGGCCGACCTACTGTCGGCTAGTGGGGGTTTCAACCAAGACACTCCACCAGCGGGCACTGCCCAGCCGAGACAAGCTCTAAGCTCCCGACCGATCTCAGGAATATGTGGTAGTGTGGGGCATGTTAGTGTGGGTGTGTGTGTAAGGGGAGAGGATAGGACAAGGAAGAGGACGGTCAGATCGCGCGCTTTCCATGGCCCGTTTGGTAGGGTATCTCCGGCATTCGCCTGGTGTTTATCGGAGAAACACGGAAACTACCGATCAGAGCGCGGCCGCAAGAATTCTCCTCCAGGCGCGTCTGAGTTCGGACCTGGGTGAAAGCCGTGTCAAATCATGCCGCCGTGAATGGAACTAGGGCCTCCCGGTCAGAGGCGCTGCAGTGATATCAGTTGAAGCACTGAGCTACCGCTCCCGATTTAATACGAGGCCATGAAGCACGACGGCTCAGATAAAATATTGTGGAACAGGGTCTGCCTTGTGCAGTGTCATTCATCAACGTCTACTAAGCTTACTACTGCTAGTAATAATAATGCTATTTGAGGGGGACGTGTGAAGTGAGCGAGTGGTCTTGTCCTCAGGTGTGGATGCTGTACGCGGGTCGCTTCCTCACCGGCCTGGGCGTAGGCGCCAACGCCGTCCTCGTCTCCATCTACTGCGAGGAAATCGCCGAGGTGCACGTGCGAGGCAAGCTGGGCCCTACCTGGACGTGCTCGTCTGCGTGGGCATGCTGCTGGTGTACGTGATGGGAGCGCTGCTGCCTCTTCTGGTACACCGTGGTGTCCCTGCTGCCGCCCGTGGCGTTCCTGCTCACCTTCTGCTGGATGCCGGGTCGCCGGCTTCCTGGTCGTGCTGGGCGCGAGGAGGAGGCCGCCTGGCCCTGGCCTGGCTGCGGGCCCAGACGCCGACATCCGACCGGAAATGCAAGCTCTGGAGAATCTCATGAAGCGACCGCATGATTCCCTTCCGCGTGTGAGTGTCCTGTGTTGCTCGTTTCCTCGGGTGGACCGCGCCACCGTCAAAACGTTGGCGATCGTCTTCGGTATAATGTTCTTCACCCAAGCCACCGAGTGAACATATTTATCTTCTACATCACGGACGTGTTCAAAGAGGCCGGCACCGATTTATCGCCGAGAATGGCCACCGTCGTCATCGGTGCCGTTCACGTGATCGGCACGGCTTTTCCGACCTTGCTTGTGGATCGGTTGGGCAGGCGATTGATTCTAGGCGTAGCTGGCCTCGTGAATGGTTTGTGCTTGGTGGTGATGTCTGTGTATTCGTACTTGGACGTCGAAGGCTATAATTTGGAGGCGTGGCGTTGGGTACCTCTGGCAGCTCTCGTGATCTTCATGTTCATGATCTCAGCGGGTCCGGGGCCGTTGTGTTGGTTCATGATGGCGGAGTTGTTGCCCATGTCGGCCAAGGGCTGGGGGAGTGCTTTGGCTGTGGCCTTCAGTCGACTCTGCGTTGTGTTGCTTGTTAAGGAATTTCCACCCATGGCACTGGCTTTGGGATTAGATGTTACGTATGCTATTTTCGCTGTTCAGAGTTTTCTGGGTATAGCTTTACGGTTTGGTGTGTGCCTGAGACAAAGGGTAAAACGAAAGAAGAAATTCAAAGAGAACTTAGAGGTGACAAAAGAAAGGAAGATCGAAGAAACGAAGATTGCTAGTTTATTGGTATATTATTACAAGTTGCAAATTTGTTATAATGGCTGATATAAAAGAGAATCTCATCTGGATATTCATATTTCCAAATTTGCCCATGGCTTCCTTTCGTAACAATTCTTCTCATGATTTAAGAACTGAATTATGCGCAAGAAGAATGCATTGATAAAAAGGTCGAAACGTGGTTAACCAACTTTAGATGGACAAGCAATGAATGATTGAAGTGTTTGAAGTGAGTGATGTAATACTCTGCTTGAATATCGAACTTCAAGTATATTTTTGTACACGTGAAATAATTTGAGCGTTTCAAGCTTCGATATAAAAAATAGTGATCTGCTTACTTACTGACTCGCTGATCTGAGAAAACTCTGAGATTTGTGAATTTCAGATTTCGAAAAAACGTACAAAACTGATAAAACGGAAATAACTTATAAAATATGTACAATGAACTTTAAATAATAATTTCAAAACCCTCTGAACTTATTTTCTCAATTTTAGTGAAGAATAGGTGATGAAATGATAGTGCTCTAAAATATTATTAGTTTTCTTACAGGAAAATATGTAAGTTCTGTATTAGCTCATAACGACTTCTGTGTAAAATCTGAAATGAATGTTTCTGGAATTAACATTCTTGACTTTCAAATAACTTTCAAAAACAAAACCACCATATTTAATGCAATGTAAATGTTGAACTAATTTTGTATGACAATGAGCTAACGAGTGGGCATTTTGATATGATAAAGGATTACTTGAGAAAAAATATTTTTCAATTTCTACAAATTCAACTAATATTTAGTATAAAAAACGTTTTTAATGTTCAATTGTTAACTTATATATTTATAGAATAAAATAAATCTTCTCTATGTCGATTTTTACATTTACCCCAGACATGTCGGATAAAATGGCAAATCCTAGTTTCTCTTTCTTCAGTGACCTAAACTGGGGGGGCATATATATATGTGTACACCAAACCTAAGTCTTATTCACGCACTTTCTCTTGAGCCCTATTTCCACTGACTTTTATATCAAATTTGTGGCTCGATTTTCGACGCAATATAATTTCTATCACGCGGAAGCGAACGTTTCTGGTAACAAATTTTGTGAACAACGCTCCTTGTCCTAATTTATCCTAATTTCAACTAATGTTCGTAAAGTTGGAGTGGGTACTCGATGGCTCAAAGAAACGTGTGCATATAATACTAATTGTGGATTGTGACTTATATGGTGTTTAATATCTATTATGCCCATATCTTGTTTGTAAATCGGCGGAACCAGTTTTATATCTGATTTTAATGTTTATAATTGCTGCTGTTTACATTTACAGTTATCTTGCAGTGGAATTACTTCATTAATCACTTTGACCAAATATGATAGATATTAAACAATAATAATAATAAATTTTCAATTAGGAGTAAAAGCAAACATTCAAATCAAAGGGCAATAATTTTAATACTGTTTACTTAAGAGTGCATGGATTGTATTAACTTCTACGTTCAGATTAGGAGGTTTTAACAAGGATTATATTATTACATTAACGGAGCTGCCTTGCCCAGAAGAGAGAGAGTAGTTTCATTTACAGAGCCTTGTAATTCTTTTCCACATATTTACTATATACAAAAACAACTGGAATAATTAAATAAAACATAACTCAATACGAAAAACAAGAAAGAATTCGGCTTACCTGTACACTGGAGAAAGTTTATTTCAGACAGAATTGAAAAAGAAAAATAAACATGAAATAGTAATAAAGAGTAAAATAATATAATCTTAATTGAAGCATAGAGTAAAGATGTATATAGAGGGCCTGCGAGGCTTGTTTTGAGCTACCCTCCTTTGAATAGTTTCCTGTCCGCTGATAGAAAGCGCTAACGTCGCGAAGTGTGATGTGGAAGAACAGGACTGGCTGTTGGTGGGGGCATTTGTAGAAATATCGCGGTGCAGAGGACACGAAAAGGATGCTGCCGACGGGAGGCCTGGCTGGCTGACCCAGCCTGGTCCCGCTTACCTGCCCTCCCTCCAGCCCCGGAGCTTCCCAGGCGACTGCGTGGGTCTTTCTGACGAACGATGGATGTACTTGCCTCCAGTCCAGTCGAATGGTAGAAAATAAGAGAAAGTTTTGGTGTAGTTTTGATATTTGGTTCCTATATTTTGGTCGCTGATCACGAATATCAGGGTTTGCCAAGAAAGTTTTGTCTAGAAATACAGTTTTTAAGCAAAAATACGTAAATACCACCACACCTTTTGTCAAATAAAATAACTCAAAAGCCATCCATTTTTCGTAATTTCAATGGTCCTATAGAAAATGAAAGAAGATAAAATTTACTACATTTAATGTCCAAGAATCTGTTTCTCCGATTAACGATTTAGCCGTGAGAACACCATGAAATTTGGTGATGTAAGCGAAACACATGAAATGCGGGAATTATCCTATTTTATCTCAAATATAACTTAAAACTATAAATTTTTCGTAAGTATTAACCGATATGAAAATGAAGGAGGTTAAAATTGCTCATACGTGAATGTACAGTTTTCTTTGTAGGATCAATGGTATTGCCGTTAGTGTGCAAAATATCTCTGAATGTTACTGTGCTCTTCAGCGATGCGTATTCTGGCAATTCTTCGCGTTTTTTATCGGATAACTTGAAAATATTTTGAAAAATCTAAAATAAAGTAATTGTTTTGTCTATATTTTTGGCTTTTAAAACTTTGTTTCCGCGTTAAAAGTTATTGATGACAAACTGAATACCAAGAGAGCATTCTCAATTTATTAACATATAGCATTTTAGCAGTCCATGTCAATACGTCATCAATAATGGATTTTTATCTCGTACAAGTAACACGAGTCTATCCGTGACACCATCTTGATTATGTGTCAAAATATCTATCACCAGTACATCTCCAGATGTTTTTATGGTTACTCTGAAGTGCTAAGTGAATTGAAATGTCTAAAAATGTGCGTACATTGTGTTAGACAACACGATTCAAAATGGACGTGGAAAGAAAATTTTCTTGCTACCACGAATAATGAAAGCGTTAATAGCAATGTTGAATATAACGATTTTATTTAGCAGAAAATGGCTTGCAAACAAGCGAATGAAGATGATTACGATAATGAAATACAGTTTTGCGCTTAGATTCAACTAATGAGACTGAAGGTGAGGATGAAAGAGATGTGTTGGTAATATGGTTAGATCTCTGCCAGCATGCAAAATGGTCTTTTTGAAATGCACAGAAGAACGACAAAGTTTCTTCACCTGATTGCTACCATAAGTGAAACCTTACTGATAACTTTGTTTCTCCCAATCCAAATAAGTGGGATTACGAAATCTCTGGTGTAGGCCATACGGAAGAATGAACTTTGCTTTACAGAAATTTGACGGAAATTTGGCTTTACAGAACATTGGTTATCTCCTAATGACCTTAGCATTTTCCAGTAAATTCCAAACTTTTTACTCTCGCAGGCTTTTATTGCAGAGAGAGAGAGAGAGAGAGAGAGAGAGAGAGAGAGAGAGAGAGAGAATCGCATAAAGGTTCTACGTATGGGGGTTCCTGTATTTACACTAGAAATAATATTGATTCTATCTCCCTGACGGCATAAAATGTGTATTCCATTGAAAATGTTTTCGAAATTTCTGTTGTACATCTTACTTCACTTCAAAAGTGATAACATTTCTTTGCATCTACAGACCTCCAACAAAGAGAACTGCAGATTATATTTTGTTCTTAGAAACCTGAGATAATAATGCACAAAGTCAGCAATCGCTCTTGAATCCATTGTTGTATGCGGAGATTCTACTACTGATTTTCTGGTCGAATCTTAAGAGAAAGAAAAGTTTCTCAATTTAATTAATTCCTTGAATTTGAACATCACACCACGTACCTACACGGATCACAAAAATTCGATGAAGGCAATTGATCAAATTATAATTAACAAAACTACTACTTGATATGAAGTTAAACAAAAGATTTTAGATACAGTGACCACGATGCAATAAATTCTTACCATTATAAGAAATGCGATCACTGACACAATAAATAATACACGTATGACTAGATTGTTTACAAAATTAGGGGCCGGGGGGTATGACTAGATTGTTTACAAAAATTAGGGGATTAGGGGCCGTATTCTCGAACCGCTGCTGAGCAATCTCCCGGTAGCCTGCTACCTGGGGACTCCCTTGCCGCCAGGCCGGGGCTGCCAAGAGCGGCAATATGGCCGATGGTATTCTGAAATCACTTCCAGCTTTGTCCCAGAACGGGAGCTTGCTCTGATTGGTGGGAACGACTTAAGCGAGACTCGCACGCCAGATGGAAGTGAAAAACAACACAATGAATCTAAGTGAAATTATTTTTATTTTTATTTCTACTTTCAACTGTGTATTTTTATCATTAAAAAGTGAATATACAAAGGTTGACAACATTGTATATTACCCACTTAATTTGTGTACATTCCCAGTGAATTGTAGCCTGAAACTAATAAATACATCCACAATAGTATTTTGTGTAATTGCAGCTATATGACATTCGTGTTTGCAGATTGTTTCGTGTTCCAACTGATCCACGCATTCGAGTTCTGGTGGTGGTGGTGTGTGTTTGGTCACTGATAGTGATCGTAGTGGTTTTCTTTGTATTTCCTTTTCTATAACGACACGGCTATTCTCCCTGGTACTTTCTCTATTTTCGAATACTGCTCGACTTGAGTTTCATTATAACTCTATTAAATTACAAAAATTTGAAGAGATGTGGACAACCTGTTAAATTGACCAAACATGTAAATGACAAAAGCCACAAACGTTAAGAGAAACCCTAGGATAAGTGGAGAAAATTTAGTGTTGAACTGCAACCGATTTAAATCTTAATATTAGTGCATCTACTGTCAAAAATGTGTGTTATATGGATGTTTTTGTAGAAATGCCAAGAGCAACAATTTATTAATCTGGTAAGGAAGGGATAGAGTATGCAAACACACAAGAATTGTTCAACAGAGTACTGGAAAAGGTTTTATTTACTGATGAAATTAAATTCATTGTTCTTCTAGAACACGCCAAAAAAGTGTGGAGGGAAAAGAATTGTGAACAGGAAGAAAAATGCTTCCTCAGTCAAATAGGGTGATAGTAGGTGGATCATGAAAGTTATATTAACCCTACTTAAGAAGAATTTACCATCCAGCATTGAAAAATTGGGATCAATAAACAGTTATGTTTTCATGCAAAATAATGACCCTATATGGCCTTCTAGATTCTAGGCTGTGGATATTGTATAATACACTAAAATACATGGTAACTCCTTCACAGTCTCTGAATATTAATGTAATTGAACATTTATGGAGTTGCCTCAAAAAGAAATATCACTTCAAAGCAATTTCTAAAGGCTGCTATTTTGGAAGAATGGGGAAAGATTGGTCGGAGGTCCCTACTAAGGTTGTTTAGTCGATGTTCAGATGATTGAGGCCATCATAAAGTTGAGAACTTCAACTAACATTAAATAGCACTTAAAATGGTTAAAACGGAGTATACAAATACATTTTACACACTTCAGTTTTTATATCTTTTGTTCTTATACTAATTTATGATGTATTTTAATAATTATTGTTTCCATACTTGTTTTTAATTGGGCTTATTTATGTTTATAGCAGAACATGCAAACATACCATTAATTTAATGTTGTGTAAATCAATGTAATGTGCTAAAATACTTCAACATTATTTTTTGTTCACTTCTCCACTTTAAGAATACTTTTTCCTATGACTGTATGTAGTATCTAGTACATTTGTTTCATAGTAAATTTTGACACTCTATCCACATTCTTGTGAAAACTGCAATGAATATTGCTTAACCATTTGAGGTCCAAAGAAACAATATTAAAATTTCAGAATGTTTAATTCATCAAGATAATTTCTAAACCTCACATTACATTGTGATATTAAAAATTGATCAAATTTCTAAATTCAGTTTTGATGATGGCATTCATTGTTCACTATTTAAATATAAATTTTGTATAAATTTCATTTATTTTCTTTATCTTTATATTACTGAAGTAATTGATAGGCAATTCAATTTTTAAATTTAAACAGGAGACTGTCAGGTAAAATCCACAAAAGCAATAGTAAATTGCTAATTTAATTGTAAAGAAAATGTACATAACAAATTACTGCCTGTTTCAAAAGAAGTTGACCAGTTTATAAGCCATAACTTTACTAGAAACTAACATGTATTTCTTTCACAGTAGTATTAAGCAAGATACATCAAATGAAATTTAAAAAAAGGAACTATAAAATTATGCATTCAAACATACAAAGGTTTAGGTTTGAAGTACTACTCTTATTTCATTCATAAAGATAAGATATAAAAAATAGATTTCACTGATACGTTTACCAAAGAATTCTAAACTACATACTTAGTTTCAAAGTTTTCAAAATTACCTGAACATTTAAGGAAAAAAATGTTTTCTGTTACGGTACACTTCTGCCATAATAATTCTAGGGAAGTAATTTTTAAGGAGTGTTCCATCTTATGCACCCTATAATACTATGGAAATTGGCTCTCATGGCGTAGAACTTTCTTTTAACTTTTGTTGCTGCTGTGCAGTTCTGGTAGAAGCATGCAATTTCACTTGACTTCCGAGGATAGCTGTCACTTCTGAACCACTTTAAACACTTGATCATTGAGACCATGAATGTCACTTATATTATCTCTAGAAATATTTATTTTTAATCATATTACCTTGCAGTAGGAAACACTCAAACCATACTTATAAATTAGTCTAATTTCACCCAAGAAAATAATTATTATAATATTATAAAAAATTATTACACAAACTCACCTGGTACAGGTCTGTGGCCTATAATCTTAATGCTGTCAATAACTTCTGAACATTGGGGATATTGGCAACCCTGCAAGCCCCCATCAAATACATTCCGCATTAGAGGAAACAACACATCAACAACAGTGGATTTCAAAATCGGTAGCGACATTGAAATTGCAGTCCTGAAATCTCTATAGGATTCTGTACATCCCGGATATAACGGTGAGGCATCTGGTTTATCGCTGCTCTTCTTCTTCCTCCTCCATTTCTTCCATGAATCACAAATTCCCAGCACCATATCCATTATATCAAACGGAACTGATTGGAAAATGCAATGAAAGGTTATGTTGCAGTGTATAAAAATAATAGTCCGAGACATTAAGCAATAATTCGCCGTGTATTCGATAGAGTAGTCCATAAAGTATGCTCGGTTGCCATAAATCAAGAGTAGTGTACAAAAAGTCAAGCAAAGTCGGTGTAAAATAGAAATTTCCTTGAACAACAACGCACAGAGGGTAAATCACAAGTAAAACCAGGTTAGAGCACGCTGGGGCTGGCAGCACTGTGACCGCCGCCAGCTGAGAGCCGCTGCTAGAGTGATACGAGGGGCTTGCTGGGCCGCTGGAAGCAGTTCGGAGAATCGTACCACCGAGCCTGCTACTTTGGCAGGCCCTGGCAGCGGTTCGAGAATACGGCCCCTAAACCCTACTCCTATCCTAATTCTGGCTGTTGCAGTGACGCGCAGCGCACGGTGGGAGGTACGCGGAGATGCTACCTGGTGCATCTCTCTTGAACAACCAACTGCGATGAGAAGCGACAGATATAAACACAACGGAGGAATACCCAAAGAAGCGCTGTTAGTAATGGAGGATTACTTCCGAGAAGCGCAAAGCGCTCAACGCCCCCCAAGAAGCTTGGATGCATTGCGTCAAAGTAGACGCAACAATTTTATTAAAAATCTAAATTTTTTGAAAAAAAAAATTGGTGAAAAAGATTGTCCAAACTTCCATGAAGTAAATTGGAGGAGTAATCAGAGGTGGATTTAACATCAAAGAGACGATTATGCAGTTGGAGGAGAAACAGAAGATGCTAATTTGAGCCATAGTAGAGTCCTGGGTAACAGGTAATGGGTAGAGGAGAAAGAGGAACAGGAAAAGTAGAGGAAGAGGGTCAGGTGGTATAAGAAGAGTAAAAGAAGATACAAAAGGAAATATAACAATTTTGTAGCAGATAGGAAGGTTAAATGAGACTTTTTCTTTAACCTATATTTTAGAACTACTTTTTGAACATTGTTAGAACATCATAATTATTAATGAAATTATTAGATTTAATATGTATGATATGATAAATACAATTGGTGTGAGTAAAGCAATCTATTTAGAGTTCAGATTTTTATATGTATTAGCAAAATATTCCTGGTGCAAGCCATAAAGAGAAGATCTTACAAACACCTTTCTAATTACCTCAGAGAAGGGAACAAGGATCTCAATGAATTTATAAAACTTAATTTTAAGCAGAAGACTTTGAAAAATTAGTACAACATATTAGCTTCTCAGTTCCACCTTGTATATTATAAGAGGGCATGGATTCTGAAGAAAAGCATCTCTAACTTAATAAATATTCACAGATTTTTTGTATTTTTAATAATCACTACCAAGAGTGAAGAATGCCAATGTGCAAATTCATTTAGAGGAACTCTACTTGTCATAAAGAATCCTCAAATGCCAGTAGCAGGGAAAAAAAGGTAACTGATGAGTCTAAGAGTGAAATAGAAATTGATAGATTTCTGCAATAACTATTTTACTGAAAGATAGCAGAACAATAAAATAGCTTTGAGAGGTTGAACAATAAAAGTCTGTGTAACTTATTTAACATTACACCATTCACCAACATTTCATGCATTACAGAACATAACACACGTTAATTTACATTACATTGTCATGATTCAGAGACATGGAAATTTAATTTCTTCACTTGAAGCATGTTAAGCAGCATTACAACTATATTTAAACTGAGTATCATCCAAGTTTAAATGTTTTTGGAAAATATTTATTAAATTGTTTCTAGGAACATTAAATCATTTCATTGTAATACATTGCTTAGAGAGACTGGGTCAACATTTCGATGGTTGTGATCAAGTATTAATATCGGTTGCAAATTTAATTTTCTTTCATTGTCAATTCAGGCATGACTCCTTCAGAGTGTATAGGCCACTCAAAGTTGCTTTTATTACAAGGCATGGATACACCTTTCTTGGATATGCCAGAGCAAATGAAGGGCGTAGTATCAAAACAATCCATTCATAGAAAGTTTAGAAAATTCCAAGTGCAGGATAGATTTGTTAACATTGATACTGACAATGCCAATACAGGTTATGGGTTTGACAGATAGTATTACTCTCACTTCCACATTTGACTATTATTAATAACAGATTGATCAGTTTTGAAACTAAATGGCTTAATTGAATATAAAATGGATCTAGTGAGGTTTGATAATACAAATCGATACTAGCCTAAATATCTGCCTAGTTTTTATTATGTAAGTAATAAAAGAAGATAGATACTTCAGTCTACTGATATCACATTATATTTCATAAGATTTATACATTACGATTTATTGTTAGCTATTATTTATTACATTTATAACATTATTCTAACAACTATGATTTATTAATTTGAATTAATATCAACATGAAACAAAGATCAGACTGATTTATCAATCGACCTGATCTGTCTGACTCGATCGACCTGATACCCGTCCTGACCTGGTTACGATCTGGTCTGTTCATGTCAGATCAGACTGCGCTTCCAGGGCCACCACGTCACGTCAGGTTAGATAGATCAGGTCATTCAGTTCTGTGTCAGATCAAATCAGATCACATTAGATCAGATCGATGATCTGGTCTGGTCTGGAGTCTGGTCCTGCCCGCTCCGACCCGACCTGACCCGACCCGACACGACACGTCCGAATCCGACCTGACTCCGGATCTGACCTGACCTGACTCCGACCCGATCCGGATCCGATCCGATTCGAATCGATCCATCCCACCGAATCTGATCCACTCCATCTCGAATTTGCAATCAGCTGCACCTGTCAAGCATGACTTGACAAAAGCTGATTAAATTTTTCAAAATTGCTTGTATTATGAAAATGGCAGCTGTAAGTTTTAAGTAGCATAAACTCATGGCAGAAGAAATATGGGGCATTCCAAGATTAAAAGAAATAACCAAACGTATCTCCTGTGATGGATCAGATCTCAAGGCCTACCTCCATTCCTCTGTGTATGATAGGCAAATCAGCTATTTCTTTGAAATTTTACTGAATTCCAGTTTGTATGATAGCAATTGCAAAACATGGATTGTCTCCAAATAATCTTACTTTAATAAGAACATCAACCTCTATCATAGCTGAAGGTTTAGCTGTTTGAGCCACTTATCAGACTCACTTAATCAACTTGAACAAGGACATTATAAGTTCTTTGAATTGTCAATTTGTACATACATATACAATATTTCAAACATACAGCAAAATCATTTCACTCTTCAAGGTCAGGACATCAAATCTCAATACGCTGACAAACTAACAACATTTAATTTTGTTTAGAACTCCAGATTCCATGTATGAATATGAAATGTGACTCAGTGGCATTTCTGCAGAGCCCTCATTTCTAGACTAAGGAGTATGAAGATCTTTGATCCAAGCGGGATGCAATACTACAACTCATGGGGCAACTGCAAACAATCATTTAAAATTATTTGTTTATTTTTTTGTTAACATTTAATTTAGAGCGATGCTCTGCATGGTAATTTGTAACAATTGTAATTATTCAATTCATTTGTACGGCAAATTATCATATCACCTACAGAAGAACAAAATTTTCTTTTATTTCTTCTTCTCTTTTCTTTCCTTTTCTTTCTTTTATTTTTCTCCTTTCCTCCTTTTCTTCTTCTTCTCTTCTTCTTTCTTCTATTATTATTATTATTATTATTTTTACATTATTATTATTATTATTATTCACACATAAACAATTCTAGGAAATCCTCAATCTGATACACTCTCCCAATACGCGAAATTGTTTGACAGTTTAGGGATTTTGCTGATTTGTAAGTAAATATGAAAGGAATTCTTTCAGGTTTTAGAGAGCTCGTTAGTGAACTTGACTTTATATACTTTCCTGGCAATGTAAAACCGTCAATTCTTTTTATGCGATCACTAACATATGGATTACCTTCTATTAATTTCATCCCGTAGTGAACTAAGGACTACCTACTAAACTACCTACATTTAGCAATCATACCTGATAACCATAATTGTCAGCTGAAAGACGAAAGATGAAATTGCGCAACGGAAAGTCGACTCCGCATCAATACTGTTTTTAAAAGATACTTCAAGAAAATGAAAAAAAATTATAATTATTGAAAAAGCGTAAATTACCATTACTAATGTAACTAAATATGAAATCTATTAATCTTTGATATTCAAATTTCATCTATTTTTAAGACTCAGCTGCTTACACTTAGCGCTTCCGTGCTCAGTGTGGCCGATTGTAGCAACGTTTATCATTTTCTATGAGGCCATGGAAGATGAGTCTTTGCATCAGTACAACGGCATCGACATCTCGCTTCAGCCTCTATTTTCGTTCTATGCCAAGTGTGCTATTGGATTCTAATTTGGAAGTTATTACTGAGAAGTTTTTCGCCGTAAGTAATGCGTTGAATGTTCCGATAAAAGTCGTGGTTTTGTGTGATAGTCAATTTATAGCAAAACGTTTACAAATTTATATAATGCATACAAGTTCGCAATTTTAGGCAGGAGCTTTTAGAAACATTTGAAATTTATAAACATTTTTTTCAGTTCATTTGTCTGAGACAAACTTTAAATAACCCAGGGCAGTTGTGAACAACTATGGCTACCACAAAACAGTTTGTAATAAGAATTAATTAAACGCAGCCGATTTCTTAACGGTATTAGAAATTAATTGATTAAACATGTCAATAACTAGTTACGTAGTAGTAATTACTCGGCGTTTATCGTGCATTGGATTTTTCATGAAGATAAAACGCGCAACATTCCATATGGTAACGCTGTTACTGCAATAATTCAATGATTACAAACCTGTACTAATGGTAAAGTTCACCCTTCAATCTCTTGTACAGATTCCTACTTATATCTAAAATCACTATTAGGGTTTTGGTTGATTTTATTTTTAGCAGAACTGGAAATTAATAGATCAAATGAAATTGAATGGTATACGGTGAATATTTTACAGAGAATATAATTTTTATTTGATCGAAAGTGCACACAATTGGAAATTTCCTTTTAACTGTCTTGCAGGCAGAAAATATCAGCTGAGACCTGATATTTTGTTTGTATGGCTTGGATGCCATTGCATTCACCATCTGATGTCTTGTTTTCTGGTTTTATTGAGATATATCAAAATGTAGACAACTATTTTCTAAAGACGAATCAGATGCAAATTCGCTTTTATTCCATACATTATGGTTATTAACCAAGTAATAAGTGTATTTAAAATAAACATATACAATTAAAAATTAGGCATTTTCCTGAATTGCCCCTATCACGAATCAAATCTGATGCTTTCGCGATCTGGAGAACGAAAGCAAAGAACAAAACACTGAAACCACCAAGCGTTTAAATACAGGCGGAAACATGAACTATGTAGACTGAAAGCGCAGGGGTACATCGTGGAGGCTGGGTCTTGTCTCAGCGTATGCAGGACGCGCCTTAATTTTATTATAGTCGCAATGTATACGACTTAGAGATTTATTCGTTTAGGGTTCATATTTCCGTGACTGTTTCACGATAAATAGGATTTAAAAATCGATACTTCCAAATGTAAGGCGTTGAATTCTGCTGATGATAAATAGTACTCATCATATTTCAATATTCCTCTGTATGATGAATGTTTACCAAAACCGACACGCAATGGTAGCGCTGTGCACAATTGCATAAACTACTATTATGACAACTAGACGGAGGCGATTTAGAATTATGTCTTCAAATAAAAAATTAACATTTCTTTCTCCACAATTAGGTTCGTATCCATATGTTCAGGGGATCAGGGGAAACAAGGTTATAGGAGGGACAAACATTTTACTATCCACGAGTCGTGTAATAAAAATTTCATTCAAAACTTTAAGTTTTTCTTTTTAAAATAAGAACAAATGAAGGAATGCTAAAGGTGTAAAATTTGAGGTCAACTGCTACAGAATTTTTCTAATTTTCCTTAACATCTTTTCTACGCCCATATTTCCTGTTTTACTTTCACATAAGAATATATTTATTTTGACTAAATATGCAGTATAATAGCATAAGAGATGGAAACATTGATTTACGTGCATAAATTAAAAATGGACTAAATTGTTGGATGTTACTCATTTAATTTATAACCATAAATAGTACATACTTTTTGTGTAATGTATGTACAGAACATTCCGACGTTAACAGATTAACTCATCCAGATATCACAATGCGACATCAATAATACAACACGGTGTCTGCATGACGGCCAGTCTGCTGCAAGGCTACTGTATTACAACTTTAGCTGTCTTGGTTGAATCTAATTGTTTTGCTTAGGTAAATGAACTCATATTATTAACGCTCATTTTGCTATCCTCTAGCTACAGGTCAGGAAATTTTCTGTTAGTCGTCGCAGAATATGTTGGAAGTGAATCTGGCTGGTGTCTCAATTTGGGTAGTATCATTGAAATGTTTTAGGCCTAGAGTTTGCAGCGCTGCGTAGCAGTCAATTGGTGCTGTGGATTCTTGATTAAAGGGGGTTAGCTAAACGAAGAGAGACTTAGAAGATTTCAGGAAGAAATACTCATATTCCGTAGGTTTAAAACTAAAATATTTTGTATTTTTTCAGATGGCTGTTTTCAGTATTATGATGAGATACATGAATCCCTTCGTATTTGAATCATTTTAATATAAGTTTGCGGGGCGAAGTTCGAAGTTTTCAATGCTTATTAATGGGTCGCAAACCACAATGCCTTGCACTGAGCCACACGCCTACTTACTGAAACGCTTAGTTTAGCATAATTTACCGGAAGAATTTATTTATTTATTTATTTTACGTCAAAAAAAAAAAAATATTAAAAACTGCGTATGACGTGCTATGTAAGTGTTAATTGTGTGTACATTTTCAAAATTCTGTGATCCCACTACTCATATAGTCATATACTATCAAATTTTGAATTTTGAAAGCGTGGAGAAAAAAACAAAACTCCATGTACTGAAAATCTATTTCATGATAAAATACAATAAATTTTGAATTGTATGGAGAAATAAAAACTCATGTAATAAAATCTATTTTCAAGACAATACAATAAATTTTAATTTGAAAGGAGAAAGAAAAAAGCCTCATGTAATAAAATCTATTTTCAAAGATAAATACAATAAAATTTGGCTCTTATTACTTCCTGCCACATGGAAACAGATAATTTGAATAATTGCATTTCCATCAATCAGGTTAAAAATGGTGCTGGCATTTATGTCCAGAAGTTAAGAAACAAGGGCCCATCTCAGTGATTGCCCAATGACCAGAAACTGACGAAAACCTGATCGAGATGGGGGCTAATGACCAGCTGTAGTACAAATAGCGCTAGTTATGTGTCATACCACTTATACAGTCCAAATGGTAAATACGCATTGCGTATCATTGTTAAAATTAATGTTACTTTTCGTTATGCTCAGTATAGTCTCTAATTGTATGTAGAAACAGTTATGCGGGTGCTAGAAACGATTTGACTCTGGGATTTAAACTTTCATTGAAGTTAATCGTTTAATGTCATCTGGCAAATGTGTTGTAAAATAATTCATAATAAATAATTCATTATATTTTCATACACAAAGCGTGTTCATAATAATTTATAACTGCATCTTGTAAATAATGCAAACTTTAGGAAATAATGCTAAGATTATATTATATAAACACGGTCTTGTAGGTGAGTGTATCCGTTATGGTATCCGTTTTAGAAAACGTTTTTGTTTAAAAGTGTTTGAAAAAACAAACGCTATTTTATCGGGAACTCGTACTACTAGACTGCATTTCTGCAAAAGGTGTGGTTAATTCCATTTCCTGTGACAGTTGTAATGCGCAATTATTGGTCCTGAATGGCAGATCCTTTAAACAAAGAAAGAACACGTACAAGCTCGTAAACACAAAAGAAATTACAACCACACTTGCCAGCCACCTATTGGAACAAGAACACTCATAATGCCGAGACATTGAAGTTAAAAGGAAATTGAAAACAGGTATATCAACAGACATCCATTATAAGCCATACACCTATGACTGCTTAAACAACTCAGCACACTATTTTGAATGAACAAATTTCTTCTCACTTCTCCGGAAGCTGGTGAATCCTGCGTACATTAACCCTCCGCACGCCTCTTTCCGCTACATGGCCGCTCTTTTTACTCTAACGTCAGTTTCTTAGAAACACCTCTGTCTCTCCTCTCTACTTGAGAGCTTTCTTGAAATAGCTTGCAATGCCCTTGACTTTCAATACACCCTGATCCGAGGCTCCTAGCCGCGTCAGAATCCATATGTCAGCATTTGCTCATCTGGGAATTTATTTATTTTCTACATTGTTTCATTTTCACTTTACTTGTATAATATTGATGTCATTCCAAAACTTTCTTCTTACAGTTATCGCAGTTTATAGCATCTTTAACAATGCTTACATTGTACATTTGTTATTTCATGTATTGTTTATTCAAAAATTATGTTTCTATTTTCACGTTTTATATTCTAATTTTTCTATTTTGCTTAAATTCTAAATTGTGATTGTTGGATAATAATATTTTGTAGTAGATAAACTTTTATTTTTCAATTTAGGATACTGTTATTTTTAGCATCAGAAGATGCATGCAATGCGACCGAAAAAGCTTCGCTGTAATAAAGAGCATCGGCAAAACAACGCCTCAATTGTATTTCTAGAATTATGTTTTATAGTCGAATTCATCTTATTCTCTATCTAATGATGAATCTGCTTACAAATGCTTTCTGACTAACGCTGAACTCTTCACCACTATATGATAAATAATTTTATATTTATAAACTTGCAATGAATGAATTTTAGAGAAGTGTCGTACGATTATAATAAATATGGTCACAGGATCACGTCATTTTGGAATGCAGTTAATTGGTTTAGTGAAGGGGTAGGTCCTGCGTGCTTATGCGTAGGGCAGCAACACCCCGTCATGTGCCCTCTAGCTGTAAATGCTGTAGAAAG
Source organism: Teleogryllus oceanicus (assembly GCA_964035755.1). Classification (NCBI taxonomy): domain Eukaryota; kingdom Metazoa; phylum Arthropoda; class Insecta; order Orthoptera; family Gryllidae; genus Teleogryllus; species Teleogryllus oceanicus. The sequence continues at coordinate 14,167,577 of CAXIVR010000008.1, forward strand.
AATCTTGCGTAGTAACAGTTCTTAATGGATTCGAGAATGCCGCGACAGGGTACTGGAGGAGGAAATCGGTAGTGTGGAAAATGGGGCGACCTGTGCACCCTACTCGGACACTACCTTCATGGAACTAAAAATTCGACGGTGGCGCCATCTCTGAATGGGACACCATTGCTGGGTACCCTCTCGGCTGCCTGCAGTGAGCCGTCTATGCCTCTTTAGTCTATGATTGAAGTCTCGATTGTTTGACAGAAGAAATTTGCCAAACTTATTTTCTTATGTAGCCACCATTCCACGTCTCGCACCGCTTCAGCTTCGCTTATTCACCGCTTTCTCGATTGATTGATTGATTTTTTCGTGTTTCCAGGTGCGTCAACTGCTTCGGTCATTAGTCCCGTTAGTGTAATGCATGTTTTTCTCGGGAGATGGCGGTGATCTTTCGGCTGGCGAGATCCGGCGCCGACCTACCGTCGGCTAGTGGGGTTCAGCTTCGCTTATTCACCGCTTTCTCGATTGATTGATTGATTTTTTCGTGTTTCCTCTCAACCAGGACTCTCCTCCCACCAGCGAGACACCGCCCCAGCTGGACAAGCTCTAAGCTCCTGACCGGTCTTCAGAATGTGATAGTGTAGCATGTTAGTAAGGAGAGGATAGGACAAGGAAGAGGAAGGACAGACGCGCGCGGTCCGTGGCCCGTTTGCAGGGTACTGCCCGTCATTCGCCTGGTGTTGATCGGAGAAACCACGGAAACTACCGATCAGAGCAGCCGGCCGCTAGAATTCTCCTGTATGACTGGAAGTCGACCTAGCTGAAAAGTTAGTGCCGAAAATCCTGCCGCCGTGGGGAGTGGGAACCTAGGACCTCCCGGTCAGAGGCGCTGCAGTAACATCAGTTGCTAACATCAGTAACTGCAGTAACATCACTGAGCTACCGCTCCCGGTGCTTTCTGGATTTGGAGGGGAAATGAAAGCGGAGTCAGGGGAAGTTGCCCATGCTCTTGGGATCGCCGGGCTCCCCAGGCGGGCAAGTAGCGCGTGTGGACGCAGGTTGATAGACTTGCGTAACGAATTAACGTATACAAAATTATTTTAAGGTGATCGGGAGTAAATAATAGTAATTAATTTCGCAATACAAAAGAAAAGAAAATCTGATACTACAATCTGAATGAAATAAGCTGTGCAAGTCGTAACTTTCTTGAGAATGTATTTAAAATTGCTGCGCATTTTTGCACACTACGCATTCGTGCGTGTGTGTCTGTGCGTTTGAGTGTGTATGCGTGTGTGTGCGTGTGTGTGCGTGTGTGTGTCTGTGTTTGTTTGTGGCTGTTGTGTCCATGCTATTCAAACTTTTTTGCACATTTTTCGGTAGGTCTTTGGTCCAACTGTTCGGAGCAATGTTAGCTGATTTAAAAAAGCCAAATCCATTAAAAGTAACGCAAACGGTTTAATACCTCATCGATGTTTATTTTTTCTAACCAGCCACATCGTCAATGTTTCTGCGCTTACATCAAAGCGGTAAGTTGTGACAGTACACTACGTACTCATTCAGGAATATTTAATTCCTTAGTTCTAAAAAATATTGAAAGTGATTGCTCCGACCTTGAGGCAGCGTCTGATGGTGCAGCAGCGCGACATTCAAAGTTGTTAAACGCATTTAGGAATAAAGAGAACAGTCGGTTACAATTGTAGTGGAGTATGCTGTCATGAAATAATTTCCTATAACTTACATAACAATGTTTTAACATTTTTAAATGAAACTACATCGATTTCCCATCCGCCATTCATGAATGATAATATTCGATTCTGATGAAAAAGTGGTTCAGCGGCGGAGAAATCACTATTCTGGAACAAAATGAACCAGAATTTAAAAAGAACAAATTCATTACAGGTAAGGGAAACATTAAATGGAACAGAACTAGACAATGAAGTTATTTTTTCTACTCCCATTGTATAACGCTGTCATTTGTTGACTGCAACCAGTTGCATAATGATACTCATTACGATACAGATTTCATTATGATACATGTTCTTGACCAATCACAGAGAAGCTTACAAACGAAGTATTCATACTTCATTAATCATTGAGAATCGTTGTAGTAAATGTTTTTATTCGATTGAGTACATTAAAATTGCATTGAATATTATATATGTTAATTTCTTTTTATGAAATAATTTGACTAGTGATCCTATTTGACAGTTGTAGTTGAAGAAGGAATATTTGACTGGCGTTAAGATCAGAACGCAAGTTCTTGTATGTTATATGTTGCTGCTGTGGGTTTGTCCTTAAAAACCGGCCAATTCTTTAGTTTGAAATGTATAGTGAATCAGGGGATGAGTTGGTGCCTTCAGAAATAAGAGAAAAAGGGAAAATGGTGACTTCCGAGTTATAGCCGCAACTTTTGTACTCTCTCGCAGGCGGGCTGGTAAACCAAAGCCCCCTGCGGCAGGTACAGTAGCTGTCAGCTAGGTGGCCTTGGCTGAATCCGCGCACAACTGCCACGAAACGATTCAACGTGAAAGTTTAATTTATAAAAGTTATCATAAGTCGTAGAAACAGTACCGTATGAAACTGGATGTAATGAGTATTAATACACTCGTGTGAAGTTTACGATACTCGTGAATTAATATCCATCATTACATCATGGCGACATAACGGCGGACATGACGTACGCGGGAATGTGGTGCGAGAGACGGACTTCACTGTAATCGCGCAGAAGGTGAGTCTCTGGTCTTCTGCTAATTGTAGGAGATGAATAATAAAGCTGTTCATTTCTGAAACACTATAGAATCTTATAATGTAGATGTCGTGATAGGTACGAAATCATGGGTCAATGCGGAAATATTAAACGCTGAAATCTTCAGACATTTTTTTTAACATTCAGATGTGATAGAATAGATCGCATTGGCGGGGTGTTTTTATATGCGTAAAAGACAACTTTGAAGCAGTAGAGGCATGGTGGATGACAAATTTGAAACAATAGGTGTATACATTCGGAGATAGAAATTCAAACCAATGGGAAATTATAGGCGCGTATAGGTCACAGAAAGATGGATATGAACCGTTGCAAAGACTTGTAGAGCGAACCCTTTTCATGTAATCAGGAAAAGTGGGGAAAACATCATTATCGAGGATCATAAATTTAGCCGCACGCTACCTGGGAGGGAGATGTGGGGCTGAAGGGCGCGCCCAACGCCCTCGTTAACGAGCGCTGGGACAACGGCTTAACGCAGTAGTTACTATAAAACCGACACGATAATGCATTACTGGTCGTTTTCCTTATTCGACCGGTGGACAAACTTCTTTCCTGCGAAATAATTCCTGGAATTAGCGATCACAAAGGAGTCCTTCTAAAAATGCAGAGAGGGGTAAGCGAAATGATCCTGTAAAAGAAACAAAAATTTTCAGTTTTATAGAACAGACGTTACAACATGCAATTATATTTGAAAAAGCAATTTTTTAACTTGGGCTTCTAGCGGATGTACAGTAGAACAGATATGGACAAACTTTAAGAATATAATAATTTTAGAATGCTTAGCAAAATTCGTGTCTACTAAGAAACTACGGTGCCATTCGGATCCGTGTATTTTAACAAAGAAGTGACGACTGGAAGTATGAAGGTTAGGAAAGCGTAGTAAACGTAATGTGTAAACAAGGAACAGAAAAATAACTTCTACAAATTATCTAAAGACTTACTAGAATTAAAGTTGTTATACCCAAGAAAATTGGCTCTAAAATCAATTCTAAAACGATCGATTGAACTGTTGGCAAAATTCTTCAAGTACCTGGTGTAAGACATGCTAGGAACAAAGAAAATATTCTAAAGCGATCTGCGAAGCCGACGGTTCGTTAATTACAAATGAGACAGTGAAAAGGCGGCTTGTTTTAAATAGGCATTGATGCATCGGTTTTCGCCGAAGGATCAGGATTTTGTGTAAACAGAATCAACACCTGCACATAAAACCTTTAGAGTCGATTTGAGGAATTATTAGAAAAAGGATCGCAAAAATGAGGAGAAATAAATCTGTATCCTGACGGAATACCAATGAGAAGACGAAACTCCGTAGGTGGAAGCCATGATTCCTTATCTTGCTGGGTTAATGGACGTCACTATATATAATAATACGATTCCTCAAAATTGGAAAGAAGGAGTGTAGTGCCGATTCACAAGGAACATTTTCATTTTTGAGCAAAGAACTCAAATGGGCTACCGAAGGAATTGTGTGGAGAACATTTGTTACATTTCGTAAATATTATTTGAAGCAACCACTATTCAAATAATATTAAAATCGATTAAATCAACAAAATTTAAAAAAAAAAAAAACTACTAATTAGTCGAAATCGACGAAAATGAAAAAATCATATAAAAATGGGTCACTTTCTTTTTTAGTAACATACATTTTTTAACTAAAACACTTTGTTTTAATGTGAGAAAAAAATTTCATTTCATTAAAATTCGCCTTCTAGTTATATACTTTCTTTTTAAGTTAATTTCTTTCCAAGGGCTAGTGTTGTGCTGGCCTGCACTTTCATACCACACTTACTACAACAAATCTAGCCTTGAACCAAAAGTCACCATGAAGAAATGCAAATACAAATAACACTTCAGCGCTTCTGACCGGGAAGTCCTAGGTTCGAGTCCTCACGGCGGCACGATTTTCGACACTAGCTTTTCAGCTAAGTCGAGTTCTAGTCGCTCTCTGGAGGAGAATTCTAGAGGCCGTATTGCCTGATCGGTAGTTTTCCGCGTTTCTCCGATCAACAATTGGAAGAATGCGAGCGGTACCCACAAACGGGCCACGGTCCGCACGCGATATTTCCTCTCTTCCTTGTCCTATCCTCTCCCCACACACACACCAACATGCACTACACTACCACACATTCCGGGAGACCGGTCGGGAGCCAGAGCTTGTCCCGGCTGGGGCGGTGCCCCGTTAATGGGAGAGTCCTGGTTAGGGGGAAACCCCACTAACCGACGGTAGGTCGGCGCCGGATCTCGCCATCCAGTGAGGGAAGATCGCCCCATCTCCGGAGAAAAAAAACATGCCATACACTAACGGGACTAATGACCAAAGCAGTTGACGTGCCCGGAAACACGACAAAATCAATCAATCAACAAATAAACACCTCGTTAGAAACGTTTTTTTTTATTATTTCGCGGCACGTCCAAATGCTAGATTTAGATGAGCTCGTGGGTAGGCGGGGGCTCTATTTTCCACTTCTTCCGAAATACAAGATCTGGACGTGTTATGTTGTAGCGGACTGTAGTTGGAAAACCTTGCACAATTAAGCGATGCTTCTTAATTTAAAAACATCATCTCACATAATTACAAACACTGAAATTTTTTCAAGGACCATATGTTTCAAACGATTGCTGGACATTGCGTTTTGTATCGGTAGTATTTTAAACACAGTAATCTTTGAACTTGCATGTAATTTCCGCACTTAGAAAACAAAACGTGCTATCTTCGCTTCGTTAACTGTAATCTCACACACGTCTGCAGTTCACGTTAGGCCGAGACCTTGAAGAAGGTCTTGACACAAGCAAACGGCATAATGAACAAATGACGATAGTTAAGTCTATTAATTTTACGAACTTATTAAAATTTAATGTTCATATTATAAACAGGTTAAGAATAGCTAACGGTAACATAGTGCGGATTACTTACCTTTGTTTCAAAAAAATTACGTAATTTCGTGAAGTAGAAAGCTCAAATTTCTTTCGAAACGGAATTTTTTAGTGTTTTAAAAATGTAGATTAGCAAGAGAAATTATTTTTTAAATGCCTTTTTAAAAATTGCAAATTTCAAATTTATCTTTTGAGTGTGAATTCTTAGCGTACATTCATCATACCATATGTACTCAGAAATAAGGTTTTTAGTTTTTCTTAAGGATCGCAGTGCTTTACTGCCTTACATTCACTGAAAGATTCTTCCAGGCTCTAGTCCTATGTCAAAGCAAGAATATCTAGAATTACTAATTGTGCAACTTTTCTTGAACGATGACCTTGATTCCCCTGCCCTTGAGCAATAAACAGTTGAAGGCAAAAGCTCGCAGTTAGCACTGATTACAACATTCCAAGCATTAAAATGTCGTTAGCGCGAAACAGAAGCTAGTCAATGCTAGTTGCTTTCATAGTCGAGAACTTCTGTTCAGCTTTATAACCATTATCTAAAGAAATGCCTGAGACAGATCCAGGTCCTTCAAGGGAGGCACCTAAAGCTTCTATCTTGTGACCCTGCTGTTGCCTACCCAGAACGATGACCTGGCCACACACATAGCAGGTTTGACTTTGATTTTCCAAGTGTTGGCGTTTAATAAATACTCTAGTGACCGACTTTGTAACTAATACCCCCACTTCGCCCGTATTTCTTCAATTCATTGTTCAAGAAAAGTTGCGCGAGTTTTTAGTACTTGTTTTAATGTATGATAACAAGAGAAATATGTAGATCAATACGTATTTAGAAGTTTAAGCCGTATTTATAACAAATAACCTAAAGCGTCCTCGAAGCGTTCAATGATTTAGGAAATTAATTTAGGGTATTATTAAGTAAATGAGGGACTTAATTGAGAATAGTAGGTTATATAGGAATGCATATGTGTTGTATTGTGAAGTGAGGTGCCGTGCAGTGCAGAGCAGAGAAGTAAAGAAGAAAGTGATTTAGGGTCGCATTGAAGTGAAGTGGTTTGGTCTTAATTGTGCAAATATTCAGTGCAGATTTAGATTATAGAAGTTTATTTTTCTTAATGTAACTTAGTGTTTCATGAATCAAAAAAATTTTGTATTATTATTATTATTATTATTATTATTATTATTATTATCAAAACTTGTGTAGTTATCTTACCTTATTTGTGTAATTAGCTGCCACCGAGTTATACACAATTGCAGATTAAATAAATTTATCTATTATTATTATTATTATTATTAAAAGACATGTGTCGACATTTCAGATTCAGTAAATAATTTACTTTTTAGAATCCAGATATGTGATCGTACGTTATGATATTGTATTGCTTTTGAACTTTTCAAAGAACATAGCGATTTATTTCTTTGAATTAGCGTAAACATCACCATAATTAAGAAGCTGATACTGAGTGAGCACAAAAAGTAAAAGGTAACATTTTTTGTATTTTGCATGTTTGGCTGACAACACTTTGTCATACTCTTACAAGAAAAATTTATTGGGGAAGGTTGAAGAAAAAATTATAAAAGTGTAACCCTTTTGTCTTTCAAAAAACAGATGTTTTCGATCTTGAGTTCTCCCTGACGTAATAGTAGATATAATTACCTAGGCACGAGCGGCTCCAGAATACTACAGAGTAAATTGACGTCATATGACTTAGTCGCGTATTGTGCTGTCTGCTACGCATTACAGGAGACAATACTTGTCTTAATAATTAATCTTAGCATTCCTCCACATCTGCACGATTCATATCCTCATCATTACTTCAATAAATTCTGTGGAGCAAGATACATTTTGCATCTCACTGAAATTTCAATATTCACTATTCTTGTATCTTTGGCACAAATAACGAACGATGAAATGTGAATCTCTTTAATATAATGTAGAAAATAGTGAGGGTTGGACAATAAAAAGTGAATATTAACAGAATGGCTCATCAAGAGAAAATTTCTTTAATACTCCTTTAACTTTATTTATCAGAACACAGTTCAAATTTCACGAAATTTATGTTAATAAAATACTGGTGCTACAACACTCACTTTCTCGCATTATTTCTAACTATCGAAATTTTCGAAAATGTAGATAGTTCTACCAAAATTAGACCTGTGCCATTTTTAAGCGCCCTTTGCTCTATTGAAGGATTTTTTAAAATTAGAGCCGTTTTTGGGAACTTTTTATAGATTTCAATAAGTGAAGGAAGTTAATTAAAATCTATTCGGTTTTCAAAAAATTGTACAAGATCTTATTTAATGGTTTAATTATTGGGGCAGTTTTGATTACGAAAAGCATATCTATCAACGATATTGTACATTTGAAATATAAAGTTTTTGCTTAAGTGAGCTTAAGCGAACAGACGGACAGAAAAACAAACAAACAAACAAACAGATGTTTCGTCGTCAAGCAATAGAGAGTTTTTGCAAGTCGTTGATTTGAAAGACGTAACCGACAATTCTGTGGAGACGTAACACGACAATTCTGCGCATGCGCCGGTATCAAATGACAGGATTTCGATTACGGTTCCGACCTTCTCCCTGATTTGTCGCCTACGACAAATGGGTTCGTAACTTACACTTTGCGTAGTTTTCGCCGCCACCTCTAAACACGAATTCAATACTAACCCACAATAAGCATGGAAGTAATGAAAAATACAATATCCATATTACCAATAATAAGGCAGGAACTTAGTGGCTATTTTTTAAGTTAATTCGAATATGACAAATAAACTAAAGTAATTGTTAAGGATTTGCAGGTTATCTATATATTGAGGCTCCTTTGATTTCATATAATAGGGGTCTATCATATGTTTTATTTACCTTGTAATGCTTATAAAAACCAAAAATGGACTCAGAGATACACAGATGTTCAATAAAGGCTTTTTAATTCTGTTAGAGGTATTCAGTTCCAATTAGTTCCTAGTTTTAACGTATGTTTTCGATTGTACGACATACAAAAACTCATTTTTCTGAAGATACGTTAATTCCTATAAATGGGTCCATAATACTAGTTTTCTGCCCCCCCCCCTCGCCAGCGAGTAAGGCCGTGTCCTGCGTGAGCTACAACCGGGGGGAACAATTAGTTCCTAGTTTACTGGCGGTGGTGACAAGCGATAGCTTGCGTCAGCTTCGCGATGACAAGTTGCGATGCCGCGCGACAGAGCGAGAAGTGATACAGTGAGTAGCGGCGATAAGTTGCGACAAGATTCAAACACGTTTGAATCTCGGACGCCGCCGTCAGGAAGCGCTGTCGCTTCGTCGCAATGCCGCCGACGCAGGACCGGCCCATAACATCCCTGTGTGTTTGAAATTTGTCGCTTGAAGCTGTCGCGTGTCGCTGCCGCAAGATGTAGCTCACGCAGGACACGGCCTAAGGGTAGGGCGAGCACAACTTGTGGTGTGGTCAGAAAGACCAGAGCGGGACGGGCACAGCACACGTTAAGAGTACTTTAACCCTCCGCGTGGTCTACTAATTCATACAACATACTTTTTCGGGGGGGGATTTCACACCCCCACGGTGGGAACCTGAGTAATGACTCTTAAGGTCGCTCCACAACAGCCCGGGACGGGAACGGGAACGAACGGGGACGTAAAGAAAGTTAAAAGATGAACATCTCAGGCAGGCGTTCACAACACGACGGGAACGCGAAGCTTGACGGGAACAGGAACGGGAAGGATGGTCAACATTTATCTCAGCCCGGGACGGGAACGGGAACGCGAACGGGGACGTAAAGAAAGTTAAAAGATGGAGATTGCAGGCAGGCGTTCAGCAACACGACAGGAACGCTGAACGGGAACGTAAAGAAAGTTAAAAGACGGACATTTCAGGCAGGCGTTCACAACACGACAGGAACGCGAACGGGGACGTAAAGAAAGTTAAAAGACGGACATTTCAGGCAGGCGTTCACAACACGACAGGAACGCGAAGCTTGACGAGAACGGGAACGGGTAGGATGGTCAACATTTATCTCAGCCCGGGACGGGAACGGGAACGCGAACGGGGACGTAAAGAAAGTAAAAGAGGACATCCAGGCAGGCGTTCACAACACGACAGGAACGCGAAGCTTGACGAGAACGGGAACGGGAAGGATGGTCAACATTTATCTCAGCCCGGGACGGGAACGGGAACGCGAACGCAGGCAGGCGTTCACAACACGACAGGAACGCGAACGGGAACGTAAAGAAAGTTAAAAGATGGACATCTCAGGCAGGCGTTCACAACACGACGGGAACGCGAAGCTTGACGGGAACAGGAACGGGAAGGATGCTCAACATTTATCTCAGCCCGGGACGGGAACGGGAACGCGAACGGGAACGTAAAGAAAGTGAAAAGATGGATATTCAGGCAGGCGTTCATACCACGACAGGAACGCGAATCGGGAAACGTAAAGAAAGTTAAAAGACGGACATTTCAGGCAGGCGTTCACAACACGACGGGAACGCGAAGCTTGACGGGAACGGGAACGGGTAGGATGGTCAACATTTATCTCAGCCCGGGACGGGAACGGGAACGCGAACGGGGACGTAAAGAAAGTTAAAAGATGGACATCTCTAGCAGGCGTTCACAACACGACGGAACGCGAAGCCACGGGAACAGAAATCGGGAAGGATGCTCAACATTTATCTCAGCCCGACGGGAACGGGAACGCGCGAACGCGGACGTAAAGAAAGTTAAAAGATGGACATTCAGGCAGGCGCTTACAATGACGACGGGAACGCGAAGCTTGACGGGAAACAGGAACGGGCTGATGCCCGCAACATTTATCCCAGCCCGACGGAACGGAACGCGAACGGGGACGTGAAGAAAGTGAAAAGATGATTATCCAGGCAGGCGTTCAACACGACAGGAACGCGAACGGGGAACGTAAAGAAAGTGAAAAGATGGACATTTCAGGCAGGCGTTCGCTAACACGACAGAACGCGAAGCTTGACGAGAACGGGAACGGGTAGGATGGTCAACATTTAACTCAGCCCGGGACGGAAACGGGAACGCGAACGGGGACGTAAAGAAAGTTAAAAGATGGACATCTCAGGTTGGCGATCACAACACGACGGGAACGCGAAACTTGACGAGAATGGGAACGGGAAGGATGGTCAACATTTATCTCAGCCCGGGACGGGAACGGGAACGCGAACGGGGACGTAAAGAAAGGTGCGATGAACATCTCAGGCAGGCGTTCACAACACGACGGGAACGCGAAGCTTGACGGGAACAGGAACGGGAAGGATGCTCAACATTTATCTCAGCCCGGGACGGGAACGGGAACGCGAACGGGGACGTAAAGAAAGTTAAAAGATGGACATTTCAGGCAGGCGTTACAACACGACAGAACGTTGAAGCTTGACGAACGGGAACGGGTAGGGATAATACAACATTTATCCTAGCCCGACGGAACGCGAACGGGGACGTAAAGAAAGTTAAAAGATGGATGATCGCAGGCAGGCGTCTGACTAACACGACAGTGAACGCGAACGGGAATGTAAAGAAAGTTAAAAGACGGACATTTCAGGCAGGCGTTCACAACACGACAGGAACGCGAACGGGGACGTAAAGAAAGTTAAAAGACGGACATTTCAGGCAGGCGTTCACAACACGACAGAAACGCGAAGCTTGACGAGAACGGAACGGGTAGGATGGTCAACATTTATCCTAGCCCGGGACGGGAACGGGAACGCGAACGGGAACGTAAAGACAGTTAAAAGATGAACATCTCAGGCAGGCGTTCACAACACGACGGGAACGCGAAGCTTGACGAGAACGGGATCGGGAACGAGGTCAACATTTATCTTAGCCCGGGACGGGAACGGGAACGCGAAGCCTCTTGACCAATGAAAGTGCAGCAAATGGCGGCGAAACTTTCCAGCTGATCGAGCGCGCGAACTGCGCGCGACAGGCGGCACTGGTCTGAAGCGGAATTGAGAGTGTAGGGCGATATTGAGGTTAGAGCGTGGATTTGCGAGGTTGTGGTTTCAGCCGGGTTTTGTTAGTCACTGTTGAGTGTTTTTAGTATTTATAGTACAATTGTTTTCTCTATTCGTATTAATACTTAGAATTCAAATTTCCCACAATTTTTTTTAATGTTTTGTTAAAGTACATTGGAGCTGTGTGTTTAGTGACGAAATATTAGTTTCTCGTAGTTGTATTTTCCGTACGTTTGTAATAGTTTTTGCATTCTTCGTACTTATTATTTTGTTTTTTCTAATTCATATTATTTCGTTAAAGTATTTCTTTTTCATAGCAGCTCACGCAAACACATCAGGCAGCTGGCAATACAAAGAGTGAACACAGTAGCATAGCTAGAAATGCTTTGGCTTCGGTAACTGATTCTTAAAGTTCTCGTTTTAGCTATTACTGGTTCATAGCGCCACTGGTTCATAGCTCATTGGTTCATAGCGCGCTACTGGTTCATAGCCGCTACTGGTTCATAGCCGCTACTGGTTCAGTAGCTGCTACTGGTTCATAGCTGCCACTGGTCTATAGCCGCTACTGGTCCATAGCCGCATTGTCTATAGAGTGCGCTACTGTCCATAACGCAGTTCCTCTCCCCGTTGGCGTTCATTGTGACAAGTAATGCACCCGTTCCGTTCCCGTCCTCGCCTTCACGTTTCCGCTCCCGTTCGCGGGCTATTGTGGACCGGCCTTTATTCTCACTCCCCGCGAATGCACCAGGACACAGTTGGATTTGTGTTGTATTCGGATACTCCGAAACGTGATGCCCAAATCCGATAAACGCAATGAGCACACCTGCCCATTACCTGGAATTGATTAGTGCTTCCGAGAGCGTCAGCTGCTAAGGTCATTAGCCCCGTAAGGGTAGCGCATGCTTTTATTGAGGGAGGTGGCGGTGATCTTCCGTCGCTGGATGGTGAGATCCGGCGCAGACCAGCGCGGTTTCCCTCAACCAGGACTCTCCCACCAACGGGGCACCGCTCCAGCCGGGACAAGCTCTAAACTTCCGACCGGTCTCCCCGCATGTGTGGTAGTGTGGTGCATGTAAGTGTGTGTGTAAGGAAGGATGAGGATAGGACAAGGAAAAGGAAGGAAAGATCACGCGCGGGCAGTGGCTCGTTTGTTAGGATTTTGATCCAGTATTCGCCTGTTTGATCGGAGAGACCATGAAAGCAATCGATCTGAACAGCAGGCCGCTAGAATTCCTCCAGACCCCGACTGAATTCGATCTAGCTATGTAGCTGGGGTTGAAAATCCTGCCAACCGTCGGGATACAAGGCAGTGACATCACTTCCCGGACAGATTCCAATTCCCCGTCAGGACTTCTCTACATAGGACCACATAAGGCCGTGCGGTGCGGGATGGTGGAGCAAAGAGAAGATGTGATGGGGTCAAGAGGTCATAGCGTGCAGTTGGGCGGAGCGGACAGATCGCGTGGGCAAATCACATTGTTAACAAGCCATGAAAATTGAGCTCACCTTTAATGTTTAGCATTCTAGATGTCTGGGATGTGAAAGTATGCGATAAGACGTGTCAACATTTTCAAAATGTTTGCTAGTTTCTTTCGAGATAACGTCAAGTAGAACATGTGACGTCGCTAAATGACACTTTGTTGTATTTTAAACCACTACGAACATGTCTATTCAAATGAGAACGTGTTCTGTTGACTCCAATGACCGATGAAGTTGCATGACACTGCACGCACCACAAGGCTCTTCACAGTCGCGTACCATTGCCGTACATGGATTTGATTGACTGATTTGTTCGTGTTTCTGGGCGCGTCAACTGCTTTGCTCATTATTACCGTTAGTGTAGTGCATGTTTTTTTCTCGGGAGATGGCGGTGTACTTCCCTCGCCGGAATTATATCGTTTCGAACCTTCCGGGGAGCTCTGGCATTGTTTCTTAATACTTGGTATTGCAATCTTTGAATAATATGGATGTTGGATTTTCTTTTGGTGCTCAAGAGCTGTACATAGTAAGTCCAAACAGGCGACTGTTTCGAAATTTCAGATAAGCGTTGAAAGACGAAACGATCGCTAAAGATTCAAGAGAGTTTTAATAATAAAAATTCCAAAATATTCTACAGTAACTTTTTATATAAACAAACCCCACTCCATTGGTAAATGACTGTTAAGGGTTGCGTTCATATATTCTATCATTTGTTCGAAAACGACCTTTCTAGTGATTTCTCACAAAGACCTTGAGGTATGTGTTGACATTATTTTCCTGGCGTTGCCATGTGTTAATACCTTCGATTTTTAAATGAATTCTTAAAAAAAAGGAATTACACAATTGTTTACAATAGAATGACAAAGGTTTGAGTGACTCACAAAGAGCGCATCAAAACGGATGTACTCTTTTCGAAACTTCCTTAGTTCTTCCTTACAATAAACAGACTGAACGTGATTTTAACCTATTATTACTTTCTCGAATAAAGAAATTACGTCATACTGCTTCAAAAAGAGTAGATTTATTCATTTACACGTTTTGTGGCTATAAAAAAAGAATTTTTCTTGCTCTCATATGTAGCAAATTACTTTCTCTAATACGTAGTGTACTCAGAACCATGCATATTTTGTGGTTCGTTAATTTCGAAAATGCGTTTTATTTCAAAACGTTCGTTCGTCGGTCCGCTTGACAGACGGACGGAATAACACCAGAGTCCATGTGCGTTAACCGTAGTCAAAGATCATATCAAACTATTCCTAGAATTTTTGACAAAATAAATATTCCCCGATCGATCTGGCCCGACATGATACCCTGCAATTTTAAAAGAATTTTATGAAAATTTCGGGGGACTTAACAGGATCCCCTGGAACATTTTCAAAATTTCTCCAAAATGACTCAATTTTTTAAAAAATTTCTGATAAGAGGACTGATGACATTTGTAAGATGGCTAGATCCGATTTTACTGTTAATCCAAATTGTCAAAAAATGCAAAAGATTGACATTTTTAACCACTTCTTAAAACTACATTATTAAAGTGAAAATTTTTCTTCAAATAAAATTGTTCATATATTTTCTCAAAAATGAGTTCAAATTTTTCAATTAAATTTTGCATATAGGAGCAGGTTTTATCTTCTATACTCTTATAACGTCATATTTCAATTCTATCTTTATAAGACCTGAAAAACTGAAGAGTTACTTCAGACTAAGTTGATAAGGGAACAAACTAGGTGGGGAATGTCTGTGCCACTCCAGCGCTCTATGACACGACATAATCGATGGCACTACCATGCAGACTTGTCAAAGACAGAGATGTCCTTGATATCACGTGGTGGTTCATGTGTTCTTCAAATTTCGGGTTTAGCAGGGTGGATTTCATATCTGAGTTCAGTAGAATTATTTTCATTTTTATTTGTGGTGCTTCCTTTCCTTTTTCTTGTAGAATAATTTAGTATTTTTTGTTTGTATGTATTCTATTTAATTCTGTAATATACCTTGTAGTAATTGTATTATGTGTTCATGTATAGTAATAGTGTTATTACATGTTCATATTCGAAATGTTGGGAACCTAGAATTTTAATTAGGTTATGAACACCCATGAACTATTCCCATAATTATTGTTTACATGGTTTTACAGACAGATTTCAGTTTTCTGCTTTTCTTAAAACAAAAATTATAAAGTAAAACAATAACAGATGTTGTTTTAACTGGAAAGATATTATGTTTGTGAACAAAAACAACTGAATGTACATTAAGGACGAAATTTTCTTCTAAGGTTTTTAAATATTTTACAATTATTACAGAAACATTAAATTGTGTTATTAGGTAACATCGCATTGGGAAATAACATTGGAGTTACGGCGTTTGCAAATGTGGGTCGCTCCTGCAGAATTACATTAAACGTGTTAGCAATTTATCAATATTTTTAAGAAAAATTAATTATTATTACATTCTATAACTAGATAAACAAAAATGTAATTTTGTTGCCGGGGAATTGACAGTTGTGAATTCTAAAACCAACCAAACTGAGATAACATTGAAAACACAAATGCAAATACTACGTATCCACTATATAATTACTGTAAGGATGTGACATATGTTGAAAAATTAGTATAATTTCATAGATAATGCACTCAACAGTTCTATACAATGTTATAGAAAGGTATAAAATTAGAGGCTATATTAACTTAAGGCGAGATATTACCCAATGTGCGCCAACAGTTTTCAGAACCGAATTGTTTCTAGGTTCCACATCTATTCAGATAGAAATTCTGACGCAACTGTTTGGAACCGAACAACACTTTAGTGCACCTCAGCTCATACGCACGTCACAACTGCGTTGGAAAGGGCAAGGTCAACAAATCCTATCACCATAAATGGAAGTCAGAATGAAGCGTTTGTTGAACATTCTAAATCTAGCGCTGAGCTGCGGTGAGTAAGAGGTTGTCGACTTGCTGAAAAACACCAAAAAAAATTAGTAATCCCAATAATTTTTTCACTTTCTGCCATTACCTCGTGAGAAGAGAAAGTATTGTAATCATGCGTAAGTGCAAATCTCTTTATATACAGAGTAAATTACTTCCTCTATCCTTTGGGTTGTCAGTATCCATTTTTTGTGGATCCTGATAACGGAAAATGATTGATGGTAAAACGTCTGTCTGTCTCTCTGCCTATCGTTAACTATACCACCCGAACCATTTACCCGATTTCCTCGTAAATTGATATTCTGTGATAGTTTTAAATGTACCCGAGGTCCATTGAGTTTGAAACAGGCATTTTGATTTTGAGAGGTACATTTCATGAAGTCTCAACAACATTTTCAAAATTTTCTCGGAAATGACTCGTTTTTTTATTAAACTTTGTCCTCAGATAGCAAAAAGGCCGCTTCAAAGAATGGCGCAGGTCTCATTTTTGTTCAGATCTCTTATTTTTCGAAACTGGTGACGTTGGATTTTTTTGTGTCTTCCTTTATCTACAATATAGAAAAAAGATATTTTTTCCTGAATGAAATCTGTTCTTTAAAGACAGATCTTCATATAAGGTCCTGTACAGATTTTCGAAAATATACGAAACGAATACGAATACGTACGAGTTTTCACGTAATTTTGCGTGAAATGTAGACAATGTTTAAAAATTATTTCCTCAAAATCGATTCCGAATTTTCTCCTCGTATGTATGAAAAAAGTAAAAAAAAGAGTCGCTTTGGGGAATTCTCTGTATTTTCGTAAATTGCCAAGTTAACATTTCAATACTACAAAATTGAAGATTTCTGCTAAAATCTGTTCTAGAAATCAGATTTTTAAAAGGCCTTTACATTTTTTTAAATAAACAAATTAAGGAATTTAATAAAAACATTTTTAAAAAAATTTTTTAAAAAAATTTTTTGAGTGAATTTTAAAATTTATTAAAAAAATAATTTTTAAGCTTCGGCTCAAGTGATTTCGTCATAGCGGCTGAGTTGTGTTGTGGTAAAGCCTATGGCGAGTTATCTCTATGTGCCTGTGTTCGGGTCTCGGGGCGGAAAAAATTTGCTGGCTGAAAACAATTTTGTAGAATCATGTAGTAGTATAACATTTCGGAACTGTTACAATTAATGCGAGAAAGAATATGCTATTGTGCCACTACAAGTTCGATGTTGTAATCATAGACTTTCAGATTATTTTTTTGACGTTGTTTTAGAACAACAAAGAGTAGTATTTGGTTTTACGAGTAAAAGCTGCTTTTAGAACAAAATTTCTTATTTTTTGAAACATTTTTACCTTCCAAAATCGCTTTTATGCATTATTAATATTCCTTCTGACATCTACTCCCCAGTAGTGCTACAGGTCACACACATTCTGATTTATGGAACCTACAATATTGCATCTTCAACTTTCACTTGAGAAACTGAAGCGATATACCACAGAATTACGAAAACTACTCATATTTTAACAAAAGTGTACAGTAAGTAATGTATCTATTATCGAGACACATATTGCACTAAAAATAAAATAATTTCTTTCAATGTTGGTGGTCAGGTGTAGGTTCGAAGAAATGTGATCGTTATCACCACACAACTCAAAATTACACGAAACCCGGATACATCTCAATGTTGGTGGTCAGGTGTGGTCTAAAATAATTTCTTTACTCTCTCCTCCTCTCTCACTCCTCACTCACTCCTCTCCTCACTCCTCTCACTCACTCCTCTCTCCTCTCTCCTCTCTCTCACCCCCCCCTCTCTCCCTCTCCTCTCTCTCCCCCTCCCTCTCTCTCCCCCTCCTCTCTCCCTCTCCTCTCTCTCCCTCTCCCTCTCTCCCTCCCTCTCCCCTCCCTCTCCTTCTCTCTCCCTCTCCCTCTCTCTCCCTCTCCCTCTCTCTCCCTCTCCCTCTCTCTCTCTCTCTATCTCTCTCTATTTCTTTCTCTATATCTAACTTTATTTCTCTCTATCTCTCTATCTCTCTCTAACTCTCTCTATCTCACTCTCTCTCTATCTCTCCTCTCCCTCTCTCTCCCTCTCTCTATATCTCTCCTCTTCCCCTCTCTCCCTCTCTCTATATCTCTATTTCTCTATCTCTATCTTTACTCTCTCTATCTCTATCCCCTTTCTCTCTCTCTCCTCATCTCTATCTCTCTCCATCTCTCTCTCTCTCTCTCTCTTCATATATATATATATATATATATATATATATATATATATATATATAACTTAAATGTTGAGTAAAGAGAAACATATTTGCATTAAGATAGCATTAATAATATATTTTAAATAATGTGGTTTTAAAAAGGAGGCCAAACTTTTTACATTTTCACAATTTTCCACATTCCAGAGTTTTTAAGGAAATTGGACATCTGCTATATGGTGTGATGAATCCAATTTCAAAATCCTAAATATCATGAGCAACTCGTGACTTCAAGGTTCGTAAGGGCGGTTCGGGACTTTAGTTCGTACCTCGTTCACAATATAACGAGGGCCTCACAACGGGAAAAATGAGAGGGCCATTCAACGAGACCCAGCCTTTGTCAATTAAACCCAGCCCCACAAGGTCAATTTCTCGTGGTACGCGGTTTTATTGGCGAAGAGGACTAGGTCAGCCCTCGTCTCATTGTGAATGAGAGAATATTGATTCCTGGTGCGTCAACAATTTAGGTCATTAATCGTTGTGCTTGTTATATCACCGGAAGTGGCAGTGTTCATTCCCTCTGGAACAGGAGATTCAGGAACAACCTATAGGTCGGATCGCGGATTTTCCTCCTCCATATATCTCCCATAAGGGGGCACCGCCCCAGTAGGGAGAGGTGGCTCAGTGCATCAACTGATGCCACAGCAGTGCCTCTGATCGGGAGATCCTAGGTTCCAGTCTCGACGGCGGCAGGATTTTCGACACTAGCTTGTCAGTTAGGTCGAGTTCATCCGCTATCTGGAGGAGAATTCTAGCGGCCGGCTGCTCTGATCGGTAGTTTTCCGTGGTTTTTACGATAAACGCCAGGTGAATGCCGAAGAAGTACCCCAACTAACGGGCCACGGACCGCGCGCGATCTTTCATTCCTCTTCCTTGTCCTATCCTCTCCCCTTACACACACTTACACTAACATGCACAACACTACCACACTTGCACTTACGTGCACTACACTCCCTTTCACGTCGAGAGACCGGTCGGGGCTTAGAGCTTGTTCCGGTTGGAACGGTGCCCCGGTGGAGGGATACCTGGGTTAGGAAACCCCGCTGTCGATGGTAGGTCGCGCCCGGGCCCCGCCATCGGAGCAGACGGAAGTTCACGCCGTCTTCTGATGAAAAAACGAGCATACACTTCGAATAATGACCCCATTAGTTGGCGCGGGCCCGGGTTCACTAACAATCAATCCGGTAGCGGTAGCTCATTTCCATCAACGATGTCACTGCAGCCCTCTGACCGGGGGGTCCCAGGTTCCCTCCCACGGCGGCAGGATTTTTTGACACTGGCCAGCTAGGTCGAATTCATCAATCTCTGGAGAAGAATTCTAGTGGCCGGCTGCTCTGATCTGTAGTTTTCCGTGGTTTCTCCGATCAACACCAGGCAAATGCCGGGCAGTCCTACAAACGGGTCACGGACCTGCGCGATCTGTCCTTCCTCTTCCTTGTCCTCCTCTCCCTTACACAGACACACTTACACTAACATGCACTGCACTACCACATATTCCGGGAGACCGGTTGGGAGCTTAGAGCTTGTCCCGGCTGGGGCGGTGCCCCGCTGGTGGGAGAGTCCTGGTTAGGGGATAACTCCACTATGTAGGTCGGCGCCGGATCTTGCCATCCAGCCGGGGAAGATCACTGTCATCTCCCGAGAAAAAAATGCACTACACTTACGGGACTAATAACAGTTGCCGCGCCCGGAAACACGAAAATATCAATCAATCAATCAACTAACAATCAATCAGTCTCAGTAGGGACAAGCTCTAAGCTCCGACTGGTCTCCCGACTTGAATGGGAGTGTAGTGCACGTATGTCCAAGAGTGTAGGAATGGAAGTGGGCGGAGTTTAATTTTAGATGTTTTAAAAAAGAAACTAAATGAGGTAGGTTTATGTGATAGTTTTCCTGTTGAAGAACTGATAATATGCATTAGGTTCATCCTTAATAACGTTTTTACACATAACAAGGTTTTGAACAAACAAATGGATGGATTACCAATAGGAGGTGTTTTGAGTAGCATATTGACGGAATTAGTAGTGAGAGAATTGGTAAGTGAAGTGTTAAAGGATTATAATGTTAAAATGTATTTAAGATATGTAGATGACACTCTGCTTAAACCAAAATTTGGTACAAAGTATATTACACAGGTTCAACTCTTATCATCCAAAGATTAAATTCACGTTAGAAGAAGAAATGTTTGGTGTTATAAATTTCCTAGATTTAAGAGTTATTAGATGACTCAGAACATTACTACAGAATGGTTTCACAAAGATGTCTAGGCTGGCATAGTACTAAATTATCATTCTTTACGTCCAAAAAAGGTTAAAATAAGTATAATTACAGGGTTAGTTGACAAAGTAGTTAACCTTTCAGATAAGTGTTATCAAGCAAAAAACTTAGAGTTAATCTTTAAACTGTTGCACTGTAACAATTACCCTCTCAAGTTCATATCAAAATATGTTAACCAAAGATTATACAAGTATGTTTATAGGAAAAGTGTAGAAGAGAAGGGGAGCGTGTCTGATAATAGCCACCAAGAATACATAAATATAGTATTACCATATGTGCCATGTATTAATAACATGTAGAAAAATATTTAAGCAAAAATATAATGTGAATATTATAGATAAAATAATTAATCAAAAACATGTCATAACCAAATTAAAAGATAAGATTGCCAAAACAGATCAACAAAATGTTGTGTACAAAATGTCCGTGCCACAGTTTAAAAAAAGCTATGTAGGACAGTTTCTATGTATAGAACCTAACAAAAGAAAAAGACTAATATTAGAAACTTTACTATAAAAGCAATGAAACTATTAACTCTGTTGTTGAATCTAACGTCTTCACTGAAAGTTATGACAGTATCTTACTTGCTCTTAGTGAAACATAATATTGTATATTATTTGTATCTCCTTACAAGCATTTAGTTTTGTAATGTTTCCAGTGCTTACCTATCGTTTCCTTATTCTTTGATAATTTGAGAAGTTTGTTAATTGCCTGGTTGTACTAGAGTTCTAAAAAGACACGTATACGCAGAAGCCATTCTTGGTCATTGCTTGCCGATAAGCGTATGTAAATGTAGAGGAAAATGTCGCGTCTCGCTACTTTTCGTTATTTTCCAAACAAAAAAATACTTTGACGCAATTTCGGTCACTGTGAGCAGTTTCTTGAGAAGTGTGTAAACGTCGTCGGTAAGTACAGTGCCCTGAATTCTCCACTTGTAAATAGAAACTGCTATTTTAAAACGTTTGTAAGTTGGACTAAGGTTATGTTTACATTTGTATTCACAATGTAAAATTAAATTCTGAGTTTCCCAACACGGTTGTTTTAAGCCACCAAGGTTTGCCTGAACAGTATATGTTTTCATATTAAAAATAAAATCGCTCTCAGGTAAGTTAGCACGAGAAAGAAAGCCGCAGCAATTTGAGCACACGTTTTTGAATGGCTCTAGTTGTGCTACCCGCGATTTTTAAAATTCGCATTTATCTCCATATTATACTTCAAATTCTCACTTAGTTCACTAAGGGAAAATGTAGTTACACAACCCTTTTTAAAAAATCAGTTTCTATTTACAAGGAGAATTCGGGCATACTTACCGACGACGTTTTCACCTTTCAAAACTGCTCACAGTGACCGAAATTCGTCAGAAGTATTTTTGTTTGGAAAATAACGAAAGTAGCGAACTGACATTTTCTCATTTACATACGCTTGTCGGCAAGCAATGACCAAGAATGGCGTCTGCGTATACTCCCCCCTATAGAGCCTTAGTTGTACTTAGATGATGTGATATTAGAATGTCTCGACAATGGTTTTTGAAGTAACCTGACTATATTTATATTTTATTACAAACTTTAAAATAATGTTGATACATGTATGAATTTTTCTCAAGTATTTGTATTGGATAATGATTTACTGTATGTGGTAAGTTTGTTTTCATAAATTATGCAGGTTTTATGTAACTTAGTTACTATGTCATATGTATTTCAATCTTTGAATGTTAAAGTAGTGGTTTCACGAGTTGGTTATGTTGAGTGTAAATATATAGAAACCTTTGTTTTTTTTTTTTTAATGTACTTAATTTTTATATCCCATAAAGGTATCTTATGTGATGTTATTGTACCTTACTATTGTATTTCTTTAATGTAAATGTTATGTATTTTATTCTTTGTATGTTCGTCAATTACAGCCTGAAGATGAAATCAATGTGATTTCGAAACGTTGTGCAATATGAAATAAATTGTCCTTGTATTATTCGTTGTCTATAATTTGATTGAAGCCTGTTTACATCAAAAGTGGGCGGAGGTAAAGAACGATGGCACGCGGTCGTGGGCCGTTTGTTAGCTAAGTGCATTCGCCTGGAATTCTTTGCCGATACCATTGAAAGCTACCGATAAGCAACCGTCCGTAAGAATTTTCGCCCAGACAATGATTAAATTCGACTCAGGTATGTAACTACAGTCGAAAATCTGTCCCCGTCAGGACTCGAAACTCGGGACCTCCTTTACAACGATGCTGCAGAGCGTGATTTGTCACCGCTGGTCATTTGGTCTTCTCATTGTTATTTTGTGAACTACCAATCTTGAGGGCACAATCCGTCACTTTTATATATACATTAAAAAAATTAAATAGCTTTATAACCTCAATATATTAATATATATTAAATAATCTAACAAACTTTGCATTTTAGTCTGCTATAAGTGATCAAATTTTAATTCCCCTTTCAGAGACACAAAGTGAAGGACGGAATCATATAGTGAGATAACGAGCCGGACTTCTACTCGGTGTCACGACTTCCAACGATGTTTCGTTCGCTGCCGCGGAATCACACAGAGTACACAGAAAACAGTGTGAACGAAATCAGAATTTATTTATTTCCACATCTTTATTATTATTATTATTATTATTATTATTATTATTATTATTATTAAAGGTAAATAAATTCGGGTGGAACTAGGCCTGCAGAGTCAAATTGGGTTGTTTATTGGTTTAGTGGTGAGTTGTAGTTGACATTTACTTAATTGAAATGATTGAAGGCGTTGTCATTGTCAACAATACTATTTATTTCAATAAGAGCAGCTTTCGGTGGCTTAGCCATACTGTACGACACTATTCTGTAGTCGTTTTTTTGACTTCCAGACAGCAGAAAACTGATGATGATGGCTAAGCCATCGAAAGCTGCTCTTATTGAAATAAATAATATTGTGACATGACAATCAATATTCAAAGTGCAGGTTGGGAATCACCGGTTACCCTAACACCTACAGAATATTACTCACAACTTACTCCAGTTGCCATACATTTTTCTCTTTCCACTGCAGTAATATACCACTCGAAGACAATGAAGATATACATTCTGCACAATACGAGTAAAACTAAATATCAAATCCAAAAATCAGACATTTAATTCGTCTTTAAAACGGTGAGTTTACGTCATTTATTAAAGATTTCTAGAATTATTTTGCACGTGAAAGAACTCTAACAACTAAAAAACTTGAAAACTAAACTATTGGCTTTGGGAGATAAATTTCAAAACTGTGTTTGTCATTACTGCCAAAAATTTGAACTAGTCCCGATTTTCCAAGTTTCAATATTTCATGAATATATTTGTAAAATAATATGAATGCACAAAAATACTCTGCACTTTATCAACAACAAAACTAGTGCTGCTACAAAATGCCACAGGCTTTGTGACATTTTTTTACGTTTAGGCTAGCGTCTCGGTATTTCGCTAACCTCTTCCCAGCTTCTAGCTACTGGCGCCTAAAAGAACTTAAAGAATACTATAGGAGTGTAAAAGCTGGTCCTGGTGGAAGGGGTAAGAAACAAATGAAAAAATAAATATACTTTCAAAATAAACAAACGGAACATATCACATAGTGTTGCCTGTATACAAAATTATCATTATTACAAAACTCATCTACTCACCAATATAATCCGCATCTATTCCTCTTCTGAGATACATGATAACAAAGAACATATTTTTCATTTTTGCCCAATGATAATTAAGTCTCCCTATATTAGCTAGTTTTAGACTCATGGCATTAGTTTTAGTTTTAGACGACAAGCAATTTCTTTTAGGGACGTTAATTATCATTATAGCAATTCTATTAATTTTATTTGAACTTCCTTGAAATAATGTTTCGAAGTTCATAAGCAATATCAATAAATTCAATTCCATTTCTTTTCAGATTTCACATCTACCAATACATTTTAAATTATATTTATTTTATTAATAATATTTTACATTGAATTTTTTTATGTCGTCTTTAGAGATAATATTATCGTATATAATAATATAGTGTTGTAGATGTTCTCGCATAGTAATGCTAGTTACGCTGAAGGTGAAAATTCCAAGGAAATATTTAATAAGTAACAGATTAATTTGCAAGAAACAAAAACAGAATGACAAGTATCATAAGTGACCACGCCAGTGTATAATAAATCTTAACGTTTCAGTTCCTTTGTGTAATATTGATTGACTGATCAGTGATTTCAGGCGCGTGAGCTGCAGGGTCAGTAGTCCCGTAAGTGTAGTGCATGTTTTGTTGTGGGAGATTGGGGTGATCTTTCTCTACTGGATGGCGAGATCCGGCGCTTACTTATCCGTCGGTTATCGGTTTTCCCAACCAGGTATCTCCCACCAGACTGGCATCGCCCCAGCCGTGACAAGCTCTAAGGTCTCCCGGCGTCTGTGGTAGTCTAGTACATGTAAGTGTAAGTGTGTGTATGTAAGAGCTGACGGATATGAGAAGGAAGAGGAAGGAAATATCACGTGTGGTATATGACTTCTTTTGTTCGGGTATCGCTCTGGCATTCTTCTAGTGCTGATGGGGAGAAATCACGGAAAAGTCCGGATCTTAGCAGCCGACCGCTAGAATTCTTCAGCAGACAGAGGTTGAACTCGACCTAGCTAGAGTAGAAAATCCTACCACCGTCGGGACTCAAGTCTTTGGACCTCCACATCAGAGGCACTGCAGTGACATCAGTTGTTGTCCTGAGTCATCTTTGCTGCTTCTTAAGTCAAAGATTCGTATAATTTTTAAACAACAATCCAGTTATTTTCTAATATTTTTTTCCGAATGTTCTCCATTTAATTGATTCTTAAATGAATAGTGATATTATGTAATTACTGAATAATACACCAGGAACACTCATCGTTTGATGAAAGCATAGCGGCCCATGAGATAAACAAATCGCACCCAGAAACAGCGTGTGTTTACACAACCAGTACGCAGCTGCCAAGAGAAACTGCACAGATATAAGGCAGGAATGAAGCGGAGACCGCACTACTTAACCTTCTTCCATGCGACGAAGTTGACGTCGTTAGCTCACTGAGTCCAGAGTTCACCTTGAGTCAGGGCACTGAGTTGGCGATACGCTGTCTGGCACAGGCCTGTGCACGAAGAGCCGTTCGGGCAGATTGTTCTTTGACGTCGCGAGGACTACTTGCGCGTAGCGGTCAAGGCGCGCACTAGCGCCGTTTGGACGGCCCGTGGCAGACGGAAATTTGTGTTAGACGATGCCACGCAGGAAGCACCATGGACAGAGCAGTGGATTCCGAGAACAACAAGCCATCGACCAGCGCTAAAAGTTTCTGGTGGCGGCAGCATCTCGCAGCTTGCATAGGTATGACCCAAAGCTCTCATATCCCGATATTTTCTCTATATATTTACGAAAAAATCCCACCTTTAGTCCTGTAAATTTGTGATTTCATAGGGGAGACAATAAAGTGATCATTACTTCCTGGCCACATTTTATTTATATTTAGCGAAATATTAAAGAGATATATAATAAATCAATACTCCGTCTGCATTATTTTACGAGTAGCTCATTTAAATCATATTGGTTCTTTGCCCTAAGAAATTTGACCAATACACTATCAGCAGAAATTCATTAATATCAACAATTTATTTCTCAATGCATACGGACTCACAAGTGTGTTCTAACATACGGTTGTTAACTAAAATTTTAATAGTGCTACCGGTCGGTTAATTTCAATGTGGCTATCAGTCGGTTGTCTCTCTAGAATACATAATTGATGTTTAAAATTCATAGTTTCTTTCCATATATTTAAATTACGTGCGTGATATGTTAATAAACGGACACAATACTAAACGTCTCTTACTTCTCTTCAGCACACATTATTCGTAACGAATAGCTCGGTATGTACCCCCTTCTGATTGTAAACATTTACTCGGATGATTTTGATGTCTTGGGAAATTAATTAGTGACAGAATAGTAACAAAGAATTTCGAATACGATTCAGAGGATTTGACGGTAAAAATGTAAGTTGTCAGGTCGTGAAACGTTCAATAACAAGTGTGAAACTTAAAAATTTTAGTTTTGAAATTGGCCTCTGTAAATAGTATAATATATGCTTTTTGTTAAACCTTCATTTACTATCTGTTCATACATAAGTACAATAAGTAAATTTGTTGACTAGACATTTAGCATTGATTGAAAAAGATACTCATTAGTAGGGGGCGGATTTTAATAAAATGTCGTTTTCTTTTATTTTCACATTAGAACAATACCGTTTAGTATAGAAATTCATTTTATGTTATGACAAAAGGAAATGACCCATTTTATAGGTCTTATTTTGCATTTTTTCGATTTCGACTAATAAGTCATTTATTCCTTTTCCATCATTTCAATCCATTTTTTGCAGATTTCATCGATTTTAATGTAATTTTTAATGGTACTTGTTTCAAGTAATATTTACGAGATGCAAATATTCATTACTCAGTAGCCTATTCTCTTCCTTTGCTCAAAATAGTTTTGACAGCCTTTGTGAGTATGTAATTCTTGTGACGTATATCAGCGACATTGCCGGTTCGACCGATTTCGGGATTACTAAAGACAGAGATTTCCTGGTAAAGAATTGTCCAAACCAAAATTATGCAAGCTGGGTTCACTCGAAAGAATGGAAGAAATCTCAAACACATCAGTAACGTAGCTAACAGCTTGAGTTGATCATTCGATTTGATTTTGATAAGATTTTTTACGTCATTTTTCTTTTGTTTTAGGGCATTTTTAAAAACATTTTATTGATTATTTTTGGTGATGTTTTAGGTCATCAAAATCCTCCCCTTACTCATTAGTATCTGTCCATTAATACAGTTGATTACACATATACTAACTACACTTCAAAATCTGCGAGGCAAAATCTAAAGGTTTGAATTTTTTAAGACTTACTTCCAAACTATTATCAAAGAAATTTATGGGTAAAGTATTCGTATGGCATTCTAATTTTTGAATATTTTTACAACTATTTTTTTTATTTCTTCGGCATTTTATAATTTTGAAATGGTATTTTGTAATTTTGTAATTGTATAATAATTTAACTGTCGGTATTTTATTATCAGAGTGTTACATCATTTCGAACATATTCGGAGCATTGGCAATCTTTCTTAATACTCTGGATTAAAATCTTTGAAATTGATTTTGATGACTGATTTTTTGAGTTGCAATATTGCATTCACCGAACGATGCAGTGACGCATGACGGAGTTGCGCGTGTTGCATTTGCCCCTAATTGGCAAATCTTATGTTCTACATGTTCGACGAGTCACGTTCTGATGCATCAAAGAGATTTCATTTAGCTGCAGATTGTCTGCGCATACGGGTAACCTAAATTTAGATATATATATATATATATATATATATATATATATATATATATATATATATAAAGGCCGTTATATGAAGTTTCAAACTTATGTTCGTTGGCAAAAAATTGATCATTTTCGACACTTCTACATCCCTTTAAGATTGCAACATTTATTCTGAGACATTATGCATATGCATTAGGGTCATAAGCGATTTTTATATGTGCAGGGCCCAGTTCCCTTGTTTCGTTTAAATTATTTAGCTTTCCTTGCATTCAGTGGTGGCTCGTGGTCATACTATTAGGGTGTGCAACGCCTCTCTTCTCTCTGCCTTCTTCCCCCTCTACCCTCCTCTCTCTCTCTCTCTCTCTCTCTCTCTCTCTCTCTCTCTCTCTCTCTCTCTCACACACACACACACACACACACACATACACATGCTCGTACATACAGGCTCATATTACAAGCATACACATACATTCATTAACATAAATAATGACAATTAGAAACAAGACATCTTATGAAGTTTGATAACATGTTGAATAGTTTCTTTTATCACCAACGAGGGTTGATCGCATTTCTTTTCACAACATCCGTTTACACTCCCCCAAGGACCCCTCCGAAATATTTACTACTTGTGTCGTGTTACCGCATGATTCGGCATTTCCAGAACGTTTTTCAAAGGGTGTCAAGAAACACATTGATTCGAAACTTTTTACTCGATATTTTGCTATGGAGTATTTTCCATAAACTTGCTGTACAAATTTAAGCTTAAAAGTACAAGTTTCTGTGCCCAATACTTAAAAACTCTGTATAGTTTGCTGTCTACACTGACTGACGAAACACAAACTCTGTGTTGCTTCAGTAAATGCTGTTTCTTTTCAGCAATTTTGAGTGTTTTTTCCATTGATGTTATTTTAATATTTTCGACGCTATTCATTGTCTGTTGTACAAACACGCTTCACAGAAAAACGAACCCTCTAACTTCGGTTTTTGAAAACGCATTAAAAAGTAGCCTCCTACATACGTTTACATATTGCTTAGGAATGGATTTGTAATTGCAACTCCCTTTAAAATGTGTAAATAACATTCGATTAACACAATATTTATGAATGCAACACTGCACAGCAGCAAGCAGCACAGCACATGCGTTTTCGTTTGCCGCGCTACGCTACGAATTGCTTTGGAAAGGATGAGAGCTCATTTAAGTGGAGAGATATCTCCCACTTTCTTCGATCAATGCCACTCTTACTTCTCTTAAAAAATAGTGCTAGCCGAGTGTTATATCTTCACGACCTGTCAAGGCACTTCCAGAGGTCGCGCCTGCGCAGTAATATCCGCACGGTCCGGAGTGTGCTCCAGCCGCCCGTAAGCCACCATATTCCCCCTCTTTCCCCTTCAGCCCCGCGGGAGTCACTGACTCCGTCTGCTCGTTCGCATTTCCCGAGTGTGCTCTAGCTCTAACTGCGGGTGTGCTCTAGCTTGCTGTCACGAAGGGCATTGGCGGCGGACTGTCAATCGCAGCATCCGAACGGCGCGTGTTTTGAAATACGTTTCGGAAACGCTCTGAGAGGTCTTGTATTCCCCTCATGTTGAGAAATGTTTAAGAAACATTGCACCACAGTTATTTGAGTATGTACATGCGACAATACCCACGAGCCGCCGCTGGTTGCATTGCAAAATGTTGATAAAAACTCGTAAGTATGTACGTAATATATATCCTTAAACGAATATCAGTGAAAGGAAGGACGTACGTATTTCGTAATTAAAAACTGGTTCTTTGGAGTTCTTTAATCGTCTCTTCCAAAGTTCTGCGGGACAATGATGGAACGATGGAGATTCAAAGAGATCATGATTGTATCCCAAAATCCAACCTTTTTTGTAACAAAGCAATTTATTCAAAAATAATTATCACATCTTGATCTCCTCACATTACATAAAAGTCCGAGTGAAAGGCATTTCGGGAAGAACTTCGTATTATAAAAAATTACATTTCCTTTTGAAATACTTTTGAATACACCCCCGCAATTAGGTGAGTCAATAATTAGCAATGAAAGATTATCGTTCGATAAAGCAAAACATATACCACTCAGTAATATATTCGTCGATGAGTTGGAGTTTTATCAGCACATCGGCTTTTTTAGGCTTAATAAGAAAACATGTTTAACCCTTTCAGTGACGAGAAAAAACTTTGCAGGCTCTCAGACCGAGAGGGCTTAGGGTTCGAGTTCCGAATGCGGCAGCTTTTCGACACTACATACGCTAATTCGAATTCAGTCGCTATCTGGAGGAGAATTCTAGCGGCCGGCTGCTCTGATCGGTAGTTTTCCGTAGTTTCTCAGATCAATAAGAGGCGAATGCCGGTGCAGTACCCTAACAAACGGGACACGGACCACGCGCAATCTTTTCTTCGTCTTCTTTGTCCCCTCCTCCTCTACACACACACACACACACACATTCAAAGTCTCTTGGCACCTCGAACCCAACAACCTCCCATGTGCGGTGTTGCTGAGCCAACGCTGCTAGTTGATGAGATGTTGAGAGCTCAGTTGATTGGAGTGGATTGACAGCCTGTCTAAATTGATTGTATTCTTGCTTCTGGACGAGTCAATAGTTTTGGTCATTAGTTTCGTAAGTGTAGTACATGTTACAGCACGGGAGGTGGAGGTCTTCCTCTCCCGCTGATAAGCGAGATCTGGCGCCCACATCTACGTCGCCTTGAGGAGGATTTCCCTCTCTAGGTATCTCTGTCAGTGGGGACTGGGATAATCTCTAAGCTCCCGACTGGTCTCCCGTCATAAGTGATAGGGTGGAGGATGTGTGTATGGAACGGGAGACACGCGGCAAAGATGAGGAAGGAAAACTCGTGCGCAGTCCGTGCCTCCTTTTATAAGCTACTTCTCCGGCATTCACCTATTTCTCATTGGAGGATCCTGAGAAAATTATCAATCACAGGAGCCGATCGATACCATTCTTCTCCGGTCAGCGGCTGAATTCGACCCAGCTGTGTAGCTAGTCTGAAAAATCCGCCCTGCAGGGTCAGGACCGGAAGCGACTGGGGCGGTGCCCTGCTGGTGGAAGATACCTAGTTGGGGAAGCCCCCGCTAGTCGACGGTAGGTCGGCGCCGGATCTCGCCATCCTGTGGGGGAAGATCACCGCCACCTCCCGATGAAATACATGCACTACATATACGGGACTAATGATCTCAGTAGTTGACGTGCCCGGAATCATCAATCAATCAAATCAGGAACCCTGGAACCACCTGGCCAGAGACCCTATGGATGGTTTTTTTTAATTGGTTATTTAAGGTAGCATCAAAATGTAGGTCATTAGCGACCGCTATTGGTGTTAACGGTATGGTACAATGAGGTAATTGTGAAGATGAAACGATATGGTGATGATAAAGGCTGAAAGGACGAACACAAATACTGTCTGGAGGAGAATTCTAGCGGCCGCCTGCTCTGATCGATAGTTTTCCGTGGTTTCTCCGATCAACGCCAGGCGAATACCGGAGCAGTACCTAACAAACGGGCGCGGACGCGCGCGATCTGTGCTTCTCTTCCTTGTCCTATCCTCTCCTCCTACACATACACATACACCACACACACACACACACTAACATGCATTACACACCACATATTCCGGGA
The DNA here is from genome assembly GCA_964035755.1 of Teleogryllus oceanicus. Lineage (NCBI taxonomy): Eukaryota > Metazoa > Arthropoda > Insecta > Orthoptera > Gryllidae > Teleogryllus > Teleogryllus oceanicus. The sequence continues at coordinate 14,199,045 of CAXIVR010000008.1, forward strand.
GACCGGTCGGAGCTTAGAGCTGGTCCGGCTGGGCGTGTCCCGCTGGTGGGAGAGTCCTGGTTAGGAAACCCCACTAGCCGATAGGTCGGCGCCGGATTCGCCATCCAGCGGGAAGACCACCGCCAACTCACCAGAAACAAACATGCACTACACTAACGGGACTAATGACCAAAGCAGTTGACCACCGGAAACACGAAAAATCAATCAATCAATCAATCAACGAACACAAATACAACCATGCCCGAGGCGACGACCCTACAGCCTTAGCGATGTCGGCCACCGGGCGGACAAGGATGTTTTTTTTGTATCGCCCCTGAAAGTGCTGAGAAGGGTCTGTGGTGCCGCAGTGAACCTGCTGTCGGTGTCGATGGGCACGTCCATCGGGTGGACGGCGCAGGTGCTGGACGTGCTGCGCGGGGAGCAGCCGGGGTCGGCGCTGCGCCTGTCGCTGGAGGAGGCCTCCTGGATGTCGGCGCTGGTGCCCGTGGGCTCGCTGGTGGGCGCGCTGCCCGCCGGGCTGCTGGCCGTGCACGCGGGCCGCAAGCGGGCGCTGCTGGCCATCCAGCTGCCGGTCATCGTGGGCTGGCTGCTCATCCTTTGCGCCGGAGACCAGGTGCGTGTCCTCACTCATTGTTCTTTGTTCTTTGTTTCTTGTTTTAGTTTGTTTGTTCTTTTTTTTGTTGTTGTTTTACGGATTTCGCTCTTCCTAATGAAATCGTGAATGGAAGAGCTCGTTGATAAGATAAGCCGTACCTGTCATTACAAGCTTTCCGTTATACGTAAATGTTAATATATCCATTGTGGTGAACGTGTAACTTATTCTTTTTACTATTACGACTTGTTTATATTTATAAAAGGTGTTGGTCAATAACAATATGAGACACTTCGACCAAAATTAACATATCAATATCTACATACAGCGGAAGGCTGGTTGTGGCTGCTGTGCTTATGTTACTCACCCCAATTATTAACTAATTGATCTAGGGCGAATGTTTTGCACATTGTATAGTTAAGTCCTGCACTGTGCCTTACATAATGTATCCTTGGCAATGAGCGTAAATAAAAATTCGAATATTTTAAAACGTTTTTAACAAACAGAAACTCCTTAAACTGTCGGTTCAATTTGAGGATTGAATTCTAAGTATAGTTCTAAATTTTGCAACAAGAAGAGTACGGAAGGGGGAATCACAAGAGCCAACTCTCTTAGAAAAGAAAGGGCCAGAATATGTTATGTATATAAGTGCCCGAGGGAAATAATTTATAGGACCTTTTCAACGCTTAACAATTGTGGCACGACCAGTGTGACTGCAAACAGATGTGTGTTACGGATTGCATTGTTAAGCTAAGTTCGCGCGTTAAATATTACCTACATTTTTCAGTTCAATTCCTAACGAAATGAAAAAATTTACACAATTATCAATAAACTTTCCAAACTCTTTATAGTAGTGCATCATTTGAGTAATTTACATTAACATATATGCAAAAAATCACGTGATTTTGCATAATATGAAGGAGCTTCTTGTTCCAATTTTTCCCAACATAGTTCACATTATTTTCTGAAATTGAGTTATTGGTATAAACGCTCCGTTGTTGTTTATGGGTATTATGTTTTAAATTAAACTCTAAGTCCATTTCAGTAATTTCCGTTTTTGGTCAAACACTTAAAACATCAATCAGGTAATCAAAATGACTGTCTCCCGGCACGCAATTGCAATATTACAGAATGGTAATTATCTGTCAACACAAATTTGCCTAATAGAATTGTTAAAAGGACTTTATATAATAAAAAATAATAAATCTTATGTAACTTCTAGAAGTGGTTACATTATTCATAAGTAATAAAATTGAGACGATTAAACAGTCTCGTAATGAAAACTTGAAATTTTTAGTATTGGTATCTTCAAAGTCAACAACTTTACTTTTCGTTTGATTAATACAAAAATGTACAACTTTTTCATCCAAATAAAGGTTAAAACTAATAATAAATCGCAAATATCGAAGGGAAAATTACCAAATGAGGCTTGACATTTTTAAAGTTGTATTCTGTTTAGTGAGAAATTATCCCTCTCATTTTATACACATGATATTAGTAAAATAGTAAAATTAAAGTAAAGTTATAGTAATAGTAACGTAACGTAGAGTTAGAAGAGTTAAGTTACGTAATAGGTCTCTTCGAAAATATCCGCGCACGCTTCATAAGGTTTGCACACTATTAGAATGAAAAAAAAAACTTTCACACGTTGAAAAGAAGCACGAGAAATCTTGTTTCGTGCACAGAGTGTTAAACAGCATAATATGATCTATTAATAGATGACCGTAAACCAGTTTAATATTTTTTTATTTAATTGGTAAGTGATACCGGGCGCGTCAACTTCTATGGTCATTAGTCCCGTATATGTTTTACTGGGAAGGTGGCGGTGATCTTACCCCACCGGATGGTGATATCCGAGGCCGACCTACCGTCAGGGATTTACACCAACCAGGTATCCCCCTCCAGCATGGCACTCAGTTGGGACAAGCTGTAAGCTCCCGATCGGTCTCCCGTCCTGTGTGGTAGTGCAGTGCATGTAAGTGTAAGTGTGTGTAAGAAGGGGTAAAGGTAGAACCAGAAAGGGGAAGGAAAGATCGCGCGCGTTCTGTGGCCCGTTTGTTAGGGTACTGCTCGGGAATTCGCTCAGTGCGGATTGGAAAAAACACGGAAAACTACCGATCAAATCAGACGGCTCCTAGAATTCTCTTCCAGACATCGACTGAACTCGACCTAGCTGAAACGCTAGTGTCGAAAATCCTGCCACCGTCGGGACTCAAACCTAGGACCTCCCGGTCGGCGGTACTGCAGTGACATTAGTTAATGTCCCGAGCCACTTCTCCCGGTCTAAACCAGTTTAACCCGGTCTAAACCAGTTTAACCCGTTCTAAACCAGTTTAACCCGGTCTAAACCAGGTTAAGTGCAATCTAATGTTGGTTTCCGTCGCTTTTTGCAGGTGTGGATGCTCTTCACAGGGCGGTTCCTGACGGGCTTCGGCGTGGGGGCCGGCGTGGTGCTCGTGTCCATGTACTGCGAGGAGATCGCCGAGGTCCGCGTCCGAGGCACGCTGGGCTCCTACCTCGACCTCATGCTGTGCATCGGCATGCTCTGGGTGTACCTCTTGGGGGCGTTCCTGCCCTACTCCTGGTACACGGCGTCCACGCTCATCCCGCCCGTCGCCTTCCTCTTCACCTTCTGCTGGATGCCGAATCCCGTCTACTTGGTGACTTGCGGTCGGACGAAGAGGCTCGTCGAGCGTTGGGGTGGTTGCGTGGGCCAAACGAGGATATTCAGCCGGAACTCGACGCCCTGTACGCGGCAGTGAAGAAACCGCTCGACTCCAAACCACGCAGATCCTTCCTCGGCTGCTGTACGCTGCCGCAAATCGACCGGACCACTGCTAAAACGATTGCCATCGTTCTAGGCATCATGTTCTTCACCCAGGCCAACGGCGTCAACATTTTCATATACTACACAACCGACGTATTCCGCGAAGCACAAACAAACATGTCTCCCGCGATGGCGACCGTTATACTGGGAGTCATTCACGTCTTTGGTACGCTATTCCCGACGTTTACTGTCGATAGAGTGGGCCGGAAGGTGATTTTAGGAATCACCGGGGTTTCCACCGGACTGTGTTTGCTGGTGTTGTCAGTTTACTCGCATTTGGGCGTCAAGGGTTTTGACATGTCCGACTGGCGGTGGGTGCCTCTAGTGGCGATGATCACGTACATGTTCATGATTTCGGCTGGTCCTGGGCCTCTGTCGTGGTTCATGATGGCGGAATTACTTCCCGTATCAGCCAAAGGCTGGGGCAGCGCGCTGTCTGTCGCTTTCAGCCGCCTACTGGTTATTATCGTAGTTTCGCAATTCCCGCCGATGCTCGTAAGTCTTGGGCAAGATGTTACGTACGCAATTTTCAGTGTCATGTGCTTTCTAGGAGTAGGATATATTTATCTCTGTGTACCTGAAACGAAAGGCAAAACAAGAGAGGAAATTCGAATGGCCATTATTGGGAAGAAAAATGATTCAAAGAGGGAAAACGTTTGTTAAATTTTGCACTTCCTTGCTGTTGATAGAGAGCTTACATGCTGATTTGAAAAGGATTAGAATTTTTATTCACGTTTTGACGAAGAAACGGTTTTGTTCACATTCATTCGGTGAGTGAGGCACGCGAATCAAGGCCAAAGTGACGGTTGGCCGCGGCAGTTACTGGGCAGAGCTGTACCTTCGAAGCGAGCTGTGTTGTTGAGTTTCACAGGGGATACAGTAGCATATGGTATGAACGATGCCATGTGCCAGTGAACTTGCGTTTTGCGTTACTTGTTAGGCCTTTATTTTAAGTAGTACGGAAGCTGTATAGAATGCATAGAAAGAATACTCAGGAATGAATAAAACGAAGAAGTAGAATAAAGCTGAACTTCAATTCAGTTGTTCCAATTTCTATTCATTAGAGTTTTAAAGAATGCTTGCCATTTCATCTCCTCTATAAGGATTGTACGATTCTGAGAGTGTCGATTATATAATATGATTTTCACAAAATTACTCATTGATCCTGTAAAATACAAATCAATGTAGTATAACTTTTTGCATCATTTTGAGATTGAAAACATATAAAACTTTCTCCTAAACGAGAAAGAAGCAATAACAATGGTTACAGTTATTGATTTATTTAAAGTTAAGTAAACATTCTAAAGTTGCATGTGACGTACTAGTGAGAAAAGTTACACATTCAAAAAGTAATGGAATGCACTAATGGAGAACATATTAAGAAATTGGGTAGTATTTAATTAAGCTGTAATCAAGTTGTCCTCTATTGAAATAGTTTTTATCTAAGTTGAAGAAAGCTGGGATTTGATTTTCACAGTTTCAGTATGGCTTTCAGTATAAATCTTGCTTCGATGCCTGTTCCAATAATATCAATTATTAATGAGTTAATTTATATTGCATTTTTTCACGCTTGCACTCAGTATAAATTACAAGTGAGTGTAATAAGTGCGTAACAAGTGTGTAAAAAGTGTGTAAAATTACAAGTGTGTAAAAGTGGTAACAAGTGTGTAAAAAGTGTGTAACAGAGTGTATAACGAGTATAAAACGAGTGTATAACGAGTATAAAACGAGTGTATAACGAGTATAAAACGAGTGTATAACGAGTATAAAACGAGTGTATAACGAGTATAAAACGACTGTATAACGAGTATAAAAAGTGTAAGAGTGTATATTAAATGTATCACAACTATATATCAAGTTTGTTACAAGTTTGCCATAAGTATGTAATTAGTAAAAGCAGTTGGTAACAAGTGTCCGAAATGTTTGCGTTACACGAATTACAAAAATAAGTGTTATTGGAGGAAAATATCTCATTATTGTTTGCTGTGTCGTGAATTTACAAGAAATAAGTCGAGTATTATTTAGTGGTATCTCACACATTTTTTTCACATACATTTTTTTAATTTGTTTAGTTCATGAGCATAAAACCACGTGGAGTAGTAGTATTATTGTACTTGAATATGTTAGATAATGATTCAGTTCCTTCTGTTATCAACAGATCTGTTCCTAAAGAAGTACATACTTGCTATTGATCTATTGTTATTAAACATTTTGGGTATTTATCAGTTGTGTTGCAAGAGACGATTTTGCTGTGAGAATGTTACTTTAACGTTTTTCATGATATAATTTAAAATACTGATAAAAATTTATCTACGTAAAACGTACATTGAAATAAAAATAATTAAAAAATTATGAAGTAAAGTAATTATTTTTATGAATTAAAGTAATTTAAAAAATTATGAAGTAAACTTCATATTTTCTTTAGTAGTAACTAGCAACTCTTTTCGTAAGTCCACAACTGATTATGTGAGAGCTTTATTAAAATGTAATGAAGATAGTACCTAATTTAATTTACAATTTTATAAATTCTTATTTATCATTTGTTTACTAAATTCCTCTCATCATTTTATTACATCCCCATGATCTTGTACATTAACTATGTTTCGAATTGAACATTTTAGTATAAAGACTATGTGGACGAACTAAGACGTAGAAGAAAATATTCCTAGTACATTTTCTTAATGATTTCCAGCTTGTAATATCATTGACTGAATTACTATCTTTCAATGAAGACCTGCTAATATTACTCATTCATTTAAATATTTAGTAATTTATCGAAATTTTAAAAAAAATTTTTTTCATAATGTAACATTGTTTTAAATATCTCTCACGTCGTAAATATTTACATTGTGGGCGTGTTTTACACATTATTGCATTTGTGTGTACAATTTAAACGAATTCTTCTTACGTTTCCTTAAAAAATGGTTGTATTTTTTATTTAAATTTATTTCTCGGATACAACAAAGACGCTTATAAAAATTACTCATGTCTCATTTTTCCTTTAATTCTCAACATTTTCGAAAATTTCAGAAGACTGAAATTTTTTCGGCACCTTCCTAAAACTACTATAATACTACTACAATATTGAAGAGAAATGTTATTTTCTTCAAATGAAATTCGTTCTCCCCAATTATTTCTTTAATCAATGGCAAGTTTGTATACATATTAGCAGTTATCGCGCAATTTTGAGAGAAATATGGACAATATTTCCTTAAAAACTTATTTATTTAAATTTGTTCTAGGGATAGTGCTAAACGCACTGAACTGTGCACACAAACGCCATTTGGCTGTGTTCTTTTAATTTTTCAAAAATTACCCGCATGTAAGTTTTTTATAGAACTCTCAGGTCATTAATATGTTCAATATGGGCGTTTTATACATTACTGTATTTGTAAGTACAAGTGTTTCAAATTATTTCTGACGAATTTTCTCGAAAATTCGAACACTAAAACATTTACAATGCAAAGAAACCTTAAAAATAACCCTTCAAATAAAATAGAAAACGTAAGAAAAACGAAGAATCAACTATTTTTGTGTGCATACTCAATTGACTGAATGCATTTTAACAAGTTGATGAGCTTCAAATTTATCAAAATTTATCGTCGGCAGTATTATTTAACATTCTCTGCAAAAATACATACTCTCCTGTGTGGTGACTTGGCTACTAATTTCGTGCTTCAATTACGATACTTGTAGTAAGGTAACCCCTTCTGGACTTCTGGCGACTCTCAAAAATTTTTATCTTTGTGTTTAATATTAATGCGTCATGTAGTCCCTCTCCATCGTCCATAGAATCACCTTATTAATCGGAATATCAACTATTATTTCGCAAATGAACAATGTTGCATATCCACGCCAAAGTCATTCCTTGTCTAATAAGCCAATTTGTCTCTTTATCTTCGTAAAAGGTACATCAGCAATTTTCTAATAGAATCGTTGCTCTCTTGAAGCTAAAGCTGCTGTTTTTGATCCTTTGTTGTTGTTAATTATTAACTAATTTATTATTATTATTATTATTATTACCACTACCAATAATTAAATAATATCTGGTACATTTTCATGTTTGTTTATTACAAATTGTTCCTTTGTTCCCCTAAATGTCCAATTAATTTAATTATCTCAATAAGTCATATATCTTAGTCCAATGTCTGTCTATCGCCATACGCAATTCAATAGTACGTGTGTTGTGATAAACGTTATTACATTATCAGGTAAAGTATTTGCAATTAGTACCTCACGAATATCTTGTTTCGGTTCAAATATTATCTACAAATATCGTCACTTTGAAATCAGTGCTTCAGTGTGTAGGAACAAACTAATAACAGCCACTCAAATAACTGACTCAGAAAGAAACTCATGCATTTAAAATATCATATTGTCGGTAATTTACTATGTGAAATATCAGGTCGTCAATGGATTACATATAGTAAACCAGTTCAAATGGTGTGTTTAACTTTCCTAAGGTTATTTATCTTCATTTCTAGATCTACGTTTTTCATAAGGCACGCATGTTTGCCCTTGGCTTCCTGACCCAATTATTGTGTTTTTGAGCAGTTCACAACGAAGTAGCGTTTATTCTAGTTGTTTGTCATTGTCTGCCAGTGTCCATTTTCCTAATATACAGCTTTGTTACATGGTTGTCACATAAAATTCTCCTGCTCCTCCACAATTACTGCTCAAGATATGCAACCTTTTCAAAAGTACGCAAAATATTTTCATTACTTAAAATCATTTTTATTGATTTATCTGAACCAGAACCACGACGTCAGCTTTTTGATTTGATTTCGTTGTAAATAAATAGCTATAAAATCGATTGACGGCAAAATCGTATTTTCTTCACTTACAGGCCTCATTTTTATTGGTTATTTGTATGATCCAGAATCATGACGCCAGCCATTTGAATTTATTTCGTTGTATATCGACGGCTATAAGACAGTAGTTACTGTGTTAAAGGTCTGTAGAAAGTGGATAAAACGTAGAGCTCCATTCGCATTGTAACATCTTAACTATAATGTTCCTGGTTATCGAACTCGGGTTAAACATTATCGATCTCGGACACCTTTGATAATTATCTGATTGCATATTGTAGTATTATAATACCTATTTCGTAAATTACTGTTAATGGGTCCTCAAATTTTCTTTCGACCGAGGAAATTCTCGTGGCACTTCTTATAACAAAAATTCAGCAATTTTTAAATAAATCTGTTTTTAATTTGTTTAAGTAATGTTCCATCTTTCAAAAAATCAATATATATATATATATATATATATATATATATATATATGAATGATTGCAAAATTACAAAATATATCTTTTCTGTTATAGCAGTTCTAAAAGTTTCATAAGAGAAATATTTCTTTCACATTTAATCAATTTAAAAATGAACTAAAATATTTTACATTGAGAAAGTCAATCTCGCCTATTCTACTTGTTAAAAGGTTTTACGATAGGAAGAAAAAAAATTATAAAAAGGCACTTTTTCAACAAAATATGGAGGAGACGCATGGGGATCTGAAAATTGAGAAACCAAAGTTTTTATGGATCTCAAACATATCTCGCAAATAGATGGTTCATAATATTTAAAAGAAATTCGTTTAGGAGAAAATTATACAAGAAATGGATATTTTTTGTCGATCTAAAATTAATGAAATTATAAATACTTGGATAAAAATAACTCATGTATATCGCAACTCATTCGCTTATATTTGTGCTTTTAGAATAACTAGGGGCGTCGAAAATTCGGGTCAGGGGTGAGTAGGTAGCTCTTTACTTGACTGAATTATTTCTAGGTGAGTTTATCAACTAATTTAATGAACTATTCAAATGACTTTGTATACTATTAAATATTTTAATTCATAAAATGAGACAGTTACACAAATTTTAGTTATGCGTAATTTGGATATAGCGACAGCTATATACAATTTACATTTCCCATTTTGGGAATATTTATCAATTAATTCGAAGATTGTTTGACGTAACTGAAAAAAACTATTTCCAACATCCCTAAATGTCACTTACAGCGGACTTGGTGCCGGCCGTCCTTTTGAAGGACATGTCCTCCTTTTTCAACATTGTCCTCCCGCCTTTTTAAAATTTACATGGAATGTCCTCCTTTTGTTCTGTTGAACTGAAAATAATACTGGCACAATTTTAAAGTAATGTAACTAATTGAAGTGACTTCATGACTTCATAATCTTACATTTTTACTGAAATAAATGACATTAGGATATTTGTGATATAAAACTTGTTATGCTTGTCGTTTGGTGGATAACGAAGGTGAGTGCGGGCGAAATTATTTAGTCGAAAGCTTTCATTTTTAATGACGCAAAGTCTGATACGATTTTCAAAGACTACAAAGGTTTGGAATTGTTGAGTACATTGTCTGTACATCGTGGACTATAAAAATCTAAAATGTCCTCCTTTTCATAGAAATGTCCTCCGTTTTTTTGGTAAAATGTCCTCCTTGGGAAACAAATTTTCTTATTTATTTATTTTTTACATCAAAAAACAGTTAAAAACTGCGTATGACGTGCTATGGGGAAAAGTGAATTGTGTGCACATTTTCAAAATTCAGTGATCCCTACACTAAGTCATATACTACTTAAATTTGAAAAAAAAACTGGTAACCCTGGATGTCGTGCAACCCCTAGATCGCCACGAAGGTCAGTGCCACATTGCGAGCGACCGAGTTGTCGTTTGGGCACGTGTTCATCCGGCCGCAGCGGTCGCGATTAGCGCTTGTTGAAAGCAGACCAATGATCGCATTGCGTGGCGCACAGAACGCGAAACGCGGCACGGCAAACTGTCGCGGCTTTAATTGAGACAAGCGCGTCTTGTGTTTTCTTCCCGACAAACATCCTGCGCGAACGACTACGCACAGTAGCGGCGAAGTTGACCGGAGGGCCAGATGTTTGTTGTGGGCTGGATTCTCCTGGCGGCTGGAGGACGTAAGTTTTCGTCTATGTGAAAGTTCATAAATATAATAGATTACCATCTAATTGTGTAAGAGATGAAATTGACTGGCATCGCCGAGCCCAAACAACTGATGTAGGAAACGTGACAGTAGGAATAGATGTTTCTATTACGATGTCAAAAAGAAAAAAAATGTAATAATTTATCTTTTGAAGGGACAAAATTTATTTTTATTTTATTTTATCGCTTATTGCTTATTCAGTAAAGAGAAAGTATTGTAATGTGCGGCAAAAAGGCAATTTTTACAAAATCCTTATTGCCGGGCGTGTAACAAAAAAGTAAATAAATGGTGTTTCTTTATGTAGAAAATTACTTCCTCTAGCACATTGTGTTGTCAGAATTCATGTTTAGTGGGTCCTTGATATGGAAAAATTGATTCACGGCAAAAAGTTTGTTTTCGTCTGTGAACAACGGAAGCGACTAAACCGTATGCAGGGTTTTCACCAAAATTGATATTCTCATATCTGACTAATGTTGCGGTTCCTTGAATTTGAAATGGTGATTTTGATTTGGTGGGGGGGGATTGACTTAAAATGAAGACTCAACCTTTTATAAATATTTTTAACAATGGCTGCAAATTTTTTCTTTATTTTTTCACTGATAGAACAAAAACGTGAAAATGCTTCTTCCTCAACTCAATAATGAATAAGATTTTTTTTAATGAAACCTGTTTCTCAAAAACAGATTTTCAAATAAAGTCATGTTTTTTTTTCGAAAATATGAGAGTTTTTGCGTGAAAATTTTGCACTTTTAATTTTTTGAACAATTTTTTCTCAAAAACGGCACTGAATTTTTAATTAAATTTTGACCTCGGATAGCGTGAAGGACGCTGAAGAGAATGGTGCAAGTCCCATTTTCATTGAAATCGTTCACGCAATTTTTTCTCTAAAACGACACCACTTTTTAAATTTTTTCCTCGTATGTAGCATAGAACAGAAAAAAGTGGTGCTGGGCATATTTCCGTTGAACCTCCGTATTTTTTAAAATTTATTAAAACTTTATTGTACAAAAATCGAAATTGTAAATTCGAATTGACTTCGTTTGGCGTTCTGTCAGTTTGCACACGGCGGTTTCAAATTATTCAAATTCTTTCCACTGTTGGCGGCAGTTTTGATCATATGATGTACGAGAAGATACTATTCTTTTGAAAGGAAATACGTTTAAGAAAGGTAATATATTTGACTTAGAACTAACAAATACACTTCTTTTACTTTAACATGTTTTGATCGCTAATTACGGTGTTCAAAAGTTGGTAGCTCACTTAGATGTGTCCCTGGCAGAAGGGATAAAGGCGCTGACCGACTGCAACATGGCGAGACAAAAAGACAAACTCCTGACTCTCAATGCCTAAGAAGGGCTTAGAGACGTATTGGGAAGACACAACCAGTAAAAAAAATGTATTCTGCTGAACTTGGTGTCAAATTATTATTTCACTTTCTGTATAATGTGCTGCAATTACAGTTAAATTTATTCATGTGTGTATCAGTTGTAAAAGTAAGAAATGAATACTGTTCCGGACCATCGAAAAAATGCGGATATGCACCACGGGCGCTTCATTTGAATTGGTTGAATTGGTATTTTTCAAGATTTAGATTGAGATGTTAGTTGGGCAGAAATCGAACTATTTCAGTAATACGTAATTGTATCCTAAAATGCGAGAAAATATGTGCTGTTGTAGCGCGTCTAGTTTACTGATACGTTAATGCTGGTATTACCTTCAATAAGAGCTATTACACTGAAAACTTACCTGGATCGAGAGGATAGTTGTTACGAGGGAAATACGAAAACGTTGAATGATTAGAATTGTGCATGTTTTTCTCGGGAGATGGCGGTGATCTTCCCCCGCGGGATGGCGAGATCCGGCGCCGACGTACCGTCGGCTAGTGGGGTTTCCCCCTAACCAGGACTCTCCCATCCAGCGGGCACCGCCCAGTCGGACAAGCTCCCGACCGGTCTCCGGAAGATGTGGTAGTGTAGTGCATGTTAGTGTAATGTGTGTAAGGGAGATGATAGGACAAGGAAGAGGAAGGATAGGTCGCGCGCGGTCCGTGGTCCGTTTGTTAGGATACTGCTCCGGCATTCGCCTGGTGTTGATCGGAGAAACCACGGGAAACTACCGATCAGAGCCGCCGGCCGCTAGAATTCTCCTCCAGACAGCGACTGAACTCGACCTAGCTGAAAGCTAGTGTCGAAAATCCTGCGACTCGAACCTAGGCCTTCCGGTCAGAGGCGCTGCAGTGACATCAGTTGATGCACTGAGCTACCGCTCCCGGTGAAAACGGTTGAATGATTCTACACGTTCTCTTGGAGGGAGTTATGGGAGAGAAATATGATTAGACAAACCGAGTCAAGTTAACACCTAGTTAATTAATAAATAAGTAAATCTGAAACATTAAAATTACGTTAAAAAAATAAAACCTTGAATGTACCAGGAGGGGTAACTGGTTCTAATCGCTGGCGACCATTAGAACCCTTTTAAGGCCTTTGGTGCATAAATAACTATTGAACTACAACTTTTCAAGGTGGTGGGGAATGTGACGCAACCTATGGGCAGGAGCGGCTGCGATGTCTCCGTGGAATCGACGTTTCCTTTTTCTGCGTCATTGACTGAGAGATCTTCGATAGATGCTGCATTTTCGAACTAGCTGCATAGTTCAGCATCTATCTGAAAAAAAATTATGTATTTATGTGTTTCTTTGATGCAATTGCCTCTGACAAATCTTCGATAGATGCTGCATTTTCGACACTAGCTACATAGTTCAGCATCTATCTGAAAAAAAAAATTATTTATTTATGTGTTTGCTTTGATGCAATTGCCTCTGACAAATCTTCGATAGATGCTGCATTTTCGACACTAGCTACATAGTTCAGCATCTATCTGAAAAAAAAATTATGTATTTATGTGTTTACTTTGATGCAATTGCATCTGACGAGGCCTAGCTTTACCAGCGACGTCCCGGCCTTGCGGTCATGGGTTACGAGGTGCGTGCGGTTAGCACGTAGGCATCCGTGTTCTTGCCTTCTCAGCCTGAGAAGTGAGTTTTCTCCTCGTCACACAGCAACATATACTGGGACATAGCAAGGAAAACGCATACTACCGGTAGCGGTAGCTCAGTGCATCAACTGATGTCACTGCAGCGCCTCTAACCGGGAGGTTCTAGGTTCCAGTCCTGACGGCGGCAGGATTTTCGACACTAGCTTTCCAGTTAGGTCGAATTCAGCTGCTGTCTGAGGAGAATTTAGCGGCCGGCTGCTCTGATCGGTAGTTTCCCGTGGTTTCTCCGATCAACACTAGGCGAATGCCGGAGCAGTACCCTATGAAACGGGCCACGGACCGCGCGCGATCTGGCCTTCCTCTTCCTTGTCCTATCCTCTCCCCTTACACACACACACACACTTACACTAACATGCACCACACTATCACATATTCCGGGAGACCGGTCGGGAGCTTAGAGCTGGTCCCGACTGGGGCGGTGCCCCGTTGGTGGGAGAGTGCTGGTTAGGGGGAAACCCCACTAGCCGACGGTAGGTCGGCGCCGGATCTCGCCATCCAGCGGGGGAAGATCACCGCCATCTCCCGAGAAAAATCATGCACTACACTAACGGGACTAATGACCAGAGCAGTTGACGCGCCCGGAAACACGAAAAAAAAACCAAACCAAAACGCATACTATAATCTTGCCCGACCGGAAATCGAACCCGGGGTCGCGTCATGAAAGATGAGCATGCTGACTAATGAGCTATGGCCCAGGGTAGGAAAAAAATATAGTGGACAGTTTCTCTGATCGATAGTTTTACGTAGTTTCCTTCTACAGTTAGTAGGGGAATATCGGAATCTTAACAAAAGACCCACGGATCGCGCGCGATATTTCCTTTCCCATCTTCTTCTCTTCCTCTCCTCGAATAAATCAAATAAACTGGAACTGGTCTCACTTTCTGTGGACTTTCTGTATTTTCGGAAATTGCAAACATCAAAACATTAACAATGTAAAAGTAGAATATTGAAGATAGGGATTTTTGTTCTAAAAATAAATGTGTTCTAAATTAAAAAACAATTTTTTGAAAAACGAATAGTTTTTGAATAAATGTGATGAAATAAATGTAATTTATAAAAGATTTTCTGAAAAACAACTCCAAATTTTTCTATGTAAAAACGCTTTTCTCATTTTCTGCGAACGCTGAATTTTAAATTAATGTTGTTACAGAGTTGCATCCAGTTGTTGGTTCTCTAATCTCTGTAGTTTAGACTAGCTTTCAGTATTAGCCCACCATCGTTCCAGCTGCTGCCTATCACTGCCAAAATTACGTCTTTTTTAAAATTTTCTCCATTTTTGATCCCTAACGGAAGTATTGGAATATGACTTTAAGAATGCCTACTATTACAGAAGGTGAAAACATATTCCTGAAATCTAGTTAATATTACATAAGCTTAGTTAATCTACAATAGCAAACATCAAATTAGTTAATCTAAGTACAATGGCTTCGACTACCTAATAAATCCTGTGGCTGCAGGATTTTTTCACCATTATTACCAATATCAGAATTTATAGGGAAAGATTAACATGGTTTTACAAGGACACCATGAGTCAAACAACTACCTTAATACTAAACCCCAATATACAATGATGCTAATCTTAGGAGTACTGTTGCCAAAACGTATTAATCAAACTTTTTAAAATCCTCTGAAACACGAATTTTCGTCAAAAAATTCTTTGAAAACATATTTTCATTATTTGTTCCGCTACTTCAAAGCCAAAGAAACCAAAACTATATTTGAGAATATTGATTGAATATAGTTAATTCTTCCATAAAATAAATCACGAAATTAACGCAATTTAAGAAATATTTATTCATGTTATGTGAAAATAAATTAACATGACAAAATCATTTATAAAAACATTTCTTCGAGATCGTGTAAAATGTCTCGCATTTAGAACGAAACTTACTAATTTGGCAAAACTGCTTAGAATGGTAGATTCTCTCATTTCACTGGAACTATTTCCAAGGCCGACTAGAAAGACTCGCATCTTGTTGGCCGCAGACCACTTCATTCTTGTGCAATTGGTGGTACCGAATTTGCGATAGATTGAATCGAATTGTATTTAATTTTGTTTCAGCGTGTAGAATACCAATGTATGAGAGGTGATTTTTAGTAATATTGCTAATATTGATCATTTAATTGATTTTAATACTATTAAAATATGTGCAACAAAACAATGAATATCACACTACGTAGCTGGCAGGCTGAAAGCATCGTGAAACATGCTTCCAGTCACTCACGTAAACATCGTTGGCGTTTGAAACAAATTCATTGTAACATTCAAAGCAATTACGGAATCCGTATGTACCATGCATGCTCGTATCTTACGTACATAAAAGCAAATTCATTTCGAGATCTACGACCAGTACATTTCAGCGGGGTTCTCCCAATTACATCAGCCAAATCACGCCGAAAACAAGGACAAGAAAACATGGCGAGGATCTATGACGCTACAGAAATAACACCTGGGACCGTGATAAGAGTTGCTTCAAGACGAAACGTGTAGTTAGCAACAGACGCCAAGCCACAAACGATGTGTCAAGGAAGTGAAGGGGTTACTCACAGTGGTGATACTTTGTTGTGTAACTCGTGTGCACGCGTGAATCGACTCGTGGTGGTAAACTAAGACACATAGCAACACATGCAACTAGAACGCAGAGACGAACAAAACTTCCGTGCGCTTCTTTGCAGTCTTTCGTCGCAGAGGAGCGCCCTGAAGGCATCAGCGAGGGCCGGTGTATGCTGCACGCATCATGGCATCTTCCACGAAGGACAGCGGAGTTGGCCAGCGACCGAGGCAATGGAGTCAGCACCTCGCTGCTCTGATTGGTGAGTATTGGACAAATTTATTCCTTCGAAAATTCGGGATGCATTTAGCAAAGTAGAGCTGATGCATCCAAGGAGATGCGTTGCAAGCACCCCCCCCCGACTAACGTTTTTTAAGAATTTACTCAGATTTTATAAAACAGTAGTTGTCATATTGGTAACTTCTCATTCAAAGAAGTATTCGCGGTATGAATAAATAGCAAACCCGCGTTAAGCATGAACTCACTTAACACGTACAAATTGTGTGTCCCTGCAAAGAAACACAGTACTACTAAAAGACCTAGCAGTAAAATAATAATAATAATAATAATAATAATAATAATAATAATAATAATAATAAAGAATATTATTGTAAAAATAAACAACGTTTTACTTACTCGCCGTACGAAAAATTTCTTCCTGGCTTCCTGAGTCTATTAGCTGTTCCGACTCCTGTATCTGCTTCGCTTCATTCATCTACTTTCGTCACAGTGGGAATATACTATTTGCTTATTCGATTCGGTATTGTTATTGAAATATATTCGATAGGTGATTTTATATTATTTTAACTATATTTATCTTTATTTTAACTATATTTAGCCTATTCTGTTTTGGTGCTGATTTTGAATTTGATTCAAAATTTGAAATTTATTCTTGTTTCCTTATTCAATTTGGTAGTGTATTGAGATCCATTCTATAGGTGATTTTGTATTATTTATAGGTCGTTTAACTGTCTTTATATCTGATGTGAGTGCTAATTTTGAATTAGATTTGAATAAAGTTATTGTTCTAACGACGTTAAGTCAGTTGGGTGTTATGATAAGAACTCTTGACACGTACTTATATATAATCGGATGACATGAATTTTTTAACATGAACGCCGATTATTTCGGACCCCATAGAATTCGTGTTAATGAGGGTTTACTGTAAATTTTTATTTCAAGCTAACATTGTTTTACTTTTATTGTTTCAAAAAAAATGGGGTGAGTCCGAATCTATCTTGCCTGAAATTCATTCTGGATTCGCTGCTGAGCTAAAGGCATTATTGAGATTTTATATTAGCTTTTTATTAATTAAAAGAATTACTTCAAATTGTAGACACAATTGTAAATAACTGCTGAAATACCACGTCCATAATCGTAGGGGACGTAACAATAGATATTTTTTACTTGAAGTCAACTTTTGTAAAATCTGTAAAAGCTGCAAATGCATTACATTATCATTACATTGCTTTGCATATCTATACATAATCTCTTCCGATAACGAAGACTACAGTGCTGTACGCTTTTGATAACTTAAGGGAGTAGCGCTCCTACCGCATATTGGGAAAACTATTTAATGCGCAATGCTACTCGCTGAGCTGCATATTAACGCTATCTCGTGAGCACGCCCTTCTTCAGACCCTAGACACCACCCTTGAAAGCTGCCTGGCCGCAGCCTTCGTCCGCCGGTAGGCCTGTGCAGTGAATGAATGACGTCACGCCTCCACGTTTTACACAGACCTTATGGCGGAATGAAGTGGGAGCCTAACGCTTTTCTCTTCCCTGTCAACAGCTTCAAATGCGTTACGGACGGCCGTTAACGTACTGACAAAGAAAAATGTTGATATGATTGTTATATAATATAACTCAGAAATCCATTATTAATAAATAAATACATGTATAAATATATTTTGAAATTTCTTTTAGAGGACAATTTCTATAGGAGAGGCTCCACCTTACAGCTTTTAATGACGAGCCGCGCCTGTAAGAAAAGTACAACACATATTAATACAATGAACAATCTTCATATTTCAATTATATAGCGTCTTGGTTGATTTTAGCACGCACCTATCGGCCTTATAATTCCTTGTAACTTGTTAATTCTAGTTGGAAATTATTTGGTTTGATGTATTTGATTATTTTTGTGATCTCAAGTTTGAACACATTTCTACCTTCATTCCAAACCAGATACTACGCATTTGTGCTTCAAGATTCAGTGACACAATCGGAGCACTAGGTTGATTCTACTTCAAATCTCCAGATATACCGCTGAAACATTTGTCATCTACAAACTATTTATGGAGCAGAGTACTAAAGTACACATACTTCTAAACCGATTAATGTTCTTCATAATTTTATAAAATAAAAATATTATTTTATTTAATTAGTCATGTTAATTTCGTATTTACTGAACAAGTCAAGAAACATTTAACACAAACCAATCTATTCAAACGAACTACATTAAATGAAACTATGTGACTAGAACGAAAGCCTTTAAACCAGTACAAATCCTTCATCCCACTATTCAAGTATTCGTTCGTATCCTGTTATTCACTGCACCATCACATTCGAGCCATGGTGGAAAAGATACTATACGATACGGCTGAGTTATTAAATCCCTGAATGGGAGAAAATCTACCTCAAACCGTCACAACCATCTTCGAAAATTAACTAATAACTAGCGTACTCGTGCAAGAACTCTGCATGGGTTCCAAATTTCACCCTCTTTCCTTTTCCATATTAAGAGAGAAAGTTGTTAACGAAACGTGTTTATTTGTTTAAAAATCTAAGGTAACATCCTATGTACTTATTGAATTTAAAATAAAAATAAGAAACAACGAAATTGATGTTTGAAACAAATTTTTTAATAAAGGTTTATTCAGTATTATAATGTCCTTGGAACAATTCACAACTCTTTCTTAAAAACATTTGAAGTAATTATACAATCTTCCTTGATAGCTTTTTCTGTCCTTGATAGTCACAAAAAAAATTACAAAAGCTTTTTACTCTCGAGAAAGCTACTTAAAGTTCCTGCAAAAATACAGGATCGGCACACATAACCCTACTGTTTGTAATATTATTTAACTTTATTTCCGAACTGAGAGATACACTCGAGCAATTTAATCTCCTAGAATGTCAAGTAATAAGTTTCATTTTACATACAGTTGCAGACTCTGCACGTCTCTGAACAGGTGAAGTAGTATCGCCGGACCAGTAAAATGTAATACAATTTCCAAGACACTCTCGTCTTATAGATTACGTTGCGAAGAAAGTTTTTATGTGGCCTTCGGCTTCAAAGTTCCAGATTTTAAGGCCCTGGAACGATTCGTCTAGGAATTATTCAACTAAATAGATTTTAATAATGCTGTCCGAATGTTGCGTGATGCATTTGACATAAATATTTAGATTCATTTTTTCAAAAATACCTTCATATTTTCAAAGTCAAAGTGCAAAACGTCACGACTCCGTGAAGTTCTCTTTCTTTAGAGATCTCATTGATGAAGATCGGTTGCGTGAGCGCAAAACTCATCTATACTACTGAAATAATATAGAGGAGAATTTTATATAATACAAATAATAAAATATGAGATGAAGACGCAGCATTTGGATTATCATATGCTGTACTAAATATATTTTCATATTTTTCAATGAATAATAAATCGATCTGTTTAATAATAAATTTAACTTGCTTGCATGTAACCTCTGGATCTTTTATTACCGTGCTCAAAAGAGCATTTACTGTACTAAATGTACAAAGAGAATAATCCTCCTAGTTTTCTTGCAAATGGTTCAACTTGTCCAAGATATAAGTTAATTTGTTAAAATTGATAATCACAGCAAGGAAAGTATTATTTCCCAACTTTTTGAATGCAATATCATGACTGAACACGCTGACTTGAAACTTTCATCGAATCACTGCTGATAAAGAAAATACTGACACAGGTAAAACAGAATCCAATCCTAACAAGACACAGTCTTCACTCTTCACTGTACACAATCCTGCATTCTTTGCCAATATTATTTCTTTCTTCTTTTTGACGAAGAACTTCAAAAACTGTAAGAGCTCTCTTTCCATCATAGTTTCCTTCACATTTTTAGTCAGAATGCAATTTCAATAGGAGACAATTTTCAGGCGCAGACGTCATGAGTTTTTTCCTTTCGGGCTTCGGCATCTTCACTTCTGGAAAGTCACATCGTAAAAAATCGCCCGCAATCCCACCTCTGCGGTTACTCCTCGCAAATACATACCTCCTTACTCTTCTATTTCGCTTTAATTTGTAAATCACTCCACCGAGTTGCACTCAAAAATATCTTTATTTTCTAACTGGCGTAGATTCTATTCTCCTATTTCCTTTTATTTATATAAAATGTCGATATATAATTATTTTATACTCCTTAGTTTTCTAGACAAATAGCTAATTCTTCATTGTTTACTTTCAACGACGGGTAGCAGTCAAAATGACCGCTCGTTTTGAACGCGATTGGAGCGACAAATCTGCGAGTTCTGTCCGTCGAATCGTTGAATCGTCGAATCGTCATCCAGTCGTTGGATTGCCCAAGTATTTTATAACATCGATTTAGCTGGAATAATTTCCTGAATTCTGTATGAGAAGGTCTCGGGAACCAATCTGTCTCAGCCGCCGATGGGAACAATGACGTGGCTCACATATCCTTACTTTCCTACGCTGGGTGACGCTGAGCCATGGCTTTGTGTGAAGCGCTCGTTGGCGCCTCCGAGTCGGCCCGTGTAATGGCAGCCTTCCCACTAGGCCACTCGAATGCGCCGCTGATACCACACACCATTATTGAATACCTTCCGGCCGCTGATACCCACAATGATGTGACTCACCCTTTCCTACGCTGGGTGACGCTGAGCGATGGCTTTGTGTGAAGCGCTCGTTGGCGCCTCCGAGTCGGCCCGTGTAATGGCAGCCATCACACTAGGCCACTCGAATGCGCCGCTGATACCCACACACCATTATTGAGTACCTTCCGGCCGCTGATACCCACAATGATGTGACTCACTTCTTCTTTCCTACGCTGGTGACGCTGAGCGATGGCTTTGTGTGAAGCGCTCGTTGGCGCCTCCGAGTCGGCCCGTGTAATGGCAGCCTTCCCACTAGGCCACCGAATGCGCCGCTGATACCCACACACCATTATTGAATACCTTCCGGCCGCTGATACCCACAATGATGTGACTCACCCTTTTCCTACGCTGGGTGACGCTGAGCGATGGCTTTGTGTGAAGCGCTCGTTGGCGCCTCCGAGTCGGCCCGTGTAATGGCAGCCTTCCCACTAGGCCACTCGAATGGCCGCTGATACCCACACACCATTATTGAGTACCTTCCGGCCGCTGATACCCACAATGATGTGACTCACCCTTCTTTTCCTACGCTGGGTGACGCTGAGCGATGGCTTTGTGTGAAGCGCTCGTTGGCGCCTCCGAGTCGGCCCGTGTAATGGCAGCCATCACACTAGGCCACTCGAATGCGCCGCTGATACCCACATACCATTATTGAATACCTTCCGGCCGCTGATACCCACAATGATGTGCCTCACTCCTTCTTTCCTACGCTGAGTAACGCCGAGCGATGGCTTTGTGTGAAGCGCTCGTTGGCGCCTCCGAGTCGGCCCGTGTAATGGCAGCCTTCACACTAGGCCACTCGAATACGCCGCTGATTACATATTCAATACCTTACGGCAGCTGATATTCACATTGATGTGACGCACGTATCCTTCCTTTCCCAACGCTAATTGAACGCTTGACGCTGGCTTTGTGTGAAGGCTCTTCAGCCTGTGTGTGTGTGTGCTCGCAGCGAACCTGGCGCCGCTGGGCAGCGGCATGGCGATGGGGTGGTCGGCGCCGGCGCTGCCGGCGCTGCGCGGGGAGGCGGGCGAGCAGCCGCTGCCGCTGCGCCTGTCGCTGGAGCAGGGCTCGTGGGGCGCGTGGGCCGGGCGCGCTGTGGGCGCGCTGCCCGCGGCCCGCTGGCCCAGCGCTTCGGCCGCAAGAGCGCCGTGCTCGCGCACGCGCTGCCCGTGCTGGTCGGCTGGCTGCTCATCCTCTTCGCCCACCAGGTCAGCGTTACGCTGTAACGGTTTGCGCATCGGGCTGTTATACCCAAGTTCGCGGGTTCAAACCCGTTCGAAGCCGTGGATTTTCAAGGGCGAAAAAATCCTTCGTACGCCTTCCTTCGGTGGGGAAGTAAAGCCGGCTGTCCCATGTTAGTACATTTACTGCATATAAAAGATTCTCAAGCCTAAATGTTAGTAGATTTACTGCATGTAAACGATCCTCAAGCCTAAATGAAGCCTCCGAGCTAAATTCAAATTGCCTGTTTCGTCGCCCAAGTAGTGCCTTCTTTCTCCCCTAGTCGGTGAAAGGAGCGTGCCGAGAAATTTGCGTGGCCAGACGGAAGAGCTGGCCTCATAGCCTGAGTCTCGCCACGTAAAATAAGTCATTCATTCATTCATACAACTCATAACTATTCTTGGGTTTTTCTAACATGGCGGCTGAAGGTGGTGTAACGTATTGTATTACCACAAGCAGGAAGACCGGCGCCTTGCAGGCACCGTGTCGCAGGATTAGGGCGCCAGAGAATACTGGGTGGAGAAAGGAAGTAGAATGAATAGACGGTAGCTAGGGGCGGAGGCACCCCGAGGTATTTTGAGAACTTCCAGGAATCCATGGGAAGGGATGCCCAAAATGCGAGGCGGCGCAACAGTTACGTGGCATGAAGTGCCGCGCGAAAGCGAGATGACGTTGCGTGTCATGTGGTCTGGAAGGGCGAGAGGGAAAGCGAGGATAAGCGAGAGTGGAAAGCGCGGGGGTGGGTTTTGAGCTGAGTGAAAACATCGTGCGAACGCACAAAACTTGCGCCCAGAGCGGTGCTGAGACGAGCTAATCTCGTAGGGCAACCCATGTGTTGGGACGCTGCTGTGGGACATCGCAACCCTTTACCCCCACCAAACACCCAGTACCCTCACTCATCCTCATGCTTCCATTGACTATGCTGCAGCTACGAACGGCGAGGTGTTGTACACAATGCAGCCTATTCTAAAAATATTGATCAATCGTTTAAGTCGGTACATGAAACTAAATTCGTCCTCAAGCTTGCGCTGGTGGTGTGCACACATTAAACAAGTCGTTTTTGTGTTAGGTTAACACGTTCTGCAATTTTTCCAGGGATTGATTTGTCTGAGGAGGGCGTCGCCCTACAGTCCTTAGTGAGCAGAGTTCTCTGGTCAGTACTCGCTGACAGTCCTACGCACACTTGCAGTTGCCCATGTCGGGGGCTTAGACAGTGCTGAGAGTCTAATTTTTTAACAACCGGTTAGTTAACATGCCTATACAGAAAGGTTTTAAATCGGACTATAGATAAAAAAAATATTAGAGCGGTATGGTAATGGTTTTCGTGGTTGAGCTTTTGTTTTGCCACTTTGCAAACCACTCCAGTGGTTTTTTCACAGTCCACTAGATCGTGTTTCAAGATTTGTTTAGGAAACTCATGAGTAGATTTTTCTCTGAGTAAATCGATTTACAAAATCGATACATTGAAGTTAATACACCAAGTATTCTTATAAGATAGCAACATTGTTTCAAACGAAATATGTTATTCAGAGCAACAATAAATTTAACAACTTAATTGTTATGTACTTCAGCTAGTTCTCGCGTTTCTATCATTTTAACAACCGGTTCTGGAACTCAATAATTTAAAACCGGCTGAATGATAAGCATTAGCTTAGAACTTTTCTGGACTGGGCGGTGCTCCACTGGCGGAGGTATCTGAAGGGGGAATTCCTCTGCAAGCCGACGTGAAGAACGGCGCCCGATCACCTCACTTCTCGCTCATTCACTGGTTCTCTCCTCACCCAACCACCATTCACCCGCTCTCACCGAGTCATTTACTCCTCGCTCTCACACTCACCTCCCAACCTACTCTCAAACCTAACCATTCCATGTAGCATGTGGTGCTTTGCTATTCCCCACCAAGTCACAATCTCAAGGTGGATCGGATGACATAGCGAACATTCGAACTCATTTCCTTAGTGCAGTGTGGCGACAGATTTCTGTACTAGGTCGGTGCAGTCTAGTGCGTCAACAAAAATAACCCTTCAAAATTAATTTTGTAGTGAAAATCTGTAAGTTTTAAATGATTCGTCATGTGATGGTAACACTAATGTATTACGTTTTTAGTGTTTTACGTTCCTCATTAGCATGCGTCGCTGGAATATAAACAGGAGAACAAACCACCGCCAGAGTTTCTCAACCAAACCGTCCTCTCCCGCAGAGTTTAACGAAATGCTCTTACTATTCCGATCTTCATGGGTAACGGAATATCCTTAATGTTTGAATGGGAGGAGTGCGGGCTTGTTTAGCTCGAGTCAGGGCTGACGACGTCTCCGCATAGAGTGACCGGGAGGATCTAGGGTTCGAATTCCGATGGTGGCGGATTTTCGATACAAGCTAGGTCGAATTCAGCTGCTGCCTGGAGAATTCTAGCTGCTGACTGCTCAGATCAGTAATTTTCCCTGTTTTTTCGATCAATACCAAGTAAATACCGGATCAGTGACTTAACACTCGGGTCACGTACCTAGCGCGATCTTTCCTTCTTCATCCTCATTCCTTCCTTTCTCCTTAATGTTCATACACACAACACACACATACATTTCGAGAGACCTGTCTGAAGTTAGAGCTTGTCCAAGCTCGGGCGGTGCCTCTTTGGGAGAATACCTGTAGGGATCTCACCATCCAGCGAGGGATGACCGATATTCACCGCCACCTCCTGGAATAAAACATTCACCAGAATAATGTGTTTAATAATGATAGAAGTTGACAATCCCTTAACAATCGAATTGAATGTGAGGTATTTTGTTAATTGTGAGGACTCCAACCTCCTTTAAATTTCATTCAAATAAGTATCTTCACTATTTCATCATTCTGGAAATAAAGTAACTTTACTCTTGACTTCCTGTCGAGATCTATAAAAAGTAGTGTACATTTGGTGAACAATCTAAGAAGACAATAGTAATTTTAAAACTGTCAGCAGCCCCTTCCATCTTCAATGTTCCGCCTTCTTTCTTTTCTTTTCTTTTTTTTTACGAGCCATAATGGACTACGTTTATTTCAACTGTCTGCCTCTTTGTCTTATTTGCTTCTATATCTCTTTCATTCTGACCCGATGTTTCTCTTTTCTCTCCTCAGTCCAAATGGTCCCTGTCTTCTTTCTTGGTTTGTCCTCAAATCCTGTGATTTTCTTAAGTTTAGTCCTCGTTGTGGACCTCTATCCTATTATTTTCTAATCTATTATTATTATTATTATTATTATTATTATTATTATTGTTATTATTATTAATCAGATTTTGCTTTCTGCTTCTATTTCTTATTCTCTTTCTCCTCACCAACCCAACTAATATTAGTGTGGTATGACAATTATAGCAACACGAAAGAGAGTTGCCCATAATCTTCAGGAGTTTTTAATTTTAAAAAAATCAATCAATCTATTATTGATATTCGACAGCAGTTTATGGTGTTGAGCTATGTCAAAGTGCCACCGACGATCGCTGATGATTGCTGTCCGCTCGCCAGGTGTGGCTTCTGTACTTGGGCCGCACCCTGACCGGCCTGGGCGTGGGCGCCAACATCGTCATCGTGTCGCTGTACTGCGAGGAGATCGCCGAGGTGCGCGTGCGGGGCGTCATCGGCTCGTACCTCGACATGTCCACCAGCAGCGGCCTGCTGCTCATGTACGTGCTGGGCGCGTTCCTGCCCTACTTCTGGTTCACGGCGGCGTCCGTGGCGCCGGCCGCCGCCACGCTGCTTTCTTCTGGTGCATGCCCGAGTCGCCGGCCTTCCCGGGACGTCCAACGCGAACTCGACGCTCTTTGCCTCGCCGCCAAGGCCCCCGACGCGGCGGCGGCGTCAGCGGCAGCGGCGACGGACGCGCGCTCTACCGTCAGCTCGTTCCTCGCGTGCTTCTCCCGCCGAAACTGGATCGCGCCACCACCAAGGCGCTCGTCATCGTGTTCGGGCTCATGTTTTTCTCGCAGGCCACCGGGGGCACTGCGTTCGTGTACTACACGGAAGACGTGTTTCGGCTGTGAATTCGGGTCTTCCCGGCGACATTTGTATGGTCATCGTAGGCGCCGTGTCGATTGTGGGGACGTTTCTTTCTATTATGCTCGTTGATCGCGTTGGGCGACGGTTCATTCTTATACTTTCCAGTATTTGTTTAAGTGTGTCGTTGCTCGGGTTTTCGGTCTACGCTCATTTTGATGGTAAAGGTGTTGATCTGATTGCGTGGAACTGGACTCCTTTGGCGTGTTTGGTTGTCGTCATGTTCAATATTTCGTTTGGATAGGACCTATTAAGTACTTCATGATGGCAGAATTAATGCCCACCGAGGCAAAGGGATGGGGTAGTTCTGTGTGCGTGTGCTTTTCCCGTATATTCTCATTTACAATAGCCAAAGAATTTCCTATTATGACTACCTCCCTGGGTCAAGATGTTACGTATGCAATTTTTTGTGTTTTTTCTTTCCTGGGTACTCTTTTCATTGTATTTTTCGTTCCTGAAACTAAAGGGAAAACTCGCGAACAAATACAACAAGAACTTACGAACAAAAAGCCTAATAAAGAGCGATTGGATAAGCAGGATAAAGGTGAATGTTGAAAGACTTGTGAGGAACCGAAACGACGAACGGGCTCTCTGCATAAATATTATCATTATTTCCATATTAATGTATCTAATGAAGGACATCAAGTTATTGATATTTTGAGTTGCAGAATGATGTAAAGTTCGTCTCTTGCTTGTCAGAAGTGCACATGGAACATTGTGCAATTGAGAAGTGATGTAAACTCCAATACTCATATTCGAACGGCAGCCACTTTATAAAAAGCAAAGAAAAATATGTCTACGTAAGTTTGAAGAAACTGTAAAGTATAAATATTGTCTCGCCAAATGGCGTATTTATCGAGAGTCGAATCACCCCTTCTTTCCTCTTTGAATAAATGTTAGCATTTTAGTTCAAATTAGATAACATAGTATATATGTACAAATATTATATAATTTATAATAAACAATAACATTATTTATTAATTGTTATTTCGTATACTGTACGTACTTCAAAGGTGATTCATTATTTTAACATCGTGCAAATTAATTAGAACACATTTCACATTTTATATTTTGTATATTTACTTACCTTTTACCTTGACCTTGCTTTTTGCAGCTTTAAATTTGATAATTTTATTAGACAATTGAACATTGACCTTACAAGCTTTGCGTACATTGTGAGTTCATTCCGATAATACCAGAGGGAAAATATAGACACATAGGCAAGTCCCGAATAAATGTAGTTTTGTGAGTCCTCTTTTGCGAACAGACATGTTTTCTCTCGGATTAATATCCCGCCACTTTAGCTCAGGAACATTATTATCCTGAAAGAATATCTCTGTCTTTGAGGTGTCGAAGGAGCCAAATCTTGCTGAAAAATTATGCTCATAGTTGATCACTGGTCCTGCGGCTTACGACTAACTCTCTTTCTCAGCATTTCGATGTACATATCACAATTTTCTTTACCATCGATTGCTTCTTTGTATTTCTTATACCACAAATTGATAATTATTACCAAACACTAGGAAAGAATGGTAAAATAATTGTTTCAATTAATTCGAACAGAACTTTACTACTTGCACCTGCTAGTTATGAATACTCCCACCAGTTTCTTCTAGTGGCGAGAATAAATTGAGAGGTAATGTAATGTAGAGTGAATAACTGCCGCGCAATTACAACGTAAGAGCTCATCGTTAGACTAATATAGCTGACCTTCCTCCTAATTTTAAGGGTCTGTAGAGTATCCACGCATCAGCTATTTAAATATTGGAGTCATTACAGCGGTGTAAACTACAAATGGGCTTGCTGAAGTTTCAGCAAAGTAATGAAAGCAAAATTATTAACTACGAGTAAATTCATTACTTCATCTACCGCGAAAAGGTATGAGTTCAGGTCAAATTATGTTTAATGATATATGAATATTACTGCATTGCATTGCACATTACTGCATATAATGCATTGTTGGGATGCACCGGTTGTGCCTAAGAACATCTTAATGACTGCTCAAATATCAACAAACGATTTCCAATTTTAAAAAAGAGTTAAAAATGATTTAAAATTAATTTGTTTTTAGTTGTCATTTACTTACAAAGTTGATCTGTAATGCTAAAAAGCAGGTTAATGGGCGAACGTTTTATCTGGTTTTTAAGATAATATAACTGTTAGTGGTTAAACAGCCAAAATTACTTAACTATTCAGCGATATATTAAAAATTGTAAAAAATTGTTTAGTAAGAATTGTAATGAATAGGAATTAAATCTTATTGTAAGATAGCTTTCTTTGGATAACGTCTTGTACAATTGACGCATTTGAGTGAAAAATAATATTTTCGACATTCTGACATTTTCGTCGAAATATATATTATTAGCCTTCATAAAGAATAAGAAATAGATCATACATCTAATAATTTCTAGAACAGAAAACAAATGGTATTTATAATGGCATTCATTCGCTCACACGTTTCATGTAAAACCACGGTTTCACACTGAATTTCCCCGATAAAAGTGAATCGGTAACCATCCTTTACGGCCGAATGTTTGGTTGAAATATGGATAATATATTTCAATAATTATAGAAGTGTTTCATTTTCTAATTTGTGAAATCACTTATAAAATGTGAATTCATTGACACCACTGCTAGTGCTTTTTATCGATTGCAAATTATAAGGAGAGTAAAGGGACATTACTTACTCGCCTTTCCGATTAATTGCACATGAGTTCCACAAGGTTCATTTTAAGCTATATTCTCTTCCTAATATACGTAAACGATATACACTCGTCGATTCAAAACGGAAGAACAGTTATCTTCGCAGATGATACGAATTTTCTTTGACATAAAAAATAACAAATAGTACAATATCATATTTTTAAAAAATGATTTCATAGTAACAAATTATTAGTAATCAAAGCGAAAACGATTTCAATGACTTTTTCCATTTCAAATTACCAATTGCCTATTCCGTTGATAATGTACAATTTACAATTGACTGATGTTCAGGTAACAACATTTTTGGGTCTCTCAACTTAGTCAAACCTGAAATGGAACTGCCATTTAAATGAACCAATATTAAGTTCATAATGCAAAATATTCAAAATTATTTCATTCTGTCATCGCTCATACTGATCGTTGTGCATATTTCGCGAATAATTATTTCCGCCTTAGATGTGTCATAAGTTTCTGGGGAAACATTCATTAACTCCCAGACTTTTAGATTACAGAAAAAACTCGTTCGAATTCCCACCACGCGATTCTTGTAAGCCTCTATTAAACTGCGAGTTCTACCATTGCTTTGCCTCGTGATTTACGAATGTACGCTTTACGTTTTTGTCAAGAACGACTTATTCTAGGATGGGAACATATTTTCAGCCAATGCAGATGTCCATAACTATAATTGGAACTATAATCGAAATTATACAAAAACTCAAGATGAGCCATTGTTGATGTTTTGCTGTGAATTAATAACTTTTAATAATCACAAAATAGCTTAATGTAGGATATTTTTATTAATGACACAGCCTCATGACGGGAGTATATACCAAACTCCCGAAACGTCGTAAAATGTGTTCATCAAGAATCAAAAATGATCAAGAAAAATGAATGACGTTTTTATATTAACTTTATCGTTATTGACTGCCTGTCCTTAATAAGGAAAGCCACGTTTCTCCTTATGATTCTATAATACTGAGTGTAATAATCATATCCAACACATGTCAGTATTGTAATGATTCATCACAATACAAGCGAAATGTAAACATATTACGTAGTAATTACAAAGCAGAACGGCATCAACAATGGGGAATCTAAAGGAACTATATGGCGATTTATAAATAATGAGAATGTAAGGGAAGGGCAGAGTGATAATAGACAGGAAAAATGAAATTTGGGCGGCTATAATATCAAATAACTGAGAAATTTCCTTGGGTATTAGCTAAATTTCGTAAAAAAACGCAAGAATCGATAGTTCATGGGATAACTAAATAAAATGCTTAGATGGGATTAGCCAATCAGAAATGAGAAAGGCGTGCGAGGAAGAGGAAAGTTTTCGCGAAAAGAACTAAGGAGGAACGAAAACATGTACAGCACTGGATTCCGACGCGGTGAATGGATGGGAGTAAAAGGTTCTCCGAGGTAGGATAACCAAATGTTTAAATTGATTAATTGCGAACGGTACCAATGTTTTAAGTTGCAAAAGTGCAGGTCTTGTGGAAGGAGGAGGTGCTTGATTGATTGGACTATACAGAAATGGAATTTAAAACGTACGTGAAAGTTGACGGCCAAGTGTGCAGCGGACTCAAACAGGAAAGTGAGACAAAAGGGGATATATTAACACGAGTATTATAAGAAGCCAAGTTTTGTAGTTTTTTGTATAGTTTTAAAAGAGTAAATGGCCCTGCATGCAAGGGAGGAGTAAATGGGAATATTTAAATGTTTGGTTTTTTTTTGGGGGGGGGGTTGTTGTTACTGTTTTGATGTCATTGTTATGGAATATATGTATGTATGCTATAAATGTATGTTTTTGTTTGTTTGAAGCAGAAGAGCAAGAGATTACAATGTTTGACTGATTTTGAAAACTATTATTTATGGTAATGGTAAGGAAAATTCTCGAACCCGAATAGATAAAAAATTCTTACGTATATTTTCGTAACCGTGAATCCGTACGGACGGTAATGCCAAACCACAAAAACAAACTTCTCAAGACGGATAGACCTCGGCAGATAAACGGGGTAATGGTTAAAGTAAATAGAGAAAATATCGAAGGAGAAAAGTTAGGTTTTTGATGTTAAATAATTACCCGGCTATAATGAGGAAAATCCGCCTGCGTATCAACAGCTAACGACAAATATTCACATGCAATAGACGTACGTTATTTTATAAAACAGTGCCGAATAACATTCAAAGATTTTGATTCCATTTATTTAGTCAAACAACAGTAAAATCTGTATGTGACGCATGGGGGTGAAGTACCACCTGCGCACGTTTTCTTGAGCTCCAGTGTATCTTCCCAACGTTTTAACCATAAGTAACTGAAAGATGAATAAAAGTTAAATAAATAATAATAATAATAATAATAATAAAATAAAATAATAATAATAATAATAATAATAATAATAATAATAATAATAATAATATTTTTTTAAAAGCGCGAAGTTAGCAACACTTGAAAAGCTATACATTTTCGCTCCCAAGTTATTGAAAACTTATTTGCATCGGTAAACGAACTGCGGTTTGATTTTTTGCATTGCTAGCAAAATAGTAACAGCCTTCGGCTACTCTACCAACAAGCAAAAGGAGAGGTCAACAAAACGTGCGTCTAGGGAAGCTACATTTATGTTCAGAAGCAAAACTTTTTTTTTAATATTCATACAGATGTAAACAAATGCATTAAAATATATCATTGTTAGAATAAACAGAATTTTTTCTTTGATGATCAATATACTAGTCTCTAATTGTGTAGAAAAGTTGTGTATCGGTAAAATCGAAACACAAGTGCCAAAAATGTTTTAATCTTTTCTGCTGTATCTAAACCGTGTCGTCACTGTGGTGACGTTCAAGTTCCAGATTGGATGACACCGTCAACAGCTGGTTTATGTTAAGCATCACTACAAATAAATCGAAGTATGGTAGTAAAGGCAAGAGAGTTCTGAACGGATAGTACATCAAAGGAAGAACAGAATACTATGTAATATGTATTTCATTTTTCCGGACATGTCAACTTCTTTGGTCATTAATCTCTTGAGTGTAGTGCATTAATAGCCGGGAGATGGAGGTGTTCCTGCTCCACTGGAAAGTGAAATCCAGTGCTGGCCTTCATGTCGCGTCGGCTACCGTTTTTCCCTTCCAGTATCTCCCCTCAGCTGGGCACTGCCCCTTCCGGCATAAGCTCTAAGCTCCCGACTAGTCCCCTACATGTGTGGTTGTGTCGTGCATATGATGTGACTTTTTGGAAGGGAAAGAGGAGGGGGCGAGGATGAGAAAGGGAAGATCATGTACGGGACGTGGTCTAGAGTACAACTCCGGAATTCAGCCGGTAGTGATCGGAAAATCTCGAAAAACCGACCACTAACATTCTCCTCCAGACATGGCAGCGGCTGAATTCCACTGAGTTATCTAGCTTGTGTCCCTAGCTACAGAGGAGTTGCTCTATGAAGGGACTACTTTGACAGACCTGTCAAATGAAACAAATGGGGAAACAAAAGAACACCACCCAGGGCGACGATGAGATAGGAAACAGTAATGAACAGAGAAGGAGGCGTTCCCTCTCCGTGATGGAATTAGTGATTTAGCCATTTACAAATGAGCCAACTGTAAACGAACGCACTTGAAAATATTTGCATGGACGTAACATGCAGTTATGTTGCCAGCAGTGGCCAAGCAGTAGCTGTCAAAGCGGTCCCTTCTTAAAGTAATCTCTCTATATTGTTACGATTCTATGTGGTAAATTAAAACACAGATATTATTTTAACAAAAACGTTCATTTTGTTTCTTAAAGACACGCTAAAAATATTTGATTTATGTTCTGTTAGTCTTTACTTGATTATTCCTTGATACGGCATAGTTTCTCTTTATTTTCACTGCACTTCTCTTGATTATTTATTTTCACTGTTCACTTCTCCTGCACTGTCGCACAGTCCTAAGCACTGATGCACTGACCACTGTTCGATGCACTGACTACAGTCCACTGCACTGAACACAGTCCCACGTTCACGGCGCTGGCCACGGTTCACGTCGCTGACCACACTGCATTCCACCCTCCACAGCTCAGCTTCCACTTCAGACTGACTCACGGCCGCCGGCCGCGTCTTATTTAACTCGGCTGGCGTCCGCCTAGAATTTTCTGGAACTTGCGCTAAACATCGCGAACACTCCGGGACCATATAGTTCGGGCGGCCGCCGGCAGATGTCGCAATCCGCGCATACCCCGGTTACCATCTAGTTCGGGGGGCGCCGGCAGATGACGCAATATTGTTACAATATATACAACGGAAATCGAAATGCAATTGGAGATATACTAGCATCACAAGGAAAGTAACATTAATTTAAACAGTGATATTTAAAGTATAATTTACCATTTGGACTGTATAACTGTAAACAACCTGTAACACGTTCCGCGTCTTCTGGGTCAATGGCCTCCATCTCGATCAGATTTTTTCTCCAGTTTCCCTGATCCTTTGAGCAAATGCTGAGATGACCCCTTGTTTTGCTTCTGGACATAAATGTAACTTCATTTTCTGTGCACGTCTTCTAGAATTCAGTAGAAAATATAATTATTCAAATTATCGTTTTACATGTCGCGTTAAGAAGTATTATTCCTTGACCAAGGACATGATGAGGGATACGAGCCCAAATTTATTGCAGATTTACCATTCAAAATAGATTTTATTACATCGGAGCGAATATTTATCCTTGCAAAAACGCTCATTTTCTTTCTGTAATCAAAATTCAAGTAGTATATGGCTTAAGGTAGGGATCAAAGAATTTTGAAAACGTGCACAGAATTCACTTCTCCCATAGCACGTCACGCACAGTTTAACTTTTTGACGTAAATAAATAAATCCTAGAACATCCCGGTAAGAGACGTTACAGTGTCAACAATTATTGTCTGACCACCTCAGCCGATCCGTCGTTGTGAGGGATACGTGATGTTATAAATTGAACCTCCCATCTTACTAACACTTCACTTATTACTCAAAAAAACTGAAATAATATAATTCAAAATTATACAGAAATCACTAATATTTTGATACTAGTGGTGCTACTGAAATGCACAGACTTTTTTGCACTAGTCAGTTTTCTAATGTTATTAGTCTAAGTTAGCTTTTCGGTATCGCTCCACCTCTTTCCATTTGCTACCTTCTCCCGCAACTATTTACTTATTTCTTCAGCATTTACTTCATGGTAAAAATATTAGGCTATTCGCGGCAAATTACTTAATTTGACGCGAAAGACTGGAAATGCTGGGAAAAGTACACACTCGTCTCATGCGTGGGCATATGCGAGTTAGGTTTGTTGTGGATTGTTTCCCGTCAATTTTCTAAAAGCAAAAATTGAATGTATCCACTAAAACAGCTGGGAAAGATTCTTTTCCGAAGTGCAGTTTGTGGAAATTATTGAAAATCACAACACAGCATTAAATAAGTCGTAACTTCCGATTGGTTGATTAGTTGTTAGTGATTCCTGGCGCGTCAACTACTGAGGTCATTAGTCCTGTAAGTATAGTGCATGCTTTTTTCCTCGGGTGCTGACGGCGATCTTGCCTTACTGGATGGCGAGATTCGGCGCCGACTGTAACTTCCGAGTATGGTCGGAAAGGAAAATAGTACATTCTCACGTTCGATTTTCCACAAACCCGCTCTTATTAAGAATACTTTGGTTTGACGCAGTTTCATTTTCGGCCTCAATACGGATTCGTCAAAACAATAATTTATTTGTTTAAATTCGAAAAAATGTGGCATTTATTGATTTGGAGGCGGAGCTGAGGAACTGCCTTGAACAACAGACAGACCGGGTTAAATAAATAAAGAAGGGGGTTAAAGTTAAAAACATTCCCGTGAACATTAATTCTTGGAATAAAATTAAAAGGAACAATATTTTCGAAAAACAATCGAACGCAATATGACGAAAGTTCAAAATAGTTCAAGTTATAGTTGTAAAATAAGCTGAGATGGATTGAAAAATCACGAAATGCAGAGGAAATAACGAAAAAATTTATGAATTAAATGCGGAGGGGAGTGGGATCGAGTACTATAAGAAGAAAAGTCAGTTGTAAGAGAAGAGAATAGCTATCAATATTAAGACACGTATCCAATTCTCAAAACTGATGATAGTATCCCGATTCCCGTATGGGGACGCTTCGCGAACTCACACAAAAATAAAATTTACTGAAAATCGATGGATTAGTTCCAGGCAAAGAGGAGAATAAACATTCGAAGACGTAGTAAATATTATTGTATTTTTTCAGGTACTAAAACAAGAATGTTTTCAGTTGTATTCCCCGCGAGGATGGATGAATTGACTACACTGGTCAGCACACATTTTGGTGCCTAAGATATTAAACTTTTTCCTGAGTATTTCGACGTAACTGATTGCAAAAATGCATTAGTTTTGCCCTATCAACTCTAGTTTTCTAAATGCAGAATTATCAACATATACCCCACTTACACGCTGCGTGTAAAGTAATATTTTGTGTGGACATAAAATATTTACTTTACTGGCATTAATTTGTTGTAAAATAAAATAAATTTGTTTTTATAAATGAAATGTATTAATTAGATAACTGTAAATCAAGTAATTTCTCATTAAAATGTCTTAAAAATTCACAAAATAAACAATTTATTCAAGACCCACAACGTTTTTTCAAACAGATTTTTTAGTCACAAATGCCGTAGCAGTTTTGCTGCATGTTCCAACAGTAGTCTGCCATAATATGTGTATTCCATTTTTCTTGGTATCTCTCTTACATTGGTGAATACCTTGGTGAAATCGTACACCTTACTCTTCACTTAGATCATCAAGTAAAGGAAAGCATTCCAAGTGGCTCTATAGGTAATGGCCCTTAAAACTCATTGCAGCCAAGCACACGGAAATTGGAAAGTATTGTTTCTACCAATTGTTAAAAGATTTCTGCTTTATGTTTTCTCAGAAAGTTTTTCACAAGAACAAAAGAAGAACAGGCACTCGATTTCTTTTCGCTTACGGATTCCAAGAAATTTGAATCATTTACAACCTTTCTTATTTTAGAACCATAAAAAATTCCTGCTTTCAGTTTCTCGTTGATGACTCCCGGAAATGTATGTAATACACACTGTAAACACTAACCTTTCCATCCCAAGGACTGCACAAATTGCTCTTTTTTTTATTTTAATTTGTTGCGTCTACACCTTGACGCAACGCGTCTCCAAGCCCCTTAAGGGGCATTGAGCGCTTTGCACTGGGGAGTAATCCTCCATTAATGTGCTTTTTATTTTTGGAGTAATCCTCCGTTAATTACTATATTTGTCAAGTCTCATCGCGTCGCAGTCAGTCAGTGCCTTTTATCCCTTCGGCAAGGGGCTCGACGCCGTTAGATTCCGAGGTTCCTGGCCTGTCACCCAACCACGAACCCGCGGGTCTCGAATTCGCTTAACCTTCGTGACTTCACGGAGCGTAGAAAACGAATTCGGCTAGCGCCGCCGGCTTCGTCAAGCCTAGCTCGATACGCAAAGGAGAAAGAATAATTTTCTCTCAAGCAACTAAAGGTAAATTGGCCACATATAAAGGTATATTGGCCACTTTATATATATATATATAAACCCTACAAAAAATGCTGTTGAATATACTATTTAAAGATCTCAATTAACACAGTGGCTTATTTATTAGTCCTCTCCGTGATCACAATTTTATTCGAAGAGAAGCTTAAAGAATTTCACTAATTTAATAATAAATTCTTACTACGAGAGAGAGAATTTACTATTTGTAAATAGTAATACTTATTACAATTAAAAGCTAGCACTTAATTTTATTCGCCGAAACATAAATATCAGCCGCTAGTGCACGAATTTACTTACTTTTATTTACATGGCCTTTATATCAGGGTCAATGTGCTTTTAAACTGCCCGCTAAAATATTACTCTGTGAAATCTTTGGTTGCACGATATTCATTAAATAACTATTGATGCTAATAGTATGACACATGATTTTAATTTTTAAATTATGAGATTCATTTTAACATTCACAGCAGACTTATTAGTGAGATTTTTCTCACCAATTAAATTTTATTTCATTCAATGATAGTATCTGATTTGGTTCACTGGTATGTAAATCAGAATGAACGAATCTATGGTAAAGATTCGTTCTCTTTTTAACGGATGGCGGTTGATGTCATTTTTAAATGCGTGTGTACTGGTGCAGTATCTGAAATTAACTTCCTTCGTTTATTACTTTGTAACTTTTTTGGAGTTGATTGTGTTGTGAATTGTTCCCACTGTCTTTCAGTTGTGACGTGGTTTCGCTCTGAAAGTACGGAGTGAAAAGGATTTGTGTGCTTGGACGTGTAACTTGCACGAGTATGCCTTGTGGCAAAGAAAATATTTGCACGAACCAACCGAAGAAACCTTTAGTTCCTGTCCCTCGGAAACGGACGAACAGTGCACCTACTCGACAAAAACCAGATTATGGTACTGCAAAGCAATCCGTACCACAAGGAAATGTTAAGAAACCTGCGTAAGTTTGCCCATGCTTTAAGTGAAGTACTTGTCTGAACATGCTAGGATGAAGTTGGACCCGATTTCAACTTCGGAAAAGGTTTCCTCTAATGTTTTATATCTATATTTTGTTATTTGGTTTTCTAATAGGCACTCGGAATACTGGTAAATACATTTTAATTGAATCCTATTCTATGTAACCTGGAAAATAAAAGTAAAAGGTTATTTCATTAGAAACCTTTACCTTTTTTAACTTAAAACCATTTTTGTTGTATT
Source organism: Teleogryllus oceanicus (assembly GCA_964035755.1). Taxonomy (NCBI): domain Eukaryota; kingdom Metazoa; phylum Arthropoda; class Insecta; order Orthoptera; family Gryllidae; genus Teleogryllus; species Teleogryllus oceanicus. The sequence goes on from CAXIVR010000008.1 coordinate 14,236,611, forward strand.
GCAAATATTGCTATAAAACAAGTGTGGGTAATGAATTCCCATGATTTGCATATTTGGGTCATATAGGCATTTTATGTTGAAAATCCTTCTCAAAGTATTTCTGAATGTATTTTTCTCTGTTTTTAATTAATATTTGGTTTGATGATTAGAAACTTTGGCTCTCATCTAGATTTTTATTTGGTATAATATTTTCTCATTGTATTAACATGAAGCTTTCTTTGTGTAACTATTTATTCGTTCAACCTTAAATTCAATTGCTTGCTTGAAATTCATTAATAGTTTCTTTGTTTCCTTCCACAGATTTCCAGTGGTGGAGAGAGGGCTCTGTCCTTGTGTTCCTGGGAAGCCATTGAAGACTCAGGTGTTAAATAAACCTCAGCCAGTAAAACCTATTGGCACTGGAGAGAAATTCGCCCCTAAAAATACTTGTAGTGTGAAAGTTACTGGTCCATTAAAAGTCCAAATCACGGTTTCTAAACCTCCTGTCAAAACTAGTCAGTCATCAGCAAAAGAGTTGCCATCTTCAGAAGTAAATGTCAATTCAAATAAAAAGACACATGTAAGATCAGCATCTGCAAAATTAGCGTACAGCATCAGTAAACCAGGATTTGTATGTCCCAAGAAATCTGATGGCCCAGTGTCGTCTAAAACAAATATTGATAAGAAACCCATAGAGAAAACTACTTCAACATGTTCTAAGGTTCAGTCTAATCCAGCTGAAATCAAACAAAAATCAGATAATCAAGCTAATGTAGGAACTCAAAAATCTACTCAGCAATCTGTGAATGATCTTGCTTCTAAAGTAGCGTCAAAAATCACTTTGCCTTCAATTGCTTGCAATGAGAAGATTGTGGCTCAGCCTCAGTCCTGTCAGGTTGAAGTGGAATCGAGTATTGCAGCTCCTAATTCAGAGAGTGAAGTGAAAGACGATTCAAATTCTCTTCAGCCACCATCTAACATTCCGCTAGTTAATAAAAAGACTGAAGATTCAAAATTAGAAACCATTTCCAGCAAACAGGAAAGTGTGAGGTAAGTATTTTGTTGACCAAAAGCAAGCGAATGTAATTCAGTGCACACTGTAGGGGGGAGGTAGGGAATTGAGAAGTCAACGAATTAGATGCTGCCTGGTCAGACAGAATTATTAGGCAATTGGTTACAACTTCTCATCAAGAAATTTTTATTAGTATGTTTTCCATTTGGGCCTGCTGTTTTGTTGTTAACAAATCTCTGGACAGGAGGGGATAGGAAGAGGTTTTTCTGCTGGTCAGTGTATTTCCAAATTTTGAAGTAGTGACTATACATCAACCAAAACATTCATGAGTAACAAACTTTGAAAATGTATAATATGATTGTAAATAAAATGTATATTTGTATGTGTTTGTACATAAAAGGGCAGTTATTCTAGACAAGTTTTTTCAAATCTATTACATAATTCTTTAAAAAAATGTCAGCAGTAAATGTGATGAAAATATGCAATTGCCAGAGAATTTTTCAATGATTTGTTGCTTCCTCTAGTAATAATTAAAAGGGAAATTCTATTGGATGTCAGTTACAATTTTCTGCCTTTAAACGATCCTAAGCTTGGACTCTTTCCTTGACGTAACAAAACATTGCACTGAGTGCAATAATATAAAAGTGGCCTAATTTGATTGCCAGAGAATTTTTCAATGATTTGTTGCTTCCTAGTAATAATAGACTCAGGCCATAAGGCCTGCTCTTCCGTCTGACCACGCAAATTCTTACACTCCTTTCACCAATCATGAGAGAAAGAAGGTATTACTTGGGCGTAAACAGGCGATTTGAATTTTGCTCAGAGCGCATTTAGGCTTGAGGATCTTTTACATGCAGTAAATGTACTAACATGGGACAGCCGGCTTTACTTCCTCCGAAGAAGGCGTCTGAAGGATTTTTTCGCCTTAAAATCCACGGCCGATTGGGTTTGAACCGCAAACTCGTATAGCAGTCCGATCACGCTAACGCTACACCATCGCCCGAATTTGTCATAGCAGCAAATCTATTCAACTTCCAAGACTTGCTAGAAGCTATTTTGGGTTTGCTTAGTGCATATTGCTGAAGAATAAAACATCCGTCTTGACAGACATTGGTAAATATCAAAATAGGAGGAGGAGAGCATGCAACATTATGATAATGAGAACTCAAGGTGTTCTAGTCGGGCACTTTTTCCTGATACCCAGGACAGCTGATACCCATCAGACAGCCAAGTTCATATCCCTATAATTCAACATGTGTATTCCCCTGCAAGCTTGCTGCCAACATGAGTGCCGTTGTTATCTTTAAATAGTTTGTAACTAGTATATGCAGCAATGAAAAAACTTTTCAGACCAGAATGTTGTATTTGTAATTTAAAAAAATTAATTTCATTAACGATTTTGCCTGATATTGTAGAAAACAAGTAGCATAGCATTGGTTTGCTAACTGCACCAAAGGCACGTTCCTGTTTATTGAGTGAGGTTTCAATTTCATGTTTAATAATTAAATTCTTTGTTGTAGGGGTAAATGGAAGTTGACAGACTTTGACATTGGGAGAGCATTAGGAAAAGGTAAATTTGGTAATGTGTATCTTGCTCGAGAGAAAAAGTCAAAATTCATTGTTGCTCTCAAGGTAATCTTCAAAACACAGATTCAGAAGGCAAATGTGGAACACCAGTTGCGAAGAGAAATTGAAATTCAAGCTCATTTAAGGTATTCAAAATCATCCTACTTTTTTAAATTGCCTGCATTACTTATGTATTGGTACACAGTGAATTTTCTATTTGTTGCTTTTTTATCACTGTGGTGGGATACATTATTTGCAGTGTTGATCTAGTTTTATGCATGGGTTTATTATGTTTTTGTTTTGTTATTTCGTCATTTTTTCCGGTTAATATTGATGAAAGTACTTGTTCTGGTGAAAAGTAAAGTAAACTGTTATGATTAACAAGGTTGTTCTTTTTGCATTACTTATTCAAATTTATTGTAATACAATTTGTTTTGTAATTATTGCAGACATCCCAATATTTTGAATTTATATGGATATTTCCATGATGATAGTAGAGTGTACATAATTCTTGAATTTGCTCCGAAAGGAGAGCTTTACAAGGAACTCCAAAATCAACCAGAAAAGAGGTTTGATGAAGTTCGGTAAGTGTTTCTTGGTGAATGTACTTCAAGAAAGTTCATTTTCAATATTAACTGTTCTGCTCCTTTTGTTGCCATTTGGTACATTTTAGAATGATTGTTCTGTGATTCGGGCCACTTTATGGCAAGGATTTAAACCTCTCCAATGACTTTCTGGTTTTAATTAATAAATTATTTTCTTTCCAGTTAGTTTGTGATAACAAAAGTTTGTTTTGAAATGGTTCCCATTGTTTTTTCTATCTTTGTATTAAAACATGTTAGTTTAGTTTTGTATTAAATAGTTTGTTTGAACTTAATATTGCCAGTTCTTCTCTAAGATTTTTTCGGTTTGTACAAGGATATTGACACAATATTTTTGAATAGTCGAAAGGAAGTAGTTCCTTTTTGGTCTCAAACATCCAATAAAACAAAAGAGAATATCTTATCTTTCAGAGGTACTTGAAAAGGCTGACATCAATGCTATGAAAAATGAATCCAAGTTGTTCAACTCAGAGTAGTTTGAACCAGAGGTGCTACAACAGCACACACTTTTTCATTATTTGTGACCTTTGCAATTTTCTTAAATTTTAGTTTTCCATGACTTTTAATGAAGTTTTTCGAAAACTCAAATTTTCTGCAAAAAAGAGCTTCAAATTTTGCATTTCCAGTAACTTGGATGCAATTTTCTGAAAAAGGCTTCAAATTTTTCAATGAAAAATGCCATTTAGGACATGATTTTACTCTTCTTTAATTTCTTAAAGTAATATTTCAGTTCTACTATTAGGAAACCAAATATTGAGAAAATGCCAAAAAAATATACTTTGGGTGCTGATATCTTGCAGGGCAAGAGTATGTGGCAAGTTCAAATAGTTAGAAAATAGAAAATTAATATGAGGAAGTCTGTGCCATGCTCTAGCACTAGTGTAAAAAATATTTGATTGAAATCACCTGTAGCATACTAGTCATATTTGCATTGCTGCCAAGATTTGGAATCTGCCTTTTAGCCCAGAAAGTTATAGAAAAGTTGTACTATTTGGGACTAGGTTTTTCTGATAGGGAATGGGCAATGTCTTTAATGCTGGGGTGTTATACCTTTTAGTCTAGATTTTTTAAATCATAGAGTTTTTGGAAATCATACAGTTTATTGAATTTGCTTTAGAATTCATTTTTAATTTATGATTTTTTTTCTTCTCCAGCACTGCCCATTATGTATCTCAGCTTGCTGATGCCCTTAGATATTTGCATAGCAAAAAGGTAATTCATAGAGACATCAAACCTGAAAATCTCCTTCTTGGCATGAAGGGAGAATTGAAAATTGCAGATTTTGGTTGGTCTGTACATTCTCCTTCATCCAGGTAATGCTTTATTTTGTGGGGAAAAAATTGCATGTTATTCCTGTTTAAAAAAATGTCTGAAAAAGTGAGTTGTAGATGGAGCAATTTCTTCATATACATTTCAAAGATGTGTACTGGAAACTTCTCTTTTACTGTCGTGCATATTCACTTTCATCAGTATTTGATTTCCATTATAGTTTATGTAAAATGTAATTTGTTTAAATAAATATTAGAGGAACGTGCATTTTTATTATCTCTTCTGGTTTGATGCAAAAACTGGAGAGATTCTATTGATTAATATTATTTTTGAGCTGGAAAATCTTGTGGATTAGGTTAGCGAGCTTATAAGAGAGAGATGGGCAGTTCCTTTCTATATGTCCATTTTTAATAGATATCCATTGATTTTGTTTAGACATTAGTATTTCCCATTATATTCTGAATTTATTATAATTTGTTTAGGCTTGTATTCTTTTGACATTCTGGAAATTTTGCTTTGAGTTAAATATTATCATGGGTAATGAATATTTCAATGTTTTAGACGAGAAACATTGTGTGGCACCTTGGATTACCTTCCTCCAGAAATGGTTCGAGGGGCTTCTCATGATGAGAAGGTTGACCTCTGGAGCTTAGGAGTGTTGTGTTATGAATTACTCGTGGGAAAACCTCCCTTTGAAACGCCTACTTATGAAGAAACATATGTGCGAATCAGTAGAGCAGAATATGCCTATCCACCGTACGTTTCTTCCAAAGCTCGGGATCTTATATCTAAGGTAAGCATTCACTAGTGCATGGCCTTCTTTTTATCATTGAATACCACTTGAGTTTTACAACATTTGAAAGAAAGTGAAGTAACTTGAACAGTTGGTATTACTGGTTCACCTCCCCCCACCTCCGTCAACTATGAAAAACTGTTTTATTTGTCATTTCTCCCTAGCTTTCGACCTGCTATTTAGTCAATTACTGTAAACAAAGGTTCCCACAGACTGACGCAGAATGGCCACGGCGGAAGTTTTGCGTCACTTGTTGCTTAACGAGACTTGCGCGTCATGCGAGCGTTGTGGCAGTGGATTGACAGCGATTAATTCTCGGCGGATTTTGTAACGCAGTCGGACGCCTTCTTCTTTCTTTGTCTTCTTCTCCTTCACTGGGGCTCGAGTTTAAGGGAAGTTGGGTCGAGCTCCCTTACCTTCGCACAGAACTCAGCCGCTCAGAGTTCCACTGTCGAAACGAAGGCAAACACTCATCAGATGTCGAATATTTTCCGCTTGCCAGAAAATCTGGCACGACTGAACAGGCAGAAAAAAATCTTCTAATCGTGTTCAGTAATTTAAGTTTAAATAAGATTAAACCATGATTTTTTAAATTTTCTGTTAAAATTTTGTACATTTTACTAATGAAAAGTTTCAAAGAGTGAGTGCAACAAGTTTTTCTTGAGATAAGGTACCTTCATGATCGTCAAGTGTTAGATTTTCTTAAGCCTTCTGCGATCTGATTCAAAATTTCAGCAAAATGTTGTTGTGGCAGGAAGTATTATTCCTTGACGAAGGACATCATGGGTAAGAGCCCAAAATTTATTGCTTATTTATCCTTGAAAATAGATTTTATTACATGAGAGTTTGTTTTGTTTGTTTTTTTAATTTTCAAACTTTATGTAGTATATGACTTAGGAATCACAGAACTTTGAAAATGTGCACAGAATTCACTTCTCCCCATAGCACGCCATACACAGTTTCAACTGTGTGTGTGTGTGTTTTTGTTTGTTTGTTTGTCAAAGTAATGGACTGTTTTTCACATTTTCTAGAGATATTAAGAATTTAAGGAAAATCGTAAATAACGAATTAAAAAGTACCATATCGCACATGCACTACGTGTAAAACTCGTCATTTTATGCCTTGCATGAAAAGAAGCGAGTGCCTCTTTATTGATAAAATATACCACCAACGCTGACTCATAATTGGTGTGAGCGGTCCTGAGAATTCCACCGCCACATCTAGCACGGATCTTTCCGCGCGCACCCAGTGCAGATGTTCCACGCTGGTCTGTGGAGCTTTCATATGAAGAGTTTTTAAGTACACAATTTCTTGTGATATTTGTTCATGTGGTGGAGTTTCAGAATAATAAATGGTGAGTTTGTCTGTTACGTGAAGTCGTTTAATTTAACTCCTTTTATTACAAAGGTGGTTTATCATTATTATTAATGTAAAATTTCAATTGTACTTTTAATCCTATATATAGATATATAGATATGGGCCACAATGAGCTCTGAAATGTTGTGAAGGAAGTGATGTAAATGTTGTTAAATAGAAATTAACTGCCTAAAATTTATTGAGGTGTATAAATGTAAATAACCACACGAGGGATTTTGCTATAACTCTGGTTATTGGTAACACCAATAATTCAGGGATTTTTTTTTTGAACCAAAATGCACAAGTTACTCTTGCAATGTGCATGAACTCTTTTGTGACCTTTTTCCTTTTATTTATTTATTTATTTTTGTGGATGGTAATCCTGCATTGAAATGTGCTGTTTTTATGATAACTAGTTTTGCAAGGCCCTGACCTCGAAAATGAGAATTTTTTTGCACCTGTTTGTAGTGAATGATTTTTCTCTAATACTTCGTTAAAGAATTTTCTCCCAAATTGATATTTCTTTATGATTTCTGGCCCCTTGAATTTAAACTGAGAATTCCTAGCAAGCATATTATATGTAGAAATGGTTTAATGAAAGTATTTTGTTACATATTTCATTGCTTACATTCATCTTCTACATACTATTTTAAAATTGGCAGTTGAATGTTCATGTTTTGGTTTCTTGTTACTATTCCTTTATATAATACATTTGGTTTCTCTGAACTATGAAATTCTCATTGTCTTAAATTCTGAAGGTGTATTTTAACCTTCGCACGCCATATGCTATGCGCTGTGGGTCCCCAAGAACCCTCTTTAAATTCTAGCGTGCGACCCTGGAATATGGTCAACTGAATTCATAAAGTGATTGAAGTTCATTAATGTGTTTAATTAAAACAAATACTCAATTTCTTTTCTCTCTCTCTCTCTCTCTCTCTCTCTTTCTTTTCTTTCTAAAGTTATGTGTTTAAAATTTTAGCCTTCTGTGTATGATCTCCTTTGGAGCATTCTTTTGAGTGAAATCTTGACTGCCTGGAACATGTTTCAGGACAATACGAATCTTTGCTGCCTCCTTCCTTCTTCCTGTCTGAACACAAAGCACAACCCTTATGCTTATTTCATGGAAATTTTGTGTATTGTGTAATTTTCCATTGAGGCATTCATCATCAGAAGGTGATCGGCCTCCCCGTTTCCGACTTTCTCTTTGCTCTTCCCTCACAAAGTCTCTGATAACACGCCTGCGAAATGATTTGTGTGAAGGAGCATTGATATTGTTGGTGTTGCAATAATTTTTGTAAAACAGATGACTGTTTCGCCTGTCACTATCTGTTGAAAAGACGGTGTGTTGAGATGTAAGCTGTATTGGGAGGTGCAAAACGAACAGAAAAGCAGTGTCGAGTGGGACACGATATCGCACAGTGGTGCATTTTGGCGATTTCTTGGCCAAAACCTCTGAGAGCTCTAGTATGTTTTCTACGACGACCAAACTTATTTTGGATTATCTTTATAATGTAAGGGAGCTGGGAACATAATACCAAAATTATGCACTGCTTAATTCTGTGAAATATAAATATATATTTTTCTACATAAACTTGGTTAAATTTTATCAATTCACAAAATTGAGTTTAGAAAACCATAGGGATTACTTACATATTAATTGATAACATTTGGCATAAATAAGCATTGTATTAATGCCATCTCATGCCCTCTGCCAGAGAAAATGTATATACAGTGTCCGAAGAACCGGAAAGGAAGAGCAGACTTTTCACTAGGACACATTTCTCCCTTCGGTGATATTGGGTCTAGGCAAATGAGGCAAAGCATAGTTGTTCAAGAATTTTAACTTTCTTTTGGGAAGATCCCTCATGCTGGAAATGAAAGTAACAGATCTCAGCAGGCGATGAAACATGTCCTGGATTGTGTGCAGTCTTGAACATGTTCACGAGAATCCTTCTCCATACAGTCTTTTATCTTTGTGCTTTGTGAATAGATTCTAGGCAAGTAATACCATGAATATTTGGAAACATTTCTTGGCAGTTTCCAGTGTGTACTACTAAAAAAAGTGATGCTGATGGCGTATCCACTGAACATTGTCAATAACCATTTTTCTAAATCTCTTAATTATACCTCCATCTATCCCTGTTATTTCTGAGGAATCTTTAGATTTCTCAAAAAGCGTCTTGCTGAATTACTATTGTTGCTATTATCATTATCCTGTTTGGAAAACACTACATTCAGACCCATTTTTTATTTGAATTGCATTTAAAGGAGTTTCTTGTCCATATTACCCGACATATTATTATCCAACTGTAGTTACAGTATTATTTCATTAAAAACAATATAATATTAATTTTATGACAATAACGATGTAATATAAATAATTGTTGGTGTGTAACTTAGTATTTAAGTAAATTAATATTACTTTCCAATCAATTGTATTTTTGATTAAATGTCTAAACATTAAAAAAGTGTTACGAATAGTTTCTTTGATATCATGTACATATTTGACCTTTCATCGAGTGCACACCCTTCCTGAGGACGAGCTTTGATAAGACAAATTATGCAAATATTACTTTTTGTAAAATTTTTAATGAAATAAAATGTGCATAATCAGTTCAGAAGATGTAATATTACATAAATATTATGTTCATGTAATATTAGTGAATAGTCATAATCTATTACAAAAAATTAAAAATATTTTTTTTTTTTTTTATAATATTGAGTAAATTTGTTATTTCAGTAAAAAATCAAATTTTCCCCCTAGGAACTGCGTTGTAAAGGCAATTCCTGTTCTCAGGTGGATCTTGAGAGTCAATTTCGCGGTGCTCGTGCTCGACGAAAAGTTAGTTCTTTGTATTTACTAATGGGCAAGTTGGGGCATGATTTTATAACTGGATTCGAAACAGGATAATTTCAACTAGTAAATGAAATTAGAAACATCGCGTAATTCCGCGAAATTGGTAACTTTCAGTCTACGTAAACTTAAGAGTTATTAAAAATTATTGTATTAATTTGATGCATTTTAATATTTCATCCCACGTTGGTATTGTGCATTAATGAATTATAAAACATACAAGAAAATATTGTACAAACCTTCAGGAAGAGAATCCTTGCTGCCAGCTTTCTCTGCACAACTTTGTATGGCCACCATTTACAAATGTAGACGGTCTCCCTGTGTTACTCTGTCACTGCAGGTCTACCGAACACCGCGAAGGATAAGTTCGGGTGACTATTGGTGCCAAGGGAATTGTCGCAGAGACACGAAGTGGGCAGAAACATATGCCCCCAAGTATACAGTGTGTCGTAGTATTCGCAAAAGTTCAGTAAACGCGATTTCATTTTTGAGGTTTTGGCCAGGATTTCGGGAAAATGCACCACCGTGCATCGAGGTGAAAAACAAAAATATTGATGTGTCCCACTCAACATAGTAGTGCAAAGGGTTAAGGGTTCCTGAGCTGTGATGTTATTTCTGTGTTTCAGTTGTTGGTGGTTGATCCAAGGGGCCGTTTGTTATTGGACGCAGTATTAACTCATCCTTGGATTCTTGAAAATACAAAGGCAAAATCTGATGATGCAAAACATGAAGAAAAAATCTCATCCTAAAATGTAGGAAGTGGTATTTTTAACTATTTATTATTGTTATTGTTACCGTTACGGAGTGTGAAATGTCAGTGTGTACTTTTGTAATATGTTAAAAGGTTTACTCTAGATTATAGATATTTTTAAGTCAATTTTTGTACAGATAAATAAACAAATTTTCAGCAAGTGTTGTTTTATACTATTGTTTTCTCTCTCTCTCTCTCTCTCTCTCTCTCTCTCTCTCTCTCTCTCTCTCTCTCTCTCTCTCTCTCTCTTCTCTCTCTCTCTCTTTCTTGTCCTCTCTCTTTCTTCTTCATTCACTACATTTTGAAGTGAACTTTACCATTGAACTCTAGATTATATATATACACACACACACACTGCTTGTACAGTAGAGAGATAGTTATGTAATGCTGTGCCTCCCCTCCCCCCCCCCCAAGCCAGAATTTTCAGCAGAAAAAATAAGTATTAAGGGCCCTGGCAACAAAAAAGAGGATAAATTCATATGATAAATTTAGGGAAAAAATCCTCTAACATGGCAGAATCCATTTTTGTGGGTTCTTGATACCGAAAAATCGATTGATGGCAAAACGTCTGTCTGTGTGAACAATGATAGTGGCTCAACTGTTCAGCCAATCTTCTCTGAAATTCATATTCTCCAATTGGTCTGGCTGACTGCGGCCCCATGGATTTGAAATCATTATTTTAATGTACATGAAGCCTCTAGGACATTTTGGACATAGGGACAAAAGAATTGCTCCATTTTGGAATAAACTTTGGTATTGGGTAGTGTGAAGGACATTTAAGGGAAGGTGCAGGTCTCATGTTTATTAAAATAGCAATAGCTTCTAAAAACGTCTCAAATTATGTTTACGAACCCCCGGAAATTCGAAACGCGCGACTGTTTGATGTCAAATTACACAAAAAGCACTCGTATTTTCGAAAAATTCATGACCTTATACGAAGATCTGTTTTTGGTGAACACATTTCATTAAGAAAAAAAATTGTATTTTTACCATTAAAGTTACGTTGCAGAAAAATTGTAATTTTTTTCATTTTTCCAAAAAGCGTGCATATCAACAAACATGATACCTACACCATTCTCCTAAGCGTCCTTTATGCTATTTAAGGTCAAAATTTAGTCAAAAATAATTGGCTAAATATATAACAGGCAAAAATATAACAACTTATTTTTACAATAAAAGTCTGTTGACAGAAGCTTACCTTATAAAATACACTTGGAATATTACTTACAAGAATATTTACATTGTAAATTCAATATACTTCATTGTAACAATATACGCTGTAATAAATTACTCTTGAATGTCAAAAATAAAAAGTGGAACTGGTTGTGTTAATAATTCGTTTGAAAAGCTAGTCCAGATCAGGCGCTGGCTGCCATGTTGCATGGAGAGCGAGTAGTGTTGAGAAACATTTTGAAAATGGTTCAAAATAACATCGCGCTAGTGACGCAAACTGGTGTCTGAAGTCGGATATCATGCGTAAGAGCATATTTTTGTTTGTTTGGTAGTGTGAAGGACGTTTCAGAGAATGATGCAGGTTGCATGTTCGTCGGTTGAAAACCCTGATTTTCGGAAAACTGCAAAAGTTCATAATTTTTTCGGAGTCTACCTACAACTAAAATATTAAAGATAAATATTTTCCCCTCAATGAAATCTGTTTCTTAAAGATAGATTTTGAAATAAGATCATATTCAATTTTTCGAAAATTTGAGTACTTTTCACGTAATTTTGCGTGAAAATACGGGCGAGAAGGTACACTGAAAAAAATTACTGTCTAACTCAGAACCATATACGTGCTGTTTAGCACGAGTTACTTGAAAGTTTCGTGAGAAGTTAAAATTAATAGTTACTGAATTTTTTTGTTGGGGGGGGGGGACGAGGAAAATTTCCATCATCCCCCACTCCGTGAATCCCCGCTTGGTATTACTGTAATGCCTTGCCGGAACCCAAGTTTTATTCGTGTTACGGCGAGTTCATGCAAACGATGGTTTACTATATTTCAAACGCTTTCGTAATATAATTAGACCTCGGATTTTAGGACAAATATCTATATATTATTATTATTATTATTATTATATATTCTAGGACAAATATCTAAAATTCCTGCCGGCGGCGCTAGCCGAATTCGTTTACTACGCTCCGTGAAGTCAGGAAGGTTAAGCGAATTCGAGACTCGCGGGTTCGTGGTTGTGTGACCGGCCAGGAACCCCGGGATCTAACGGCGTCGAGCCCCTGGCCGAAGGGATAAAAGGCACTGACTGACTGCGACGTGATGAAATTTGACAATTATTAAAAAGAAAAAAAATAAAGCACATTAATGGAGAATTACTCCCCAATGAAAAGCGCTCAACGCCCCTTAAGGGGCTTGGAGACACGTTGCGTGGTGTAGACGCAACAAATTAAAATATATATTTAAAGAAATGGTGTGAAAAATAATTTCACATGTTTGCCAATCATGAAAAAATAGATTTACTGAATGCATCTAATAGTGTCTGAAATGTCCTTGTTGGCACAGGCGGCCAAATTAATTCAAATGTGGCGCCATACTTGGAATATAATCAATTGTAACCACTCTGTGAACCGAATTAATAGCAAAGGGTGTATGTTTCAAACGTTCCGCGCGCGAGATCGTTTATTTTTCCCTCAAAAAACCGCCGATTAATGACTCTCAAACGGGCCAATTTGTCGGACTGACCGTCGAAACCAAACCATGCAATGGTAGCCCTAGTGTGTTGACATTTGAAGAACGGCGTATGCTGTAGGTAGTTAAGAGAAACCCAAGGGTAAGTGCCCCGACCTTGGCAGCGGGCCTCCTGGAAATCAGGAAGCACATTTCTCCAGGTACTGTGTTGAACGTGTTGCGGCAAATTGCATATCACGAGCGAGAGGAACGGAAGAATTTTTGGGTAAGTTCAACCAACAGGAAGAAACGTCTGAAATTTGCCAAGAAACATGTAAATTTTGGCGGTAATTTTTTCGGATGAGGAACAGTTCTCCGTTTTTGAAACGCATGATCGGTGTCTACCGTGGAGGACAGAGAACACAACAGTTCGAGCCGCAGTATTTAATTCCAACCGTGAAACACGCTGTCCGGAGGAGAATTCTAGCGGCCGGCTGCTCTGATCGGGAGTTTTCCGTGGTTTCTCCAATCAATACCAGGCGAAAGCTGGAGCTGTACCCTAACAAACGAGCCACGGAACGCACGCGATCTGTCCTTCCTCTTCTTTGTCCTATCTTCACCCCTTACACTAATATGCACTATACTACCATATATGCCGGGAGACCAGTTAGAACTTGTCCCGGCTGGGGAGGAGCCCCGTTGGTGGGAGATTCCTGGTTGGGGAAAACCCCGTTAGTCGACGGTAGGTCGGCGCCGGATCTCGCCATCAAGTGGGGGAAGATCACCAACTCGCGATGAAAAACATGCACTACACTTACGAGTACTTAGGACAATAAAATTGTTTGTACTGAAAATTCCATTTAACAGAAAGATCTATATCAATATTTTACTTTTGCAATGTTAACTTCTTTGTTTGCAATTTTTGAAATTAGTGCGCTGAAAATGGGATCAGCATCACTTTCTTTGCCGTTCATTGCTACATACAAGGGGGAAAATGGAACTGCTTTTGAGAAAATAATTGTTTAATTGTTTCAAATTTATTTATTTCAAGCAAAAACTACCCCTATTTTTGAAAAATTTATCAAGATCTTATTTGAAGACTTGTTTTTGATGAATAGATTTCATTAACCCTCAACTGCCGTGGTGAGTTTTTGTTACATAACCAACATTGTGGTGCTATTTTTGACCCCACACGTCTTTTTCATGTCATTATGAAAATTTGTAAGAAATTTTCAACTATTTCTGATTAATTACATTTTTATAGTATTTTCAAAATCATTTTAGATAAAATAATTCATATTTAATATATTTTTTACTTATTTACATAATAATTAACTCTGTGGCAGATTACTCACAAATAATAATAAATAAAGCCGTATTTTTACCAACAATTTTTTTAAATCTAATTTTTTCGTATTATCATTTTCTGATACACATAATTAACAATAAAATATAAACATGACTGCAAAAATAGACTCATAGACACTCCTTACAGATGCTTGGCTGATATTCATGGCACATTGACCAGCATCATGTATCTCAATTTTTTTCTTTTGCGGTCATTTTTTCTCACATATTGCTCACCACTTGATTTACCTGGCTACTTATGGATTACATTCAGGACCGCGAAAATATTTCTTCTATATTATTGAAGTGATTTCACGTAGCTCTGTTTAGATGCACGTTCAAGAGTGATGTTCATGCGAGGTTTGGCAAGTTGACATACCAGCCTCTTCAAGAATTCTTGCTATGACAGTCATACCCATTTTTTGTCTCCAGTGTCACTATAATCATTTTCCACTTATAACCATCTAGAGACAGCGATATCATGGTATGTGTCAGCACAAGACACAATTTTCGATGAAAACACCATTACAAAAGCAGTTGCAAAACTGGTGTGCAGGTGACGCTGTCACCCCAAACAAATATTTTCATTCATGCCACTGCGAAACAACTGCATGAAATTCAACAGTACTTCTCAAATCAAAAGATATGCACATTTTTTTGTAGGTAAACAGGATACCAATGTTTTCATTTGAAAAATAGGCAGGGTATTCAACTTCGAAATTTGAGTGGGGTCAAAATGGCTAGCTGAGGGTTAAGGAAAAAAATTCTACCTTTATTATTGAAGTTATAGGAAGACGCAGAAAAAATTTTGAACTTTTAAAATTTTCGAATGTTCAGGGAGTGCATTGAAAATGCAATGTCCACCATTTTTATGTGCCTTTTGCTCTATTAAAGGAAAAAAAAGTTTAAGCTGCTTTTGAGAAAAAATTTTAAATGTTGAGTCTTCATGTAAAGTACCCTCAAAAACCAAAATATCAGTATCAAATTCAAGGGGCCACAACATCTTATCAATCGCGGAATATCAATTTTGGTGAATATCCTGCTTACGGCTCAGCCACCATCATTGTTCACAAAGAAAAATGTTTGGCAGTCAGTCGATTTTTTGGTATCAAGGTATACCCATTAAAAGTTGATTTTGACCACACGTGTTAGAGAAGGTAATTTACTACATAAAGGAGCATCCTTTCGGTACCAGGGCCCGGCAATAAGTTTTTTTTCTGATAAAAAATGACCATTTTTTCCTACAGCTTTATGATAATTTTTCTATACTGCAAACACAGGTGAGATTGTAAAAGGAATTTGGTAATTCAAGGGGAATTTTGGGAGAAATTTAATTATCAGTTTCATTTATTTAATAATTTATAATTATTAAAGTTATTTCATTTACACATAACAAAAATAAATTTTATAATATACCTAGAACATTAATAAATCAGTTCCCGTAATAACAATTAAAATGTTCAGTCATTGTGTACAAAATTCATTTAATAAATGAATATGTTACTCTAAATCTATGCTACCCAAGGCTCCTCATGTCTGCTGAAATGTTTACTTGCATCCACACCAGATTGTACCAGCAATGACACAAGTTACTTCTATCATGATTTCAATCTGAAACCCAAGACAGTTTGGAAATGGAAATAAATTGTTGATTGACATGACAATACTGACTGAAATTTGTCTAAATAATATCAGATTAAAAACACAAAACTAGTCATTTACTCAAATTATATGTTTGAAATACTTGTTTTAATTGTATTATGCACTTGCAACTTTGGCCATATGTGAAATTCATTGTTTTCCTCCAACAATGCCGAGTTCTTTTAATATTTAAAATTTTGAAACAAAGACTTTTCCTTATTAAAGAGATTTAAATTTCCTTCTTCTCAGACTAGTCAAGTCTACTCTTCCGCTTCTTTGACTTCAAAAATTTGCCTCCCCATATAAACATTTGCTGCTTGAAATTTGACGACTGATCTGCGATTCAAATTGTATAAGAATTACTAAGGATATACTGTAGAGACCTATCAGAGCTCTGAAAACTCATATTTCACAATTGAAAATTGTGGTAATTGGTTTCTACAGAAATTTCATAACATAGAAATGGCTATGTTATGGATTGTTTAATTCAATTAGAAAGTAATATTATGAATGTGATAATGCACAGGTGCCTTGTAACTAACTGTAATGATTAGTTGCTTGGTATGTTTAAAATTTCCCGCATATTACATTTCCTGTTCAAATGCAATTTAACTGATCTGCTGAGAAAGAAATATTAGTATTACCAAGTTTTGCACAGAAATATTACCTTGTTTAAAGCTTCAAAAATGTATCTATTACATTTCAGGGAATCATGTGTGAAGAGGCACTTTTATTATTACTCGTTTGAGAGATAATATTCATCCTAAGCTTTGTTTTCTGTCTATCTCAATACACACTTTAAAACACTAGGAACCACTTTGCTTTCTGCTTTCTTCTTTGCAGGATCTGGAACAAAGCACTTCCAGAAACGCAATGTTTCATCTGCTCCTGCAGAGAGAACAGTACTTCCATCGGGAGACATAGTCAAATGAAGCACACGGGATGTGTGGCCAGTAAGTTCTGCAACCTACAACATAATAGTTAACATTCTCGTCTCTGTATTTTTGTGAATAAGAAAAGTAAAATAATATATAATGTTTGTAAAGAAAGAAAAAGAGAAAAGAACTACTTGAAGAGGACAATGTACCTTATTCATTGTGGGATATTTCCAGACTATAAGTTCGTTATTAGCATATCCATGTGCTGACACTATCTCCTTGTATGTTTTAGACCACAATAATGAACAAACTTGCGATTTCGTGTCAACTGTGTTTAAACAAGTGCCAGAACTACAATTCCAAAATCGAATGCAGCGATCTGCAGTTCCTCCCCCACTTGCTAAAAGGTTTTGTTGCCAAGGACACCAAGCTAAGGCTTTTACAGCAGCTTGATGCTGACTATAAATATAAAAATACAATAGATATTTATTGAAAACCATAGCTTAACAGTCAAAAGGAGGAAGCAGAAAATATGCTAAGACATTTCAATCTCAGCAAACACACCGGAAGGTATGAAGTGGTTGGTTACTCCTTTGTAACTGGGCAGAGATATTTGGCCAAATATTGAGAACATTATCATTGCCACCGCTGGCTAAATAGGAGCCATCGGGAGACCATTTCAAGCCACAAACCTAAAAATAAGAACCACATTAAATAATCTAATATATTTAATTTACACCAGATATAATAAATGAAAAGGCTCAAAAATCAATATTCATGGATTAATTGCAGATATAAAACTAATAACGTAATGAATTATTTGGTTACAATACCTCTTGGGAATGGGCTTGCACAACAGCAACAGCATGTTGCTGCTGACGAACATCATGATGCACCATATGTCCACTTCGCGATCCACTGCTGAGAATATGTTCATTCCAAGAGAGAGAACAAACTCTAGAGGTGTGGCCATCCAGAATACGCAAACGTTTCATTGCACTGCAGTCCCATAACTGTAGATCAAATTTTTCAATAAAATAATCAACAGTTTCTTATTTAGCATTTTTTAAATATAAAGAAAGTTAAAAAATACCATTAAAATGTTACAATCAGCATTATTACATAAAATATGAATGTTAAAAAAAAATTTCTTTTACACGATATTACTTTAATTCTGTAATGAACCAATTATAGGTAAATAATACTAAAATCAATGTTTCTTCAGAAAAAGCAAGTTCTCAATAATTTCCCAAATTTCACTTACAATAATTGTTGTTTTGATATTGAACACTTAGTTCCTAAAATGTTTTTATATCTTCCAGGCCTATCAAAAATTGCAAAAATACATAAGCATTGATTTAATGCTGTAAAATCATTTCTTCTGACATCTTTCTCCATAAACTCGCATTCAACTGTATTGTTGTAATTCTATTGAATAGTAGAAATGATAATGATGACGATTATTATTATTATTATTATTATTATTATTATTATTATTATTATTATTATTTTAAATATTGTTAGTAGCTAAGGAAATTGACACAGTATAATTCAAAGGTCAACTGTTAAAAAAGGCAGTATGGGCCACCATGTGAGAAAGCCTTACAATACTCAAATGGAAATATGAGTACAAGTGTAAACAACTGAAAAAGCTGGAATTTCATTTCATCCTTCTACAGAAAAATTTTCAATAAAATATTCTTGTGTCATGGTTATAAATTACTACATGTACCTCTGAAGTAAACTCATAAAATTAATATTTAAGGATCAAAAAATATCTGATGATGTGGCACAAATGCTCACACAATTTGCAAAATAACCGAGACAAATAAAATGAAAATTTCAATCAAGAAAAGTAAAGTAATGGACTTCAAGAAATGATAGAAAAGGAATTAATTGGAAAAAAATTAAAATAAATTCAACAAAATCGATCAATTAAAAACAAAAAACATTATGCACATGAAATAACAACCATACCAATATAAATGTATAGATCAGAAGAACAGGCAATGAGAATGACAGTAGAACAATGAAGAGAAACAGTGACATAATATTTTTGTGAAAAAGAAAGCAAAGGGCAAGAATCCTTACAATAATTCCAAACTACAGACCAGGAAGAAGAGGATACATAGAATACCTAAAATGGAGCGGGAGAAGCAAGAAATGTTGATAGACTAAACGAACTAAAGTCAAGTGCAAGCACAACAAGAGTAAGCATTGGATGCCTAACCACCTGTATTGCTCATGGCCATGAATGATTTTTATAGTTAGCAATCCAAACAATATGGGAAGTGAAAATGTTACCTAAAAATTTGACTACCATGGCAGTAATTATCTTTTAGGAAATATATCTGTCCAAATTATTTAACGTTAGTGTTTCATCATCATTATTATGACTATTATTGATGGACAATATGTCTAACAAAATTACTCATGAAATAATCCTCAAATATGAAGATTACTGCCTAGTTTATTTTGAATGCCAGAAACAGCAAAAGGTACATGGTACTGAAATTACAGTGCACACCCTCTGGTACTACCTACAAATACCTTCTACCCCAAAGCATCAGCCCCAATCCAGCAGAATCATATACCCTTCTGTCTGTATTAAAAGTTACTGAAAAGATATTCTCCTTTAAAACCATTCAATAGAATGGTTAAATCCTTAAAAGTCATACAGCAATCCTGCAATCTTCAATACTGAAATGACTAAAACAATTCAAGAACAATACCACCACATCAAAACTTCTGGACGCACTTTTATTGTTGCTTGGTTTCCACCTCCACTTAAAATTCCAGAAGATATAGCTGGGAACAACTACAACAGCCTTAATAGACCTACGGAAGGAGAATAATATTCAAACATTACGCATACTACCTTTGATAATTTGAAAAAAATAGAAAAATGCATGACAGAAAAATGGAACAGCACATGGGAAGAAAGCAAAGCAAGACAACTTCACAATCAAATTAATATCTTTCACTAAATTAAAACATGTAAGAAGCTTAAGTGAAGTGGACAATTTGCACTGCCCAGAATAAGATCAGGCCACACAAAATTAAGCCATCTCTATCTAATTGCCACAACATCCCCTCCACTTTGCTATATTTGTAACACAATTCATCAAAGACCATCTACAAAACCAAATAAAGCTTTAGATACCTTATTGTATTCAACGAAATATCAGAATCAATTAAACAAAATTTTGTGAAAATTGTAATATTCTTAATGATATAGAATGATCATTCAAACTACTATCAACATGCACAAAGAGATAATTTTTCATGACAAAATTTCCTGATTTTCACTATGTAATTCCACTGAATCCAATTGCTAATGTACATAACGTTTATACAAGTAATTGTGCTAAGTATTTGCTAATAACCTATGTTGTTGATGAGACTATAAATAAAAAAAAACACCCACACAACAATAACTCATCATAATTATAAGACAAACTTGTAAGATATACCTGAACAACAGTGGTACTTGTGCCTACAGCCAAATATACACCATCAGGGGTCCACGTCAGAGAGCAAACATAAGCATTTCCTTCTAAGGAAAGAAGTTGTTTCACTTCTCCCGTATCTGCATACCAGAGATAAACTTTTTCACTCAAGGCAACTGCAAGAATGTTATTTGAGTTCCAGTCAACAAGGTTGAGATCTGCACGACATAAAAAAGCAAGATACAAATAGTACCAATAGTTCTCTGCCAGCAATTGAATAAATTCAGATCTACCCCTACCACCACAACCTATTAAGGAACATGGGCATTCAGTATTGTTTTCTCCTCCAATTTTTCAAGAATACACACTGTGGTGAACACTATAGGATGTGGCACCATCACACGGATTAGCAAGAAACTTCTTGATTCTTTAGCAATAAAAAAATATTTAATATTTCAATGTTTTGCCAGATGTCATTACTTGACTTGGTAAAAGGGGACAGTCCCCAAAAATTTCTAATTATCCTAAAGATAAATCGACAATTCTAGATGGTGACGATTGCAGAAATAGATCCACATGACCTATTGTGTTTAAGATTTGCACAAGTGATCTCTGTTGATGAAGAGAAATATTTCTCTAAATTTAGGGCAGTTTTGTCTGGCAGATGGTACCGTTTTTAGCCACAGACTATTTAAGAAAACACTTAGCTGTTTTATGTAACCAAAAATATTTTTTTTGTCATAAAAATAAGGTGTTTTCATCTTTTTTGTGTTAATTTTATTAACATGTTATGAAATCCATGTTTTAAACTGTTAAGTTACCCTGCAATCATGAATTCATTATTAAAAAGAACAGATTTTATTCCCCGCACCTCTTTTGGTGCCTATTTTAGCACCTTTAAATGCCATTTTGCCTCCCTATTTTAGAGATTTATAGTGCCCAAAGTTCTAGTCTTTAATAACCAGTAAATATAAAAATAAAATACATTACATAAGACAAATGGTTTTGTCGATTTGTTTAATATTACTTTTTAAAATCATCCGTCTTATTTCAGTTTAATGGTATGTTATCTTTTCTAAGCAAATAAAAGCAGAATATGAATATTATTTTATTTTTTGGTTATATAATAAATTATAAAAAGTCATAATTTTTGTTTAAGTAATTATTGTCTTAAAACTATTTTCATCTTCCATTTAAAAATACTTACACACCAAAGAGATGGATAGAAATAAATATTTCCAAAATTTATTTAAACATTACAAATTAGTGCTGCAGCAAGAAAGACAAGGAGGTCCAAGGGGAATGTTGATCTCAAAAGGATTGTTTGCAAGTGTTATAAGTTTTAACAAGAGTTGAAAAAGGAGATTTAAACAAGCTCTAATAATGCATTTAGACAACATATTTTTTCATGGCTCCCAAAGATAAATTGAAGCTTCCAAAATTTTTGTGATATGATCAGTTTCATACTCATGACAAGTGTTGTGTAAAATAAATCCTTCAACTATATTTCAAAGGACAAAAAATCATTGGCTTACAGTAATCATCCATTAAATCAGGAGCATCCAAAATACGATCTGGTGTCTGGGGAATGAGGCGACTAGGGCGTTTACAAAGGGGCAAGTTCTTCAAATGACTGAATGGTACTTTCAGAGAATTTTGATGACACTGCAAGAAATATATTTGAAGTCAAAACAAAATTATGTATGACATAACTTCGCAAATTATTCAATACAAATTTAATTAAAAGTCCAAAGACATTATAAAAGGAAGTGCTCAACAAATTTTCTACTTTCAGTTTCTCAATTGCTAGTAACCATTCTATTAATGTTTAAAAAAATTCCCAAATAGACATTAAAATTGATTAATTAATTGATTTAATTTAACTAAAAATCAGAATTGAGTAAGTCACTGCAGTTTTAAGATTAAAAAATTTTGAAAACCAACCTCTGATGGTGAAGGAGACTTGTTCTGAAATACCAAAATGCGCTTATGGCTGATATCTTCTCCAGAAAGGTTCTGAGTCATAATATTCTGTTTTTCTCTCTGTGATATGGTTATTTCCTCTTCATGATTTTGTAATTGCTGCTGTTGTACCATCTGCAGCACCACAATTAATTATTTCATTAGGAATTTTCATATAAAACATTTAAGCACACAAGTTTTATTTATTTCCAGTTTGCAACTTCTCTCCAGGTTTACCAATATGTTAATTAAAACTTAAAAAGTACACAGTATTTATTTACTTAATTAATTATAATCATAGGCAATAGTAATATAACTGATATTTCCTGTATTTGTGTGTTGTTTTTTTTTTTTTTAAAAAAAAACCTTTTACCCTTCAAAAATGCGTATATATTTAAAAAAATATTTTTTAAGGGTTTTTCACCAATTCTGAAAACTCACATGACAGTTCGTTAAAAATATAATTCTTACAGTTCAAGGAATCTGTGCTTTCTTCACTTTTTACAGCTATAATATTCCAGCACTGTCTAATTTTTCCCTCAAGTCAAATATTCAAAATAATTGCTGTAGAATAAACTAAATGAGCTGTTGTATATTGAGTTTTAATGATAATTCTTCACAGTAGCATTAATTTCCCATTTGCACAGATTTTATTGTTTATTTTTAAGAAATATTTAGATAGTCTACCTTGAATTGGTTCAAATCAAAATCTATAGCACTTCTGCTAGGAATAAATCTGTCACCGGAACTGGGAGATGAAGCACCAAGTTTTAATCCTGTAACATTTTATTTAAATTAAAAAAAAAAACAACAACATCTCTTAACAATACTTTCCATTCTAATGTAATATGCAATTCTTTTTCATTGAAAAGGAAAATTCTTTTCATTATTATTTGTAAACATTAAAAAATCACAATGTGGCAGTGTAAAGATTAGTAGAGGGTGGGGAGATGACAATTTTGGTGTCATTAGGAGGGGAGGGAGAGTGGTTCTATCTTAAATCTAAATCTTTTTAATCATTTTTAGATGAAGAGAGAAGATCCCATTAGTTCATCTTTTACTAGCAAATTTCAAATAAAATACCTTCACTACAATATTTTGAAAGTGAAATTACATACTTAAAAACTCATTTGTTAGGTGTTTAATAATTTTATTTCATAACTGAAGATATATTGGAGGGATTATAATTTAGCATTTTCTAGAGCAGGGCTTCTCAATCTACGAGCCATGGACAACATTAAGCCTGCAAAGCAATTTAGACTGTCACAGCAAATAAATCCAAAATTTTAGATATTCTACATACATAAATGTCTGCTGCAATACCTGGAAATTACCGCACTGAACTTAGGTTGAACATTTTTAGGCCTACTTATACAATTTGGCCCACAATCCAAAAAGATTGGAGAGATTCCAGAGATGAAGGCAATCCTCTAACATGACTTCCCCCAAGAAAAGCCTTCATTTACATATTTGAAGTATGGAAATACGAAAATGTTTATCTTACCTGAGGATATTTTGGGAGATTTTCCTGGAGTTTTCTTAGGAGTCTTTCTGGGAGAGGAGGTTTTGACTTTTGTTGAAGAAGCTGTTCCTGAAGTATCAGCTGAGCTTAAGCTGATATCCAAAAAACACAAAAGAGAACAAATAATATTAAAAGGGATGTAAAGGGAGAAAATGGATTATGTGCTTTTTAGTTTTTCATTTTTCTTCAGAAAAAATTGATTTGTCATAATTGCAGGGAAAAAAGTTTTAATTAATTGAGATCAGTACTTGGTGTCCATCTTTCTCAGTTTTCCTAACTTCTTAGATGAATTAATCTCAAATTGATAAATTTTGCCATGAAAGTAGAGCATTTTACTTTAAGAATAATATAGCTGCCTGCCATTTTTTCATGTATGAATCTTTTTTCTAATTCATCTTCATCTATGGCATTTCGATTTCCATGAATTTCATGCAAATATTTTTTAATTACTCAACATTTTTATGGGTGCTTTTTCCAAAATGGAATATAGTCCAAAGATTGAGATTCATAGATATTTAACACTCTTATCTATAAGTATTGAATAAGTTAAAAAAGTCCAGATTACAAGTACCTTCATTTGCAATTTGAACAAACATTATTACAAAAATTTTAAATGTCCCTCTTCTACATAATGTGTATTTTCTAAATATGTTACAGAAAATTAATAGAAGTGACCCATGTAAACATTTTCTTTATTTGTAATTTCAATAATCTTGTTTATTTCATATTAGCACTGGAATTCAGTTATTAAGACTATTATCAAGCCTCACTGATTTGAAAGACAGAAGTAATACAATTCTAATATTCTTTTATCATAGTTGCAGTATACAATATAAAAATTCTGCAAAAAATTGTAGTTGAAGTAAAAAAGGAAAAACATATAAAAAAATAAATTACCTCAAATTGCCAGGCTCAAGACATTTCATCTGCCAGCTTGAACTAGGACTCTGCATTAAATCATCCATTTTCCCATATATGTAAGAGTCTTTCAAGTGTAAAAACTGATACTTTCTTCACTAATTTGAAAACAAATATTTAAAATGGTTGTAGAATACAAATACATAATATATTTCTAAAGTTGAAGTAAAGTGATAACCTCATTTTCAAGGAAATTAGTGTATTTTAACTTCAATGAAATTCAATCACAATTTGCATGCAATAAAAAATATGACCAACAAAACAATGATATGTAAGCAGTTGCACTTCAAAATCCATTCAAACATTGGCAGATACTAAGATGGTAAATACTTCTGAAAAATAATGGATGAAATTTAACTTTTATATCAAACTCCAAAGACCTTTTAAATTACTTTAGTAGTTTTACAGAATAAAACGGTTCATTTCATTTGAAAAGAAAGTGAATCATTCCACCCACTTTTTACATACAATCAATTTTTAAATGGCAGTTGTCACTCTAACAAATAAATGTATAGAGTGCACACACCAAACAATACTCGCCAAAAAAAGTTCCGATGGTAAGTATTTGTCTCCTAAAAAGCAGACCAATTTTCGCCCACTCATACTGAAACTGGAGCAGTCGCAAATAGGTTTCCTGGAATGTATTCACAGGATCAGCATTCAAATGCAGCAGTAAAACGCTCAGGTATATTTCATGAACGGTTCAAGCCAAGCAAATTGAGATTTGAAGTGAGCGCATTGCCAACCAACGACAGAGGAAGCGGAACATGAATTCAGGCTCGCCAACTTTGTATAAATAGTATGAGCACCATGCGCCCGCAGGACATCGCTGGGACATCGCACATAACCACACAAAACACAATTGCTCACAATCACAACGCCGCATGAGTACACCGCGAACACTCGTACATCGTTATTCATTTTTTGTAAATATTATCTACGGAAATTGTAAATAAATAGAAAATAGTGTACAGCATTTTAAAATGCAAGTGAAGAACACATCATGTAAAATATCAATAGGTAATACAAGCTGATATTTATGATGACCAGGCGAATTTGGCCCAATTTGGCCGTAGCGGTAAAGTCAAAATATTTTCGGTATTGAAAATAATGTGTATTTTTTTTTTTTTTTTTTTGAAGAAATTAGGCGATTCATCATTAATTATTAAAAGAAACATTACTTTGTTCCCTTTTTCTGTTTCATCCAGAGGAAAGTTCTTTGTTTTGTGACAACTGAATGTAATTTGTGGAACTTTCCTACTTTTGAAATATTTTTTCAGTGCTTACTTTCCAAACATTCAGTAACCTTTCTCAAAAATTTAGATGTTCTCCTTTATTGATGACTGTAATTTGACAATTTAACAGTTTGCTGCTCAGTCACAAAACAAGTTTCTTTATTGACAGCTGCTCAGTCACAAAACGAAGTACTTACAACGTGAAAGGAAATGTCTAAATTTCTATCATGTAACAGTATTATTTTAATACTGACAACCAATCGTGATGGTTTCCTACTCCTTGTTCTCCTACACTACACACTTCTACACTTATTTAGGCAGGTTCCTGTTCCATCTTCACAATATTCTCAAGCATCTTCTTCCTCCTTTTGGTGTGTAGTAGAAAGTAGCTTTTGGAAGACTACTATCTTTCTATTTTTCCAATATGTACCATTTCCTCTACATTCTTGCAACCTTGTGTTTATTGGTTCTACTTTCAGTTCTTTTCTTATGTTTTATTTCTAAACCTTTCCTCTCTTGATCACACTTTAGTTTGCACAAAAATTTAATTTCACTGGCTGCATCCTTTCATTATTCTCTTTGAAGGGTCACATATTTCACAGCCATAGAGCAGCATGGGAAGTGCCATAGTTTTGTATATTTTTATTAGAGTTTTGGGTCTTTATTATTTAGGGTGTTATGAATGGTTCGTCATTTTGTTTGGTACCTGGAAAGTTTGTTTTCTGAGTCTCTTATCTCTCTGGAAACTTATTATGTACCCTAATAAGTCAAGGATGAGACTTGTTTTAAAATGTTAACAGTGACTATCTTGGGCCTAACTGGTCTCTTTCCCTAAAATTCCATTATTTTTGTTATTTTTCTTGATAACTGAATGTCGTATTTTTCATGTATCTGATGTAGGTGATGTATACTGTGTAGAGTATTGTAAGTCATCTTCTGTCTCTTGTATTATTATAGCATCATCTGCATATAATAAAATATTTAAAATAATATTTTTGGTTAATTTTATTCCTGTGTAATTATTTTGTATCCATTTTTAGATGATTTATTAACATACACATTAAAAAGAGTTGGTGACATTGGGAAGCCTTGCCTAACTCCTTTTTTTGTTAAGATTTCTTTTGAGTTTTGTGATCCATAATTTATCTCAATTTTTGTTTCTCTTGTAAACTCTCCACCACTTTCCTCAGATGTCTGGGGTAGCCTTGATTTTCTAATATTATAATAATAGAAATAATGTTTATTGAGTCACATATACAATTTCAATTGTGTATGACAAGTCAGATATGATGTATGCAGGTGCACAAGTTTTCCTGGGCTCCAGAGTTTAGTTTTCTTTTAAAAAAGCAGTCTTTTAATATGAGAATATTCACCTCTATGTGAAAGAACTGGAAGCGACATTCAATTTTGATTTTGAAATACACTGCTAATAATTTTTAACCCTCCATGTATACCAAAAGGGAACTCAAGAAGACTTGGGCAGAGAGAACTTACAGTTACTGTCCAGAAATCAAAGCAAGGGGTCCATCTCAACATTTGCTCAAAGGATCAAGGGAAACTGGACAAGAAACTCTGATCGAGTTGGTGTCTGTCTGTATGGTGGTTGTTGGCTGGTGTGGTTATTGTCTGTAAAGTTTCTCATCGTATACTATCACATGTTTTTTCAAAGACTATGGAGGTAATGCGTATCTGTAAAATATTCCTTCCTCTTTTCTAATACTTGTAATATAAACATTATTTGCTGTCAACCTTCCCTTCCTAAAACCACTTTGTTCCTACTTCTAATATTTATTAACAAATAGCAAACAGTTACATTTTTAGTAGGTCTTCAACTTCCATTTTCATCTATATTAATTTTCTAGAAGTAGATAGACCAGAAGTGGTAGAGGAATGTAAAGCATTGAAAGAATAAGTGTTACACAACCTTTACTGTAGATTTTGTTACGTTTAATCTTTCAACCATCTCTATTAAAACACTCATCAAACTGCTAGAAACACAGCTGTCCATTTCCTATTAGGTTCAATATTCCCATTTGATTAGAAACATTAGCTATCTACCACATACGACCCATAATTTCATAATCAATACTAAAAAGAAAACCACAATCTGCTTTTGGAAAATTAGCCACCATAATCCCTCAGGCATTGGCAGCTACTGACAGTCATAGAACAAAATATTTTTATAATTGAATATCACTCTCATTTCATCAGATATTTAACCCAAAAATGGAACATATTCATTACAACTTCTGAACTAATTCAATAACAATAGTTCAGCTAAGTGTTGGAGCTAGAACACATCTAAAATAATTATTGAATAATGATTTTACTCTTGTTCAAGGAAGCTATAATAAACTTTTAAGAAACATGAAAATAAATATATTTTTAAATGTAATCAAGACATCAAAAATAAAATAAAGCGTAATTTTCCAAATATGACAGCAATTTTGAAAAAACTCTGTGTTGTGGGTCATTCTGGGGAGAGGTAATTTTACATGTTGACTGAATAAAAAGGAAAGAAAAGCAAGTAATAAAGATAAAAATAAAGCAAAGAACTTGAGATGCTTTAGAAGCAAGACAATCAAGTTTCCTGAAATAGAAAAGAAAGGAATTTACAGATTCTGCTTTACCATAAAAATTAAAATTATCTGCTAATAAAAAATTTAATAATAAATTGAAGAGGCATTTTGTCTAAACATCTAGTCTCTGGTAATTATCCCACTATGTACACAATGATTTGCTCTACAAATATTGCACACATTTCTCTGCATCAAGTCTCCAGGCATTTCTGTCTTTGTAGCTGTCTTCTTGAATTTTCCTGGCTACCAGTCTTTTCCTACAATTTCACTGTTAAACTTTTGAATTTTTCTCTCTGATTTATAAAATTATTCTTTTCTGTACATTTTTCTCTGTATACTATAATTTTTTGCATTCCTAATAAATGTAAACAAAGTAAAGAATGTTGATGTAAGTTTTTTTCATAGGAACACTGTAACTAATGATTTAGTTAATTATCATTGTCAAAAGTCTAAAACTTAGCTAATAAAATAATAATGGTACAACTTTTTTATTGCAACAAATCTGATAAAAATGAAAAACTACATATTCCACTTAGTAATATTAGTAAATGGAAAGACCAGTACATGCATTTGCTAAATTATCAGGTGGACAATTTAGAGGTGAGCAACAAAGATCCTATTTTTCCAAAGGAGGTGAAGAAAGCTGTTTGTCAAATGAAAAATAGAAAATCAGCAGGAGTGGGAAACATTTCCTGTGAACTAATCAAATGTGGACCAAGTAAATAGACTTCTTAAGAAGAGCCTCCAGAATATCCCGACTTGAACATATCACCTTTGAAGAGAGAATAGAGAGAACTGCCAACACAATTTTCCACCATATTGAAGGCAAACAGTGAACATGGTA
Organism: Teleogryllus oceanicus; assembly: GCA_964035755.1. Lineage (NCBI taxonomy): Eukaryota > Metazoa > Arthropoda > Insecta > Orthoptera > Gryllidae > Teleogryllus > Teleogryllus oceanicus. Next base: position 14,265,785 of record CAXIVR010000008.1, read on the forward strand.
TAGATATGAATGTAAATTTTGGGAGAGGAAAGGTTGCTGAAAAATATTTTTCTTTACCAGCCAGCCAGAAAAAAAGAGGAAGACTGCAAGCAACTTGGGTTCAGAGAATTGACAGAGTAGATAATGTTGTGAAGGCTCAAATACAGGATGCAGCAGGACCCCCCCCCCCCACACACACACCCACCTGATGAAGATGATGATGATGAACATGAACAAATATGTTTTCTTTCCTTACAACCAAACATTATTATTTGTTTTATAGTGTTATTCATTCCTCATTCTTCAATGTTAAAAGCTCTTTTATTGACACATTATTTTTCATTATTAATTTTATTAAGTTTGTTGAAGTAGATGGAATAGGAATCGACATAGCATTTGATGACACAGGATGATGCGTATACAATGGGTTGTGCCCTGGGTTTGTCCTTCGTCTTTTATATGCATTTCTGTATAATTGTGGAAGGTCTCTTGTTCTGATGACTTCTAATCGAAGGCCCCTACAAATACAATAGTCAAAGAAACCTTCCAAAAAGGTGAAAAAGGTTAACGATGTTTTGTGCCAAATAGCAGTTCAAACTTAGTATTCACTCTTAAACTCTTGCAAAATCTTAAGATTGCCTATTGATGATTGAGATAAATGTCCTACACGCAGACAATTGCAGACAAGTTCCAGCAACATTTTTAAGAAGGAATTTTATTATAAAAACAATGATTGGTATAATTAAAAACATTAACAATTCACAATAATTATGTTTAAAATAATGCATATAGAAATTATGATTCAAGTTCAAGACTAACAAAAAAAACAAAAAGTTTTAAGTCTGACATTCTTATTGATCATATTTAGAAATCCATGTGTTTTAGTTTATTTAAGACAGCATTTCAGACTACTATTTAACACTATAAAAATGATACAGCAGAAACTATTTTGCTTCTTGTTTATGAGAATTTGAACTGTGTAACTGGCTTTGTCTGATAAAAGCCCTTATATAATAAACAGTACTTTTGCTTCTTACATATTTAAATTCATCCAAAACATAATTACTATTTATTTCTAATGTGTCTATTCAATAGTAAATTATGAAATTTTAGAGTTATGTACAAGAATAGGTATCTCTTTATGTATGAATAAATCAAGAGTAGAATAATTATTTGAAAATGTACCACTATTTTAAAGATTTTGGTATGTTTTTAGATTTATATAAAATAAGAAAAGTGTTTTGATTTAGTATTAAGAAACAGGACAGTTCCATATGTTCATCTGAAATAAGAGTATTATTCATTGATTTGATTCAGATAAATTTCTTCTCAATATTTATGGCACACATAAGAAATTATTTTCACTTCCCAAATCTATTTTTAAAAGCATCATATTAATAATAGTTTCTATAATATGAATTAAAAATTCTCTATCTCTTATTAAGTGTAATTGAATTTTTCCACTAGTTTCTAAATATATGAATGAAAAAAAAACAAAGCATGATGATGTTGCTCAGATTCTTAATAGCTCTGGTTACTATTTTCAGGAACACTACCAAAAATCTTGGAGAGAGAATGTAAAGATGACTGAGAGCATCTTACCTCAAAAGTGATAAATGTGGAAGTACCTCCTATTTTCATTTGAAAAGAAGTGGAGAATTGAAGATTGTGGAGGATGAGACAAAATCAAATGTAAGTCTTACAGTTCATTAGTTATTTTGTTTGCCTACAATATGATTAATATTATATACACTTATTATTTTAATTAAAATGTTTGTTCCATTTTATATTCCTTTATTGTTCTCTCTTTATGTGAATAGTCTGTTTCATTTTTCTCTTCCATTAATGTTTCAAATATAACGACAAATGAAAAATATTTTTTACTTATTCTTCTACTTCTATTTTTTTCTTTTTCATGTAATTTAATGTTTTGAGAATCAGCAGTTTTTATATTATTATTACTGTTATTGTTATTATTATAATTTTAGAATTATTATTACCATTATTATATTATTTGCATGACATTTATTATCTTATTTATGTAATTAACTGCCACCGGTTACACCTAATTGCAGTTTAAATAAATTTAACTTATCTTACTTTATTTTGTCTAGAAATACAACAGTGTAGTTAATTTTAGAAGCTGTTTAATATGATTTTCATACCTAGTGATTCACCATTAGATCATATTTAATCAAAAACATACCCAAGCCTCTTGTTCTATTTTGTAATTGATAATTTTTTACTTAACCCATGATTTGGGGTGTAGTTTTCATTTATCTAATTATAAGTCAAATAATTTCATTAGAAAATCTTTCATTTGGCAATATTATTTGTAATGTATGTAAGCCCAAGATTATTCTCTCTTGATTTTAACATATGAGTCAAAAATCAGTTCTATAGTAATATTAAAAAATTTTTAAAAAAACAATTCTAATTATAGTATTTATGACTTAAACGGCAAGCTTCCTGTTTTACAACTCATTCAAATATTACTTAAAATTCTTAATAAACTGTCAGAATAAAATCTTGAAACTTTTGGTAGGATCATGTTTTTGGAAGCTTTCAACAACTTAACTCTCGACAGGCTTGCAATTGGTTAAAATATTCTTAGTAATAATTTACCAAGTTTTATTTTCTTGGAAGTGAATAAATGTGCAATTTTTCATAAAAGACTTGTACTCCTAATTTTCTTGGATTCAGAACTTAAATTATACAAGGATGTCAGAGATTTATAACCTAGACAATAAGGAATTTTAAAGAAACAATAATTAAATAAAGTTTTATTGAAGATTAACATGTGAAACAAAAATATAATTTCGTAAAATATATATAATGAAATAGAGAATTTTGGTGAAATTCTAACTTCAATATAAACATAGGTATGAGATACATCAAGGGATAAAAGAAGGAACATAAAAATGATTTGCCATGGAAGCGTAAAATAGATACCTTGTATGTATTTCATTCCTTTTAAAATCAGAGATTAAGAATTTGTTGTATTTGATTCCAGCTACAGTTCTCAGAGCTATTGATTTTACCATACATATCATTTTCAAGAGGTATCATTTCAGTTTATAGGATATTTTAATTTCCTTAATTTTATAGATCTGTTTGTCACATATTTTGAAAATACAAATAAAGATACGAACATTGTTTTCAAAAGGAATGTAAATTTGACTGAAAACCACAATAAAGGTAATCGTTTGTTACGTGATCCAACTTCAAAATAGCCCAGAAAGATTAGTTTTCTTCTAGGGTAATTCCAGAAATATTTTCAAATTTCGTACGTCTATAAACGCACGTGTCGACATGGACAGAATGTCCAACGTGTCAGTTTGAAATTAATATATTGGATTATCCAACGCTTGTGTAAAATAAAAGAAAAAGAGATATTTATAAGATCCGCATTTAAATATCAATCGATGACAAAACGAAAACATTCGAAGATAAAAGTTCATTATTGTATAAAGGGTAAGTGTTTTCTCGTAGATTGACCGGACGGTGGCATCCCTGTATGGCATTTTTGAATTGAGAATTTTGTTCATGGAGTTTGTAGCATGGTGTATACTGTCAAATAGTTAACCTGTACCCGTAGTTTCAATTTTGTGTGAATGTTGGGGAGACAGCTAAATATCGGATCTTTCTCATCCCTGACAGCGAAGAGTTATTTATCTTCTGGTTATTTGTTGAGGTAAGTCGTGTATTTTAGAGAAAGCTTGCCGGCATACTTGAACAATTTTTATTAATTGCATGCTATGGCAATGGATTTTGCAAGAAAAAAACATGTATTTTGGTTATTGGGACTTAATATATGACTGGACAGTGTGAAAAAATATGCAGGAAGTATTTGTTGGAAGAAGGCTGTTTGAGGTTATGGGTTAACAGTTTTTGAGTTTGCATTAAATATTTATGCACTAATATGTATTTTAATAATAAACATTACGACAAAAACACGCCAGAGTGTGTTCATTGGAGGTGTGCTTAACACAATGTGATTACTAGAATGAAAAAATATTTTCAGTAAATATTATTTCAAGTTCATTAGATATTTAACAGAGGTGTAAATGTTTTTAGTAAGATGTAATGATGTACTTTACACCTCTTTCTTTCTGTGTGATTTTTTATGAGTACTTTCACTGTATTCAATAGTGTTTTTTGGGGGGGAGTTGGAGTTTGTTAATATTTTTTCCTCTAGAAAATATTTTAAACATTATAGAAATTAATGCTGACTTATATAGATGTTTGTCAAAGGGACTTGATTGAATAAGTTGAACGTAAAATATGCTGAAAATTAATAGGAGCTGTAAGACGTTTTATTGAAATACATTTATTTGCTCTTAATTAATTGATTTTCCTGTGGGTTATTTGGAGTATTTAAATGTACTTTTTACTGTAATACTTTAGAAGTCGCGTGCAATTCTTTTTTAAATCCGATTTTGCATTTCATCTGTGAATTTTAATTGTAAGAAAAGCTATGGGGTGCCAAATGGCCCCCCGAGAAAATAAGCCGAGGTAGGTTTGTTTAATAACATTCTTGCTTTTTAAGAACTTACGTTCTGATTGGTTCCGATTATTACTTAGAAATCGCAGGGAACAAATATAGATTTGACCTTCGCGCTTGTGAACCGGCATTCAACAGAATTGATATTGACCTTGGACTTGTCCGCTCTCTGGTGAGAAGAAAATGCACTTCGTCGCCACTGAAACGCTGCTTAGATACGTTATATCATTATTCCCTTTCAAAAATTTTATTTGCTTGTAAAATTGTGGAACGCTTTACAATTTTGGGCACATGGCCCATGCCCAAGGATGACACCCAAAATCGTGAACTGTTGCACAATTTTACAAGCAATTAAAACATGTCTTGATTATTTGGTAAAAAGGTAAAACCGTTTAGGACGTGTGGGGGAGAAGAATATCTGCGCACGTTTTCTTAAGTATCAGAATCCCTCCCCAATATTATAACTATAAATAACCGAAAGATGAATGAAAATTATAAAAATAATGAAAAACAATAATAATATAAAAAATAATAACAATACATTTTTAAAAACGCGAGATTAGCAACATTTGAAAAAATAGATATTTTCGTTCCCCAGTTATAGAAAACTTATTTGCAACGGTAAACGAATTGCAAATTTGATTTTTCTGCATTTCTAACAATATAACTAGTAACTCGCCCTCAGCTCTACTGCTACCACTGCAGGCAAAAGGAGAGCTCAACAAAATGTGCGCGTAGTGAAGCTACATTTATGTCCAGAAGCAAAACAAAGGACCATCTCAGCATTTGCTCATTGGATCAGGGAAACTGGACAAAAACCTGGTCGAGGTCGAGGTTGGAGGTCATTGACTCGGAAGGTGAAATATATTACTTGTTACTGGCATATTAAGTCTGTTTTAAAAATTATACAATTTTACAGTTTGCACAAGAAATTTACAATTTAATCGTTGAAACAAATTCCAAGGGACCGAAATAATCGGAGTTCAATTTAAAAAAATTGTGTTATCCGAGAATTATAAATATCCCTAATACCGTTGGCCAAACACTGGAAGGAGAATGCCTGACGCCCGCGCCAAATAAATAAATAAATAAATAAGTAAATAAAAAAGCCAAATAAGTAAATAAATAAATAAGTAAATAAATAAATAAGTAAACAAAATCGTGATTAGCATGTACTGAGCTCGAGCAGGTTTTTCCCTCTTCAGGTTTTTTTCCCTCAGCCGTAGCTTGTGGTCTCTTTTCCGCGGCATTGATACGATGGAGATACAATTTGGGGGGAATACCAGAATACGAAAGGTTAGAACGCGGTCGAATGTAGGTATTGTAATGGCTTAAAGGCCTTCGGCCTAGCCACTTAGCACCAAGTTTTCTAATTTGTATGTAATAATTACCTATTAAATAAATAATATTACCGTAATTTCTTGTCGGGAGCGAAGTTTTGTTCGTGTTACGGCGAAACGCGTGTTAAGAGGCGCGCGCGCACGCACGCACGCACGCACGCGCACACACACACACACACACACACACACACACACATTTTTCGCAATTTTTTAGAAAAATGACGAATAAATATTTAATGTTATATTTATCAGCGGATATTTGACTGAGGTGGTGCTCACCTACCCCGCAACAATTTTATGATCATCAAACATTACTTATTTGACTCCAACGGTGTGCCACATTAGCCGGAATGTGGCCAATTTTACGTTTAAACAATAGAAATACATTTTTCACGCGACCATTGCTCTGTAAATTTTTATCCAAAATACTTTTAATTTAGATAAGATTAAAGCTTGAAATCCTTACTTTAAGAAAAGTTGCTTCGACAATTTAACTACTTCAGTGCAGTCGGCTATAATTGTGCCGCGTGCCATCACTGATTTCAACCCATATTTGAACCGCACTGCTATGACTGATTTTTTTCCCACTATTAGGCTGCATCGAACATTAATTGCAGAGACATCAAACATTTCGATGTTACTAGATTTTGAAGAACACTACATGGCATTTGGAAGCCAATGAGCTTCCCCCCTCTTCGTTTCGGTGCGTGCAACAATGACCATGAAAATAGATTTTATTACATGGGAGTTTTTTTGTTTTGTTTTTTTATCCCTTTCAAAATTCAAAATTTATTGCTTGTTTATCCTTGAAAATAGATTTTATTACATGGGAGTTTTTTTTTCCCTTTCAAAAATTAAAAATTTAAGTTGTATATGACTTAGTGTAGGGATCACAGAATTTTGAAAATGTGCACACAATTAACTTTTCTCCATAGCACGTCATACGCAGTTTTAACTTTTGACGTAAAATAAAAAAAAAATAAAAAAAACAAAAAAACAAAAACAAACACATGTCGCACCCGTCGGCCCGCGCCGCCCGGGCCCGCGCCACTGAAGGAGGCGCACTCATTAATGCATTAACCTGGGTCAGAAGTCACAAAATTACGTAATCAAGTTCAATAGTCAACCAATTGTACCAAGAAAACTCGCAAATAAACAGTAAATATTTAGTATATGCTCGCAAACAAAAGTGCTACTCCTTCGAGAAGTGACGCCCTTGTGAGATCCTTCTTCTCGTTTGTTTTCGCACCAAATAATCTCATTCAGAAAACTGTCACCAGAGTGTTTAGTGAAGCCTTAAGAAAGAGTTCCGCGTTATATGCAGCGCAAAACTGAAATCCACAAGGCCCAGAAGTCAAAATTATTATGTTCAATACTTACCATAATAAGTGTAGTTTGTACACATATTGTGTACGCCAGGACTGAATAGAATAATTGAACTTCATATACACAATTTAATACTGTTTTAGACGACATAATTATTAAGTTTGTCATAAAAATAATAAAAATTTAATATAAATAGAAATAACAACTATGATGAACAATTGTTAATTTTATAAATCTGCGGCGCTGTGTGCTGCTTGCTTTTTTGGCGCTTGCACATGGAAATGCCGATCATCCATTAACCGAGGTTTTGAAATGTATAAGGAAAAAAAAGAAGAAGAAGAAGAAGAAGAAGAAGAAGAAGAAGGTGGCTTTTCAGAAAGCATTAATGAGTGAGCCTCCTTCAGCGACGTGAGTCCGGGCGGGCGAACAGCTCACAGGTTTACATAAGCCATATAGTGTTCTTTAAAGTGTAGTAACATCAAAACCTGTTTAATTTCTCTACAAATATGTTCAATGCAGCCTAAGAGTGAATAAAGAAAGCAGTCACCGCAGAGTAGCTCAAATGTGGGTTGAAATCAGTGAAGACGCGCGGCGCAATTGTGCCCGATTGCAGTGAAGTAGTTAACTTGTGCGAAGCAAATTTCGTAAAGTAGAGATTTCAAGCTTTAATCTTATCTTAATTAAAAGTATTTTGGATAAAAATTTACTGAGCTATGGCCATTTGAAAAGTATCTATTTCAATGGTTTTACCATAAAATTGGCCACATTTGTGCTAATGTGACACACTATTGGAGTCAAATTAGTAATATTTGATGATTATAAAGTTGTTGCGGGGTAACGTGGGCACCACTCAGTCAAAAACCCGTTGATTATATAGAGAGAGAGAGAGAGAGAGAGAGAACACACACACACACATACACATACACATACACATACACACACGCGCGCGCGTGTTCAAGAAATGAAAGCGATCGTATATAATATTAGTGTGACAAAATATCAAGAAACAAAACGGAAATTAAACTATTTGAATACCGGACAGATTTTGCAAATTTAGTGCGCAATTGAATCGAATTTTGATGATTGATTTCTTTCTTATTAATGTTTTTAGAGAAAAATTACCTCACAGGTTAACAAAAGAATGGCTAACACACCACCTACGAGATTTCAGAATGTTATTAGGTGTATGTAAAGATGTGCGAAAAAATGGCGAATTCTCGGCAGAAAAACTTATTGCTAGGGCCCTGGTAATGAAAAAGTGGATAAATCCAGCAGCTAATTTAGAAAAAAAAAATGTCCTCTAACACAGGGTTTTATGAGGTTCTTGAAAAATCGTTTTATGAGTCCTTGAAAAATCGATTGACGTCAAAACGTCTGTCCGTCCATCTGTGAACAACGCTAGCGGCTAAACCGTTCAGCCGATTTTCTCCAAAATTGAATTCCCTAATCGAGCTGGCCGATGTCGCGGTCCCTTGAATTTAAAACCGATATTTTAATTTTGGAGGGTACTTTACGTGAAGCCCTTCGGACGTTTTCAAAAAAATGGCGCCATCGTTTGTTGGTGGATATTCTGAAGGACGTTTAAGAGAATGGTGTAGGTATCATGTTGGTTAAAAAACTTGATTTTTCGAAAATTGAAAAATTTCTAAATTTTTTCGGTGTCTACCTACAACTACAATTATGAAGACATATTTTTTCTTAATGAAATGTATTAATCAGAACTTCAAATAAGGTGTAAAATTGATATTTTAGAAATTATTTAAAACCTATTTTACATTGCGTCCTTTCGTTGAGTTAAATGTTGTAACGTCGAGGGTAGGGATCTACACCACAAAGAAACAGACACGAGTGGGTATTTACAATTTATTTACAATACATTATGTACAGGAACTAAAACCTCACTCTAAGGCGTTTGTGGGAGCTACCTGCCGCAGCCCCCCTCTCCCAACACGCGACTTGCGGCCGCGCCTGCGAGTAGCCAACTCGGCCGATTCGCAACTGGGCACCTCATGTGCCTCGGCAGACCATCTGCCCTGAAGTATAAGGCATACTTCACCGTGTCCGAACCTCGAACACCTCGTGCCTTTAGCACTTCCGCGCCAGACTTGGCCGGACAAGTTTTGCGATGTTTGCCGCGAGGAAACCAGAATCGGTACCCCCGAAGGGTCCTGCGATGCACCTTAATATAGGCCCGAGTCACATGACTCCTACATCATCTGCCCCCCACGCACTCGTCTTGAAGCGAGTGCCACCGACGCCGCATTGTGTGCCCGGCGTCTATGAACCAGCCCCCTACCCTCTGGGATTTCCGTGAGGAGTGGCCTTTGTTCGGGAGCCTATATTTGGCTCCCTCATCCCCATACCTCGCAACTCAAGAGCAGGGAATCAAGTCTGTGACGCTACAATGTGAAAACAAATAGATGATTTCGCTTTACTTAATAAGATGTGGGAATGAAAAGTAATGCATGTAAAAATCGAGCTATTTTAATGAATGTAAACCTATTATATTTAATTATTGTATTTTTCTATCCATGTTCATTTTCTTGCAAGCGGTATCAACAATGCTAATTGGCAAAATGTGTATCCCATACGAATTATCTTTCATTGTTGCTTGTAACTTGGTGGGACGCCGCGCTGATAACAGAAGGCGATAATGACTTTTTTTATTATTTATTTCCGCCTGTTCAGCATTTCTGCCTTAAGGGATGTTAACATTTTACAACATAATGATTTGTCATTCCTTCTCACACTAATTGTCCTGATTGTTACAGGCTGTTTTCAGTGTATAATTTTGAAAAATAAGAGTATTCTGATGGGGAATTTATACTCGTATCGTCTTTAAATGAAATATTTGTGATTTAATGTGTTACATTAATAGATGTTGGGAACTAATGCCGTTGAATATTTATGGAGGTCTGAATTTTTCCTTGGTTAATTTATCCTTGGCGATAATGACTGCTGCCTTTTCTTTCGTGTTAATATAAACTAATAATTTTATTTACGGCCAAAAGACGCATTGTGCATAGTTGGTATATGTAGGACGTAAATACACTGAATTCAATGGCAGAAAGCTATTGTCGTTTAAGCATTTGAATTTTAAAAGAATGTATTTTTTTCGCTTGGTTTATTGAAAAAAATTTCAAATGGTAGTTGAAGCGGAAGAGAGAAATTGTTATTTTATATAGCCATTAACAATATCGTGAGAAAGTTCGTGTTGTAGTAGCTCCACTAGTTTTGTATATAAATGACTGTGTGTTTATAGATTTTTCAGTTTCATTAGGAACTAAATTTTTAATTTGTTCTCGTGTATAGAAACATGTAATACTAAGGGTATCGGAAAACAGAAACATCTACCACCAGATTTTCTCTCTAATAATGTAGGAATTACAGCCTGGAAAATAGTGTCAATATGCTCATCAAACGTAGTTAAACTATCATAATCCGTCCTGGTTATGTCTTAGGGTTGCCAGATGTTCACTATTTGAGCGAACTGTTCACTTTTTGTATTTCTGATTCACTAATTAAGAATTGAAAATAGTGAACAGGTGCGAAGATATCTTATCCAATGAAGAGGAAAAACACTTACTGTATGAGTGATCAAGGGTTAGTAGAGCTTTTAGTATTTATTATGGTAAGTTTTTAATCGCGATTAGAGCTGACTTTGGTCTGATAGCAATCCTGGCTATTGCGCATGTCCATGCAGTTGTCTTAGTTTGGTAACTATTCGTAATATGTATGTCTCTGTTTAAGTGCCCAGCACTGCGAACGTAAGCTAAAAGTGCGTTTCATTAATATCGTTTATGCGTATACAACGTTTTTGCGTACCAGTATTATAAACGACCTTTCCTGTTGCAAGAAATTGTTCATAAAAGGCCATTTTACGGCACAAATGATGATGTATTGAAAGTCAAAATATGTAAGAAAACTGTAAGAATATGTAAAATGATATATAACATTTAAAATACACAAATTATAAAACACATTAATCTTATTTGAAACAGCATTTATCAAAAATTCCCTAAACAAATTTTAAAAATAATACAAATGTTTTAAAAATCATTTGAAGAGCCCAAGTTGCTGCACGTTTTGCACTTTACGAGTTCCCTGTCACTAATAAAAGCTTCATCTATCGCTATCCATGACAATACTTTAGCAGCCGAACTAGACGCAATAGAAGCCCTAGTACAAATTGGCGATATTCACGACCAGCAAACAATCACTGCAGCGTGCAGCATTCTCATCAAATTGTTACATTTCGGCGATCGGCAAAGTTTCTCGGAAATTAAGGTTAAAGGTCACGAAACACAACGGCAGTAATACATTTCACACGTAAAGGTGAAAATGATCTCAGTCGCTCTCTTCCCATCTCTGAGATAACTGAAGTAGGCGTGCCTGACTCTAAAAACATCCGATCGCGTCAGAATGTGGCGTATCTTGAGTCGACCGCACTTGGTAATTATGTAGAAAAAATTCTGATTTTTTAAAAATACTTCTTTTCATAAAGAAATGTAATAAAATTGAAGAAAATTGATAGATTAAAATATTTTGTGAAAATAGCAAAATATGTAAATTATGTAATATAGTACTAAATATGTAAAAATATGTAACGACAAAATTTGATATTGTGTTAGGATGGCGACGATTCGCCAAGATTTCAGTTTTCAGAACGGGAAGTAAAAAGAAAAAATATGTAATTACATAAAAATCCGGTCTCTAGTTATCACACATTCAGCCAATCGCAGTGAGGGAATCATGGGGAGGTTGCGGTGAATGGAACAGCTGATCAGTTTTCTCGCACAGATGTCAAATACCCGAGACGTCACAAGAAAGTTTTTGTTTTTTAAGGTCGCTTGAACATCTAGGCCATTAGCGACCGCTATTGGAGTTAACGCTATGGTAACTGTGGAGATGACACGATATGGTGATAAGGGGTGAAAGGACGAACACAAATACAACCATGCCCGAAGCGAGACTCGAGCCCGCGCTCCTTCGGTCCGATTTTGCTACGACACTACTGCCAGAGCGATCTCGGCCACCGGATCGGCACAAGAAAGTTGTTCCGCAAAATAAGTTTGATTCTCTTATAAATTTATAATGCTGTTATACAAAAAACAGCGTATGCAACTCGTTTATAATGTTGCTTTATTGCATTCATACAAATTCTATAGCTCGCTCCTAACGTCGCTCGTTTTCAAAACATGTGCTCATACAATATAGCTTAACATTATAAACTAATTATATTAACTATTAACGATAACTAACAATATAAACTATTAACGAACTTCTGATGAGTGCTGGCCCTAATGCACACAGTTGTTTTTTTGAAGATTTTAAATAACGTATAAAATATTTAATCTATTTTATGCCAAACGCAAAGCTCATTTCAAACTTGGCCATATTTTAAATAATAAAGATTTTTAGACATTTTATATTATACATTTAAGTAAAACGTAACATGGAAAAATTAAAAGTTAAAAAGAACTAAAATATCTGCTGTTTTACGTTTTTGAGACAGTTGATTCTTAATGGACTAAAAACTGGTACAACTTTTTTCTGTTGCTACTGATGTATTCAACAAAGGTAACTGAAAAATGTGTCCGGTATTTTCCTGTTGAGGGTCTGTGTACCAAAATCTTAAGATTTCTAAGAGGATGAATTTTAGGATTCTGTAGCAGTCCAGAATCAGTTATGTCACGTACTGATTGAATATAGCCTTGAATTAAAAAAAGTCTGTGTATGGCGCTGATAAAGCATTGTTAATTATGGTGTAAGTGACTCAGTGCATCAGAAGTTATTGTTAGAAAATGATCGCATATTTCCGCTCAATGAAATAACCACATTATTCATAACTGTGTAAAGAATGCTCTGATTGATGTTGAAAAATATTAAATGTAGCAAAGTTTTCAAATTCAGCGAAAAAGTATAAAAATTAAAATCATTTTTTAATTTTTGTGAATCTGAATTCCAAGGAATTATTAAGCATGTTCCAATGCAATGGTTAACTTTATTCAAAGCAGGAGATAGATAGTATATTTTTCATTGGAGACCATTGAAGACACTTTATTTCACTCGGACTAGAAGAATCCCAAATTCAATCTGGAAAATGATTTCCGATCTAGAAAATTAAATAGAAATGACGACAAACCAATATTTAGGAGCTTTATGTGCGTTTCATTCATTCATTTAAGTCCTTATTTGAATTCATTTTACTGAAACTAGAGGGCAAAGAAATTATTGCATGTGATCTTTACGTTAAAATGGCAAACTTCACAGAAATATAAACATAAAAATACAGGATTTTTTTGAAATGAAAGTGATGTTTGCAATGCACAAAAATTATTTACCCACAAATTCAGAGCAGCAATTCAGAAGAATGCTTGCTGTTTTTTCAACAGGAGGAGTTGAGTCAGTTCAAAGCCAGCTGTGCATTTTTTAACATTCCGTATAAGTGTGCTGTACAAAGTTCAAGAATTATTAAAAAAATAGTCTTACCGTGGAGCATGTTCTCTTACATTGTGTTAAGATAAGAGAGAGCCGTCGAAGGCATGACCTTGCTAGCTCCCTAGCGGAGATTCTTGGAAATGACGAATCTTCTCTCTGCAAGCTTTTTGGCTTTTTGTGAGAGACTGGCTTGTACAGCCTTATCTGAGAGAAGATGATGATGCAAATTATTGACTTTTAGCCCGAAATTTAAAAAAACGCGTTTTCTGCCAAACCTTTTTATTAGGATACGTCCTTTTTGTTTTACTTTGCTTTCTATTTAAAGATTTTAATTTTTTGTTAGCTTGGCACTGCAATATTGTGCATTGGCCTTACAATAATTTGACACGGGCGCAAATGACCTTAGCCGTTGAAGCGCCCTTAAACTCTTAAGCCGTTGAAGCACCCTTAATCAATCGTTACAAATAACAGTAGGAAGTTTGTGATGTTTTAGCATCACTATTGTTTTCGAATTAAGCAAACTCTAAAGTACTGAACCGTTGACAGAAAATGTCCAGTACTTAAATAAAATAGTATTGCTTTTAGGCTTTCAAAAGGATGGTGTCAGATATCAATTACACATACGTAGCTGAAATTGTTCTTAAATTCGTATTACTTTTTATAAAGAAAGGTAAGTTTATTTCTGAAAAGTCTTTGTTTTTGGAAAGAAGTTATATAAAATTTGAATTTTATAATTGAAATTTAGATACTAGAGTCTTGGTAACCTTTTCTATTCGTTCTGTTTAACAACTTCTTCGAAGCAAGACATAATTATGTGAAAAAGAATTTGCGGTGTGGCCAATGCCCAGAGAGATTTAGGTACCTGGAGAAACAAGAAATAACACGTTGGTGGACTTCTTTTTGTACCTCCTCTTACCGGGTCATTTCAAAGTTATCCCTGTTTCACAGTTTTATGGATATCAAAGGAAGTCTTTTAACATGTTCACTTCTGTAAACGTGTTTTTTTTAAAATATCATCCTTCCGGCATCGTGCACACAGTAAGGGAGGAAATGTGCTGAAACTCAACACCTTCCCAAAGAGAGCGGTCGTTTAGAAAAGAGTAAAAGGAATGGCGATATCGACTCTCCCTGCCTTTTGCAGCCTTCCCCTCCGTGTCTTTTTCCCTGCCCCTGCCCCACCTCGCTTCTTTTGGACCAGTATTTACGCTGAAGTAGGCTTTTAGTGAAGCATCTGTATCACATGACATTTATCGTGGAAACCCAAATTCGTCCTCGCTTTAGGATGGGGAAAAAATATTGAGATCTTGGAGAACTTCTATTTTGAGTGTACCAACCTTTTGTTTACTGCACGAATACCTTTTACTTTCTAGCATGCGGTTCTTATTCAGTCGAGCAGCGGGATGAAAACAATGCGAACGAACACTCTGTGGGGGCGGGGAACACTCTTACCATGAACTACGTTGTTGTCGTTCTCCGACTTCTATAATAAAGTAAGTACGATTCCTTTACCTGCAGGGTTAATCAGAACGAAAGATTAAAATCAGAATTTTAAATATTTATTTTGTAAAAAAAAAAAAAAAAAAAAGGTAAAAACTATGTGACGTTTGGGGGAGAAATTCATCTGCGCACGCTTTCTTGAGTTTCAGAATCCCTTCCCAAAAATTTAACTATTAATAGTTGAAAGATGAAAGCAGTCTAAAAGAAATAATAATAATAATAATAATAATAATAATAATAATAATAATAATAATAATAATAGTGTTTAAAAATGCGAGATGAATATTTGAAAAACTAGACATTTTCGGTCCCGAGTTATAGAAGACTTTTTTGCAATGGTAAATGAACTGCAGATTTGATTTTTTTGTATTGCTAACTAAATAGAAACTCACCCTAAGCTCAACTACCACTGTAGGCAAAAGGAGAGCTCAACAAACGTGCGCATAGTGAACCTACATTTACGCCCAGAAGCAAATCAAGGGGCCATCTCAGCATTTGCTCAATGGGTCAGGGAAACTTAACAAAACCCCGATCGAGATGGGGGTCATTGACCTGGAAGCTAACTTATTATTAGAACACCAAAACATACTTGAAGAAAGTAGGGAACAAATGATTTACCAACAATTTCCAATTTTCCTCCAATGTGTATCTTTGCGGTTTAGAGGTACATTAAGTAGTTATAGTTCTTATTTCTCCTTTCCTTCACAATGATTTTTTTTATGATTTATTTGCTCAAAATATAGTCAATAACTGTAAGTGGCATACAGGAGAAATGTATCATCTACGAACGTTTTCTTGACCTCAAGAATTCCTGCTGATACCTCAGAAAATTCATTTTCGAAGAAAATGAGTTGTCGATTTTCTCCCCAAACATGAGTGGCTTCTTATTTGGTGGAAACTATGATTGTATGAAATGTAAGTTTTCTTTCTTTGAAACTTTATCCTTGAAAATTGAAAATAAATTGCGAAGACTCGTTTTTGATTTTAGGATTATGAACAAAAATTAATTCAGCTTGACTTCTATTCACAAAAAGAATTTCCTTTCTTGTATTCGACTTGTTGACCCCTCAGTGATACTACGGCACGTTTTCGAGTTCTCTCTGAATGATTCCACACTTCTGCATTTAAATAAAGCCACAGGGCATATGGTGTTGACATAAGGGAATGGAATGTTTTGTTCGTTATAAATCTTGATTAATGAAGAATCATTATTGTAACGATTCGCGAAGACGTATTGTATCCTGAGGTATGCGTATAAAGAAATTCAGCTTAAGAGTAGTCCCGAAAAGGTTTTCATTGTTCCCAATCGACTTGTTGATCAATGTTATTTTAAATAAGCAAGGTTAAAGTTGAAATAGGCAATTTCGTATTCATTCATAAGTGGAGTTAGCCTAAACAAAAGTCTCACGTTCTCCCTTAGAAAAATGTAATTAGTAGTCAGTGTGTTTAACACCTCGGCACCTTTCGCCTGTCTCCGGCAGAGGGAACATTGCACATTGTGAGGAACATTCCGATGCCGGTTGCAAGCTGGTACGTACTTTTCTCGCGCGCTCTCTGCCTCGTGTGTCATGTTCTCAATAGATGGCTCTGGCTGTGACGTGGACCGCGCGGCTTGTTCGGGAACATCTGGCTTCATTAATTCTTTCGAGTAACGTAATCCACTTGAGTTAGCTTCCATGAAATATGTGTCGACCGTCGGCCGGAGCTGACAATTTACAGTGTACTCCAATTAATGATGACAGTGACATTTAATCCTTTTTGCGCATGTTTATTCTTTTTCTGCGCACCGGGAGCGGTAGCTCAGTGCATCAACTGATGTCACTGCAGCGCGTCTGACCGGGAGATCCTAGGTTCGAGTCCTGACGGCGGCAGGATTTTCGACACTAGCTTTTCAGCTAGGTCGAATTCAGTCGCTGTCTGGAGGAGAATTCTAGCGACCGGCTGCTCTGATAGGTAGTTTTCCGTGGTTTCTCCGATCAACACCAGGCGAATGCCGAGAGTACCCTACCAAACGGGCCACGGCCCGCGCGCGATCTTTCCTTCCTCGTCCTTGTCCTATCCTCTCCCTTACACACACACTGACACTAACATGCACTTCCTTACCCTATATTCTGGGAGACCGGTCGAGAGCTTAGAGCTTGTCCCGGCTAGGGCGGTGCCCCGCTGGTGGGAGAGTCCTGGTTAGGGGGAAATCCGACTAGCCGACGGTAGGTCGGCGCCGGATCATCGCCATCTCCCGAGATAAACATGCCCTACACTAACGGGACTAATGACCAAAGCCGTTGACGCGTCCGGAAACACGAAAAAATCAATCAATCAATTTTTCTGCGCCTTTTTGACGCGCGCACTTCGACAGCGATGTGCGCCTAGCGGAAGGGAAGTGTTCCAAACTATTCAGTATTTAGTTCGCTTCGGTTATAGTGTGATACTTTTTTCTTTAGTTTTCGTCATGCGTTCAGTTATATCGACTTAACGCGACCGAAGAAACGAAAAGACAGCCTTAACCCGGCAGCACACGCGCCTCTTTCTGTAACGTTTGTGCACGCACCTGGTCTCACCTGGTGCTTTCATTTCCCTTCATTCAACTTACACTTATAATTTCGATCAAAGGAGTGTACCAGAAAAATATGGATATTATTTTCAATAATGAGATATATTTTTAAATAGTTTATTACTGCATTTAGTGATTCATATGCAAATTAACAGAACTGAAAAAATGAAATAGGCTGAAATATTATCATTGTATTTGGTATATTTTACTTATCTGGCAACTTTCCTTTTTGCATGATTTACAATCTGATAGTGAATGCTCCTAACAAATAAATTGTTTGTATATTTGGCACTAATATTTTGTTAAGTCGCGTAAATTACTGAATGAAAATATTTGCACGAGTGCACGCAGGTAGTCTATGAGACCCGTGCAACGTTTTGGAATGTCTCACCGCCACAAAGGATAACAATGCCCACTTTCTCAAAAGAAGTGTGACTCATATCTGCGGAAGGAAAAGGTACCTGGAAGCAGTGGTCACGGGCCGCCAAACTGCAATCACAATTTCTGCGTGCGCTGCCGGGTTAACAGCCGGCGTCCGACAAGGGGTTGAACAGCTCTCCATCCGTTAAGAACAGCAGAAACTAATGAGTTGTAGCAAAAGATGGAGAATGAGTGCACTTACTCAAAGAAATGGTATTTCTTGGGTAATTATTTTTTTTCATTACAAGGTGGTATAACGAAAAGTATTGAACCACACAAATCGATAACACCAATAACAGACTCGATTGATTATAAACCTCGGCATTCGTCTCTGTTTACAAAGTTCATCTGGGTCTGTCATGTGCCAGTTATCGGCCTAACGACGTTAAAAACTGTTTTATTCACTGAGCTGTTGTAAATGCAACTGCAGTGGGGGCAGTTGCAGAGAAGATTCAAGGCGTAAAATTTGCACATCAGTTGTAGCCCGTAGTTTCCTTTTTTCCTTTTTAATTTTGTTGGCGGTTCGATATTTAAGTGCCTTTTAGATTTACAACAGTGAAAACTCTTGTCGTTGTTTTAAATTATGAAAAATGTATGGAGGATATTAACCTTAGAATAATCATCGTACTCTACAATCGTAGATACCGTGAGAAAAATTTACTCAAACTCTCCCATTCACGGTTAAAACGCAAGGAAAATATTTGGTGAATATTTTTTCAGATAATATTTTATTGTTGTTTGTTTATCACGTATACTGGCTGGATGGATTATGGAAATTAAATTCAAAGATCATTTTATTAATGAAAATTATATCTGAAGCCCATATACCTCGTTAAACCGACTAGTAATGAAAACTGAAAAATAAACAAAAAAAGTTTGAGTATGCGAAAGTCAAGAAGAAATCGTTTTAAGAAAGTAAGAAACATTTTCGTTTGATTGACCTTAAATAGATTGTTAGTAAGGACGACCAAAGATGATTGTATACCTTTATCTGTATTGTCACAAACTGCACTTCTTTCCTTATACCTGTTTGAGGTGAAGCTTGTGAGATTTTTTATTCCAAAAATATAGTTGATTTCAAATAAAAAAAAATGCGTAACCTCGAGGAAGAAATTCTTTGCTTACGCAAAGAATCAGTTAATTGTCGTAGCACATTAAGTCCAATGTTTCTCCTACTTGTTTCGTTTATATCTTACGATTACATCTGTTTCTTGGAAAGTTGTTCAAAACAAGCTTCATCATGCAATGTGGGGAAAGGAGAAGCTGTTTTGTTGGTAATTGCCTTGAAAAATCCTGTAGTGACTTTCTCAGAATACTCTGCAATACTAATGACTAGCTGAATGCGTCGTCGTCGACGTTGTAAACTGTTTTAAAAGTATTTTCATGTGTTGACTTTTTTTAAATGTCATGCATACCTTTGTTCAAATAAGTTGTTATCGTAACTGGCATTTGACTTGCCAATGCATTGTAATAGCTTATAATGTTATTTTACCGTTTAAAAATTCCCACCACCCAATGTCCTTGCATATCGTGTTACCTCCATACAGCTTATGAACAAGCTATATTGCTATTCAAAATTGTAATCGTTGTAAAAAAAGTACTGGCAGGTATGGATGATGCGAATAGTTAGAATTTAGTACAGCTGCATTTTTACGCTTTTTTGCTAATATACACAAATTGCACATAAAATATCTGTAAGCTGTTCTTCAGGGTTATTTTCTAATCTTAATATAAGATCATTCTCAATTAGCTCTCAAAAATATGTCGCAAATCTTAAACTACATTTGATTCCTCCCTGTATTTGGGCATTTCCATAATTTTTGAAGAGTTAAAACTCCACAAACTCAGTCAAATTTGTGTTCTCTTCAACTACTGCATTTGCTATATTAATCGTTTTGTGGGCAAATGTACATAAACATTAAAAGCCAACTGTTTTGTATGTCCTTGTGCGTAAGATGTTAACTAAGTTTAACGAAAAAAGTTATTAGTCACATTCATTTGATAATAGGTATTTGCTTGCTCAAGAACGTAAATGTGATTGGTCGAATACGGATGTGCTTTCATTCTCTAGCATTGCTCACAGTTTCCCTTTTTTATTTACTTGAAGTTCTTCAAATTTAATAAATTCAATAAGTTCAACGCAGTTTTTTGCAATTTTTTATTACAAATACTGTAATATTGATGAAACACTTCACTTCGTGTGAATAACACTTTCCTTCGTACGAACATTATATTAGTTCCCCATCAGGAGACCCAGAAGCGTCGAATGACACATCGTATGTCTTGATTGGTGCACGAGAAGAGGTCTAACCGTGAATGATGCACGGACAGTCGCAGTTACTCAAATACCTTATAGGGGTATGTAAAACTCACTCACTATACTGAAACGGACCAGACAGCTTTCAAACATGTTTCAAAGATTGATTATTAGTGATTCCGGGCGCATAAACTACTATGGTCATTAGTTCCGTAAATGTAGTGCGTCTTTTTGCTCGGGAGGAGGTGGTGGTTCCCCCCCCCCCGCTAGATGGCCAGATCCGGCGCCGACCTACCGTTGCTAAGGGGGATTTTCCTCAACCAGGTATCTCCCACCAGTGAGTCACCGTCCCAGCCGGGACAAGACCTAAGTCCCCGACCGGTCTCCCGGCATGTGTGCTAGTGTAAGTGTGTGTGTAAGGACAAGGAAGAGGAAGGAAAGATCGCGCGCGGTCTTTGGCCCGTTTGGTAGGGTACTGCCCCAGCATTCGTCTGGTGTTGATCGGAGAAACCACGGAAGAGTACCGATCAGAGCAGCCGGCTGCTAGAATTCTCCTCGAGACAGCGACTGAATTCGACCTGGCTGAAAAGCTAGTGTCGAAAATCCCGCCGCCGTCAGGACTCGAACCTAGGACCTCCCGGTTAGAGGCGCTGCAGTGACATCAGTTGATGCACTGAGCTACCGTTCCCGGTTCAAGTTTCAAAAAGACATTGCAAACTGACTCAAGATCACTCTGCTAGCTTTGGGTTGTCTAGTCAGAAGCTCGGGAATATAAAACAAAAACGTTACAGGATTAGTACATTTATTCATTATTAGTATTTTAGGGTTAAAAGGAAAAAGTGTTTGTTGCTTTTCAGTCCATTCTCACCACAGTTAAATAATACATTATATATAGTGTATCGAAGAAAAAAAAAAGAATTCATTGCCTTAGCGAAAAAAAGTTTTCGATGCAAGAACTTCGGCATCAATAAAATAATTTTTTGATGTTTATTTTAAAAACTAAGTTTAAAATGATCTGGAAGGAAACCATTCCATTCATTAGGCTTTTCAAATGTACATAATCGGTGGCATTTGCGTGACAGCATTCGTAGCAGATGTCCACAAGGCAATACAAAAACATTCAACCAGTAGAAACCTTCTGGGAATGAGACAATATTCGCTAGCGCGATGTATCCGTCAGGTTAAGTTTCACCAAACACTACATAGACAATACTTTGAACCTTTGTCATACTTTTATTGGGAGACAACTGCTCTCTTGCAAACCTAGTGACATGGCCTGAAAATCGGCGACAAATTAAAATTTCAATACATAAACGAAACATTTTGAAGTTCTGTGGTTTCTAATATACCTATTACGAGGAGCTTTCAGTAATTAAAGAGACAAATTGGTCTGGAGAAATAAAGATTTATTTTGGCAAAACAGGACATTTCCTACTTTTCAATGTAATTCTCACTAACATTTACGCACTGGTCCAAGCGGGTTACCAGCTTTTTATATCCGCCGCAAACAAAACTTTATCTTGGTGTTTGAACCAATTTCCCACAAATATTTTGACATTTTCGTTATCCTGGAACTTCTTCCCACGTAATTGCCTCCTTCAGTGGACTTCAGAGGACCAAACAAATGGAAATCAGATGGTGCTAAAACTGGACTGTAAAGGGATGAGGCAGTACCTCCCAACTCAGTGTGTGTATGTGCGTTGTCTTGCTGGAGAATCTCTCCTCTGAGATACTCGACGTCTCTTTC
This sequence comes from Teleogryllus oceanicus, assembly GCA_964035755.1. Classification (NCBI taxonomy): domain Eukaryota; kingdom Metazoa; phylum Arthropoda; class Insecta; order Orthoptera; family Gryllidae; genus Teleogryllus; species Teleogryllus oceanicus. The sequence continues at coordinate 14,287,847 of CAXIVR010000008.1, forward strand.
TCATGGCTGGCTTCACCTTGTGCAAAAGCATATCTAAGTACTACTGGCTATTTATCGTTCGCTGTTCTTAGAGATAATCGCAAAAATTTTCCTACAGCGTCCCAAAACACCGTTAACAGGATTTTTCCTGCTGATGCGGCCAGAACGATGTTCGTTAGTCACGGAGTCACGACCACTTTTGAACTGTTCTTGTAAAACCACTTGTAAAACTTTCCGCGGTTCATAGAGTTTTTATCATGCACTTGAGTCATTTTAGTCATATTAGTTGGTTTTTCACCTACAGGAAGTTAAAAACGAATTCATTGTAGAACCTTTATGGACTTTTCAAATGGACTCGCTTTCGTTCAACTTCGTTTTGAGGTAATGAACACAACAATGATGATCCTCCAGGTGTCATCAGTCCCGGGTCAGTCCAGGGCTCATCCCAATGGTGCCAACTTAAAGTCGTGAAATTACCAAACTTGTCCTACCAAGTGTTTTTTCTCCAGGCCAATTTGTCTCTTCAATTATTCAATGTCCTACGTATTCACTTATTATAATTATCAGCATTTTTTCTTTTACATGTATACATAAATTTTATATTTTTGGAATATAAAAGAAAATAAAACCACAGGCATTACAAACAGTGATTGATAATTTAATATCTGCATTTGATTGGAAAATGATCAGTATTTACATAATAAAGCATTTACAACCCGAAGTGTGTAAGGGCTTGTAGAATTCGTGACTTACAACTTCTCATCACGAGGACATCGAAAAAACGATTCTTGTAAGTCACACAATCAATGCTACATCAATCAAACACAGCTCACACCTTCCTAGCTATATAAAAAAAGTTACTAACGACCAAACGAAAATGTTTTCATCACTCCGTAAACGTAGTCGTAAGTAAACTATAGCATCTCTCAAACTTATTCACTTCGTGCTTGATATCACAATGGTTATGATAGGTCCATCCACTAGGGGCGCTAGCTTCAAATGTCTCCCGTTATATCGCAGTGTCATGTATTGCCTCTACAGTATTTGGTTTCACTCTATACTCGTTGTGGAAACACCCCTCTGGATACGACGCGATCAATACGTGGTAATTGGTTTGTATAAATCGAGTAAAATTACAAACAAATGTTGGGTGTGGGGGAGGGGGCATGGCCCTCCATTGCGTTCTCCTGGATCTGCCACGACTCCGGACGCATGCGTCAACTTGGCCAGGGACTCATGCAGCCGTTGTGCCCTCTCGTGAGGTAAGTCGACTCGCAGCTGATGTAATTGATCCCCGAGATCCCGCATGCGATCGGAGTTGACGTCCGAACTGATCTCACTCTGCGGACGACGGATCAGGGGATCTCATTGGCCTTCCACGTGACGCAGGAAATCCATAGACACACGTGTCCTGTGTGAGGACGTGCGTTGTCTTGTTGAAAGACTTGCGCCAGGGCGCTGCCTCATGCGGGATAACAGATGAGGACGCTGGTGTGTTGCTGACTTACCGTTGAGCTGACGTGGTTCTCCAGATCACAGCTAGACATTACGTTACGTTTTGGCACATGTCAATTACCCATCATGATACATTGAGAATTGCCCGAGTGCCGACTTACAGCATTGGGATAAGTTCTCTTTACGTAACCTTTGCCAGGATTGAACTTGTTCCTTCTCTATCACCTCACTCGCACCATCTTCATTCGCAAACAGCGAGATTCATTGCTCAAGTGAAAAATAGGCTTCCAGTTTCGCAGCCTCGTAAAAATTCACGCTTGGTGAAGACTGAACATCGCTGTTCCAAAAATATTCTCTGAACCTGCAATAGCGGAAGCGGCCCAGCTCATATGCTGTGTGCCTTTGTAGTTGTTTGCGCTAGGCTGTTAATGTCTCAGCTTGTCTTAGTTTGAACTTGTGAGAGCTTTTAAGAAACTTTATTTCCATAAATAAAAATGAAACTTATAAAAGACTAGAGGTACCCGGCAGACGTCGTTCTGCCCTTCATCTCCCTCTTTCTCCTTCTCTCGCCGTCTCTCTCTTCGCCTCTCTCTCTCTCTCTCTCTCTCTCTCCTCCCCCTCCCTGTCTTCTGTCCCTGTCTCAGTATGTCTGACTCTGTCTCTGTCAGAGCTCTCCGTTCCTCTTATTCACATTTAGTTGCTGATTCTGCACGTCTCTGAGCAGGTGGGGTGATATCGAGAAGCGCCGAACCAGCAAAAATGTAAAAGATTGTTCAAGAAGATCCCATCCTTTAGATTACGGTATGAGAAACGTTTATTTTAGTTTTTAATGCACTAGAACGCTTCGTTTAAGAGTTATTCATTGATACAGATATTTTTAAAAAATGCCCAGTGTTGTGGGTTGCATTTGACATGAATATTTAGTTTTGTTCTACAGCGCCATCTAGTGGAGATACAACAAAATTAACAGCACATAACCTTCTGGGTAAAATAAAACACGTCGATGTGCCAACTTTCATGGAGATCGGTCACATGGTGTCGGAGTTAACCGCTCTCATGTATGCCAACATCCATTTACATATAAAATGGAAAATAAGTCGAGAGGGGAGTATGGTATGCTTTATGTTGTGATTTAAACAGCTCCTTTAACCCCGAACCTCTGGCTTAGTTCGGTTGATCGGGTCAAGGCACGGGGTGATATCGCTTGGAAATGTGTGTGTGTGTGTTGGAAGAGTTCGATTGCTTCCTCTACAACAGATTACAGGAGTGATAAACTTCCGTAATGTTTGATGTGCACGCTAACCCTGCCTTTGCGACCCTTCCCTACCAGAACCTCGATGGGTGATCATGTAGTTTCTGTCCCAATATTGGTCTAATGTGGAACCTGAATAAGCCTGAGAATTGCAAGAAATGAATAGAAGATCGCGTGCATACTCACTTGATCCTTTTCAAACCCCAAGAGAAGGTATAGGTCACTGACATGGAATATATTTTGTTATCCGTCTTTTCCTATAGAGGTTCTCTAGATTTCAGCTTGACAAGATTAAAACTCCAAGTACGCATGTGTTCGTGTTTTGTTTTCCGGGCAAGGTTCCTGAGTGTTGCCTGCTGGCAGTTGGTGTTCGTTAAGTCTCGGTACCGTAGCAAGCGCGGTACGTGGGGTCGCGGGTTGGAGTCTCGGTAAGGCATTTCATCTGTTGTGGCATGGTTGGTTGGCTATCACGACCAGTGATATTTCCTGCTCAGTGAACACGGCAATGCGGTTGGAGCGTTATGGATTAAACAAACAATTCAAGGTGTCTCAGTGTGCATCGTACTATATGATTTTTATATTCCATATTGCGATATACCTACTGTATATTCTTTGAGAATTGCTAACCTTGCATTGCTTGCTCTGACAATCATTAAAAACAATAAACAAAAACAGTGAAAAATGAATAATGCATGTGTACTTAACTGTTTATTTACAGGTGGATTCATCGCTAGTTTTTCGGCATACGTGAGTACTAACCGAGCTTTTATAAACCTTTCTATAGGTCAATAATTTTCAGTCACTATTTTTTTGCCACATGTAACATCCACTGCCACAAACCATGTGGTAACAATGTCACATCTTTTTACAAGAACATTGTTGGTTTCTAATAATATTTTTCTTTGTGACAGTACATTTACTATATAAAACAGTATCAAGAAAAACTCAGCACTTTCGTAATTCACAACACACGTGAAGAAACAGACAATAAACAACAGTTACTAGTCGCATCCGGGTGAGAGTTCTTCTTTAGTACTGACAACCCATGTCTCGTTACATGTTGTATCGATATACTAGTTCAGGACAGTTGGCAAACTTGCGTATGTGGCGTGATCAATCCATTTTCACCCCGTCTCCGCTGCCTAGTCCACAGCTGTTAGCACGTGATTACTGAGATTACCGGAGCTTCTACCAAAAAGAAAAGAGGTGCTTCGTGGAGGCGATAGCGAAGCTTTGGGGGAGGGGATGCAAAAGTATCGATGAGATGACCGAGATGCGACAGCCAGTCGCATCACCGAATCACACATCTTACAGAGCGTGGCTGTGAGTTCGAAGGCCTCGAAAACGCAGCGAGGCCGACGAAGGAATGTTTCTCGACCCGTCACATCAAGTCAAGCGGCAAATTTTTATTGGAAAGCACGTGGAAAAAAATAAAGGTGTACTTAAAGAATAGAAAAATATTCCTTAACAGCCGAAAAACTTGGGGTTACGACACATCACTCGAACCATTGAACACTTGAACCATACGTTACTGATACCAACTTCCATGAGTCACCTTTCCAACAATGTTGTCCTTTCATCTGGGGGATATAGGAGAACATGTGTCAAGCGTGTATGTTTGCTTTCGGGGGGCGCTGTTCCTCATTTCCCTGTGTTGTGGCATTGTGGGACCTACCCAACCACCTTATTTCTCTAGAGCTTTCCTATCCCAACAGATACCCTCCACCCGAGACCGGCTAGTTTAGCAGAAATACACCCTGGGTTGGGATACCTCGGTAGCTTCAGTCAATCTCGAAAGTAAATTCGGAGATTGGGCTGCGGTTTTTCACCAAAAGTTGATGAGGGAGGGGGTCCTAATCCAGAGGAAAATGAGGGGTATAAAAGGAAGGGGGTCGGGTCACGGTTCCGAGAACCTGCGTGACAGGGAGACTTGCAAGGTGTCGGGGAGGCCTATATATATATATATATTATATATATTCATCCAAAAACTGGGGGTATAAAAAGATACAGAAATAGCAATCAGCTAAATATAGAAATTATGTCAGGCAGCTGAGCGACTCTTGGTCCGTTCGCTTTTTTGAAATTCTTTTCATTTTCCGGATCTGGCTGATTGTAGCTATGTCAATGTTTTATGAACTACGGAATTGAATTGTTATCGGCAGTATTAGTTATTCATGTTTGAACCTTTATTACACGAGTCGAGGAACTCGACTGAGCAAGCTAAAAATGCGGATAATGGGATTAGAAAGTTTACATCAATTCCATTTTATGAGCTGTTCCACAGATTTTCGCACGTTGGATGATGTTAATTTGTTTTGATCTCATCGATGACCACAGGCGTGCTGTAAATTATAACCCGCTATTAAATATTTCGATTTTTAAGTAGAAATATAATTTCATATTTCTTCACCTAACTAAAAATTTCGATTTTTGAGACACTGTTTTTTTTTGAGACCCACGGTATGTCGGAAAGGATGTACTTGTTTACTCTCCTTGTGTTGGCACATGGGCGGCCATAATTAATTCAAATTTGACGCCGTACATTGAAATTTATCATTTATAACAATTCCTTGGCGCTAATTAACAGCAAAGAGCAGCATTTTAAACGTCCGCGTTGACTTATATTTTTTCTCAAAAACCGGGGTTAGCTTCAGAGAGAAAGGCAAAGACATCTTCGTATGAAACTCTTTGAATTAAACGTTTTCCAATGAAGGGCGATAGAATCGCATTATTTAAAAAGAAGTGGCCGAAACAGTTTCGCGGCGACTCGCCTCGCTCGAGTAAAAATCGTTAAGATGCACGTATATATGCTACCGACTATCAATTTAATTACGTAGGGTTGGTATTGTGACCTCAGCCGAGAGTTATTGGCGCGCAAGCTCGCTCCCTTTGTTGGGACTTCGAGGAAATGCAACGCGTCTATTCATATGACGCCATGAGGCAACTGTTGGAGAATTCTTCAGCGGAGCGTTTGCACAAAAGATCGCATCGGCAGTAAAAAGGCGTAGTAATTCTGGCTGCATTGAAGAAATTAGATTTTTTGACTGGTGATAGCGGCAGCAGTCTTAGAGCTGTCGCAGATACTGTGTAAAGAGCGTGTTGTTTGGGCGCGTAAAACTGAAAGTGAGCGGAAATTATATTACGCACGAAATACAACAGAAAATAATCTTCTGCTCGCCTAAGAAAACTTTGACAAGGTAACATTGGCAACTTCAATTATCAAAACTTTTCACCCTTAGATAAGCTAATAGTTCTCAAAAAATTGCCTTTCAGAATTTTCTCTTGTGGTAAGCTAGGAAGTTGTGGTCACGCTTTGTGAGCAACCCAATCCACCATTCTTTGGCTCTCTCAAACAATTTGGTGAAGCTGTTCTGCAGCCTCAACACCTTGATATTTTCATCGAAAGTCACAGAAGAGCTCCTTTTTGGCGTCAGTGGGGTGTTTAGATATTTAATTTAAACGTTTCACTCTCGCGCTTCTCTGACGTGTCGACCCGCGCTCTGCTTCACCTCCAATGTAGCCTGTCTTTCAATAAGTATGACTTCCACAACTCGAAACCGATTGAGATACTAGCGTAAATCAGCTTTTCGTCTGCAATGAAAGATTAAAAACATAAATACAACTTCTTCAGGCGCTGTGGTAGTACGCTAATAAAAGTTCAACTCACCGTCGCATGTGTTTAGATCAGTGGAGTTTTTGTTTCTTCATCGAATAATAATAGTTTTATCTAACCTCTCCAAACCGGAATGTTGCTATGTCAGAAATTTTCCTTTGTGGGATATTAATATCAACGTGAAACTTTCAAAGAGAAGTTCATAGCTTTATGTTCAAAGCGAAATGTAGTTGAATGAAAATGCTTTTTGAAGTTTTATTTCATTTTTAACAAACCTCTTTTTATTAAAACCTTATTTCACAAACCTGTTATATTTCATCTGAGCTTTTATACGTCTGTACAATCGATTTTTACTCATTTCAAAATATCAATCTTTGTAATTTTCAATACGGTATTTGTCAAAATATTTCTTTTATATACACGATTATTGTTTGTAAACAATGAAAGTACCGGCTAGGACACCTGTGTTTGGTCTTTGCGATTGATTGCTATGCAACTTCTTTGGCTCTGTACCACAGAGTCCCATCTCTGAAGGTCTCCGAGTCATTTCTCGGAATATGCATAAAAGTATGTACTTTTCACTTACTGGTTCGCAAGTAGATGAAAATATATCCCTAAACCAATTTCTACAAAAGTGTATCGTTCAGAAATATGTTTTGAAATGGATTTGTTATTGCGAAATTGCTGAATTTCGCGACAACGTAGGGTACGTTTTCGCGTCGAAGTAGACTGGGCCACCTTGTAATGCTGTATACCGCGATTCTTCTTGGGAAAGTCGAAAAATTACTGAGTGCAATGAAGCTCAAAGGTACATTGTTGTTGATTTGCATTCTGCTGCCACCAGCTTACTATTCCTGCTACGGCGGATGCATGCGAACACTCAGAAGATAGGTGAGATCTACTTTCTCGCTTCGGAGTAGAAGTGTAGCCAGAATCCATGTTTTGTGGGTCCTTGGTAGCAAAAAATCGATTGACGGCTTGTCCGTCTGGTTGTGAACAACGTTAGTGGCTAAATCATAGACATCCACAAAGAGATTGTGGCTGTGAAATGGCTGATCCTGCTTGGCAAATAACTCTTGCGACGCTATTATTCGACATGCCTCAACTATTATTTAAAAATACTCTTATTACGGACAGGCCATAAGGTTTATGACTGAAACGTTTATTATTTTGGACCAAGTTTTTCCAGGATTCATGAGAAGTCGATTTCAGTTTCATCGGTTTGAAATTCTAGGAGACACTTATTTAAATCAGGTACGACAGCTACTCAGATTTAGGCAAGAGGAAGACACAAAATTAAATCATATCTACACACACGCACGTGCAAGCGCACTCACATACTCAAACACACACTCATTTGTGTATCTAAATCTAAATATTTACATATACTTACATGTTTACGTATACATAAATTTACACATGCAGACAGACAGACTCATGAATGCACACAAACCTCATTATTTATAAGCGTGCAAATATCTAACGACAAACATTTCACCTAATACTACAATAAAATGTACAAATAATTAATACCAATATTTTCACACGCGAGAATCTCCTTAGCATGGAAAATATCAAATATTGAAACTCATTTCATGATTTTTACGATTTCTATTTGCTCGGAGTACTTGATGGAATTGATAAACTGATTGCAACGCGGTTTTTACTGAAAAGAAGAGTATTTTGTAGGGCTTAACTTCGGATACATTCTTTTAAATTACTCGTATTATTTTTTTTATAAAGGTATTTATATTAAACGAATATAAGTTGATTTTTAATAAATCTGTAGTTTTATTCCGAACTTCAAATTTTGTACACGTAACCTGAAAAACGAAAGATACAGTCTGCATGAGGTTTTGTAAAAATTACCCCCACTCGTATCACATAGAGCAAAACTAAAGTGTGCACTCTTCCATGTTTCGAAACCGGTGTTTAAATTTTTCATGCCGTATTGAAGTTTTATTAAACCTCATACAATTTTCTACTAAAGCATTTTTATTAATTTCGATAGACATATTGTATTGAGAAACTGAAGGTCAAAATTGTTAGTGGTATTTGCCGCGAGTACCCAAGAATACATATGTTTACAGCTGCCCATAGAAACGATTGTGGTAGCAGCGATAATTGTAGCAAACACGGCAGGTGACGCAGAACGAGGTGGGGACGACTGGAATGAATGAATCGATTGATCGATTGATTGGTGGTCATTAGTCCAATAAGTGTAGTGCATTTTTTTGGGTGGTGGCGGTAATCTTCCCCAGCTGGATGGTGAGCTCCGGCGCCGACATTCCCGTCGTCTAACCGGGTTTTCCCTAACCACGTATCTCCTACCTGAGGGCACCGCCCCCGCCGGGAGAAGCTCTAAGCTCCCGACCGGTCTCCCGGCTTGTGTGGTAGTGTAGTGCATGTTTGTGTGGGTGTAAGAGGAGATGATAGAACAAGGAAGAGGTAGGAAAGTTCGCGCGCGGTGCGTGGCCCGTTTGTTAGTGTACTGCTAGCTATCTAGCTAGTGTCGAAAGTCCTGCTACTGTCGGGAATTGAACCGTAGGACCTTCCGATGAGAGGCACTGCAGTGGCATCAGTTCATGCCCTAAGCCCTTTCTTCCCGTGTCGGAATGAAGAGGGACAGGGTGGAGCTGGGCGGTGGGACGGGCAGCACAAGGAACGTTCGGGCAGGGCAGGGCAGGTGGGTGAAGGCGGTCCTGAAAGGGTAGGGTACGGATTCAGTGCAGATGAATTCCATTCCTTTTTTCTCCAATAGATGATTCTGATTAATAAATTATCGTGCAACACAGGATACTTCTACTCGTTTCTTATTGTGCTAAATGATTTACAAGCAACTGAGGTTGTCTACCTCAATTTAGTACTTCATTGATTAATGCAGTCATTATTTTTTGGTATCTTTCATCATTATTTAATATTGACACTTCCGGAGACTCGCAAATTGAATGTATTTGCGAATGAAAATTCTAACGGAAATTTTATGCTGACGAAACGTTGACAAGAGAATCGACTACTGAAAGCGAAAGTCAATTTAATTTAAAATTATATTTGACTCCGAATGTTTGTTTTCAACTGTAGTGTTTTGCAGTGTAGTACAATTCTCGGTGTATACGTTCGAATGCTTTTCTGAATTCTGTCTCCCTCTCTCACGATGTGCACACAATCGATCGGTGTGACGTCGGCGTTTGTAGTATGTTTAGACGAGAATTGCATGCGCAGCAGGTTTCGTCACATAATGCTTGACGCATTTGTGGCTCTTACGCTACGTCGACTCATTGCATCTTTGCAGTGCAATCCAGAATGAAATTGTGTGTGCGATATTGAAAGCAACTTACCGAAAATATCAACAATTAAACAAAACATCCCCTAAGTCGAGAAAGAAAATAATAAATCCTGCCGATTGTGGAACTAGAAATAATCATATTTCATTTCATTTTCATTTTGTGGCTCTTACGCTACGTCGACTCATTGCATTTATTTTACGTCAAAAACAGTTGAAACTGCGTATGACGTGCTATGGGAGAAGTGAATTCTGTGCACATTTTCAAAATTCTGTGATCCCTACACTAACTCCTATACTACATGAATTTTGGAAGGAAAAAAAGCTCTCCTGTAATAAAATCTATTTTCAAGGATAAATAAGAAATAAATTTTGGGCTCTTATACACGATCTCCTTCGTCAAGGAATAATACCCTGCCGCAACAACATGGAAACAATAATTTGAATAACTATATTTCCCAATGAATTCTAGAAGACGTGCACAGATAATGAAGTTACATTTATGTCCAGAAGCAAAACAAGGGCCATCTCAGCATTTGCTCGATGGATCAGGAAAACTGACGAAACACCTGATCGAGATGGTTCGATTAGTCATGTTCGAATTCTAGAGTACTATTTCGTAACGCCTACTAGTTCTTGGTAGATGCGAACTTTCTTCTGTTTTGATAAAATAAACAATAGCTTAATTTTTACTGATATATTATTACTTGTTATTACCTTCCATCCGGAGCTCGACATATACCGCACAACTTAAGTGGAACGAGAGGATTGTGATTAACGAGGGAAATATGAAAACAGTTAAATGATATTGTATGCTCCTTATGAAGGGAATTATGAAAGGGAATCGTTAAGGTATCGAAATAAATTGTTTAGCGTTTGTTGGGAGAGCACGGCAGGTGGAAAGGTTTTGTTTTTGCTGGCGTGTTCAAAAGAGCATCCGATGATTCTTGCCTCTGAAAATGAAACAGTAAGCATGTCAATACATTTCACCTTTAGAATCTGTTTGCCAACACTAAATATTTCAATAAACATATTGAGTCGACTCTGTTATAACGAACTGGGATATAGTGAGCCCTCGATTATTGTGAACTAAAGTCAGTGGTCCCGTTTCGCTTACATTGCAAATACGCATAAGAATATTCGGTTATAGTGAACCTGAACCTCTGAATAGTGAACGTAGGAAATACAACGTCCTGGAAATTAATTGGATTTCTTATGTTATTACGCGATTAAGAAGGCTTTCGGGGACGGTGTACCAACAGTGCAAGAGGCATTGAAAGGTGTCCAGACGGCATTATGATAGAGACAGAGGGCAACTTAGAATCAAATATGAAGAGAGAACAAACTCTGTAAAAGGATCTGGGAAATTACGAATGAAAAATTTACGACGCAAATAGTTGAAAATAATAGATGTTTTTAAGTTGAAATAAAGATATTGAATTTTCAGTTCGTGCAGTGAATGAAGTTTTCTGTATCTCTATATTAACAAAACCAATCATTTTGGGAAATTCCATTTAACTTTGACATCATCGGATATAGTGAACATTTGATATAGTGAACCAAACATGTTAGTCCCAGACGTTCACTATAACCGAGTCGACCGTAGGTGTGACTGTTTTGGCGTTATTTCCACGTTTCCTCCAAATCTCTGCGTGGGTACGTTAGCTGTCTTCCGCGGAGCTCCTGCCACGGAATTAAATCGTAAAAATACGACCACGTCATCATGGCATTTCTTAGAGAATGTTGTTTTAAAGGATATGAAAGAGAAGCAAGTAATCCAGAAAAAGTTGCGAATATCTTCAACCAACACTTTTCTAGAATTGCGGCTGATCTCAAAAACACAAAATTCAACGTCATTCGCTTCCCAAAACGATGTTCCAACACGAAGTTTATTTCCGAAACTTCTTCCAACGAAATCCTCAGAACAATCAGCAAACTAAAAAATAAATATTCATCTGGTATAGATGAATTTCCGGATTTGTTATAAAATTGTGCACCTGCCATTATGCACCCAGCAACTCACATTTTCAATGCTTCCTTGTACACAGGAATATTTCCAGATATTTTCAAAACAGCAAATATTAAGCCACTTTTTAAAAAGGAACAAAAATGAAATTCAAAATTACCGGCCAATTTTCTTTGTCAGTTTTCAAAAATATTAGAGAGGCTTTTCTATACGCGAGTGGAAACTTTTCTCAGAAAAAGAAGCTTTTTCAGACTCACAACACTGTTTCAGATAATCAAAATCTACGGAAACTGCCATTTTTTCTTTCCTTAAAGATGTTGCTAATCAATGGAGCAAAATGAAGAACCCATTGGAATATTTTTAGGTCTTTCGAAAGCTTTTGACGTTATTAACCATAACATCTTGCTCTCAAAATTACCTTCTTATGGAATTCGTGGTATTGCCCTAGATTGATAACCTTGTACCTCAAATATCGATCGCAATGAGTAGAAATTCCGTACTGGCACGAAAGGACATTATTTACTTATCTTTGCAATTCTTTTCAATTGAACATGGGGTCCCACAAGGTTCGATCTTAGGTCCTATCCTTTTTGTTGTACGTAAACGATATGCCCTCATCCATTAAAAATGGAAGAACAGTTCTGTTTGCCGATGACACGAATGTTCTTTGCAAAAAGAAACAATAAATAGTACAATTTCAGAAGTTTCAAATTGGTTTTGTAATAAAAAATTAATAGTTAACGAAGGAAAACTCTCTCAATGCAATTTTGCGTTTCAAATCCGCAATCGAATGCTCCATTAAAAATAAAATATGCAATTGCTGATGTTAAGGTAACTAAATTTCTAGGTCCTCAATTCAATCCATTAAAAATTAAGAATATGCAATTGTCTGATGTTAAGGTAACTAAATTTCTCGTTACGTGGATTTTGCAAATGTACATTCCGCCTCAGATATGGCATAATATTCTGGGAAACTCATCCTTTAGTTACCATACATTTAGATTGCAAAAGAAAATCATCCGAATAATGAAAAAATGCCATCCACGTGATTGCTGCAAGCCTTTTTCATTGAGTTTGGGAATCTTACCATTGCCTTGCCTATTGATTTACGAATCTGCAGTATTTGTCCAAACTGACTTACTTAACGGTGGGAACTTATTTTCATGTATTTATTTATTTATTTATTTTACGTAAAAAACAGTTAAAACTGCGTATGACGTGCTATGGGGAAAAGTGAATTGTGTGCACATTTTCAAAATTCTGTGATCCCTACACTAAGTCATATACTACTTAAATTTTGAATTTTGAAAGGGGAGAAAAAACTCCCATGTAGTAAAATCTATTTTCAAAATAAATAAGCAATAAATTTTGAATTTTGAAAGGGAGAAAAACAACAAAACTCCCATGAAGTAAAGTCTATTTTCAAAAATTAATAAGCAATAAATTTTGAATTTTGAAAGGGAGAAAAAAAACAAAAAAACTCTCATGTAATAAAATCTATTTTCAAGGATAAATAAGCAATAAATTTTGGCTCTTATTACTTCCTGCCGCGACAACATGGAAACGATAATTTGAATAATTGTATTTCCCACTGAATTCTAGAAGACGTGCACAGAAAATGAAGTTACATTTATGTCCAGAAGCAAAACAAGGGGCCATCTCAGCATTTGCTCAATGGATCAGGAAACTGGACGAAAACCTGATCGAGAGGGGGTCATTTGACCCGAAAGGACTAGTACAATAGTTGTTACAGGTTGTTTATACTCATTTATACAGTCCAAGTGGTAAATAATGCATTATGTATCATTGTTAAAATTAATGTTACTTTTCTTGTGATGCTCAGTATAGTCTCTAATTGTATAGAAACAGTTATGCAGCAGAAACGATTTCACTTGGGATTTAAACTTTTCTATTGAATTTAATGTTTAATGTCATCTGGAAAGTGTTGAAAATAATGACATGTATTGTATGTGAATTTTGTAATGAGCTGTTGATACTGTCACCTGATGAATATGATTTCTACGTCGAGTGTTATAGTAATAGACTTCGGCATTTTCTGAAAATATATTCCCGCCCTTGAGCAAGTCATTTTTTACAAAAACCACTGATTCGTAAATAAGACACGGTAATGGTAGAATCGCTAGATTAATGAAGAGAGCATGAATCACGTGGTCGGGATTTGGTTATTATTCGTACAATCTGTTTTTGTAATCTGAAAGTCTGGGAGCTATAAGATGTATTTCCCAGAATATTATGCCATATCTCAGGCGGGTAGTGTAATACTGAATGTAATACTGACATTAATAGTTACAACACTCGACGTAGAAATCATGTTCATTAAGTGTCAGTATCAACAGCTCACTACAAGAAATCCACATACAATACATGTACGTTACTTTACAACGCATTGCCAGATGAAATTAAACAATTAAAAAAAAAAATTTCTTACAATTAGAGACTATACGATGTCAAAAATAAGTAAACAAAACAATGATATAGTTTACATTTGCATTGTATAATTTTAAAAAAAGACTTAAATGCCTATAACAAGTAATGTACTTCAGCTTCTGGGTCAATGACCTCCATCTCGATCGAGTCTTTGTCCAGTTTCCCTGATCCATTGAGCAAATGCTGAGATGGCCCCTTGATTTGCTTCTGGACGTAATGTAGCTTCACTTTGCGCACGTTTTGTAGAGCTTTCCTTTTGCTTGTAGTGGTAGTAGAGCTTAGGGTGAGTATATTTGTTAGCAATAGAGAAAAATCAAATCCGTTCGTTTACCGTTACAAATAAGTTTTCTATAATTCGCCAACAAAAAATCTCTAGTTTTTGAAATGTTAACCTCTCGCTTTTTTAAATTTATTATTATTATTACTATTATTTTTCATCTTTCAACTATTAAGTTAATATATTGGGAAGGTATTATGAAACTCAAGAAAGCGTGCGCAGATGATTTTCTCTCCCCATACGTCACATACAGTTTTTGACTGCTTTTGACTAAATAAATAAATAAATTATTTACTTCACCGCCAAGGATTTCCGATAATACACTGAGCGTCAATAACCACCAACAGCGTTGAGCTATGCGAAAATGTCTTCTGTTCGGTGTACAAAGCGATCGCCGATCAGTTGGAGCCGCTGTCGATGAAACAATGCCAGCTACCGGCGTGATACTGGAATTCGGCGCTTTTCCACGAATCCTTACTTGGCGCTCGACTGCTCGGATGGTGCTGCGCCCTGTTAGCAACGCTGCGAAGTAGTTTGAAATGTTATATTTTGTTAACAGGTCTCTGCAATGAGGTCGCAGGTTTTTGAAGGAAAATGAGAATATTTTTGGGCGGCTTTTGAAGGAAAATTTTAATTGCGGGATGTTTGAAATCCATGTTCTTAGACGTAATGTATTACCAAAGACAGCTTATAATAGTTTATTTGAGGTTAGGCGCCAAATTTGAATCAATTTCGGCGCATATGTAACGGGAATTATGGGACGGAAATATGAGTAAAATTTAACGTCTAGTTAATTAGTGAATATGTACATCTGAATCATTAAAATTAGATAAAAATAAAATTTTGTGTGTACTAGGACTTTTGACCCTCGGGCTTTTTGTTAAAGGCACTTCCAAAGGCAACGAATTCGATTCCTTCGAAAGACTGGGATGTTGGCACCAAGTCATTATGGCGTCGATAGCTTCTCGCTATCCGATAGAAACTATTATAACATCCATAACAATGTGTATCGTCTTTCATCCGTCATGACCACTGTATCATCCATCATAGTGGAAGGTACTGACAGACGTTTTCTGTGTTCATTAAGAAACGCTCAAGGCTAATGAAAGTTACCGGACTTGCACAATAACTTTACAACTGTTTCTTTTCCGCAAAATTTTCTAATTTATATAAAGAGTTTTGTGGTAATATGATGACTATTTTATTTCTTTCTGCTTCCATGAAGATTGAGAAAACAGTAACATAGCCCGAGAGGCTGTCTATTCCGTGTCTTCGACCCGCTAGTCTTTTGCATGGTTGATACTTTGCTGACATCACACTCTGTGACCCTAGTAGCCACGCGTGAAAAGTGAAGAGATTTGATTTGATCAGAAGTGAAAGGGGGTTTACGTATTAGCGTGCGATGATCTACACTTGACCCCTGTGTGGACGATCTCGCTGACCGCTTGTGCGGATAACCACCACTTGATCTTCTTGTAAAGTGGAAAGCCTCCACTTTATCATCTTTGGCGGAGAACCTGCATTTGATCGTTTTGTACGGGAGACCTCGACTTGGTCGTCTTGTACCACTTGTCGTTTGTAGGAACCTGACTTGGTCGTCTTGTACGGGAAACCTCGACTTGGTCGCCTTGTACGGGAGACCTCGACTTGGTCGCCTTGTACGGGAGACCTCGACTTGGTAGTCTTGTACGGGAGACCACTTGATCACTGCTCTGAGGTCCTCCACTTGATCCACTTGCTCAATTTTGAAAAACACTGGTTCAAAATTGTCTGTACATTTCTTTTAAGAAGAGAGTGAAATACACTTGTAAAAATGAACTAGGCCCGATTTTCTCTGCTAACTCTGAAGTTTCGAAAATAATAATAGTTTGAATTTTTCGGCGTATTCCTACAACGGAAATATTGAAGAAAGTATTTTTCTTTAAATAAAATGTTGCCCATTCTTTAATGTCATGTTCGTTTTTTGAAAATTTCACTAGTTTTCGCGAAATTATGAGTGAAAAATGTGCGATATTAAAAAATATTGAAAATGAAGTTTTTATAAAAAACTGTTCCAAATATTTTGTAAAATATTTTTATACGGTTAGTGCTAAACGACTTTCATTACTCTAAATATGATAATCGCCATTTTTCTGTCTTCTTTTGATATTTAAAAAAATATACAGGTATTTTTTTGTGTCTCTCACATTGTTAATACTTCTATTTATATTACTGGGGATTTGTATAAATTATTGAATATTTGGGTACATGTTTTTCAAATGATGTCGTATAAAGTTTCTCGAAAACTCCAAAGTTTTCTCTGAAAATGAGAAAAAATATTTTTTGTTGTGCAAGGGCTGAATAACAAAGTGCCATAAATGCCTTTCATATATTGTGTTGTATTTTTTTACTATCTCCCATGTAAATATTTACATTACGGATATTTATTGTATATTATTTAATTTTCTGAGTACAAATAACTCTAATTTCTTGTAATGTTTCTGGCATAATGGAAAGTTCTGTGTGGAAATGAGCTTCACAATGCACATTTTCAGAAACGCACAGACGTTTTGTTAAAAACGTCTCTAATTCTTTTAGTGAAAATGAGCATATACGACGAGATTTTTACTCTTCATTAATATTCATTAAGTCATATTTCATTTCTACTATTTGAGATCCGAAAAATTGAGAAAACGTGAAACGATGTATTAGGCCAATAGATGGCAGCTGAGAAGAGAGGGGGAGGGACAAAACCGAAAGGATAGTACAGACTGAAGAGATAAGGAAACAAACTCCTACGAGAAAGTTTGTGTGGTTCTGTAGCAACATTAGTTTGCTAAAAGCAACTTCACTGTCTGCACTCTCTTGAGTTTAAATTACTGCTACAAACGTAACTCTTTCAAACATCCCCCTTCATATCTATTTTCTGGCATTACTTAAAGTACGGCTGGATCGGATTCTTGCTCGTTTCTATGGTATTTTCCGAAACTTGACAGATACCCGGGGCGGGAGGAAGACTGAATAATTGACTTTTACTGCTCGGGCCCTTTAGTCAACGATTCGATCACAATTCTTTGTTAGCCATTCTCAAGCCTTCTCTGAAGAAATGTGGATATCGAAATATCAGCTGTAATTGCGATTATTACATTCTGTAAATGTAAATATTAATCTGCATTTGATCCCCTGCGAGCCGCTAGTACTATACCAGCAGGTCCCAGGTTGTGCACAGCGGATTCACACAATGGTGTAGACGGTGCTTCACAGTGTTGTAGATACAGGGGAGAGAGGGAGAGACAGACAGACAGACAGAGGGAGAGACAGACAGACAGACAGAGGGAGACAGACAGCAGACAGAGGGGAGACAGACAGACAGAGGTGGAGACAGACAGACAGAGGTGGAGACAGACAGGCAGACAGAGGGGAGACAGACAGGCAGACAGAGGGAGACAGTCAGGCAGACAGAGGGGAGACAGCAGCAGACAGAGGGGAAGACAGCAGACAGAGGGGAGACAGACAGCAGACAGAGGGGAGACAGGCAGGCAGACAGACAGACAGACAGAAGACAGAGAGGGAGGCAGACAGACAGACAGACAGATAGACAGAGGGGGGAGACAGACAGACAGACAGAGAGAGGCAGGCAGGCAGACAGGCAGGCAGAAGACAGGCAGGCAGACAGACAAAAGAGAGGCAGGCAGGCAGACAGACAGAAGAGAGAGAGGCAGGCAGGCAGACAGACAGACAGAGAGAGGGAGAGGCAGGCAGACAGACAGACACAGAGAGGGCGAGAGGCAGACAGACAGACAGACAGAGAGAGGGGAGAGGCAGACAGACAGACAGAGAGAGGGGAGAAACGACAAGGGAGGAGAGAGAGAGGGAAAGAGAGAAAGAAAAAGACTGAGAGGGAGAGAGATTTTGTCGCTGGCGAAGGCTGTTGCGCGTTTTATAATGCGCAGAAGGTGTCTGCATCGCAATTACTTTCTTATGCAAGAAGTTCTCTTTGTCGCGCGAAGACCCCCGTTCCCGCCGCGCCCTCTCTGTTAATTCCACGCGATTTCAGCGTAACGATGACCAAATAGTTCTCGTGCTTTGGGTAGGTGTATTTTCTCTTAAACTGCCGCGGGGCCCAAGTGCCGAGCCGCGCTACTGCTTTAATACTGCTATGTAGAATACAACGGAGCTATCCATTAAGCGAAGTTTATACTGTAGCTGTCCCGCGGAAGGGCGGGTTGAGGGGTCGGGGAGGAGGAATATTGCAGTAGAGAGGGGGTCCGGGAGGGGCGCAGGGGGACATCGCTGCCGGGGAAGCAGGAGAAACGAGCGCTATATGGACCGGGCACGGGAAAATATGCGACATCCAGACGCGCATATACGCAAGGAACGGCCGGGAGTATCCTCAGAATTAAGAACGAGGAGAGGACGGGGGAGGTAAATAGAAAAGGAACGAGGAGAGAGTTTACATGCGGATTGAAATGAGGAAGGATGAGAGTGAAGGGAGCTGGAAACTTCGGTATTTTCTTTACGGCGAGGAGAAGAAATGTTTATGGCTGAGAATTAAGAAGGGCAGAACGATTCACGAAGTTTTAAAATCTATTTTCTTTCGTTTCTTGGGTGTGCGGTTTTGTCCTGCAAAAAGCTGACTATCGTATCGAGATGAATGAAGTTAGAAAAAGTTGAACGCGTCATGAAAAAAACTATGCTATATTTAGATAGTCAAATCGTTATTTATGAATTTCAATACGATTTGCTACACATTATAATTACTA
This sequence comes from Teleogryllus oceanicus, assembly GCA_964035755.1. Classification (NCBI taxonomy): domain Eukaryota; kingdom Metazoa; phylum Arthropoda; class Insecta; order Orthoptera; family Gryllidae; genus Teleogryllus; species Teleogryllus oceanicus. The sequence continues at coordinate 14,306,862 of CAXIVR010000008.1, forward strand.
AAGTTTGTAAAATATTTTGGTAGTATCATTATTATACCGTTAAAATAATAATAATAATAATAATAATAATAATAATAATAATAATAAAAACTGATTAAAGTGTCTTTAAAGAAGGCCAACACTCACTGAAAAGTACAATGGCGAGTGATAAAAACGCTTTGATGGCTTTAATTTTACAAAAGTGTAGATAGCAGAGAAACATAACACTGTTTTACGAAGTGTTAATTACTGAGTGCCTCGAGAAGATGAAAAGTGATCACGCCATTTTGCTGGTGTTACTTTTTTGTATGGACATCTCCCCTCTGGCGTGCTGAATCAGATGCAAATATCGTATCGTGCCGTATCTCTAAAACAATATTGGGTCTCCGTAGTTCAGAGACGATGAATCATTTTCAATGAGAGAGATGTGTTTGAAAGTTTTTTGATGCCCTGCAGTTCTGTGTAATCCTCCAATTCAAAGTTTCAACCGATCGTCTGGTACAAAATTGATCTTAGTGGGATACTATCGTACTATTTGAGAACAAGAGTTGAATCAGGATTTGTTGCAAAATATAAACTTCTCTATATCGAACTTTCCAGTGAAGTGATTAATTTCTTGTAAAGATATTATAATAGAAATAGTTCACGAACCCTCTGCAAGCCTACTGAGTACTGCAAATGATAACGGTACCACAGTTTAAGAACCCCTAATCTGCACGGTGGTAAACGAGATACTTTTGAAAGTTTCGGGAAAATTTATTATTTTTTACTAACTAGTTGAAGGACGAACTTTTACGGCTTTATGTTGTATATGGACATTTTAACCATCAATTTGCTAAAAGGAATATCTGTGAGTGAAGTGGTTTCCGCTCTAGTAATCTACGTGACCATCAGATTGATATGTGCACTGAGCTGCAAGCAACGGTTCTATCGGCAAATTTCCTGTTCAATCATAAGTGATGAGAAATCATCTATGTGCTGTTATGATTCGGAAACAAAGTGGCAATGTCAACACTGGGAAACGCCTTCCTCTCCGCGGTAAAAAATGTCATGCTGCGAAAATTTTCGGTGTTTCAGCAGTAGATTGTTTTTTGTCAAAAATTTAATTTACCATCGTCGGATTGTCTCGGTGATGTTTTGCTGAGACGTTTTGAGATAGGGTACGGCGAAAAACGCAAGAAGTGTGAAAGAACAAAGATTGCTTGACCATAACGTCTGGATGCAGGCACCTCGGTTCTTACCAGAGATGTGAATACTGTCTTCTGTCACCCCACGTATTTGCCCGACCTAGTTCCTTGGGATTTCTGCCTCTCTTTTTAAATGGATTTCCAGTTGAAAGGGTGGCGTTTGCAAGCCATTATTGAAGTGATGCAAACAAACTGTTCCTGAACACCTTGCAGATGGTGGACATACAGCAGGGCTTACACGGTCAAAATGGTTAGAACAGCGGAATGCAAGCACATGGTGTATATTTGTATTGTAATGAATGAAATTAAGATTTTATGACAATTATTTTTATGCTGCACTGAGAAAAAATAATTTATTATGTACACGTTTGAATGAAAGTGTTTTGTAAAAAATCGACTTTTATATACGATTCTCCCATATGGTTTAATTAATAAATTACAAATTGTACAAAGTTAATGTATCCCTAAATGTTCATACCAGTAATCAATTTCATCACGAACTAAATTTAGAAAACATTGTTGAAAAAATTAAGATCCAAAGTTTTCAAATTACTTCAATATTTCCACATAAAATATTTTAATCTGGACCAATCGTACACATTTCCACGCAGAATTAAATCCCGTTTCCCCAAAGACTGGTTCAGACCTCCATAGATTTACTCCTTTCCCTTACGCTTACACACTACAACACACAATCAACACACTATTTCCTCTCATTTCCACATTTTAACAATATTAAGTATATACACTTTCTGTCAATAATCATAACTAATAATTCTGATTCTTCCCTAACAATTAGAGACAATTAACTTGGGAGTGACCAACTCTAACAAGCCAATTAATTTTAATTTTTAAAACCCCTGAAAGACTTGTACAGTCGAACAGGCAGAAAATACAGTAAATAAGCGAAATAATATTTTGAACTGATACCTGATTAAGTGAATTGCGCGTACAATTATGAAATAAACGTCCCCGTTGCTACAGAAAATTTAACACCTATTTCGGTCGTGTTTCGCCAACTGTAAGCAACATACAGGAATCTGTTGGGTCGGAAAAAGAAGTTCTCTCAGTGTGAAATTTTGGGTAAGTGCTTTGATAAATAAATGTACTTTTATAGTGTTAGATACTGATTTGTTGTTTTATTTAACAAAATATCTAAATAGAATGATAAACGCACGTAATCTAAAAGGAATATTTTCGTGATAATAGCGTGGTTATACATTATGGGGAGCAAAAATGAATTTGCTTGCCCTTCAATTGGAATAACGGAAAACGAATCGTTTTCAGTGCTATTTACTCCACAACATGTCTGCGACTTTTCGGTAAAATAATTTAACTTATTGATTGACAATTCACCTCGTTTGCGTGACTTCGCCCAATTTTTCATTTGAACGCTGTTTTTATTTTACTATTTACGAAAAAAATTAGTTCCTAAAATAGCGGTGGGTAACGTCCCGAGTCTTTTGTTTGTGTTTATTTCGTAAACGAGGTTACAGAAACGTACATCTCTAATTAGCCGAACTGTGTGTCGCAACTTTTATAACGTTCGTGCCGATCGTTACGGCGACTCGAGCCGAGTGAGAGCGCCGCCCCCCAGGGGCTCGTGTAGGACGAGATAAAACGAGCCATGTTAACAGTCCAAGTACACGCCCATCTTTTTTTATCATCTGAAAATTTCTGCGCTTTTCACGACTCATGTTAAAATCTAACGCCGACGGTGGAGTTTTTGATAAGTCTTCTTTGATGTCGCGCCGTCATTCACCGGGGCAGATAAACCTGCATGTGAATTGAAGCGCCCCTCGCGTTCTGTTTGGGAAGCGCGAAGCACGTCCCGTAATGTAATCGTGCATTACGGCAGTGCTATAAGTGACTTAATAGCTCCGCTTCACGGGTCCTCGAATCATTATTGGCGCTCGTCTGTAATGATGGTGTAGTTTCCTGTATGAACTGCCATTTTTAGTGTTCATTCCCCGCTTATCGGATTCATGGGGATGCTATAAGCTTAGCATGATAGTCTTCCTATTGTAGTAGGTTAGTTTGAAATGGCGAAACCCACGTATGAATGTTCGCGGAATTTGAAATGACCATTGGGCGTCGATATTTAATGTTCTCGTATATCGTTTATTTGTGCCGGATTTCCGTTGCAACGATTCTGAACAAATGACAAAATTCTGGATTTGATGGAACGCTTACTGGAATTTGGAAAAACAATTCATCCGCATTTTTTCTGGAGGTTTACTTGTTTTAATGTCTGTTATACTGCGTTTTGAAAACTTTGCATACTGCTGAAATAGATTTTTTACTTAAAACAAAACAATTGCTTGGTTTGATTTGAACTAGTTAGATGACAACGTAAATGATCAAAGAAAAATTGATGAAGATTGAAGATTGAACAGGAATAAAAGGAATGGATGGTAAATTGATTGTGCATGCTTTCTATTGTCCCTAGATTATTATGATTGAGTTGGTCATCATTAACATTTCGATTTATGCCTCAAGCAGGTTGACTGAGCAATCAATGAGTCATTAATCTGACAGTTGATTTTCCTTTCGCGAGGTCCCATTTTGAAAAGATAGTATCGTGATCATTGAAGCTGATTTGTTTCTTAATTTCTATTATCCCCTTCAGAACAGTCAATATTCATTCCAAAAAAAGGATATTTGTGATTCAGTTGACTAAAATATGAATTACGAGTGCTTGACATATGTGAAAAGTTTTGTTTGAATGTGTCGTATCTCTGAAATTTAGGACATTTAATTACCCTCAGAGTGCGCTCCTTGAAATTAAAACATTTGAGGACTGAATTTAAAAAAACTCACTAACATTGTGTATTCTTCAAGAAATATATTCGAACGTACTTGTTAAACTTTGTGTTTCATCTCAATGTGGAAGAAAGCGTTGTTAATAGGTTTGAGAATGTGTCTGAACGCAGCGTGTTGAGGAGCTCGGAAAAGCTTCCTAGACAGTTATGTTTGGTATGTGAGCACCATCTTGATGATTTACAACTATTTTCGAGCAGGCGTGCCCCCAGAGAATTCAGCATTTCATTAAGAAGAGGTGCTTCGCATGTAGCAGCAGCATGCCTCGTGCTTCCCGAGAGGGTGCCGTAAACCTTAGGGGGAAAGCCTTCCTTATTGCGTGCGAGTCCATTGGTCGCCAGTGGGTTTGCACAACGGATGAGTGTTTATTTATTTATTTATTTATTTATTTATTTATTTATTTATTTATTTATTTATTTATTTATTTATTTATTTATTTATTTATTTATTTATTTATTTATTTATTTATTTATTTATTTATTTATTTATTTATTTATTTATTTATTTATTTATTTATTTATTTATTTATTTATTTATTTATTTATTTATTTATTTATTTATTTATTTATTTATTTATTTATTTATTTATTTATTTATTTATTTATTTATTTATTTATTTATTTATTTATTTATTTATTTATTTATTTATTTATTTTACGTCAAAAAAGTTAAAACTGCGTATCACGTGCTATAGGGAGAAGTGAATTCTGTGCACATTTTCAAAATTCTGTCATCCCTACACTAAGTCAGATACTACGTGAATTTGGAATGAAAAAAAAGCTCCCATGTATTAAAAACTATTTTCAAGGATAAATAAGCAATAAATTTTGGGCTCTTATCCATGATGTCCTTCGTCAAGGAATAATACTTCCAGCCGTGACAACATGGAAACGATAATTTGAATAATTGTATTTCCCACTGAATTCTAGAAGACGTGCATAGATAAGCAAGTTACATTGTAAGCGATAATGAAGTTGCATTGAGTGCGGTAAAGGAACACGTGGGCTGTGCATGTAGCCTTTCTATGGTTCGTCATCTGTTGCTGGTACGTTTTTTTGACGGATAGCTGTTATGTATGAACATATAATTTTGTTTACGAGTTGTATGACCTCCTGGAAAAGAACAATTAAGGGATATAATGTCGGTTAACAAGTTTGTTTTGGGAGACGGGATCAAGTTCGCTAGAACATCTGAATGTTGGCCGGAAATACTAACGTGTTATTCTGGTTTAAAAACCCAGTAAGTAGCGACTTCAGGATGTTGGAAGTTTGGCGAAATCTTGGGGAAGGTACTTCAACAGATTAATCAGTGATTTTATTGTACGGACAAGATATCTGCGGAAGAGGAGAAGGTTATATTTGTCCATTGATTCTGGTTTCATGCTTTCACGAATAATATATTTGCTTTGTGTTTTTATTTACATTACCTCGACGGCAGTGGGATAGCTAGGTGTCCCGGGTCACACCACTTTAGGGGTGACACAATTATAAAATTTTATAGTTCGAATTATATAATTTGATTTTATCTAATTTTATATATATATATATATATATATATATATATATATATATATATAAATAAAATATCGCAAATCGAGACTCTCGGACCACTGACGAATTGGGGTTCAAACGCGAAACTACAAACAGTGAACCCCAATTCGTCAGTGGTCCGAGAGTCTCGATTTCGGCGATTACTTTCTTATATTATCTTATCGTTAATCTTGATAAAATAATCTACAAATTATCTTCAATATCGTACATATATACTTGTATTTTTATTAAATAATCTATATACTATTAAGATATATTTTTATATTTAATTTAGGGGGTGACTGTTATATCCAAAACAACAAACCAAGTTCGTAAAAAGGTAGTTTATTACAACACTCTTTTTCAAGAGAATGTACCATGGACAAGCGCAAGTGCCCTATAGCTCGTAGATGTACCGAAGAGAAAGCCAAGTCGCCGATTACCAGTAGATGTCCTGAAAAACTTGCCGAATTGCCAAAAGTCCTGGAGAGAAGTTCGTAATGTTGCTGGTCACCGCTGACTACACTTGCACTATATATCACAACACTTCACATCACGCCGGGATCGCTTCGACTGACTCCGGCTCCCGGAGAGGGCTCATTTATACCCCTTCAGGGCTGAAGCTTCGCCGGCCAACCCGACCATATGCCGTCAGCGCGCGACCGAAGTCGGTGGTTGGCACGGCCAGTCTGGTGGTTGGCACGGCCAGTCTGGTGGTTCGTAAGTCCAATCAGTCAGTCCAATCAGTCAGTCTAATCAGTCAGTCCCAATCAGTCAGTCATCAGTCAGTCCAATCAGTCAGTCCAATCAGTCAGTCCAATCAGTCAGTCCAATCAGTCAGTCCCAATCAGTCAGTCAGTCCAATCAGTCAGTCAGTCCAATCAGTCAGTCCAATCAGTCAGTCAGTCCAATCAGTCAGTCAGTCAGTCAGTCAGTCAGTCCAATCAGTCAGTCAGTCAGTCAGTCCAATCAGTCAATATTTTGTGTGTCCCAGGTGGTTAGCAAGTCCAGGTGGTTTGTGCGTCTATGCTGTAGTTTGTGCGTCCAAGCTGGTAGTTGATAAGTCCAATCACTCAATCTGAAAGCACGGGTGTGAGGGTGAGAGTAGGTAAGTGAGTATTTGATAGCTATAGACATTGCATATCAAATCTTCATTTTAGTCAATTTATATGAATAGTGTTTCGTGAATATGAACCCGTAAGGTGGAAGGCAATTTCCTATGTTTTCCCTTTACCAATTCCAGTTTGACGTTTTACTGCGTAGCGTTCAGTTTAGAGATAGAACATGTGTATTGCATTGCACCGTCTTGCCACAAACACTTCTGAGTCTTCATAATAAATTTCTGAACACATTCCACGGCTGAAACGAGGTTAATTGAATTTATTTCATGCTTGCGGATTATTGAAGTATTAAACATAGGATTAAATTTTCCCGGTGCATAACGTTCCGAAGGAAAGTGTGTTTCGTAATATCTAGAGCGTGAAGGAGGAAAACGGTATTACTTTTGCCAAATAAACCGTTTAAATAGTGGTTATAAGATCGTTTAAAGGCTTTACACAGGGCTGCAAATGACTGCAGCGCTCGTTCCCTGGCTATGGATGGCGCGGGCGAGAGGGGGAGCGCGAGGGCGAGGACGGAGGGCGAAGTTGAGGACGGGGTCGGAGATGGAGAGGAGGAGGGAAGAACCGTTTCTGCTCTGCTTAATGCTGCGCCCGCGCCTTCAACGCCTCCGCTCGAGACCTCACTTCGCCGCCGCCGCCCACGTACGGGAGTATATGCAGAAGCCCCTGCCCATGCTGTCCAATGCCAGATTATTGGACGGAGTACTGAGTGTGTTCGATGGAACGAGTACAGCCGGAATAGTGTTCATATAACGGTGGAACAGACGCGTGAGAAGATAATGCTGCCTTGTTGGTACGGACATTTATAGGGTGAAAATAGATGTGTGCTAATTCCTGCCTATTGAGTTCATCATCAGATACAATTGTGTCATGTCGTTAAGCGTTTTTTCAAAATTTATGTTTACTACTCGCATACGATTGCTATTCATGTGATTATTATTTACACGTAAATGAACTCATCATGGTTTGATGTAAAATTTGACATTACTCTTTGTGAGTTCTTTTTTACAGGTGTAAAATTGAATTATTCCGTTGGTGTTAACTACTGACCCACTTTCAATTTGTCTTCTTGTCGAATTAGTATACTTACTTTTCGATTATTCATTACCTTTCCTTGGCATGGCTTATTCTCCTTCAATGTGTTTACTTGTATTTTTGAGGGAAAAATTGAATGGCGGAATAAAACCAAACGAACAGACCATTTTCACTGGAGCATTCGATTTTTACATCACATGGCACGAATTCAGATATAAGATTACTTGATATCGCTGAAATATTTCGGATTAAAGTAAAGTAGTAGATACTGTTTTGTGTAATGTACTACATGCATGGTCTTGCCCTTCAACCAATTACCTACTGTGAGTTGAATGTCATTTTTATGATCTACTACGTAAAGCACTGAAGATCAAAATGATTTGAACCGGAAGCGGTGGCTCAGTACATCAACTAATGTCAATGCAGCACCTCTGACCGGGATGTCCCGACGGAGGCAGGAATTTCGACCCTAGCTTTTAAGTTAAGTCGAATTCAGTCGCTGTCTGGAGGAAAATTCTAGCGGCCGGCTGCTCTGATCGGTAGTTTTCCGTAGTTTCTCCAATCAACATCAGGCGAATGCCGGAGCAGTATTCTAACAAACGAGCTACGGTCCGCGCGCGATCTTTCCTTCCTCTTCCTTGTCCTATCCTCACCACTTACACCCAGACACTAACATGCACTACACTACGCCGGGAGACCGGTCGGGGACTTAGAACTTAGTCCTCGCTGGGGCGGTGTCCTGTTGGTGGGAGACATCTGGTTGGGAGATACCTGGTCTTTCAGATATGTGATTTTAAATTAAACGGACCTCGTTTCCTGCACCCCTGGAAACCCTGTACAGCAGCCGTAGCAACAGTCGGCGGTGGGGAAGCTGGCCTTTGCGGCGTCGAGACTGCTAAGTGGAGAGAGGTGGCCGTGAGGGATGGAGGCGCAGACTTGAGGGATAGACTACAACAGTCCATAGTCTTGACACGAAGAACTTATAAACAAAAATCAGTATTAACCATTTAAAATCAGAATAATAGATATTTCGCCCATTGGTTCATCTGAATTGAACTTTTCTTCTACTGAAATTCTAAACCAACAATAATAGAAAAGAAAAAATTTAGTGTAAAGACAATAATAATAAAGATCATTTTCAAACTAACAAGAATCGAGCTCAGTGTGTTATGGCAGAAACACAGCCACAAGCCAGCATTTTTAAAAGCTGTAAGATTACAACAATTTTTGTTGATCACAAAGTTATTTTCTTTCAAGAATATTTTGAAGATTATTTTATTTCGTCTTTTGGTGTACTGATGTACTAAGTAAGAAGTTTATTAGAAATAAATAATATCATAATTTATGATGTGGTGAAATATCTCGGGATATTATAGTGAAAATCTTCAACTAACCATTCCCTTTCCTTACTTGAAATGCATTTTAATGCTGGCTTGTTTCCATAACCATTACCAATCAAATAAATGATTCGGAATCATCGATGTTTTGGAATTTTAGTAGCAGACCAGTTAAATTCAAATGAATCAGTGGAAAATATCTTTCGTTCTGATTGTTAACATTAGTGTTTCTTACTATAACCTCTATTTAAGACCATGGATTGCTGTAGTTATCCTTTTATTCTCAAATTACTATTAAAATACTAACGTATCATCAAGTATATATGCAATACATCATTGCATTCTTCTTTTCATGATCTATCCATTGCTGCTGAAACAATATGTAGTTCCATTTAAAAAAATCAATATCTAATATTGAATGATTTCAGTATATATAAATAAGACGTTATAATGTATTGAAGTATTAATTCATCTTACCATGGATCCGGCAGAAAATTCAAAGAAATTTCCAAAAACGTATTTTGGCGTTTGGGCGCTGCGATCTTAGTAAGCCGGTAATTAAACCAACGCCACGTAAATCGATCTATGTAGGTGGCGTTGATTAAACTCCAGTACCTAAATGTATTTTTTCGCTCAGTTCATCATAATTTTTTTTCACGGTGTTGGCAACACTGACGTTGACCGGGGAGTATACCATGTATAATGTTGACATTTTTAAGTGAACAAGTGAAGCTAATTTGAACAAGTGAACGCGCGGCATAGTTCATTTTAATTTTCATCTGTAGGGCTAATATCATCTTTTTTAAAAATAAATTTGCAAAACCTATGGACTGTATTGCCTTGCAACTTATTAAATTTTAAGAATTTCAAGTGAATACGAAGAAATCAAAACTGTTAGTAATGTTAGAAAATGAATAAACGTTGATACATTCGATTTCTCACTCTTTACGTTCCTAAGTACACAAATTCCGATTTTCAAATGAATGTGACCCACAACTAATTCATATTAAACTTAACTAATACCTTCCACATAACTTACAAAACAGTCGCCTTTTATACAAAACGGTCAAATAGCAATTGCACAATGGAAGTGAACCAAATTAGACTGAGTTTGTGAGTTTCAATCTCTTCAAAATTATGAGAGAAATATGGAAGGGTTAAGCAAATCTGGGAAAGGATAAATGTAGTTGTGAAGATTTTGCGGCAACTTTTCGGAACTAATCGAGAATGAACTTACATTAGGATTAGATAACTCAGAAAAAGCTTAAAGGTGATCTTTGTGCATTATTGTGCATATTAGCAAAAATCGTAAAGCTGTAGGTGAATTCAACTCGCATATAAATACCTTCCATGTATTTTTACGGCGATTATAATTTTATAATCGAAATATAACCAGTTCATATCCCGTTTGGTGACAACATACAAGGCCATTAGATATTGGGATTTTTTCAAAGGGAATATAACATTTTCAGCTACTACGTTCCGTTGTTAAGTCCAATGCCAGATACTGGAAGAACGTATTTGAACAAAGCTACGCATGAAAGAAATGAAGTATGAAAGAATTTTCAACACATGAAAATACTTTTAAAACAGTTTATAGTGTCGGCGATGCCACATTCAACTAGTATTTATAATATCAGGTTTCAATACAACTGTAAGTACATTGGTGAAAGGCTGTAAATAACTATACTCGTTTTTCTGTATTGAATGTATCGTTACGATTTCATTCATCCCATTGACGATAGTTAAACTTAATTTTGTAATGAAACAAAAAAATAAACATATTTCAATCGACTCTTTTTCATCTCGCTTCCAGTGTGCGAAAATGTACGAGCCAGGCAACTGTAATGTTTAAATTTTATTTTTATTATGAACTATGCTGATATGAAATATGTATAATTATCACCACATGCTTGCTCTGGTGTCGAATTGTGTCAACGGATTGCGTATATCACATACATCGTTAGAACGCGCGTTTTCACCATCCAACAATCACGCCGTCCCTTCTGTCACGATTCACCATCGCTTGTGTTCGGTGTTGAAAGTACTCCTTGTTCTAGCGGTCGCTAGAGTTCCTAGATACAGAAGGTACCGTATTACTTTGCTCCGGCGACTCGGCTACCTGTATAGGCTGGATAGAAACAAATTGTATGCTGGGAACCATCAATGTACCGAAAACGTAAAATTAATTTACTTGAAAATCTCTGCAATGCTTTAAATTTTATCACTTCTCTACTACTCTGGTTGCTCTACTCTCTGTACTCTGATCTCTGTACTCTGATCTCTGTACTCTGATCTCTGTACTCTGATCTCTGTACGATCTCTGTACTCTGATCTCTGTACTCTGATCTCTGTACTCTGATCTCTGTACTCTGATCTCTGTACTCTGATCTCTGTACTCTGATCTCTGTACTCTGATCTCTGTACTCTGATCTCTGTACTCTGATCTCTGTACTCTGATCTCTGTACTCTGATCTCTGTACTCTGATCTCTGTACTCTGATCTCTGTACTCTGATCTCTGTACTCTGATCTCTGTACTCTGATCTCTGTACTCTGATCTCTGTACTCTGATCTAAAACTGAAGAACTGAAGATTGATTAATTGATTTGTGATTCCGGGCGCGTAAATTTCTAAGATCATTAGCAGTGCACATTTGTATCGTGGAAGGTGGTAGTGATCTCTCGCTGTACGTTGAGATTGTTGAGATCCGGCGCCGACCTACCTGTCGGTTTGCGGAGTTTTCCCCAACCAGGTATCTCCCACCAGTGGGGCACCGTCCCAGCCGGCACAAGCTCTAAGCTCCCGACTGGTCTCCCGGCATGTGTGGTAGTGTAGTGATGTGAGTGTAAATGTTTATAAGCAAACAAAGATGTCTTAATGAGATTTCGATGAGAGATGGATGTCTCAAGTGCTAGAAGTAGCTAAAAACCTACTTGAAAACGAGGTTTCAAATTCTGATTACTTTTTCACATTCCATAGGCTTTTCATCAATTTCTACGATATGGGTTTTTAAATAACCAGGCTTATGTGAGTGACATTACTTTTAGAGCAGAGACGTTAATTTCACTAGGACTCATAATAATGTTTGAGAACCTGAATTGTCTTTTTTGAATCTTTTGTGGTATGAAACTCCAATCGTATATTTCCACGATATGTTCGTTTTCGAAATTTTTTGCACAATTATTTTTGTGTAAGACAAAGGAATGTCACCAACCAATGAAAACAAGTGGAGCAACGTTTGACGTTTTACAAGCTCACAGCTGTGTAACATTAATTGAATTATCCGTTTGATGTCAAAGGTTTACATTTCCTTTTTGTGCCAAATGAATCTCGCAGAGAGTTTGCCACGCTCTTGGAAAATGCAAATAAAGTATGAAAAAAGAAAATAGTTATGTTTTCTTTGTCTTTCCGGATCTGGCAGGGATATAATTGAATTTGTTAACTATGATGGAGAAATGTCGGAACGATACGGGCATGATTTCCGTTTCAGGAACAATTAAATAAAGTAATGTTGCCAATACACTTTTAATATAACTGATAGAAAAAAATCTAGCAGAAACGTATGTTCTTACAATAACAGCAACGTCAAAAAATAACAGAAAACTGTTCACTTACTCGTCATATTTCGTATGTATTGACTAGACCTTAAACTGGGTGCCTTGCTCATGCTGTCGTTTCCTTAAAGTGTATCATACTGATGTTCTTTTAATAATATTAAAAATTAATTTGTATACATGGTACAGTTTTCGTGAAGATTTTCATACAGTTTCTGTACAGAAACTTCAAAATCCCAAAAATGGAGAAATACTGAACAAGAGGGGCAACTCATGTGACACCATCTACAATAAGGTTCAGGTATTAATCTACAACACTGCACTCTGTGGCCAGAATGTATACTTTTTGTTCGTTGAACCAACTGGCTCAGGTTCACGGTACTCAATCTACTTTTTGGACATCCACTGTAGATACTTTCCATAATATCACGTACTCCGCTATATGTTACAACACAAAACCTAAATCAATTTTATAAGTGATAAAATTGGCGTAAATGTTTTTATAATACATAAAATGACTTACATATTGTATCAGATGTAGTTTGTCTTTAGTAACAATGTATGTCATGACTATGAAACCACTAATACATCACATACTCATACTAAAAATAAATTGTCAATAAGAACAAATATTTAGTACCTCCTGGATCCCTTTTATTATAGCAACATTAACATATGTATACATTTTATTAATCCTGATTAAATGGTGGCTTTTAAATATGTTATTATTGAATTACACACACAGTCCATTGTTTTTACAACACCATTTAAATTAGTACAAACCTACAGAACCTCCTAGCACTAGATTGATAAGAGCAGAAGTTCTAAATATATATATATATATATATATATATATATATATATATATATATATATATATAATAGATATAGAGAGAGAGAGAGAGTAGTCCATACTCTCAAACAGCGAGAGTTTCCCCTCCTATTTTTATATTCGTCTATAATCCCAAACTGGAAATATAAAAATCAAAAGTCGCGCATACACGGTCTGTACGTTTTCTGCACGAATTCTGTATTAAACTCCTCAAGACGCCGCTAGGGGGTCTACTGGGAAACAACTGAATTGCGCCGTCCCAGTACTTTCAGTGCGTGCGTTCTTTGGCGATCGGGTTTTGCCGCTGGAGGCGCTTGAGTCGAACTATAAGCTTTCTGCATGAAAAATTACGAACATGCTCCAGTTTTCATGCAGAAATCGTGCAGTCTGCACTGCACGTTTCTCTATGTCCCATCTGCACGAAAACTGTACCGTGTCCATATGCCGGGCTGTAGAAAGAATTTCTTCGGACAACGACAAATGACAGACCTGAATAGCATTTTATTGCCCTCCGTTTGTCATTATCAACATCTTCATTATCATAGCTTTTAATTTAAGCTTATTTCTTTCTGTATCTCTCTAAATGTAGTACTAATTTTGAATCATATAGAGCAATCATTGATACAATAATCAATTAACTTATATACTATATAATCGATTTATTTCTCGCTTTTAAGAGCTTTCACATTTAATATTATCCTTGTGTCAACGGAAATGTAAGTATTTGAGTTTTTTTTAAGTTCAATAGATTTTTTGTTCAAATGTGTATTTAAAGTAAGCACAACAAGCTTGTCATCATTGCCTTGCAGCATCGCGCATTGAAGGCGAGTTTCATACAGATGGGAATAATTGACTACCTGGATAGCAGTGGCGTCAATATTGCATTATACGAGTTTCTTGGCGCCCCCCGGCCGCTGCTTTGCCTTTGATGTGTCATTGCATGCGCCATCGTATTCCATTCGAACTCTGATCAGAAGTAATAAAATGTGAAAAGAGAAAACGCCGTCTCTACGACTGTGTTTCCATTCACCTGTTACCTTCAGGGACCAAGGAAAGGAGATATTATGTACTCAAGATACGAGGAAGATGCATTTGAATATTACAGAGTGGTAAAAAAGGCGCCCCCTCCCCTTTCTTCTTTCTTCCCCTCTTCTCATCTTTCCTACTCCGGCGCTGGGAAGAGAAGCACTCTTTGGAATTGGATAGTCCAAGGGGCCTGACGCTATGATGAGGCAGTGTAGGTTTTTAAAGGGAAAGTAAAGTGAAGCATGCGTTTTATCCTCCCAGAAAGGAGGGAAAAAATGCTCTGAATGCACGTGAGGAATTGTGCGGGTGTGTCGCCTGGAGATGGGGAGGAGAAATCCAGAAAAGGAGAAATGAGAGTGGTTAGGATGAAAAGATAACTTGTGAAATGCAGGTGCACAGACTTGCGATCACAATGGACTTCTTTAAGAATTATCCTTTTCTCGAGGCGAAATAGTTTAGATTGAAGGCTGAGAAAACATTTCTTGCAAGGGAAAATTACTGCGTGTCAGATTTAATGATACACTGTGTGCTGCTTTGTGCTATTGTGAAATGTCATATGTTTTTCATCTGAGGAAATTATAAAGTTTATGAATGATTAGTTACGCTTAATTTACTATTTTGTGTTGATGTAGAAAATTCGAATTCTTTGTCAAAATAATACTTTTTTACTCTTTAGAGTAAGATGATAAATTTACATTTTAAAAAAGGATATTAAGAACAGTTACATACCGTACAAATTTAATTTATTTTCATTCCTCTGCGAGAATATATTAACTTTTTTCTAGAAGAATATTACATACTCGAAACTCTGATAGCGTTTGAAGAAAGGCCATTTCTCATCTGATTTTTAGTACCTTTTGCACTCCATTTATAAGTATGAAGTCGCTTGACGCAAAACATATAAGATTGTCATTTCTCACTGTGCAATTGTTTTGAAATCATACACGTAAGACTATTCGGCGACTATTGCCCTTTCAGTGAATTTTCCTTACGGGTGTTCGCGGGTATTTCGGAAGGCGTACAGTTGTCTTGTAATGTCTAAGGTAAAAATTGTTACGATTGGCGCAAGAATTGTAGTGTATAGAAATGACCAGAAGTAATACCACTACAAAAAAGGGGAAATTTCCGAGAAATTGACGGATGGGGAATGGACGGAATTTATCAGAAAATTTCCAATGTAAAAGTGGTATAATAATAATAATAATAATAATAATAATAATAATAATAATAATAATATACAATTTTTATTTGACTCATCAGTTCACTAATGAAACTACAATTCAAATTCACAAATATTCAAAATAATTGGAGAATGCTGCAAGTATTATTTATTTTTAATTTTTTTGTAACTGTTGCCAACTGTTCACACAAGCAAAATTTGTATTAATTTCTATGTTTTATATCAGTTTTTGAAGGGTGCAAATTTATTTTGACGAAGTGTAAGGAAAAAAAGAAAGAAAAAAATATGACTATCAGTTTCAAATAAGGAGTATTTAAAAGACTCTTCCAATCGTCCTTTTCATCCCTTTTGTACCAAACATTGATAATTGCTCTTATTAACTTATTTTATTGCATAAACACAGAATATTGTATTGAAATTAATAGAGTGAATACTTACCTACCGGCGTACATGGCTCAGGTCATCAACTGATGTCACTGAAGTGCCTCTGATAAGTGCATTGTTGTCTACCAGCATTTGTTGATTACTTCGTTTTGTTGTCTTTTTGCGTCTTTCTCGATCGTGCCGCCATGTGTCGCGTGACCGCGACCGTATCAAGCAGTGCTGCAGATCAAGCGAGATGTAGAGGCACGACCGAGAGAATGCGAAACGCCGTGCCATATTCGTATTCCATCGTAAAGACAAGGCCCTCACGCGCTAAATTACGAAAACCCAAGTATAGCTAGTTGTTTTAAGTGCGGATATCCGGCGCCGACCTATACGCTGTCTTGCGGGGTCTCGAGGTATCACCCTCAGCAAGGCACAGCCCCAGCCGAGGTAAGCTCTCAGGTCCCGACACGTGTGTGCATGTTGGTGTAGAGTGAGAAGAGAGGTCAGTGGTGAAAAATGAAAGATCGCACGTGGTCCGTTACCTGTTTGTTAAGGAACTGCTAAGGAGTCATTTCTCTGGAATTGATCGTAAAACTACCGATCGGAAAGTAGCCAGTTCACCTTCCGACAGGGCCCGAAATCGACCTAGCTTTCTTGCTAGAGTGCAAAATCCGTCAGTAAACTGTACTTTCGAACACGAAACCTATAGCTATCGTTTTGTGTGGTAACTTGGCGTGTATTCTTCTGATTTTGGCGGCGTCGTGGTGGGATTGATTGATTTTTTCGTGTTTCTGGGCACGTCAACTGCTTTAGTCATTATTCCCGTTTGTGTAGTGCATGTTTTATTCTCGGGAGATGGCGGTGACCTTCCCCCGCTGGATGGCGAGATCCGGCGCCGACATACCGTCGGCTAGTGGGGTTTCCCCCTAATCAGGACTCTCCCACCAGCGGGGCACCGCCCCAGCCGGGACAAGCTCTAAGCTCCCGATCGATCTCCCAGAATATGTGGTAGTGTAGTGCATGTTAGTGTAAGTGTGTAAGGGGAGAGGATAGGACAAGGAAGAGGAAAGACAGATCGCGCGCGGTCCGTGGTCCGTTTGATAGGGTACTGCTCCGGCATTCGCCTGATGTTGATCGGAGAAACCACGGAAAACTACCGATCAGAGCAGCCGGCCGCTAGAATTCTCCTCCAGACAGCGCCTGATTCGACCAAGCTGAAAAGCTAGTGCCGAAAATGCTGCCACCGTCAGGACTGGAACCTAGGACCTCCTGGTCAGAGACGCTGCAGTGACATCAGTTGATGCACTGAGCTACCGCTCCCGGTGTGCTGGTCGGTGATCGGTGGTGGTAGCAGCTTGACGTCTCGGACATTACGGCCGTCACCGTCATCGCCCGAGCCACGTGTGTCGCGACGTCGCGCGTTCTTCTGCCGTCGCCATCGACGCGATTGGGCCTCCTCGGACCCTTTTCTCTAATCGACGAGGCGAATTTTTCGCTGTCGCCACTAACGCCTATCCTACCCCCGTCCGTTCCTCCGACGAGCAGACATCAAACAAAATCACTCTCGAATTGTATTTTTTTTTTCAAAAAAAGAAAAACAAAAAGTCTCGGAGTGTGAGGAGCGTTCACAAAGGAGCTGTATGAATACTGTTCTGTGTAGACGTACAGTAAAGTTATTCCAGTGTATCGGAATGAAATGTGATGTGTCAGTCCGCATGGACAGCACGTCCGTTGCGGAGTACTTTCCTCCGATAATGCTTTGGCACTTTTGAAAGGGCGTAATGCGTTCGCGGGTCGGGTCGGGTCGCCCCCCCCCGCTTTGGCACTTTTGAAAGGGCGTAATGCGTTCGCGGGTCGGGCGCGGCGCCGCTCCCGCGAGGGCGAGGGCGAGGCGAGGCGAGGGCGAGGGCGAGGACGATGGCGAGGCGAGGGCGAGGGCGAGCGAGGGCGAGCGGGGCGAGGCGAGGCGAGGCGAGCGAGGGCGAGGGCGAGGCGAGGCGATGGCGAGGGCGAGGGCGAGGGCGAGGGCGAGGGCGAGGCCGAGGGCGGGATTCCGATAGCCGCACCCGCGCCGCCGCACTTGGCCACTGAGCTGCGGCTGGTGTCCCGCAGGGACGTCGTCAAGTCAGATGTTCTCGTAAAATTATTTACCTATTTACCGACCGGCCTCCCGGTACGTGTGGTAGTGTAGTGCGTGGAAGCGAAAGTGTAAGTCAGGGGCGAGGATAGTACACGGAAGAGGAAGGAAAGATCGCGCGCGGTCCGTGGCCCATTTGTTATACTACTGACCTGGCTTTCACCTGTTGTTGATCGGAGAAACCACAGAAAACTACCAATCAGAGCAGCCGGTCGCTAGAATTCTCCCAGCGGCTGAATTCGACCTAGCTATTGTCGAAGATCCTGCCACCATCGGGACTCGAACCCTGGGACGTGCCGGACTAAGCACTGCAGTGCCATCAATTGATGGCTTTAGCCACCTCAGCCGTTCGTACGCCTATGACGGACTCACTGCAGCGGTTATGTATGAAGGTTAGAGATATTTATGTAATGCTGTAAGTAATGGATGTCGAGATATTAATTTCATTACACTTTTTTTAAGGAAACTAACATCGATTTTTTTTTCAAAACTTCCGTCTTTCCTTTAGTGAACAACACTGGCTAACACCTAACCCATGCATATAATTTTCTCAAAAGTTAATATTCTCTATTTCATGTGGTTCGACGGTGCCCTGAAGATTTGGAATTAAACTTTTAACTTAAGTAGTATTTTACATGGAGCCCTCAAAGAATTTTTAAAATTTTCATAAAAAGGATTCGACATTCGAATGACTAAATACTGTGTGTATAAGGGATGGTGATGAGGCATTAATAAAAATCGATTTATCAAGGAACTCGGGATATTGCCTTTAGCCTTACCGTGGTTCGAATTATCGTCTGTTCACTTCTTCGGGAAATATTTAATTTTTTAAGCTCCCACCACTACAGTTCTTTCATCTTGATCCTCTGCTGTTCCCTCCTCCTGTTTCGCCACTGCACTTGAACTTGGTGACCTCGACGTTCTCCGGTCACACGCGAGTCTTCGAACTGTCGCCGCCGCCGCCACCTCCGCTACCGCCTCCACCGACTCCTCTTCCACCAACGCCACCACCAATGCCGCCACCACTACCACTCACACCATCACTATCACTATTAGTACCGCTATTAGTACCGCTTAGTGCCGCTATCAGTACCGCTATGAGTGCCGCTATCAGTACCGCATGAGTGCCGCTATCAGTACCGCTATGAGTGCCGCTATCAGTACCGCTATGAGTGCCGCTATCAGTACCGCTATGAGTGCCGCTATCAGTACCGCTATGAGTGCCGCTATCAGTACCGCTATGAGTGTCGCTATCAGTAGCGCTGTCAGTAGCGCTGTCAGTAGCGCTGTCCGAGTAGCGCATCAGTACCGCTGTCAGTACCGCTGTCAGTACCGCTGTCAGTACCGCTGTCAGTACCGCTGTCAGTACCGCTGTCAGTACCGCTGTCAGTACCGCTGTCAGTACCCGCTACCACTATCGCTACCACACCACCAATACTACCACTACCACACCACCAATATACCACCACCACCCCCACCACCACACGCCGCCGCCGCCGCCGAAGGAGAGACGACGTGACGTGTGTCGCGGCGGCGTGAAAAGAGCGGGAGGGCGGTGTGATCGACAGGCGGGTGAGCTCCTTTCTAAAAACGCGCCCGCCCCGGCGAGTTGGCGAGTTGGGGTAGGCGGTCGGCGATATTGATATGCAAAGCGGGGGTGACTTGTTACGGCTGGCACGTGGCGGGAGCAGGGATGTCACCCCCTCGCCTCTGCCCCCCGCCTGCGGTTCTACTCGACCGTCTCTCTCTGCGACTGCTTCGGCAACATCCGTTGCAACTGCAGCCTCTTTGCCGGCATATTTCAGGTTCGAGCCCGACAGTGCCGAAGTATCGACACTAGCTAGATAATTAGGGAGATTTCTGCTCTCGTCTGTAGCGTGCAAACGCTACGATCGTTTGAAGAAACATCATTCAAAATTTCTAAGGTTAACCATTTTATAATCATAAATTACTATTTAATAGTTGCCTGGTCAAACTTCATTTTAAAATTAATATGCATTGTCAATTAGATGAATTTTGCAGAAAACTCTCTCTTTTACCCATCATCTTTTAATCTCCATCGATGTTGCATTACTTACGTCCTAAACTTGGCGTGTCGAAATAAATTGTAATTCAAACTCTTTCTTTTTCTCTTAGGAAACATTGCGTCTACTGCAGAAGTTCTTTTATCAAATATTTTTGCATGAAACTTTGGTTCTATTTGTTTAATTTCTTTCATTTCCTTTGGTTTTTTACGTCTTAGTTGCGCTGCCCGTCTCGTCTAATCCTGTTAGAGGTTTTCCCATCGAACGTTTTATTATTTCTCGAATGGGAAGAAGTTTCGGTGCGACGGTACAATGTAGTCCTTCAGGCAATCTCAACATGTTCGTCGTGGAGTTACTCCGCTAAGGCGTAAGTAATGAGCATGAAGTCAGAGAATATGGGGGAACATGAAGCAAGAAAAATGGGAGAATCGCGAGGACGTCTGCTGCTGTCCACCACAAGTCCACTTACATAGGGTGGGAAATGAACCCTAGTCCCAACTGTCGAAATCGAACAGTGTGACTACAATACCGTGTGGTGGTATTGTAAACATAGAACGATTGTTATTAACTCAAGTCGGTTAAATAGTTATTGTTAACAATATTATTATTTTGGTGTGTGCATTACTCTGCTTGTTGTATTACAAGGGTTTTGTGACAAGTATGAAAGCAATTCAACTTTTCGGAACGAAGGTTCATTATCTGTTCCTCAAAGTTAGTGAATGCGTGCTTTGTTTTTCTACCTAGCGAATGGTTTGTACAATTCTTCAGAATTGTTTTTGTAGTTGATATTCAACAACAGAACCGACATCCGTGCAAAAGATGTTTTAAATTTCAATTTAACTTTGACAAAACATGAACTTTTGCATGTTTTAATGAGATGACCAGAAGCTCATTAGTATTCTTAGGCAGATTATATAACAGAATATTCCATTTTATAATATAATAATTGTCTTTCGGAGTACAACACGACAATGCACGGCCCTATACGGCGCGTGCAACGGTTGCGACCATCACAGACCTGAAATTTGAATGCCTTCCACATCCCCCTTACTCGCCAGACCTCGCACCGAGCGATTTCCATCTGTTTGGTCCGCTCAAAGAAGCAATGGGCGGCAGGAAGTTCCACTCCGATGAAGAGGTACCCGACGCGGTGCACGAGTGGTTGCGCCGACGCCCAAAAGACTTTTTTTCTGCAGATATTCAGGCTCTTCCGAAGCGCTGGCGGACTTGCATTGAACGAGGAGGGGACTATGTTGAAAAGTGATTTACTTCTGTACCCTGTGTAGCCAATAAATAATATTTAAAAAAATAATTATAGTTTTCATTTGACTCCCTACGTAGCAGAGGGAGCGTGAAGTCCTTGAAAAAGAGTGTGAAAGAGAATTTATTGTATCTTGTTTTCGAACAGTAGGCTTATATCTTTGATCCCGGTGAATAAGCTGAGAAGTCATAAACACTTAATTTTACAGGAGAGCAAAAAACAACTTATAAATGAATTAAATCAAAGATTCAAACGAAGGTGATATTCAAACAAAACTATTTTTGTGTAGGTTTTATTCGAATATCATTAATCCCTTACTTATAGCGTTAGTTTTTTAGTTTTTAGTTAGTTGTTAGTTGTTTTTCGCTCGCCTGTAAAATTAAGGTTTTTGACATATCAACTTATTCACCGAGGTCAAAGATATTCTTCTGTGATCATTGAATGAGGTGATAGCAGTGATGAAAATGACTTTATTTCTAGTTTAAGGGAGAACTTACTTCAAGGAAAGCAGATTGTGATATAGGTAAAATTGTATCGTCTGAATAACCTACTCCGAAATTATAAGTGACATAGAAGAATAAAAATAGTTATCATTTGAAGTGCATGGGCAATTTTAAATAGGTATGGAAGTTATGTAACTGGAAAATGATTTTGCTGAATGTAAATACACGAGCCGCCGCTGCTTTACAACGTTAACAAGACTGTTCTGCAATAACCATGAAAATTCGCATTTGAATTTGGATGCTGGCGTTCAAATCTGTTCCTCCATGCGAAACTGTACAGCTCAAAAGAGGATTGTGGAGGCTTCCCTAGGATCCTAGGATTTCCCGCTCACGTAATCTACCGTTTACTCTGTTTCCACTCACCATCACAACCCTCTTGCCCATTTCCCTTCCCCTTTCCCAGTCACCGAGTGGATATAAGCGTGAGCTCCATTGACACTTTTCCCTTTCAAAAAATGTTATTTTGCGACGAATTCAGCTCTCTATCGGAATCACACCCAAAAGCATCAAAAGACCTGCTGCATTTCATTGCCGAAACGGCTACCGTCACCATTTCCTCGCTGGCCAATTTTGTTAAGTGCTCAAATGTTATTTATTTCATGAAACAAAGGTAAAATTTTTATTTTACTATGCTTAACGTTCAGCGTTCAAAGGATGGAATTCGTCCCGAACATTTCAACCTCCATTCTTGGGATTGATACTCAGAATAGCTTAGTAATGTCGTCTGTGTACTTCAACACCAACGGAACCCTAGTGAAACCTTTTATTAATTATTCAGCGTGTGATCCCTGCGTTTCAATCGCCAGCGAAAACTTTAATCACATTTATTACTACTACGTCACTTTTTGAGTTCTGCCAGTATTGAAGTCAATACGCCTTATTTTGAAACTCTTCAAACCAATGCTTGTACATCATAGCTTGTTTTGTGATATAATAGTTTTATTATTATTATTATTATTATTATTATTATTATTATTATTATTATTATTCTTATTTTCTTGTTACTTCATGGACCCTTCTTTTTGTTCATGTCTAATTATCACTTCACTATTACTTCACTTGCAGGTCGTTTTGCTTGTGTCTTTATTTTTGTCTCTCTGTTCCTGTTTATTTGTGTCATCTTTTTTCTCTATAGACTTCGTCGAGAGTGTGAATGACCCCTCCATTTTGTGCGCTCTGCTGTTGTTCTCTCCATTGTCTTCCCAATCTTTTACTGTCACCTGACCACCGTTTCTATTGCTCTATGCCAGTCCCAAATTGCCAGTCCTTTAAATCCCAAGTGAAATCGTTTCTGCTGCATAACTGTTTCTATGCAATTAGAGACTATACTGAGCATCACAAGAAAAGTAACATTAATTTTAACAATGATACATAATGCATTATTTACCATTTGAAATGTATGAATGTGTATAAACAACCTGCAACAAGTATTGTATTGCAGCCTGCGGGTCAATGACCCCACTCGATCAAGTTTTTCGTCCAGTTTTCCTGATCCATTGAGCAAATGCTGAGATGACCCCTTGTTTTGCTTCTGGACATAAATGTAACTTCATTTTCTGTGCACGTCTTCTAGAATTCAGTGGGAAATACAATTATTCAAATTATCGTTTCCATGTTGTCGCGGCAGGAAGTATTATTCCGAAGGACAACATGGATAAGAGCCAAAATTTATTGCCTTTTTTTCCTTGAAAATATATTTTATTACATTTTTTTTCCAAAATTTAAGTAGTATATGACTTAGTGTAGGGATCACAGAATTTTGAAAATGTGCACACAATTCACTTTTCCCCATAGCACGTCATACCCAGTTTTTAACTGCTTTTTGACGTAAAATAAATAAATAAATAAATAAATAAATAAATAAACAGTCCTTGGATCCCATATTCTAATTTTGTAGGTCCATGTGTTTGTGTTCTCCTTCATTACACGTCCTGCCCATTTCCATTTATGGAGACGTGTGAGTTGACCTACGTCGCTTTGACCTATTCTTGGTCTTATGTCAGTATTTCTTACTTTCTCTTTTAGACTTACACCTAAATTTTCCTTTACATCTTCCTTTAACATGTTTTATCAGATTTTTCTGCCCTTCCGTTAGTGACCATGTCTGTGAACCATATAATACATAGTAGTGGTAGGACACAGGTTTTCATAATGTCTCGCTTAATTTTTAGACTATAGTTGATCAGTAAATGAATTTTTTGTTTTCACCATAAGCAGTTATGGATATTTGGGACGGTTGGTCAATATTTTTGTCTATTGAGTATTTATTATCAGTCCTACTTCTTTACTATTTTTGAAGAGGTCGTCTAGCATTTTTTGTAAATCCTTGGCTGATTTTGTTATAAGAACTATATCATAAGCAAATCGTAGATTTGATATTTTTTCTCCATTGATATTTATGCCGTATGTGTTTTTCATTTTGCGAAAAAGTATATCTAAAATGCTTGTAAATAATTTTGATGAAATGGGGTCACCTTGTTTCATTCCCCTTTGTTCTTCAAATTCACGTCCCTTTGAATCTGTTCTCAATTTTGCTTCACTACTTAGCTACATTTTTCCTAAGACTTGTATGTGCTTCGTTGCTACTCCTTGTAGGTATATTGTTTCCAGGTTGGCTTTATGTACCACTGATTCAAAGGCCTTTTTGAAGTCTATGAAGCTAAGGGACAGATTCATATTGTATTCTTGAACTTTATCTGTAAGCCCCCATCTCGATCAGGTTTTTCGTCCAGTTCCCTTATCCATTGAGCAAATGCTGAGATGGCCCCTTGTTTTGCTTCTGGACATAAATGTAACTTCATTTTCTGTGCACGTCTTCTAGAATTCAGTAGGAAATACAATTATTCAAATTATCGTTTCCATGTTGTCGCGCCAGGAAGTATTATTCTGAAGGACAACTTGGATAAGAGCCAAAATTTATTGCCTTTTTATCCTTGAAAATAGATTTTATTACATGGGAGTTTTTTTCGCCCTTTCAAAATTTAAAATTTAAGTAGTATATGACTTAGTGTAGGGATCACAGAATTTTGAAAATGTGCACACAATTCACTTTTCTCCATAGCACGTCATACGCAGTTTTAACTGTTTTATTGACGTAAAATAAATAAATAAATAAGCTGTAATAAATAGTGGATACGGTCTAGTGTGGAGTAACCTGTATGGAATCCAAGTTGTTCTGAGGTTTGATTTTCTTCTGAAACGTTATTGATTCTTTTTGTTATTAATTTATAAAATATTTGTAGATGTTTTATATTAAACTTATTGGTCTATAATTATTTAATTCTGTTCTATCTCCTTTGTTATGTTATTGCTTTGCTTTGTTATGATGATTGTGGTACCCTGCGATTGTCGGAATTTCTTCATTTTCTAGATTTTTGTAGAAGATATGTGTGAAGGACAGAACCTCTTCTTCTACACCATTTTCTGATATTCGTAGATTATCTTGTCTTCGCTTGGATTTTTCTGGCATTTTAATTCCATTATAATTGCTTCTATTTTACACTGTGTGAAGTATGGCAAAGTTTCTCCTTGGTTTTCCATTTTGCATATAAATTGTTGAAGGCTTCTGTCTTTATACGTTTTCTTATACAATCGTATGTAAAAGTTTGTTGCCTCTTGTTCCATGCACTTCCTTGAGTTCATTGAGTTTTTGTTTTTATTTCTTGAATCCAACAGTTTTCTGATTTTAGTTCATTTTAGTCTTTTGTTTATTGTGTAACGGTCTTTTGCATCTTAGTTCTTCTCTTAGTTTGCTTAGTGCTATTATACAGTAGATTAGAATGAACTGCACAATTTATTTCAGTTTAGTTTAAAGCAAATTGTTAATATGTTTTAACTGTTTTGAACGTAACCAAAAGTAGCGAATGAGAGAAAATGAGTGTTTTTTTAGTAATGAAGAAGACGAGTTATGACATCCGCAAAACGTTAACTCCTGAGACATAACGTCTTCAAAAACGTGTTTGTTATGTCGTTACGTCGTAAATACGTTTTCATCTGTTGCTATTATTGCTATTAAAAATGCCTGCTAACTATAAAAACAATCTTACAAATGGTAAGTGTAGAGCACATCCGACAATTGAAGTGTAGAACGTAAAGCACATTTACTTCGCCAGCACCCCTAGCGTCGCGAAGTACGAGGCTGTTTCATGTACTACCGTCATTACCCTGTATTGTGCGGACTGTTACTGTCACAGACGCCCCTCGTTACTGAGTCGTGGAAAGATGTCGCCTGTACCGCCCTCGCCCTTTCTGCTCCCTCTTCCAATATTGCTGTCGACACCGTCGCCGCTCCATCAAAGCTGTCACCCCGCCGACGCCGCCACCTCCCCATCCATTCTTACCCGCGTGGCTGCCACCGCCCCCTCCGTTCATCACGCCGCGACGCGCTCGACTGCATCATGGTTTACGGCTTCGAAACAGCGATGCGATGTGGAGGCATTTTAAAGTCATCAAAGATGGATTGATTAGTGTTTCCGGGCGCTTCAACTGCTCGGGTCGTTAGTCCCGTAAGTGTACTGCATGTTTTTTTATCGCGGGAGACGGCGGAGATCTTCCACCGCTGAATGGCGAGATCTGGTACTGACCTCTCGTCGCCTTGAGGGATTTTCCCTCCACGAGGTTCCTCCCAACAGCGGAGCACTCCTCAGCCGGGACAAGCTTTAAGCTCCCGACTGGCCTCCGAACATTGATGGTAGTGTAGTGCAAGGGAGTGTGTGCGTGTGTGCATGTGTTCGTGTGTGTCTGTGTGTAGGTAAGGTGAGGATAGCACAAGGAAGTGGAAGGGAAGATCGCGCGCGGTCCGTGGCCCGTTTGTTAGGGTTCTTCTCCGCGCTTCGTTGGATGTTGATTGGAGAAACCACGGTAAACTTCCGATCAGAACAACCGGACGCTAGAATTCTCCTCTGACAGGGCTGATTTCGACCTAGCTATAGCTCGTATCGAAAATCCTGTTACCATCGGGACTCGTACCCTAGGACCTTTCGGCAAGAGGCACTGCAGTGACATCAATTGATGCCCTGAGACACTTATGCCGGTCCGCTGACGGTATCATAGGTGTTAAGGTTTCGAAATATCGTGATAGAACTAAGAGAGCATTTTGAAGTCCTCAAATGATGCGAAAAGGCTTCACATGTGAAGGTGTATTTTATCTTAATTGATAACAAGATAACCTCAATGCACTTTGAGGGAGACGCAGTTAATACAATAAAAAGTTATCACCAATTAAAAACATTAAAATATTCCATTTGGACCAAGAATGTTCAGAATAAGTTTAAAGTCGCCGGCCTATTGTTCATTTAGTACGTGAATTTATAGTTCCGGTCGGGGCTGGCCGCTCCGTTCCGAGCTTCTTCGTACTGCTGCCATGACTGGCCCTGAGAATGCAGCGATGTGACCGTCCGATTTTTAATAACTCAAAAGAACTAACAAACGCTGACGGGTGGAAAACCTATTTATCACGGAAAAATATATAGTTTTTATATGGCAAATCACTTCCATCAGTTTGCTTCCGACTTAAACCATTCAAATAGACACTACGAATTTTTAGAATTATACTCTGATTTAAATAGAGAGGCACATCATGGTCACGAGCTGGAAGGAGAGGGGGACATTGTCATCCAATCGGAAGCTCCAGTCCCAAAAAGGTAAAGGTGGCGATGGTGTAGCGGTTACCGTATCGGACTGCTATACCCAAGTTCGCGGGTTGAAACCCGATCGAAGCCGTGGATTTTTAAGGGCGAAAAAATACTTCGTACGCCTTCCTTCGGAGGGGAAGTAAATCCGGCTGTCCCATGTTAGTAGATTTACTGCATGTAAAAGATCCTCAAGCTTAAATGATGCCTCCGTCGTCCAAGTAATACCTCCTTTCTCCCCTAGTAGGTGCAAGGATCGTAACGAAATTTGCGTGGTCAGACGGAAGAGCAGGCCTCATGGCCTGAGTCTCGGCACGTAAAATAAGGCAAATTCAATTCAATTCAAAAATGTAAGTCGTGACGAAGTACCCGATTAGATGGCTGTGTACCCCAATCTGTCCAACTCTTGACTTTCAAGTGCCACTGTGTTTAAATCGGAGAATAGTTGCATAACTAAGAGTTCACGGAATGTTGACGTGATCTCATAGCCAAAAATCCGAGCTGCTATCTGTTAACCAAGTATCGAAACATGTATATTTTGCACGATCGGAGTACTGCCTGCCTCCCTCCCTCGGTTAGCGTGCTCCCTTTCCACGGCGCAACTCCGGGTTCGATTCCCGGCCGAGGTAGATAGTCTGTGCGCTATGCTTACAAATATCCCAGAATCTATTGCTGTATGAGGATGAGAAAGCCCACCCTACGGTTATGAAGACCAGTTTATATGGAGAAGGAATGTCTTCGTGCTAACTACATGAACCCCTAATCCCATGTGCGACTGGGTCATCGCTGGTCGGCCAAGGTCCGTAGCGGGCTGTCGAGCCAAAGAACAGGAAAAAGAGTACTGCTTTTTCTCCATTGGACCGAGTTCTTTTTATATGTTAGCTTTCAGAGATTTAATGCGCGATTTTGAGAGATTTGATGTCGTGCAAAACAAAACTTAAAATCGAGCTTAGATTCGATTAGTTCCAAGGAGGGTTTTAGTCGGCTGACGAGAGGCCTGGCGGCAAATCTAAAATGCGAAAAGCACTTTGTGTTATCTCACGCTTAATAATCGTCCGCTACCGCTGGCCACCGTCCTTGCCGTATTTCCCCAAGCCCGACGATCCTATCCCTCTGCCCTTGTACCACAGCCTCCACCCCACTGACTTCGTCCCCACCTACTCCCATTGTTGATCGTCCTATTCCTGTCATACTTTGCGTAACTCCATCTTTCCTATCCTTCCCCCGCACTAGCCATCACCGCGACTCTTCACTTTTCTTTCATCTCCACCGTCTGACTGTCCGTTCCTGCAAACGCCCCCTTTTCTCGCCATCCACTCCGTTTCTCCGACCACGACTACCTGACGCGCCGCTGAACCTGCCATCCCCATCCATCTCCCCGTTGCTGCCTTCTCCACCTTTGCTCCTCTGCGTAACGTCCCTAACTCCAACCTTCCGACCGGGAGAGGTAGCTCAGTGCATCAACTGATGTCACTGCAGCGCCTCTGACCAGGAGGTCCTAGGAGCGAGTCCTGACAGCGACAGGATTTTTGACAGTAGTTTTTCAGCTAGGTCAAATTCAGTCGCTGTCTGGAGGAGAGTTCTAGCGGCCGGCTGCTCTAATCGGAGTTTTCCGTCGTTTCTCCGATCAACACCAGGCGAATGCCGGAGCAGTACCCTAACAAACGGGTCACGGACCGCGCGCGATCTGTCCTCCTTTCCTTGTCCTATCCTCTTCCCTTACACACACACACACTTACACTAACATGCTCTACACTACCACATATTCCGGGAGGCCGGGCGGGAGCTTAGAGCTAGTCCCGACTGGGGCGGTGCCCCGCTGATGGGAGAGTCCTGGTTAGGGGAAATCCCATCTAGCCGACGGTAGGTCGGCGCCGGATCCGCCATCCAGCGGGGAAAGATCACCGCGCCCTACACTACCGGAACTAATGACCAAAGCAGTTGATGTGCCCGGAAACACGAAAAATCATATCAAATCAATCCAACTTTCCGAATGTGCCTCTCACGCCTTTTCGACCCATTCCATTCCCGGCCATCCCGTAGATGTCCCAACCCCTATACTTTTCCGGTGTGGCCGCCGCCGCCCCACCACCCCTGCTGCCGTCCTCCGATCCTACCCCCACTATTCGTACTCTAGCGCCTACCCTATACGTATTTTGCCGGCGCAGACTCGTAGTCCTTGTCATTCTCCATCGCACCCCACATGTCCCTCCTCCTCTGCCGCCTCCACCCGTCTCGCTTCTCTGCGCCTATGATCCGCCGACCCGGAGAGGTGGCTCAGGGCATCAACTGATGTCAATGCAGTGCCTCTAAGCGAGAGATCCTAGGTTCGAGTCCCGATAGTGGGAGGATTTGTGACACTAATGTGGCACCTAGGTCGATGTCAGTCAGTCGTTGCCTGAATTCTAACGGCCGACTGCTTTGATCGATAGTTTTTTCTGTGGTTTTTGCGATCAACACTAGGCGAATGTCGGAGCAGTACCCTAACAAACGGGCCACGGAACGCGCGGGATCTTTCTTTCCCTTTCCTTCTCCTGGACTCACTCTTCCTAACAACAACAACAACAACAACAACAACAACAAACACACACACATTAAACATGCATTCCGGGAGTTCGGTCGGAAGCTTAGAACTCGCTTAGTATCGCTAGGGCGGTGTCTCGCTAGTGGCTGGTTGGGGAAATCTCTGCTAGCTGACGGTAGGTCGGGCCCAGATCTCGCCATCCAACGGGCAAAGATCATTGCTACTTCCCGAGGATAGGAAACGTGCACTACAGTCAAGAGGCTAATGACCTTAGCAGTTGACCCGCTCGGAATCACTAGCAATTAATCATTACGTTCCGCCTGTTGCTATCGCCACCGCCTCCCTCACCATTCCCGTCAACTCTGCCGACGCTATTGATTCATTGATTTTTTTGTGTTTCCGGGCGCGTCAACAGCTTCGGTCATTAGTCCCGTTAGTGTAGTGCATGTTTTTCCTCCGGAGATGGCGGTGATCTTCCCCGCTGGATGACGAGATCCGGCGCCGACCTACCGTCGGCTAGTGGGGTTTCCCCCTAACCAGGACTCTCCCACCAGCGGGGCTCCGCCCCAGCCGGGACAAGCTCTAAGCTCCCGACCGGGCTCCCGGAATATGTGGTAGTGTAGTGCATGTTAGTGTCGTGTGTGTGTAAGGGGAGAGGATAGGACAAGGAAGAGGAAGACAGATCGTGCGCGGTCCGTGACCCGTTTGGTAGGGTACTGCTCCGGCATTCGCCTGGTGTTGATCGGAGAAACCACGGAAAACTACCGATCAGAGCAGCCGGCCGCTAGAATTCTCCTCCAGGCAGCGATTGAATCCGACCTAGCTGAAAAGCTAGTGTGGAAAATCCTGCCGCCGTGGGGAGTGGGAACCTAGGACCTCCCGGTTAGAGGCGCTGCAGTGACATCAGTTGATGCACTGAGCTACCGCTACCGGTCCGGCGCTATTACTTTGCCACCTCTGGCGATAAGTCGGTTACCCTCGCGCCCTTCCTGTCCCAGCCACTGCCGTCGCCTCTGCTTCTCAGTCGCTGTTTGCACTGCTGCTCTATCACCAGCCGTTACCCTTTCCATACTCGTCCCTTTCTACTCCGTCCCTTTCCACCACCACCACCATCACTATCACCACCACCACTACCACCACCACCGCCGCCGCCCCCCGTCCGCCACCACACGCGCGTGTCAGCGCTTCGCGTAGCCGCCCGGTGACAATTTGCAGCGCGCGTGACGCAGTCCTTAAAAGAAACGTCATTGTTTGCTTGTCACGTCTGGGCATCGTGCTCGGCCCTCATTGTGACAGGAAACGAATGCTCTCCACTTCGGACGCCTGCCCTGCGTCGGAAAAAGGACCCTCCCCGCCCATACACGCCTGAATTATTCCGGCGCGTACGACTTAATATGCGGAGGATAAGTGCGGTTTGATGAATACCCGTCAAATGTACAGTAACAGATTCAACCCTTTACGCGCCGTGGCATTTGGACCCTGCGTTCGTAGAGTTCGTTTCACATTTGCTTATGCAAATACAGGTGTCAGTCCCCTCGCCGCCGTTCCAGGCACCACGAAAGGTACCTTATGAATATTATTATTACGCGGCCCTCCGCTCGTTCCCCCCTTGTGTTCATAAGTTTGTGTGGGAAGGAACATAAGCTGTTGCTCTTTATTCTCCAATATCCCTTGCAGCTGGCCGGGTGCTGTTGGGGTGCCGGAGAACCAGTTTACCTTTGTGGTTGGATGGCGGGTCAATGCTGCCTGCAGGCAGGGGAGTGTCAGGGCGAGGTCACAGAAAGGACTGGCAGCATGAAATTGACTTGTTGTTGCAATATTGTTACGGTCCAGTGGATTACCGAAAGTAATATATAGTCGAATAATTAAAATATAGAAAAGAATCAAAACGTTACTTCGTCTCCGTTCGAGGCATTATTAACTTTTTGTAATTGTACTTTAGAATGTATAGCTAGTGACTGTTGTAAAAATCCATTAATAAAAGATGTTTTTCAAAACATCGGGCTGTGTTAAGACTTCCAAATGTTCGTTCGTAATTCCACATTAAATTTAAGTCTTATTTATTCCGAAAAATTGACACCAGATTTTTTACCCCTGGATTTATCGACTTTTTAATTAGGTTTGGAAATATACATACTGATCGACTCGTAACTGGCTGTCATTTATAAACGAATTCGGAATTTAAAAACTCGAAACTTTTCGAAGGATGACTTTGGAGACGAATGTGGACGTCGATATTTTCTTTTAACGGATGGAACAGAGCAGACGTTCTGTATACAATTTTATAAAAAACAAAAGAAAACAGCAGTGGCCATTTTATTACTTTTTTCTTTCACTCTTGTTTCGACGATTCTTCTACTCCGTATGCTGTTGTATTTAGTACTTAGTGCATATTTTTAACAGAAAGAATCACACTTAATTTTATTCCCAGTTCATTGTAACGACATAATGCTTAATCCTCCTTTTGGTTTACTGGGAACATTATTACGTAGGCTTCCGCGGCCGGAGTATGATTTGGCTGTCGGATAGCCGCGTCGATAATTATCGACGCGGCTTGTCCCGGACAGCTAAGAGACTTACTGGGAACATGTTCAGGAGCTGTAATTCTTTATCTTTTTTCTCACATATCATGTATAACATTTCAAGTGTAACTTCTTTGAAAATGCATCTAATTAGTAATTTCCAGGCAAACTGCCCATCTTCTTCGAAAAAAATTTCAGTCGTTCTTGAAGTAAATATGTTCATATCCCCAGAGCTACCGACATCTAATGCTACACTGCTGAAACACAAAAGTCGACGTATTTTGTTAGGTCTCAAGATTTTATACCAAACAACTTGAAAAGAAGTAAAATACCTATAGTGGAGATCTTTGAAATAGATGATTTGTGATTGTGACGACTGTCAGTCTATAAAGTCTTCTTGACAATTTTACGCTCTAAATTGAAACAATATTTCCAAGAAGTAAATTAACTTCTTATTAAAACAATAACATTTGAGGCCAATTTACAACTGGATTGTTTCGACCAGGATGTCATAAACTAGTTATATGAAAATATAACAAGGTATATTTATGGTAGAATTCGCGCAGTTTTCTTGGCTCCAGAGTTTGCATGAAAATATGACCTCCAGGTTTAATATAATAGTACTAGCGTCCAACCATTCATACCTCTCGTATTTTCCTCGAGAAAACCTGCATCTAATTGTAGCTTAATGTGGAACTGTTTATTAAAAATGCACATAAGAGGAAATGGTCTATTCTGCGGATCTTTATTATATCCGGTGCGGATTCGGTGGTTCGCGGATTGGGTGGTATAACGGTTAGTGTATGGGACTGTTGTACCCAAGTTCGCGGGTTCAAACCCGATCGAAGCCGTGGATTTTTAAGGGCAAAAAAATCCTTCGTATGCCTTCGGAGGGGAAGTAAATCCGGCTGTCCCATGTTGTAGTAGGTTTACTGCATGTAAAAGATCCTCAAGCCTAAATGAAGCTTCTGAGCAAAATTGAGTTCCGCCAGTTTCGTCGCCCAAAATAATACCTCCTTTCTCCGCTAGGTGGTGAAAGGAGCGTAGCGAAATTTGCGTGGTTAGACGGAAGAGCGGGCCTGATGGCCCGAGTCTCGCCACGTAAAATAAGGCATTAACTAAACTAAACTATATCCAGTTTTAAGTCGATCTCGCAATGGACATAACAGTTGAAGCAATGTTAGACATTCGATGCCCCTCAAATGCTTACGTTCATAATATTCGTCCCTGAGGACAATTTAATGTACCGGTCAGCGATCATGGAATTGGGGGAACCATTATAAGAAACGTGAGTCAATACCTGAAACAAAACAAGCCAAATAGTATCAATGAGGGTATACAAAGTATTTAAGTATTTGTAATCTCCTTAAATGTAAAAATATTTTGTATTAACCAAGTCAAATAAAATGTCATACGTATTATTAGTATTATTATCTTCTGTGTGTTGCAAAGAACGATTTGACTAAAGGAAAGGAGTAAAGATATTTGTTTGCACCACAATATATTGACTTTAAAATGTAAGACTGTCAAAACAAATATTGACAAATGTTTCAGATCTTCTCCGATGAACCGATCACAGCAGATTTAAGATGTTCACCAACTTGTCGATTTTTCACCATCTCGTTACCTATTTGCCACAATCCCTAGCGCAATATTTTTAACCTCTCCCAGATGTGATTTTATTTTAATTTAAAAATATATTTTATGTCGTTTTTCGTATAATTTAAAATATCTGTTCCATAGCACAAATTATTTTATTTTCGATTTAGTTTATTTATAATTCCAGTAACATAATGTTCGCTACAAACTTTTTTTTAATTTTTCCGTAGTTGTGTTAAGTAGAAATACATTAATATTTAATTCCGTGCATCGAAATATATCGTTTAGCATTTTATTAGAGCCACACTTTCCGATCGAACATATATTTATTAATAATTCCTAGACTGAGATTTGTATTTGCGTTTCAGAGAGAGAGTGCTGTATTTGTTTGTTGGACTTTGCTAGTTAGAATGGCGAGTATTTTCATACACAAGGAAAAATGCTATGCAAAAAAATCTGTTTGGTGACCACTGTGAATGTGTTTACTTGCTTGTCTGGAAGACGTCGCTTCCTGGAAATGAATATCGTCCTGAGGAAGGTCGCAGAATGACGACCGAAATGTTGGCGTCTGCGCCTAGGTCGCCGGACAGCCAAGTACAGCCGACTCCGGTTTTAATGAACTTTTGGGAAATAAGCATGTAATACATCCGATGATATCAAAATTAAATAGAATTTTCCACAATGATTGTTTTTATTAATATACAGAAAAAAATCATTAACAATACGAACAGAAAATTTCAATATCTTTATTTGTCCCTAAAAAGTCAGGTGTTTGCTTCATACATTATTCATGAGTAATTTCTCTATATCCTTGTGAGAGTTTCTCTCCATACTTAGTTCTGCATTGTCTTCTATCTGTAAGTATCGTAATGCAGTCTTGACACCCTTGTATTCCTCTTGCGCTGTTGGAATTCCAAAGATCCTCTTACTGGCGTAATAACATACAGGACCTAATTAATTCCAACACTTACTTCCTAGGTTCACTATAGCCAAGGTTTAGGTTCACTATAGTCGAAACTTCTTATCCTTGTTTGTAATGTAAGTGAAGCGCCACCAGTGACTCAAGTGAACTATAACCGAGGGTTCACTGTAAACGGAGTAGACTGTAGATACGGACTCCGTCCGCGGAAACCTACGCTTTATGTGAATGTGTTACGGTGAAGCATCCTTCGGTTCTTCTTGAGAATTGCGGAGCTCTAGAGCGCTTCTTTTACCGGACGATGGAGGG
This sequence comes from Teleogryllus oceanicus, assembly GCA_964035755.1. NCBI lineage: Eukaryota > Metazoa > Arthropoda > Insecta > Orthoptera > Gryllidae > Teleogryllus > Teleogryllus oceanicus. The sequence goes on from CAXIVR010000008.1 coordinate 14,342,260, forward strand.
GCATTACATAGTAATGAGGGAGTAATGAAGAAATCAGAAGGGGGAAGAAAGGTGAAAAAAAGCGAAGGAAGAGGAGGGCTAAAGTTCAAATATTTCATGGGATTCAAAAACGATGCGATTGTAAATCAAATGCGTCGCTTCCAGCTTCCCAGAGAGTAGGAAAAAAACTGGAGAAGAGTGACGACTTCGTGCAGCTAATCTTCCGAGACGACTGCTGAAAATAAGAGAAATGGGCTGCACGAAGATAATATTCTTTTTCTTTCGCGCGACGGTGTAATAGAGATTATGCATTAGATAAGGTCCCGGTAGATTTCTTTGGGCTGATTAAAAATTGCGTTTAGGACAGATGTAGGGCATACATTTTAACGACTTAAATAATTACGAAGAGGTAAAAAATAACAAAACTCGAAAGGAAACGTAAAGAAGGCACACACTGCAAGAAATCTCTAAGAATTCTCGATTATCATTCTTTTGATAGACGTGACCTCTGCAAAAGGTCTAGGAATTTGTAGGAGACCTGCAAAAGCCCCAAGGTAGTTGAGGCAAAATTCGATAGGTAGCAGCCCAATATGACAGATTTTCGCTCTCCTCGACGTCGCAAGTGAAAATCTCCCGGCCGAAAAAGCCGAGCGTCTGAAGCTTCCTTACGTAACTTGAAATGTCGATGAAACGTAAATGATTTGCGGGCGGTGTTTGGCATCAAGAGAAAAAAATCTGAGTATAAATTATCTAGCAGAGACCAAGAACATACCAAAACGCCCAAGAACATACCAAAAAGCCGTCTCGGTGACGTTAGGGTATGGAACTGGCTCTCTAAATCCTCAAAACAAACCAAAATCCATTATTACCAAAATAGGCCGAAGGACTATATTGTCGTAGATTCTCTCCATTTGGTAGATAGTTCCAGGGAGTAGACGAAAGAGTGAAAGCTGAGTAGCTCCTCGAGGCGCCTGCAGATCGGAATCTATTGGTCGGAGTGTATAGTAGAAGTGTATAGTAGAAGTGTATAGTAGAAGTGTATAGTAGAAGTGTATAGTAGAAGTGTATAGTAGAAGTGTATAGTAGAAGTGTATAGTAGAAGTGTATAGTAGAAGTGTGTGAAGTGTATAGTAGAAGTGTATAGTAAAAGTGTATAGTAGAAGTGTATAGTAGAAGTGTATAGTAGAAGTGTATAGTAGAAGTGTATAGTAGAGTGTATAGTAGAAGTGTATAGTAGAAGTGTATAGTAGAAGTGTATAGTAGAAGTGTATAGTAGAAGTGTATAGTAGAAGTGTATAGTAGAAGTGTATAGTAGAAGTGTATAGTAGAAGTGTGGGGTGGAAGTGTGGGGCAAATGGAGAGGAATCCCGTCTATGAACGAAGGAAATACATACGAGCGAAATTAAACGCCAACAATTCTTTACGTTTATGCAGTTCTTGCGCGCTACACTTATTTTCTGTGTGATACATCGCCAAATGAATCTCGTTTGTTTTCGAATATATGTAGGAAAACACTATACTATAACTGTTTATTTTTTGGCTGTTATGGCATTCGTATCAAAATTCTATGTTTAATAAAACTTCCATAAAAATAAAGATTTTTAATCAACTGAAAATAGTAATCTCCAAAAGATAAAAGTTAGTTGGCTGTAACTACAGATTTGATAATTTGTGACTTTCGTAGATGATCCGGCTCTTTAATCGTGCCTTTATTTTAGATTGCATAGTATGTCTTATTTGTATTTGTTTTCCTTGTAACCGTTCGTTGCATTTACTGATGAGCTCCTAAAATTTATGAAGCTGGCTTGCTTATTCGAGAAGGTTCAATATATCAACTTCTGTGCAAAATGAAGAAACGAAGTTTTATGATTGAATTATGAGAAGTTGTTCGTAAAAGCTCTCCGCTTCTCAAATGAAAATGGAGGCTCTGAAACTTGAATGTTTATTTCTTATTCAATTGTATTCTTTTATTTTTCTAGGTTGTTGCAGTCAGGATTCTAAAGTGCGGGTTTGACCATTCTTAGAACGATCAGACAGGACCGTACATCCCGAAGACATTATAAGCAAAGGTACCTGTTCATTTCTTAGTTGCAAGAGAGAGAAACAGAGAGAGAAGTTGGAGACATTTCAAGAAATATGTTCTTTAGATCTTCGATTACTTTGTTCCAAAGGCCATAAGAACAGATCTTCCGTCTTGTTTCAGAAATAAATCTGTCCTGTTTACCTTACGACTCGTTTTGCCTTCATATGCAAGTAACAGATGGTTTTACTGCAGTCCATTCGCCCTCTTTGTTGCCCGGCGTTCTCTTTCTTGTTTCCTCTCTGCCCTAACTCAAAAGTAATATTAAATTTTTATAAGACGAATAAAAAAGGACAAAAAAATAGAAAATTCTTTTTCCCCAGTGTAATATCGGTTTATGGCTTCCATCTGTAAGATTACTTGAGGCCGTTTTGTGAAAGGAAGTAGCAGACCTTTCTGTAAAAGAGAAGGAAAGAGTGATAGAGGCACGGGGAAATAAGAGGGAATAAAGGAGACTTGGAAGGAAGAGGAAAAGTAGGGTTAGGTTTAGTGCGTTCTGAAAAAAAAAAAAAAGAAAATATTTTCTTGCTAAAAGCTCTTGTATTGAAGAGGCGCGGTCCTGACAGCGTTACCTGTCGTGGCGTAGCAAGTCGTTTCGTTGCCTTCTGATCCATCAGTTCGTTCCCATTCGCCCTCCACACCTATTAAGTGTCTTGATTTCCCTGGCGCACGCTGTTGATTTTCATTTGAATCCGTTTCCGGGAATCGCTCCCTCCCGTCACGCGGCATGCAATGCCTTAGCCTTCATGTACCTACTGCGACAGACCAACGATAACTCTGTCCACCCACGCAGAAAGTCAATATTTCCCAAAGACAAATTCAAACCCTCGTAATCCACTATACCCTCAGCTACTTAACATAATCATATTCATTTCTCTTCTTAATTAACAATTACATTAAATCAATAATTATGTCAGAGTTTAAACCTCACTTACCTTATGGATGGCCAATCGAAAACGGTCATATAATAATCTTATGTTTTTTAAAACCCTTGAAAGGCTGTATTGTCGAACAAGAAATACATTTTTAAAAAACGATAACGCTGCTGCTTTTGTAGCATTGTTGATCGAGAAGTAGGGTTCGAGTCGACGATTAGATATTTTCGATACTAACTACATGGTTAAATATAATTTTTCCTCGGTCTGACGGGGAATTCGAGCGGCCAGCTGCTGTGATCGTTGTGACCCGTGGTTTCTCAGAACAATTCCACGCGAATGTTGGAGCAGTGCTTTAATTACTACCTCGTAAGCCGCAAGACCAGACGGGAACTTGAGGGTTTGTTCCGGCAGAGGTGTTGCACCGCTAGGGGAGATATCTGAGTAGGGAACTTTTGTAGTTGGCCACGGCATAAACGTCCCCGTTCGAACTAAAATCCTGTTCTGCAAAGTGCACATTTTGTACATGCGTAGTTTTTTGTGCACCAACGGTGTGCTTATATAAGTATTCGCTGCTTCTCACGTAGGTCACTGTCATAATCATAATCTCCCTGTTAAAGTGCTCTGTTCTCAATTTGTTACGTCTCAAGGGCCTTTTATGTTCATGGTATTATGAATCCGATGAATTTGGTCTGTGTCCACCAGGCGACACTTTTACTTCATATTAGAGTCCACCGTTCTGAATAGTACCTAGTGCTGCGGAGGCAACTGTTCCTTAGCTGGGGTTGTGGGTTACATTTGAATCTTTAACCGGGGATAGCTCCGTCATGTCGCGCGCCATGCATTTATAATGATAGATAATATTTATTTCCTCGCTCAGGTTGGGAATGAACGTTTACACATTATGATTGTGGCGTGAAAAGCTAAGCCAATCTTCGAAGTATCTAAAAACAACGTTGAAAACCAGTTATTAGTACTTTGTGTATTGAGAGTCCATGGATTTTCCGAATTCACGCCGGATTTGCACGTTTCGAGTTTTTAACTGAGCACCGAAAGCGTCCTCCCGCTCCTTCAAGCTCAGTTTTACTTCACCGGTTCAACGCATCTTTCACCATCACAACTTTCAATGTCACAGGCTTAACAAAATTGTACCCGGTACAGCTTGGCTGAAAGAAATCAAGAGCGACGGGTGTAAATAGCGTGTATTTAACCCGTGAGGTTGTGGCCACAGACGCTCGTGTTTACCCGGACGTGTACAACTGCACAGGGAGAACGTAACTTAAAACGTGTTCGATTCCTGAAGGAATATGGCACAGAGATACTGAAGTATTCGTTCCTGTTCGAACCCACACATTCAGCTCCTTTCAGTTGCCATAAATTACCCGCCAGCGGAAACACCCCTCTACCTCGCTCCAACTGGGTTATTCAAAACATTATTATTGCGCGTGAACAAATTATCGATTGTAGACCAAGATCTATTCTAGTACACTTAAACCCGATTGCCGAGAGTCTTTATTTCTGTATCTTAAAAAATCAAAAAGGAATTTGAAACTTCAATTTCTCGGTGCCCAGGTTATTAATATTAATTAATCGAACTCAAATGAGTATTTTTTGTAATTTAAAAAAAAAATAATAGAGGTAGACTTCGCTGGCGGGGAAGGCGAAGAATTTCGAACAAATAAAAGCAACAACCACCCTATGAAACAACCACAACATCCTTCGTTGACATAACTTCCCCGCCAGCTAGTACAACCCTTCACGGCTGCTTATTCTCTCCTCCTCCCCCGCCTCTCGGGCTGGCAGTGGCAGTTCGTGCTCCCCGCGAGCTGTTGGGAAAGTTTCGTAATTACGCGATCAATTTTCTATTCTTTCTCCGCTGTCGGTCGTGACCTGTTTTGTTAGCTGGTTCGAAGTGCGTTAGTTCCTTCGGAGTTACTACTGCAAGTGGAGTGGAAAGTCGCGTTCGCTAGACGGTTTGCTTTCTTGAAGGAAACCGGCGCTATTTTGACTGTCGCCCTCTTTAACGTAATGTTCATGCTCTTAGAGAAATTATGACATTAGGAGGTAACGAGGTAGATGTTTTTAACCGGTCATAAAAATGCACATTTATAAAGTAGTGTAATGTTTATTGCTTTACCCTTGAGAATGACTTCTAAAAGCTTGCATTTATGATTCAAGCGGATTCTTCTAATTAAATAAATGCGAGTGGATATACCGTCGGATGTGCACTGTTGAAAGTATATCTACGATGTGTAGACTACATGACTGTTATCCAAGCAAGCGAATAACACAAAATGTGAATTGGAATTCTTCAGTCCTGAATATTAGAACTAGTCGTAAAAAATACGAATGAAAATATATTAGGTTGTGGAATATCTCTCTTAAATTTCTAACACATGCACCGGGAACGGTGGCTCAGGGCATCAATTGATGTCTCTGCAGCGCCTCCGACCTGGAGTTCCTAGGGTTCGAATCACGACGGAGGCAGGGTTTTCGATAGACTAGGACAAGTAGGTCAAATTCACCCGCTGTCCGGAGGGGAATTCTAGCGGTCGGCTGCTCTGATCGATAGTTTTCCGTGGTTTACGAACAACTAAGAGAATGCCGGAGCAGTTTCATAACAAACGGCCCACGGACCGCACGCGATCTTTCCTTCCTCTTCCTTGTCCTGTCCTCGCCCCTTTCTTACTCGCGCTTACATTAACACGCACTACACGGTTACACTTGTCGGGATATCAGTTGGGCGTTTAGAGCTTGTCGCAAATGGAACAGTGCCCCGCTAGTGGGAGATACCTGGTTGCGGAAAATCACTTCACTTATACGTCTGCGAATAAATTATAACTTTGTATTCAGAATAAATAAAAATTATTTATAAATACATATCAAATAGGCTGGACACTTTACTGAAGCTTCCCTACCCCGGGAAAAATCGTATGTGCGGCACATAATAATAACAACCAAATAATTGAAACAGATTTTATTTAAAATATATGAACTTGTGAAGTAAAGAGAGTAATGATGAGGTGTGCTTGTGCATCATGAAGACTTGCTCATAATATCCAGTTTATAGACTAGAATATGAAGTAATGTTTCATTCAGTCGGCTGTGACCGTCTACCTTTATTTTCTAAAAAAATACTTAACTTTTGTTATGCGGGAAACTTTGTTTCCTCCAGTCAAATTAAAAAAGGAAATGAAGATTTTGGCATTATTTATTGTTATTCCTTCAATATCATGTTCTCTTCGCAAATCTCGTTTATAGGGATGGTTCAGATAAAAGTGTACAGTCTAGCTTAATACTGATTGTTTCCATTGTAAGTACACGGCCCTTCACTCATCGAGTTTCCACAGTCCAACCGGCGACTTACACAACACATCGGAAGCTCGATTTTTCACAGAAATTTTAATTTTAGAAAAGTTTGAACTTGGAGAATTCGTCTGTAAGAGGGTCGTCAACTATAACAAGTGTCATCGAAATCTCATTAAGATGTTCTTGTTTGCAACGGGCATCTCATGCATCTTCATGTGTTCTGTACCAAAATGATTGCTTGTTCATGGATGATTGGAATCTTTTGAACTTATTTCTTCGTGATGCAGTGAGACACCACGATTCATATGATAGCGCTTTAGTTCATGAAGGTATAACACGATTGCCATGACTTATGTAACGACCCTCGTATTTTCAGGCAATCTTCAATATTTTATTTTCAGCTCGCTCTTAAATATTTCATATCTGCGCAGGTTTATTCTCGGAAAAAGTATCGTGGGTCATATTGATCGTGTAAAGCACTCTCGCGGGCTTGGGGAGTTTTTTTTGTCAAGATATACAACGCGAACGCATTCCAGGCTTTTGTTTAAACTTATGAAATGAGAAATAAACTTGATTGTAGTTGGGTTACATTTAATCTTTTCGGACAAAGAGTTTTTTGTTACGTAGAGTTTCGAAATAAATTAAAATGTTTTGTTAACATTAACGCAGAACTTCGGAGTGAAGTTTTGATTGCTTTTAGACATTTACATTTCAAAATGAATTTTTGCATGATTTAAAAGTACAGAATTGCAAAGAAAAGACATTTATTCATTATGAACAAACAACTTATTCATTATGATCTTTGTATTTATGCAATTTGTAGTTTTTGTGTTGCGACCTCGTTCATTGGTCCCGTAGCAATGTTATGTTCACCAGACCTTTTTACTATTTGAATTTTAGAAATTATTGCACTTTTAGAATACTATTAATTTTTTCTTCTTTTTCCCGTTACGGCCAGCTAGGGGCCACGAGTCAAATTAAATTCCTCTTCATATCTTTGCTCTACCTCATTGCCTTCATCCTTTCATTATGTATCTTCTCTTTCTCATTGAACCACTTTGTACAGGCTTTCATTTCTTTTGGTACCCTTCCATTTTTAACACTTACTGTCTAAATGTAAAAGTTCGCGCGAGGAATTTGCGCACAAGGCTGACGTCACAGAAGAGGGAGATGGCTGCACTGAATGCCGTTTCAAAAACATCGACTTCCTAGCTATTCGAGAGATTGGTCCTTATAAATTATATATATTTTATATTAGTTTATTCGCTCCCTTGTTTCTCTTAGGTCATTAGCATTCTACTGAGTGCCAGAAATGATTTTTCTCCCGCCCTTTCCCCAACCCTTCCCTTCACCTTCCACCTTTCCCTCCCCATCCACCCTTTCCCTCCCCTTCAATGTACAAACCCCTCGTTTCTTCACGTTGAAACCTCACAGCACCGGAGACTCGTGTCCGGTAGACTCGTGCGGTACGCCGCAGCAAACCATTGACAATTTTGAAAAGATGCTTACCCCGGTGCATTAATGCGCGCAACTTGTACATCGCATTGAAAATGTGCTATTATTCAGAAGAAGAAAGTATGCCGTACACTTGTTTTCTGTCATATGGCTGCATTGCATCTAATATTTTTGAATGCCAATGTGTTTTAAATGTTAATTGCAGATGGCCCAAAGATGGGGAGAGAGAATTACGAAATTACGAATGTTTCTCATTGTACGTATTTTAAATTAACGTTTCTGAATTGCCATTTTACAATTTCATTACGTGAGAAAACGAATAAATTAGTTTCAGGAAATATAAACAAATTTTTAACCTTCACCTGTTGATAGTAGTGCGCCACAAGTTGCAAATGACTGTTCAGTGAAACAAGGATCCGAATAAATGAATGCAAAGAAATGAATTAACAACAATAGTTCCTAAAAATATCTGTCTCTATAAAATTGCATATACACGCACTAGAAAACCGAATAAGGAAATTACTAACCCAGGCACAACGCATTTCTGGGCGATTACCACCCCTGGCTCGCGCTGGGCCTCTCCAATATTTTCTGAAAAGCGAGTGCGCATAGATGGTTCTATTGCGCATGCGCTGTAGCTCTTTTCTCGTGTGTCTAGCATTGTGACGGTTGTCACATTGTCACACAATTTTTCACAACAATTGTGACGGTTATCGAGTGCACAGATATGTCGTGCTAACTCTATCTCATGGCGGAGATTATTTTGTACTAGATTTTTCTTCTCAAATCTTTTTTAACCTTTTGTGTCCATGCTGTTGATGACTGCTTTTACCGTAGGTTTTTTCGGAGTCTTTTTCTTTTCATTGATTGAGTGGTGAGTTGTAGTTGACATTTACATAATTGAAATGATTGAAGGCGTTGTCATTGTCAACAATAGTACTATTGTTGACAATGACAACGCCTTCAATCATTTCAATTTTTTTCTTTTCAGTCTATTCCTTAGTTACCCAAATATGTTGTTCCTATATGTAGAAATTACTTCTTCTGACACGTATAGTCCGAATCCATGTTTTATGAGTTCTTTATATTGTGATATCCCTGTTTCAAATCTTTTCTGTAGTAACTAACATTAATGATTTATTTAAAATACAATTATCCAAACTTTCGCCTGCCCTGGCTCGCTCAGTATTTACATCTATTATTTACTTTCCGATACTTCTGTTCGTGAGATCGTTCTATTTGTGTCAAAAAGGGAACCATTGTGGATCACAGAAAAAATATATTTGTGGGTCGACAGTCTTGTGCGTATGGAAACTCAAGTACGAAAGATAACGGTAGAGATATTTTGACTCGTTTAAATTATATTATTATAATAAGAAAAACGTGTTCATCTGTCTGAGACGTTATAATTGTCTGTAGTGGCAGTGAAGATCTTGTGGTATTCCTGATTAAAATTTCAGGATATAAGAGGTATCAACCACAATAGTAGGCGATTTAAATTTACTGTGTAGAAAATTCAGCCATGCATGTGTTTCGTGAATTTTTTCCCGTGGTCAGAGGCTCTACAATATTAAATTAAATTAACAACTCAACACATGAATAACTACTTCATACAAGGAAGTAAATAATCTAATTATTTATTAATTAATCATATCTTTATGTCCGATGCTTCCCAAATTCGTTCCTGTTTGCAAGTAGCGCATTCCCCTTCAATTGTCCTTGTCCTTGTCATTCAATTGTCCACTTCAATTGGCTAATTACGTGTTTGCCTATTGCAGTATATTTACTGTTTGACATTCGATATCGTTTTATATTTATTATTTATATATTATTATCCACGGAAATTCCTCACGTGTCATAATTAAAATTAATATTTGTTTTCCGTCGTTTTATTACACTTATTACTTCCTATTATTCTTTCTTTCTTTTTTATATTCTAATTTCATTGTCAATGTTGGCCTCCATTCTTGCTTTCCTAATACATACTCTTTTAAACTTTTTTTGATAATTTTTATAAAACTCCAGAATAATCCATCACAATATCCAAAACTTGGGAGTACGGCAATACGTCCGTCTGTGAACAACGCCTGCGGCTGGCTAAACCGAAACAGGCTTTTCACCAAAATTGATATTCTCCGATCAATCTGATGTTGCGACCCAGCCGGGACAAGCTCTAAGCTCCCGACCGGTCTCCCGGAATATGTGGTAGTGTAGTGCATGTTAGTGTTAGTGTGTGTGTGTAAGGGGAGAGGATAGGACAAGGAAGAGGAAGGACAGATCGCGCGCGGTCCGTGGCCCGTTTGATAAGGTACTGCTCCGGCATTCGCCTAGTGTTGGTCGGAGAAACCACGGAAAACTACCGATCAGAGCAGCCGGCCGCTAGAATATCTCCTCCAGACAGCGACTGAATTCGACCTAGTTGAAGAGCTAGTGTCGAAAATCCTGCCGCCGTGGGGAGTGTAACCTAGGACCTCCCGGTCAGAGGCGCTGCAGTGACATCAGTTGATGCACTGAGCTACCGCTCCCGGTGGGAGCAAATGAGAAGGTTCGGACCTGGGTGAGGAGCAGCTGCGGGGGGGCGGGGGCGTGGTCGGGGGCTTGCGCGTGGGCGGTCAAGTGCGAGCGGCACGCGCCGCGCCATGCCGCGAGGGGGCGCGGGGCACCGGGCGTAGGGGCGTTCGCGGTCACTAGGGCAAGAACGCCCCCTGCGGGGCGTCCTGGCACGCCGCCCTCGCTGCTCGCCGACTCGGGTGGCGCGCGGTGGGCTGAAGCGCGATCAAGGCGGACGAAATTCGTGTTGTCTGCACGTGGTTGAAGCAGGAGGAATGGAAAATGTCATGGTTCATAGTCGTTCGTAGTTTCTTGTGTAGAGACTCATCAAATGTGGAAAAGTTTTTAAGAAACCGCACAGCCATACAATTATCCGACTTGAAATTCACACTTCTGAATGATAGTCAATGCTATAAAACTGACATTTTTATTAATTACTCATTGCTATCTGATTACACATGGACTCCTGTTATAGTGAACTCGGATATAGTGAATCCTCGCTTATAGTGAACAAAGCACTGGTCCGGTTTCATTTACATCGCAAATCTATATTAGAATATTCCGTTATAGTGAACCTGAACCTCGGCTATAGTGAGCATAGGAAGTAAGTCCTGGAAATTATTTGGATCTCGTATGTTATTAGGCGATTGACAGGACCTTCAGAGAGTGGAATAATGTTCCAGCAGTGCAAGAGGCATTGCAAGCTGTGAAGATTGCATTACGATATTAGAGACAGGACAATGCAGAATCAATTATGGATAGAGCAGGAGATGGATCTAATGAAAAATGTACGAAGCAAACAATTGAAAATATTTTTTTTGTGTACAAATAAAGATAATGAATTTTTCAGTTCGTGCTTTTAATGAATTTTGCTGTTTCATAATAAAATCAATTATTGTGGAGAAATTCCATTTAATTTTGACTTCATGGGATATAGTGAACCTCTGATATAGTGAACCAAACATGTTAGTCCCCAGAAGTTCAGTATAACCGGGGTCGACTATCTAAAATAGCCTAACTCCTGCAAATAGCATATTTTCTTAATATTTGCTGTAAATATTTTTTAAAGTAACGTTTGCTGGAATTTATTTACGATTCTTGCCACAAAAATACAGACACGACTGTGTCACGAAGCCTTTACTAGGTAAAAGAAGACTAGAGATTAATTTACGACATTTTGAAGAGAGATCCCCGCCAATTGTGTAACTCTCAATTGCCTTTTAATGTGGATATTGGATATTATGATTACGAGAATAAAAGACCAAAAAAACAAACAAAAAACAATTATCTACTTTTAAGGCATTAACTGGAATGAACAGGTAACCACGGAAACGACTTAATAAAACCAGCCTGTACAATTCGCATCCCGGCTGTGGTCCGGTTCGACCCAGCAAAATACCGAAGTCCTCCGAGCGTCAAATTTCGAACCTTCTGTCTACTTGTCTATGAAACTACCGAGTTTCCGTCCCTCCATTAGGATATTGTGGGTATTCCATTTTATTGAATGAAGATATTTTTGTCCGCTTTCTTCCCGCCAGTCCGGTCATCGTGCGCGAGGCGCTCCGTCGCCTGCTCGTGCGCGTCTCTTTCCCGTCGTCGCCGCTCTCCCTCGTCTTCGTTCCTTCGCGTCCGCCCTCGCCGGCGCTTCCCCCTTCCCCCCCCCCGGATCGAGCGAAGTCGACGCCGCCCGTCCCGCGTCGGGGTGGCCGGGCGCCCACGCCGCCTGCCTGCCTGCCTGCCTGCCGTCGCCCTTGCTTCGAGGCGCCCCAACTGGGCCGACGGCGGCGACGGTGATGGTACCGGCAGCATCACACCCATGAAGCAGATACAGATATGATTGATTGATTGTTTTTTCGTGTTTCCGGGCGCGTCAACTGCTTCGGTCATTAGTCCCGTTAGTGTAGTGCATGTTTTTTCTCGGGAGATGGCTGTGATCTTCCCCCGCTGGATGGCGAGATCCGGCGCCGACCTACCGTCGGCTAGTGGGTTTCCTTGGTTTTTGCCGGGACAAGCTCTAAGCTCCCGACCGGTCTCCGGTATATGTGGTAGTGTAATGCATGTTAGATTAGTGTGTGTGTGTGTGGTAAGGAGAGGATAGGACAAGGAAGAGGAAGGACAGATCGCGCGTGGTCTGTGGCCCGTTTGTAAGGGTACTGCTCCGGCATTCGCCTGGTGTTGATCGGAGAAATCACGGAAAACTACTGATCAGAGCCGCCGGCCGCTAGAATTCTGCCACTGTCAGGACTAGAACCTAGGACCTTCCGGTTAGAGGCGCTGCAGTGACATCAGTTGATGCACTGAACTACCGATACCGGTACAGATATGAGAGATGGTGCAATTGAAGAGGTGGATTCCAAAACCAAGTCAAAGTTTTTATTTCAAAGTTATCCCTGCCTTATGAGTAGTTAACGAATCTAATGTGGTATAAATGGTAATAAAGTATTTCCAAAAAGTACTTAGCCAAGAAGTTATTAACCCGAAAAAACTGTGATTGTTTTTCAAATCCTGCTTATCCATGTATTTAAAGACACAAAACTCTCTTATACTGGAAAAAAGCATTTTCTGACTTAGTGGGTTTTGGAATCCATGTACTCAATTGTGGAGGTCAGGGATATATGTTGTTGACGGTAGTTAGTTAATGCTTCAAAGTAATAAACAGAGTTGCTGGTATCAATTTTATATTTCTGCTGAAGATCTTTCGATCGCTATTTCGATCGCGTAGCGATCGAAAAGATCTTCAGCAGAAATATAAAATTGATACCAGACAACATCTGTTTTATTTACTTTGAATTAATGAGGTATCTACATCACCAACAGTCTAATTAATAATAGTTAATGTCTTATTTTACGTGGCGAGACTCGGTCCATTAGGCTCGCTCTTCCGTCTGACCACGCAAATTTCGCTACATTCCTTTCACCATATAGCGGAGAAAGAAGGTATTATGTTGGGCAACGAAACAGGCGATTTTAATTTAGCTTCTTTTAGGCTTGATCTTTTACATGCAGTACATCTACCACATGGGACAGCCGGCTTTACTTCCCCTCCGAAGGAAGACGTACGAAGGATTTTTTAGCCCTTAAAAATCCACCGCTTGGATAGGGTTTGAACCCGGGTACTACAGCCCGGTACGCTAACCGATATACCACCGAATCCACGGGAGTGAGTTTTGCGATGACGGTTCTGAAGGAGTGGTGAGTTTTCGGATGACGGAGGAGGAGAATGCTGCTGCCGATGTAGCGTTTCAGACGGCATTCTAAATGACCCACGCGCGTAAGGCCGCTGGTTAGGTGGCGGAAACCCCCATCTAGAAACGGGTTGGTTGGCGAAAATGCATGGCACTGCGGTGATAGCGAGGGGAGGCGTCAAGAACACGGTGATGCTGCGGGCGATGAAGATGCAGCCTTTGAGGATGGGGAATGGGTAGTGGGTTTGTTGATGAAAGTGGATGTAAATACTACTGCGATACACCACCACACATCTCAACGAGATTGCAGACGAATCGTGGGCATATGGCGTCTGGAAAGGTGTTGAAGTTGGACGGGATGGGGTTAGCTGGCAGAATGTATTACACGATAGTAATGGTGGCAACTCGGTCTGCGAAACAGGAAGTAATGTTAGTCACACTGCAGCCCAGGTTATATGCGACATCTCGTTAGGAAAAAGCATATTGTTCCATTTGCAAGTAATATTTCTGATACTTTAATAACTAGATGTATGTTGATGAAGTAATCTTCTCATATAGCCAGTGAAATTGCTTATACTTACGTAACCCACATGAAATCTGCCATCCTCCTCCTAGCAACCACCCCAAATGAACAATTTTCAATAACTCAAATCAGGGCGGCTGTTACCACTGCGGTAATCATCTGCCCTTTCGTGACTTCGCTGTACATCTAGTTTTATAGCAATATTAAGACACTAATTTATTTCTTCATTTAACCACATTAAAAATTTCTCTCACTTAAAGCATCACACTAACCATACAAACGCTAAATTCATAAAGCCACCGACAAGTGACTGATGAATGAGAAAAATGAGGACGAAGATGGCGATAAAGGATGAACTTTGGCATCGGTCGTGAACCGTAATCAGTATCAAAAGGCTTCCATAATATTTTTTGGAACGGGTGCAGTTATTGATTTAGCATAATGAATGAGAAAACAGTGCACGACATTTGGAAGGGAAGCGAAAGGGAACGAAAATATCTAGTTTTTGAAATGTTAATCCCTCGCTTTTTTAAATTTGTTGTTATTATTATTATTATTATTATTATTATTATTATTATTTTCATCTTTCAACTATTAATAGTTAAATTCTTGGGAAGGGATTCTGAAACTCAAGAAAGCGTGCGCAGATGATTTTCCCACCCATACGTCACATACAGTTCTTGACTGTTTTTGACTAAATAAATAAATGAAAGGGTACATTTAATGTCGAGAAGCGATAGAAGAATTGATCTTCGGATTTTTAAAACAGATCGCCGGAAAAAAAGCGCGATGGCGCCGAAAACCTAAGAGTTCGAAAAATCTCTTCATGCATTTAGTTGTATGATATGAGATAAAGTTACATTAAAAGATACTAGTTGGACCCGTGTCAATGACACATTTTCAAACGATGTTTTCAAAGTGAAAATATCTTCATACTGGAACTACACTTCTAACGAGTATACTGTAAATTACAGCATGTAGGCACTTTCTGTGCTTAATTGTTGTGTTGTAGCACACATTTATTACATATAAAAAGACATAGACCATCATTTAAATTGACAGAGTATAAAGTAGGCAATTTTCATTTTACATAGCTTTTGAGGTTCTGCTCTTTTCCGACCATCCGTGATGATAATTGAAGTACGCAGAAGTACTAATCACCAAGAAAAGGTTGAGAAATGACTAATTTCATTGATTACAAGCTATATAATGTATCTTGAGACCTTTGGACGACCTTAACTGCATTGTCTCCGAGTTATGCATGATGATAACGTGTGTTACTGCATAACGTGTGTTAAATTACATTTGTCCCTGCCAATTCTCCATTCTTCCTAAAAAGTTCTATTTTTCGTTTTAAATCTGATGCAACCAGGGAGTAATTCCTCATTCAGCAGTATCAAACTTACAGGAATTTGTATTGATGACATCTTGTAAAACTTTCAAAATATCGTCTTATTTAGCACTGTACATGTAATAGATTATGTGCATTGATGTCAGAATTGAGTTTATTTGATTTGATTTTCAGCATTGTATCCAGTTGTATTCACAGAATGAAAAGGAAAGCGCAATAATCAGTAATGCAACAAAGTGTGTGATGAATTTGTACAGGGGCCCAGTAATTCTGGGTCCAGATACCAACTTTTGAAGAACGGGGCTAATAGTGTAATAAAATACAGGTATCAGCTCTTTAAATTGGATGTAACACATTTTTTCAAAACATCTCTTATGCCTATTTTGAAGGTAGTGGTTAAGAGTTTTTGGTCGATCAATTTAACCAAAGTACTGTTCCATACTGAGATAAGCCAATCAACGTAGTTATATGCACGCAAGATCTTGCGGATACCTTATAGCAAGGATGGTGAGTGTTGATCCGTATATTCAATTCAGTGACGCCTTATTTTACGTGGCGTGACTCAGGCTATCCCGCCTGCACTTCCGCCTGACCACGCAATTTTCGCTCCGCTTCTTTCATATAGCGGACAAAAAAGCTATCATTCGGCCAATGAAACAGGCGATTTTGAATTTTGCTCAAAGGCGTCTTTTAGGATCTTTTACATGCGAAAATCTAACACATCGGACAGCCGGCTTTACTTCCCCTCCGAAGAAGGAGACTTTTTCGCCCTTACAAATCCACGGTTTTGATCGGGTATGAACCCGCAGACTTGGGTGTAACAGCTACCCGTTTTACAAGCGAAGCCGCCATGTGTATGTCTGTAGTGTATACGTTTTCTATAGCTTAAAATATATTTTCCTGGGAGCTGGCACTGCAACAGAAAGGGGCAGCGGCCCGTTGCATCTAGCGATCTAAAGGGTGGAGACGGCAGCGCGCCGAGTGGTGGCAGCGGAGCGCCGCTGCGGGGCGCCGCCGGTTCACCGCCACCGCCACCGGCACTAGGTCAGGGTCCGCGCGGCCTCCACCCTGACCCCCGACGACCCCCGATCAACGCCATCCGGCCCCGCCCCCCTGCCCCTGCTCCGCCGCGCCGCGCCGCGCTGGGCTTTGACGCCCCGCCCCAGGCTCGCAGCCCGCGTGCGGCGGCCGCTCCCGCCCCCCCCCCCCTCGCCCCCGCCGCCGACAGCAGCGCGCGCCGCGCCGCGGTTAAACGAGACCTCCCGCTCGGGGTTTTTGCAGCCGCCGGCCTCGAGTAAAGGGAGCCTGCTGAATTCGCGAAAACATGAACGAGCCCTGGCCAGGAAAGTACTTGTGTTTAAGCTAAATCGACGTCGACCGCATTCACATATTGAGAAGTTGCTTATGGATCTGTTTAGGATGTAGTATGTGACCTCTGAGGATATAATGCATATATATATATATGTATATATATATATAATATGTAATTATATTATATGTTATATATACATATAACATATAATTTTATATTTATATTTATTTCTTTCGTTCATAAATATTTTATCGCCTCCTTCAATATTCCGGCTAGCTCAGTTATTGTGATCTCAGGGATTTTCTTATATTCTGTCGTAAACGTTTCATCTCAGGGATTTTCTGTGAATTGAGTAGACCTGATCTGAAATTTTCGTTATAAAAATCCTTAGGCGCAACAGTACTGCGCTATTTATTTGGTCGACTGCCTTGGAAGCTATCTGGCAAAGGAACATACAATGAAATAAAATATACTAATCACCTTTTTCATTAAAAATTATTAATCACATTCACACAAATGAACATACAAATAAGATTCATTCATCCGTCTTGTGCCCAGACATGTACGATTTTTAAATGTGCTTGAAAAATAATGGCTATTGTTTGATAGTACTTAACTTTTTTTAAATTATTTAAGCAATCTTGGGCCTTATACATTTCTATTGTTCTCTTTTATGAATCTCGCTTCCCTTTCTCTAATCATCGACAGCACTTTTGATCGGCCAATCTCCTTGATTCACCAAAATAAACGATTTGTTCGCCGGCTGCGTCGAGGTCCAACCTTCTCTTGTCTCCACACTAAAAAAACAAATTTCTAAATATTACATTTAATTTTCAAATTAAAATGTTCAAAAATGTTCTCGTCATCGCACTGCTACTATTCCGCCACTGAGTTCACGTCTTTTCGTAAAATTAAAGTACTAAAATTCCAAATTCTCAACATATCGCGGTCGTAATATTACGTCCGGGCTACATCGCGACTTTTTTCAATCTCCTCTTTTTCGAGTAACAATAGTATTTCTTGACAGCTCACTGTTTCTTTCCGCGACGCTCATCAAACGCTAACGTGTTTCACCGTAGTGATTTGTGCGCACCTTGTTCATTTGTCACCCGCACCATACATTACTATTCGCTGATTCTCTTTGTCCTTCTTTACTTGTATTGTTCTCTTTAACAACATACATTTAATGAATGTTTTTAAGAATTATTAAAACCACACGTCTCTGAATCTCTATTTAGACCCTTTCTATATTTTTCATGTTAAATGTTCGTGCCCTTTGCTGGTTCTCTTGTGTGTCCTTCAAATGTTTATTTTTACCTTTTCACAAATTAGTTGACTATGGTAGACATTAATAATATTTAAATACATTATACGACCTCCACTGACTACGCCTGCCCAATCTGGGGAGGTTCCACTAAAAGCAACCTTCGAAAACTGGAAGTACTGCAAAACAAATTTTTAAGAAATGTTTTAAAAGCTCCATGATATTTCAGAAATGATCAAATTTTAAAAGAATTATCTATATAACCTCTGAAAATTTGGATTTTAAAACTTTATTCCAATTTCTACTCCTCTCTTTCATCTTGCCGAGTCACTCATTTGTACACTAGGTAAATCAGTCAATCTTTTTTCACGAATCAAATCAAGATATGCCAAAGACCTACTACATCCTCCTTAATTAGCTGTAAAGCGTGTTCAAACATTTCTAAATTCAATATTTATGTTTTTAATCCAAATATTGTATATACTTTTCTAAAGAATCCTTCCTGGGTAACCTTAGTTGTTAGTTATTGTCTTATATTGTCAATATTATAGTCTTGAAACATCGTACATGTGTGATGAAACGTAGTTAAAAAAAAAGATTATATATACTATGCAACATAAACACCATTGAAAGACATAATATTGTCGAACAAGGATAATGTAAACTATTAAAAAAAAGTTTACTGTGGCTTTTATGTAGAGAACATGTACATAGCAAACATGTAGCACTAGTTAAGTTGACATTTAATGAAAATACAAGAATGTATTTAGCGAAAATTCATCATACGGGGGATGTAATAAATTACAAGCTCCCCGTAAATATTTTCTGGAGACTTTTGCTTTGTTGTGCGACCCTAAAACTTTGTAGTACGTGAGATTTTTACTAGTGCGGGTTTGCACTTTTGTGGTTTATCATGGGTAATACGACGAGTGCTTTGGAAATTGTCGATGAATTCCCGACTCACTAAGCGAGGGGGAGATTTATCTGAGAATTTCCAAAGCACGAGTGGTATTTAATGGGAGTATTCCACGAGTGAAATTATGTCCAATAGAGTTCCAAATTGCGCCAAATATTGAAAATAACTGAAAGCATGTTAGTCAAAGAGGTTATGTTATAGTACTCACGCGGTTTTTTGGACATCCGCATAGCATTCGATGTATGCCGCCTCCTCCAAAGATAGAAAAGCCGAAGTTTGATTGGCCAGTAGGGAGAAGCGGGAACAAAAATCGGATAGAAAAAGCGATAAATTTTTTGTGATACACTGCTCTGATTGGGGCATTTTGTGTGTGTAGTTAAACATTGGCTTTAATTTCACGTGTGAAATAGTCGGAAAACTTTCTTCTTTATAGGTTTAACACATTCTGAAGCGAAGAGATTACGTGTACCTGCGAAACATGAGTGGTGGATGAATTAGCAATTGGTGAGAGGCGGTATGTTCAAAGTTGGTATGTAACTTCATGTCATGATTTTTTTCTCTAGAGGGCACAGTGGCAGATATTTATTATTTTCAATGCTACGTGCATACTCTAACAGTTTGTACAATTGTAGTATTGTTAATATACTTTGGTTAACCAAAATTTTTTTAAAATTCCTAATTTTTAAAATTTTGGTTTAATAGTTTCACGTAAACTACAATAATTTCGTTATTTTTGTTTTATTTCTTTTACGTTTTCGTATACTAGTATAAACATCTCCCCCATACGTCACGTACAGTTTTTACTGTTTTTTTACTAAACGTATCTTTTTTAAAGTTAGTGCTTTAAAAACGTGTCCCAATATAAATTTTATTTATTTATTCCTCGTTAGCAAAGTTCCTGAAATACTGAACACTATTCCTAAGTAAGAAAGATGCATTCTCTTTAGACATGGTCGAAAATAAAATAATAGAACAATAGAAGGTTTTTCGTGCACTAAAATGCTCACAGCCCAAAGTTTGTCTTCTGGGGTACGCCATTCAGGGTAAAGTTATGTACTAATGGTGCAAAAAATCGATGTCCATATTTTGCGGAGAATAATGTTTTTGAGAGTCTCTGATTCCAAGAAAGCCTTTTTCTCCTTCTTTTTTCGAAAGTGTCAAAAACACAAACGCCAAACCCGTCCGTAAGATTTTATCTAAAATGGGTAATACTATTAACCTAAGGAGAAACTAGTGATGCTAAAACAGCATGTACTTTCTCGCCCATACTTTCACGAAAAATTACGCGAAAATTACTCAAATTTATGAAAAATTGTACATGATCTTATTTCAAAACTTATCTTTAAGGAACAGATTTCAATAAGGGAAACAATATCTATCTTCATAATTGTAGTTGTACGAAGGGGCGGAAAATTTTTCTATTGTTTGCAATTTTCGAGAAATCAAGGTTTTTGAAATATGATATATGCATCATTCTCTTAAACGTCCTTCACACTATCCAGCAACCAAATTTAATCAAAAACGATGGAGCCATTTTTTTTAAACTTTGAAAAATGTTCCAGGGACTTTATGTAAAGTACCTACTTCCAAAAAAATTAAAATATCAGTTTCAAATTTAAGGGTGCTCGACATCAGCAGGATCGATTGGGAATATCAATTTTGGAGAAAATCGGTTGAATGGTTGTTAGCGCTAGCGTTGTTTACGGACGGATGGACGGGTAGACCGACAGACCGTCAGACCGTCAGACCGTCAGACCGTCAGACCGACAGACCGTCAGACGGTCAGACGGTCAGACCGTCAGACCGACAGACCGTCAGACCGACAGACCGTGAGACCGTGAGACCTTCAGACCGTGAGACCGTGAGATCGACGACCGTCAGACCGACAGACCGTCAGACCGTGAGACCGTCAGACCGACAGACCGTCAGACCGTCAGACCGTCAGACCGACAGACCGTCAGACCGACAGACCGTCAGACCGACAGACCGTCAGACCGACAGACCGTCAGACCGACAGACCGTCAGACCGACAGACCGTCAGACCGACAGACCGTCAGACCGACAGACCGTCAGACCGTCAGACCGACAGAGCGTCAGACCGACAGAGCGTCAGACCGACAGAGCGTCAGACCGACAGAGCGTCAGACCGACAGAGCGTCAGACCGACAGAGCGTCAGACCGACAGAGCGTCAGACCGACAGAGCGTCGACCGACAGAGCGTCAGACCGACAGAGCGTCAGACCGACAGAGCGTCAGACCGACAGAGCGTCAGACCGACAGACCGTCGGACCGACAGACCGTCAGACCGACAGACCGACAGACCGATAAACTGTCGCCCGACATCCAGACAGATAGACATGTTTTGCCGTCGTTCGATTTTTCGGTATCAAGGTCCCACAAAACATGGATTCTTGC
Organism: Teleogryllus oceanicus; assembly: GCA_964035755.1. Taxonomy (NCBI): domain Eukaryota; kingdom Metazoa; phylum Arthropoda; class Insecta; order Orthoptera; family Gryllidae; genus Teleogryllus; species Teleogryllus oceanicus. The sequence goes on from CAXIVR010000008.1 coordinate 14,363,474, forward strand.
TGCACTACATGTTAGTTAGAGAATTTATTTTCTAAATTTAGCAACTGGATTTATCCACTTTTTCGTTACGAGTGCCCTGTAATGAGAATTTTTAGGCCGAAAATTCAGTTTTTTTCGCACAGCATTACATAACCTTCTGTCTCTTGCGTAAGCGGTAGCGAGAAAGTAAAGAAGAGACGGGATGTCATAGCTGAAGTTGCTATTTTGACCTCACGAAGCCATGAGCCCAAACAGTTTACAGTTTTTAGTGGATACAAATAATACGAGGAGGTCTTTACTGTGTTGTAACATCACTAGTTTCAATTCTTCTGAGAACAACCAATTATCTGTATCTATTTTACACCGTAACTAATGCATCCAGATATTATTAGAACAGTGATCTTCTCTTTGTCGTGAAAGGTATTGCTTGTGGAAATGTATGTATATAAATTGGCATTTCTTCCTTTATTTTTAAAGAAATAATCGTAAAATGGGAATTCTCGGTGAAATGCTTCTTACGAGTTTTCATTTATAAGAGGTTTATTGAAATATGTGAAGGAATTTAGTCTCTCAATCTTTCCTTTGAGTGTTATTTAATTGCTTGTATGATGAAAGCGTATGTAAAATACATATGTATTAAATAAACATTTCCAAGTTTCTGTTTATGATTGCTGGGTATTTTCAGTTTTATGTTGGTTAGCTCTCTTATTGGCCTCTGGCGCATTCTTATCTCGTTCTCTTTTGTTTATGACTTCTCACACTTCCGCCCTCCTTGTCCTTTTCTGCTCACTCTTCGCCCTCCGGGACGTTAAAACGGAGATCTAATTTTATCCTTGCTATGTTACTTCGGTGGAGGGGATCAGGAATTGATTTCCGCAGCCACTGTTCTAGAATAGTCTTGGGATTGTAATGGCTTTCATCAATAACAGAGAAGCGGCATTTATTTCCATACAAATGGCTGGGAGCAGAGGGAAACAATAGGGGGAGAAGATAATGTGATTGCTTCGTATTTGGTGGGTTCCATTTACTCGGAAAATTCCCTCCGCCAGTACCTTTGACTTTATACTTCGAAAGAAGCGCGATTTCCATTGTTATGAAAAGAGGGTTGTGTAGGAAATGTTTCGTACTGACAGATCTACACTCCTGTGAAGCTGCTTCTCGTAATGCAATCTTCTTAGCGTTTTGTTTTCACTTGATATTTACGAGCTTTGAGATTGACTGCAGTTCTCGAATTCGACGATTAGCAATCTTAATTGCAAAGTTAAGTTGTAACTGGTCTTTGAAAATTGATGGAGGATTGATCTTTCCTAATACGTTTGAAATTATTTTTAATGTTCTACCCATTACTTTGCGTATTAAATGCGATATAAATTTTAAAATATTGTTCTCAAACTATTTTATTCATTTACCAATGGTTTCTATGCATTAGTTAACTCGCTTTCACACTGGTGTTTCTATCATTTTAGTACTTTTTATTGATTCATTCGTTTAGTGTTCTTATAAGTTATTCTATTAAGCTTTTTTTTGTGATTTCTCTCATTAACATCCCTCATATCCCCTTTCCATTTACATTTCCTCCATTAGAATGATTAAATGGATATCCTTTTGGAGATGTCGTCAATATATGCGTCACTAGCGAGTCTTGGCATGGTTTAGCGTAAAGCGGTCGTCGATCGGGTTTTAGTCCAGTTTCCCTGATCCATTGAGCAAATGCTGAGATGGACCCTTGATTTGCTTCTGGACGTAAATGTAGCTTCACTATGCGCATGTTTTTTTAGCTTTCCTTTTGCTTGTAGTGGTAGTAGAGCTTAGGGTGAGTTTTCTATTTAGTTAGCGATACAGAAAATTCAAATCTACAGTTCATTTACCGTTACAAATAAGTTCTCTATAACTCGGAAACGAAAATATCTAGTTTTTGAAATGTTAATATCCCGCTTTTTAAATTTATTATTATTATTATTATTATTATTATTATTATTATTATTATTATTATTATTATTATTATTCATCTTTCAACTATTAATAGTTAAATTGTTGGGCAGGGATTCTGAAACTCAAGAAAGCGTGCGCAGATGATTTTCTCATATACGTCACATACAGGTTTTTTTTCAGTTTTTGACTAAAAAAATATCTAAGTATATAAAAGCAATCGGTAGAATTTTTGAACCTCCGCGCATGCGCCAACTGGAAATGAAGCGGAGCCCGCTATTATATGGTGGAAAGACAAGAGTGAGCTAGTCCTGAGCAGTACCAGTTTGCGCCACAAACTACATGACCACAACACGGGCACTGCGTTTGAGAGCCAGACCAGAAGAGAAGTGTCGCTACCCCAAAAGTTTCCAGTGGTCACGACTTATTTCCAACGTATGTACTTGAACGCCTTCCATTCACTGCCATTTTACATATAACATCAATATTCAATGCATCTCTTCGTCTGTCATACTTTCTTCGCAAATGGAAACACGCCCACATCATTCCCATTCTAAAACCAGACAAGCCAAAAATCGACCCGTCAAGTTATCGCCCAATTAGTCTTCTGCCCTCTAGGGAATTTTCAAAATTTTGTGATCCCTACACTCGTATATTACCCGAATTTTGAATGAAAAAAAACCCGTTCCCATGTGATAAAATCTATTTTCAAGAATAAATAAGCAATAAATTTTGGTCTCTTATTCATGAAGTCCTTCGTCAAGGAATAATACTTCCTGCCGCGACAAAATGGAAATAATAATTTGAATAATTATATTTCCCACTGAATTCTAGAAGACGTGCACAGATAATGAAGTTACATTTATGTCCAGACGCAAAACGAGAGGCCATCTCAGCATTTACTCAATGGATCAGGGAAACTGGACGAAAAACCTGATCGAGACGAGATCATTGACCCGGAAGCTGCGTTACAATACTTGTAACATATTGTTTAGAATTATACAGTCCAATGGTAAATAACACATTAATACTTCACAGGATAAATCAATAAATCATACTTAACAGGATCATTTCTGTAGTATGTATTCTCGCTTCTAGGCCCAAATATCAATGTTAAAATTAATGTTACTTTCCTTGTGATGCTCAGTACAGTCTCTAATTGTATAGAAACAGTTATGCAGTAGAAACGATTTCACTTGGGATTTAAACTTTTCTATCGAATTTAATCGTTTTATGTTATCTGGCAAAGTGTTGTAAAATAATGTACATCTATTGTATGTGAATGTTTTGTAATGAGCTGTTAATACTGTCACCTGATGAATAGGATTTCTACGTCGTGTTATAGTAATAGACATCAGCATTTTCTGAAAATATATTCCCGCCCTTAAGCAAGTCATTTTTGACAAAAACCGCTTATTCGTAAATCAACAGACAATGTTGACAGCAGACAATGTTGCGAAGTATACATTACTACGATGCAACATGAAGTTGGTGGCATTAATCTGTATGTATAATTCTCTCTTTATATGGAATTAGTTATATTTTTTAATATTATAATAATTTAATAATAAATTATACACACAGAACAGTTGTTGCTGGGCAGCTCTAGTCGAACGAACGCTAATGAAGAGGAAGTGGCATTTTGGGAATTTAGCACACCCGCCACTATTCGGAACTTCGTCCTTTTCGATCTAAACGTTTATGTTTTTATTTTATTTTTATTTTTTTAAATTTTTACGTCAAAAACAGTTAAAAACTGCGTATGACGTGCTATGGGAAAAGTGAATTATGTGCACATTTTTAAAAATTGTGCGATCCCTACACCAAGTCCTATACTACTTAAATTTTGAATTTTTGAAAGGAGAAAAAAAAAACTCCCATGTAATAAAACCTATTTTCAAGGATAAACAAGCAATAAATTTTGAATTTTGAAAGGGAGAAAAAAAAAACTCCCATGTAATAAAACCTATTTTCAAGGATAAACAAGCAATAAATTTTGAATTTTGAAAGGGAGAAAAAAAAACTCCCATGTAATAAAATCATTTTCAAAGAAAATAAGCAATAAATTTTGGTTCTTATTACTTCCTGCCGCGACAACATGGAAACGATAATTTGAATAATTGTATTTCCCACTGAATTCTAGAAGACGTGCACAGAAATGAAGTTACATTTATGTCCAGAAGCAAAACAAGGGCCATCTCAGCATTTGCTCAATGGATCAGGAAACTGGACGAAAAACCTGATCGAGATGGGGTCATTGACCGGAAGCTGTAGTACAATAGTTGTTACAGGTTGTTTATACTCATTTATACAGTCCAAATGGTAAATAATGCATTATGTATCATTGTTAAAATTAATGTTACTTTTCTTGTGATGCTCAGTATAGTCTCTAATTGTATAGAAACAGTTATGCAGCAGAAACGATTTCACTTGGGATTTAAACTTTCTATTGAATTTAATCGTTTAATGTCATCTGGCAAAGTGTTGTAAAATAATGTACATGTATTGTATGTGAATTTTTGTAATGAGCTGTTGATACTGTCACCTGATGAATATGATTTCTACGTCGAGTGTTATAGTAATAGACGTCGGCATTTTCTGAAAATATATTCCCGCCCTTGAGCAAGTCATTTTTACAAAGACCACTGATTCGTAAATAAAAGACACGGTAATGGTAAAATTCCTAGATTAATGAAGAGAGGCTTACATGAATCACGTGGGTGGGATTTGGTTATTATTCGTACAATTCGTTTTGTAATCTAAAAGTCTGGGAGCTATAAGATGTATTTCCCAGAATATTATGCCATATCTCAGGCGGGAATGAACATTCCCTGAAGTATACACAACGAGCAGTTTGAAGGCTGACTGAATTTGCAAGAATTCTGAAGGCGTAGCATAATGAACTTAATTTTGTGTTCAATTCATTTAAATGGACGTTCCATTTAAGGTTTGACTGAATTGAGAGACCTAAAAATTTTGTTCCTTAACATCAGTCAATGGTACACTGTTCATTTTCAATGGAGCACAGAATTGTTTATTTGAAATGGAAAACTGCATTAAAACCGTTTTCTTTTCGTTTACTATTAATTTGTTATTTCGGAACCAATTTGAAACATCTGATATTGTACTATTTACTGTTTCTTTATTGCAAAGGATGTTCGTATCATCCGCAAAGAGAACCGTTCTTCCGTTTCGAATCGTCGAGGGCATATCGTTTACGTAAAGTAGGAACAGAGTGGGGCCTAAAATCGATCCTTGAGGAACTCCACATGCAACGGGCAAAGAGTCGGAAAGGTGCGTACGTAATGTTCCATCATTCCAGTAAGGTATTTCAACTCTCTGAGATCGTTGTTTAAGGTACGAACATAACCAGTCTAGAGCAATACCACGAATTCCATATGAAGGTAATTTGGAAAGTAAAATGTCATGATCAATGACGTCAAAAGCTTTTGAGAGATCTAAAAATAATCCAATAGGTGCCTCGTTTTGATTCAATGATGAGGCGACATCTTTAAGAAAAGAAAATATAGCTGTTTCCGTTGATTTTGATTTTCTAAATCCATGTTGGCAATCTGAAAGCGCGTCGTGTTTAGTGAGAAAGGTTTCCATTCGTACGTAAAAAGTCTCTCTAATATTTTGAAAAAGACTGATAGAAGAGAAATGGGCCGATAATTTTGCAAAACCTTATTTATTATGCAAAACCTCTTTCTCGACTTCACCCGCTATTGATATCGATATAGCTGTCGATTGCTATAACGTTCCGACATGGAAGAGCTCCCTACTTGGGAACGAACGATAAAACAAAAAGTAAAATGGATATGTTCGTAACCTCATTTGAACGTGGATCTCGCCTTAGTGGGGCATTTTACTATTCCGTTCATAAAAATTAATGTTGGCAGTGAAACCTGACGACGAGGATGAAAATAATGGTGACTATGAACTTTTAATATTACAACTAATGTTAGTCTTCATAAGAAATAAAACACCTCTTTGAAAAATATATAATTAAATGAAATACAAAAACAAATATCACAATATTATTTTCAAACATACACAAGTGCTGCTGCTATTAGTGCTTAGCTTGTAAAGTTTTTGCTCAATGAAACTTTATAAGCATGGACCCAAACATCGTGATTTTAGAGAGAGGGAATGCGTAAATATTTGGATTAAAAAGAGGAAGGCGAATCGGTGATTTTGACGCACCCGGATACAAAGGCTTGTCCTGGGGCACGGAAGTCTCCTGCGGCTGAATACTTGTGGCTCTTGAGAAGTTTAACAATACATCACAAGAAGATCACAAGAACATAGTTTAACAATACATCAGTTTAACAATAACAAAGTTTAACAATACATCACAAGAGCATCACAAGAAAAGTAACATTAATTTTAACAATTATACATAATGCATTATTTACCATTTGAACTGTATTAATCTGTATAAACAACCTGTTACAAGTATTGTATTGCAGCCTTCGGGTCAATGACCCCCATCTCGATCAGGTTTTTCGTCCAGTTTCCCTGATCCATTGAGCAAATGCTGAGATGGCCCTTGTTTTGCTTCTGGACATAAATGTAACTTCATTTTCTGTGCACGTCTTCTAGAATTCGGTGGGAAATACAATTATTCAAATTATCGTTTCCATGTAGTCGCGGCAGGAAGTAATAAGAGCCAAAATTTATTGCGTATTTATCCTTGAAAATAGATTTTATTACATAGGAGCTTTTTTTTCTTCAAAATTTAAGTAGTATATGACTTAGTGTAGGGATCACAGAATTTTAAAATGTGCACACAATTCACTTTTCCCCATAGCACGTCATACGCAGTTTTTAACTGTTTTTTGACGTAAAATAAATAAATAAATACATATTGAAAAATTAACGGCAATATTGCAATTGCTAGTGATAGTAGAATTTCTCAATTTAAATTTTTAAAAATCTCATTTTGAAAAGAAGGCTATAGCGTTATAAAAATAAGATTAAGCATTTTGTAGTATTTGTTGAGAAAATTATTATTAACGAAAGACTATTTGAAATAAAAAAATACTATTTTGATGCTTTTTAGATTTTTCCATTATTAGGAAATAATATTATTTCGCCATTTGTGAACTTCAACAAATACAAACGCTTAAGAAGTAACTCATCCGCCGTAGGCGAAGAGCTTTTGTGTTCTTCCCATGACTCCGTACAGCAGCCAACTGAGGTAGCTGGGACCCCTTGAGATGACCCTGAACGCTCAGGGCTGTCGGGATCAGTTTTTCAATTGTTATTTATTTTTACTTTGTGTTGTCAGCTGAATCTTAATTATAAATGAATAAACACGGCCACTCTCAAATTAAATGATTTCAAACATCAGTGTGTTGGTGTCGATGTTGCATCCCTAATTAGAGAGCGAACACGAAGGAAACCATAAAATGCAATTTAGCGGTTATATCGCTGATTCACGACCATTTTGCTTTTTGGGATTCATTTCGCATTTTATTGCAGATTGAAAACCTTCAGAAATATCTCACTGACCGTCAAACACATCACTATTTGTTTTTTTAAGCGGTTGGTAACATTTCGCATTTTTAGCTATTGGTAAAAATCACCATCTCAGCAATTGCCGAAAACCGCGTACCAAAAATGCGCGGCAGATCGTTTGCATGTGAACCTAGCTTTAGCCAACTTAGCTCTCCACTCTCGCCGACGCAACACTCAAAACCAAAGCGAAAAGAAACATCCTTGTTACCAGGTCATTGGGAGAATAGTCTTGGGTTTTCGAATTCAACATTCATTTTCTGTAGTGCGTTTTACTAACTTTCTGGAACATCCCATCATGCACTGGGAGGAACTTCAGCGGAATACAAGTATTTACTACCACTTCCACTTCGTTGCATCTGCTGCGTACTGTGAAAAATCATGGGATTTATTATTGAATTCCTTGGAATAGAATCGAGAGAAGAGCAAAAAAGCGCCTTTTAAGTTGATATTTCGTATTAAAATTCCTTAATTTGTAACAAATGAATTTCATTTGCTTTGAACTTCTATTAATTTTCTCATTCAAAGTGGTTGAAATGATCCGATTAAAGAATTCAATCAATTTTTTTACACGTCTTCCTGTTTTTTATAATCAAGTGAAAACTATGCATTTGGCATCTTGACAATTCTTGGATGTATTTACTACTATGAAAAAATTATTTTCATATATGACGATTATTAAAAACAAATTCAGAATTGTTCTTTCGCTAGCGTTGACAAACTCCAACATATGTTTTGCCGTTAATCAATTTTTCGGAATCAAGGACCAACGAAACGGATTCTGGTTTCACCACGCGTTAGAGGAGGTACTTTACATAGCCACGGGATTTATCCACATTTTCCGTTTCCAGGGCCCGACAATAAGAGTTTTTATCCCGAAAATTCGCCCTTTTTCCGGCGCACGATTACATAACATTGTCTTCTAGGGAATTAAGTGCGAGAAAGTAAAATTCGAAATTGTATTTGAACTTGCTGAACCCATGCGTTTATATCCCAAAGGAATATCTGCAGAAAGGTACAACAGAAAAATACAGCATATGCCCTATACGGAACGTCGATACTTCCCCCCCCTCCAATATATATTTTATTGTGTCATGTCGTTTCGTATTTATTCTCTAAGACATATGAAATGAGGAAGGTTTGCAAATTCTGTTACAACACATTCACTTTTCATTGTGAACACAGAGTTAAAACGTGTTTCTGAATATATAATTGAAATGTTTTATATTTACCAAGATCTGGACCTTTAATTTGCAGTGAACAGTAGCAGAAAATGCTGCTGACCACCTTAATTTAAAAACGTAATGTTTCGCTTGTAATTATAATCAGCGAACGTTTTTTTAAGAACACTTGTTCTTAAAAAAATCTCGCTATCTTCGCTTTGATAACTGCCCCGCCCTACCCTGCCCCGTCACACCTTGCCCACGCTCCTCCCCGCCCTGTCCCACCCGCCCCACCGCCACGCCGGGCCCCGCCCCGTCCCGCCACGCCACGCCAGCCACCCCGCCACGCCACCCCCGCCACGCCACGCCCCGGCCCACCCGCCACGCCCCGCCTCCACGCCACGCCACGCCACGCCACGCCCCGCTACGCCCCGGCCCACCCGCCACGCCACGCCACGCCTAGGCCCACCCGCCTCGCCACGCCCCGACCCACCCGCCACGCCACGCCACGCCGCGCCCCGCCACGCCCCGGCCCACCGCCACGCCACGCCACGCCACGCCGCGCCTCGCCACGCCCCGGCCCACCCGCCTCGCCGGGCCCCGCCCCGCCACGCCCGCCACGCCACGCCCCGGCCCACCCGCCACGCCACGCCACGCCACGCCACGCCCCGGCCCACTCGCCTCGCCACGCCGCGTCGCGTCGTGTCACCGGTGCTCGCTCCCAGTTCGCCGGGGCCGTTTTACGAGCCCCGTCAGGTCTTTACAGTTCATTGGTCGCTTGAAAAATTTACGACTTCCAAAACGGAATTTGGCAGCGTGGCATGTTTCTGTTCGGATATAACTGTGAAATTTAGTGAGAAATGTTGCGCTGTATATTGTGCAATTTATATATTTGATACGCTCGTATGTATGCCGCGCGACATGCCGCGTATATGGGCGGGTTATATAAAATACTACGGGTAGTATTTCGGGTTAAGTTTGGAAATCTGATATTGAACGATCGCTAATGGTGTGTATTGAATGACCCACAGTAGTATTTATAGTTTTGTTGCGTGCAACGCGCGAGTGCGAATGCAGTGGCGATCGTGAAAGTTGTGTAGTTGGTGAGAATGAAGCTTTCGAACATCATTGCGTGAAGATTGTTTCTCGCTTATTTAGCTTAGTCATTTTGAGTTTGCCTACCCCTCTCGCGATAACTGTAGATATGATTTTTCGTGTTTATTGTGGTTTAAATAAAACCGAGCCGCAATTGATCGTCCCAAAACGGAGTGGATTGCGCAATTCTTGCTGACGTACGTTTCAGTGTATGATGTGTTACATTGCGCAAGGATTAATATTTCTGATAGCCTCGATCCATCGCAGACTAATGCGTCGGGCTATATATTGGATTCCCTTGAGTCGCATTTCAGAGAGTTGTTGCAAGTTGGGACTAAGTCCTCATCGTTCTAGTCAACGCCGCCGCCGCCGCCGCCAGAGAGAAAATGCCCGGAATAGAATTAAACGAATTAAATAATTATTCCATTTCCCTTCCTGCTGAGTGAGGTGGGGGCTTGGGGGGGGGGAGGTGAGCGAGCGTAATTCTCGGGCCCTCCCTTTTCGCGGCGTCCTCTCCCTCTCCCTGTTCCTCCTCGTTCCCTTTCGTTCTCGCTCCCACTTCACTTGTAATGAAGAGCGCAGTCGGGCGCGCAACTGATTATAGGCTCTAAAGAATTCTGTATTATCGCGTACTGTTGGGTATCCACAGCACTCATTTTCCGTTCCAGTGCGCACTTTGATGTTGATCTGTAACCTGGAAGAGGTGCTGCCTGTATTGCTGGTTAGCTGTGCACCACCGCCGCCGCCGCCGCCCCTGACGCTACTGCTGTTAACGCCCCCCTCCCCCACCGCCGACCCCTCCATCGTCGCTGGTGGAGTAGCAGATCCTGTATGTGGGTGGGAACGTGCGTTATTTATTTTTTTCTGTAGCAGCAACCGCCTGGCGCGAGAGATCTGGGAGAGCACACAAGCTGGAGTGAGTGAAAGGGTGGGTTATTGTGATAACAATATGTATGTATTTTTTTGTTGTTGTTGTTATTTCGGATATTGCCTTTGTAGTTTTTTTTTTTTTACAGTCGGTTGCATTTCAAGTATCCCTTGTAGCATTTTCATATGTTTGTAAATGTGTCGGATTCCATTATTGCCCATTGCTTCTCTCTAACTCATCTTGTATGTACGAGGCTTTGTACGGATGGACTAGGTGGAAGCTCATTCATGCGTTGAAAAACGAATGCCTGATCACGGCGATGTTTCTGAGCGTGTTATCTTCAATGCGGTGTATCCTTTTGTAGAGTTTTCATTATCGCATGCGTTTGCATTATTTTGTGTATACAAATGATAGATTATAAAAGAAATTTTGTTATTTTTCTGTGAAGTTCATACACATTCATGTGTGTAAAAATAAATTATTTAAGACGTTTCTGATTATTTCAGTGCTAATTAATGAGAAAAGTAGTGAATAGAATGTTGAAAGTACAACTTAACACACACGTATATGGCGGGTCAACTCCGAAAAATGGTAGTGTTCGAGTAATTGGGGAATTAGTCATTACCTGTTTAGATTGGACTATTGATGTAATATTTCAAACTTCATTCGATTAATTCGACGGCATTACACGTCGGACGCTTGCTGAACTAAAGTGACTTCCAAAGTAAGACGTATTATGTGTACGCGAGAGAATAATTTTTTAATGTTTATATATATTGTTATATATAAATCATGAATTGTGCCTTGGTGGGTAAGCTTACTTGCCTCCGAACGCCCAGTCCCCTGGCGGATGCCCGGCCAAATTCAATCCCATTGGCCATCTCAGGTTGTAGTGAGACCTCCCGTTGCGTTTTCCCAAGACACACAGTTCGGGTATAGTTAACTGAGACCGATATCTGGTGGAGAAACTTAATGGCCGTACTTATAAACCTTTGTCAGGGGCCTGCCAGGCCTAGCAGGCTGCCTGTGTTCGATTTTGCGATTTATGAACGACCCCCAGCCAATTCCAGTCGACCCCTTGCCCTCCCAGCCAGCCCCCAGATGGCAGGCCCCTAGGAGCTTTGCTGGTAGAGCTTCATAAATACGACCCTAAGAGTCATACCCAGGAGCTTCAGGGGGACACCCACGGGACGGGCCTGCACGTAAAAGGCCGCGCTGGGGATTGGCTTGAAAGGAAGCCTGGATCGAATATATGGGTGGGACTGTGCTCGATGACCGTGTCCTCATAACATAACCTATACGATACAAGTATAATGAATTAATTTTAATTTTTGCTTTCTTCTTTGACGATGTATCTGAAGCATGGGTTTATTTCCAACATCAAGTCATCTTCATTACTTATGATAAATGTATGGATGAAATTTCGTTCATTTGATTCACTCATACTCCGTATACATTTGAAATCACCCAAGAAAAGTGTTATAAATTGTGAAAATACTCTAACATTTTGAGAGATTACAATGTAAATAGAAATATCCTGATCCAAATTGTGCACTAGTGTCCAATTCAGGAAATGTTTCATACAGTCCTTCAGTAGCAACTGCTAATTTGAAAGTAGTTACCTACATTAAAAGAGACAGTAAGTGTTTTAAGTTGTAATTTGTCAGGGGCAAAATTTAATATGAAGACAGAGAGCTAAATTTATTGTACTTCAAGAGCAGCTTAAAATATCCGAGAGAAACTTGGTGTAAAGAGATATCTCAGACAATAATCCAGAAATGTCAGGAAAAACAGGAAGGTTATGTGGCCCATTGATGAATTTGTGGCAAAGAGAGGAAACTTGAAATCAGAATCTCTCTTGTCCGACCTTTTTTGGGGTGATTGTTTTTGTTATGTTATAAATCGTAAACCTTTGCCCGTTTTTTATTCTATAATATGCATTTTCTTCACAGTAGGGTACATAGCGAATCTACCGATAGCCAGTTAACATGCGTAAACGGTCTTTTGCTATGAATGTTTAGGACAAAAGAGCAGATCCTTACAGTGATGAATACTTTATGCAATTCTTACGTTTTCGTAGCTGAATCTTCGTTAATTTACCAGTAATTCTTCATTGTATCTCATTCATTAACGATATAACATTGTATTTCTATTGTCATTGAAAGATTAATCAATTTAGAGCCTTTCACTGATATATCTTTTCCTTTCTAGATGACCTCATGAATTTAATCATCATATGAAGACTTTTTATCATGTTTATTACTGCAAGTTTATTTCTTCATTGAGTTAAATAGCATCAGAAGTTTTAGTATTTCTTTCCTTTCAGATATCTTTATAATATCTCATCTAACAATGTTTCATTGAGCAGAATAAAGTCTTCTATCAATGGTCATGTAGATATTGATTAATAATTCTGCATCTACACAAGTTTCAAATCAGATGATCATTAATTAGAAATTACAATTCTTTGACAACAAAATTGTTCCAATTTGATTGAAGACATTGGGTATTGTATATGCTTCGAAACATATTCTGATGTCGAAAATAACGTTTTACCGACGGCTGACATCACTTCTTATTAGTACTTGAAGAAATTTACAAACAAAATACCCATAAAAATACTCCATTTACTTCACAACGCACATAACGCTAGCAGATGATGAATTTAAAAGTTCGTGGCATCTCTACTGGTGTATTTCATCCTAAGGTGTATTGAATCTATGTAAAACCAAACGAAGTGTTAACATTTTGTCTTCTATTCATTATGCTATGATCTCAGAAAAAACAAATTCATCAACGAAGTATGATTTATCAAACGGATATCCACAATCGGTGATTACCGACTGTGATTGCTCTTTATCTTCAGATTGTAATGATTTTATCACCCTCTTTAGAATACCTTTTAAATAAATTAAGGTTTTTGCATCATTAAAATCATAGCTCCTTTTAATGAATCTTGGAATCGTTAGATCGTTTCACTTGAAACTTTCTGAACATTGTAAAAATATATTTGTTTTGAATTCTTGAAAGGTACATTTTCTTTAGAGTTCAGTATAACTACCTTCAGAAATCGATGTACTTGAAGTTTCTTAACATAAATTTAATGAAAATTTCAAGGTGAATTCGTAACGTTATCCAGTAATTTGCTTGGATACGCCTACAGAAGGTGAGAACAAATTAGGCAGCAGGTTGTTTCATTTAGGAATAAAACTCATTCTGTTTCGTCATCAAATGAAGTGCCATTGATCACACATACGTGCTGAATTTGGAGACTGATTTCGACGGTTTGAAATGTCCATAGTTTAAAAGCAAACTTCCAATAAGCAATAAGAGATCACTAATATATTCTTGGGTCGATGGCATTTGTAGTTGTATCTTCATTATGTATCTTTGTGAGGCAAAAAATAGATGAGAAAATGTTCGTGCCCATAACACTGGCATCCTGACCATTGTGACAAAATTATGTCGTATGTCTCTTAAAGTTTCAGTGCGTTAGTACTCGTTTGAAGAATTTTATTTAATAATCATAACCATGAACCAAATGTCTTGTCAAATTTCCTCGTAGAAATCTCTCAGAAGAATTCTTTATCGAAATCGTTATGAAGGTTCGTAATGTATTCGTTGTGTATTTTATAGAGTTCAGACATCATGTAGGAATGTTGTAAATTGTCGTTATGAATCAGGTGGTTTGTGTGATAAGTAGTACGATTGCCTCCCCGCTGTCTCATTAGGAAGGAGGATGAACGTAACGCACAAATCGAGATTTCAGCATTTGCAGGTGACTATCACGAAAGGACTTATTAATTCTTCTTTAATATTTTTGCTGTGAGAAGTGAATTCGCTTATACTCTTAGTTATCATTAGTAATTCCTCGATTCCATTAATATAATTCCGATAAAGTCACGGGTTATGCAGCGACGAGGGAAGTATTTGAAAATTTACAATACACGAGAGGTATTTAATGTCTATTCCACGAGTAGAGACTATTCCAGGAATGAACTTGCATCCAATATAGTTTCAGAATGCACCAAATATTAATTACATTAATATATTGTATTCAATATCTCTTGAGTTCAGCGACGATTATTTCTCATAGTAACGTACCGCACAGCAAACTGCCATTGTCCAATACAGAGATGAATATTAACAGTTTCGTGTGCTGTTTCACAGCCTATTGGCAAGTAGTGAGGAAGAAGTATTAAAAAACAGTAAGAAAATCGATATTTTCTTATGGACACAATTCGGATTAGCACATACTAAAATAGTGGTGCTATTGAATGGCACAAACGTTCTCGGAGTATTTAATTTTCTAAAGTTTTTTGGTCTGGGCTAGCTTTTCGGTCTTGCCCCATTCAAAAAGTTTGAAGAAAAAGTTTGGGGCCGTTTTAGAGAAGATGCGTTTGAGCATTTCTGAAAATGCGGAATTTTGAGCTCGTTTTCGCAGAAAAGTTTTGGTTTTCGAGAAACTTTATCAGACATCATTTAAAGCACATGTACTCGTAAGTGCAATAATGTGAAAAAATCACCGCTGATGTAAATATGAACGACGTGAGAGGCTGGTCAAAAGAAATTAAGTATTTGTAATTTTTGAAGAAACAAAAGAATAGAGCAATATAGCGTTTATTTCAACTTGTGGAGTACATTTAGCACTATCCTTACCAAAAGTTTAAAGAAGAAATTTGGAGCCGTTTTAGAAAAAAAAAATTACTTTCTCGCACTTACTAACGTAAGAATAGAAAGTATTGTAATCGTGCGCCGGAAAAGGGCGAATTTTCAACACGAAAGTTATTGCCGAGCCCTGGTAACGAAAAACTGGATAAATCCTGTGGATAGTTGCTAAATATAGAAAAAAATTCCTATATAAAACGTTTTGAAGAAAACGAGTAGATTTTGCGTAATTTCTTCTTGAAAGTAATGAAATATATGCAGGTGTCACATCAACTATGAACCACGAGAACTATGTATGATGTATATGACTAACCGATAAACAAGATGAAATCTGAATACAGATGGAAATAAGCGTTTTTGCCGAGAATTGATATTATTCGCCAAGCGAATGCACATAGTTTTGACAACGCTGCGCTGGCAACAGCGCGTTGCTCACTTCTTAGTCGGTTTGGACGTTTCCAAATAATGGCTGAGGTGTTAGTAGCGCAGAAAACTCAGTATTTCAATATTACGTTACTGTTTCAAATAACGCGAGAAAGTATGTGTTGTTGTACCATCACTAGTTAAAATTTTATACATTGCGCAAAACCTAAAACAAGTTTCAAAAATAATGAACCTGACCTTAATGAAAGAATTAACTATGGAGAAAAAGTTTTACTTGAAGGAATAATCTGTATCTTCAATTTTATAGTTGTCAGAAGACTCCGAAAGGAATCCAAACTTTTGAAATTTTCGAAACTTCAAAGTTAACTGTGAAAAACGGCCACATGCCATCGTTGTAAGTGTATTTTACTGTATTCTTTCAAAAAATGTAAAGAAAAATTTAGAACCACTTTGAGAAAATTTTGAAAGTGTCCCAGGGACTTCAAGTATCCCAAATTTTAAATATTTTTTTAAATTAAAGCTTGGAGTCGAGCTCGATCGATCGGTAATATCCATTTTGGAAAGATCTCTACGTATAGTTTAGGCGCTAATGATGTTCACGGACGGACGGGCGCCCAAACGTGTCTATCTGTTGAAATCAAGAAATGGATTTTCCGCAACACTTCATAACTTTCTCTATACTACGTGTATTACTAGAGTATTAATCCCGAGTGTGCGCCTTCAACGGCTGCGCGCGGCTGGCCCCTTCCCACCCACCATACTCCAGCGTTGTAAACAACGAACCCGCCCTGAGGTGCACCGGCCACAGATACACCATCCATTGCACATGTGAAGGAACAACTGTGCGTGTGCTTCTCCAGACGGTTCTGTAGTAGGTCGATAGTGAAGTGCGACGACGGTTCTAAGGGACAAATAGTGCCGTGATGCATACTACCCCACAAGAGTTAGTGGCAAGTCGAGCTGGCTGACTATAAGACCACGCAACTTGTGAAAGTGATGAGAGTAATGTGCGTCCGTATACGAGAAAGTAAAAATGTAGTTAAACGTTATTGTGTTAATTTCATGAATGGAATCAATGTAATTCTCAACGTACTTTAAATTGAGATCCCCAGTTCAAAATAGTGAATATATTCAATAGTTTAGTGTATGCACCGTTGTAGTATATTAGACATACTTCTAAGTAACATGATAGTTATATTCTTTTTTCCGAAGTCGATTTCCACTAAAATACAGTTTACATAATGGCGTATATCGAGAGGTCCAGTGCGATGACGCAAAGAATCTCGTCACGAAGACAAATACCTGGTGCTATTCTTCAGTGTCCAACGCGTTAATGTTACATTGCTCCATAAGGGGCTTTTATATTTTCCATGTTGCTATCTCTGGATTTTCTTCCATTACTACTTCATCAGCGGCATACAAGGATGTGTAATCCTGATTTAGGTGGTAAGTATAGGTTTTCCTGACAACCCAAAAAGTGTTTTATTTTAAAAAAGGACGATTAATCCACCTGTCCGATGGCAAAAAAATATTTAATAGTTATTTTCGCAATGACATTGAATCAAGCCTTCAAAAAGGACTGTATATTTCCTTATCAAGTAGGTCTTAAAATATAGTAGAAATTGTAAATTGCGCACTGTACTTCGAGCTGTTTGGTTTGGTTTGTTTTTTCGTGTTTCCGGGCGCGTCAACTGCTTTGGTCATTAGTCCTGTTAGTGTAGTGCATGTTTTCTCTCGGGCGATGGCGGTGATCTTCCCCCGCTGGATGGCGAGATCCGGCGCCGACCTACCGTCGGCTAGTGGGTTTCCCCTAACCAGGACTCTCCCACCAGCGGGCACCGCCCGCCGGACAAGCTCTAAGCTCCCGACCGGGCTCCCGGAATATGTGGTAGTGTAGTGCATGTTAGTGTGTGTGTGTAAGGGAAGAGGATAGGACAAGGAAGAGGAAGGACAGATCGGCGCGGTCCGTGGCCCGTTTGGTAGGGTACTGCTCCGGCATTCGCCTGGTGTTGATCGGAGAAACCCCGGAAAACTACCGATCAGAGCAGCCGGCCGCTAGAATTCTCCTCCAGACAGCGACTGAATTCGACCTAGCTGAAAAGCTAGGGTCGAAAATCCTGCCGCCGTTAGGACTCGAACCTCGAGCTGTTTGATGAAGGAAGGCAGTGAGGGAGGGTTCTTATATTAAATAACAATATAAGAAGGACTTAAGGATTCCTTGTACCACTTACAGATATCGCGAGAAAGTTTAAATTTTTTTTCAAAGTTTCAGCCTTGTTTTTTTTAGAACCCTTGTAACCGCCTGAAACCTTGAACTGTACCTAAAGACCAACTTTTTACTCGTCACTGTGATTTATGATGTTCTATTTTTTCGACGCACGGGTGCTAAAATATGACGGACAGGCGAATATGCAATTTGGATGGGTTCATCTATTTGCCGAGTTTCGACATTTCTACTAATTGAGTGCTCTTCTACAAAGGGTGCTATCACACTAGCAATTTTTAAATACAACTGCGGTTTTCAATCAAATTATCTGTGTAATTTATTTGTTATGGAGGTTGCGTGTGATTTTAATTTCAATGAATGTGTATCCATTGTATTTTCATTGCTTTGGTTCACTGAGTTGTATTGTTAATTTAATTGGGGTCAGCGTAGATCGCAAAGGTAACGAGAAAAAGTTGTTTCATTTGGTATTAACTTATTATGAAGCAGAAAATATATAATTGTTTATTACATGTGATTGAAATATTTTGTTCGTAATAACAGGTAAAACGAGACTAAGCAAATTGGCATCGTAAATTTTCGATATAGAGGCAATTTTCACTGATTCAAACAAATGCTTGCCTTTACTTATTGCACAATATTGTGTATTGACAATGTTTTCCGTAAGTTGCACGCTGCGAACCAACATTACACTCTTAATGTTTTGCAATTTGGAGGACTTGTAAACTGAAGTATTAGATACACGTCTTCTTTGATGACGTTTTTGGATGCTATTCTAACCTATCCTAAATCCACGACATAGTGTTACAGGAATTAGTATTGTGTTTTGAAGGTAATAGAAGATTTTCAAATAAACATAGTTATAAATTGTATTTTAACACTTTATCTCCATAATCTGTATTTTATGTCGAAGTTAATAAATATTTCAAGAACTCATTAATATCTGTGAATTATTTTGTCATTTGGGATTTGAAAAATCATTTTAAATTTTAATGATGTTGCCACACCTATTCACCAATAATGTTACGGATCAATACAATCGTTATTGGTGCTTTACCGAAGCAAAATTCCTTTTTTCTTTTCATGATTTCTTTTTGTAATGTTCTGATTAATTGTACTGTTTTCTGGACAAGTTAAATTTCATTTCCGAGGTGCAGTTTGAAAGTGAAGTACAACCCCTGTCTAACCAGCGGTATCATTTTTGCATTTCAGAAAGTACTTTTCCCCCATCACCATTTAGGCTCCCGGTTCTGTCTTCATTTGCCGACTACCCTCTTTTTACATTTTGATTCTTCTTTTTCACAATGACCGCTAGCTTTCGGCGAACTTCGCCGAGAAAAAACGTTCGCGACTGCTACCTTCTCTGGCTCGGAAGTTTTGAGTTTATGGATATTATTCATTATTAGAGGCGGCGCAGACGTTTCGGTGATTTGTTCCCCGGGATATTCTGATTAAATGAGAGCGCGGCCGGGCCCGGGAGGGGGGAGGGAGATCGCATCACAATTGTGCGCACGCACAGTTGTGCTGCCTGCGAGCTGAATCTGCCTAATACCGTCTCCCGCCCCCGCGCTCTCGTAAGGGGGAACGTAAGCCAAAGCTGAACGGCCCTGGTCGGAGGGGGGAAAGCATTGGCTTCGGGTTTGAATTATTTAATGTGTTGATATTGATCTCTGCAACAAAACATTCAGATCTGCAATCAAAAGGGGTTGGCGAAGAGGGATGGATGCCCTGGCTCAGGAAGGGGAGCGGAGTGGAGAAATCGCTCCACGGATTTTTTTTGTGTGGGCGTGTCCCCTTCTTCCCCCTTTATTGATTTTGCGCGAGTGCTTTTGTTCTGTGTTCCATGTCAAATAATTTCGCTTTTGGTCGTCTGTGCCCGGTGGCCATGTTTGGCGAACATTCAAGGTGCGCCACGTTATCGTTAGGAGGATGTTATATTTTCGAAATGAACGCGGCGTGGCGGGTCGCGTCGATGCAGTGTTCTTATTGTTCTCGTCGATTCGCATAGTAATGTCGCGTTCTGTCTGCCGGGCCCTGCGGGGGATATTTTAATGCACGAGAATGTTTTAATTCGGCCGGGGATACATTGAGCTGTGTTCGTAAATTTCAGACGTTATGAAGGAGTGTGAAGATCAAAGCTTCATCTGAAACGCGAACTTCAAAAGAATAGGAATTTTTATTGGATGTTACTTCGTGTAATTTCGTCCCAAAATTAACATGAGAGCAATGCCAACTGTTCTCTTCTGTTGCTAAACCTTTGGAATAATGTTAGGTCTGAAAAGGTGATACGTTCTCAATGAAAAATAATGAATCATTAACTTTTTATGAGAATTTATTCACATTTTAAGTCGATGTCGGTTAAATTAAATAAGTATCGACGTCAGTAATCACAATTATTGTGTTCTTGAAAATATGCAGATCGTAGAAACTTCATTAATAATATATTCATATAATAACTTTTATATTGCCCTTAAGGGAGCACACACATAGTTACAAATTCCAAATTATAAATTATTTTTCACATCTACAGAATAATATAAAAGATAATTTCATGTAAATGTAGATCGGCAGTGGGATTACATTTGTGTTCAACGTAAAGATTAAACGTTTCAACGTTCAGTGCTTAAGCATATTGGGCGTTTGCAGAATTATTCAATATTGACATAGCTGAAATTTGACTTTTGACCTTATTATTGCGATGGTTTTCTCATTAATCCTGTTGGAGTGATTGAATCCTTTTTGAATTATTTACGAAGGTTACGAAAATAAACTGCTGGTTCAGTATCTCTCGCGAGGCAAGACTGAAGACTATTGCGTTCCTTCTGTGTTTGAGTTTTCTTTTGGAATGCTTATTTTTACTTCCCTGAATGGTTACTGCTGGCGTATTTTTCGCGAAATTCCGTGAAATGCTTACACTAGTAATATTTTGAATCGTTCGGAGTAGTATGAATTTTTTTGCGTCGACATGCACTAAATAAACCTTTACTCAAAAATTTTAGGTTTAGTGTACGCTCGTTTTTCTTACGAACGCAGTTCTTGGAATTCTAGTGTGCTTGTGTCTCTGTAGAAGCTGGACGGATGGTAGTTTATGCTCTCTGTACCTTTCTGTATATCTTAAATACGCTGAATAAGTGGAACAGAGCCAAATAGCCAGAAGAGATCTTCAGAACTACGTACTATATACGATACTCGTATTTACGTTATTAAAACGGTACTGGGATTTATTTTTAGTTTTTGAACTTAATAGAGCCACGATCTATTACAGTACATAGTTAAAACAATCACCTATAATGTGGTAATCCTACGGATCTGGTTAAATAAAATCATAAACAATTTATATATATTAGATTTATTTTAGGAATCACAGAATTTTGAAAATGTGCACAGAATTCACTTCTCCCCATAGCACGTCATACCCAGTTTCAACTGTTTTTTGACGTAAAATAAATAAATAATAAAAAAAAGATCTTTATCACACTGACACACGAGCATACAGCTCGCACCAGGAGAATTTACTGTTGACGCATTCTAAAGATGTACGCTTGATAATTACGTGTTAAGCGCTGGGTTGACATCAGTTTGTTATTTTGGGAGAAACATTTTATTTCAGAAACGACAAATTTGAATTTGCCATATGATGCATTTTATTGATCCATCTCTATCAAAGATTATTGCTATATCACATTCTTTGGTACAGAGCAAATATAATTGGTATCTTCCATGAATTATTCCGCGGTTCTAGAATGGAACAACGATATTTCGAAGGTGAAGGGAAAATACGAAGTTTGTTTATGAGATTCCAGGAAATCTCGATAATACGAAAATCTAATAATAGAGATTTTCTTTCTGTAATGTTAATGTTAATATTTAAGTTACCAGTTAAGCGGTTTCCACGTTGTAGAGATATATCGATTAGTGGAAAATTAGACTTTTCTTCTAGAACTGTAAAGGGTTTTCTGAAACATTAGAGGGTTTTTTGGAACTATAGAGGTTTTCTGGCAACTTAGAGGTTTTTGGAACTATAAAGGGTTTTTTCATCGATGTGTAGAGTAAGTTTTCTCGCAGCGTAGATGGAGTTTTCTCGCAGCGTAGATGGAGTTTTTCGCAGCGTAGATGGAGTTTTCTCGCAGCGTAGATGGAGTTTTCTCGCAGCGTAGATGGAGTTTTCGCAGCGTAGATGGAGTTTTCTCGCAGCGTAGATGGAGTTTTCTCGCAGCGTAGATGGAGTTTTCGCAGCGTAGATGGAGTTTTCTCGCAGCGTAGATGGAGTTTTCTCGCAGCGTAGATGGAGTTTTCTCGCAGCGTAGATGGAGTTTTCTCGCAGCGTAGATGGAGTTTTCTCGCAGCGTAGATGGAGTTTTCTCGCAGCGTAGATGGAGTTTTCTCGCAGCGTAGATGGAGTTTTCGCAGCGTAGTTCTCGCAGCGTAGATGGAGTTTTCTCGCAGCGTAGATGGAGTTTTCTCGCAGCGTAGATGGAGTTTTCTCGCAGCGTAGATGGAGTTTTCTCGCAGCGTAGAGGGAGTTTTCTCGCAGCGTAGAGGGAGTTTTCTCGCAGCGTAGAGGGAGTTTTCTCGCAGCGTAGAGGGAGTTTTCTCGCAGCGTAGAGGGAGTTTTCTCGCAGCGTAGAGGGAGTTTTCTCGCAGCGTAGAGGGGGTTTTCTCTAATTGGAACGTTTCGCTAAACAGTTGTTCATTTTTGCATTCAAGACGAGACTGCTTGTTCCGTAGCTCTTCCGGAATGGGAGTCTCCTCTTTCCCCTCGCGTGGCGGCGGCGGCATCGATGGCGGCGGCGGCGGGGTGGCTCGTCCGATCGATTGGCACGTGTCAACCACCGGCGGCCACGTGGACCGGACCGCGCCCCGCCACGCCGCGGTGCGTCACGCGCCGCCCAACCGCGACCCGCCTCGCGGCGCGCCAGCGCGTCACGTGCCTGGCGGCGGAATGCGCGAAGCAAGTTGTTTCGGGCCTTCCCTTCAAAGGAAGACGCTGTGCGTTAATGCCCCATCGCAAACGGGTTGTGTGTTTGTGTTTCGACTGGGATTTCTTGAACTCGAATGGTCACCAGGCGTTGAATTTGGTATGATAATGATGGTTTAGAGCCGAGTACCTGGCTCTAAGTCGTCAAATGAAGAGTCTGGTGTAATGCTCATGTGTCTCTTAGTATTGGATGCATGTAATATTGTAAGGGGGCTGCTTTTTAAAAATGTTAAAATATGGAATTATCTGAATCTTGTGAAGTACTTGAGGTGTATTTTGGATGTCAGATGTTTTGAACACTGTACTACAATGCCTAATTTAATGACCAGGGTCTTATGCCGCAATGTACATAGCATGAAAAAGATGCACAATTTCTAATTGGGTCTTCCAAAGAGACGACCCAATTGTTCTTAAACGGGATGCATAGATGTTTGTGCACTTACTTCCTGCCTCTCAATTTCGTGTTGCAAATAACATTCACTACTTGAGGTGTTGAATTAGTATTTTATTTTTAGATCTGCCTCCGGATACACAGTATCTTATTGAAGCTAAACTAGCGTAATGAAAATAGACAATGGCTAAAAGGGAGATGAGATTTTTCCGAAACTAGCTCGTAGTCTCATCTGTGAATTTTATGACAAACTAGCTCAACCCGGCAGACGTTGTCCTGCTCTCTCTTCTTTCACTCTCTTTTTCCCTCTTTATCTCTCGCTCTTCCCCTTTATCTTTCTCTCCCCCGCTCTCTTTCTCTCCTTTCTCCATCCTGCGCTGCTGGCTCCCACTGGCCCGCTGGCCTTCCTCCGCGTCACTCGGCAACGTCCAGCAATAATGAATCTGGGTTCCCATGATTGGGAATTGCAATTACCTGAAGCGCCATCTTGTGCTGCAGCGCCTTCTAATATAGTTACAAAAAATGAACAGCATAAATTTTCAGCACAAAAATCTCCAAAAACCAAAACACGTTGAGCGCCAACTGTCATGGAGATCGGTCACACGGCTGCCTCCCTATGCTTAATCTGTGATCCTATCGCACTGCTCCTGGCCTCTGGCGGAATATTAGGAATCTGTCTCTTAGTGACAGGTGAAATGTAATGATCGTGGTGCATCTACCAGCATATTAATTAAATTATTTATTTTGCGCCTTTGTGTGTCATAGTCTTTACCAAACTTTGCAAGGACACTGCGTCAAATCCTGAAGACGAGCCTGTAAATATTTATGTGTTCATACACTACTTTTTATGGAATCGATGTCTATTACATGTCGTTGAATTCACTTTTATTAGTATAGATGATGCTCATTTTCGGATTAGGTTCTACTGGATTAGTGCTGGTGGTTATGCGAGTGCTGTTTCAGCCAACTGATGCCGGGGGCAGACGCATTCTGCTCTTTTATGTAATGTGGGCAACGCTGGTTCGAGACAGATGCCTTCTCTTCGCCCCTGCCTCTCATTCTTCCACCATCCCCGCGATATATTCTCACCAAATCATTTATAATCTGATTTGATTATTTTTTGTCAAATAATAGTGAAAAATATATTAAAATATGGGAAGTATAATCTGCACACCACTTCCTTGAACTCCATAATGTCTACCTCAATCTCTCTGCTCTTCAAGCTTAAGTTTGTGCGATAGCAAGACAATTCCGATGAATCTCTAACGCAAACTTCTGGTACACGTCCATCAATTATTCCTGTGTTAAAATGGCTGGTATAAGTGGGATTTTATTAATTAAAAATATGTATTTCATTGTCGCCGCCTCCGCCTGTTCGAAGTTCCCCAGCGATGACCCAAGCACCAATTGTGCTCGACATACGCCATCCACTCTAAAAGTGTAATTCACCAAGATTCGAAGAAAGAAAACACAATCTAGTTTTAAAAGAGTGTGACCAGAGCCGGAATTCATCTTTCGATTGGAAGTCTTGAAGAAGTAATCTTGTACCGTTTTTGAAAAGAATTCATAAAATAATCTATGAAAGCACAATAATAGGATTCACTTCCATGGAAACAAATTTTTTGCCCAAGTTTAATAACGCACACTTTCAAAATCAATTTTGAAACATTCATTACCCAAAACAACCCTGACAAATACACTTCCTTCAAACAAAGCCTTAAGTCTAGACGAATCTATCCTAATTTTTACAAGCAGAAATAAATACAATGACTATATTATTTACAAATTATTAAAACGCTCAGTGTGCTTTGTGAATGACTTAAAGATCAAGATCTATTCTCCCGTTTTTTTCAATTCTAATTAAAGAATAAAACTGTACCTTTTCTATTCTCTCCTCAAAACAAACATTTGTATGTATTCTATTCAGAAATGGAAATCTTCGGAATCAAGTGAATAAGACATTGCTACGGTTTGTAGTATTTAAAGAACGTCTGTTATAAAATTACATAAAATACGAGGTCAACAAATTGTATGAACTTCCTGGCTTTGGCTATCTGCGATTGGAATCACTACCTTGTTCATAATGATGCTGATGCCTATGAATGGCAATATTAACACAAACATGTTCAACTTCATATAATTTAATATTACAGTTTATTGAAGGATCCAGCAAGCCCGACAATGTCAGATTTTGCTCGTTCGGACCCGCGGTGTCGACTTGTCTTCCTGTGATTATTTCTCAAGTGTTTAGGCCCTTTAATTACTTCAAGATTCAAAAGCGGCAGCTACGTCAGGTTGTTCTCGATGTCTTCTTCCTGCAGCACATTTTGGTTTCCCGTTACAACTTCAAAGAAGTGCAATCCAGCTCCAAGTATTCTCCTAGTATTTGGGGATTAATTATCCACCAAAACCATTACCATGAATTTGGGGCGTGTGATACAAAAAAAGCTAAGAAAAAGCTCTGTAAGAAACACTATCAGCATTAGTTCTGTTACAACTTCCTCGCGAAGTTCGCTGCGCCGTACATAATATCTTACAATGCTGCAAGCGTAGCATTATTTAATTGTGATATATTTCGTTACGATTTTAAAGATGTTTTGCGCGTTTATATTTGAACATGATTGAACAATCGAGATCAAAGTACAAGCCCTTTGGTAAGCATTTTCAAAACTCTTTAGTAATATCGTTTTACTCTCGAGTACAAACACTCGTGTACCGTACTTCTCACAACAACGTACCACAGGAAAATGGAATTCGTTTCCTTCTCGAAACGGCGAGCCAAAATTCTGATAAATGTTGCTTCAGCAGTCAAAAATCTGCTCTCTATCAGTCAATTTCAGTAATCTGCCGGTGGTGACTGAGGCACAGGTTCAAACTGTCTCAACCTGATGTAGACGACTTTTATGAGCAGTCCATAAAAGCGGTGAGATAAGTTATAGATGCAGAAAATGGCTTAAACTGTAATGATTTCTCCATTGGTTTCAGTGAATTATACAGCGAGTCACGTAACTTTAGCACTTCCTGCAGTTTTTGAATGGTTGAAGTTATTGCAGTGCAATTTTCACGGAAGTGAATGAGAAAATGGGACATGATACTTCATGATACATGTATTCATATGTACTTCATCATTTGTATTTTACGAGATATTGAGGTCAATTTGTTTTTTCAAATGGAACTATGCATTCTTTATAGTCTATCACGATGAGCCTAAAAAAACGAATCCAATGATAAATATATTGTAATATATTAGATGCGCATTTTTGAGTAATTTTGTGTCTTGTTGCCCACGTCATGACAGACTTAAACAATATGAAGAGTTAAATTTGAAAAAAACGTTACTTCAATATGTCGTAAATACCAGTGACAAAATAGAAATGAAATATTGTATGAATTGGCCCTAATTTCTCATGCACTTCCGCAAAAATTGCATTGCAATAATTTCAACCGTTCAAACACTGCAGGAGGTGCTAAAGTTGTGTGACTCACCCTGAATTCGATGAAATGTACAATGTATTTAATGGAAAAACAATCCTACAAAAGGGTATACTTTTCCTTTACAAACGCAATTTCTACACGTTTCTTAAAATCGAAAATAAATACTGACCGATCATTTTCAATACATCTGACTAAGCGAAAATACCGCTTTTTGAGAGCGGAAAGCTGAAGTATTCATGAAATTTCGAAATTTTCAGAGGATCAGAACGAGCATAAGATTGTTTTTTCACGATGTTTATGGGGCAGAATGAGAAGAATTCTAAACCATCTTCAATAACTCTGTCTCGTATTTGAAACAAGAATGACAGGAACGTGTTGTCAATATGTTTAGTGTGAAAGTACTTCGAAAACGAGGGGTTCTTGATAAGGGCAAGGTCTGAAGTCATTCTCGACTAATTTCGAATTGGGTTAAGGGCTTTTAAGGTTTCACTTAGGTATTTAATCGAGAAGTCGTTACTCATCCGTCTTTTTTAGATAGCTTTGCCGAACTAGTCTATTCTGTAATCTCCAAACAGATATTTTGTTGTTAGTATTGCTGGTCCATGTTGCACCAATAAACGAACGCCTTAGGGCAACTTATGAAAGGCCCAGAATTTTTAGTAATTCTTTATTCGAACTTGACAAATTTTGTTATATTTTGTCGAAGGAACCATGTCTTATACTCTTCCATTACCACTGAATTATGGAAGGTACAAATTCTCAGTTTCCGTCTTTCGGATAAGTTTTTTTGTTAAAGAAGACAGTCCCTTGGAGAGTGGGAGAGTAGTGACGGGGGGAGTAGGAGGCGGAGAGGGGAGAAAGAGGTAATAATAATAATAATAATAATAATAATAATAATGTCTTTATTAATTGCGAGGCTCAGGCCATAGGACCTGCTCTTCCTCCTAACCACCAGGTATTGGGGGGAAAGAGAAATGGGAGGGAGTACATGCGTTGATATACTCACCGTAAAATTACGAACAACATTCCGAAGAAATATGAATCAAACAACATTCCCATAATTAAACTTGCATATTCTGCGCTTGACTCTTTAAGACACCTCCAATAAACTACGTTGGGTTCCGTATCGCACAATTGGAATATTTAAAAAACGCCTTATTTCACTTCGTACATGAATTTCCTTCGTATTTTTGCCAAATTGTTTTCAGAATCAAATTGACCTTCGTTGCGGATTCAGGTTGGAACGAGGTTTGGTTTTCAGCCCTCGCGATTGACATAAAACATACTTGAGTGTGTGTAATGCATAATTACCAACACATTTTATGCGATAATTCTATTAGATAACATTTCAATAATCGTGGGGATGGAAAGACACGGGCATAGATCTCTCGAATATAGATCTTTTATGAATTTCTGGGCAGCCTTCACTTTGTCACTTAAAATATCCAATTGCATTCATATTACTGCTTCCACACATTTCACTAAATAAACACCCGTTTAAAATATGCATAACGTTATACAATGAACAACACAGTAGCAGATACATTACCCCTGACTTTCGGGAACTACCCATCAAAGTTTAACTTCCTCTTATTCCCTTCAGATAACCTCCGTGCATATTCCCTTCACCTGCTCGGCAAGAACTGCCGAGTTATCCGATTCCACAAGTTGTGGAATAATAAACTTAATTTGAATATGTCTGGTACAAAATAGTTTTATGCATAATATATGTTACTATCAGCACTAATACGTTGATCCACAAGTTTATTATTACCTATTATAATATTTATAACCAATCCATAAAAAAACTCACATTATTGAATATTTCCACATATCGAGTTTCGAATTAGCATACACCATTTAGAGAGAGGTGGTAGGCAGAGTGTAGAGACAAGGGTATAAGAAACTAGGAAGATTTACGTGGAATTCGAAATAATTAGGTTCGATACAAGGAGTCGACTTGGCTGGAAAGCGATTGCTCAGCCTTGAGAGCCATGAACACTTGTACACTTCACATGATTTTATGAAGCTAGCCTGGAGATCTTTCAACCACTGCACAACCAACACACTAAATTTCGAATTTACCGACCTTCGGCATTCACCCCAGATGGTATTTCCACCGCATCAAAGTCGCGAAAATGGGCCCGCAACCTTTGTCCAGTGAGAAAACATTCCTAATTCACACATGACCATTTCTCTAATGAACTCAACCTTCGCCAAGACTTATTTGCCAATCTTCTCTCGGAGAATAGATATAAAATTATTTCGCATGAAGCCTCTGACCGGGAGGTCCTAGGTTCGAGTCCTGACGGCGGCAGGGTTTTCGACACTTGCTTTTCAGCTAGGTCGAATTTGGTCGCTGTCTAGAGGAGAATTCTATCGGCCGGCTGCTCTGATCGGTAGTTTTCCGTGGTTTCTCCGATCAGCACCAGGCGAATGCCGGAGCAGTACCCTAACAAACGGGCCACGGACCGCGCGCGATCTGTCCTTCCCTTTCCTTGTCCTATCCTCTACCCTTACACACTCACTTACACTAACATGCACTACACTACCACATATTCCGGGAGGCCGATTGGGAGTTTAGAGAGCTTGTCCCGGCTGGGGCGGTGCCTCGCTGGAGGGAGAGTCCTGGTTAGTGGGAAACCCCACTAGCCGACGATAGGTCGGCGCCGGATCTCGCCATCCAGCGGGGGAAGATCACCGCCATCTCTGCATGCACTGCACTAGCGGGACTAATGACCGAAGCAGTTGACGCGCCCGGAAACACGAAAAAATCAATCAATCAATACTTCGCATGAACTAATTTCCTTACCGACATCTGTCTGGACATTCTTCTGAACACTTTGGTTACTAGACGAATAAGGTCGCAGATGTCTGCTGTTTTTAAAACTGCATTCAAGTCACGTATTCTTCAGAATTATTACGAAGTGTATAAAAAGTCCATGATTTATCCTTGCCAAAACACTTTGCCAGGCGAGTTCATACTTTGCCTGGTACGAACGTTGCCGCCAAGAGCCGTCGCTGCGATGAAGGGCGAACCGACCAAGATTTTACAAAGTGGCACTGTATATAAATACATTACTTTTAAGAATTGTTAATAAAAATTAGTTAAATAATAAATATTTCAAACGATTCGAAAAGTATATTAGGGTTTTAAAATGTACAAATTGATGTATTTTGTAAATTCTGTGTTCACATCGTTGCTAGAAATGGTTAGAACTTGGTAAATTTTGATTTCCAGTCATTTCAACTGAGGATCAGTTGAAGAAATAAGGCAGCTAAAGAAACTAATAGAATGACAATAGAAGTTGTAGCCTTGAATTGGCTACCATAGTGGCACCGCCAGAGGCAGATAGCTACTCTTCTGACGGTTTTAAGTTTTCCCTTTTGCGAAATCGGAAAGCTCACAAACTTTACAAAATTACGTTGAATTTTCGAGCTACATTTATGTTTTAGAGTTATTTATACATATTTGCCTTGCCATACTCCTTTGCGGGGAAATCAAAAGGAACGACCATCTTCTGAAGGAAAAATGGAAATTCTTTAGAAGAATTTAGAAGTTGTATAAATTTAGCTAGCTAACGGGCAAGTACAAAAGCTAAGGTAGGTTTAAAGAAGGGTATGTGTGTTAATGACAAGGCGCCCAGATGTGTTTAAAAAAATAAAAATAGGAAAATATTACAGTGGAGCCCAACGCGGGGCGTGAATGAAAGCGGGTTTATTATAACAATTAAAACATCCAATTATAATTCGCCCCTCTTTCGTATTCATCGTCCAACGTTACGATGTTTGTAAAACTCAATAAATTATGACCAAGTATTCACGTTACTTTGTCACACAAAAAGTATCTGCAGAAATGTAATTGCTAGTTTCTAAAAACGCTCGACATAGGCTGTAATCATTACACAAGAATGAGCTTGTCAAAATCCGAAATCCCCTGTTATTGGAATGTAGAGATGCATGAAGTCTCTGACCGGGAGGTCCTAGGTTCGAGTCCTGACGGCGGCAAGCTTTCGACACTAGCTTTTCAGCTAGATCGAATTCAGTCGCTGCCTGGAGGAGAATTCTAGCGGCCGACTGCTCTGATCGGTAGTTTTCCGTGGTTTCTCCAATCAACACCGGGCGAATGCCGGGGCAGTACCCCACCAAACGGGCCACGGACCACGCGCGATCTATCCTTCCTCTTCCTTGTCCTATTCTCTCCCATTACACACACATACTTACCCTAACATGCACTACACTACCATATATTCCGGGAGACCGGTCGGGAGCTTAGAGCTTGTTCCGGCTGAGGCGGTGTCCCGCTGGTGGGAGAGTCCTGGTTAGGGGGAAACCCCACTAGCCGACGGTAGGTCGGCGCCGGATCTCGCCATCCAGCTGGGGAAAACCACCGCTATCTCCCGAGAAACAAACATGCAGTACTCTAACGGGACTAATGACCAAAGCAGTTGACGCGCCCGGAAACACGAAAAAAGCAAACCAATCCCCTCTCATACCACTGGCATTCACGCGCCGCCCACACTCTCGTACACAGTAGCTGCAGCAGCAGCAGCGGTCCCGTGGGTCACCCCACGCCACGCCACGCCACGCCACCCCCTTCACCAGCGCGCCGTCGACCGCGGCGACGCTAATAATAAAGAACAGCGTGTACATACCGGGAGGCCATTACCAATTACCGACCAAGTCGACTGGGGCTGCCACAGCTGCCCCCTCCTCCCTTCCCCCCGCCCTCCCTTCCCGCTCGCGCATCCCTTTTCCGACCCTACCCCAAAAAGGCAAAAAGTAACGCCTGACCATATTTCGCCATCACTGTTAATAAAAATCGTATTAAGATTTATGATGCGCATGCAACAACCCTTTTGTCGAAAAGAATATATATACCGACCTGATAATATGAAAATGGGTGCGAATTGGAAAACTTGCGTTTTTCACGTTTTATTTTCTTAATGCGTAAGGGAATAGCGGTGCTCTCGGTTGCGGGGTTATAAGATTTGTTGCGAACTAGCTTCCACCTTCTGATTCGTAATGGTACTTCTGGTTTGGAGAGTGTGCGTGAACCATTATGAGAAGCGGAAATGTTGCAACTTTTATCAATGAATCATGAGTTGTGTAAATAATGAAGTTGCGGGAAGGGTTTCTGGACCCATGGCAAGCACGGCGCATGTTGGTTTCATTTTTGTGAGACTGTGTGTTTGTTGCTCCGCGTTGTAAATAACTAACATCCTTCAGGTAGTAAATGAGGGGTGACGTCTAAAGAGATGGCAGTTTGTACATAGTACGTACGTGAAACTTAGGAGGACCACACTATTCATTCCTGTCTCCACAATACCGAATTTTCTGCTATATAAGTTTTTTTATTCATTTTCTTTTGGATAGAACAATACAAAAAACAGTGTTAATACACTCTACATTTGTTATAGTTGCTTATATCTACTTACAATTAACTTACAATAATCTTACAAATAATCTTAAAATAACTTACATTACTACTATGATGGTAAAAGTATTTTTGTACAATATCTCTACTTTGGATCGAGATCTGAGAATTTATTTAGGAATGCATGGAAAGGAAATTTATTTTTAATGCGGGTTCTGCGAGTTGGGTTTTGGCAGAGTCTTAGCGGGGTTAGTTGGGGTATATTTGGTATGTTTTGGAAGAAGTGGGTGGATAAAAAAATGATGTGGTTGGTAATCGGTTCTAACTGGAATTCTATATGGAGTTGCGCATTAGAGACGTACCATGGGGCATTCGTGATGGTGCGCAGGAACTCATTTTGGATTACTTACAGTTTTTTGGTGTTTGAGTCCCTGATCCAAACTGGGCATGCATGTAATAATAGTGGTCGTGCTATATAAGTAAACAACATCCTTAAGCTGGCTTCAGATTCATTGTCATTGGTAAATATTAGATTTCTGGTGCTTGCTTTTCCCCAGAAAAAAATATTAGATATCATCCTGTGTATAAAAACATTTATAGTGCAATAGATTAGTGATTTACTTGCGTGATACCCTGGTAGATGAAATCACATTCAAGATAAGAAAAATAAATGTTATTCCATTCTTTTTTTTTTGTTTGATTAGTGTTACCCAAAGGATTAATTACCAGACCGCTCCCAAACCTGGGTAAACGTAATCAGAGTATGTTGTCTGTCCTTTTTGCTCCCCCTTGCCAGATATAAATTACACTATTCCATGTTGATGAGCGTCGACGCAGAGGAAAGCCTCGTAAAGCAAAGTGCAGCTAATGAGGCAGTCTTTCTCGTATTTTCAAATCTTGTTGACACGCGAGTCCTCGTGAGCATTAATACAGCTCTTTGTTGCTAGCATGAGTGGACTCGGGGTGTTATAAAACGTGCAAAATACTAGTTTTTGTTTTGCATTAATGTTTAATTAATGATAATTGTCTTTGACAGCGATGAAATGATTTGCATATTAAATGCTTTTTACATGTTCCATTAGTATTTTTAGAATTATTGCTGCAATTTTAAAAGGGATATGTTGTCTTGACATAAGAACTTCGAAAGTAAACTGTAGTTTAGGTACAATAATTCACAGAAACGAGTGGAATAAAGTTAATTGGTTGGGGATTGAATTACAGAAGAGAGAAGAAATGATTCAAAATGGAACACAGAAGGGTAAGAAAATTATGGAGCATGAGTATTTGAAAAGGGGTCTCACGATTTTGATGGCTCCGGGAAACAACTGCTGACACTGCAATGTCATTGATTAGGTGGTCCTAGGGTTCGAGTCCTGATGGTGGCGGATTTTCGACACTTACTGCATGTTCTTCTTGGTCCTGTTCTTCCATAGACGGAAGTTAGGTGACCCAATTGGGTTTATTTATTTATTTTACGTAAAAAAACAGATAAAAACTGCGTATGACGTGCTATGGGGAAAAGTGAATTGTGTGCACATTTTCAAAATTCTGTGCCTACACAATCATATATACTTAAATTTTGAATTTTGAAAGGGAGAAAAAAACAAAAACTCCCTGTAGTAAAATCTATTTTCAAGGATAATAAGCAATAAATTTTGAATTTTTGAAAGGGAGAAAAAAAACAAAAAAACTCCCATGTAATAAATCTATTTTCAAAGATAAATAAGCAATAAATTTTGAATTTCGAAAGGGAGAAAAAAGACTTCCATGTAATAAAATCTATTTTCAATGATAAATAAGCAATAAATTTTGGCTCTTATTACTTCCTGCCGCGACAACATGGAAACGATAATTTGAATAATTGTATTTCCCACTGAATTCTAGAAGACGTACACAGAAAATGAAGGGTTTTCTTTGGAGGACTTAATCAGGGTAGTTTCCATTGTCATTCCCTGATGGTGGCGTATTATTATTATTATTATTATTATTATTATTATTATTATTATTATTAAATTAGTATATACTAGATAGAATTATAGAATGATGATGTCGACGATGACGATGAGAGGTAAGGTGATCGTGGCGTTTTGAAACCATCCCAACATTCGCCATATGACCGAGGGAAACCTCGAAAATCCCCGTAGTTAGCGCACTATGCAATGAGCCACTTTCTCGGCGCTTACCGAGTAGCTAAGTCAAATTCAGTCGCTGTGTGGAGTAGAAAGTTTGATTGTTCTTGGATTTGTCTCGAGCTCTGGGTATCTAACGAGACTATACACTTCTCAAAAGGCCAGAGTGCATTGTTTTCTTTCAGTTTCTGGGCGCATTAGTAATTAGTAATAAAGATGTTTAATCTCTCTTTCCCTTAGGAATAACGACATTTTTCTAAGTCAGTGAAAAGAAACAGTTTTTATACGTGCGATAAATCAGGGATACTTTATGAACATAACTCATTTACATTTCGTATACCGGGAGACGTGGCTCAGTTCATCAACTGATGTCATTGTAGTGCCTCTGACCGGGAGGTCCTAGGTTCGAGTCCCCACAGTGGCAGATTTTTGACACTAGCTAGGTCGAATTCAGTCGCTGTATAGAGGAGAATTCAGGAGGCCGACTGCTCTGATCGGTACTTTTACGTGGTTTCTCCGATCAACACCAGGCGAATGCCGGAGCAGTACCCTAACAAACGGGCCACGGACCGCGCACGATCTGTCCTTCCTCTTCCTTGTCCTATCCTCTCCCCTTACACACACTTACACTAACATGCAACGCACTACCACACATGCTGGAAGATCAGTAGCGAACTACAGGTTTAGAGCTTGTCCCTGCTGGAGCGCGGATGGGAGGTACCTGATTGGGGGAAATCCCGCTAGGTGTCGCTAGGTCGGCGCCGGATCTCCACATCGTGAGGGAAGATCACTGCTACCTCCCGATAACAAAACATGCACTACACATACGGAACTAATGACCTCAGTAGTTGACGCGCCTAGAATCACTAATAACCAACCAATCAACCAACATTTCGTATACTGATAATTTGTGTTAAATTTTCCCATAAGACTTTTGTTCAGCATAGTACGCTGGATAATGTAAGACTGGACTGAATGGTAAAGTAATTTCACACATACAGCTGAAACCCTAAGAGAGTTCAACAGGATGTTTACAATGGACTTAAGATTACGTAATCCTTAGTACAGCACACACACCTGCGAATAGGCATATGCGATGAAGGTGAAAGAACATTTATTCACAATTATTGCATCACGGCGCATTCATCACAGCATCACGGCATTATTACATCATCATTGCATCACTTGCCCCTGCAAGATAATACCTATGACACTTCACAAAAATGGTTTTGCTGGCGAAATTTTTGCGAAACGTCAAACTGACAGACTGATAGACCTCGCAGAGCATGAGTGGATCCCAACACTCGAAATAGGAAATGCATCACTGATGAGAAAAATGAAGTTAGTTTGCGTACGCAACCCTTTGCGAGACGCGTGTAAGATTGTAACGGACACTTCAGATCTTAATGTCACTCTCGGCACTCACTTATACGGTACAGTCCACAGTTTATAATCTCGTGACTCTCGGTTTGAGAACAGTACGAACAATAACTTAAGCGATTATTGCACTATTACAGAAATCCTTTTGAACATGACAATTTACTGATTGACTTTAATAGGGCTTCAAGTTGCAAAATGCAAGTAAATATTACATGACATCTGGGGATTACATACGCCACGAAGGTTTCTTTTTCAACACTGAAATGTTAGCTTGACTGCCGTCGGCAAGCTTACCCAAGCAAGTGAGACTATTCGAAATACAGACATTTGTTTCCAATTATCGCGATGGTTTGGGTCAATTTACAATTTGAATTTTCAATTTTTCTACGAAAAATAATTTAATCATCTTAGACTTAGCCGACCTGGATGGCCGAGATGGCTAAGAGCGAGTACGGACTCAGCGCTTCGGTCCGAAGGGTCGCGTGTTCGAGTCCGCCTTGGGCATGGTTGTTTGTCCCTTGTCTTTGTATGTATGTGTTGTCGCGGAGGGCCTCGCGTTCTGCTGACCCCACATCAGAGGAGCCCGCAGGTGTGCTGGTGTCTAGTGTATGGTCGAATATGCGTCCCATCGGACGTAAAGGGTAACTCGGCTGTCGGCTGGGAAAAACCTTAGAAAGAAGAAGATCTTAGACTTAGGCCATTCTTTCAAACTTCCGACTGAGTTAGCTGAGAACCAGATGTGTGGCTGTAGTGAGTCTGGTTAGAGTCCCGGCGCGGATTTTCGACACCGGTTATGCAGCTGGGTCAAAGTCCGAAGGAGAATTCTTGCGACCGGCTGCTCTGACCGATAGTTTCTCGTAGTTTCTCCGATCTTTTCCTGGTGAAGGCCAGAATAGATTCCTATCAAACGGGTCACGAAACCCGCGCGATTATTCCGATGCCACTTCCCGGTCCTATCCTGTCCCCTCGTCCTAAACACACTTGCCACCACTACACTACCACACAATGACGGGTGCTTTGAGCTTAGGCGGTTCTCTCTCCGGGGGAGATTCTTGGAGTGCAGGTCGGTGTTGCATCCCGCCTTCCAATGTGAGAGGAGCATAGCCACGTCAGAGGATAAAACATGCACTAGACTAACGGGAGCATAGCCACGTCAGAGGATAAAACATGCACTAGACTAACGGGTCTAATGACTGCAACAGACGACATGCCCAGAAACATCAATCAATCCTCTCGTAGTCGTGATTCATTGAAGTGCCTTCACTCCAAGGCAGTATTTATTCGAGAGGGAGTAGCACGTGAGTACTTTCTCCTCGCGAAGGCAGAAGTATGCCGACCGTCGAAGAGAACACTTTCGCTCCATTTGTGAATTCGTTGTGTAATGCACTTCGCGTTGCTCCGCATGTAAGACTTCGCGGCGAGAAACGCGATTAAACAAATGAACGAGGTTGTTGGCGTCTTTCCAAGCTCTGCGCGCTCTAGTGAGTCTCGCGCTGATTTCTTTATTCAATTCTCTTTCGCCCGTGTACTTCTTACGAAGAAGCAAATTCACCGTGATCAGGAGAGACCCAATATTTTCTTGATGAGAAAGCTTGTATAATTTTGTGCTGAAGAAAGTGTGTCTGAGAACTAATACAAAGGTGCTCGTTTGTCCAGGGTTGTTTTTCTGGAACACATTTTATAAATGTTTTTGTGGTTAGATATTTTTGCTTTCCAAGGTTCGGAATAGTACGCTTTTCCGAAAAATACTTAATACTAACATTTTCTGAGGTTATCCGAGGAAGAGACCTTTTATTTGTTCTAAACGTCGTCTCGATATGTAGAATTCTTTGCCATATTAATCCCATTTATACATTCAGAAGCAAAACTCTTTAATTAATTAATTTTAATTATTGTTTAAGAACATTATTTTTATTTTCTGCATTAATTTATTCTTTATCTTCTGTTCTAATTTTGTCTTACTATGGTGTTAAATATTTAAATTATCTTTTAGAGTAGGATATCCTGAGGTTGCTTCAGATTTCCTGTAATTTATTATTTCTGTTATGTCAATACGTACAGAAAGGAATGAGAGATTTAAAATATATTAAATTATAAAATAAAATTTAGTTTTTAGTTTGCTTTAATCGATGAAGTTAAGGTAGACGTAACAAGTCTTTTGGGAAACGAGATTGGATTACTGGCTTTTACCAAAGTGGAATTCAGAGAGAGAAGTTTCATGACAAATTGCGGAGTAAAATTGGGAAGGTGCTAGGATGAAGGAGACCAAGGAATTTACGTTCAGCTCTTTAGATTTGTGAGTTGGGATTGAATCGTGGGGCTTTCATGATTTCTTTGAAGATTTTATGTTTGGACACTTTGTAAAGGTTTAAAAAACTAGGTGAAACATTCGTCCGTATTGGTGAGGGAATATTATGATGATGAGATGAGATGATATTAATGGTGGCGTTAAACAGTAAAAGTAGCAAACTCCATGATCGTAATTCAATATTCGTCTTAATGGGAAATTTCGTTCAAGTCAATACGAAGTTTATTACGAATACTTCTACCCAAGTCGTTCTCAGATAAATTAAAAATTTAACGAACTAATTCTGAAGAAATACGGGTGTCTTTCAGATATTTAGTTAATTTGTTGGGCATGTATATGACCCAACCAATGTCATTTTCAATCCTTTTACTTTGTCGTCCTTACTTCTTAAGAAGAGGAAAGTATTGCAATCGTGCTCCGGAAAACGGTGAATGTTCGACAGAAAAACTTTTATTGCTGGGACTGGTACCGAAAAAGAGGATAAATATTCCAATTTAAGGAAATTACTTTCTCCAACTCCTTGTGTAATGAGAATCCATGTTTTGCGGGTCCTTGATACCGAAAAATTGTTTGACGACAAAACAGTTTGTCCGTCTTGGTCAATACTAGCGCCAAAACTGTTCAGCCGATTTTCACCAAAATTGATATTACTCGATCAGTTTAAAGCAACTCTGAGGCTCTAGGAGTTAGAAACGGATATTTTGACTTTTGGGGGTACTTGATATGAAGCCTCAATAATATTTTCAGTTTTTTTTCTCAAAAATGGCTCCACATTTTTGCGATCAAAATGCAGGCGGCCATTCCTAGGATGAGCCATCTCCTGAAAGCCACCATGAAGTTGATTGATCGATTGATTTTTTCGTGTTTCCGGGCGC
This sequence comes from Teleogryllus oceanicus, assembly GCA_964035755.1. NCBI lineage: Eukaryota > Metazoa > Arthropoda > Insecta > Orthoptera > Gryllidae > Teleogryllus > Teleogryllus oceanicus. Next base: position 14,402,174 of record CAXIVR010000008.1, read on the forward strand.
GTCAACTGCTCAGGTCATTAGTTACGTTAGTGTAGTGCATGTTTTTCTCAGGAGATGGCGGTGATCATCCCCCGCGGGATGAGGAGATCCGGCACCGACCTACCGTCGGCTAGTGGGGTTTCCCCCTATCCAGGACTCTCCCACCAGCGGGGCACCGCCCCAGCCGGGACAAGCTCTAAGCTCCCGACCGGTCTGTCGGGATATGTGTTAGTGTAGTGCATGTGTAAGGGGAGAGGATAGGACAAGGGATGGGAAGGAGAGATCGAGCGCGGTCCGTGGCCCGTTTGGTAGGGTTCTGCTCCGGCATTCGCCTGGTGTTGATCCGGAGAAACCACGGAAAACTACCGATCAGAGCAGACGGCCGCTGGAATTCTCCTCCAGACAGCGACTGAATTCGACCTAGCTGAAAAGCTAGTGTCTAAAATGCTGCCGCCGTGGGGAGTGGGAACGTAGGACCTCCCGGTCAGAGGCCCTGCAGACACATCAGTTGATGCACTGAGCTACCGCTCCCGGTACCATGAAGTTGAGTCCGGTAGCAGACGGGTTCGTCTTCGTTGAGTATTTCAATCCTGGGTTTGAATTTTAAATTTTACTAGCAGAATTGCGCCCCGTCGTCGTCTTCGCTACGACTCTCAGCGCTACGACCTTGTTCTCGGACCGCAATCACTCCCTCGACTGTCGTCTCTTAGCTCAGCATTACGTTTGTCCCGTCTATGTGGTCCACCCGCTCGTCTTGTTCTGCTCGACCACGCCTCGCAACACACGGCCGCAACACACGGCCCGCAACGCCCAGCAACAATCAAGCACAGGTGGATTGGGAATTGCATTTCCACGAGGCGCCATCTTGTTCTGCAACGCCATCTAGTGGATAATTGCAACAAAGTGAACAGCATAAAAACCTTCTCCATCAAAAACACACTAAGGTATGCCAAGTTTCATGTAGATTGGTCAAACGGCATCGGACTTTATTGATCTCAAACAAACCATCGATTTTTATATAGAGAAATTAGTACAAATGTAAGACCTTTGGGGGTATTAAAATAGAAACGAGGTATTCCAGAATAGTAAAATAACATTTGGTTCAGTTAATCAACGTTTCGCTGATCTTCATATTCCACATTTTGAGGCACAACAATATCAATACATATGCATTGTGATAGAAAAATAATGAGAGTAATAGTCGATGATGTTGCACAGAAGTTTCAAGATGTTTTTCTCTCACTATGTATGTGTATTATACAGTTGTGCTTGAAGAAATGGGACATAAATACCCACGGAACGTTGCTTAACTGAGATAAATGCGACTCCTTTTTGGGAAAACCCAATCTCCATTTGAATGTCTTATTTCCAAAGGGTCTCAATTTTACCACAAGATTAATTTTAAGGGAATACAAAGAGAAATAATGTGATTTAATTTTAAATTTTAATATTAGAACTGCCGTTTGCTTACATTATTCATTATTTTCTTACAAGTTTTAAAACGATAGAGGATCTGATATTAATTAGTCTTGTGTTCGTTTTTACCAAGAGTAGGAATGAAGAGCTTTGCCGATGACTTTGAACGTTCGCTGAAGAATGTTTCTGAATTATTTATGAGATGGTTTCTTCTAATTACTCGTGACCCTGTAGTTACGTTCTGTATGTGTTAGGGATGTTAAGAGATCACGTTATTTGGTAATTACTGCACACAATCTCCTGTTGTTTCCTGAGGGTATTTAAATATTTCCTTTTCATGTATTCGTTTAGTTGTTTCAGTTCGTTTTGATGTTGAAGGCAAGGGAAATTAAATTAGCCCTTGGGTTCACTCATAAAAAATGTTCTTGTTAAGTGATGTTACTCTCCCAAAAGAAAACAATGTGATTATAAAGGAAATGAAAGCAAAGAATGGAAGCGTCGCGTATCATTTGTTTGCGGGAAAACGTCTTGTTTGACTTTTTTTTATTCGACGTTCTCCGTAAGGTCTGAGTTGTGATGCTTCGTTTTTTGATTTTAGCTCTTCTATACAGCAGCAATTGGTGGTGGTTTTTGCCGGGACTGGAAGTTCGGTTCTAAGGCGTAAGGCTTACGAAAAATGGATGCAGTTGACAAGCTTATTTCTAAAGTGACGTAACTCCATTTCCATTTCAATAAAGTTGAACGAATCAATGTATGCGTTAGACGCTTGTCCATCACGCTGTCAAATATTCTGCTGAGAGCTGCATTTATCCTTTGTTCAACGCAATCCGAAAACCGCTGAACCCTATTTGAACTACAAGGTTAAAAGCGAATACTTTCCCTTCCTGGAAAAAAGTGTCAAGCAGATACATGACCCTTTGGAAATAAGCTTTTTCATTGTGTATACTATAGACCTTGATGAGTTTCGTTGAACGGTCGTTACCTGATTGTATAAGCAAGTTTTATTTTGCTGTCCATATGGTACAAGTGTTGGCAGTGCAGTTCTTTTGCATGGTTCATTCTAGAGCATGGTTCTTTAGCGTGACATATTTATGTTAGGGATCTGTAGAACTTATTTAAAAAAACGAAGAAACTTTAACTGGAGTTAAACAACACTGACTAAGATAAATATTCCTCAGCTTTTTTTGTCCTGTGTGATTAATGACGTCACAGCTATTGAGTATGTTTTTCTGGGGGTCGCTCTCTGACTCACTCATCCTCTCGACGCCTATTACACTTGAAAGTTGTGAAAATGGAAGAAAACAACTATTTTCAAAATTGTATTTGGTACTATGTATTTACTTAAGTATATGGAAACTTACCAAAGTATGTATATGATTTTTTTGAAAGTAAATGAAAATAAAAGATAACAATAAGTGATTAAACCTTCCAAAACAATTAGTATATTTTATCTAATTTGAAATGGAAGATATATCTTTATTTATTGGTGTAAAAATGGGAAGTGGGAAGTAATATATTTATTTATTTATTTTACGTCAAAAAAACAGTTAAAACTGGGAATAACGTGCTATGGGGAGAAGTGAATTGTGTGCACATTTTCAAAATTCTGTGATCCCTACACTAAGTCATATACTACTTTTGAATTTTGAATGAAAAAAAACTCCTTTCCTATGTGTTGTTAGTAAATTCGAACAAGGTGAAGAAACGCAGCAAGACTTACCGTGCACTTAACTAAGATGAATATTCACTACAATTATTTTTCCCGCAAAGATAGATTATATAATGTTTGCGGCAAGGATTGATTATATTATGCTTGGAAAGAAAAAATCTTTGCTTCTAAGTAGCTTCACCTAAATTTTTATCAAGAAAGATTTATATAGGAAAAAATCTTAATTTTATTTGCACATGAAGGGCATATTTCAGATTTTAGGTCATAAATGCATATTTTTAAAACAGATTTCAAGACTTTTCAGGACCTACTCATTAATAGTCTTTATATGTAATTAAATACAAATTTTACTTACCGTTCTCAAAACTGTAATCTTGAGGAATTGGCGCCTTCCTAACACAATATCTAGTTTTTTCGTTACATACCAGTATTTTTACAAATTTAGTACATATTAGTTGCATATTTTGCTGTTTTCACATCGTTTTTATTCCATCTATTTCTTCAATTTTATTACATTTTTTAATGAAAAGAAATATTTTCAAAAAATCAGAATTGTTTCCTACATTGTGACTGAGTGGTGTCGAATCGAGGTGCGTCACGTTAATATGCGGTCAGGTGTACAGTCCGGCGCGCCTGCTTCATTTATCTCAGCTGCATGCCAGCGACTGAGATAATTTTCACCTTTAGAAGTGAAAAGAATCACTGACGCTGTGTCCTTTCACCTTAATTCCCGTGAAACTTCGGCGATTGCCGACGTTTAATACTTCGATGAGAATTCTGCCGCTGCCAATTATTAGCTGGTCGTACTTCTAGATAGCGCCAGTTTGTACGAGGGCTTCTATAGCGCCTATAGTCTGGCTGCTAAACTATGGCTTTTATTGCTGGCGGGGAAAGTTGTATTGTTAAAAACGTCCATCAACTTGAGCTCTCTGAATTATTTTTTAAAACGTTTGTATTACTTTTAATATTTGTTTAGGAAAATTTTTGATAAATATAATTTGTTTTGTTTTATAATGACATTATATTTAATATAAGCATTATCATTTCATATTACTATTATATATTTGCATATTTGTTACGTTTTCGTATTATTTATATTTATCGTTTATTTATGTTATATCGTTATATTTTATTACATATTTATGTATATATTTTGGCGTTTCGAACTAAATTTTTCCTGGTCTCTAGTCACGAGAGCGTTGTGTCGCGTTGGCTGCGTGGCGTATGCGGGTGGCGCGGCGTGCCCGTCCGGTGGCGCCCCTGGCGGCGAGGCGCGGCGCGAGCGCTTCGCTGGCCACCCCCGAGAGGCCTCGCGCGGGGGAATGGAAAGTGAAATGAGCGAGGGGCCGGGCCGGGGCAAGAATGGTGTGAGCGGTTGAGTAGCAAGGTTGGCGAGTGGGCGGGAGGGGCCGGGGCTGGGGCCGGAGGGGTCGGGGAGAAGGAAATAAGTGGAAAAATGACAAAAGGTTTGTCATGCAAAAAGTTTTTCACTCGGTTATTTTTCCTTTGTTGTCCCGCTGCTTTGGTGCCGTTACAAAAAAAAAAGCCAATTGCTGATCGATTAAAGGTTCATCGCAATTTACATGGTTAATGGTTTTTAACGTAACGTTAACGGCGGCGGCGAGCACGCTTGGGCGTAATGTGTCGTGCCGTTGTTGTGCTTCACGGTAGAAACTGCGGGACGGCGGCGTTGCGGCCTGGTCTGTTTGTTCACAGTTCAACAAACTTCGGCGCCCCCCGCCTCCGCCCCCGTCGCATTTCCTTTCATTTCCCTTTCTCTGTGTCGCCTGCCGCCTCGCCCTCCCGCCGCGACCGCTGGCGCGTGCCCGGGTGGCTGGGCCGGGGCTCGTCCGCCCCCCCCGCCCCCGCCCCGCTCGACCGGCGCGCAGAGGGGGTGTTCCCCAGGGTTCCCCTTTGGCCCCTCCTCGGAATACCCCCGTCGAGAAAATTGACTTACCGGAAGGTCATCAATTTGCCCCACGTCTCACGTGCGCTCGCGCGCGCATCTCCTCGGGGTGGGGGGTGGGGCGAGGGGGGGGAAGGGCGCAGGCGGTGACAGGGGGAGGGGGAAGGGTCGGGCGAGGGCGCTCGATCCCGATTAGTTTTTCGTGAACCGGCTGACCTACCTGAGAAGCGTTCGTGTTTTTGACGTAGAATACACACCGTGGGAGGAAGACGATGAATAATGCACGATGTCAAGTGAAGCCGAGACAGTCCTAATGTTCGTTTTATTGAGTATTGGTATTGACGTGCTGCGTTCAAATTACGATGCCTCACCTTTTGCGCGCGACACCCTCCAGAAGATGAAAGGGGGAAGTAGAATAATGAGCGTTTCTGATTTTGAAATACGAGTACCCTGTGAATTTAAATCTCAAGGCTCGGACAAATTTTATTACAATTTCATTAGAAACATTTAAATTTATTAGACTCTTGATGTTATAAATGCTGTTAGGGGCACATTTGATTAGTTGTCATGAAATGTAAACTTTATATCACATTGATTATTATAAGGTGTGAAATTTTGCATACAGAAATATAATAATATGGTTGCTAGCCTTCTTCTCTACCATTTTCCCTTCATAACCCTAGTATTATGTCTAATTTCATTCGTAAATTTGTGGACATCAAGAATTTTCGGGTTTTGGACAGAGAATGAACATTGAGAGTACAAGACGACGAATGTACACACCTTGTTTAGTAATTTTGAAGTTGGTTTTATTTGGAATTTGTTTTCACGCTGCAGAATTCTATACTTTTTTACGCGCACGTGGAGATGGTTAAAAAAGAATAATTAGGAAACGTTCTTATTTTTAGACAATAATTTAAGTCAAGAAATTACATATCAATTATTAATTTACTTTGTCTTCTTTTTTATTATTACAGAACGTTCCAGGAGCATGAATTTACTCCCATCTTCAGGTCCGTTACAATTTTTTACAATATTTTAGTAAATTAATTTTGTTAAAACTATGGAAATTTCACTACAAATCATCTAATTTACGTATTGTTATTTTAAGTTTATCTTATAATATATTCAAAGTAGTATGAGGACATAAAAATCATCCTCACCTTGACTGTTTTACGATACCTATGAATGTGCATTTCCTATTATTGTACAGGATCATTTATATATATATATATATATAATCACCAATTATGGAAATTATCTTCTATAAATAAATATAAAAAAGGTGAGGGTTCAATCTTCCAATGAATTATACTTTGCAGACAGTTTTACTTTCACGTATTAAGCATTACTGTTCTCACTGCTTAAGCAATATAGAGAAAATATTGTAATGCTGCGGGGAAAAACGGACAGAACAACTCTTATAGCCTCGCCCTGGTGCTGAAAAAGTGGATAAATCTGGTTCATATTTGTAAAAAAATTACTTCCTCTAATTCTAACACATTGTAGTGTAGTCAGAATCCATGTTTTGTGAAACATTGTGAATCCTTGACAGTGAAAAAACGATTGATGGCAAAACATCCGTGTCTGTCGTCAACGCTGGCGACTAAACCGTTAAGATCATTTTCTTCCTCATTTTATCTGAAGGAACAGGAGACCTTGCATGCCCTTAGAGAAATGTTGTAGTGCACTGCACTAAACACTTCTAGTAAGGAATCATATAGTAAATCCAATTATTCAATAATCATTATTTCGTATCATTCACTAAGCATTATTTAGTTTCGTTTACTATATCAGACAATCCAGAACCGTAAGTGAAAGTACAAAGTGAATTATCAATGGTAATATACTTGTTTCGCAGATAAAATCTTTCAGTGATTTTTTACGTCTCATGTTTTCACTTTATTTTTTTATTTATTTTAAGTAAAAAAAAGTAAAAAACTGCGTATGACGTGCTATGGGGAAAAGTGAATTGTGTGCACATTTTCAAAATTCTGTGATCCCTACACTAAGTCATTTACTACTTAAATTTTGAAGGAAAAAAAAACCTCCCATGTAATAAAATCTATTTTCAAGGATAAAAAGGCAATAAATTTTGGCTCCTATCCATGTTGTCCACTTAACTATGTAGTAAGCGCACATTGAAAATCTGACCGTTTCATTTTAGGTTTTAGAGTCCATGTGAAAGGTGAGAAATGAACGCTGTTTACAGTTTTGTATGATGTATTTTATTCATTTTAAATAATTATAAGTCGCGTTCTAAACTAACGGTAGGCAGAGCGTCGGTAGCCAGCGTTCGTAGGCATTCTGCTTAGCTCGAGTTAGTGTAGGGCAAGTATGAGTAACAGGGCAAATATGAGCCGGTGAAGCCCTTGGTTGGAGTGTCAGATCTGGAACCCTGGTTGCTAACTACCTGCCTGAAGGGATAAAAAGAACTCCCTTTTGAAGTTTGTGCTTAAAAGCCTTTCTAAACTGGGTTGAGTAAAATTAGTTACATAACGCATATATTCGGTTAGTACGAGTTTCGTATTTTCGTATTCGTATTTTTCACCGCAGCTTCTTCAATAAATATAACTAGATGCATTAGTCAATGCAGCGATTAGTGTAGTAATCTCCACTAAATGCGGTTTGTGATGTACGACCTGTTCAGTAAAATGAGTACATGTGCTTAAGTGTGTTAAACTAAACGGGAGTTTCTAAACATGATTAAGAACTTCCAAAAAGAACTATAGTATAGATCAATGAACTGCGTGATTAATTGTAGGGACTGAACATTTCTCTCCATGTGCGTGTTTGAAACGAATATTTTTATTTTTAGGGCTACTTTTCATTGAGCGACAACAATATATTCACATTTTTCACAAATGGCTTCACTTTGTCCTTGGATTGCATGAAGAAGACTTAAAAATGGCATGGAACTAATTTTCGTTAAAACTGCTAATTTTTTCGAAAATTGAAAAAGTTCAATATTTTTGGCTTTAAATTAAAGATTTTTTCCTAATGAAATTTGTTGTTCAAAGCTAAAATAAGTTCATTAAGTGTTCGAACACATAAATAGTTTCCACGTCATTTGCGTGAAAGATAAGAAATTTTAAAATTTTTTTCGAAAAGGGCTCATATTTTTCTTTAAATTCTCTCATAGTATCAAAGGACGGTAAAAAAGGGTGCTGGCACATTTTTGACGATTTGAATATTTTCAAAATAGAAAATAAATGTGGATGGTAGAGATTATCTTAAATGATGTACTACATGTATCATCTTTTAAAAATACTTGTAGTTAAGTGTAATTTTGCAAGTTTTTGAATTTGGAAATTCGAAGTTCCCTCACTTCTTTTGCTAGAATCTTTCGGGGGTTATCACCTTAGATACAACACAATTAGAGGTACGCCGCGACATGGTACTTCGAAATTCTCAGAATATTTTTTCATTGTTGGGCTGTGTATCTGTACAAATGGAATGGATTTATGATTGTCGAATTCGCGTTGATATACTAGCTTTAAATAAATTAACTATTCATGCCTAATGCGCTACTATTGATAATGAATTGGTTTTACAAACCATGGCTGAGATGAGTTAATGTGGTCGGAAATTACAGTATTATAATTTTACGTAACCATTACTGATGGGCGAGAGTATGTGCTGTTGTAGCTTACTATTTTATACATAAATAATTGTCTAAAAATGGGAATCGTGCATAATAATATTTCGAAACAGCAATTATAATATTTTAGTAAAACATGATGACAGCTTCTGATTTGGAAATATAATACATACTAGTTAATTACATTTAATGTTACAGACAAATATTTTTAGCAACTATCAAGAAAATTCTATCTTAGTGATAATTGGATTCTACAAATTCTGTTTACTTCCTTACGTGAATAAATTGTCCTTCCTCTTTACCGCTTAACATTGTCCTGGTACACATTTCCTTAATCCTCAATTTATAGCCTTAAATATCATTGAAAAAGGTAACTAGTTGTTCATTTAATGTGGGGATTAATAGCTGAGATTTGCCTTTACAACGACTCTTTTCAACGGCTGTTTACTTCTTTTTATGATTTACATAAGTCTTGCCATTATTTTTCTGTAATTATGGCAAATAGTGCATAATCTTCGTAAAGTAAGATGGTAAGTACTGAAAATCATATTTTCGAAACAGTATTAAAAGGCCCAGAAAACTTCACAATAGTTGTTGCAGCGATATACGGTCTCGGGTTATACGCAATATAATAATTACTAAAAATGAAATATCCTTTGGGTAAAATAATAGAATCTCTGTTTATATTTGATACTTTGAATATTTCTTTATACATATCTTTACCTTAAAGCACCATGTCGATCCCGAAAGGTGTTACTGGTTCTGATTTTTCAGGTAAACCCTGTCTTTTTTTGAAAATTACTTTTTACAAACTAAATTTTATAGATTCGTAACATTCCTTGTATTGCACCGAACGTTCGTTAGGCGTTTCCTTTCGTTACTCTGTACCGTAGTAAATCTGTCGTTTTTTGAAAATTACTTTATACAAACTAAATTTTATAGATTCGTAACATTCCTTGTATTGCACCGAACGTTCGTTAGGCGTTTCCTTTCGTTACTCTGTACCGTAGTAAATCTGTCGTTTTTGAAAATTACTTTTTACAAACTAAATTTTATAGATTCGTAACATTCCTTGTATTGCACCGAACGTTCGTTAGGCGTTCCCTTTCGTTACTCCGTACCATAGTGCAATAGCGTCATGCCGACCTCGACAAATTGCGCTCATTCTGGTAATTCAGTTGAATTATCGCTAGTGTATAGGCGAAGTTAAGTGCAGATCGTGTTTGCTCGTGAGAGACATCAGTCGCGGTTGGGAAATCACGAGTGGACTGCATTTCTCAGATCCGCGCTTCGATTTCCCCCAGCGTTGCGATGCGGATCTTGGCTTTTACGTCGGTTGTTTGTTAAGTACTTGCTGCCGCTGTTTCGTGAGGTAGTCATATTTCATCGTTAATGGCTTGCGCTGAAGTTGCTTCTTTCTTGTTTTCTTTTGGTTGACCCGCTTCTTTTCATGCAAGTTGTGATGAACGCATTAAGTTTTGTAACGAGCTTATCAGCATATTTCAGCAACTCGTATCTTACAAGTCGTTTTTTCTGCGTTCACTTAATGTGCGCGTTTTGGCATTTGTGGGCTTGCGCGAGAGGTGTATTACAAGTTTGCTTCTTTTTGTGAATTTGGTTGTTTGTGTTTTTTCGTTGAATGTAGTAGGTAATGAGATTTTAGTCACCGTATGTGCTACGGATTCTAAATACTTTAAATATTTTCGAATCCAACAGTTGTCTTCTTGACTGATGTTTTAAATGTTATGAGATAACAATCGGAGAAGTACAAGGTTCGGTGACGCATTCAAGAATCAGCTCTTCTAAAATAGAGGGATCTTTAATTCAATGTGTTCCCCCACCGTAAAAACCGAAGAAATGAAATTAAATGGAGAATTTGGAACCGCTCCCTCACTACAGTTAATACACTCAATGAGCGACCGGAATAGCGCAGTTAGTACATTGATATTCTCACATAAAACATGTGATTGAAATTGCAGGCAATGCATCCCACGTATATTGAGTGATCACCTTTCGAGTGATTGGAATTGAGCAGTCGGGTGATTTCCGGCAAATTCAGGCTTTTCATGAACCACCACACCGGGAGTGATGAGGGCTTCCACTCCACCGCATCTTCCACTCCTGGCGCCTTCGTCACCACCCCCTCCGTTCTTTGCCCCCTCACCCCCACCCCGGCCCCGCTCACTCCTGCACCCTCGCCTTGGCCCCCGGTCCTGTCCCCGCCCCATCCCCCCTCGCCACGCCCCCGCTCCGCCCTCGTCCCCGCGTCCCCCCCCTCCCCTTGCCCCCCGCCTTGCACAGGTAATCCGTCCCACCCTCCCATCGCTGCCCTTTCCCACTCATTCGCTCTCACCAGCCCTCTCATCCCACCTACCTTGACATCCTCACCCTACCTCCACCCCTGCTTCCGCAGCCGCCCCCCGCAACCCTGGCACGCCCCTCACCTCCACCCCGCCCCGCCCCCCCGGGCCGTCGTTCGCCTGCCGTTCGCCAGCCTATGAATACTGCAGGGGGCGTCTCCGGAGGCGAGGGCGATCGGTCGGGGCATTACTATTATCGTCCGGCCGTTTCCTCCTCCAGTTACACTCGTGGCCTCTCCCCGCCCCGCCCCGCCCCCCTTTCCTCCCCCGCCCCCGCGGCGGACCGGCGGACGGGCACTTATCGCTTTATGTGTCCGGGAGGAATAAAATACCGGAAAAGACTTTTGTTACCCGCCGCAGGCACTCTTGTAAAATGCATGTTAAGGGAATCATATGACACGTACTATCATGGGGAAGTTACTGATGCCGGGGAGCGCTCACGCAGGGTTTTTACGGGTTTCTGTTACTCTGAATATAAATCAAGCGATTCTGTTGAGTGTTCGCCTCTCAAGTCGCCGTCGTGCCTTCGGGCCCGTAAATTTCCCTCGAGAAAAATTGTCGGGAAATAATGCAGGTTTCAGGTGTAGTGTGCCATAGCAGTATCGTCTATTCAAAGGACGTACTCGATGGAGCAAGGGTGCTTTCCCGAAGCAAGTCCTGACTTTTATTGGGGCAATAGTATCCGTTTCGTTCTTCACGATATTTGTTCGATATGAAGGGGCATCTTATAACTAAGTTTTTGTCGGTATATCCACCTTTTCTCTCAATGGCATGAAATTCAACGCTATTGAAAGTTGTATAAATGAATAAGTCTCCTTCATCTGACGTAAAAAACGCATGCAGAAGACTTGTCGGAGTCAAAATAAGCCATTCCTATGCTAGGTAGCCGTGAGTCGATATGTGTGCGTGTATGTGTGGAGAGAGAGAGAGAGAGAGAGAGAGAGAGAGAGAGACGATGGCAGAGAGGCAGTGAGAGAGAGGGAGATGGCCTGTATGTGAGAGGGGATTAGCTGTCGCGCTAAGAGTGTTGTGAAAAATATGTTTGGTGATGGTTTGTACTTTAAATATGTCTTTATAATATTCTTAACTTGTAAGGGGTGCGGATGAAGCACAAATGACGTCTGACGGCCACGCTTGGTGTTAACTGGTTTTAAAAATCGGTTATAGGTGAAAAATCGGTGAAAAAAATAGGTTTGATTCATACTCGCTTTGTGATGGCAGGAGGGTTTTGGGAAGGGGAATTTTACCCTCTTCAGAAGTTTTTCCCTCACCCGTACCATATGGTCCTTTCACCGCGACTTTGAAACGATGAATCTGGGGATTCTTCTCGGGTGAATGCCAGAATCCGAAAGCTTAGAATATTGTAGGAAGCAGACTTTGTAGTTTTAAGGCCTTCAGGTCAGCCACTTAGTATCAGGTAATGGTATTTATGTCTGTGATAAATGGACTAATGAACAAAAAGTACGTAGTGTGAAAATTTGTAAAGTAATTTCCTTCCCGTTGATAATGATGAGAATTATTGCTGTATGTGATGCGTACATATTGACTATATTTCCAATCCAAAAGGCTATTTAAAAACATCCAAGCATTGATTTATATCTGCATTCCAAAAACTATTATTACTTACCATATTTTGTGATATTGATTGATGAACTTATGAATCGGCTATATTTAGAACGACGTTTGCATTGCAGACTGTTACTTAGTCATGTGGAACATCACTTCTTAAATTCAGAAGAGCGTTTGTATTTCACCCGAATACTTTGTGGTCTACAACATCGCCTCTTAACTCGATTGCATGGATACTGTTGGGAGAAGCCAACAGACAGATACTTTCTTAAAACATTTTCGATGAGTGTTTTTTATCTTTGCAGATTTAATTGCCAATATTTAAGAGACATTTTAGTTGACATGTATCATCGTCATGTACTCTTTCATTGTTTTGTCTTTCTTCTCCTTTTGAAACACATTTTCCTTTTCCTTGTTATTCCTCGCATCTTGAATTGAGTCATAGTCTTTCCTCTCACATTCTGCTCTATCTTCTTTGTACGGGGGAATTTAAGAAACCACTAATGATGAAACGTGAAGTCATTCTACTATGGTCTAACAGCCTTAGTTCGTGACCACGGCTGAAAGAACACGTGACTGGTGTACATGCTTCGTAGCGTCCTTAAGCTGCTTCTCGAGTTAATAAATCATACGTTTTAATAGATGAGTAGAACACATGCATTTGTCTTCCCCTTTGCTGCTATTAAACCTTTCTTTCTTGGGTGCGAAAAAGAAAGATTTTATTTTGTGACATCGAATCGGATGATGTTGCCTATGCTTGCTTCCTTTGAAGCTCATTGCATAGGTGTAGTGTTAATGTATTGGTCCTTCGTAATTGTTGTTTTTTGTTTATTTCCTCCTTACTTAGACGGGGATTCGGGTAAGAGGAATATGTAATTCGGTATGTGAAATTTAAAGTTATCGGTTCCGGATAGTCAAATGTTAATTACTGTCTAATGCCGGTTCTGTATTTCTGAGAGAGCAACTATGCGATTATTCAATTTCGTTAAAAAAAGCCCGGTTTTATGTATTTTCTTTTTAAAATTATTTTTATCCATGACATTGTTGCCGAAATATTAAGATAATAAGAAGTTTAAGCATTGCGTAGCGTTACAGTAATCTAAAACAATATCGATCTTCTGCACATGCGCAATGTTTCCCAACGCTATGGAGTTTCTGCTCATGTCCAGAAGATTGATATTACTGTCGATCGCTATGGTGTGCTTAAACGCCCTAATAAACTCTTATTGACCGTACAAGATGATACGTTGTATAGTTAACCCTTAACACGTTAGTGCACTTGGAAAGTAAAGTCCTCTAATGTGGAATACATTCCTGATGTGAAATATCGAATTATCGGACCTGTTTTGAGCTGACATCTCGAGACAAAATTTGAGAATTACTGTGATGAGGCCCTGATCAAGAGTAGATAATGATTTTTTGAATTGAAATTCTTGAGTGAAGGGGCAGAGCATGTTTCCTTCAGAGCTCAACGAAAATATTTGAGCAGTAAAAAAAAGAATTGTTGTTATTCATGTGCCGTAAATATTAAAATAATTATCGACATAGTATGTATATCTAAGGAATAATTGTATATCTAAGGAAATCACAGAATATATGAAGATTATTGATGCCGATTTTGCAATGCAGCCGCATTGTCCAAATGTAGAATATTCCGCAGTGCTGCTGTATGACTCAATGTCAGAAGCGTAAGAACCTGGCTCTTGTTCTAAGTGCAGGTAATCCAAAAAATAATTTTGTCTGTAATAATAAATCAAATGTGTATTTTTGCTTAAATAAACGTTCTTCCAGTCCTCAAGCATTTATTTTCTAAAAAGAAAAATCTTTCACTACTCCACTTTAGGAACATGGTACCCATAATGAGGAGTATACGTAGACCTTTTTAAATTACGAAATATCGTGTATTTCTAATAGATTTAAGTGAATAATATTAACCACGCGTGTTTACAAATAACTAGTTTAAGTAATTATCCACACTAGTCTTCAAATTTGTATTGTTCTTATGTGAGTTGTAGACGAAAATGTAAAAAGTATTCCACATTCTGGCACTTTACTCTAATATTTGTATTTCAATTTCTACTTAAATTAATTATATACGTACTTATTAAAAGTTAATGTATTCGCATAATTATTAGAAAGTGTATTCGAGAGGGTTTTACTGTAATTATTTTCTTTTTATTAATGTGGTGAAGATATGATTAGCGATAATGTGTACTTTGTCGATTGTATTGTGGTTGATATTTTTGAGCATTTGCCACGTAATCTTCAAACTAGTTTTGCCTTTCCAGGAATCAACAAACCTCTTTTCCTTTGAGGTGTGTTAAACTTCTATTTCTTTGATGTTTTTGACTTGCATGTCTATTACTTTTGTTAGTTTCATACCCTTCCTTTTCCCCATTTTACTGTTTGTTGCGAGAATCGCTCCATATATCACTATTCTCATGCATTTTTTATCTTCCTTGACACTGCCTTTTTGACGCTCAACTAACCGATGAAAATTTCGATCTTCATACTGTTGGTCCTACAAAAACTGTTCCTCCTCTCCTATGGAATCACATTCTATTGAACTCCTACTCTAACAGTGAATTGATAGTATCTTTTCTTGGTGCCGTGGATTTATCCTCAGTTTACAATTACTTATTTTGAATGGGCAATGCAGTACGGATGTCAACAGACGACTTTTTTAATGCTATTGTTCCTGCGACATGTAACCGATGTGTGGGTTTACTCTGAAAACTACGCAGGGTTTTTTCATCGTGTAAAAGACCTCTTGTCCTTCGATGGCAAAGAACTCCCGACATTTATTGCCACGTAAACTTTACGTGTAGTGCTAATGGATTAAAACCATTAGAGTAATTGTAGACACTAAACAAGTTTACAGCCAATGAAAATTCATGCGAACTATCGACTTACAACTATTGTAGGTACTCCCTGATCACCAATGACACCACCCTGTGATGGGAGCAATTCTCTTCCCGGTTCGCTTCGGCGCTCCACCACGTGTGCTTGCTCCAGTTTTTCTGAAAATATTTCTGAAATTTGCAATAGTAAAAGTTCAAATGTTTTTCGAACTTATCCTTTATCTCCAAATAAAAGAATTAGAGGCTATGTCTTGGCCAATAGTATTGTTTAATCACATAGGACAGGCCTCAATGGCTTAGCCATCATTGTCGGTTATCTGGTACAAAAATATGTAAAATATTCAGTTATGACGTAATCGATAGGTAATTGAAAGTTTAATAATATATAATTTTAAAATAAGACATTAACATAATATAACAAATGGAGGAAAGAAAAGGGCGGAGTGATAAGTGACTTAATTTTACAATAATAGAATCTAAGCAAGAAGTAGATAAATATAAGTTAAAACATTTTGTCTAAATGAATGAATGCTTTTTTTTTTAAATTTGTTGCGCCCTTAATCTAACTTATCGACGCAACGCGTCTCTTCGCCCCTCCTCGAACGTTGAGTAATCCTCCATTATCTATCCCTGTTTTCCAGAGGGCGCTGTATTTTG
Organism: Teleogryllus oceanicus; assembly: GCA_964035755.1. Classification (NCBI taxonomy): domain Eukaryota; kingdom Metazoa; phylum Arthropoda; class Insecta; order Orthoptera; family Gryllidae; genus Teleogryllus; species Teleogryllus oceanicus. The sequence continues at coordinate 14,418,192 of CAXIVR010000008.1, forward strand.
TATGTCTCGTCTCGTCAGTTGTCAAGAGGACCGCCAGGTAGCATCTCCACGTACTCCCTCTTACTTCACGCGCTCCTGCGTCACTACCCAGCACCCAGAATTGGGAAGGAATTAGAAAAGGGGTAGGGTTTAAGACACTTTACAGGGGTTGGATTAGCCCTTGTGAAGCGGTCAGACTCGTTTTGTGGGAACAAATTTCACATGAGATTCGACAGGAATCGAACCGGGACCTCAGTGGTAAAAGGCTAGCGACTTCGCTATGTGCCACGAGCGAGCTTTGTAATAAGAACTTGAAATGCATGTTGAGCCGTGTCGTACCTACTGTTCGGAAGCCAGAAAACGACTTCAGGGTTTCGGGCGAGCCTAGCGGCTGTGGGGCGAAGTACCGGGCTACGGCATGTAGGAGGAGCAAGGTGCGGCATGTAGGAGGAGCAAGGCCTGGGTGCGGTGCGGTGCGGTGCGGTGCGCAGTCTATTACGCCGCCCTGTGAGAGAGCTGTATGCATGTGGTGTCTAGTACTAATTTTAGCAGAGGGGAGGAGTTATGGTTTAGGTGTTTATTGAGTATACTCGTAATTTTATTTAAAAAATTGAAGTTTTTCAGAAGTTAATCTGGTGTAATACTCACTCTCGATTTCGAATGTATGAATATCTGTGTGTTGATTGAAGATGTGTCCTGTTTGGAGTAAATGATTGTCAGAGTGATATTTACATATTTACAGGTGTTGCATTTACTAGCGGGTAATGGTATGGGCCAGGTAACTGACGATGGTGGCCAAGCTATCAAAAGCTGTACTTGTGTTAAATAATAATGTTGGCCAAGACAACGCCCCTAATTATTTTATTTGGAATGCAGCTTATGACAAATCACCAATAGACCAATACTTCACCTCCAAATTAAAGCCAGTGATTCAGTAAAGCTCCAGTGAAGCCCCCTTTCTCAGTGCAACTTCTCTCTCAATTTTAGTTTTTTAAAACGTCATGCATTTTGTTTGCAAACATGTGTTTGAAATGTGAGTAATATAGTAATAATACTAACAAGGTAAACACTTGTGTGACGCGCATTGTTACTAGTTAATTGAAGGCTCAGTAGAGCAAGGGGCTATCCCACATTGACCTAGTTCTGAGATATTGAGGTTTTACTAGAACTTTCATAAAATAGTAACTCGATATACTTTTAAACACAGTGCACTTGCATAAAAGTCTATACTGAATTTAAATAACATATTACACTCAAGGAATAATTTTTGGAAATTTTATCCAATGCTAGTAATTCCATTTCATAAAAAATGTGTGATAGCCCCTTGTTGTAAATGTGTGCTGCCCCTGATCCCTTCAATTTTGTAGATTCCTATTGCCATTACCGTCGCCGTCTTGTGGAGGCATCTACCCCGAACCTGTGTTCACTACAGTGCCTCTGACCGGGAGGTCCCAGTTCGAGTCCCGACAGGTCAGGATTTTCGACGCTAGCTTTTCAGCTAGGTCGAATTCAGTCGCTGTCTGGAGGAGAATTCTAGCGGCCGGCTGCTCTGATCGGTAGTTTTCCGTGGTTCCTCCGATCAACACCAGGCGAATGCCGGTGCAGTACTCTGACAAACGGGCTGCGGATCGCGCGTGATCTTTCCTTCCTCTTCCTTGTCCTATCCTCTCCCCGTACACACACACATACACACACTTACACTAACATGCACTACACTACCACATATTCGGGGAGACCGGTTGGGAACTTACCGCTCGTCCCGGCTGGGGCGGTGCCCCGCTGGTGGGAGATACCTGGTTTACGGAAACCCCGTTAGCCGATGGTACTTCGGCGCCAGATCTCGCCGTCCAGCGGGAAGATGACCGCCAACTCCCGAGGAGAAAACACATGCACTTCTCTTACTGGACTAATGACCTGAGTAGTCGACGTGCCCGGAATCACGAATAAGTAGCTAACCGAACGTGTGCGTCTCCACGACGGCGTCCGCGCATCGCCCCTGCCCCTCGGCCGAGCGCAGTCGTTTTTGTGACTCCCAGACAGGTGATGACTATGCCACCGAAAGTTGCTCTTATTGAAATAAATAGTATTGTTGACAATGTCAACGCCTTCAATCATTTCAACCAGCGAAGCGACCCCGCGCGCCGGCGCTGAGCTGTATTTGTCATTGTCTCTGACCTCTGTTATTCTAATGGAGTGCGCTAACGCTGTGGCTTCCGAAATCCAAGTTCGCGGGCTGAAACCCGGCCAGAGGCTGCGGAAATCCTCATGTCTCACTTGTGGCATGTAAATGAACCCTGTCTAAACGCCCGACAAAATTATATCTCGTAATAACCCATGATCTCACGATATACTGACGAGACAGCTCGGTTATTACTGGAAGAGACTGGCAACTGGCGATGAAAATGAGAGTGAAATCCAAGGCCTTGAAAGAGATACCCCTGAGGTTCGCTTGCTCAGAAGATCCTCTTGACTCGCGGCGAGAGTAGTGTTCAAAAGGGAACCTGCGTGCAAACACTTGTAATGGTTGTCCTCCCGCGTCTGGTCTTAGTGTAAAATTAAATTAAACCACTGGCCTGTCGCAACAAGAATGTCGCCGAACAAAACCGAACAAACTGGTGTAGTATCACAAACACTGCTCTAGAAGTGCACGTAAAATACTCTCGTATTACATTGCAATAAATTAAATTTTTTAAACCAGTCTTCAGAATACTGCAATAATATAATATAAATGTACCCTGGAAATGTGGAAAACACAGTATTCATAGACGAAGAATTATGTAGGAAAATTGCCAAGTTTAAAATTAGTCACTACGTAACTTGAATGGTGGTAAATATCTTCAATAGATCACTTCAAATTTTTATTGATGTTATTAGACTGATTGTTATGGACATAATATGATTGCTACAAACACAAGGTATCTATGATTTTTTTACTGAATATTTGTACATTATTTAGATGGATTTTAATAACAGTTTACTAAAAGATATTAACTTATTGGAGAAAGGAGAAACTTACAATATTAAGAGAATGAATGTGTTTAGGGAATGTTAGTGCGAAGAGCAGGTACTGAAATACTCACCCCCACACTTTCGTTGTAAACAATCACAAAGTGGAGCTTTTTGATCATTGGGACCTTCACTGGGAGCAGGCTCTGAACTCAGGACAATATGATAAAACTGCAAATTGTCTTCACTTCTCCAGTCCTGCCCAAATACATTCTTCAGCAATTTCTCAGTATCACTCTTCTTTTGTGTGAATTCTGATGTGGTGTTGTTGACGTTCTTATGTGAAGAAATAAAAGATGTCATCTTCGTCAACATATTAGCTTTTTTAAGATAGCCGGCTTTCGACGGCTGTGCCATCATCGTCAGTCTACAAGATACAGAAAGATATAACAAAATTATAAATAAATACACAATAAGATAGAAAATTAAATTACAATTAATGGATACATTTCAAGTTTTTAGTTACAGATAACAGATAAAATTTAAAAAAAAAGACAATTGCAACGGGAGGATTAGTAGCAGTACAAATTAAACATTAAAAAACATTAAAGAACATTTACATGCATGGAAGCACAATACAAACAAATCGCACTTTGCTACACATCTTATAAACGCAGGCCACACTTTCCACCCAGACCCAAGACATTAAAATTCTTGAAATAGAAAATAAATTCCGGAACAGAAGCGCTTTAGAAATCTTTCACATATTTCAAGCCAAGCAGAAATCTGAGGCCCTTCTGAACGAACAAACTAATTTCCCTCTGTCCCCTCTACTAATAATTTTACACACCCCGACCTCACTAACTGACTCCCCGCCTCCTAAGACATTTCCAAGAAAACACTAAACAGACCTTCTCCGACCCCTCGCCGGATCTCCGGAAAGCAATAAAAACCCCGTGTCACGTTTCCTCTGGGCACAGTCGACCGACTTTGGCCGAAAGCAGGGGGGGAAGCAAAGCGGCTCAACTTATCATTCAATTGTTTCCCATCTCTGTAATAACATTTGATATTAATTATTCTTACTATATTTACACTTTTTTTTAATTTTTTTTTCTTTCTTGTAATAAAATATAAATTATATTTCTTCACATTTTTATTATCTGAAATTTGAACTGCTATTATATGTATTAATTTCCCCCCCCCCCCCGTCGCAATTCATTTTTGCAATTTTATCTGCTATATGTTCCTTGACTTTTGCAATCATATAATGTGCCTTTCTTTATTGATTTTTTGTTTAATTTAACTGCTACTAATCCTCCCGTTGCATTTCCTTTTTTGAAATTTTATCTTCTATCTGTAACTAAATACTTTAGATGTATCCATTAATTGTAATTTAATTTTCTATCTTATCGTGTATTTATTTATAATTTTGTTATATCTTTCTGTATCTTGTAGACTGACGATGACGGCAAAGCCGTCGAAAGCCGGCAATCTAAATAAAGCTAATATGTTGCCGAAGATGACCTCTTTTATTTCTTCTCACTCTTCTTTGTCTCAGTAACCTTGCTGGTAGGCTGTTCAACCAATAGTATGTGTTAACCTATGATTTGTGTTGCCACCGTTGCTTTCTCATTAACTACAAAGGAAATGCACCTCTTCCCTTCCTCTAAACATTCATAAACAAGAGTGATTTGATGTTATTTTGTGGCTTATGTCATGGCAATGTGACTTATGTCATTTTGCCATCTAAGCACAGGTTCTCGTATGAGGTCCTACCTGCCCTTCAATTCGCCTTTTCAATTAGGACTGAATGGCTTAGAACGATCATCAATCCGAAAATTTGACTCCATTTCATAAGATACAGTGCATTCCAAGGCGCTTTTTTGAGAACCTAAAGAATCCTCAGAAGTAACGGGGATAGATAAGAGCATAATTAATAGATTTAGAAAACATTTATTGGCAATGTCCAGTGGATTCGGATCAGCATTCCTCTTTTTGAACAGTAGACACTGGAAACTGTAAAGCGAGGGACTTTCCCTAAAGGAAGTTAAAATTCTTGGAGAAAGATGGTTTGTCTCATTTGTCTGAGCCCGATATCACTGAAGTGACGTCTAGTGAAAATGTGCTCTTCCTATCCGGTTCTTCTGACACTGAAGATGAATTTTCTGTGGCAAAGGGCTTGTGATGGTAATAATACCATGCTTTTTTATGCAAATGTTATCAATTAATATGTAATTCTTACTGTTTCCTAAAGTCAATGTTGTGAATTCATAAAATTTAACCAAGTTTATATAGAAAAATATATATTTGTATTTCACAGAATTATGCAGCTCATTATTCTGATACTGTGTTACCAACTCCCTTACGTTCCAAAGATAATCAAAAATAATGTTGGTCTTCGTAGAAAACGTACTGTAACTCTCAGACGTTTTGGCCAGGAAAACGCCAAAATGCAATACTGTGCGGCTGTCCTCCCAGTATTCTTCGCACCGTCCACGCAAGTCGCCCCAACGTGTCATTTTTATTCAAAAAGTTTCTGTGAGAAAGAGTTTCAAATTTCGCATTTAGAGTAACGCTTAAACGCTATTTTCTTAAAAACGGCTTCAACATTTTTGAACGAAAATTCATATATGACGAGGTTTTACTCTCTTTATATTCTAAATTATCGGTTCTACTATTAGGTAAAAAATTGAGAAAAAAAAAAACTTTGGGCGGCGATAGTGGCAGCTGGGAAAAATGAGACAAGAATGTAATGATTGATTGATTGTTTTTTGTGTTTCCGGGCGGTCAAGTGTTTGTCCCGTAAGTGTGTGCATGTTTTTTCGGGAGTTGGCGGTGACCTTCCCCTGCTGGATGGAGAGATCCGGCGCCGACCTGATGTTGCTCGGAGAAACCACGGAAAACTACCGATCAGAGCAGCCTAGAATTCTCCACCAGACAGCGACTTACTTCGACCTAGTTGAAAAGCTAGTGTCGAAAATCCTGCCGCCGTCGAGATTCGAACCCGAGACCTCCAGCAGAATGTAAAGCTGCCCAGACCACAGACATTAGAAAACTAACTAGTGTGAGAAAGTGTGTGCTATTCTGTAGTTTTTGTGGCGACTCCTCGCGCCGCCACAGAGGGGTGCCTTGCATGTTCCCAGGTTAGTCTAATCGTGTCTTCTCCATGTCTTGTTCTCGCGTGTCCCCACACGGGAAGACGCGACGCACGCTCTGGTTGCCGGTCGGCAGGCAGACCTCGTCTTCACATGTGCCCACCTCCGCAAGACACCTCGCTTCCATTGCTCATGACGCGACGCTCCGTGCGATGTGGCCATGCGACGTTTCCATGCCACGTCCCCGTGCGTCGATCCGTCGTGTCGGCCGGTGACGGTGTTGCATCCGCGGCACGCCCCCCGCCCCCACCCACCCGCGCTCTCGCGGCGCAGGTGTGCAACGTCAGTGCCTCGTTAGGACGCGGTCGAGTTTTTGTTTGTTTTGCGACCATATTCAGCACGTCAGGTCCCGTTAATTCTAGCTGTTGTGAACGAGGCTATAAGGCTCAGCATTGCAGTATGGATCGTTAGAGAAAGCTTCCAAGCCAACAGGCTCCCCGCGCAGAATTGAAATCAATACGAGTGTTAACAGTGAGCGCTGGGGGAGACAGCAAGAGACCCGTCAGGGAATAGCGCGCTGGCGGAGGGGCGGGAGGGGCGGAGGGCAGGGAGGGGGAGAGGGTGTGAATGTATAACGCAGTAGGGGGGTTACATATCTGTTGGAAGGGAAACAGGGGGACGGAGAGAATCGCGTCCTGCTGAAATGTGTGATATATCGAGGCATACATTTATTGGAATCGGCTCCAGTACAATTTATATGTATCAGTGTAAAAATAAATAACTTACCAGCCCCCGAATCGAAGCGCTTTCAGTGCATTACATTACATAAAATATTAATAACTTGCAAAAAGGAATATCGACAGTTCTTTCGAATATTCGATGACTGCGTTGCTCAGAGGAAGGAAAAATCCCTTTGCTTTGCGTCGGGTGCAGGCGATACCGCTTTTTGCTTCTTCTCCCTCTGAGTGGTACTTTGATGTGAATTGCGTTTGACAGGTCGTTGTGTTTCAGTATTCACTTGAAGCATGAAACACGTACGATGAGACGTGTTTCCAAGACTGTTTTGGACAATGTTTGTAATTGCTTTCAGAGCGAATGGTTTTATTGTTGTGATATGTCTGAGAGCTGATAAACAGAGCAATTTCTGTAGCGATAATGATGGATGATGCCAAAAGTGTAGTTTGTTGCGTGAACGCGAAAATGTCTCGCGTGATCGCGAGTAAGCCTGTAAACGTAATACCGTGACATGTTCTTACTGTTTTCACGACAGTTACAATCAGTTTTTACTTTCTCGCATTCTACTTACGTAGTATAGAGAAAGCATTGTAATGCTGCGGCAAAAACGACGATTCTTCGTTACAAAACTCGTAGTTTGGAGCTCTGATGAAAAACTGCACAACTCTTGTTCCAATGTATAATTAATTACTTTCTCTTACACATTGTGTACTCAGAATCAAGGTTGCCGGTCCATGACACCCAAACACTGGTTCACGGCAAAGGGTCTGTCCTGTGAACAACGCTTAAGTCTAAACCGTTGGCAGGATTTTCACTAATTTTCATATTTTGTCATTGATATCGCTGATATCGTGGCTCCGTTAATTTGAAACGAAGATTTTGACTTTGTGGGGTACTTTTCATGAAGCTCCATTGACATTTACAAAATTTTCTCAAAAATAGCTCCAATTTATAATTTCCGCCCATCGATTAGAGCAAAATACACTTAAAAATGGTGCTGATTATATTTTCGTTAACACTCCAAATTTTTGAAAATTTCAATATTTCAAAAGTATTTCGGCGTCTTCCTTTCAACTACAAATTGAAGTGAAATTTTTTCGTACTGAAATGTGTTCTTCAAAGAGGTACTTGAAAGTAAGGTAATGTGCAATTTTTCGAAAATATTATTTTATTGTAAATTTGTGTTAAATAGAACCATTTCAAAAAAAATTATTTCCCGTAAAGGCTCCAATTTTTTTTCCTTTTTTTTTCTTATAGTGATGTACGGTTGTAAAAAGGTAAATTTAAAAAAAAAACTACATATTGATAGAGTTTTTTTACTTAATGAAATTATTATTTTTATTAATATTTAAATAAGATTAATAATTGAAAGTTCTTGCATCTCGAAAATTACAAATTCGCATTTCCCGCGCTTCTTATGTTGAAATTTTCCACGAGATAGCACATGGCAAAGCGTCGATATGGTAGTTTGAAATTCTAAGAATTATTTCTCATTGTTGGACGATGTTTTGGCAGTTTTGGATGGTCGAATTTGTGTTGATGTATTAGCTTTAAAATAATTAGTTTTCGCACCGAATTTTAAGGGATTTGTTAATACGGAGATTATTTTGTTATATTATAACGTTAAGTAACTTTTAATATGCGAGAAAGTACGTGCTGATGTAGCTCCACTACTTACACTGAATTTAAAACCTCGTATTTTTGCGGTTACAGACGCTGCGCACCTGATGTGATAAAGATGGCGTTTATTTATTTTAATTTTAATAAAACCTGGGTATTCATGTGAATGCCTCGTAAGGCGCGAAGAGTTAAAGATGCTACGAGTGATGCATGGAAATTCTTCCGATGAGCCTTTTCTCCATAGCTTACCTAATGTGCTTTAAGGATTTATCTTGCATTCTCAATGGTACTCCTCTGACGATGAAAGTGGTTGGAGCATCTTTCAGCAACACGGATCTGGGGGTTGTGTGTATTTCTCTTCATTGTGGTGTGAAGTTCTTCAGGTGAAGATGCTCACGAATTCATATTGTGTTCTGCGAAATCCTTTAATTTATTGTGGCCCAAGCATCAAATAACTAAGATTCTTTGCTTTGAGTACTCCTGCTAGATCACCCACTCCGTGCGACAGATAAAAAAAACTCCATGGAAAATCTGCACCTGTGCTAAATTTCTCTATTAATATTAATTTGAATTTTATGGTTCTTTAATAATATTTATTTTATTTTTTCCTTCGGAATGACGTGTCTTGTATCTATAACTTCTTTGTACGGGTTTCTAGTGTGTTTGCAAAGAAGTAAGCCCCACCACGAAGAATAATCTATTCATATTCAATTCCTTCCGTTTTCCCATTCCAAATATTCAATCAAATCTCGAGGTACAATCATCTGGAATTTTCTTTTACGTCGAAGATGCATCGAGATATGTGAATTCTTGTGTATAACTGTGAATATATAGGATTTGAAGTGATTCGTTCTAAAATAGGTTGCGTTTCCCATACCTTACTGTAGATTGCGTTTCCGTAATGCTTCCCACTATTTTTACCTCTGTGTTTTTCAGTACCGTTTGTGGTGATTCTATGATTTTCCCGTTGAGTGTCAAATATTTCCGAACTTCTTGGTTGAATAAACCACATACGAAATTCAAGCCAATGTACGAAAAATATGGCTGATAGATCATATAATTCACTGAAAATCAAATGGGACGTACATTTCGTTTTGCATGCCGTTCCCAGTTGGGAATACACGCGTAGCACTTCTCTCGTTCTCTCTCTCCGCGGAATGCAGCTAGACTTGTCTCGCTTGGTGGTTGTGTATTCCTTAAGTATGCTGCAGAAAGATCGTAAAATGAGGAAATTTATGAGTCATATTTCTCAGAAATTTATTGGGTTAGTCTATCTTTGCAAGTAGGAACAAATCAAATGTTAGCGAGATGTGAGATGATGCGAACGTTGAATATACTTTAGAGCGAATTACGAAGTTTCCCAAGTTTGCGGACACGAAGACGTTAAAATTACGTCTTCTGGCTCCGGACCAAATATTTAAAGGAATGGCGTAGCGCGTGAGCGAAGATGCTAAATGAAATAAATAATCTGGGAAATAATAAGAGATTTTAGGAACTCGTCCTCTTTGTTCATTTCTTAGCATCATTCCTTTCCAATCTGTTTGTAAGACACGAAGATCGGAGTGAAAGTAAATACATTACTTTTCGCGGTTTGTTTTGCCTCCGGTTTCCTTTGACGGAGAGAGCTGTTACATTAATTCTCATTAAAGACCGTAACTTTGTTCTTCTGAGAATATTTAATTTCTCGGCAAATATCCGTTTGCAATCTCTTGCCCAATATTTGTGACTAAAACGACCAGTATTTTTACTTTTTGATTTTTTTTTTCACAGACGTATTTTTGAAGATTTCAGTATTGATTCAATATTTCAATATATACTACTAAAAACTAGGGGTTTAAGTTGGAAATTTTTACCAACCAAATTTTGTGATTCTACTTTCTAGCTACACAGTGTAGAAAAATATTGTAATGCTGTTGAAAAAATCGCGAATTTTGAACAGAAAAACTTTATGCCGAGCCCTAGTAACGAAACAGCGCATAAATCCTGTTCCTATATGTAGTAAATTACTTCCACTAACATCAGTTAGAATACATGGTATGTGAGTTCTTGATACCAAAAAATGGATTGACTATGAAACGTCGGTCGGTCGGTCTGTCCGTCCGTCCGTCCGTCCGTCCGTCCGTCCGTCCGTCGGTCGGTCTGTCCGTCCGTCCGTCCGTCCGTCTGCATCTTTTTTGTCGCTCTTAACAACTTCGTCATAGCGACCACTGTGATTTTTTTAACTGTAGGGGGAACTATAGGAACAACACATAGGGACAACACGAACACACTCCAACATCCGTGCCGGAGGCGGGATTCATATTCGCGATCCTTCAAGCCGAGACAGCTACGGCCATTCAGCCTTATCGACCTCGGCTACCCACGCGGCCGTCTGTATCTCTGTCCTCTGTGATCCGTGGGCAACACTAACGCCTAAACCGAACGGTTTAGGCACGAACGGTTTAGCCGATTGTCTCCAAAATTGAGATTCCCCAATCGATCTGGCCGATGTCGCGGCCCCTTGAATTTGAAACCGATATTTTAATTTTGGAGGATACTTTACATGAAACCCCTGGGATATTTTCAAAATTTTAAAACAAAATGGCTAAAATTTTTTGATTTGAATTTTGGCGTCGGATAGCGTAAGAGACGTTTAAGTGAATGTGATTTTTCTTTGAAGCCCCAGATTTTTGGAAATTTTCAAAAGTTCACATTTTTTGGCGCATTTCTATAACTACAATATTGAAGATGGAAATTTTTTCTTCAAATGAAATTCCTTTTTCATAATAAGTTCTTTCATTAACATTAAGCACACTATTTTTTGGAAATCTTCGTATTTGCAGGCAGTTTTGATGAGGTATGGGCAAAATTCAAAGGGTATAGAAAACAAGATTTTCTCAAAAACAACTCCAATTTTTTTCGTAAAACGTTTGGTAGTGATAGTGCTAAATGCACTGTATAAGATTACACAAACGCCATTTTGCTGTTTTCTTTTGTTTTCAAAAATTACAGAATATATTATTTGTAAATCCCTCTCACGTCATTTGTATTTACATTAACGGCAATTTGTATAAGTTATTGTATTTGGAAGAACGAGTGCTTAAAATAATGTCTTGTTAAGTTTCTCGAAAAGTCATTACTTTCCTGTGTAGATGGTAGCTAAGAAAAGTTGGGGAAATACTGAAAAGCTAACACATACCGATGTATTCATTTATTTTACGTCGAAAATAGTTCAAAACTGTGTGACGTGCTATGGGGAGAAGTGAATTTTGTGCATGTTTTCAAAATTCTGTGATCTCTACCCTAAGCCGTGTACCATTTAAATTTTGAATACACAAAGAAAATTGACGTTTTTTGTCAGGAGCGTTAACAGAATATTCGCTCCGATGTAATAAAATCTAGTTTCAAGGTAAATCGGCAATAAATTTGGGCTCTTATCCCTCATCATGTCCTTCGTCAAGGAACAAATACTTCCTGTCGCGACAACATGGAGAACGATAATTTGAATGACTATATTTCCCACTGAATTCTAGAAGACGTGTACAGATAATGAAGTTACATTTAGGTCCAGAAGCAAAACAAGAGACCACCTCAGCATTTGCTCAAAGGATCAGAGAAACTGGACGAAAAACCTGATGGAGATGGGTTCACTGGCCCGGAAGCTGCGGTACAATACTTGTTACAGGTTGTTTAGAATTATACAGTCCAAATGGTAAATGATACATTAAATATCACTGTTAAAATTATTTCCTTTAGATTCTCAGTACAGTAATTTATAGGACAGAAACAGTTATGCCGTAGAAACGATTTACTTGGGATTTACACTTTTTTTAGCGAATTTAATCGTTTAATGTCATCTGGCAAAGACTTAAAAATAATGTACATGTATTGCATGCGAATGTTTTGTAATGAGCTATTGATACTGTCAACTGATGAATATGATTATTACGTTGAGTGTTATAGTTATAGACATCGGCGTTTTCTGAAAATTTATTTCGGTCCTTAAGCAAGTCATTTTTGACTAAAACCACTGATTCGTAAATCAACAGACAAGGTAATGGACAAATTCCTAGATTAGTAAAGAGAGGCTTACAAGAATACCATAAACGCTTCAATAGAATGCAAATCGACACAATTTGAATATATATATATATATATATATATATATATATATATATATATATATATATATATCTTGAGATATACAAAATTTCTCTACATTAATATCTGGCAAAGATCTTAGCGTCCGGCTTGCTGGGTCAATGGGTCACGATATATTATAATCCTTATTACCTTTATAATGGATTATAGGATCCGCAGACTATACAGCGCAGCTGGGAATCTGAAATAGAATGATTCTATTCCTAGTTCATTACTGTTTGGATTGACTAAATGAAAGATCACTTTCTTTTCTAAAGAATAAAATTTAACAAAGTTTATTGTTACCTTTTATACAAACAATTTAGTGAATTTAATAAAATGATTTGATGTTATGCCTTTGATCAAGATATTATATATAAGAATTTACAATTTTATACCGCGGTTAACTTATCTATTCTTCGTTGATGTCCCTCGTAGACTTCTCAGTCGAAATATCTTGCGAGCTTGCCGTAGTCCAAAGTCCCAAGAAATCCTCTTCTGCCCCTATCCAAGCTGGTCTCAAACTATCAAATATCAGTCCCGATTACGTCCTATGACATAGTCCCGAAATCTATTACTCGATTACCACTCCCGACAAAGTCCCAATTTATGCATCAATATTACTTCCACATGCAATATCTGCAATATCATTTACTGTCCTTAAAATTTCACGATCTGATAACCCGATTCTGACTATCTGTATTATACTCGTTCCCTCTCACGAACCTACGATGAGTTCAGAAACGCGATGCCGGCTCGAATGAAATCTTCCTGCATGATTCACCCTCGAAGACTTCGTATTAAACTACCTTCCTCTTTTTCATAACATTTGACCGTCCTTCTCTCACCCAGCCAATCCATACGTTCGTTATATTTTGGTGTAGCTGACCTTTCGATCGTCTCAACTTCTTCGCCCAATCCCAAATTTTCTACTTTCGGCATCCAGCCACCTCTTAATGCATTTACAAAAAACAAAAACTACATTGTTTATCCACGGTCGTTGCTAAGCCCTTGCTCTCGTGATATTTCCTGATGCATGTTCCACCATATAGTCTACAAATAAATGTTTATTTTATGTGACATATCGTATGTCATAATATATATAGATTTCGTGGCACGAACAGTTTATACAACAGTTTATACAACAGTTTATATAGTCTACAAATAAATGTTAGTTTATTTTCATGTGACATATCGATATGTCACTATATATATATATATATATATATATATATATATATATATATATATATATATATATATATATCCGATCACTAAATTAAGAGAACAGTAACAAAGAAAAAGTAAGAGGGAGCTTCGTCTAAATGAACTCCCCGTCTGCCTATGCCCTAACCCAGTTATAGTAATAAGTGATGCAAATCTCGGTATAATCAGTGGATTGAACATATAGAACATAAAGCTCTTAAAAAAAGAATCACGTGGGTAGGATTTGGTTGTTATTCTCATATATCTCTCAATTTGGGTACAATTCTCTTTTGTAATCTAAAAGTCTGGGAGCTATAGCATACATTTCCCCAGAATATTATGCCATATCTCAGGCGGGAATCAACATTCGCGAAGTATACACAACGAGCAGTATGAAGGCTGACTGAGTTTGAAAGAATTCTGAACGTGTAGTATAATGAGTTTAATTTTATGTTCAATTCATTTGAATGGCCGTTCCATTTGAAGTTTGACAAAATTGGGAGACCTAAACATTTTGTTGCCTTAACATTAGTCAATGGTGCACCGTTCATTTTCAATGGAGTAAAATTGTTTATTTGAAATGGAAAACTGCAATAAAACAGTTTTCTATTCATTTACTATTAATTTATTGGATAATTTATTTATTTAATTATTTCGAAACCAATTTCAAACATCAGATATTGTAGTATTCACTGTTTCTTTATTGCAAAGAATGTTCGTATCATTCGCAAAGAGAACTATTCTTCCGTTTCGAATCGTCGAGGGCATAGAGTTTACATGCAGTAGGAAGAGAATACAGCCTAAAATCGATCCCTGAAGGACTCCACGTGCAATTGGTAAAGAGTCAGAAATGTGTGTACATTATGTTCTATTATTCCAGTAAGGTATTTCTACTCACGGAGATCGTTGTTTGAGATACGAACGTAACCAATCTAGATTTTGATTTTCTAAATCCATGTTGGCAATCTGAAAGCGCGTCGTGTTTACCGGGAAAGGTTTCCATTCGTAAAAAAAGTCTCTCTAATATCTTTGATAAAACTGACAGAAGAGAAATTGGCCGATAATTTTGAATTTTATTTTTGTTGTTTTTTTGAAAAGCGGATTAATCTTAGCTGTTTTAAAAATATCTGGAAAAATATTTGGATGCATTAAATATGTCAGTTAACGGGAGTATAATGGCAGGCGCACAGGTCTTTAACAAACAATCCGGAAATTCATCTAAACCGGCCGAATATTTATTGTTTAGTTAATCGATTTTTTTGAGAATTTCATAGGAAGAAGTTTCAGAAACGATCATCGTGTCTAAAATTTTGGGGGAAATGTCTGTTAATGAATTTAGTGTCTGAAGACCATTAGTGATATCGGGAGCAATTCTCGAAAAGTGTTGGTTTGAGAGACTAGCCACTTTTCTATCGTTATATTTTAAAATATTCTCTACAAGGTTTCTAGTTGCTTTGGTCGTATTTTTTATTATATTCCACATTGCTTTTGTTTTGTTTATTGAGTTCGAAATATCCTGATCTTGTTTCGTGATTTTAGCCTGCCTTATGACATTTCTTAACAATGATATGTATTTTTTAAAGTAGATGAGAAAATTCTGAGATAAGTTATGATGTTTGGAAATAAAAGAAGAATTGGGTTGTTTTTACAAGATGTCCTAATCTCTTGTGTTATCCGAGAATTGTTTTTCCGTGAAATATTTAATTTTCTTTTTTGAAGAGGAAAACAAGTGTTAAAATGAAATGACAGCGTTGGAAAAAATATTTCATTTATTGTTTGTGTCAACAGTATTATAAACAGCGTCCCGATTCCTGTATCAAGTAATCAGTGAACAATTTTGTTTTACTTTTAGTAAACAATCTAGTCATACGTGTATTATTTATTGTGTCAGTGTTCGCATTTCTTATAATGGTAAGAATTTGTGCTTCGTGGTCACTGTATCCTAAATCTTTTGTTTCAACTGGATATCGAGTAGTAGTTTTGTTAATTATAATTTGATCTATTTTTTAAAATTTAATGGGTACCGTGTAGGTACATGTATTGCTATATCTAAACTGAATGAATGAATTAAATTGAGAAACTGTTCTTTCTCACAAGATTCGACCAGAAAATCAATGTAAAAATCTCCGCATTCAACAATGGATTCAAAAGGGCAATTGCTAACTTTATTAAGTGTTATGTTTAGTGTTTTCTTTTTTTAAATTTATTATTATTGACTTTATTGAGAATCTCCAGTTTTTTCTAACAACTAAATATAATCTGCAGCTCTCTTTGTTGGAGGCCTGTTGATACAAAGTAATATTTTTAGCGAAAGAAGATGGACAGCAGAAATTTCGAAAATATTTTAAACGGAATACACATTTAATTCCTTCAAGGAGATAGAATCGATATTATTTCTAACGTAAATACAAGAACCCTCATATGTAGGACCTTTATGCTATTTCCTCTCTCTACAATAAAAGCCTACGGGATAAAAGTTAGAGATTTGGAAAATGCTTAATTCAGTAGAAGATAACCAATGTTTTGTAAAGCAAAGAACATCCATTTGATTTAAATCGCTGTGTAGAACCGCCTCGATAAACTCAGTTTTATTGGAAAGGGATTGAACACTATGGTGCACAGTTTGCACATTATGGTGAGTAATTTCTGCGTATGTTTTATTAAATTAAATCTGTTGAAAAATCAGTTCTTGGGAATGCAAACTTTAAAATGTGATTAATTTAGGTAATTTTGCATTTTCGAATTTGAAGTCCAATTTGCCGGGTATCATTTGCTCGTCTCATATGATTGTGACTTCGATAACGCCGCACGTTGGGCCGAGAATTCATCCTCATTGTGTTTTTATATTAACCTTAAAAGATTTAGTTTTCACAACTAATATTCTACGATTTGTAATGTTTTACAAGCCTCTATTAACCCATCTCAGTCTTCACTTGTAATATATATTGTAACCGTACACCCTGGCTTTATATTCCAGGATGTGTACACACTACAGCTTAACTTTCTGTTATGCCTAAAATATCTTATGCTCATTCCAAACTTGAGCCAATGAACTTGTCTAATCTCTGGGCTTTGGGATCTTGATTGATAGGTTATCAGTCATACTCATACACTGGATTGTACACCAATTAAATATATTTTCACTCTGCAAAAATTATCCTGGATTCTATGCACCATGACTCTTTCACATTTGTCTCCACCAAAAAAACTTGTTTCACAATATAGTGAAAGCATGAGAATCCTTCATATGTGATTCTAATTCCTGATCATCATACACTTACTCTAATTACACGTGATATCAAACCCAAAATTGGTTTCACAATATAGTGGAAGTTTGATAATTATTCACATGTGATTTCTATTACTGATCACCACACTTACTGTAAATACAAGTGATATCAAACCCCAAAATTGGTTCCACAATATAGTGGAAGCTTGATAATGATTAGCCAAAGGCTCTAACTTTCAGCAATAAACTTTCATTCCTCTGAGAAGTAAAGACAACAAGTTTAACAAAACTTTACGTTCACTGTTCAACATGCAACAACTAAAAACTCTCATTTACAATGAAAACAACTGAGATGAATATTCTTAACCTCTTTCTCCCACATTCTAAGAAAAAGGCAGGCTCCCAATCGCTAAACCTTAATCAGTCAGCATAAAATTGTTTGTTTGTGGTCTACTCTTCATACATTAACTTTACCAGTTGTGGTAGCACCAATAATGTCGCCGTACTACACGCCTCACTGAGTTAAATAATCTTGCTGTAACAACTTCAGTATCCAAAGTCAACTGGCTTGATCCGATCTTCATACACACACACACACACACACATACACACACACACACACACACAAACCACTGGCATAAACAACAGTGAAAACGTCTATTTATCGGTGACGATGTTAGAACGCTGGTAGGCGAAGTTCAGAATATTGTCGGCCGGTTTCCGGTTCCAAGCAGCGCCTTTCTCTGACACCTCCAGATGCACTCGTGGCACCTTCCATAACCCAAAAGAACTCTTTCTCTTCACTCAAGCTTTTACCCCCACTACCCTAGTCAAATGAGCGACTACTTATTTATTCGTCAAGAGCTGAAATTATTACTTGAACGTTATCGCGGTCAAGTAATTCAAATTTCTCCAAGACATTACCTGAAAAAAGTGTCTTATGTGCCAACTTGATGGAGAACGTTGTAACAGTAGGATACTTGACAACCGAGGCGTTGCACTGGCGGGGTGCAAATGAACGCGCGCTCCCACGAGGTCCGTCGACGGTAGGACGCGGATGCAGCACCTCAAGGAGCACTGCACAGAATCTGGCTCGCGTTGGTCAGCCGGAACTCACGTACGGACTGAAAGTCCGTCTGCGTTGGACGCAGTCTGCTGCCCTACCGAAGGTGGTGGGGTTACGTTACACTCGCGAGAAAGCGGATGGCGCCGGGCCGGGCTTGCGTTGTCTGTCGCGGAGAGATTTTTTGTTCCGGCAGAGACGGCGACCTCTCGGCGAGTGCCGTTTTGGGGGTAGAGGCAAACGGTCCGAAGGGCGGCGTGAGGGTGCCTGCGTGGACGCCGGATGCCCGCGGTGGGTACGGCCAGGTCTGAAGGGGGAAACAATGACCTCCCGCCAAGGGCGTTTGTGGCGTGGACGGAACATCTACATCATCCTGTTTCGTTTATTAACACAATATTACTCCAGTATAAGATTACCGGGAGCGGTAGCTCAGTCCATCAACTGGTGTCACTGCAACGCCTCTGACCGGGAGGTCCTAGGTTCGAGTCCTGATAGCGGCAGGATTTTCGACCCTAGCTTTTCAACTAGGTCGAATTCAGTCGCTGTCTGGAGGAGAATTCTAGCGACCCGCTGCTCTGATCGGTAGTTTTCTGTGGTTTCTCCGGTCAACTCCAGGCGAATGCCGGAGCAGTACCCTACCAAACGGGCCACGGACCGCGCGCGATCTTTCCTTCCTCTTCCTCGTCTTATCCTCTCTCCTACGCACACACACTAACATGCACTACGCTACCACATATTCCGGGAGACCTGGTTAGGGAAACCCACTAGCCGACGGTAGGTCGGCGCCAGATCTCGCCATCCAGCGGGGGAAGATCACCGCCATCTCCCGAGAAAAAACATGCATTACACTAACGGGAAGCGCCCGGAAACACGAAAAAAACAATCAATCCAGTATAAGATTAAGATACTTATACTATAGTATAAGCCGCTCCAGTATAATCCGGCGGCGCTTGCCGAATTCGTTTATTACGCTCCGTAAAGCCATGAAGGTTAAGCGAATACGAGACTCGCGGGTTCCTAGTTGGGTGACCGGCTAGGAATCCCGGGATCTAACGGCGTCGAGCCCCTGGCCGAAGGGATAAAAGGCACTGACTGCCTGCGACGTGACGAGACTCGACAAATACAGTAATTACTCTAGCAGTAATTATAGTAATTACTTGGTAACGGAAGATTACTCCAACAAGAGCGCTCAGCGCCCAACAAAGATGAAGAGGCGCGTTGCGTCAGCAACGACGCAACAAATTTAAAAAAAGGATTGGTCTGTCAATAATACATTGGCCAACAATTGAATGTGTATAAACTGTCATGTTTTGTTCAATTTGTTTGATCCTGAATGGCGCTCTTGCCACTAGGGCGCCAAGAGAAATGTTCTACCCTTTCAAAATCAACATACTCCACTGTGGTGATTCGCTTGAAGGGGGCAACGATATTTCAATGTTTAAATTATGGAATGAGTTTCTTGAATTACATACAATTTGTTTTGCAAAGATTTCATTTATTACTCTTAGGAATGATTTGCATAACAAGGATGTGGCTATGTGGCTGTACCGTTCCAGATCGCATAGGACACGATGTCCCATTAGTCTTCATTTCCGCGAACTAAGTAGGCTTGAGAGTGGCGCCGAAGGGAGACGAATGCCGCTTGTTGGGAGGGAAAAAGTATGAATTGGTCTCCGTCCCTTCGCAATGCTAAAATATGAATATCATTAACTCCGTCCCCAACCAGTCCTTTTTCCCAAACGGGAACAGCGAAAAGTAAACACCACACCCCTCGAGTCGTGCATGTGAAGCGAGTATTGTATTCGCTTTTTATGCGGTGGGCACTTCGAAGTTGGCAAGCCTTGCGAGGACGACGGAGGGAGAAGTGTGAAAATGAACTATAGCAACACTTGTAACTCGTGAAGCCGCGGAGCGAGCTAGCACTAGAATGGTTATCTTTCCTCGCCTCATTTGCATTTTACTGCCATTAAATTTACATTTCCTGAAATTTAAATCGATATAGAAACATCGTGTCGGAGCATGCGCTGTGGAGGAATGCAGAGGCAGGATACATGCGAGATAGCGCGTGTAAAATTCAACTACCGTTGCGTGTTTGCGCATGTGCTACGGATTCTTCTTTATTTCTCTTCCCCCTTATTTATTCCATCTCGTCCTCATTTAACATTATACCGATCTTCCAGGAACGTTTTCCCGGCAATCTTTCCATTTCTTTTCTTTACGTTACATGAATATGTCCTTCAAAGACGCAGTTAAGTGTTGTGAATTTTTTATATACATCTTAGTGTACTCTGTGAATATGCACATTGCGCTATTCTTTGGAAAGAAATCGTACATTAAGTACTAAGCAATATGAAGGGTTTTGGTGATACACGTTTTCAATATACAATAATTATGTCTAACATGGTGTAAACTGGTATTAAGAACAGGAAGTTCTTAAAATAAGATCATTTCATTTCTTGTATAGAACTCTTTTCATACGTCAGAGATATCGGTCGTTTCATCATTCCTGGAATCCGAATTCCATTATACATTTTTTGACTTATTTGCTGTTTTAGTAGCTTGTTTAATCACGAAATAATTACAATCATGATCACTCTTGGTTTACTAATGACTCGTGATAATACTTGAGAAAAATCATTCGGTATTTCGCCAAAATAGTTCTTTACCATAAAAGATTGCGTTACTTTGTTGTTGAGGGAGTTTCACTTTAGAATGATTTAGACTGAATGACCATCCTAAAGTGAAAATTAAATCTTTATTCTTTTTCTGAATTTTTTCCTCCTTGACCTTTGCCTTCCCCTTTAGCATTAGAAAATAATTCCATAATTTGTTAATAATAATAATAATAATAATAATTATTATTATTATTATTATTATTATTATTATTATTATTATTATTTCTATGTTCAATTGATCCAGAAATCTGTTGTTTAGAGTACTTACCACATTGTCCGCAACTTTCTATATATTGAAAAATTAATCAAATTAATAGCAAATTACTTACTTGGCGATAAAGCGTGTTGTTTGTTTGCACATCAGGATTAAAAAAATATTTAAAAAATGCTTTATTTTTTTTACATTATTTTTTTCATTGTCCGTTTTCGGGGGCGACGATTCAGAAGAAATGTCCTCTTTCAGGAGAAATATTGGATATTGAATATTATTCTGTTCGAAAAGCAATTCCTTATTTTTTTAATTGAAATCATGAGAGACTTTCCTTTACAGTTTTCACCGGTAACATTTTTCAACATTTTCGTCGTGAACTTGGAAAGATATTTTGTTCAAGAGAATGCAGAACTTCTGTGGAATATATTGCACATACGATAATTTCCTGTCATGAGGGAGAACATGAACATAATTGTTTAGGCTCTGTGAATGGGTACATGAGTGTCTGCTCTTTGATCCTTGGTCCTGTTTCTTTGTCACGAATATTCTCGATCTCTTTGTGTTTATTCCATTAAGTTTGATACTCGGGAAGACTGCGTAACTGAATCATATTTGTGAAATGTATTTAAATGTAACAGTACAAACCAGACCTATTGCCGTTTCTGCAATTTTACATTTGCAAAAGGAAAACTTCCTTTAACGAAAAAAGCTTATGATTTTGATACGGTCAAATTGGTCAATAACAGTGGTACGACAATCATTTATTTCAGCAATTGCACAGCGTTTCGTAACTAGTTTTGTTAAATCATCAGGTGCTAAAATAACTTTGTATACTTTTATTTGCAAACGTATATTGACAATCAAGAAGAAATATTGATTTAACAGTGATACGAGTATCAGGAAATGCACGCCAACTTTCGTGAAACAAATTTTCTGAAGAGGATTGTAAGGAGAAAATAATTATATGGACAAACCACTTTTATACGGCACTTTATTTATTTATTTATTTATTTATTTATTTACACTTTTACACTTTGTCGCGGCAGGAAGTAATAAGAGCCAAAATTTATTGCTTATTTATCTTTGAAAATAGATTTTATTACATGGGAGTTTTTTTTCTCCCTTTCAAAATTCAAAATTTATTGCTTATTTATCCTTGAAAATAGATTTTACTACATGGGAGTTTTTGTTTTTTTTTCTCCCTTTCAAAATTCGAAATTTAAGTAGTATATGACTTAGTGTAGGGAATCACAGAGTTTTGAAAATGTGCACACATTCACTTTTCCCATAGCACGTCATACGCAG
Source organism: Teleogryllus oceanicus (assembly GCA_964035755.1). Classification (NCBI taxonomy): domain Eukaryota; kingdom Metazoa; phylum Arthropoda; class Insecta; order Orthoptera; family Gryllidae; genus Teleogryllus; species Teleogryllus oceanicus. Next base: position 14,440,375 of record CAXIVR010000008.1, read on the forward strand.
TTTTTAACTGTTTTTGACGTAAAATAAATAAATAAATAAATAAATAAATAAATACTCATGCTTCTATAGAAGGAAGTTATATGGTGTCTCTCCCAATCTGCTCGTTCAGCAGCTGAAAGTGACGGGTGACGGTCTCCCTTACCTGCCCGCTCTTGGTGCCACCTGACACTGCGGGCTTCTTGTTCCCTTCGCCGGCGCGCGTGTACATGCTCAAATTAGGCGCAGCTTTTGCGCCAATGGAAATTGCCTCGTGCGTCGCGCTGTTGTCTGCGCAATTCGTTGTTAAGGATTCCTCATTCGGGCGCTGTTCAATGCGCGGACCCCACCCCACCCCGCTGCCTGCTGCCGTGCGCGCTCCCAAGTCACACACGGCCGCCGAATTGGATTGAGTCAGGTTTCTATTTCGGGACCGCGCCACGAGTAGAGTGGTATCGACCCGTTGCGTTATTGTGCATGACATCGCCATTTTAATCATGAAATCGACCTCTCCCGCTATCTTAGTTACATGATTTGTAGAGCGGCCAACCAGTCAGTTGGCGAGAACACTGTACATCGATTGGCATTCGTGAATTACCCGTTTCTATAAATTGTGCTGCTAACGAGGTTTTACGTGCAGCGGGGCTCAAAACGATAGGGACTACATTCTGAAAGCGAATATTGTTGGGGATTGGTAGGTTGTTAAGATCTGCATGTTATTGTAACAACATAAAATGTAAGAGTTATTTATGAATCCTACATCCTACTTTTGTCAGAATAAGACAATAGTTTTCTACGCTTTTCATACATTGCTTGCTTTTTTCGTCATTTCTTTACGTGCAACATTATCACGCATTCCATTAAAATAGAAACATGAAACTAGAGATTTATGTAAGTGTGCTGACAATGTAAAACTGCTTTTTTTTATAAAAATATACAAAGTTGACAGCTTCTAATTATTTGAGAGGATTAAAATTATTACTATGTACTCAAGTTCGATAGCAATTTTTAAATTTTTTCGAAAATTAATTATCAGATGTTTGTACGGAACAACAATATTTGAAGACTACTCCAACTTTCAAAGCTTAGCCGCGTCCTATTCCAATGTCAAAAACTTTGCTTAAAAATCAACAAACTCTTTTCAACATATCAATAACACAACATACAGGATACTTCAATTAACATAATTGTTTAAAAATAATTTAATATTATATTCTTTTTTGATAAACAACTAGATATTTCGCGTTTTCATTTTCAAATTTAAATTGAATATTTTTTTAAATTACTAACCATCGATAATCAGTCGTGATGGTTAACAATACTGACTTTATAATTTATTATCTGTCTACTTCTACGTAGTAGTTTTTGTGTGTTTTTTAAGAATAATTTTATTTGCTAACATTACAATCTAAGTTTTTGTGAACATTCAAAATAAAGAACCTAGCTTTAAATCATACAATAAGTGAAAATTTACAAAGGTGCAATAGGTATATTTCCATAGTTATAAAAAATTGTAAATAAATTGTGTAAAATATGAAAATTTTCGAAAAAATTGGAACAGTTTTTGTGAAAATTTGTTGAAGTATGTTTGAATATGTGTGGTTTTGTCTCGCTTACGTTAAAAAACGTTTGAGATTTCCAGAAACGTCTTAATATGTCGTTTATGGTTTTGCCTACAAATTTATTAAACCATGAAATACTTCAGTAATGTAAATGTAAACGAAGCACCAGGAAAGAATTACAAATGTTTAAGTTTTGAAAATTCAAAAGTTCATTCAGTGTATTTGACTCTTCATTAAAAAAGTTTAAAGAAATAATTGGGAGTCATTTTTAATTTTGAAACTTAAAAGAAGTCGCTTCTGTACTTAACCCAATGCATTCTTTAACCTCTGAAAGACAGATGCTAAAAATCACAGATAAAACGAGATCTATTCTGCGAAACGTTTTCTCCCTTAAATGTTTCAAATCATTAATCCGGTTTCCTTCTATGGTTCTATTTTAATAAACAGTATGGGATTGATTCCGTGAACTAGAAAGACTTATGAAGTAGTCATTAGTATCCAGGAAATCTCGTGACACAATAATCAATGCGATAGTCAATCACTTCAGGACTTCCTCGGAATCCTGGTCGATCGAGGTGGAATTCGTGGTGGACACAACTGGTTTTCGGCTGGGTTTCCCGGAATTCAGGTTACTCCGTATTTTAACATTCCACTGCACCATTAGCCTCCATCTTCATCTCATGTCCGTTACTAAACATTTACTTATCATTCTTCAATCTCTTGATCATCAGTTCCGACTGGTATATTCAACTCAGGGCCAGCATTTCCACTGTGTCTGCAGCAATTCGGACGGTTGGCGGATTTTCGGATGAAGGAGAATCAAATTCAGCCGCTGTATGGGGGAGAATTCTAGCGGTCGGTTGCGCTGGTCGATAGTTTTCTGTGGTTTCTCCTATCAGAAGAATGGCAGTTCAGTACCGTAACAAATAGACCATGGACTGTGCGCGATCATTCCTTCCTCATTCTTGTCGCTGCCTCGTCTCTTGAATACAAACGCTTAGAGGTACATGCTCTACACTAGCACATATGTCGGGGGCTTAGGGTTTTGTCGCAGCCGGTGCGGTGCCCCGCCTACAGGACAAAAGTTGGTAACCTGACGTGAAGGTCGGTGCAGGATCTTCCCATCCAGTGGGGAGACACATCGCTGCCTCTCGCAACACATTCACACACGGACAGGACTAGGACTAATTGACCTTGACAGTGACGTCCCGAAAGCCACGCAATCACAATTCTCTGGCGTGCAACGATACGCAACAGACAACTGTTTTGCAGGACACGTAAAGGTGCATGAAGCCTCCGTGAAGACAGCCTCCCCAGGCAAGCTCCATGCATGGAGCTTCCAATCAGTTCTTCACTTGGAAGCGTTAAGAGTGCATTAGACTCCACTAACTTATTAAGAGCCAGTCAGCAGGACGTTTGTGCTTTGAATCGTCTAAACCTAAGCAAGCTTAGATCGGTGAAGCTCCTCTACAGTTTAAGTGCAAAAAGGCGTTTCTAGCACTATAACAAGGGTTAGCGTGCATTAGTTGTATCTACAACAAGCCTCCCTAGACCAAACGGCATGTCGGCGGATCCATGTAATCAATGCATTTTGGGTAACATTGTGCATTTCCCGACAAAGATCCTTATTATAATATTTCGTGGCACGAACAGTTTTGCGTGCTCAAAACTACCCGTTTGGCCACGCATCAAGAAGTTGGACACGATAGAGTGATCTGTTTTATGTTAAGATATTGATTCATAAGGTGTTACCAGTATGGGGGAGTGATCGACTCTAGTTTAGTGAAAGGCGGGGCCACAACATACCGTCTGACCAGAATTCCTGCATTTTAGAAGCCTTGGTGTAAGGTACTGCTTCGGAAACTGACTAGAGTCTGCAATGGCACGACCGATCAGAACAGCTCAATTTGGAATTCTCGTTGACACACAGGTCTGCTTTGATGCAACTGTAAAGGTGACAGAGTCGTTTCTTCAACCCAGCACCTCCCGATCCACTTACCACGCTGTCTACATACGCTGTTGCTGTCTTTCTTTTGAAAATTGTGTCTACTTTATTCGTTTTTTTCATTTTTACATCCTTTAGTGTGCGATGAATACCGCAAGGTACCCAGTTGAGAAACACTTGCAAAGAAGGCGGAGGAAGAGGATAAGATAATTTCGAATTCAGCAACCTCCGGTTTTCATGATTTTCAAACAGAGGTGAAAACTCATTTCGTTGTCTCCCTTAGAGTTGAACGATTATTTGCATGCAAAAGTTAAAATTTCCTTTTCAGGTTAGTAGTAATATGTGAATAATGTGAGAATAATATAATTGGTATTTGAAGAGTGGAGATTATGAGTTTCAAGTAATTGCTTGGACATTAATCTAACAGAACATGGAGCTAGATGTTTCAGACGCTATGAAAAGTAATAATTTTGAGTTTTACGTACGAGCCGACTTTGATCGACCAATTTTATTTGTTCAGAATACACTCTCTTGGAGACATTACATGGGATTTTCAATAATTGTATTTGTAACTTACTATATCAACAGTGCCATTGCATGCTGTAAGAAAACAATTGTATTTTCCCCATGTTAACTGGACTGTTATGTAGTTAGGTTTCAACGCCGATATTGTATGCGCAACTCAGTTTTCAAAACAATAGAGTTCACACACACACACATACACACACATATATACACATACACACACATATATACACATACACACACATATATACACATACACACACATATATACACATACACACACATATACACATATGCACACACGCATGTTGAAACGCTCTCCGTTTCTGTTAAATTGTTTCTGCAACCGGTTTCCGAATTTATATCATTTTTTGGCGCCAGGAAAGGGTTGCGATTTTAAATTTCCCGCAAACACATCTAAAGGGAAATAATTATCTTACTAGCTCTGCCGGTTGGATTCTTACGAAAATAATCGTCGCCGGTACTTCCTTTCTCCCTAGGAAACGATCATTCGATCCGTTCTCCATACGGAAGAAGCGAGGAATCTGAAATTTGTTTCTGGAAAGAAATTATTAAACTGGATTGCACAAGATGCTAAAGAAATGATAATCAGCTTTTCTTTTTCAAAATGAGAACGTTGTAAGTTTATTCACCGATTAATTCTTTGTAACATAAAATGTCACCTTGGTCATGACCAGTAGTAAAAATTGTAAATAGCGCTATTATTCTTACTATTTATATATCCATGCGCTCTTGAGTCGGTGAGGTCAGAAAATCCACGACTGCCATTTGGACCAATTTTCTCTCTTTGTATCTTTTCTCAGGTCCTCTGCAGGTCAATGTCCTCAACTCATTCATGTTACAAGATCCTCCGTGCATGAATTGTTCTAGTTCAAAAAATTCCACCAAAATTATTTAAATCCATGCTCAATCTATCATTTATTCCCGCTATTATTCCACCGTCCCATTTGCTTACAATACCCTGCGATGATGTCAACATTTACACTTTTACAAAAGTTAAAATTCTTCCTACTTCATCAAATATTCTGTCATCTTGTTGTACAAACATAGTTTCCTTATATATTACTATTTAACAATACATCTCATTCTAATCTTCTGCTGTTCCCAACGATTATTCTTGATTTGTGCCTGCCTCATTCCTTGCCTCACATTTACACTTTAGCAGAATTAAAAATTGTCTCATTTCTCTTCGTGTTCGCAGGCGCATGTCAGACCATTTTCACTCGTCTCATGATGTCCGAATCAATTTAATCTCATTAGGAATGATTTTCACTCGTGTGGATACTCGGGCCAACATGATGCTCTTCTAACTTGCGAACTGTCAAGATGAAATCATTGCCCTTTACACAACTAGCGGTCAAAAGAAAGTATAACTCGACGAAATAGGCATTGAATTTACTGTAGACTTCTTTTAAGAGTTTGAGTGATTCATTTTTTAACATGAAGGAAATTATAATGAATTCATGATTGATCAGATATGTTCTTTTATTTACTGTATTTAGAAAAAGTGCATTACGAATATATGTACTTATATAATATATTATATCCGATTTTACATTTTTACCTCATATTCGTACTGTTTTCTTTACAGATTTATGTACAAATTTTGAAATATCATACTTTATATTTTTCCGGTCTCTACATATTACCTACATTCCTACATACATAATCGTACGTATTATAATCGCCTGTGTCCGTCTCTTACAGGTCCGGCCCTTCCTTGGCTGCAACCTCTTCCTGCCCACCAGTCGTGGTAAGTGAAGTGCCATCATCGCGACTCGGTCATCTCGTGGGGATTTGATGTTTTCTGGATTTTTCCAGAACATTCTAAGAGTATTATCGAAAAAAATGAATTCTTAAAAAATATTTCAATCGGTAATTCATGTAATTTTTTAATATGAACGACTAAGTAACTCTTTTACGTTTAAAATGTCATAAAAAACGTAGGAAACGTATGTAGCACAAATGAAAAGTAACATTTTTAACCAAAGGCGATGTGATAAGCAAGTGATGATTTTATTTGTCGGTTTCCATTGCGTAGTGGTTACGCCGACAGCCTCCAGCTGCAGGGTGTGCGGTGTTCGAAACCCGCCTGGGGCATGGATGTTTGCTTCGGAGTTGTGACCCAACCACTATGTATCACCTTGAATACTCCATTCCTTCCCAGACTTCTCCTCCCAGAAGGAAGAGTTCGGCCGTAATTGACCTAAGAACCACGCAGAGTTACAGAATGGAAGATAATGTGAAAGACCTCTTAGAGTGTAAAACGACAGGGAGCAGGGAACGTCAGCGGATAACCGAAAGGGAAACTTAACGTAAAAATACCCAGTGATGTAGATGATGACGTATTCTTGTATTGTGATGGCAGTACTAAATCCTTATGTCCGTACTGAGAATGATTTTGATGCATGGATTATATTGATGATGAAGATTATCATGGCTGTCCGGGTGACGCCGTGTTGAAACGTCGGCAATTCAGCCTTCAACGCGGCGTCACCCGGACAGCCAAGATAACCTTCATGATTCTGGCCGCGGAAGACTAAGACTTCGTATAATGATGATGATTGCATGAAATGAATAATCGAGCAACAATGGAGGGAAAAGCATGGGAAGCGGGAGAACCCCGAGAAAACCTATTGTGATTCTTCTTTGACCACCACAACTCGGAGGCGAAGCAATCATGGACGTGGTGGAAGCGCCGCTTCCCTGTCAATTCCAGAGCATACTATTTGTATTTGAAAACCATAATAATATTTTCTTTTGTTTGCACTTTCATCTCAAACTGGTCTGTCGCATATTCCAAATTAAATTCCGAATGTCAGCATTCTCCGGTGGTTGTTGCTGGACGGCAGTTCAGACACGTGACTGGACATAACGTAATGCGAATCCTAGCACATGCGAACGACCCAATCCCAGCAGCTTAGGCTATGATCGACTGCGGGAGTACTTCCCAAATACTCTCCAGCCCCCCGGACGTACTAGAATCTGAATTTGAATTACAGGAAAGCACACCAAGTAGTGTGAATCTGTATTATCTCCTTTTGCTCTGTATTTTATCTTGTGCATTCACCTCTTAAATGATTTATTTTGGTAATCATAGTGTAATTTGCGAATGTAGTGTAAAAATGGCGAAGTGATGTTTTGTGTTTGAATACTAAGGCGGAATGCGGGCGAATATAATCTACGTACCTGTGTGCGTGGTGGAAACTCACATCCAAATTGATGTTTAGGCTTTTGCGGGTCCGAGCGATGAAACGTATGATGTGGGCAGAGGTACAAGCCGTTAAGCTGTAATAATTGAAAGAAGCGTCCCTAAGACAGAAGAAAAGAGGTTTCTTAAGGGAGGGTTCCTCAGAGCGATTTCAGATCGTTTTGTGCCGCTTAAAACCCCACGAAGCTTAAAACTTGATGAAAGTCAATTTCCGCACATCAATTAAAAAAATCTACATCCTGAATTATCTACGAACCCTTGGATCATGTCACTTACACGAACCACAGTTCAACACGACAGTGTCTCTTCGAAAGAAAGTCACGCGACGCCAATACCACAAATTCTCCTTGGATCGACCGAAATTTGAAGCTCCGTTCCCCGAGATGGAGAGCTAGCTTTCCGGCCGCTACGCTGCGGGTCGCCCAGTCGAAAATTGACAGCAAGAGTGACTTGAGTTATCCATGAAACTACTCAACTTTCTCTACTTATTTCTTCCTTTAGTGCAAACTGAACAGAAGAATATACGTGAGGATCAAAATGACATTCTCATTTTCCTTTTCTTATTCCGCACGCTACCCTATAAAATCGTCCCTGTCAGTACTGTAATTTATTTTAGGAGTGAAATGTAAGTTATATAATGTATAAAGAAAAAGCATGTCAACAATAAAACGTCTAAAACTAATTTCCGGAAATACTTTTCTTGCAAGAAGAAGATTCATTTTTAAGTAATTGTATCCAGGAATTTATTCATACTAAAATTGTCCTTTGACCTTCAGACGTGAAGAACATGGCTACCAGAATAGCTGAATCATGTCGGAGAAAGCAGAGTTGGAATGAATAAACCATAAAACCACTCATCAACGCTTCTTCTTTCGTTCGAAAGCTGTTCGTATATGGTGAATAAACTCGCGAGTCAAAATGGCCACCGCGGTTTTCCTCTCTTTCGCCCGCGCGCTACCCTCGGAAAAGAATGTCAGTCGAACGATTTATAATACACATTTCGATCCCACTCGCCTCCCCGGCAGCGCCCTCCCTTCAGCCAGGGAAATACTTTCTGCTCTACACGCTCGTCCCTTCACGGTCCAGAACATTATAAATATTATAAACGATGGAATGCGTGTTCCGAGACGAGTTATATCGCATCCCGCGGGACAGCCGACCGCATTATATGTGTACACATACCTTCTCCCTGCAAATATTATTAAAGAGCTCATCGGAAGGAAAAATATCTCGTAATCCTAATGCCGTGGAAACCGATGAAAAATCCCGGGGTATGGCAAAATATTCACTCATGAGAATGAAGTGAGCTTGTTAGCCGTTGGATATGAGAAATAACTTCGGGGGTGGGGGTGGAGATAGATATTCATTCTGATTGTAGTATTGACGTTAAACTTTGGTATGATTTTATTATCTTTAAACTTATTTTGGAAGAAAAATTGAATGGCTTGAACAGGAAATGAACAGTCAAGAGACATGCTTATTTATATACATTCCAGTTTCCATCTTCCTTTTCTGGATTGTCCCAATTGTAGTTTTTGGTGAGGTTGTGTACTGGAATATACGGTCAGACGGTCTTGCTGACGGACTCTCTGTCTACCTGTGTCTTGTTTGTCTGCCGTGATGACGTCCTTGCCTGCCTGCTTTGCTGACATTCTCTTACTTGCTGACTGTTTTGTCTGTTTCCTTGTTTGTCTCCTCTCTCTCTCTTGACTGTTTTCTTATGTCTGTCTTGCTGACTGTTTTGTCTGCCTGCCTTAGCAGTGGTTTCCTTTAGTAAAACTTGATGTGTGCCTGCTTGTTTCGTCGCCTGTCGATCTTGCAAACTGTCGTGCTATTTGTATTCCCGTCTGGACGTCTCGCTGTTTTGAAGTGTTTGATTTGATTGATTGTTTTTCGTGTTTCCAGGTGCGTCAACTGCTTTGATCATTAGTCCCGTTAGTGTAGTGCATGTTTTTTCTCGGGAGCTGGCGGTGATCTTCCCCCTGGATGGCGAGATCCGGCGCCGACCTACCGTCGGCTAGTGGGGTTTCCCCCTAACCAGGATTCACCCATCAGCGGGGCACCGCCCCAGCCGGGACAAGCTCTTAACTCCCGACCGGTCTGTGTGTGCATGTGGTAGTGGTAGTGTAGTGAGTGTAAGTATGTGTGTAAGGGGATAGGACAAGGAAGAGGAAGGAAAGATCGCGCGCGGTCCGTAGCCCGTTTGATAGGGTACTGCTCCGGCATTCGCCTGGTGTTGATCGGAGAAACCACGGAAAACTACCGATCAGAGTAGCCGGCCGCTAGAATTCTCCTCCAGACAGCGACTGAATTCGACCTAGCTGAAAAGCTAGTGTCTAAAATTCTGCCGCCGTCAGGACTCGAACCTAGGACCTCCCGGTCAGAGGCGCTGCAGTGACATCAATTGGTGCACTGTGCCACCTCTCCCGATTTTTGCAGTGTGTTGTGCTAAACATTGGTTATTATTTTCCGGGACACGGCCGGGTGGCGTGGGTGGGGGGAGAGTGGCATGGAAAGGGGGGAGTGCGGACGTTAGACTGCTGAGTGAGACATAACTAACAGGTTGCATTATAAATAGAATTCATATTTTTCTGTCTTAGAAATTATTGTGATAAATAAATGTTTTAGGAATGTCGGATTACTTCCGAATTTTTTAAATAGTAGTTGATTACTATTTGTTCTAAAAAAATTTTTTGTTAAATTTTTTTAAATTAACAGTAAAAATGAAATTTTTAATTGTAGGTGATAATGTGTGCCGGAATAACTAGAACCTGTCCGCGTTGAAAAACAATCCTTTGTATCGTGAAGATCCCATGCTCATTAACATTCACACATCTTCAAACATTTATTTTTGAGTTCTTGCAAATAATAAACATGATCTCTGAGAACAGACAAATGCCACATGAAAAAGTGTGGTCACTTTTTTCGATTGATTGATTGATTGCCTAGTGGGGATTCCCCCTAACCAGGACTCTCCCACCAGCGGGGCACCGCCCCAGCCGGGACAAGCTCTAAGCTCCCGACCGGTCTCCCGGAATATGTGATAGTGTAGTGCGTGTTAGTGTAAGTGTGTGTGTAAGGGGAGAGGATAGGACAGGGAAGAGGAAGGACAGATCGCGCGCGGTCCGTGGCCCGTTTTGGTAGGGTACTGCTCCGGCATTTGCCTGGTGTTGTTCGGAGAAACCACGGAAAACTACCGGTCAGAGCAGGCGGTCGCTAGAATTCTCCTCCAGACAGCGACTGAATTCGACCTAGCTGAAAAACTAGTGTCGAAAATCCTGCCGCCGTCAGGACTCGAACCTAGGACCTCCCGGTTAGAGGCGCTGCAGTGACATAAGTTGATTTAAAATGGATGGTATAAGTGGGATTTTATTAATTAAAAATATGTATTTCATTCTCGCCGCCTCCGCCTGTTCGAAGTGCCCCAGCGATGACCCAAGCACCAATGGTGCTCGACATACGTCATCCACTCTAAAAGTGTAATTCAGCAGGATTCGAAGAAAGAAAACGCAATCTAGTTGTAAAAGAGTGTTTCGAAAATGTGTAGTGAGCTTTCTTTAAGTAGTTGTACTTCATGTATTATGTACTTCAAAATGCGTCTCTCTTCGTAAGGTATGAGAAAAGTAATTGGAATTACTGAGGAATTTATTTTTCATTTGTAATTAAATGGTACATGTGTATATTTATTGCTGGTGTCTACCAAGTGCATAAATATAGTAGTATTTTGATTTGAGTGCGTTTATTCTTTTTTCTGCATCCAATTCAATTATCTCCTCACGAGACCCATTCATGACGCTACCTCCAGGATCTCGAGCGCTAGCCAGAGGCGACAACCTTTTCGTATCCTCGGTGCAGAGTCCATCCCTTAGCAGCTTGCTCGCTGCGCTCGTATCCAACTTATGATCTGAGTTGTCCGGGTGACGCCGCGTCGAAGGCTGGGGTGCCGACGTTTCGACCGGCATATCGCGGTCCTCTTCAGGGCTGTACTGCGCCCGGATGTTGGGCGCTCTGGTTTATATAGAGAGAGTTTATATAGAGTTGGGCTTATATAGAGCTGGTGCCGAAATTCACGCCTCGACGGTCACGAAAATCTGAGCATCCTGGTATACGCGTAATCACTACCACATACGCAATCGCGGCCACTGCGGTTGTTTAAAGCACAATATTCATTGCGACCTCTTTGGCGGTGCCTTTCGTAGGCGACCGACAATTTTTCATCTGATCGTCAAACGTCATACCATATATATCCCTTTGACGAGTCTTCTTGGAAAGGAAGCGCTGATACTCCATCACAAGGCGCAGGGATCGGCGGCGATACCGCCCTCCCTCGGCCTTTGTGCGAGAACCCATCTGAAAGGCTGTCCGATGTAGCTATTACTTAAGGAACCTGCGGGAATCGGTACGTATAAGGAGGATGTGGTGCATCGGCAGAAAGAGCGAGGGAGAACGAAGGAGCGACTGGGAGGAGAGGGCGGTGAGGGGGAAGAGGAGAAATAAGATGAGGTGAACAAATCAAAAGCGCGCGCGCGCGGACGATGGAACGTAAAAAAAACGAGATGAAGAAATTTTCTTTTTGCGAGATATCTTGAAAATGGTACGACAGTAAATTGAGATGGAGATGAAAATAAGAAAATCATTGGAGAGGAAAAGAACGAGAAAGGCTGATGTCTTCTGTATAGGGCGTTCCATAAGCTTCAATGTGTCCGTGAGCCGAGCTGCTGTGTTGCGTTTCAAAGGATTTTGTTAAGGATATGCAATTTGTGAGCCCCTGAGGTGATTACTCGCGAGCGAGAGAAAATAATTGCGCGCAGCTTGGTTTTGTAGAATCTCATTACTACTTGCTTCCACGTCTGGGACTGTAATAAAATTTCGTTGCCTTTAATTCGTTTTTTTTTTTTGTATTTGTTGATTGGAAACTATTTTTTCTAATTTGTCAGGGTCTAACTTCTCATAATTCGTTGTATGTGACTTTTTGTTGCAAGTGTGAAGCAAAATACAAAATGTTCGACATTGTAGACGCATTAGGTGGTTTCCATTTTCGCATGCTTATAATGCTTAAATATATTACCGGTAGCGGTAGCTCAGTGCATGAACTGATGTCACTACAGCGCCTCTGTCCGGGAGGTCCTAGCTTCGAGTCCTGACGGCGGCCGGATTTTCGACACTAGCTTTTCAGCTAGGTCGAATTCAGTCGCTGTCTGGAGGAGAATTCTAGCGGCCGGCTGCTCTGATCGGTAGTTTTCCCTGGTTTCTCCGATCAACACCAGGCGAATGCCGGAGCAGTACCCTAAAAAACGGGCCACGGACCGCGCGCGATCTTTCCTTCCTCTTACTCGTCCTATCCTCTCCTCCTATACACACACTTACACTAACTTTCACTACACTACCACATATTCCGGGAGACCGGTCTGGAGATTAGAGCTTGTCCCGGCTGGGGCGGTGCCCCGCTGGTGGGAGAGTCCTGGTTAGGGGGAAACCCCACTAGCCGACGGTAGGTCGGCGCCGGATCTCGTCATCCGGCGGGGGAAGATCACCGCCATCTCCCGGGAAAAAACATGCACTACTCTAACGGGACTAATGACCGAAGCAGTTGACGCGCCCGGAAACATGAAAAAATCAATCAAAACTTAAATATATTATGTCTGTTGAACTATACACCGCAATTTATCGTGTATAGTTCCCCTACTTTATTGGTTCTGAGTATATTGGAAAACATTTATGAAATTCATATTAGAATAAACGTTTAAATTAGCATAAATATATTAAAATAAATGTCTGATATGATGTTTTGCTTTGTAAATTTCGATTGTGCTTTTTCGCACTGCCAGAGAACACCACAAAATCACAAGCTCTTTTTTAAAGAATAAACATATAATGTTTTGGATGAAGATTATTATTGATCTTTTGAAAAATTATGGGTGGATTACATTAAGAAACAGTCTTATTATTTTCTTAATAAGAAATCAATTCTCTCGAACAATCTTGAAAACAAACGTGTGTCCCTGCGGAGTTTTGCACATTACAAAAAAAAAAAGATGGAAAATCGGGCAAAATATCGACTACTTGTTATCTTCAGTTTCAAACCAGAGTGCCCTATTGTTTTTTCTCTCTGATTTGTGGAGTACTTTGGTGCATGAAAATGAATGTGGTTTTAAAATGTAATTAGATGGAGTAGATGTAGGACAACGGCATATTCTTTTCAGTCCACTCTGTTTTAATTACGGGCATGTAAAAATAATATTATTTTTAACGTAATGAAAGTTTGTATTTAAAAACATTACACAATTAAAGTAAAACAATTCGCTATGCTTTTTTTGGTTCTTTCCTTCTCAATTCTATGAATATTCTGTTCGCCCTAGCTCATCACCGTGTATCACATCATTGCGTGCAAACATCACCGCGTTGCTTTGAATGTATTTTTCTGTTGTGTTGAATTATTGTGGTTTTGATTCGGTCACTCTGGCTTAGTGCAAACGTCAATTGGACCACATTATGCAGAAAGGAACCAAGACACAAGGAAACCGAACTGAGAAAATGGATAATAAACATTTCATAAATAAAAATATGTATTTACTTATTATTTCAACTAACAGCTTATAAAGGCCATGTATTTTATGCAAAAATGACCCCTCAAACATTTTCTAATACTGAGACTCACACATTTTGTGAGTTGCTTCCTTGCAGAATGGATCAAGTACATTGATAGGTAGATATATCAAAATCAATTCTATATTACTGAATCAAGCAATATGTTTTACGTTTCAACAATAATCGTTTTTCCTTATGTCTCAGTAAGAATTATTCATCTACATAACGTATGTTGTTAGCTTGTCTACTCGTCGATTATTCAATTTCAAAATATGGTACCCCAGAAAAACTATAGACTTCGTTTTCCACATTCTCATCTCCTAGCAAAGCGGTTTGAAGTCTCGAACATCTTCTGGATTTAAATTCATCATATTTTTTATAATGAATTTATCCTGAACTTTGGGGATTGGAATTGACTTTCCATCACAATGCAGGATTTTTCTTCTGCTGAAAGGAACCACATCACTTGAATTCTTACTGCAGAAAGAGAAATATGGCATATTGATTCAGTGTTTTCGTAATCGGTTCAGTGTTCAGTATTTTCATAATAGTTGTCACAAGCATGCGAGTGGATGGTTGGATATTTCTGCAGGTCTAGAGTGATACTTAAGTAACAAGAATGCAGCGTTAACTCATTTTTGAAAAATTTGAAGGTTGGTTCCTTTCTGGGAATGGAGGCCAATTTTCCGCGGGCTCCTCGACCATTTTTTCCCTTCTCATGTTTCCTTTTAAGACATCGAGATGGAACCCTCGGCTTCCAGAGATGGCCCATCAGGCTACCTCAGACACTCTGATGATTGTTGTCATGGTGGGAAAGCCTGTGAACTCGTCTCCGCTACAAGGAGCCGATAATGGATGCGTGCTTATGGAAAGAAAGTAGTTTGATAGGTGCTACATGAGGTACCGAGCAAAGTTGCTCAGGACGTAGCGCGCTGATTTCGCATTCGGGAGACCCAGGTTCAATCTCCGTTCAGGCCATCCTGACTGGTGTTTTCGTGGTATTCCTCGTTCATTCTAGCAAATGTTGGGATGGTTCTACTGAAAGGCCACGGTCGCGATACCGGTGTCGAAAATTAAGGGAATTCGAGACATCGCGCGTACCTGGTTGGGTGACCGACTAGGAGACCCGGGATCTAACCTCGCCGAGGCCGGTTGCCCTTTAGGGAACATATAATGACTAGATACACGTGGGGGATCCAAACTCAAAGCCCTACGTACGATTCAACTCGTCTTTGCCGGCAGGTGTCCTATGCCCATGCGCCATGAAGCCAACAAGGAGTCCAAAGAAGGTTGAAAGGTGATTCATGACTGGGAGAGCCCACCGTCCTACAACACATAATAATAATAATAATAATAATAATAATAATAATAATAATAATAATAATTCTCAGACAAGCACAAGTTACAATAAATGATGCAGAAAATAGAAAAGAATTCAGGAAGACCATCAAAAAACATACATTTGAATCCGAAAGCAAGAAGAGGCCAGGATGTAAATGGACAGCAGAGCGGAAGAAACAACATAGTGAACACATGAAGAAAATATGGCCCAGAGAAAACAAACAATCATCATAAAGGAATTCAAGTTCAAACGCTCTCTTTAAATGGGAATAATCGTGAATAATAATAATAATAATAATAATAATAATAATAATGATGATGATGATGATGATGATGATGTTCCCATCGTATTTAAAGATATCATATAAAATGCTGTTTCTTGAAATTACTAACCATCCATAATCAGGCGTGATGTTAGCAATACTGCTTTCATTTATTATTTTCTGTCTAGTTCTACATATTACTTTTTATGTTTAGCATTTTTATTTCATTGCTTGAAATTATTTTTTAAAAAATTTAAAAAGTTAATGTGGGCATACAAAAAATACAAATCTAGCACTGTAAGAGAAAATATTTGAAGATTAAGCAAACATCCCTATCAGATGCGGTATTCGAACACGCTACCTCTTATTTCCAACGAATTAAAAGCTATCTAGATCATATGAGGGATAGCGACTTTCATGAGTATTGCACATTTATAAGTGCTGTAGTTGAATGACAATTTTATCTGTATCACGTACCTTGCAATAGTCATTGAATTACTTCCCTGTATTGAAGAAACTATAGGTACAAAAGTTACATACATTGTTTTTAATATTTACCTACATATGATAATACTGTTAATTTTCTATTGTGTTTGTATTTGCAATAATTTAAGCACATTAATATGGTTCATTGTGTGCTAACTGGAATACGCTTTTCAGGAAAAGGTGTAATAATCGTGACACCAATATAATCATTAACAAGCTTGATGACACCGCAGTGGCTGAGCTCCACAAATGCTCTACCGGCTTACTTCTGTAATTCATTATTGTATAAATTTGTTTCATAATACAGACTGTGGCGCAGGTAATTTAATTTGTTACAGAACTTTTAATTTACTACATAGTGACTATTTTGTGTCAGCCATTTCTGTATGTTGTTGATTGACTTTTACCAGTTATTAATTACATTCTATATATATATTTCTCAAATACCTGTTTCACTTGAAGAGAAATATATTTCTTTTTGTCAAAAGAACAAATTTTGTATAATTGTTTCGAAACAAAATAGTTATAAAAATATAAGAGAAACAGAGAAATAAAGATTGCGCATCTAAATTTAACTTTAGTATTTGATCTGCCAGTTCTTGCAGTTAACATTGTAATGGCACATTGGTGGGGCGTTCAATACCTTAATTTCTGTATCTAGCGTCTTCTGATGCCTCTAAGACGGAGGATCTGATACTGACTAAGCTACCGAAAACTCTTCTATTACAGTCAAATGAAAATTACAATTTGGTTATATTTTTTGAAATTACTTTATTATATTTCATGAGATTATTAACGCAGGAAGTTATTTTATCTATTAATTTTAGTGAATAATAGCATAACGTTATGTGGAAATGCAATTATCAAAATTCATGCCGTTCTTCTTTCTGTTAGTGTTAGAAATTTAACATTATACCATGAGGTTGAAGTACGTGGCCCCTCCTCATTTATTCTGCTGTTATCAGTTGCAGTTTATAACTTCACACTTTGCGAAAATTAAACAAAATATTTTCACATCACTTCCACTAAACCATTCAGGATTGTTATTCCATAAACGTTGCAATTACAAATTAAGTCGGTGCATTTTTACTCTAATCAGGTATTTCGATTATCATTGGAAAATGTATTCAAATTGTTAAAATGAATGCATATATTAAATTGAGATTTGTAAAGCGAAATAACGACAAAAACACCGAATAAAAGAAATATAGAAGATTGCATTGTTTCAATATACAGCGCCTCTGACCGGGAGGTCCTAGGTTCGAGTCCTGACGGCGGCAGGATTTTCGACACTAGCTTTTCAGCTATGTCGAATTCAGTCGCTGTCTGGAGGAGAATTCTAGCGGCTGGCTGCTCTGATCGGTAATTTTCCGTGGTTTCTTCGATCAACACCTGGCGAATGCTGGAGCAGTACCCTACCAAACGGGCCACGGACCGCGCGCGATATGTTCTTCCTCTTCCTTGTCCTATTCTCACCCTTACACACATATTTACACCAACATGCACTACACTACCACATATTCCGGGAGACCGATCGGGAGCTTAGAGCTTGTCCTGGCTGGGCGGTGCCCCGCTGGTGGCAGGGTCCTGGTTAGGGGGAAACTCCCACTAGCCGACGGTAGGTCGGCGCCGGATCTCGCCATCCAGCGGGTGAAAATCACCACCATCTCCAGAGAAGAAAACATGCACTACACTAACGGGACTAATGACCAAAGCAGTTGACGCGCCCGGAAACTCGAAAAAATCAATCAATCAATCAATCAATTAATCCATCGTAGTTCCCTCCACAATTAGGTACACAAGACTTGTACTGTAGACCAGGGCAAAATGTTAAATGAATGGTTGCACTATGCCCCTAAGAAACAGTCTTCATCGGTATCGAGCCACTATTAAAAGCAGTTCTTGTTGTTGCCGGGAGAGCAAGTCTTGAATTAATGAGTATCCAAATAAACTCATCAGTCTGCGGAAGTCACAGTGTACATAGAAAGCGTAAATATAAGATGGAGGAATCTAAGCCATGTAAGCGTGACGCCACAAAGATGGCCACTAGTACCAAGACCTGAAATATAGGTCATGGGGCAATATATTCTGTACTCTGTAAAATTGTACTACAGCTTCCGGGTCAATGACCCCATCTCGATCAGGTTTTTCGTCCAGTTTCCTGTTCCATTGAGCAAATGCTGAGATGGCCCTTGTTTTCCTTCTGGACATAAATGTAACTTTATTTTCTGTGCACGTCTTCTAGAATTTAGTGGGAAATACAATTATTCAAATTATCGTTTCCATGTTGTCGTGGCAGAAAGTAATAAGAGCCAAAATTTATTGCTTATTTATCCTTGAAAATAGAGTTTATTACATGGGAGTTTTTTGATTTTTTCTCCTTTCAAAATTCAAAATTTTATTGCTTATTTATGCTTGAAAATAGATTTTCTTATATGGGAGTTTTTTGTTTTTTCTCCTTTAAAATTCAAAATTTATTGCTTATTTATTTTTGAAAATAGATTTTACATGGGAGTTTTTGTTTTTTCTCCTTTCAAAATTCAAAATTTAAGTAGTATATAACTTAGTGTAGGGATCACAGAATTTTGCAAATGTGCACACAATTCACTTTCTCCCATAGCACGTCATACGTAGTTTTTAACTGTTTTTTTGACGTAAAATAAATAAATAAATAAATAAATAAATAAATAAATAAGTACTCCTCCATGTATGGCTGGTATTGGTAGTATCGATTAGCACCAAACCGGCAAAAATTAATAGAATTTCCAAGAATATTCATCGTATAGATTACAGTGTGAGAAACGTTCTTTGAGGCTTTTGTCCTCAAAAGTTTGGTTGTAAGTCCCTAAAGCGCTTCGTTTAGAAGTTATTTATCGATAAAGCTGACCGAAGGTTGCGGGTTGCTTTTCACACGAATATTTAGATGCGTTTTTTAAAATAAAATCCTTCATAGTTTTAAATTCAAAGTGCAATTCGTCACGTCTCCGTGAAATACTCTTTCTTTAGAGACCTCATTTATAAAGATTGGTTGCTTGTAAGAGCCGCAAAAGGTATCTATTAGATACCTTTTGCGGCTCTCACAAGCAATTTATATTATTTCAGCAGTATAAATACTATCTGTCCTACGGAAATAATTTAGGAGACGATATTTTTGAACTTTTCAGTTTCTAAGCGACACAAAAATAATATTTTACTATTACAGAAAATTTAAGTTGAATAAAATAGTTCTACTTCCTTTTCTCTTGTATTATTGCTTTAACGTAAAATTGTACCCGGTACCCTTGCTGTTTATATACGGACTGACTGTACGCGTAATTAAGTGAAAATAAAAACTGTGTCTGCAGCTGAGAACTTAACGAATAGCTTAGATTTCAATATACAATTTTCAGTTATTGCCTTACATTTAACAGTCTTTTGAAATTTTTCTTTGACAGCCCATTAGGATTTAATGGATTACACAAAGCTGGTCACTTGGACTGCAAGGCACCTTCTGCCTCATTGAAAATGATTGAAGCTACATTCCACGATATCGCGTGCCAGTGCATTGAGCACGGCGCCAGCCCGTGCGCGCCTACCCACGCACTGCTGGTTTTGCCTCGCGCGCCTTTGGTTGTCAGGCGCACCTTTTGTGCTCATCAAGTGGGCCAAGCCTGTTTTGATAGCTTCCTAAATCAGTATAACACTTTTGTTGTTTTTTCGTTTATAAAACGTTCGGCCCGGAAAATTGCTTTTCGGATTATACGGGTCCGGATTTTTTGTTTCCAAAAAACAAACTAAAAAGCAAAATCATGTAGATAAATAAAAAGTCTCAATTTGTTGACAATAAGGATTTAATCAAAAAGAACTTGACAAAAATACGATTGAAAATATAACTCACATGGGCGCAAATACACAAGAGGGAATGGAATTTTTAAATTAAAATGAATTCTCTTAACATATTTGTGTCTCTGGGAATTGGTTGAGTGGAAAAGCGCCGAATGCGGCTGGCAGTGGGCGGGGCGGGGCAGGGTGGGGTGGGGGAGGGGTGGGTGAGGGGTGGGTGGCGCCCGCGTGGGGCTTTGCGAGAAGCGGTTCATCCCGACTTAATCCGGCACAAGTGCTCCCTTTCCTCCCTCTCCGCCCGCCAACCCCTTTCTCGTCCCCCCCCACCCTCGCCTCCCCGGGATGTTCAACACACACACACACACACCAACACACACACACACACACACACACACACACACACACACACACACACTGAGTTCGCTCGGAGCCAGCGTTACCATTGCCTACGCAGAGACTCTGACCGGGAGGTCCTAGGTTTTGAGCCCCGACGCTGGCAAATTTTCGAGACTTGCTAGATATCTACAACGAATTCAGCCGCTGCCTGGAGGAGAATTATAGCTTCCATCTGCTCTCATTGGTAGTTTTTCATGGTTTCTCCGATCAACACGAGGCGAATGCTGAAGCAGTATCCTAACAAACGACTCACGGACTGCGCTCTTTCTTTCCTTCCTATTCCTTGACCTGACTTCCTCCTTATACACACACCACACTACCGCACATGTCGGGAGCGTACAGCTAGTCTCTGCTGGGGCGGTTCCCTGCTGGGGGAGATGCCTGGAGTGAGAAACTTACTGCGAGCCGACGTTTAGTTCGGCGCCGGATCTCACCAACCGCCAGAAAAAACAACTCCACCTCCCGGAATATAAATATTCGCTGCATTAACGGAGTAATGACCATAACTGTCGACGTGCCCGGAAACAATCCATCACACGCACCACGTCGCGCCCCGCTCCACCCTCCAATCGTGTTTTCGCCCTGTCTCACCGCTCCACACGCAACGCACTCCAATCCTTTTCACCCTCGCGTTGGCCCCGCCCCACCCGGCCCTCTTCCACCTTCCGCTCCGCGCTTTTGCCGTTGGGCGCCAACTGCCCCCACGCTTAGATTTTTTTAAAATTTCTTGCGTCTAATCTTGACGCAACGCGTCTCCAAGCCCCTTAAGGGGCGTTGAGCGCTTTACACTTGGGAGTAATCCTCCATTAATGTGCATTTACTTTTAATTGTTGGCCCCGCCCCCCCCCCCCTCCAGTCTCGTCACGTCGCAGTCAGTCAGTGCCTTTTATCCCTTCGGCCAGGGGCTCGACGCCGTTAGATCCCGGGGTACCTGGCCGGTCACCCAACCACGAACCCGCGAGTCTCGAATGCGCTTAACCTTCGTGACTTCACGGAGCGTAGTAAACGAATTCGGCTAGCGCCGCCGGCTAGATTTGGGAAGGCCTTCGATTCGCCCTCCTGCCATTCCGCGAGTCAAACGCTTTTGCCCTTTCAGAGACATTTCTGCTCTGTTGCATTACCTCGCCCCTATCTACATCTTTCCTCGCATTCTGATTGGCGTGGTAAACGGGTTGGTGACATGATGCAGGTTTGAGTGCTATTCGACCATTCACGGATACCCCGTGAATCACTAGAAATGACGACCAACGACCCGCCCCCCTCCAAGTTCACTCCCTCTTCTGATTTTGAGTTTGTCTTCGCATACCAACCGATGTTAGGGATTTATTACGGTAGAGTTCAATTGGATTGATACTGCGGCTAGCATTCATCCGCATTTTCCTCCATATCTCTATATCCTCATACAGGCACTAGCAGTCGCATGTATTAATAGCTGCGATTGCGGGAATTCTTTTGGTTAATGGCAGGTGCAAGTGGTTTATTCCTCTTTTTGAAATGGGGCTTTCCAAAGCTTATATGACGAGTTTTTCAAACCGATCGGTCTAATAGATTGATGTAAGACATAGCAAACTCTTAAGTGGATATAATTACCATTGTATTGTTACGAACTCTTATTTTACGAAGTAAAGTTTTTTGGGTCTATTGAGGTAATGGTTAGCGCGTGGGACATTTTTATCTGCATTTGTAGGTATCTATACATACTATAACAACATTCCGAGGCCGAAGAAGTCTTTTTTCCTGCGTATTTTAGAAACACTTTTTTTCGCATGTGACGTGCACAATCAGTGTGAGTGGGTCATTGCAACGTGGTTAGAATAGCAATCTTAGGTTCGTTTCTGTTGCAGTGAAAGTATTTACCAATGATGAGTAAAACAGTCAAGTCGAAATAAGATGTTTCTAATATCAAATCGTGAAATTTGTATAGAAGTGCAGAAAACATTTTGTTTTGCGCACGCATAGTGTTGCGACGGGTTTTTTTTGAGGACGTGCCCACGCAGGATTTTATTTTGAGGGCGAATCGTTTGAAGAACGTGCAAAGAACTTGAAACAGTAGGCATTGGCGTGGGAATATGAGTTCCACGGCGAGTATTCATGTACTAGAAGTATTTTTTATTTGTTGAATATGTTTATTGGAGAATCCCGCTTAATTTGATGCCTCATAATAATAATGATTTCACGGGTCTGACAAGGTAGTTTTAATTTTGTACTACATTAATTGATTAGTGATGAGTGATAACGATGAAATGCTGTATTGACACACTACTTAGAAATATAAGGAATAACAGTTTGTGGACCAACTAGCCCACCGTCAACTACTGCAGATGGAGGGAGAGGGGTATCCAGAAGAGCTTAATCTCCACAAATATCATAAAAAGGCAAAAAGTCACATTTTGTTTTAGAATGCGATCTTCAGGCTTCCTTCTGGGGTATAAATTAGTTTTCAGGCTCTTAAGACGCACCGTTTTGGAGTTGTGCACTCTGTCGCGTAGGTTGTTAAGTGCACGTGTGTTGCTGACTTCTTACAAGATCATATTCAAAATTCTATGTTTTGTGCCGCCTTAAAGGTGTTTGACGCATTTCTGGTTGGTTGGTTCGGTGGTGGGGTATGATTACGTAGGTTTGGTGGGGGTGGAGCTACGGTGGTGGGGTAATCCCTGTCGAGCAATAGCACATTTATGGGGTCCTGTGTCCTTGACGTCTTATAGTTGTAAAAATCCGACGTCTTTTCTTTTTCTTTCTTTCCTTATTTCTTTCATTCTCTTTCTTTTTTCTCTTTGTGCTTTCTTTCTTGAGGAAGATACATTGCAATTTAAAGCACAAAAACTTTTTTTTTATGAGCAAAATTACTTACACTACAATAGTTCTCTCCCAATTGAAAAGGTGCAGTAAAGAATTACATTTATTAATTTCTAATGACATGAATGAAAATAAGAAAGGAAAAATTGAGTTATCAGAAAATACCGTGTTTCTAACTTCTAGTTACCGAGAAGAATAAAGCCGAAGTTACTCGCACTTATCAATAAATCCGCACTTTGTATTTAGAATAAAAAATACAAACATTCATTTATTTATTTTATTTTCTCTTCTTTTTGTTCACCTATTTAGTCTCTTGCGCCTGCTTGAATGTGTGGACTTTATTCTGTGATTTGAACGCTCTGATCCTTTGTCCTATTTAATATTTTATTTCTGGGTTTCTTAACGAATAGTGCTTATGAAAATAAAGATTACAAAAGTAAATACCATGTGTTATTAATGGAGCCTGTGTTTGAAATATATTGAGATCTTACGTGATTCTGCAAGGAATATTAATTACTCTTGTTTTTTGTACTTTTTCAGGTGAGAACGACTGTAAAGAACATTCACTACCAAAGAAAAGGTAAGTCGATAAAAGAAGTTTGTGTTCTGTTTAAAGTACAGCGGTTCACTACGTCGCTTTGCGCTTCTTTGCATGCATGCAGCTGTAATGCACTGAAGTACTTATATGCCGTACCGCTGTGCACTCCCATTCAACGTAGTACATTGCAACAGTTTTCTTTCATGGGTGAAATGTACCCAGTGTCTTTGTTTTGTTGCCATTCTAGCATTTCTGCTCTATCTCAGCATGCAGTGAAAGACTCTGTAAGGATCTGAGAACTACTCTCAAGCTTTCTAGTAAGCAGTTTCCTAGTTTTAAGAAAACGATTTTATAAATCCTAGCATCGGCTAATCCCCTCCATTAATTTAAAAAATAATTTCAAACAGTTACTAATGCTATTGAAGGTGCCATGTTAATTTACGCATGTGACTATCAATGTTTTTGCCGAATAATTTTGCATATACATATTTTTTCATATATATTGCATATATTTTGCATATTTTTATTTGCATATATATTGCGTATACATATATTCATGGTCAAATGTTGGCCAAGTTTATCTGCTTTTACTGAGAAATAATTAATTGTTCAATATAATTTGCATTATTTTCATTTTTCTTTCACACATTTCTCTACATCTTTCTCTTGTCTCGCAAAGAAGTATTTGTATACTTTAGATGTGAAGGCATTAGATATGTTCCACCATTTTGATTCATAAGAATGGATCGTGTTTGTTATAAAGCTTTAGAAGTATTGATAAAGACGCTAATGGGTGTACTGTTGCTTGTATTCATACCCTTAGCAGAATAGTAGAATGCCTGAGCCATCATATTGGAGGGATGTTATGGGCTGTACGTGGGTGTGTAAAGGTAGGGCCAAGTGAGCATTAGAAAGGCGTGTCAGGCTGCTGAGAAATTGGCATGTCTTTGTTGTCACCTGTACAATAGATATAAAGAATGTCCACATTCTGTGTCGATCCTTTACGTACCACAGTCTTGTAATCTCCGCCTCAACAAAAGGCAGAACTTTCTCAACAAGCTACGCTTTGTTGTATATGCAGATGCAAATCTTTCCACGCTCATATATTGCACACGGCAATAACCACGAGTGCCCTCCGTTTTTGTTCGCGTCCTATTCAGACGTCTTTGCCACAGCTGCAGGTGTGTTCAAGGTGAGCGAGTTCTCGTTGGGGATGCTGAATTGTATGCGAAGTGTAAAGAGAAAGGTTGGATGTCGGAGCGGCAATCATCGCACTGTCACTATTGCCGCAGTGTAATTACGAAATAATACTGGCAGTAGTTCAAAAGCTATTAGCTACACGTGGTTGCGCGAGGGGGAATTGGCACTTCCTTTCTGGCGGCGGTAGGCTAAGAGCCAGATCCGTCACGGGCTCAAATGAAGAGAAAGATAACTGAAATTAGTATTTTAAATCTAGCATGAAATTAACGCGAAATTCATACGACTTATACGGTCTACAAATGGTCGCTTTATCATTGCGGTGTGACGTAATAACCAACACAGTTCCTAAAGTAATAAAGAACAATATATCAACCATTAAATGGAACTCATTCAGCTGACCTTGTACTTGGAATGGATACAATTATACTTGGTATAATTAGGGAAAATGTTTTGTGCGAGATTTTGAGGCGTAAATAGTGGGAGATTTTGTGGCGCAAAAGGAGGGATAAATATTTTCGACTGTACTCGGTGCACACTCTTTAATTTTACCTCTTTGTAATCGGATTTTAGTATGATTTTAGTATTTCGGTGTAATTTTCTTGGTACACGGAAGAAGTTGCATCTCAGAAAAATTGGACTGGATACAAAAACAATAATGGTTTTTAAGAAAATGAAATCTCAGACGGAGTTTCTTAATTATTTTTTTACCGCATAATGGCAAACCAGAAGTATGAGTTTCCTATATATGCAATGTAACTTATTTATGTAACTCTGTACCATGTCGTTAGAGCACAAGAAAAGTGGCTGTCAAAAATTTCCCTCCATTCAATTATTAATTTGTAAGAAAACGGTTTTATTCTGAGCTTTTTTTTATCTCTTTAAAGCTGTTTAAAGCTATTTCGGCCACGCCGAGGCCATCTTCAGTGCAATTTGTGAGGCGGGGGAGGCTTGAGGCCAGGTAGGGAAACAGCTCCCAATCATCTGAGCCCTTCGGTTTCTCTCCCTGGCCCCCAGGCGCCAGTAATTGCACCAAGGCTTTATGTGATATTAAAATCGCATGCGATATTACAATCGAAGGCGTGGCATTCTTGCGTGGCCTTCGTTATATTTGGCCATTGTCCGGGTCTGAATAGATGAATGGGGTAAATAAATATCCAGACAAGTTAAAGGATGCAGCCGTAAATTTCATTGTGTTTAATCGCACGGGTTAACACTAGTAGGGTTATTACACTAGAGGTTATTTACACTAGTAGGGTTATTTACACTAGTAGGGTATTTACACTAGTAGGGGTATTTACACTAGTAGGGTTATTTACACTAGTAGGGTTATTTACACTAGTAGGGTTATTTACACTAGTAGGGGTATTAATCGCACGGGTTTAGAGTAGTATGGCGATTTAATTGCAGAGAAGCGTAGGCTTCCGTGGTAGTCATGAGTTATTCTACTGAGGGATTCACAGTAGGGACACAGTGCATTGTGCATCTGCGACCTTCCTCAGGCATTACGCCTGAGTGAAGGTCGCAGAATACTGCACGTAAACGTGGCATGTGCCTGATTAAACCCGGAAGCAGTAATGCTTTAATTGCAAGAGTTTACCCTTCTAAAAGGTGTCATGTAAATATCCATTTTCCGAATTAAGTGCTCAATCAATCTCAGCAAATAAGACGTTGTTTGAAACCTGGAAGTCTCATACATCAGCACTGTATAGTTTCCATTTTTTGTTTGTTATGTAAACATTAAAAACTAAAATAAATTAAAAGTGGCGATAAAGGCAAGTCCGGCAAGGCAGCACAGGCGGAGGACGGTAAGCAAAGAGCAGGGTGAGTTTGAGCAGTTCGGCATGGGGCAGGGCAGAAAAAGGACAAGTGGAGGAGACCACGCCAGGCCAGAGTAAGGAGAGGATACACTATCAAGAGAATGCATTCATTTTCGTGTCTGGAGAGATGAATTCGGTAAATAAATATCCTGTCAAGAAAAAAGATACGGCTTTAATCTTCCCGTGCGATTTCATCGCTTTCCAGTACTAAACATTATTTTAGTACCTACAATAATGCGATTAACAAAATGTATGGCCTCTTTTATATTAATTTTGTAGAGAAATGTATTAAAATGTTATTGAGCTTTATTAATGAAGTTGGCTTGAAACTATTTACGTTTTAGAACGAATGTTTCCTTCGTTTGTTGTCGTTTGTTTCCTTCAGAAGTGTTTTTATTAGACGGAAACAGGGGAAATTTCCTCTTGTCGTATTCATGAAAATATGGCTCGGGTGTGATCGATTTTGTTGACAACTGGAGCTTGGCTATTACGAACTGTTTTTCAAGTTTCTCAATTACCCTTTGTTATATTACGGTTATGTTATTTGATATTGTGTGTGGGTTCATTGTTTACGTTGTATGGTTCTATTAAGTCTACTAGACCGTCAAAAACATGTACAATTTTTCTCTTCATGTTTGTATTCAACCTTTTGTGTCTAACAATGTTATTTTGTTGAGTAGACAAAAGGTGCATAGAGAGAACCTATTTATCATGGTGTATAGTGTTGTTACTTGTTGATTTTATACAGGTCTGCTTGTATGGGTACACGTGTGTGTGACCGGCCTTTGAGTGGTTAATATTGCTAAACAGATCATCAAGTGTAAATGAGAGTTATTAGCTAGTTATTGTTTTAACATCGACAGCGAGCGCTGGGCTCTGCGATTACGCCACGCGACGCAGCGCAACAAGGCTCGCACACGCGCTGCCCCCCGCCCCCTCCCCTCCCCTCCCCCCCTTGCGCGCGTGTGCGTGAGGCGCATGCGTGCGCGTGCCCCGCCACGGGCTAATCCCGCGATATTAACCTCCCGCCGCGTCCACTGCCATCGCCGCACCCGCCACCGATGCCATCCGCATACACCACCAACACCCACCACCACCAACACCATTACCACCACCAACACCATTACCACCACCAACACCATTACCACCACCAACACCATTACCACCACCAACACCAACCACCACCACACCACCACCACCACCACCACCAAACAACAACAACAACAACAACAACAACAACAACAAAGCTGTAATTATCCCACCACAACCACAATCATCTTCATCGCCACCACTCCACCACCACTACCACCATCCAACAACAATAATAACATTCCGTCACTACCGCCGCGTTTCGTTTCTGGCTTCCTTGCTTCGCACTTACACACATATGAGAAGACGGAGTAGGGAATGGAGAGGCACATATAAATTGCCAGGAAAACCAAACGAGGAGGGAACGGTTCAATGAGTAAAGAGTAGGTAGATCAAGAAGCGACTACGCAACTAGGAATGATGGGAAAGATTGGGAAAAGAGACAACGGTATCGATACTATATACCACTACATACTACTATCGAACGTTATTGGTTCAGAGTATAAGTCAAAAAATGGACAAAACATTAGTCCGTCAGTTTATGGGGGATGAATATTTTTCCTTTTAGTCTAACAACTGTATGCCATCTCTGAATTATTGCAGAGTCTTACATTTTAGACCTATATTTGTAATCAAAGAAAACGAGAACTTTTTTCCAGCAACCGGTCTCTCCTTTTGAACATATTTTGACTTCCACCTTACCCACCGTTCAAAACAAACGTCTTTTGGGCTTTATATTTGGTGACAACTTTTCTCGTAGCCTCTTTCCCCTTCCTCTCCTCGGTTCTTTCTGCGTGCGTTGCCCCCGCCGCCGACCCCCTCCCCCTTCCCCACACAGCGCTCCCCCTCTCTCCGTGCGGCTTCCCCCCTCCCCGTTCGGTGTACACACCGCGTCGATTGCATTTCAATTGGAATACATTAATTTGATGTCATCCTCGCGTTACTGCTGCTTTCGGTGAGCACAATAGTGCCCCGCTAGTGAAATGGTTTTGTCCCTCCCCACGTGTTTGGGTCCGGGTGATGCATTGTATGCTTTGCCAAACGTCGGTAATACCTTACTAATATCTGGCAGAGTACAATGTTTCATACTTAACAGTGAATGCGGATTTCGGGTGTTGTGAAAATGCTGTGGCGTCGTCCAGAATATATATGAAAATTGTGTTTCTATCAGTTGAGATATTGCACAATATGAGACCTCTGTAACGACATCGGTTTTGTGTACTTCCTTTCGTAAATTATGTTCCACAATCAAGCGCGGGCGTGTGTTGGGCTACAGTGCGCGGAAAAACACTCTCCCGCTGCCGCCACCGCCACCGCACCCGTGCCTCTGTCGCTTTTTCGGCCCCGAGGACAAAACTTGAATGTGACCGATAGCAAAATGAAGACGCAGATAAGCGAATGGTTCATGCACTTCCTGTGAATGAAGCAGGTAGTTGAGAGTTGATACCTTATTAATTCAATAAATGAGATGGAATCACATAGTCGATATCTGACGCAGTAAATATTTTCTGAAAGATCTTGAAGTTCTTAGTATCGCTCAATCGAAAACTATTTTGATAAGATCACTCAACCATCTTCCTTGGTACTGAAGTTGGTTGTGTATTCATATTAACTTCAGGAATCTAAATATTCAGTCCAGAAAGTTACTGACATGTTACCGAAAAGTCTTCACACCAAATAATGAAGTGGATGTCTTGCTTATCAAAACATAACTTTTCGAATTCATGTTAGTTGTGAAAAATGCAGAATTCGATATTTCAATAATAAGGAAGTAACCACTTAATTAATATTTATTTCAGAGATTTTTCAAATATCTGTATATAATAAAGAATACATAAAAGGCGCGTAATTTATTGTTCCTGAACAGTGGTAAAAAATCTGAAGAATTTCCGCTTTTACGACCTTTTCATTTCAAAAGTAGAATTCACTTCTCCACCAATTGCAACCAAGTATATCAATGATGAGGAGGAAGTCGGATCTGGTCTTTCATAACTGTGACCACGAACTTGGAGAATTTTACGACTTGTGATACTTCTCTCAAGATTTCCTCAAAAACATCAAGATTTACTTAAAAAGCCTCCAAATATTTTCTTTAAACTTTCGGTACGAATATATGGGTAAGTGAACCGAAAAACATAACATAAACACCATTTTCATGTATTCACTTGATTTTTCTAAAATTACACAAAAGTACTTATTGTTGAAATATCTCTCACATCGTTAAGTTGTACCTAATTCAATTTTTTATTCATTAGTGCATTTGCATGAGTACAATTACTGTTTAAAATTATTTCTTATGAAGTTTCTCTGGAACTCAAAACTTTTCTGGGAAAATTAGCTTCTAATTGCGCATTTTCAGAATCGTTCAAACGACATTTTCTTGGAAACGACACCTTTTTTAAATTAAAATTTGGATTTTTGGCCATTTTTTGCTCTTTTACAATGTTGTAAAATAATATTTCACTGTACTATAGGGGACAGAAAAATTGAGAAAATATACTTTAGGCGCCGATAGGTAGCAGCTGGGAAGAGAACGGTGAAATACCGAAATGCTATCTCAGACTAAAAAACTAATTCAACAAAGTCTGTGCCATTCTGTAGCATTAATTACTTATATTCGTACGTATATGCGGAGTAATGAGTATGTTATGTAACGCTGCAGGTAAATGTGCCGTTCTTTTGACAGGAAAACTCGTTTTCTGGGTTCCGATACAGTAAAAATGGATTTTTCATGTTTCCATATATAGTAAATTACTCTCTCTTCTGCGTAGTGTTGACCGAATTCACGTTTAGTGATTCATTGATACCAATAAAGGCTTTTTTTTTTCAAAACGTCCGACCGTCCATCTGTGAACAACACAAGCTTCGAAACTATTCGTAGGATTTTGAATTAGGAAATGAATATTTCTAATCGATCTCACCGTGCTCGAAATCCTGCGAATTTGAAACGAATTCTTTGCAGTTTCAAGTCCTTCACAGATAGCCACTATTGCATTTTCAAACTTTTCTTAACAGTGACTCCAAATTTTCTCCCGTATTTCTTTTATGAACAGATTGAAGTACACTTATTGAGATAGCATAGGTCCGATATTTTACCCTGTTAACTCTTTCAATTAACTGTTCAGTGTTAAGTTTGAAAGTTTTTGAACATCCTCGTACAACTACGTTATTGAAGATAGGTATCTTCTTCAAATTAAATTTGCTCTCCACAATTAGTTCTTTCATTAATGTCACATACATTCTTTTTTCGAAAATATTGTAGCGTCGTGATGAGTAAAGACGACAGGATTCTCAAATAAGTACATTTAATTTGTACATAATTATACACGGATAACATAAGATTTGTACAGAGCATTATCATCCACGTGTCGTTTGCAGAAAACAGATTATGATTCTCTTAAAAAAAACTTCATATATTGATACGCACCATGGCAATGTGATGTCATTGTCGGCAGTCGGAACCGTCTCTCATAAAGGGATAAGAGAGTCTACGACGTTACAATATTATTAATTTTCTCACAATTTTGTGAGAAATATGGGCACTTTAAAAACAAGACTTTCCCAAAACGATTTCAATTTTTTTCCTTTAAACTTCTCTTAAGGATGCACTAAATTACATGACGAAAATGCTATTTATAGTTTTGATTTTGAAGTATTATCTAGTTTTTCAAAAATTACGCAAATGTAATTTATTTGAAATATCTGTCGTGTCAAGTACCTTTTAATCAAACACAGTATAAAAAATATCGGTTTTACCGGAACAAAAAGTAAACGTCACGTTAATTCAAATGTTCTATAAATATTGTGGATTATAATTTTGTGTGAATAATTTGTAAATATTAAGGAAAACGCTCATTTTTTTGCGTCTGCACACTTACGAATTGTCCAGTGGAATGCCTAAAAGTAGGTAATCATGGGAAGAATTTTGGATAATCAATGTGTAGTGTATAGAATTGTTGTTCCCAAGATAGCTGGTTGAAACCTGAAGGAAGCTGTGGACGTTTAAGCCAAAAAATGCCCTTTGTACGTGTTCCGTCGGAAATGAAGTAAAGCCAGCTCTCCCATATTGTAGATTTTCTGCGTATAAAGATCCTCCTGCCTAAAACAAACTTTCCAGCTAAAATCTTGCCGAAATTCGTAAATATTTCTTTCAGCATTATTATGGATTTAATTCTGAAATCTAGGACGTTTCCCAAAATTTTGGGAATGAAACCTTTTTTAAATTTAATCTAAAATGTTCATAGACTTCTTCATTGGAAGTTAAAACGTATTGAGATATTGGAAAACTTTTTGAGAGTATTTTGAGATGTAATCACATAATCCCATAATTACGAGCGCGCGCACATTCTCTCTCTCTCTCTTCTCTTCTCTTCTATCTTTCTCTCTTCTCTCTCTTCTCTCTTTCTTTCTCTTCTCTCTTTCTTTCTTTCTCTTCTTTTCTTCTTCTTTCTCTTCTTTCTTTTTTTTCTTTCTCTTCTTTCTTTCTTCTTTCTTCTCTTTCTTTCTTTCTCTCTCTTTCTTTCTCTTCTCTTCTTTTTTCTCTCTCTTTCTTTCTCTTTCTCTCTTTCTTTCTCTTTCACTCTTTCTCTCTTTCACTCTTTCTCTTCTCTCTCTTTCTCTTTCTCTCTCTCACACACTCACACACACTTTACTGCGAAATAATCCTTTATCTCTAGAATTTCTACTTCCAATATTCTATGAGGCGTTCCAAAAAACTACATAAAATATTTGTTCGACAGTCATCTCAGTGTGTAATTAATCAAACAACACCTTTGCAATCTACTCATGTTATTTATTGAACGCAAAACCTGCTAAAAGAGTGTGACGGACTATGGAGGAGCGCAACCTGTGCACGTTTTCGTAAGCCCTCTATGCTAGATATTTTAATATTATTTGTTGAGTTAGAAAGCAGGTAGGAACGAGCGTTTTTGACACAAATGATATTCCCTCCCGTGTAATCAAAACTATTTGCGAAAGCAAATGTGCCGACACATTTTGCATACCATCCCTGACTCTCCGCGAAGAAATAGACTAATTGCCGCGAGAACATGGAGAACGATTATTTGAATAACTGTTTTTTTATTTATTTAGTCAAAAACAGTCAAAAACTGTATGTGACGTATGGGGGAGAAAATCATCTGCGCACGCTTTCTTGAATTTCAGAAACACTTCCCAACAATTTAACTATTAATAGTTGAAAGATAATAATAATAATAATAATAATAATAATAATAACAACAACAAATTTAAAAGAGCGTGGGATTAACATGTCCAAAACTAGATATTTTCGTTTGAGTTATAGAGAACTTATTTGTAACGGTAAATGAACTGCAGATTTGATTTTTCTGTATTGTTAACAAAATAGAAACTCACCCTAAGCTCTACTACCACTACAAGCAAAAGCAAAGTTCAACAAAACGTGCGCATAGTGAAGCTACATTTACGTCCAGAAGCAAATCAAGGGGCCATCTCAGCATTTGCTCAATGGATTAGGGAAACTGGACAAAAACCCGATCGAGATGGGTTTTCCCACTGAACTCAAGAAAATGTTCACAGATAGTTATACTGCTTATATTTTTCCAATGCTGCCTGTGCTATTTCATCAGCTGTTACAGTGCCATCCAATCGGAACCTTCACTACAGTGAGGTCATTATGGTGGCGTTTAACCTTCCTATTGGATGACACCGTAACAGCTGATTTACTTCATTGGCAGCCACGAGTAAATCGCAGTATAAGTTACTTTTTATGTTCAGAAGCAAAATAAGGGGCCATCTCAGCATCTACTCAACAAATCAAGAGAAAGTTGACGACAAAACCAAGGAGTTGGGGAGTCAGTAACTCAGGTGG
This sequence comes from Teleogryllus oceanicus, assembly GCA_964035755.1. NCBI lineage: Eukaryota > Metazoa > Arthropoda > Insecta > Orthoptera > Gryllidae > Teleogryllus > Teleogryllus oceanicus. Next base: position 14,473,799 of record CAXIVR010000008.1, read on the forward strand.
TGAGGTACAAAACATGTTTCAGTAAAGTTACAAATGAAATTCATGTTACATAAATACAGGAATGGGGTGACAATGCTTTTCTTAACTAGTCTTCAACTTTTCTATTGATATCTGCAAACTGTTATGTGGAAATGCCACTAGCCTGAATGTGTTTAGTAATTTGTATTTAATGTTATCGGAAATAAATGGTTGCTTCATTCCCAGAAATGTCGGTAGTCACAAAACTAATCCGGAATTTCATGTTCCGCAATTATCCGCCATTATTATCATATTACGGATTGTGGAAACCGACTTACGCACAGATCTGAATTTTCGAAGTATCTTCAGCAATGAATCAATGTTTTAAGTGGGTTCCTTTGATTTTTGTTCTAGTCTGATTAATACTTACTTTCTGAGAACTTGTGGGGAGAAGTCCATTTCGTGATACTATTGCACAAATCTGAGCAATTCGCTTATCTCTAATTTAGCTTCAATGTCTCCAGTTACCTTTAATGAACAATGATATCATTACCGAGAGTCAATGTATAATGATGTAATTACGAAATCTGCTGGCTCATTTAAAAAAATGGGCTTTCTGTCTCTTGGAAATATTTATTTTCCGTTGTTATCGAAACGAATTTTGTAATGAAGAGAGTTAAATAATGAGGTAAATACTCGTACTTCCGAAAGAAATTGTAAGTCCTAATGAATTAATATGAAATTAATTACTCGTGTATTAGTTTCCAGGACAATATAAAAAAGATTCTGAACCAGAGTATGGCTATAGTTTTCAGTATTGAAATTAACAATGTCATTATATAATGTTTTCTCCGTGTTTCACTGTGAAGAATGGAAATAAAAGTGCCATATGTAATGCTTAGCTAGTAGTATAGTGATGGAATTAGGTTTATACTAATAATATTTAACCTAAGTATTGTTTGACGTAGTGTCTGAAAATAAATTTGACTTTCCCTGAGTAAGATTTTAACATGTAAATGTTGTTGGTGATACCTTTTCTCGGTTTAGTGAAATGCATACTCAAATCATTTTGCCGTTTCTTCTCCAAATGTATAATTCTTTTACACATTGTATCATTAAAATTATTCATTACTTTTTTATTGATTGCATTCTATTGCCATGTCAGATTAAAATAATACGAACCACATCATCATCTATAAGGAAATCATATTTAGTTTCTTCCTGTACTTGTTAACGTTGAAATATTTCCAGAACTATATGAGAACCAGGGAAATAAACTGTTCTCAGAGGCGCGTTTCCTTGCGCCGTTTGAACAGGTCGTTACCCTGGAAAAGAAACGGTGCGCACAGGCTGTGATTCCCCGTCAGCGACACAGTTATGAAACCGGTGATGCGGAATCGATCCCGAGAGCACACCTGCTGGATCAGGTTGCAAACCACGGACTGGCAGAACGTGAGACGTCTCGTAATGGAAGACCCTTTCGTGGTTAGGAGTCTAAGCTACACATGTAATATTTACAGTTGCATAATAAGTGTAATGAATGTCAAGCCCTTTTCTAGTTGTAGACGATGCAGGATACCTATGCCAATCCTTGGTCCCTTGATTAAACGAATGAATGAATGAATAACTATTAATTCCGAGCGCATCAACTACTAAGGTCATTGGCCTCTTAAATGTAAATTGTAAATGTAAATGTAGCTTCACTGTGCGCACGTTTTGTTGAACTTTCCTTTTGCTTGTAGTGGTAGTAGAGCTTAGGGTGCGTTTCTATTTTGTTAACAATACAGAAAATCAAATCTGTTTGTTCCTTTACCGTTAAAAATAAGTTTTCAACGAAAATATCTAGTTTTTGAAATGTTAATCCCTCACTTTTTAAAATTTGTTATTATTATTATTATTATTATTATTATTATTATTATTTTTCATCTTTCAACTATAATTAGTTAAATTGTTGGGAAGGGACTCTGAAACTCAAGAAAGCGTGCCCAGATGATTTTCTCCCCTATACGTCACATGCAGTTTTTGACTGTTTTTTGACTAAATAAATAAATAAATAAATAAATAAATAAATAAATAAATAAATAAATAAATAAATAAATGTAGTGTACATTATTTCCTAGGAAGTGGTGGTGTTCTTCCTTCACTTGCATGAAAGAACCTACTCAGCCGTTTTCTTCAGCCAGGTATTTCCCCAATACGAGACAAGCTCTAAACTTCCGATATGTGTAGTTGTGTAGTGTCATGGCTACCTTCACTGTATTAAGCTTTCGTAGTGGTCGCAACTATGCGTGCGTGGGTGTAAGGGAAGAACAGGTGTCAAATGTGAGGATGGAAAGATCGCGATTCGTATGTCTTTTGTTTGGGTAGGACTGCTCCGACATTCATCTGGTATTGATAAGAGAAACCATTGAAAACTACCTATCAGAGCAACCGAATGCTAAAATGCTTCTCTAGACAATAGTTAAATTCGACCCAGCGATGTGATTTCAGTCGAAAATCCGCGACTCTCCGGTCTCGAATCTTCTGGATCCTCCTTCCTGGACAGGTAAATTTGTTTCAGCTTTCACTGCATAAACAATGGTAGGTTTTATCATAAGAAACGTACGATGACGCCATTAATGATAGATGACAATAATGCAAACAAAAGAGGGCTCATTGGCTTAACCCCTCTGCTTCTCCCTCCCCCTCTCAGCAGCCGATGAAACATTCAGAAATACAAATTTGTATGCTAACGTCATTCAATATCTCAGTAGAATTCGTTACAAACAACTTAATAAATAAAAATAAATTTTTAATCGAGCATAAATGAAATTTTCGTTCTAACTCAATATATAGTCAGTTAGACAGTGGCTGTGCCACTATTGAAGGAGGTGATGTTCCGATGGGATACGTGGCAACATGAAAAATCTAACTACATCCAAGCCACCAGAAATATGTACCACATGAAAACGCATTTGCCTTATTCATGCTTGGACTCGCAACCTTGCACACCGCGTACATGAACGTCGTTTCACATCCCTGAGCCGGCTAGCGCATTAAAACCTTGTGGTATTAAGTGTTACTGCAGTGAACTCCCAAAATATATGTATGTGTTGTTTGTGTGTAAAAATGAACATTAGACGTTGTACTAAGGTTCTCATATTCCTGTCCAAAAGTCTTAATGAAAATATTAATGATTTGAATTGTTTTATTTTATAAGTTTATGAATTTGTTTTACTTTTGGACAAGTCTCCGTTAGACCACGGCGTACAAACCCGGAAACGTCAAATAATGTAGGAACCGGCCATGAGAACTTACATTGTATTGTTTTACTTTGTTGGAAGATACTTTTTGTTGGAAAATACTCTCTTTGTTGGAAGATATACTTTTGTTGGAAGATATTCTTTGTTGGAAGATACTTTTGTTAGAAGATACTTTGTTAGAAGATACTTCTTGTTGGAAGATACTCTTGTTGGAAGATACTTTGTTGGAAGATACTTTGTTGGAAGATACTTTCTTGTTGGAAGATACTTTGTTGGAAGATACTTTTTGTTGGAAAATACTCTCTTTGTTGGAAGTAAATACTCTGTAAGTGTTGGCGAGGAGTTCGGTCATCGATAGAGGCGCCGATGATCAAACAAAATATGAAAAATAATGCATTTTCATTATTTTAGTGCAGAATGTTAAGAAACATCTATAGATATTTCTACGGTATTAGTTTTACTACAAGCTAACAGCTGAGAAATTAACCATGAAACAACGAGAAACACACAATGGATTCACCAATATTAGCACATCTTATTGAGAGCTCGCTGTCGCTCATGGTATCTCATCTGGCTGCTTCGTGCCGTATTCCTTACACGCTGATAAGCACTTTGCTTTAAAAATAAAAGATAAATACAAGAAGACCGAATGTGCAGCTTGTGCTTTGTATTAATTGAGAAAGCACTCTTGGAATCCTTCGTTGTGAAAGAGGGTTTCTACAAAAGTCATTCAAAAATTAGCCACTTCAAGTATACAGGACGGTGGGCTCTATATATTTAGTAATTTGAATGTTTAGGAGTATTTAACATATTTTTATAAATTATGAATTCAATACAAGTTAACATGACACCTTCAAACGTAAGCATATTTTAAAGATAAATTATATCATTTAAAATATTTAGAATCAAGAATTATAATTTAGAGCGCCACTATCAGTCCCAGCTTCCGCCACTGTTTCCCTTCTTTCCACAATGCGAGCAGTGCCGCCTTCCCAGCGGTGCCAACTCAACAAGCAGCAGACCACTCCGGAGGCCTGTAGATAAGACCTGGACTAGGGCACTCCAAGTGGATCGCCAACGTGAGCAGCCCTGGTCTAGCCTCAAAACCCTCTGGCTACGTGAACTCAAAGAAGGGAATTTGTATAAATTCTGTAACGTTTACAACGGTTATGTGAGCTAGAATGGTAGAGATGTTGGTAGTTTCGAGAAAGTATATAGTTTGTCAAACCTATATATTTCTGTAGTAGTAAATGTGTGCTAAGCGGGAGGTTACTCGATTCAAATGATAAGAAAGCGTCTGTTACCAAGCCCCGGAACGTAGCTTCTTAGTCATGCAACTGGCAAATGCGATTCGGGTAGATCCCTGTTGCCCTCGGAATGTCAATTACCTTTACATAGCAAGGCGTTTGGGAGTTCCAGTGCGATATAGGTCTTCATCAAAAGAATATAACGTAAGCAACATCTGGAGCAAGGGAGTGGAAGAAATAAAAATATCTGCGTCATGTTCTGAAGTCCCCAACTGAGTCAGTGATGCAGTATTGCTCAAGAGCACTAACTGTCATAACTTTGGACGGTTGGCAGATACCTCGTTAAAACACCGAGGGAGCTTCAAAGCTGGCTGCTTCCATCTCAGATCTATAAGCCAGGAATTGTGGATACGTCCGCTCACGTACACCATTGTCACTTCTGAATGTATTGTGGGACCTTTGACGTCAAGATGGCTAGTGTTACTTCTTCAGACCGGATGAGGAGGATCTTGTGACAGTGGAGGATGAATTAAACAACAGAATGATGAAGGAAACAGGCGTTCCCTGTTTTTTCACTGATGTCGCAGATCCGGCATTCTCAAAAATTCGAAGAACTGACTCACGACAACACGATCATTCTTTGATTGATTGTGGTTTGGTTCGACCCGCCCATTAGGCGAAAATTCACCTCTTTGACGGTCGCGAAATGACGTTCCGCACATCAACCTCAATTTCAACTTCAACCACTTCAACTTGAGCTACGCAAGACGCAGCCCTCTGCATGCCTGCAGCTCCTTCATGCGCTTTCACGAGAACGAAAGTGAAGCTTAAGATGCTGTCAGCCATGACCCGTTTACGTGGAATGGCAACTGTCCTTCTTTGGGGAAGTAAGGAAAATCCCAATTGTAACAGACATCAAAATAATTTTGAATGTAATAGGTCATGTGATGATGACAGTGTTGGTAGATGACAGATGAAATAATATAATAGATTATGTTAACATCAAATGAACTTCGACTGCTTGTTGTTTCATTAAAATACTTAATGTCGGATCCGGATATTTCTCACGGAAGATATTGAGCTAGCAACTCGTCTATTACGGATTGCTCTTTCGAAATAATGTTATTGAAGTTTGAAATGGCTGTTACGCTTCTCTCTTATTCTATTCCTTCATCAGATTCTTGCTTTTTCCCGTTCCGCCCAGCGAGGGGACTGTGTGCGCGATCGGTCCGACCTTGTCGCCGGGAACAAGTGACCGAAGTCGATCGGGCGGTATCGCGTTTTCCTCCTGCGTCTTAACGGTTGTAAGCTGCAGTTATGGCTCGACTGCTGCCATTTACTTGGCTTATGAATTTTAATGTAGGGCGGAGAAGGAAATGGCTTTTTGCGGTAGGCTTTACCTGCTGTGTGTGTTGCAAGTGTACATATATTTAGATTCCTCTGCAATAGCAATATTACTACAGTTTAAACTCTCCAGCGATTTTACTGCTATCGGAAAACAATATTTTCGATTTTTTTGTACTTTATTGTCATGAAACGGAACCGTGCATTCTGTAAAAGAGATAGCGGGTCTGCCAACATTACCGTTCATCACCAACACATCCTATTTCGAGAACATTTAAAGACAGAGAGCGAAAGAGTCGACGGAACTTAACGTGTTTCCGAAATCGAGCTCCCGGCCAGTCTACAGTACACTTCAAAAACATGTGACTGGGACAGAGCAAAAACATCTGGTTGTGTATGTTGTACTTGCAATTCACGTTTCTGTAATCTATTGTACCCAATTAAAATTAGTGTGTTATTGAGGACTCCGAGTCGTTGAATTCTTTATTGAAAATTATCCCAGGCAAACCTCTGTAATTGATTGCTTGAGAAAATAGCAATTACATATCTATTTCTTATGTGTTTATTTATTTAGTCAAAAACTGTATGTGACGTATGGGGAGAAAATCATTTGCACCTTTCTTGAGTTTCAGAATCCCTTTCAGAATTCTTTTAATTTAAAATTAAATACCTTGCCTTGCGTGATATGTTGCTACTAAAAATTATCTTAAGCATTTTCATGTAACGTGAGTCTCTCTAATTAATTTCGATATAAATTTGAATTCCTTGTTAACATAGTCTATCCGTAATTAATATCGATCATAACTTGGGCGTCGACTGTCAAACTAAACACAAGACCTTTCATCTAAGTTACGAAGTACGTAGTAATTCCATGTTTATGTCATTGAGTGTATGGTTCAAAAGAGAGAAAAATTATCTTTGCATATTTAGGGTAGCTCCCGTGTATGATACTAATGCAAGTCCATTTTATATTAGAACTAATTATATTATCAACTTTACCTTCTCAATTTCTCAAATTTCGCCGTGCATTCAAATCAATGTTTGATAGTAAGTCAATGAATATTTTTTTTAAAATTTAGCATACGAGAGAAAACCAATATTTATTGCTGACAATTGGATGTCGGGAAACAAAGAATAAGAGGAGATATAAAAACCTCTCAAAAATGAAACTGATATTAATGCATTACTTCTAAGGAAGTGTTGATGTGAGTACAAATATAGTACCATATATTGGTACTCACATCAATAGTACCAATATAAAATTTCAAAATACTGTGACTTTTCAAACAAATTAAAAGAATTTTTAAAATGTGATTTGTAAACCAAAGATATAATGTATAGAACCTTCTAAACTCGTTAACTTAATGAATCAACTCGATGAGACATCCCGGGAAATAATTTTTATAATCAATGCTATTATTATTATTATTATTATTATTATTATTATTATTATTATTATTATTATTATTATTATTATTTTATCCTATTATTATTTTGTTTATGACGTAATCCTCATTTAAAAAGCAGCACTAAAGTCGGGGAACTGTATTTTTATACGAAATAAATTTCATTATTGCATTATTTCACATTCCTTTCCAAAGTTTGTGTCTGCCCCCCTGCCCGCGCTTTCGCTTTCAAAGGTCATCCTCTTTCCGTTCCCACTTCTTTACGTCTTTTCCCATCTCCCGCGCCTACGTCAACGTTCTTCCCCACCCGTCGTTTTCACGTATTCTCTTTTCATCCTTGTCATTCGAGCCGTATTGATCCTTACAGCTTTAGCCGTAAATTTAAGCTTAACCTGTAATTAAATTAAATACGAGCAGAATGCATCATGCTTACTGCGGAGTCTGGGGAAATATCAAAGGGCCACCAGCAAGGGGGAGGTATCGACCGGGTCAGACGCTGTGTGTTGACGGGGGAGGGAGGGAGGGAGGGGGATATATGTTTAAATTCCCGATCCCTTTCCTCCAACCCTTCCCCTTCCCCTTCTCGCTTCCATTTCTGCTCTTCATCGCCGTTCGTTTCTGCTCCTCTCTCTGTCTCTCTCTCTCTCGCGCGCGCACCCGTACACATGCAACATAAAATGCTAACAGTCACACACGCAAATAAAATGGAATTATTCGAAAAAATATTAGTTTTTCCCCAAAATAAAAGATGTTTGTTATGATTAATGTACTGTGCATCGGTGTGCTTGTTTTCAAAAGAGACGCGGGGGAGGGCGGGGCAGACGCAGGGGTTTGCTTTAGTGGCTGTTTCCAAATGATTGATGCCGATTTAAGCTGGAAGTCTAAGCCGGACTCTAATTTAGATCTGAATTTATCTACAAAAATATCACAAAATCCACTTTCACATAAATAAGTGTATACACACAAAATGCATTAATCAGTTTGTGATCTACTGTTACGTTGGAGGGAGAGAATTTTTTTTTTTTATTTCCATTCTCGCGAGGGAGAAAAGGGAGGAAAAAGACATGCGGTCGGGCGAACGAATCTGCTTGTCTGCGCGCCAAGATGGCTGCGCTGTGCGCGTGGAGCTGGAGCGAGTGGGAACGCGTGCGCGAACGCGTGCGCGTGCTAGAGGGCGGTCGTGTCGCGTAGCACGTTGGGCCCCTGTGGCGGCATTGCGACATTCGATGCACTTCAGTTGAAGTGAATGTGGCGGCTTTCCATGCGCGCGAAGATGTCGCTTTGAAGAAAACGGCGCGTGCGCGCGAAAGGACGAGCCTTGCGGTTCATCCATTCCGCGCAATCGATGTACATTCACGAACAGCGATCTGAGGTAAACTTGGTCAGGAATGGAAGCAGACGAGATTGATGGAAGTTAGAATAGAATAGAATATTTATTTTGCTACTTAGGAATACGTAAAATACTTCCGGTGGTAGCGTTTTCTAAGGAATTACTAAAAGTACACAAAACAAACATAAAAAAACATTAAAATATTAACATGTTACCAAATACAATTTTACAAAATTAATCTATTAACCATACTTATTTAGTCTAATTTTAAAATTTTTGACATGCTGAGGGAAAGTCTCCAGCCCTGCTGCAGGTAATTTGTTCCAATTTTGTATTGTTCTGTTTACAAATGAGAATTTACCTACATCTCTTCTCTGTTTTCTTTGCCGAAGTATGAAACCATGATCCTTCCGTGCGACGTAAGTTGGTTTGGATTGTCTTTCCCGTACTTCACCCCACGGACGATCCCCTCTTATTGATTTGAATAATGCACAAAGACGCGATTTTCCTGCGTTTTTCCAAAGGTTCCCACGATATAAATTCAGAATAGTTAGTAATAGTAAACCTTACCGATTTGTTGAATCTTTGATGAGGACATTGACGCTGTGCAAGTACGCTGTGCAAGTAGCATTACGTCTGTGGTACATTTTAGGAAAACGGGGTCCGAAACCCTTTCGGTCTTGTTCTGTACTGACCTATTTTGGCAGGCCACGAGATTATTGATTATAATTATAATTTTAGTATTAATAATAATATAATAACAATAATAATAATTGGCACTATAATTATAATTTTAGTATGTAAATACTCGGTCCCTCAAACAAATGCTGTAGTCAGATATCATAGTCACTGACGTCTGTGGTTATGAAATAATTTTCTGAAGACAAAACGTTCAGGAGTAAAATGCAACGACCGGATTCTGGACTTCTGACTGTTAGATTCAGTGAGGTGAAAGGAAGAATGAACGCAAAGAAAAATGTGACAGCAGAACCGAAGGCAGGTAGTGGGTCCAAAACGGTCAAGTCACTTCTGTTCTTTTCTGCGTGGACAGATCCCATTTCCACCATTTCCAAAACGATTGATGTAATTTATTTGAATACAAATACGTAATACAGCACAGAAAATGGAAAAAACCTACATGCCTTCATGTACACTAACTGCATGCGTAGATGAATAGTTGCATATATAGATGCATACTTACATGCATAGCTACACACACTTGCATGCGCAAAATCATCAGCATGCGAGATACACACATTCTTCTTATATACATGCATGCGTATGTAATACGCATGCCACATGCACGAAAAAGTATTTGAGATCGCAGTCGTAATACGTAGTGAAAAGACGCAGGTGTAGCTGTCGCCCATGACTGGCCGGTAGTCAAGTCGCGTGTGAATCAACGCCACCTTAATACGCCCGACCTACACCTGCTCTACATTCTCACTTGGTCTCTGGACCCTCCAAGCGACGTCACGGGCTGGAACACTTTGACAGTAGACATTCGATTTGATATGTTGAGGGAAAGGACAGGGGGTATGCTTTGAAGATCATTAGGTGCGAGAAGAAATATACGTTTTCTCGCTCATCTGCCTTTTCTGTTTGCTTTCCATTACAGTGCCTGTGTTCGTGCGCGATTCTTGCAATGCCTCTCAGGGAATACTAGAATTATTAATAAACTGTACTGGTTCGCAGAGGGTGTGGATTTGCACATAATTAACATTAGCATGATTTTAAATTTTCCCAAAAATAGGATGTAGTGTTTTGTAATACTTTTCAATGATTGGACTAAAATCGCTTTCCATTTAACCTGGCAGTACTCGCAATATATCTGCGAGATCCAAGCCACGACAATTTTATGTTCCTGAATTATTGCGTTCCTTTAGTCGTCTGATATTTCATGTATTCCTTCATTGTACTTTTTTAAGATCACCTGACATTTTATTTTTATTTTTTCGCTTAATTATTTCCCGTAAGCATGTTGATACTTGATCGCAGCGCTGCGAGATATGTCATAAAGGTTGGGTGCAATGGCACCAGTGTATTGTGAGCTCCTGGCCTGAGCGGTACGTATCATAGCATTTTTTCAGCCGTGTCTATGACATGTGCCTATTCAGAAAATGTAATAATTCGCCTTGTCTACAATCAACTGTCACAATTTCTCACCAAAGAGAAAAATGAGCTGCAGACCTCTGCATGGAAATGAAAATAATGTGAACATGAAAAAATAAAAAAAATAAAAAATTCTAAATGTTTTTGTGAAAAAGTAAAATATATATTTGTTTAGAACATCCCAAAAGAATTTGTTGAAATTGTATTAATATTATTTAATAGAAAATAAGATGTTTTAAAGATATTGGCGTGTACTTTGACAATTTTTACCTTTCTCGACATAACTATTCAGACAAGAATTCTGCAGTGTAAGATTCATTAACAATTGCATTGGGGGACATGCGAAAACTAAATAAAATATGTATTCCAGTAAAAAGACCTTCAGAAAACTCGCATTCACAAAAAATTGCAACTAGATCTGAGAGATACATTGTGGGCACTGAAGTGAGTTTACCTATTGCATACTGCATAGCATTTAAAAGAGTGGTACTAAAATAGTACGAACTTTCTCGGCCGTATTTTAATCAAAATTACGTGAAAAGTCTCAAATGTTCGAAAATTTTGCATGACTTATTTCAAAATTATCTTTAGGAACAGAATTATTAAAGGAAAATCTCTGTCTTAAATATTTTATTGTAAGAAGACTCCGAAAATTTTCGAAATTTTGCAATTTTCAAAAAAAGCAGAGTTTTCAACGAACATGAGGCTTGCAGCATTCTCTTCAGCGTCCATCACATTATCCAAGAACAACATTTAATCAGATAAGATGAAACAATTTTTTTGAAAATGTGGAAAATGTCCCAGGGACTTTATGTAAAGTACGCCTCCAAAATTCAAATAAAGGTTTCAAATTTAAGGCGTCACGATATCAGCCAGATAGGTTACTCGGTAGGTCGGACGGACGGAGGGTCGGACGGACGGAGGGTCGGACGGACGGAGGGTCGGACGGACGGAGGGTCGGACGGACGGAGGGTCGGACGGACGGAGGGTCGACGGACGGAGGTCGGACGGACGGAGGGTCGGACGGACGGAGGGTCGGACGGACGGGGTCGGACGGACGGAGGGTCGGACGGACGGAGGGTCGGACGAACGAAGGGTCGGACGGACGGACAAGGGTCGGACGGACGGACAGAGGGTCGGACGGACGGACGGAGGGTCGGACGGACGGACGGAGGGTCGGACGGACGGACGGGTCGGACGGACGGAGGGTCGGACGGGGAGAAGGAATTCGAGTGTGAAGGAATTCGAATTGAAGATGGAATTCGAGTGTGAATCAGTTCCTAGGTATCCGCTCCCCTCCACGTAAACATCTCGTCATGCGGCACATCAGGGAGATGAAATGCATCTTCATGGCTTCACATTTCTCAGAAAAAGTTTTTTTCTTTTTTTTCGAAATACTTTCTTGAGAATGACATTTGTTGACGTTTGTTGATAAAATAATTGTAGTTGAGTGCAATAACGTTTTGAATACACACCTAAGAACATTAATTCAGACCAACCTACATGAAAATGGTTGATTGTTTTATGCCAGACTAGTTTTATGATCGTGATTTAGTTTTCATGTTGTAAATATATCTACCGAAGTAGAATATTACATGTATTGAAATTCGTTCAAAAAATGTATATTGCGACAGAATAAATTGGATTCTATGAACGAGGAAAGCAAATAATCGAGGAATTACAAATATTAATTGTATATTTTATCTCGATGTTGATTTTTAATCAGAATTTTAATTTTCACAATTTACATCTGCATTACATTTGAGTACTTTGTCTCCGTAATGACTTTTGTTCTGCATTGTATTCATTAGCAACAAAAACTTTGTATTCAGCAAGTTGACAAAACCTCCCATGTTAGGTACAATTATGTTGAATGTGTGCAACAGCGTATACAAGAGCCATTTTTGAAATTCATTCTCCCTGACTGCCATTTGATATTTTTATTATTGTTTGAGTGCCTTGCTGAATGCAGGTTAAGATAAAATTTTGTTCAGAAATAGCTAATAACCAATGCAAATCGCAACACAATTTCACGTATTAAAAGGTCTTATGTTCACAAAGTATGTTGAATGAGATACAATGGTGATATTTTTAACATTCTGAATTTTTGATTGTTAAAGCAGTACATTCCGTTGCCTCTTACCGTAACTACATACTCACTATTGTTCTCTGCTTTCCATTTGCTTTTCATTTCTAACTGCCAGTTCAGAGTAAAATTCAATTTTGCCAACTCTTGAAAACTGAAGTGTTTCTGTAATTTTTCTGAACACACTTTTTATGAGAGTCTTCTTTTTATATTGTTATCCGTTTTTTCTTTAGTAATTCTAATATCAAATGTTATATCAAACACTGTTAACAAACAAATAATTTGAGATGTCCCCCGGTGTTAATATTGTCGCGTATTTATTTTTAAGTCCATGTCACTAAATCATCCAAGATTTCCATCCCTGTAATCAGTACCACATGAGTAAGGCGTGAGCAAAATATGGAGAGAAAACATTATTTTAGGTGTATCAGTTTGGATTTTTTTCTCCTCGCTAAATACATTTCTTAAACAGACTGGAGAAATAAACTTGACTATAAAATGCTTCGAAAATATTTATAGTGTGAAGAGAAGGTTTACCCTTGCCAGGCTTTCATAATTCTTTAAAAACGATAGGGTTTATAACTTGATAGTAATTGTTTTCACCCTGTAACTTGAAGAAAGTCTGTCAGAACCTTTTCTTCCCATCCAAAATCTTGTGACAAAAATGTATCCATTGATTCAAATTGGACATTGGATATGTCCGCATTCCCACTATATTTACTTTCTCTTCTTAATAATACTTACGTAGTAAAGAGAAAGTGTTATAATGCTGCATAAAAATTGGCAATTTTTGATTGAGAAACCGCATAGTAAATTATTTTTAATTTTTACGGATATATTATTGCTTGTTATAGCCTCCGATACGAAGCTCGTGTGATGAGAGAAATATGAAAACAGATCAGTTTTGCTACAAGTTCCCTTACGAAGGGAATTATGAAAGGGAATTGTGGGATGGAAATATGAAAGACAAACAGAATCAAGTTAACAACTAGTTTATTAGTAAATAAGTCGGCTAATAATTAAAATTAAGTAAAAATAAAATCAATGTGTCATGACGTTGACTAGTTTTAATGATCTGGGGCGACCAAAAGCCCGCAAACCAGAGGCCGTCTGGCTTTTTGTCACCTCTCGATCATTGGAACCCTTGTAACCCCTTGGTGCATAAATAACCATTACCAGATCAACAACTTCAAAGATTGATTGATTGATTCTTTTCGTGTTTCCGGGCGCGTCAACTGCTCTGGTCATTAGTCCCGTTAGTGTAGTGCATATTTTTTCTCGGGAGTGGGTGATTTCCCGTGGATGGCGAGATCCGGCCCGACCTACCGTCGGCTAGTGGGTTTCCTAACCAGGACTCTCCACTAGCGGGACACCGCCCCAGACGGGACAAGCTCTAAGCTCCCGACCGGTCTCCTGGAATATGTGGTAGTGTAGTGCATGTTAGTGTAAGTGTGTGTGTAAGAGGAGAGGATAGGACAAGGAAGAGGAAGGAAATATCGCGCGCGATCCGTGGCCCGTTTGGTAGGGTACTGCTCCGGCATTCGCCTGGCGTTGATCGGAGAAACCACGGAAAACTACCGATCAGAGCAGCCGGCCGCTAGAATTTCCTCCAGACAGCAGCTAGAATTCTATCTAGCTGAAAAGCTAGTTTCGAAAATCCTGCCGACGTCAGGACTGGAACCTAGGACCTCCCGGTCAGAGGCGCTGCAGTGACAGTTGATGCACGGAGCTACCGCTCCCGTTGCGCAGTTCGAGGTTCGCAACACTTGTGCATCTGCGAATGTGCAGAAGATCCAGATTTCAGTCGGTTGCTGTACGTTACGTACGGATTTCGAGATGCGCACCTGACTAGTGTTTGTATATAGGTGCGTGGCCGAACGAGCTGCCCTGCGGTAGGTAACGCAGGCAATGGCCGCTCAGCCCCTAGCGAAGGGAGCTGGATAGAGGCCCAGAAGAGAGCGACCGGTGCGAGTAGAAGGCAGATAAGGACGTGATATATGGTCCCTACGTTGCCTCACTGCCAGCTTGCCACATGATACACGACAATTTGAAAGCCTTTTAAAAGGAAGACATCCATAAACCTTAGCGTATAGCGACCCCCGCCTCTTGGAGGAGGAAATGGCTCGTATGTAGTTGGGAGTTCAAGTTACTTCTTTGTATGGCAGGACGCTACTTTTGTGTGGCTGGGAGACGTTGCTTAGAGTGCTGGAGGGTTTTAAGAAGTCGCTCCTTCTCTCTCTCTCTCTCTTTTTTTTGTCGGGTATGACGTAAAAGAGGATTACAGAGTGTCATGTGATACCTTCAGTGTGTGACACTCGAAATTGCAAGCAGCTAGATGTGTGTGTTTGTCTTTGGGCCATTAACTTTTGGCTTGTTCTTGAAGCACTCTTTTTATAGCGTGGTTAAAAAGTTTTTCTTCACATAAACGTTTATTAATGTTTCTTGGTTCTATTATGTGTTCATTAATTAGGAGCTTTCTTTGGACACTATGCACAAAAGCAGAACCCTTTGATGAAATAGCGTTCCAAAAAATGAGGCAATCTTGTCAATTGTTCACGTTCTTTTCTGCAAGCCAAGTGATGTTGGATATTCTAACGATGTACGTATCTGAGGAATCATTTTCTTTCCGTCCAATGGATTGTAGAATTCACCGTTAGGGGATTGTAATATCTACCATTGAAACTCATAAAATACTGTAAAATATGAGTTTGGGAAAGTTATTCTGTGGCATGATCCAGAGTTTATATCATGCAATAATAGTATCAGTATTGAATGTCATGAAGGTTTAGGAAATACTACTTTTTTCGATTGACAAAGCTAAATATTATGCGCTGTCAATTAATAATGATATTATTTTTGTCAAAATTGCTATTGCTCGTCTTCGACCATTGATCGGAATCTTCTGTCCGATATTTTTGATATATTGCATGAAACAACCATTGCACTTCCTAATCAACTTCACACTACTCCTTTTATACTTGGCAAAAGAGACACATAACACAATGTAAAAATGAATAATACAAGAAAATAAATGAAAATATTGTCTTAATTTAGAGCCATCACTACATCTCATCGTCACCTCGATTCCTAGACAACTGTATCTGCAAATCTGGTCCTTAACGTTTCTTGATCACACGGGAATCTCTAAGTTTGCTCGTAGGACGTAAAAATGACCAATGTCCGTTCATGGCTTCAACAACGTTGTTCCAAACGTATTTTTTGTTTTCGAAATCGCCAGTGTTACTATGCACTTAACCGGAGCTACTTTCTCTCAAACTGATTAGATAAAATCTCTCTCTGCACTGGGGCTGCATCTTTCAGGACCTTCTCCTTTTGAATCCCGTTACCGAATTATCGAAATGGCCGCTTCTGTCTCTCCTCTTCAAGACTCATACAAAAAATAATTCTCCTTACTATTTCATTTGTTCATGCCCAATCGTCATTGTACAGTTTCTTCAAACTTATAAATAACTTATTTATGCAGCATCCCCGTTTACTCGTGGTTGAAATTAATTTCTTAAGCTTCTGGGGAGACACTTATTTGTTGATGTTTCTCTGAAACGTGCAATGATATTTACTTTTTTATCTGGTGAACATTACCTACTTCATTCAAATACGGCGTTGCCAGTTCATACTCGTACAAAGTACTTGACTACCACAGTACGTGATCACGAGCTTTCTGTTAAAAAATAATAGGTACGTCAGATACATTACTGGTGGTAAATTTGAGATGTTCATAACACTTATTTGAATAAAATAATATGTTAAAACTATTAAAACATGTTTAGTCGTTGATGTAACACATGGAGTTGCTGCCCCATCAAGTAAAATGGGATTCGTGGGAAATAGGTAACGCTTGCGCTTGGAAATAACTGTCTGTCTGCCACATTGTCTCCCTGACGCAGGTGGTAGTGTTCTGGAAAATCTCAGTAGACAGTAGCACGGCTGTTCCGGTCTATTTCACCCAATCTAAATGGCGCATTTTAGTTAGGTGTACACAGTGCCGTTCTGTTCTTCGGGTCCGCGACGTGGAATGTATTTGCGCAGGTGGTGATTGATTTGACCCCATTGTTTAAACAGAGGATCGCGTTTGCATTCTCGCTCCTGACGGGCGTATAACGCAGCCGTCTACTTGACAGACGTCGGCGGCGGCTGCTGCTGCTATTCTCTTCCTCCACCCCCTTTTCGCATCCACTCTCTTCCTTCGACCTGGCCCTACGCCACGAACTCCGCCTCTGCCGTGCGTTCTCCTCTTCACGAGTTCCTTGTTTGTGTGATTTATTCTGTCCGTTATCTGATCTTTTCGCCCCTTCTCTCTTCCTCTCCCTCATTTTTTGCTTTTATTCCCTTCCTTCCATCACGTCTTTTGCTGTGAACTCCGTTTCTGCGATGTCTTGTAGCTCGTCATGTCGCATGTTTTACTTGTTTCTCCGGTTCTGATCGGGCTTCTTTTCGCATTCATTCTCTTCTTTCGACTTCTGCTGCTTTTCCAGCACGTCGTTTCAGCGTGATTTTTTTCGTTACGTTGGCATACCTTCAAGTATATTTCACGTGTTTCCCATCACCATTTTGGAAATACACCCTCCGGAGAATTGCCTTGTTCCCCCGTTGCTGCGCTTTCCCCTCTTTTCTCACCTTCAGCGCCCCTCGCTATCGATCGTGGCCTCCGCCCCCTTTTGCCAATTCTGTCTACGTTATCTCATGAATCCGCTGATGCAGTAGTCTCCACCTGTATGCCAGCAGGTACTCCGCTTTAGTGCCACAGTACATATAGAAAGGGTTCCCATTGCGTCCGTGGTTCCATGATTGTTATGTTTTCAGTCACATGCAGTTCCTTCGCCAAGTTCCATCGTTCACTTCTTTTGATGTCGTTATCTTCTCCCTGAACACGTAGACCATTTCTTAAACGTCTTTTTTGTTACATCGACCTACCCTTGTATCATCCCTCGAACGATTTTAGTATTAAGTTGTTCATCTATGGCACGATTTTAGCTCGTTCCCTGTACGGTTACCTGTTCGTTTCTCTCGTACCATATGTGCATTTAATACTAATGAAAGAAGTAAGTATGATATGTAGAGGTGTAGCCGATGATCCTGGAAATCAGAAAGAAGGCACGGACGTTTGGACTGCATGTCATGCAGACGCCTCCTTTCGTTCCTTCCCCGCTCCGTCCCCCACCTCATCCCACTCTGGCGCGATCCGCCCTGCCCGGCCGTACCACGCCCCGCTCTGTTCCACCAAGCCACGGTGCGCTCAGACCCAGTCCCCCCCCAGCGTGCTCCTCTCTTATCCCTCTACTGCGTCATCTCGCCACAACTAGCTCCTGCACTTCTCGTCTCGACCCTGGTGGCTCAACCCTACTCATCCCGCGACATCGACCGGCAGCGGTAGCTCAGGCATCAACTGATGTCACGGCACGCCTCTGACCGGGAGTCCTAGGTTCCAGTGCTGCTGGAGGAGAATTCTAGCGGCCGGCTGCTCTATCGGTAGTTTTCCGTGGTTTCTCCGATCAACACCAGGCGAATGCCGGAGCAGTACCCTACCAACGGGCCACGGACCGCGCGCGATCTTTCCTTCCTCTTCCTTGTCCTATCCTCCCCCCCTTACACACACACACACACACACTAACATGCACTACCCTACCCAACGGGCCACGGACCGCGCGCGATCGTGCCCCGCTGGTAGGAGAGTCCTGCTTAGGAAACCCCATTAGCCGACGGTAGGTCAGCGCCGGATCTCTCCATCCAGCGGGGAAGATCACCGCCGTCTCCCGCGAAAAAACATGCACTGCACTAACGGGACTAATGACCAAAGCAGTTGACGCGCCCGGAAGCACGAAAAAACCAAACCAAAACCAAACCGCGACATCGCCTTGTCTCACGTCTTCTCGCTTCACATCACCCCGCGAAACGTACGCCTTACACCTCTGCCCTTCCTACTCTGTCCCTTCGACGCTTCACCCTTTCCTCCCACCAGCCCTGCTGCTTCACAACCGCTACCGCTGTCGCTCACAACCGTTTCCTTTCGCTCCTCTCCTCTCCTTTCCCTGCCCGAGTCCCCGCCACCGCAGTCCCCTCCACTCCCGTGCTGAGCGCGGAGCTGGCGGCACGTGGCGGGGCGGGGCGGGGCGGGGCCCGGGATGCGTCTAGGCAAAAGCGATTCTGCAGACTTTCAACTTGGTTTTCAACTTGCATTCGTATAATACGAATGGAAATTGGAATTCGGAGCGCAAACTCTATTACCGAAGTTGTTTCCGAGTTCTCTTATATTCATGTTTAACTTAAAGAGCGCTTCTCAATATGTTTTTGAAAGCTATAAGTATGGAATCCGGATCCCGTGTTCTGACGTGGCCATGGTTGCGAATGGCCCGTTTTCGCGACGTTTCTGAGCTCTGGAGGCGGAGGTGAGTGCGTAGAGCTGCAGATGTGGGCTGTCGGATCGATGTGTTCACCCACTGGCTGCGCCGTGTCTTAATCACGGGGCTGTTTGCGCGCGCTCGAAATGCCCTTGTCGCTTTTGTCCGTGCGGTTGATGCATTACACAGTGATAGTGATTTGGTATCCGATATTGAAAGGTTTAATAAGAAATGTGAATAAATGTTCTGGAATTTTTTTTTACAGTTGAACCTCGTATTGACTGGGAATTATCAAAGTTTTAAGCAAATAATAACCAGTATCCATGTTTAAATGAGTCGACTTTTTTTTACTTTCAATTTTACATTATAAATAAGTTCCTTTCGGTCCTGGTTTTAAAACTCTGTAAGAAACATTTATGTCTGTTGCAGGATTTCTATTTAATTATGAAAACGAGCACAAATCCGAATGTTTTAGCCCATATTCGTACACTTATTTTCGAATTTAATAATAATATTTTTTTATGAATACAGGTTTCAGAGTACTTGTGACTTTTATAAAGATCCTTTGGCGTTTTTGTGTGATTTATGAAGTAAAAGCTTAAAATGAAAGCAAAGAACTTGTTTAAAATGCAGCTGTTAATGAGCAAAAAAGTGATTGTGCGCAAAGCGATTTGCTTTTGTATTATAATAAATGCATGTTTTTGACGTTCGTATTTGTTTTTACACAGTGTTGTTGATTTAAACACATATTTTTACGACATGAAAGAAAATACTGGTTAACATGAATATATATGTAGTATTTTATCTCTCAACGTTCTGGCATTCCCTTTAAAAATTCAATGTTCGTTTGAGTTATTTTGATAATCACACTTTACTTTTGAAATTTTACTGTAATGGTATAAAGCGACCTTTCTTTTCTCTTGTTCTCTATGCACGCTCCGAGAAATTTTCATATGCTAATATAAACATTTTGTGTCAGACCCGCTGTGATTTGTTTTGCGTTTTATGTATTTCGAAACTCTTGGAGACCCTCCGCGTAACATTGGAACTCGAGTTCAGTATTTTATGTCTTTAATAATTCATTAAACGTTAGAAGATACTTCTTATCCCATGTCTGCTACAAAGCTGGGGACGTGGATGATTAATATCGATAATGAGCAATTGAATTCGTAATGTTTCTTTTTAACGGCGGTTGGCTGAGGGAGAGAGTTCTGAAAAGACGGGAGAAAATTTGCAACTAGAAAATTAATTTCAGACAAAAGCAGGATTCTGGTATTATTTCAGCTATAAAACAGTCATTATGTTTCTCCTCTCCGTCCCGCCGCGTCTCTTTCCCTCGGCCCAAAGAAAGAGAGCAGCGCTTTGTGTAGTGCGACGCATACGCGAACAAAGTTAAAGAGAGAACGACGTCGTCGCCGCTCAAAAGTTTTGTGTCTATGCTAATAAGTTCTTTTGCTTAAAATGGATGGATTTCGTATCGTGAAAGCATTCATTTCGTTCCTAAGTATTGTCTACGTACAAATTTATCCAGAGAGAAGAAACTTTTTGAATGTATTCGCCTTTCTTTTTTTTCTTTTTTTTCCTGTTAGCCCTTTGAACAAAGAATTTTAATTAAAGTAAGTCCACAATATAGCACTTTAAAACGCACTTTGGAGGAGGCACATAGAAAACGGAGAAATTAGTGTGTTCTTTTGTGTGACACGCAACAACATTTTAGAGACACAGAAACAACACAAAATTTACTGCCCGGTGTATGTGCAAAAAGCGTTCTTTTCGCGGAACCCTAAAGGGCGTGTTAAAGCGAACGGGGTGGGGTTGGGGGAATTAGCGAGTCCTGGGGAACGGAGGAGCCCGGCCGCAATCACCTGCCGGCGCGTCGCAGCGCGTTGCTCGTCTTTCTCGGCGCCGTCGCCGCAGTTTTACCTCCCTGCGAGATTCCGTGTCGCCCTCTCCAGCGACCGCAACGCGATTCGTGGCCTTCCGCCCTTCCGACTGAGGATAGCGCACGCATTGTTTTCTCCTATTGTTTGGCGGCCCCCATCGCGAGCACTGCCTTGGTTTTTGCTTTGCAGATGAAGATTTTTCTCCTCTTATAAAATCTGTTCTTCAAAGGTGCATCTTTAAATAATGCTATGTAAATAGTTCGAAAATGAGTAGTTTTCACATCATTCTGCGATACATAGAGGCAATTCTTAAACAATTATTTTCTCAAAAACGGCTCCAAATGTTTTTTTTTTTCTCTTACAAAACTGACCGGCTCCTGTTTTTAATGAACTGTTTGTATTTTCAAAATTGCAAAACGATTAATATTGCATAACTACAATGTTGGTGATAGAGATATTTTCTTAATGAAATCTACTCTAAAAATTACTTATTTAAAGAAGTGCGATTAGATATGTGTATTTGTTTGTAAAAAAATCGAGAAGAATTTGCATAATTTTTGTTTGAACTGAAAGGAGACAATCATTTTTTTCTCAAAAACGGCTCGAACTTGTAAAATTATTCCACTGATTGAACAAAGGACGCTTGTAAAATAGCCAGTCTCATTTTCATTGAACTCTGAATTTTTAATTAATTTAGAATAATTGTGCTGTTGTAGAAACAATGTTGCAATAATTACGAACAGTCAATTGTACAAAATCTACAGTCTAAAAGTTTGTATGTTACGAACATTAGATCCGTCGATGTAATTACTGATATATTGACTTTTCTGGACCTTTTGATAGCATACTATATTATTACATGATTTTTGTCATGTTGTAATTAAAATATAATCTGCTATTAAGATCCCGAACAAAAATTGTATAAATGTTAAAAAACAACAAAAAAAAACAAGCCTTGTCCGACCACCTGAGTGTGAAGGTATTAACGACGGAATCTATTCACATCAAAGAGTAGTGCTTTGGAATCCTGCCTTGAGTATGGCTGTGTACTTGTGCGTTGTTGTGTTCCCGCTTCTGACCGGAAGGTACCCGCTTCTGACTGGAAGGTACCCGCTTCTGACTGGAAGGTACCCGCTTCTGACCGGAAGGTACCCGCTTCTGACTGGAAGGTACCCGCTTCTGACTGGAAGGTACCCGCTTCTGACTGGAAGGTACCCGCTTCTGACTGGAAGGTACCCGCTTCTGACTGGAAGGTACCCGCTTCTGACTGGAAGGTACCCGCTTCTGGCCGAAAGGTACCCCGACATAAAAAAATGAATTGAATGAATGAATGAATGAGCCTGATCGGCTGGCCACTGTGGCCAAAAGTGTGTACTGACTCAGCGCTTCGTTCCTAAAGGTCGTGGGTTCGAGTCTAGGGCATGATTATTTTCCCCTTGTCTCTCAAGTGCATGTTGTCACGGAAGGCCTCGCATTCTAAGCGGCTCTCGGATGGATAAACTAGAGAAAAAAGAAAGAAAAATAAATAAGAATGAAAAAAACCTCCGTGCTGAACTCCTATGTAGAATCAAATGTTTGCATTTAATACTGAATATTTGATAAAATTCTGCAAATAACAATATTAGATGTACAGATACTTTGTCTGAAATACTGTTATGCTTTTGTAGCACCAGGCCCAAATTAACACAAACTATCCATGTCCGGAATCCCCCTCATACGACTAACCGAATGGCAGAGAGAAATGAAATAACTGAGCCGCGTAGCGATCGAATACCGGTTATGTACAGCATAGATGATTCATTGCTCTTTATCTTATGCTGATGAGATTTTTAAGAATGCAAATGTAAGTTAATAATTGAAATGGCCATTTCCTAAATTAGATGTTTATGCAATTTCGCTGATAATATTTTTTACTTTCATTTTTTGCCATGTTCATTTAAATGAAATGTAATTTTAATACCAAATCAGCTATCCCTTTTGATTGCAAACGTTGCATGTATACATGTATACCTCGAATTTTTCGTGTGGTCCAGCGTGGAAACTCACTTTAACGACGATTACAACGCGTTTCCTAAAAATTAACATACAAACCATCTGTAGGAGATCTACTGCTCTTTCGTGGCAGCTCTGTTGAATATTGAAAAAAAGGCCACTCGCAGCGAAGTTTTCAATTTCCGTTGGATACCAGGGTTGTCCATAAAGGGTAGGAAATCACTGGAGTTCCTGTATTCCAATGTACGGTTTCGCTGTGGTAGTTGCCGCGTCAAATGGGGAAATATTTTATCCTGTCACCCTGCGTATACTTTCACGTGCGTTGGCGCAGTCTGCAAAACTGGTTGTGTGCTTTAGATCGCAGTGTCGGCGTTGCGTTGTGTCAGATGGTGAGAAGAGATGGTGATGAATCTATTTGGGAGTGCTATATACTCCTTGTGAATTTGATTGTGGAACCAGTGTGTGTGAACTCAATCCTATGTTGCACATGATCATGTGTTAGCGTACACGAGATTTGCTTGTGGTGTATTGGTGGCGGTATGGATGAGTGACCGAGTACTACGGTTTACGTATATCAGCGGTTGGCAATTTTTTCGTACAGTCAACCGTAAAAATGCATCGATCGTGGTTCCACATGTGATAAACTAAAATTCGTATTGGTCTTTAGTATACAGGAAAAAAATGGTATTAAGAATTCTGAGCTACCGAAGTTACAGCTATCTTCATTTTTTCTTTCCTCGTCATCTTCGTTACACACATTGAACATGAACATGAACATGAATATGAACATGAAGTTCCGTGATTGGAACCTGAAAATTTTGAATTTCTTCGTTTATTAACTTGTATCGTTAACTTTCACCTTCCCTATAGTCAGAATCTAGGTAACTGGATTTTTTAAATATTCAGTAATTGGAACAATAAAAACTTGAAATTTTTGTAACTAAAACTATTTTTCTTTCTTTTTTCTTTCTTTTAAAACTATTTTTCTTTCTTTTTTCTTTCTTTTTTCTTTCTTTCTTTCTTTTTCTTTCCCTTTCTTTCTTGAATGGGTAATATCTACCTTCTTTGCTCTGAACGCTTCCTAACTTGACGTTTCCAGTGCTCTTACTTTTAATATTTAATTCTTTGTGAATATTTACAGTAAACCTTACATTCATTCCAAAGTGTACTATCCTAATGCTGCCAAAAGCATGGTGGACAAAGCAGTTCCATTGTATGTAGTATATCTAAGCAATAATCTAATTTCGGTAATAACGTTTATCCGAGTGCTAACAGCAACACGTGCTTTTATGTTTTTCCATATCTCCACTCCTAATTTTGAAACGACAGTAGATTTGGAATCTTAAAGAAGGTATTTTGTGATCCTTTTTACTTAGTGCTTCGATTGCTAAATGAGAGATTCATTTCACTTCTTAGAAATAATTCTAAAGTTTAGTATGAAAGTATGCAATTTTTATAAAATTGACTCTTTTCCAGAGTTGAATTTTGAAACGTTTTTAGCCAGTATGTGTATACTATTTAGATTTCGTTTGGATTGAGGTAAATGTTTGTTTATAATATATCTTGGACGCATTTTACATTTCCAATTATGAAGGAATCATGAGACTATAAGTAAGTAAATATTTATTATAACTGTATTACTAATTTCCAAACCCGCATAAATTGAAAGAAATGCAGCCTCCGGCCAAGGAAAGGTGTCTATGGTTCCTTTAGATACACCGAAACTCGGGAAAACCCAAAATAGTTTCAATGTTGACTGAACAATGTGTCACTGTTTACGACACAGTGACATCATGCGACGGCAAGGTCCAAGGAAGAAGCCGCCCGCCAATCAATATACATGTTATTAATTTGTTGCTTTAGGGAACTGCACCTTTTTGGTTCATCGTGGAATGTAAAGAACTGTTCTGTGAATACATGAAACGTATACTATGTTATCCGTGAAGGTGGTTCTTGTTGAAGTATTTAATTTATTGCAGTGTTATAGGAGCGAACTTATTTGTTGTTTTGGGTAGTATGCGTATTACTTTTTGGAAAACCATATTGTGAAGTGGTTTCAACATAATTTTTGCCATTAGTTATTTTTCTATGTCTTGTTGAGCGAAGAGAAACATTATGCTTTAATAAGTTTTATCACCCTTAGAAAGTTTTCTCTCTGTTCTAAAAAAATGTTGTTTCTTAACTGGTTTTATTTTAATTTACAATATAGTTTCTTGCGATAAATGGGGTAAATATTTACTGGGCATGAATCTCTAATTTCATGTGTAAATAAGATCTAAGATTTGTCTAAGATTATGATTTATTATTAAGATTATCATCTAAGCTTTGTTTTGAGGACTCTAAACCAATTGTAAATGTAATTACGAACGTTATTGCTTATCAGAATATCGCTGATAATTCAGATACTGTTCTCCGGATGTATGGAACGTCATAAGCGTGAGATGAAGCACCGAAATTGTCATTATGAATTCGCCTGCAGAAGCGTAAACAATTGCGAAACGCCTTCCGCGGGGGACTGCGCATCTAATCGAGGATAAACCACTACCACACGATCCGATTTGACGGATTCGAGTTGCTACATTGAGCGAGATACCTGAGGCGAAACTATGCGGCGCCAACAATGCACCAAATACATGTGCATAGAATATTGGAAACGCATATCAATTGTGTATGATGTTTCAGTACAGGAAATGTATGACGGCAGCCATCTGTTTCGTACAGAAATGGATAGCGTTTACTGATGGAACAGGTGATTACGTAAATGCATGTTCATCATTCATGGGAACGACTGCAAACGTGGATTGAAAACTGAACTTAAACCTGGCCCAATCGCATGGGTGATCCAGAATATGATCGTCTGCTGCAACGTGCGTGCGCTCGGGCGAGTATTGCTGTCATTTGAAATAAATGCGACGGAAGTGTTTTTATGTCGCGTGTTGAGGGCTTGCAGTTGAACGCTTAATTTTCTCTATTGAGAATTTGCCACGCGATTTTGTGAAAGATCTTTCAAATAAAGCGATGAAGTCTGGTTGGGTAGGGTCACCGATCTATGAATTTTGTTTCCCTTTGCGCGTTACTGATGGAATTGGTTCTATAGAGAGAGGTTCAAAGCTCATTGTTTGCGGCCGTTTCTAATTTTTTTCTTCGTCTATACGATTCATACAGAAAGGACTACCTTGTGACCACATCGTCAATTTCTAGTTGGAAAATGAAGTGCCCTGCGAGAAAGAATTAAGACACTCAAGATAATAACGGCAGATACCAACTGACTTCGCATTTTCAGTTACAAATATGACGATTAACTCCTGCCATGTAGTTATCATATACTGAAATATCAAATGAATTGGGATATGCAAAAGCCCTCAAATTCGACCTTTCTTGTCCCGAGTGAAAGTGAACGAAAACAGAAAATAGTAGTCTACCTATCAAGGGCATGAACTAGGTGATTCACGTATGAGTCGAGGTTGGCGTCCGAGTGAAGTGAGGACGACAAAGAGACGAGTGCGGGAATTACCTCGCGCCCGTTTTGCGAATACTATTTTTTAACATACTGATAGCGAAACGTAATACGTCAAATAAAGAAATATAAATTAAATGTCAAAAAACTAGAAATACCTTACATGTACAAAAGTAAATGGAATCCAGTCAGTGCCGTACACTGTTGTTTCTTAATAATAAACAAACGTGTCGTCAAGAAGAAAGACAATGCGAATCGTTACAGATATTTCGCACACGCTTCGCGATGATTCGCACTCGGTTAAAAAAGTAGCTGTTTCCCACACGGAAAATAAGCTGAAAACCGGGCTTTGCGCACGACGTGTTGTCAGTTTTCTAAAAACTAACTTCGGTTGGGATCTGCCATTATTTCTCTGAGCAGCTCAGTTGTGTCTATGAGTGAGTGTTGATTCTTTGAGCGTCTACACCCGAGGTCAACAGTTCCATGAGTTTAGTGCATTTTTGTTCCGGACGGTGTTGCTGTTTCTCCTCCGCTGGAAGCTGGCATCCGGGGATGAACTACTTATCAGTGGTTCATCCTTTCAAATATATCGGCTAACGGAACCGCCCCAGCTGGAATAAGGTCTGAGCTCCCGACTAGTCTCCCAGTGTGTGGAAACGTACTTCTTGAAGTTGTTTAAGGGAAGAAAATATGATAAGGATGGTCGTGCTCCCTTTATTGGTCTGTTCATAAGGGTACTACTACGACTTTTACGTGGTTACGATCACAAAAATCACGGAAAATTCAAAGCGGCCAGCAGCTAGAATTCTCCTTCTTGCATTAGCCGATTTTCACCAAACTGTCTAACTTTTACCGAAAATATGCCATTGTCGAGATATGATCCCTGGATCCTCCGGTCAATGACGTTGCAGATTCTGCCTTCGAGAAACATGGAAGTGTACCGCTGGAGTTATTTATTACGAAAGAACTTTCATTTTAATACAATATTTTCGGCGTTATCGATGCAAATGGTTTAGCCTCTGCCTATGAAGTGGAGTCTCTGTTTAAAAATGATTCAGGAACTTCTGTTAATATTTCAATCGACGTGTCTGTTGTGTCTTGGTAGTTGATGACAACTAACCTTCTTCAGCTCCTCCGTCAGCTTTCAACAAAAGGCCTTTGTATTTGATGGAGGTGTTAGTGTTTCGTGTAAACGTTGAATTACACATTTACTCCCTTACTTTACTCCCTTTCAAGAGCAACAAAACAGCATTTTCCTGCAACATGCAGACTTTTTCATTCGTCTTACGTAGCACGAGTTACCACAAATCCATTTGTCACGCCCCGCCGGTACTTCTTTCTCTCCCCTCTCTGCACGACATTAGTTCGCAAATTGTGGCTGACGGGAAGGGAAAAAAGTGGAAGGGAGAGGAAAAAAGACAAGAGAAAATAACCGAGCTGTGGAATAACGACCGCAGTTCTGTGGAAGTAGCCGGGCAGCTTGGTTGAAAGTGTAATTGGTCATCCGGAAGTTACACTTTTCGGTCAGTTAGCGACGGCGGGCAACGAGGCAACCGCGCCGTTCATCGACGCTGATTTCGGTTTTCTTCGCCCGGCGCACCGTGCAAATCCTCAGGAGGCGGGGCGCGCTTGCGCAATCTAGCCCGCTCTCGTCCGCTCTCGCCCGCTCTCGCCCTCTCGTGGTAGGGATTGGAACGCATTATTGGTGTCCGCTCGTCCGTTCTCGTCCGCTCTCGTCCGCTCTCGTCCGCCTCGTCCGCTCTCGTCCGCCTCGTCCGCTCTCGCCCCTCTCGCCCGCTCGCCCTCCCCTCTCGCCCGCTCTCGTCCCTCTCGCCGCTCTCGCCCCTCTCGCCCCTCTCGCCCCTCTCGCCCCTCTCGCCCCTCTCGCCCCTCTCGCCCCTCTCGCCCTCTCGCCCCCTCTCGCCCCTCTCGCCCCTCTCGCCCTCTCGCCCGCTCTCGCCGCTCTCGCCCCTCTCGCCCTCTCGTGGTAGGGATTGGAACGCATTATTGGTGTCCGCTCTCGTCCGTTCTCGTCCGCTCTCGTCCGCCTCGTCCGCTCCGTCCGCTCTCGCCCCTCTCGCCCCTCTCGCCCCTCTCGCCTCCTCTCGCCCCTCTCACCCCTCTCGCCCCTCTCGCCCCTCTCGCCCGCTTCGCCGCTCTCGCCCTCTCGCCCCTCTCGGTAGGGATTGGAACGCATTATTGGTGTCCGCTCGTCCGCCGTCCGCTCTCGTCCGCTCTCGTCCGCTCTCGTCCGCTCTCGTCCGCTCTCGTCCGCTCTCGCCCCTCTCGCCCCTCTCGCCCCTCTCGCCCGCTCCGCCCCTCTCGCCCGCTCTCGCCCGCTCTCGCCCCTCTCGCCCGCTCTCGCCCCTCTCGCCCCCTCTCGCCCCTCTCGCCTCCTCGCCCCTCGCCCCTCTCGCCCCTCTCGCCCCCTCTCGCCCCCTCTCGCCCCTCTCGCCCCTCTCGCCCCCTCTCGCCCTCTCGCCTCTCGCCCCTCGCCCCTCTCGCCCCTCTCGCCCCTCCGCCCCTCTCGCCCTCTCGTGGTAGGGATTGGAACGCATTATTGGTGTTAAGGAGTGTTGAGGCGGAGGCGGGGACAGAGAACTAAGCAAATATAATGCATGATTCAAGAATAATGCATCATATTTAAAAAATCGTTAAACATATGCCTGCGCATCCACCTTCTCACATTAAAACTATATAAAAATACACTTTCTAACATTTATATTTTTCATTACAAAATTTGGTTCAATTATCGGCGATCTGATAAATGTAGTAATCGTTCATCATATTTATTTATTTATTTTTTTTTAGTCAATAACAGTAAAAAATGTATGTGCTAATGGGGGAGAAAACAACAAATTGAAAAAAGCGAAAGATTAACATTTCAAAAACCAGATATTTTCGTTTCCGGGTTATAAAAAACTATTTGTAACGGTAAATGAACTGCAGATTTGGTTTTTCTGTATTGCTAACAAATACAAACTTACCCTAAGCTCTACTACTACTACAAGCAAAAGGAAAACTCAACAAAACGTGCGCATAGTGAGGCTACCTTTACGTCCAGAAGTAAAACAAGGGAACATCTCAGCATTTGCCCAATAGATCAGGGAAGCTGGACAAAAACCCGATCGAGATGGGGGTCATTGACCCGGAAGCTAAAGTACATTACTTGTTACAGGCATTTAAGTGTTTTTTTTAAATTATACAATGCAAATATAAACTAATTCATTATTCTATATCATTGTTTTTTGTAAAGTAAAGATTATTTTTCTTTTAGACGATCACATATCATGATTCATATTCCGGAAATACAACATTCACAGCATTTCTCTTCCGCAAGCGTCTCGAAAAACAGGTTTTCGCTGGAATTCGTATAGAATATTCTAAAAGGATCCGGCCAAAAATAGTGCCAATCGATTCGTTTGGTGGGGAGTTGAATGAACTATTGATCCCTGTATATGAGCCTTAAAATCTCTCAAAATACTTTTTAAGTGCTTAAACCCCTTCAAACTAGGTTTTTCGAGAAAATTCTCAGTGCTTTGGAAGGATCCGAAAGAACGGTGTTCCTCCCATCCCTTTTACCTACAGAAGGACTCTAACCATAACGTATCCACGCAGGTTACCCCATTACTATGCCATTTACGATTACTAAGATAAAGGGTCGAACGAGAACAGGAAAGGGAAGAGACTTCATCCCCCATCTCAATAACTACCTATGTTTACATGCAATATTTATTTGATGAATTCCTTCATAATTTTGTTACTGTTTGTGATATTTCTCAATGAAATATGCATAATCTCTTTCGATGGGTTTGTTTAAGGCATCGTAAAGTTCACTTACTGAGAGTTGCGTTAGTATTTTAATCCTTGGGAGAAAGTGGCTTTTGAATCATTAATAGTATATCTGTAGATAAGAAGAGACAAAAGTTAATACAATGCGTAAAACTATGCACATCAGTAAGTCAAATAAGTAAAAACTGAATGTTTCCCGTGCTAATATAATTTGTGTAAATAGGTTTGCTGTGGCATAAAATCACAAAATATAACTGGTTTTGCAAAAATATGTTTCTCGTTTAAGCAATAATATACAATTTTTAGACTTGAGTAAATGGATTTCGCTTTAATTGGAACAGTGGAAAAGAATAATAAAAATATAATTTGACAGTAATTAAATGTTAGTAGCATCTCATGTGAAGAAATAGACTAAGAGTTCTCAACGTTTTTTTAATGGCACATAGATGACACTAAACGTCGAAACACGTTGGCGAGACTTTTTCAATTCTGCTCCTAACAGCTTTTGCCAGCAGTTGAAAAGTTGCTGTCCTAAAAACTATTTGATTTTACCATGTCTTTCTACGAGTTGGTGCATTGTTTATCTAAAAAAAATACTACCTAACGGAAGGGCAAACTATCTCAAATTGATAGAAAACTTCGGGAGTAAAAGTGATTAAAATAGTTAATAGTGTAGTTACGAAATAAATTAATCAAGAATACGGTGTTTATGACCTTTGATATAAGCAGGGCTGGATTTCTGACGGATCGACATGCCGGTACATCAGAAAAAAATATTAAATTAGATAATAAATATACAACTATTTCCAGTAAATCAGTAATTAATTTGGGGAGCGTTCCAGGACCTAAAAGTTTATAAATCAACCACTGGATATAGACATACAAGTATAATACTTCCATTAGTGTTGCAGAGGTGATCATTAACCATCGACCATCACGTTTGTGGATATCCGTAGAAATTGCGTATCACTCAGTAAGGACTTTGTGGCTGACAGAAGGATCCGAAAATAAGCATTCAAAGTTCTCCGGGTTTTCCCTACATCCGCCGTTTTCCTCCTTATAGTATAGTACAAGGAGGGAACGTATCACTTCAACAATACGATCTCAAATTTGCCGTCTTAAAATCCGTATTTATGGTTCTTTTGAGTTACGAATGCGAGAAAATTTCGATACTTAGTCTAGTTCACTCTGAACTAGCCTAATTATCAGGTTAGTTTTGATAATTAGGCTAGTTCACTCGTAGCTATTAATGCCATTGAACAATACACAACAAACGGGAGGTTGGAGTTTGAAAACATATGCGATAACTGCAGTTTATAACCACCAAGTCCATTATTGTAATATTGCCGTCTGTCGTTCAATATTTTTCGCAATACCACCTTATTATAAGAAAAACATTAATAAATAAGAAATACCTTCTTTAAATAGCAGTACTAATTTGCCATCTTTAACGCTTTTGTTTCTTAACTGACAACGGTTCAGTTAAATCTTAAATGGACACCGGCCGTTAAGAATGGATTTTCATTCCCTTGTTTGGTAGCATGTTATGAATAACAGTACAATATTACAACGAAAAATAAATAATTTTTACAGGCAATGCAAGTGCTTTGCCAATATTTCTCCTTCTTTCCCGGGCAATTCGATTAATTGTCGTAATAAGATGATGATTATCTTATTGTGTCATTTTAGCGTGTATCAATGTCATTAAGCTCTTATCAATAAAACTCGAAGAAGGTTCTTTCAACGATAGTCCTGGTATGTCACTGAGAGTCTTCACGCCCTAGATATGGGGGTGTAAACCAGTGACAAATGTATGAAACCTGTTTTTTTTTTTTTTTTGCATACCGATTTCAGTGCATACTCCTAATAACAAATGCCCATGTTAATTTAATATTTTGCATGTGATGAATATATACACTCTTTAACAGTGGCCAAACGAGAATTTCGAATGTTAAAAATAATTTATAATACATTAAAGTGGTAAGCATTCGCACGGTCAGAAATAAAGAAATGTGAAATTATATTTTGTTTTTAATGTGAACTTCGTTTCTCATTCATGATTTTGAAAAATGAAAAATTCATTTAAACGAAGTAATTTCAATTGGGTGAAGAGAGTTCCAGTTAGAAGATTATTTCCTAGTGTCCAGTGATCTTAAAGGTTGGTAGGTTCTGCTGATTGAAAGAACAAAATTTAAAACGTGAAGAAGATTGAAATTGAGAGAGAATGCCTTAAGTTCGTCTTTTCACATGTTAAGAAGACATGTTAATTATTGTCTGTAAGCACACCGTCCAAATGTAAAACTTGTACAAGAGGCAATTGGATTCAGACATTACGTACTGATACCGGGAAAATCATTGAAACTTTCGTTATATGTTACGGAACAGTGTTATAACCAGAACAGTGTTATAATTTCTCAACTCGCTTACATATAGATTGTGGTAATTTCTAGCTATCGGGTAGGAAGAGAAGAAAAAAAATGACAGTGGTAAAATCATAATTAAATTTGTACATAAAATATTTTGCAAAAGTATTATGAAATTTGAATATTTCGAAATCATAAATTTTAATTGTGACTCAGATTAGTGTACTATTAAATATAGTTATGGGAAGTTACGTTACAGTAAAAGTTGTTTAAGTGTAAGGTAATAGTTTATACAAATTTAATTTCAATTACATTTACATATCATTACATTAATTTATTTTAAACCTTTATCAAATCCAGAAAAATTAGTATTGAGTGTCTTGACGTTTGGGGCTCTTACGATGTAGCACCCTGAGAATAAAATGTTTCTGTCCGATTGTGTTCGAGAATTCAATGAAAAAAAAAAAAAAATAGAATCGACCAATGTCAAAAAGACTGTGAGGGGCCTTCCGTGAGTGTATAAAACTTAGTTGCTCATTGCTCGCTATAATTCTCAACGCAATGTCACAATTGCTAAAGCTTTTCTGAACGTTTGGCCTGCCGATCGTATAACGTTCCTAGTCACGTGGTAGAGTATAAGAATGACATCGTACTCGTGGTCCTAAAATTCTCATTGTTTCATGCTGTGCGTTTGATTCATTGATTGATTGGTGATTCTAGACACGTCAACTTCTAATGTCGTTCGTTCCGTAAGCGTACTGGATGTTTTGATCGCGGGAGGTGGCAGTGATGTTTCCCGCTGGATGATAAGATCCGACACTGACCCACCATCGGCTCGCGGAGTTTCCTCGATGAGGCATGTCTCCTGCCGGGCACCGCTCCAGCAGGGACACGCCATTAGCTCCGACCGGTCTCCCGGAATATGTGGTAGTGTAGTGCATGTTCGTGTAAGTGTGTGTGTAAGGGGAGGATAGGACAAGGAAGAGGAAGGACAGATCGCGCGCGGTCCGTGCCCGTTTGGTAGGGTACTGCTCCGGCATTCGCCTGGTGTTGATCGAGAAACCACGGAAAACTACCGTCAGAGCAGCCGGCGCTAATTCTCCTCCAGACAGCGACTGAATTCAACCCAGCTATTTAGCGAGTGTCGAAAATCCTGCCACCACGGTTGGGAGTGAAACATTAGGACCTCCCGGTCAGAGGCATTGCATTGACATCAACGGGCCCCCAAAGTCGTTCCAGGCTGTGCAGTCTTAACAGTACGCTTGGCCCGACGTGGCCCCGGGCGCGTGTTTGCCCACCCCTGGCGCCCTGCCCGCCGCGGAAGGTTGTTGCGCAAGAGATATCGCCCGGGAGAGGATGAAACGTGCGGGGAGGGCTGTTTGTTTTAAATATGCATGCATGTATATGAGGATGGGAGAGCGGGGATCTGTTATTGCAACCCATTTTTATGTTACGCGCCCGTTTTTTATTTGCTCTTGTCACGGCTGTAAAAACCTCATAATTCATTCTCAAAAAATTTGTAATGCTCTTGCCCATTAATTTGGCGTGGTGGCTGCATCCGAATCAATCAGGCTTGAAGCAGGCGGCGGCGGGCATCGTGCATAGGGTGCGGTCACGTCTTGGATCGTTGGACGGGTGGAGCAGTTTGGATGGTCGTGTGGATTGGACGTGCTGATGCACAATGCGAATAGGCGTGTTTTAGAAATTTAAATTGCAGCTCTTTTCTGTGGATGTGTTCCCTTTGTTTGTGTTTTAGTTTGAATTTGTCGTGCCTGGAGTGTGAATGTGGAAAAAAAAATTATAATGTACAACATTAAAGGAGTGTTAATTTCATCTTCAATGTGTAATATATCTGATGGTTTCTGGTGGCGGTGGAGAGATGTTCTCACCTACTCCAGAGAAATATTACACTACTTTCTCTTTGGATGTGTGATATGATATCGGTATTTGTGTAGCTGACGTGTCCTGTGGGTTCTCTGCTTTTAATGGCAGAATTCAGTGGACAAATCGATGTTTCAGAAATTGCGAAACTGTGCTCTTGCTGATCTTCAGATCGTATGATTTGAGTTTTGCCATAGAATACAAAGCGAATTGCAATTTACTCCATATGTGTATTATAAGAAATATTGTATTATTTTCCAGTGCCAAACCACGAAACCTTGTTTTCAAATGTTGATATATGAAATTTGTACGTTGTTTTGTTTTGATATTCTGAATATGGATTTGACAATTCTGCATCAAGTCAACTCTACTTCCCTATTAAATGTTATATGCCTGAGTTGTAGATTCCCTGAAGCTTAAGACCAAGAAAGATTAGACATTTACTAATTGGAGTGATATTAGGTGTAGTTAAAGACTGGATTATTCAGACTATTTTTTTATGTTTCTGGTATTGTTACTATCATTTATTTTTAGTTTTCTCTATAGAATCACCAACGATTGCTTTGTTTCGGTTTTATTCTGGGGAAGAGTGCGTGAAACAGACCTCTTCTCCTCTTCTCTCTTTTGTGGAATGAAGACTTCTTGAAATGGATGGACTTTTTCTTCAAAATGACAATGAAAAATAATTTTGAATTTTTGTAGTTTTATTATTTTGTTAATATTCTTGACAATTTGTTAATACAGATGTTAATATTCATTACACTAAAACACAACTTTTGGAAGAAGGGGAAGATATTTGTGAGGTTTTAATTTTTTTACAATTAGAAAAATTTTAGTTGTACGATTTACGATTTAAAAAAGCCAACAATTTAAGAAATGCGGTACAATTTTTTAATTTATCATATCTTATTTAAAATGGATGATATTTCATTTTTTGCACATCCGTGTAAGTATCTCAAGGCGCAGAACCATGTTGAACTTTGGAATACCCAATGTTGTACATTGGAATTGTCGAAAAAAAAAGTAAAATATTCTATTAATTAAAAGAGAAAGAAAGAAAATATTTATTTTAGAACTCTATTAATAACTTTATATGGTCATATTATCAACTTAACTGACAGTTTTATAGTTTATAACTTTAAAAATATATTAGCTGGTTTTCTTTCCAAAAGAATTAAGAAATTATACAAATTACATAAAATGGTAAATTGATTTCATCAACAGTATACACTAAAGTCTTGAGTCAGTAGGCATTTTGTACGCATTGAAGTTAACAGGAAGTGTAAGAATATATTTTTGACGCTCAGATTTTCCTGGTAGGCTGCAAATTATTTCATTTTTAACTTAATACACCTCGTTTCGTAAAATAAAAGTATTTATTGTTCTGATAGATTAGAGCTTATTATTGCCTTCGATTGGAGCCTATATACACTGCATACCTTACCTAGATCGAAAGGACCGAGATTACGAGGGAAATATGAAAACCGTTGAATGGCGCTCACATTCTTTTATAGAGGGAATTATGAAAGAGGATTCGCTCCAAAGGCCCTCGGGCATTTTATCGTCGCTCAATCATTAGAATCCTTATAACGCCCTTGGTATATTTCCCTTTTTAACAAGGTATTGCACTTATAAACAATATCTTGTTTTTTCACAACTTGTTCTACAAAAGAATTTATTTTCCTTTTTCTGCTTACGTGAGCAAACATTATCTCTATCTTTAACTGCAGTTTCTATTTCAGGATCCAACTGAATTTCTTTTTCTTTCTGTAAAATAAGTTTTAGTACACGGAAGATTGCGGGTTCGAGTCCCGTGTAAGGAGCAGATGTTTTCACGTGGTTGTGGGTGGTTATGGTTAAGTTAAGTTTGTTAAGTTATGCATGCCTTATTTTACGTGGCGAGACTCGAGCCATCAGGCCCGCTCTTTTGCCTAACCACGTAAATTTCCATACGTTCCTTTCACCACCTAGCGGAGAAAGGAGGAATGATCTCGGTCGACGAAACAGGCGGATCTCAATTTTTCTCAGAGGCTTCTTTTAGACTTGAGGAGCTCCTCAAGACTTGAGGAGCTCCTGCATTTACATGCAGTAAATCTACTACATGGGACAGTCGGCTTTACTTCCCCTCCGGAGGAAGGCGTACAAAGGATTTTTACGCCCTTAAAAATCCACGGCTTCGATTGGGTTTGAACCCTCAAACTTGGGTAGCCTGGTCTTGGGCAACAGCCCGGTAGTTTAACCGTTATATCACAAAATCCGCCACCACATAATTATTTACGTCTCATGTTCACCATGCCGGCCTTGCGAGACAAATCTTCTGTGATCATCTGCATACGAGAACATTTTGAGTTTTGAAACGCGGGGTGAGATATCATGTATATGTGGTATGCAACTCCCCTTGCGCCGTTGTTTGACCAGAATGTACCCGAAATCTTTTTGCGTCTGCCATCTACCATCTAAACGCAAGTTGACTACAATCCAAGCGCAAATGTCACGTGTGAATCGAATGTATGTAATACGAGATTTTCCACCACACGTGTATTGGAAAAGTGACCATTTTCTTCCTCATGTATGCTCGAGTGGTTTGTCACTTTTATTCCGAGACGTTCTGTGTAATTCCAGGTCCATTGTATGCTCGACTGTCAAATAATTATTCGGCAGCACTAGGAGGGAAGTGTCACATTGCGCAAGCCAATGGGCTTCGATTAAATGGAATCGGAAAGGTTGAGACTCCCCTAACCGGGAGGTAAAATAACATCCGCTCTCCGAAACGGGAAGCATGTGCCGCGCGCGTGTGGAGTTTTGGTCGGAGAGCGACCACCAGGAGCGCTGCTCTGCGGCGTCGCAGAGAGAAGCGGCTGGGTGTCGCAACGCGAGGCGTCCTTTTGCGACTAGGCGCCTCGAAAGGGGCCAGCCCGCCACGCTTGCCTCGCGCGTCGTTAAAAGCGGGAAGCAACTACAACCAGTTGTTAATTAACCGTAGGATTTCCCACCGCCGCATACGGTTACCTTTTAATGATCGGCCCCTCTGGATCGGGACTAGGTGGCCCGGGTCTTCCGTTTCAAACGGGGGGTGGCGCGCTGTTGGGGCGACCCGCCGAGCAAAAGTGCTGCGACGACGCGCCACCTCCGCCTGGCGGGTGGAGTGCCCGACTGCGATGGCGGGGCGGTCGCAGGTACTTAGGCACAACTGATGTTACTGCAGCGCCTCTAACCGGGAGGCCCTAGGTTCGAGTCTCGACGGCGGCAGGATTTTTAAGACTAGCTCGTCAGCTACGTCGAATTCATCGCTGTCTGGAGGAGAATTCTAGCGGCCGGCTGCTCTCATCGGTAGTTTTCCGTGGTTTCTCCGATCAACACCAGCCAAATGCCGGAGCAGTACTCTAACAAGCGGGCCACGGACCGCGCGCGATCTGCCCTTCCCCTTCCTTGTCCTATCCTCTCCCCTTTACACACACACTTACACTAACATGTACTACACGACCACGCACGCGGGGAGACCGGTCGGGGACTTGGAGCTTGACCTGACTGGGGCGGTGCCCCGCTGGTGGGAGACACCTGGTTGAGGAAAACCGCCTTGAATCTTCTTCAACAGTAAGGCGGAATGTGAATTTTGTCTCTTCCTGAACTGAACAGATTCAATAGCGAACACTTTCACACTGCCACAGGGCTGTGCGTAAGTTGTCACAGGGCTGTGCGTAAGGCCACAGCTGTGTGTGTTTGTGTGAATTCTTTGGCGAGAAGAGTCTAGGCGGCAGAATGAATCTTTTGGAAAGGAGAGCCCACACCATAGATTACACACATTACATTAGGAGGGGCCCCTGTTCAGAATGCTCCCACTTTCACGCCCCACTGACCTCCATAACGTTTACAACCGTAGCGCAGTCACGAAACGGATCGCCCGTCACAATCGATGTGTTATTTTATCAACCTGCACGCGATTTGCGGAGCTCATATAAGTTACCGAACGGCGTTTAGGCCCTTGCGCAGGGCGCTTTGTCATTTGCTTAATTTTCAAATCGCGCGTCCCACCCCATCTCATCCAATCGGGATGCGTTTGCAGGCCGGCTCAGCTCTTTTGACCCGTAATGCGCGGCACTTGAGCGCCTGCTCTTGGCGTTGCCACCGCACCAAATCGCCCAATTTTCGGGGCCGACGCCCATAAATGGCACTGGCAGCCCCCCGCCCCGGGAAAGGAGTGGTAGGGTTTGATTGATTGATTTTTTCGTGTTTCCGGGCGCGTCAACTGCTGTGGTCATTATTCCCGTTAATGTAGTGCATGTTTTTTTCGCGGGAGATGGCGGAGATCTTCCCACGCTGAATGGCGAGATCCGGTTCCGACCTACCGTCGGCTAGTGGGTTTCCCTCTAACCAGGACTCTCCCACCAGCGGGGCACCGACCCACCCGGGACAAGATCTAAGCTCCCAACCAGTCTCCCGGAATATGTGGTAGTGTAGTGCATGTTAGTGTAAGTGTGTGTATGTAAGAAGAGAGGATAGGACAAGGAAGAGGACCGAAAGATCGCGCGCGTTCCGTAGCCCGTTTGTTAGGGTACTGTTCCGGCATTCACCTGGTGTTGATCGGAGAGACCACGGAACACTACCGATCAGAGCAGCCGCTAGAATTCTCCTCCAGGCAGCGACTGAATTCGACCGAGCTGAAAAGCTAGTGTCGAAAATCCTGCCGCTGTGGGGAGTGGGATCCTAGGACCTCCCGGTCAGTGGCACTGCAGTGACATCAGTTGATGGACTGAGCTACCGCTCCCGGTATGAAAATAGAGTTTTAGGTACGTCAGAAATGTATAATACATACATATAGCACTGGACTCGTATACTTCCTTGGGAGACTCCCAGATGGAATAGATAGGGAAGATACTAGTTCGTTATTATGTTTATTTTGAAGACTTTGTTGCTCAAGTACGATATCTGTATCACATAATCCGCATTAACAGTATTTATTCGGTCTGCACAATAATCCTACATGCTTACCTGGTTGAATGTGCGAGTTATTCTAGAAACCCCACAGCTCAACATTTATTTTTATTCATTTTTGTACTAATTGTAGCCAGACGGTAGGTCGGCGCCAGATCTCGCCATCCAGCGGGGGAAGATCATCGCCATCTCCCGAGAACAAACATGCACTACACTTACGGGACTAATGACCGAAGCCGTTGACGCGCCCGGAAACACGAAAAAACCAACCAACCAACCAATCTATTTTCATAACCCAAGAAATATTTGCTGATGGTACACGAGTAAAAACAGAAAAAAAAGTTTGGTTGCCTAAGTAATAACTGAATGTTAATTTTAGATAATAAATTACTTGTTTTCTAATCATCCTTAAAGCTTGTTTGGACGTACTAACTGGGACACTAGAAGCAAATTCAATCGCCAAATCATCCAAAGATTTCGGTCTAAAGCATAAAAATATTGCCATTGACATCCTCCCTCACTATGTTCGAAAGTATGTGGTTCACGCTAATTTTAAAATGCC
This sequence comes from Teleogryllus oceanicus, assembly GCA_964035755.1. Classification (NCBI taxonomy): domain Eukaryota; kingdom Metazoa; phylum Arthropoda; class Insecta; order Orthoptera; family Gryllidae; genus Teleogryllus; species Teleogryllus oceanicus. The sequence continues at coordinate 14,513,742 of CAXIVR010000008.1, forward strand.
AACAGTTGATTAAGAAAAACAATTATAGTTGTAAATATGCTCAAAAATTAGAAATCCATAACAATTTAGTATATAAGCCATAAATATATGAAAATATTCATGATAATAGTAAAAAATAAGGCGTCTTAAAAACTGAAGTCTCTAGATTTGCCTTACAGATACAGAAGTGCTGTTGAATTAATGGAGAATCCCTAATGAGTATATTTCTGAAATAAAATCTTGATAATTTAATCATTTGACAATAGAGAACTCTCCTCCCAAATGGATGCCTTCTGGCAACTGAAAAACCAAATCTACAAGATGGCAAGATTTTTCAGTTTGCAAAATTGTATCCAGCTAGTTAATGTTTAGAGAAAGGCGCAAGAAAACGTTTGAAGTTATATCAGGTATTAAGTTGGCTGTTCATTTGTGTAACCAAATGCAAGCTAACTGCCATCCTACTCGTGAAGTGAGAATCAAAGAAATTTAAGCATTTTCCTTGTGTTGGTCACAGCTGTATACTTTTTCGCATCGTGGTTTTGTCACCAGGGGAACGAAGACTTCACTTTATCCATATTAGATGAGTTTGATCAGATATTTTACTTTGACCGACAGCAGTTTATAATTCTTTTAAAGATAAAACACAGAATCACATTATATAAACTTTAAAGTTTTATTTTTCGTTAACCATTGTTTGTTGAGCGACGTTTGGGGGAGATGCATTTTCCCTCATCTTTAGATATAATCTTTGTAAAAGAAAACTATTATTTTTATAGAATATAAATAATAAAATATATGAAGTAAAGTATAGGTATTTACATACATTTAAATTATGGAATAAAGTTAAGAGTATGGAGTTCTTTATATGTTTAATTTCGTTTAAATGACATAGCATTTTCGCTGCACTTTCGAAATTGTGAAATTTGTGAGTGCAACATATAATATTTCGACCATTTTTCCTCTTTATAGTATCTCTTGTCAAGACCGAAACCATCGTTCATCAACACTCCGTATAATATGAGGGTATATATTAGAACGTAATTCATTTAAACTGCAAATTACCATACACTTTTCATCTTCCGACTGCGGAATAATGAACACTGACGTTTATGCAAAATTCCATAATTTATTATATTTCATTTGGAATGCCGTTATTTATCGTGCCTATTTGATTACGTTCTGTTTGTTCATCTATCTCATAGGGATACATGGTCGTTCGTGCGAACTCATTATTTGTTGATACTCAGCATTTTATTGTTTTGTAAATGGATGAGCGAATTATGCTCAAAATTTAGTGTCAGAAGAATATCGCAATCGAAATATTCACATTTCATTACTCTGTGAGTTTTAATAAAATATCATTGTGAATATTGGAACGTTCGTGATTCGCCCTCAATGTACATGTACTTCGGGAGTGCATCGACAGATGATATTTGAAACCTTTTGAATAGACGTTTGAACACCCAAGGAGTTATATTATCTTGGATTACAAAACAACATAAACGTTGGAAAAGAATATTTATTGGTATTTTTCTTCTTTTGTGTGCCGTTCACTGTTATTCAGTTACATTGCGTGTTTAATCGAAATAAGAACTATGTGACGTGCTTCAGCAAACATGTTGCTGAACAAAATCACACAACTTGTTTTTTTCTAAAAAATAACTGCTGAAGAACTACGAATGATTCAGCAACAAATTAAGAATTTTGACAAAAACCATCATTACGAATTCTGCAATACATGCATAACATAACATGTTCTAGCTAAGTAACTAGCATAACATGTTCTAGCTAAGTAAATATGTATACACAGTACAGCCTTCTTTATCTACATTAATATAAAAAAAGTTGCTGATCCATAATAACGCAACCCGTAAACAGCAAATGTTTAAAGGCTCATGGCCTCTTTCTAGCGGCCTTGTTGACTTATATCGTAAGCAGTGGCGCAGATATTAGAATCAGAGGTACGCGCAGTACGAGAATAGAAGGAATAAGAATATAAATATTTGCATTTCTCAGTCAAAATGGAAACTGTTTTATTGTTTTTGGATTTTTCGCAAATTCCTGGGCAATTAACGCAATCATGGACACCTCTCACAGAAAAGATGTCAGCATAGTTTTCTGTCAATTTCTCCGCGCATTGAAAATGAGTAAAATATGCATTTTTTAAAATATGAAATGCACTTAATTTTTTCAATGAAGAGTAGAAGTTGTATGTGACGAATTGGGGGAGAAGTACAATCTGCGCTCGTTTTCTTGCGCTCTGGAATCCCTTCCTCTCCTTTTAATACCAAATAGTTGAATGATGAATATAATGTGTACCAACAAAGCAGGATTACGAACTTTTGAAAATAGACATTTTCACTCCAGAGTTATAGAAAATTAAGCAATTAGGTTATTGTATATATTTCAATGTACTTTTGTGTATTATTGTTTAGTTTATGTTTGTGTATTATATTGTTTGGTCTGGAGCAAAATAGACATTTTCGCTCCAGAGTTATAGAAAATTAAACAATTAGCTGTGTTGTATATATTTCAATGTACTTTTGTGTATTATTGTTTGGTTTATTATTGTCAGAGCAAGCATTGCAAAATTAGCAGTTCTCAAAGAATATACAGTATGTGTATTCATCGTAATATGGAATACATAAACATATAGTACAATGTTGATTAGATATCTTCATTGATTCTACTATGTTTACTCCATAAAACTGTCATCACATCCCCAAGCACACTGAGCAGGAGACGCCACTGGTTGTTAGCATTTATAAGAAAAAAGGAACGCATACCCCGGCATTATTCCTACCACAACTAGCAACAGGAGAGCTGAATTAAACGTGCGCGTACTGAAGCTACTTTATGTCCAGAAGCAAATCAAGGGGCCATCTCAGCATTCGTTCAATGGCTGAGGGAAAAGGGACAAAACCTTAATGTCCTAGAACGCTTGGTTTAAGAGTTATTTATTGATACAATTTTTGTTGATGCTACAAGGTGTTGCGGGTTGCATTTGACATGAATATTTAGTTTTATTCGACAGCGCCATCTAGTGGACTTACAACAAAATTAACAGCACATTAACCTTCTGGGTGAAAAAAACACGTAGATGTGCCAAGTTTCAAGGAGATCGGTCACACGGTGTCGGAGTTAACCGCTCTTATTTACACCAACATCGATTCTTTTATATATAGATAATAATGTAAACTAATAGAATATGTATCATTGTTAAAATAAATATTATTTTTCTTTTTGATGATCAGTATAGTCTCTAATTCTATAGATACAATTATACCGCAGAAATGATTTTACTTTTAACTTAAATTTGTGAGCCGATTTTAAAATTGTTTAATGTATCTAGAAATGCATTACAAAGTAACGCACACGTACGAGTATTATATGTGGATTTCTTGCAGTGAGCTGTTGATACGGACATCTGATGAATGTGATATCTACGATGTGTGTTGAAATTATAAATATCATATAGCATAAATTCTGAGAGCAGTGGGGGGTGTATCAAGGAGTGTAGTATGCCCCCTTCTAATCCAACATTTGTTATTTTAATCGTGTTTATATAACAATTATGATCTTTTATAACAATAAAAAGAATGAATAAAAATAATGAATAATAATAATAATAATAATAATAATAATAATAATAATAATAATAATAATATTAGAATGGTTGAATATATTCCTGTTGATCCCGTTTTTTATATTGTAGAAAGATGGTTATTTTTAAATTTATTGGACCAAATAGGATCAATCCACGATGATACCAGGAATTAAGACCAATAAATTTATATGAATTATACGTCTTAATTCCTGGTATCATCGTGGATTGATCCTATTTGTCCAATAAATTTAAAAAGAACCATCTTTCTACTAATAATAATAATAATAATAATAATAAAATAATAATAATATGCAGTAACAATAACAAAGAACCTCCCGGCAGACCTTGGATCTACCTTTCCATCCCGACCACGGTCTCGTTTCCCGATGGGACAAAAGAATCGTCTGTCGCTTTATTTGTGCAGCTGGTTGATAATGTGGCTTCTGCAGTAGCGAAGCCAAGTAGATGGCGTAAAGGAGTTGTGTCCTGAACAGTCTCCGAGTCCGTAGCTGTCAGTTTGGGGCGCCATAACATGGTACTGTAGTGCAGGGTGCATAATATGAAGATTTCTTACTAGTCGACTCATGCGAGAGGAAAAACTCTGTACATTCACATACCACACGTTGATGCTGACCTCCATTGCGTTTGACATTTAAAGAACAGAACATTACATTCTCAATAATAACTTCAACATTACCTTGCAATTTAGGAATCAATAAACGTCAATGAATACATATTCAGCAAACTTCGGCCACTCAGCATTTCTCAAGGCAAAAGAAAATCCTTAATGCTAGACTTGGTTTAAAGTTATATGATTTTCTATGAAAGAAGATTGAATGATATTGTTTTTCACAGCGCCATCAGTGAGTCATAATAACCGTACTAATACCTTTCTTCCGGAAAACAGTGATTCCCTAATTTCAAGAGATCGTCACACCGTCGGCTAACTGTCTTATTTCACCAGGCACGATCAAAATCAATCACTGTCTTCGATATGTATCAGTGCTTAATTATGTATTGTTTTGAGATCAGTATAGTCAAGGAAGCAAAGCACGCCGCGGTTTAGCTAACCTTAAATTTGTCGGCCTTTCCTAAATTGGTTAGTCAAACTCAGAAATCGATTAAGAGCCTCCAGTCATAGGGATTCTTCCAGGACTGTGATGGACTTGATGAAGTGTTCGATTCTGCTTGTTATAAAATGTAACAGCTAAATTCGAGCAGCAGTGTTACAGAGTTAGTATGCCCTCATCAATAGACATTACTAGTTCTATCGTTTATATAAGAATAGATTATAACAATAAAAATAATGAATATAATAATAAAATAATAATAAGTAATAATAATAATAATAATAATAATAATAATAATAATAGAATGGTTGAATATATTCCTGTTGATCCCGTTTTTATATGTGAAGGTGGTTATTTTACATTTATTGGACCAAATAGGATCAATCCGATGATACAGGAATTAAGACCAATAAATTTATATGAATTATACGTCTTAATTCCTGGTATCATCAGTGGATTGATCTATTGTCCAATAAATTCAAAAAAACCATCTTTCTACTATAATAATAATAATAATAATAATAATGAATATAATAATATACTGCAGTAACAATAACAAAGAACCTCCCGGCAGGCCTTGCGATCTACCTTTCCATCCCGCGACCACGGCCTCGTTTCCCGGATGGGACAAAAGGAAGTCGTCTGTCGCTTTATTTGTGGCAGCTGGTTGATAATGTGAAAGCTTCTCGCAGGTAGCGAAGCCAAGTAGATGGCGTAAAGGAGTTGTGTCCTGACACAGGTCTCCCGAGTCCGTAGCTGTCAGTTTGGGGCGCCATGACATGGTACTGTAGTGTCAGGGTGCATAATAATGAAGATTTCTTACTAGCGCGGCTCATGCGAGGGGAAAATTTACTCTGTACATTCAAACAATTACCACACGTTGATCGCTGCACCTTTCCATTAACGGTCAGCGTTTGACATTTGAAGACGAAATTTACATTCTAAATAAGTAATTCGAAATTACCTTGAACGAATTTATGGGAATAATAAAAAACTAAAATGCCGTCATCATATAGTACATTCTGGATCCACCCCTGCTTCTACAGCAAAAAAGTACAGCTTCCTTAAATGACTATAGCATTATTTCAAAATATCGATTTGACAGAAAAGAAGATTGAATGATTGATTGATTTTTTCATGTTTCCGAGCGCGTCAACTGCTCTGGTCATTAGTACCGTTGTAGTGCATTTTTTCTCGGGAGATGGCGGCGATCTTCCCCCGCTGGATGGCGAGATCCGGCGCCAACCTACCGTCGGCTAGTGGGGTTTCCCCCTAACCAGGACTCTCCCACCAGCGGGGCACCGCCCCAGTCGGGACAAGCTCTAAGCTCCCAACCTGTCTTCCGGAACATGTGGTAGTGTAGTGCATGTTAGTTTAAGTGTGTGTGTGTGTAGGGGGAGAGGATAGGGCAAGGAAGGGGAAAGGCAGATCGCGCGCGGTCCGTGGCCCGTTTGTTAGGGGCAACTCCGGCATTCGCCTGGTGTTGATCGGAGGAACCACGGGAAACTACCGATTAGAGCTGCTGGCCGCTAGCATTCTCCTCCAGACAGCGACTGAATTCGACCAAGCTGAGAAGTGTCGAAAATTCTGCCGCCGTGGGGAGTGGGAACCTAGGACCTCCCGGTCAGAGGCGCAGCAGTGACATGAGTTGATGCACTGAACTGCCGCTCCAGGTCAGAAAAGAAGATACGCCTCATGTTCCTATGTTGTATATGCAGTACGAGTGCGAGGGAAATGCAACGTTTCGAAATATGGTGGCTGGAATAAAAAGGGATGGATTTTGTTTCGAATCAAACTCAAAGATAGTAACAACAATTTCTCTTTAGAACTATTGGTATTAAAACAGCACGTACTTTCTCGCCTTTAGTAATGATTATGTCATCCGTACTATTTACTCCACAATTTCCCTCCGAATTAACACATCTTACTCATTATTTTTTGTAAAACTCATTACAAATGAGGAACATGTAGTGCGAAAATAATTATTTTCCAGCAAATATCAACACATATTCACTGCTTTTCATACAGCTAAACCAGAGACCAACAATGAGACGTAATTGACAGACATTCAACTGCCACCTTGCGGCGTGGAATGCCATTGATGCATTCCAATGTGATATTCCCTGAAGGCTAGCAATCCATCATCTCCTCTTTTACAATTCATTCCACTTACGCCATTCCTATCATCATCATCCTATCCGTCATACAGAGGATGGCAATGGCAAAGCACCACATGTCCCCAGGGAAGATAAGCCGTAAACACCCATCTCGTCTCCGGACATGTGCGGGTGGGTTGTCCAAGTAAATGTGTGTAAGTAAGAGGCAAGGATAGGGCAAGAAAGCGGGAGGAAAAAATCGCGCGCAGTCCGTGGCCCATTTGTTAGGGTACTGCTCCGGCATTCGCCTGATGTTGATCATTGAAACCACGGAAAACTAAGGATCAGAGCAGCCGGCCGCTAGAATTCTTCTCCAAACTCAGCCTCGATTCGACCTAGCTGAATAGCTAGTGTCAAAAAAATTGACTTTAGATCATACTTTTTTTTATGCGGGGAGTAATTCCAATATTTTTTTAAATTTTGGGTGCGTTGTGTAATTATATTTCCCCTCCTCCTTCTCCTCCGAGTGCGCCAGCCGCTGCGCCACGAAGTGTTCGTGCTGAGCCCGGTTCGGCCGCAGCGGACGCGACGCGACGCGACGCGACGCGACGCGAGCGCCGGCTGCTGCAGAGGGCGGCGAAGGTCGACGGCCGCCAGCCGCGGTCATCACGGCCGTGATTATAGCCTTTATTTGCATTCGGAACTTCCCTTCCTCTTCATTGGAATGTTAATTTGAAAAAACAAATATTATATTGCATGTTTTATGTTCTCTTGTGTTTTGGGATAATGAGTTTGTGATATTATACGAGGGGGAAAAACAATACGAGCATGAAATCAGTAAAGGACATAAAAAATTAAATGCCTTGGAATGGCATATTATTACATGTTACAACGAAATGAAAGCAAAAAAAGAGGCAATATTTATTTAGTTTTCATAATTACTACAAGCATTTTGTAAATCCGTCGCTCGTAGCTCGCAGCAGCGGGAGGAAGCGACGCGAAAGAGACAAAGAGAGGAAGGTTATGTGTGTTGTAATTGCGTTCGTAATGAACTACTGGATAATTAAGTAGAATATTATATATTACTGTAATCATTTTGGATTTAGAGCGCACAATTCTTGTGTAAGTACGTTGCCAACTTGCATCTCTCTTCGTCGCTCCTCGAAATCGTATTCCGTGTAGTTTATTATGCTGCGTATCTTTGTGAGAAAGGTAGGCAAACACCGGCAACCCGTTCTCTTTCCTTCCAAGTTTCAGAAACTTTTTGTCAAAGTTGTTTGCCGGGGTCTTTTGAAGGAACTTTGGAGGAGAACTTGTTTAAGTATCGTGCGGTGTTTGTGTATCTTGAAATGTTGGGAGAATTTGTATTAACATTTCGTCTGTTCTTGCGTGCTTCAACTACCGTCGGTGTAGTTGCTTTGTCGTAGTACGTATCATCTTACCGAAAACATTACAGGGCTCTTTCGGTCTCATACATCTTTTTTCATTTTGAGAGAGAAACGTAATATTCATTCTGATGCCATCTCGTAGATTTTAAAACTTGTTGCGTACTTACGTAAACAAATCAATCGTTCCCCGTGGCTGAACCTACTACTGCGTTTAAGTTTCTCGTGTTACTGTATTTACATTGCTATTGTTTTGTGCGTAGGTCAAGATAAAAACGGCGAATGAAAATAAAAGGCGTATCGCATTACGATATTCGGAGTATATTAGTCGTGATCAATTCGGATGATACTTAAATCTTGTCCGCCTATGTGAGGGAGAAGTATCGTTTTTCATTTTCAGGTGAATTGCCCAAGAATATTTCTTGTATGAGGGTTGCACCATTCACAAACATTTTGCCAGTCAGGGGGGCAGGGGGGTCTTGTAAAGTATTATCCGAAACACATAATATTCTTTGTCGCTTACTCATCGTGGGCCTAATATTACGAAGAGATGGTAGGCATCCGTTTTCAATAAGTACACATGTGTACTTGTTTCAATCATTTCAAGGCATTAGATTGCAGCTGTTATAATGAAGTTTCTCTTTAAAAAGGCTGAATAGACAAGGAACTACCTTTTTATACCACACTTTTATTTGCAACGATTTAGAGTGGACTATGGAAATTACTATTTACTATTTGATATTACTGTTACAATGTGGCGTCGCCGAAGTTGTAAACTGTTTTAAAGTATTTTCCTGAGTTGAAATTTTTTTCATACTTCATTTCTTTCATGCGTAGCTTTGTTCAAATACGTTCTTACAGTATCTGGCATTGAATTTACCTATGAATCGTTGTAGCTGATAATGTTATACTCCCCGTTCAAAACTTCCCAACATATAATGGCTTTTTATTTTACCTCCAGACGGGAAAATGAACTGGTAATATTGCAACTTTAAAATGATAATCGCTGTAAAAAAAAAAACATTTGGAAGCCATTGATGATGCGAACAGAGTTTAGTACATCTACAATTTTATACGATTTTTGCTAATATGCACAGTAATGCACAAGAATAACCTGTAAGATGTTCTTCTGGGTTATGCTCTAATCCTAATATAAGATTATTCACAATCAGTTTTGAAAATTCTGTCGCAAAATTATTTACAACTACTTTTGATTCTTCCCGGATTGCTAAACACTTCCATATTTTTCTCCCCTAATTTTGAAGAGATTAAAACTTCACATACTCAATCTAATTTGTGTCTTTCACTTCTGCAATTCTCTATTAATCGTTTGGATGGGAATCTATTAAACATTAAAATGGTACGGTTTTGTATGTTTATGTGAATAAAGTGTTAGGGAAGTTTAATAAGAATAAGGTATGGGTCACATTCATTTGAAAATCGGTATTTGTACACTTACGAACGTAAAGAGTGAGAAATAGAACGTAATAATGTTCATTCATTCTCTAACATTACTTACAATTTCGTTTTCTCCGAATTCACTTGAAATTCTTTAAATTTAGTAAGTTCAATGACAATCCTGTTGTAGGTTTGTCACAAATTTATTTTTAAAAATGCAGTAATAGGCCTTGTGAGTAAAACTTAAAATTAAATATGCCGCGCGTCATACTTGTTAAAATTAACTTCACTTGTTCATTAAAGATGTCAACATCAGTGTTGCCAACGTCGTGAAAGAAAATTATGGCATATTGAGCGAAAATTACTTTGGGTACTGGAGTTGAACCAACGCCACATACATAGATCTATTTACGTGACGTTGGTGGCTTACTCACTAAGATCGTAGAGCCAAAAAAAAAAAAGTTTATGGAGTTTCCTTTGAATCTTCTGACCGGATTCAAAAATAAAATATCAGTTCCCCATCAGGAGGCCGAGACCCATGGAATGACACCTGGTATGTCTCGATTGGTGCACGGGAAGTGATGTAGCCATGAGTGACGAAACCACACATTCTAACCGCCCAACTGCACAACCGCACACTCGGGAATTACTCATATACTTTACTACTTATTTGATAATAACATTAATTAGGTACATTAATGACGTACATGTATTTCTAAGATTTTATTATGCCTCTATTTTACGGAATAAATATTAACCAGAATTGTTATTATGTTACTACATTGAAGCTCGGGTTATAAACTAACTCGATTTTCCTCTCTCGTTCTCAAGTGCTTTTACTTCCTACAGAACAAATAGAATTGAATTCGTTGATGTTTCAAGCATTGGTTCAAAAGAGAGCGGGTGTACGTCATATTGGCATGCTCTAATATTATCTTTTATGAAGATCGAATCTTCGAATATTGTTTACGAGTTTGATATCGTGTCATCATCGCTCATACACGAATACCAATTTACTGCGCTGCAGCATTCAGTAAAGGGAAGCTTCATAGACAAAACCTGAACGAAATAATGTTTTAAAAAATGCTGGGATTGAAAAGGTGCACAGTAAATGTTTCGAAAAAAGGGCGTTTCTGAGGGGAGCTGCCCCTCCGAAGTGCCACTTTTCCGCAGGCTGACTGCGTACTGTCGCTGTACTTCCATTAACATGCTCGCTCATAAAGCAAAATGCCCCAGCCAGGCCAATGTAAACAGAGTGTATTTTCCACAAGTAGCTCTCCTCGGTGCGCCATCATGAAAACCCGCGGATTATTTGTGGAGCGCAACGACGTTAAGAGACTCTTCGTTAATGTTTGAGGCAAAAGGAAAACTAATTTTGCTATTGCTATCCAGCTTAATCATCGTAGCTGATATTTCATTGCATCCACTGAGAAGCGTTGGTAAAAATATATCTGCTAAGCAGATTATACGTTGCGTTATTCTATTTTTACCGTTGCTGTTGTAAGTGTTTATAACAGAACACCGAATAGTTGCAAAACATTAAAACTAAATTGTTTATGAAATTATGCGTGATTTGATTCCAGTGTCTCTAATGTGAAATGTGTAAGAGGACTGTGTTTCGCGTGTAATTTAAAGAACCAAACAGAAATATCTACAAAGTTTCTTTGTGCTCCACCGAAGCTCACGTATGTCGTCTTTGTTGACGTAACACGACTGAGAACTCTTCTACTTTTTTGCAATACATGATTTGTTTATCTCGTTTAACTTGCCTGTAACATCTAAAATATTTTATTATTGCGACGCTAACTTTTAAATGATCATATCTTGTGTGTACAGGATCATAAATATATTTATTTTAGTAGAAAGAAAGTTTGCATGGAATCATAAAGTGAATTATTTAACCAGTGCTGAGTTTTAAAGGAAGAAAGTAAGAAGATAAGGCTATAGTAATAGATCAAATATTTATAATGAGCCATAATAATAGCGTTGGAAAGTGTATCCGTGTAGTTTGCATCGAATTCCTTCCATTGAGCGAGCGTCAGGTGCCGAGCGTTTTGATTCTTCAGGTTTCTTCCTGCAGAGGTGCGGTGGAGAACGGCGCATGCTCTTGGCATAAAGAACCTATCAATGTTTATTTTAATACACAAATTCAATTTCCAGAATGTAACATTTCTGCATTTATGAAACGTTTTCCTTTATATTCCCATCTCATATATTTTTTAGAAAAAAACTTCCTTATGTGTTTCTCGTCGTCCTTCCCTCTTTTTTTTTTTTTTGCGGAGCTCGAAATGAAAAACAGAATATTGAAACGGCTAAAAGTAAACTTTCTCTGGAAATGACTTGCGCACTCTTCACAAAACATACACATGCGCGTGCATGCTCGCACAGAGTGAGAGCGTGAAAGGAAAATAACATCATAGAAAGAAGAAAGGGCCGGAAAGAGAATAAAAAATAAAATAAAAAGAGGGATAAAGAGACACGCCATCTCTGTTACTGAAACTGTTGGAAAAGAAAAACAAGGGGGAAAAGGTAATATGGTGAATATGTGATGGGAGTTGTCTTTTTTCGTCGGGATAAAAAAAAAGTACGGAAAAAAGGGAGAAACAGAAAGGTAGACAGAGAAAGGAAACAGATCGATACGTCATTTGACGTGTTACCATGGTAGCATATAACATCCCCCGCCCTCTTCTCTTCTCCCTCTTTCACTGCGGTCTCTCTCTCTCTCTCTCTCTCTCTCTCTCTCTCTTGCCACTCTCTCTTTCGCTCTCTTGCGCGCAGCATCCCTTCTTCCTTTCCATCACCTTGCCCTCTGAATATACCGGCGCGCTACATGTGTCTTTTCACGTGGCTAGGGAATAAATGTGGCCTCGGGAAGAAAAGCTTAGAGTGCGTCAGAGAAGTGAAATGCTTATTCTTGTTATGTCAACTCCTCCGGGGGGGTAGCCCTCGTCGCCACACGGGCTCGGGCGGTGCTGCAGGAGAGAGCCACTCCCGAAGATTCCGGAGGGAATGAAGCAGGTGGAGGGGAGGACGAGCGAATGGTTGCGGAGGAGAGGGACACCGTGAATAAAAAGGTGGAGGAAGTAATGATTGGTGTGTCGTCGCTGTGGTTGAGTCTTTACACTACGGTTGCAATGACGAAGGTAAACAAACCCCAAAAAACCTAGGCGGATGCGGAGCGGCGGCAAGTGAGAGGGGCGTAAAGGGATGAAGTTAAGATTGGAGAATTATGTTGGATATTGATAACAGAGGTTCCATGCGGAGAGGGACGTGTGCGAAGATTTATGATTTTTGGTGACACTCAGCAAGGAGGATGAGGTAGTTGTTAAAAGAGAAGGGAAGGAAAACATAGGGTAACTAAAATATAGATACGCCAATAGAAAACACTTCGTCTCATAGTGCGTCAGTTTTCAGATGTTTCTGACGTTAAATAAAAATGTTGTAAGTCTTGAACAAGTGGCTTCAGCGACGAACAAATCGTTTAGAAATATTAAAAATAAATTCTCTAAAAAGAAATCATTTGAAAGGTTCATAATATTTTACGCAAAAATATTAATGAACATTTCAACGAAAATATTTTGCATTCAAGATTTTCGGTTCCAAAATTTAAAAAGTAATTTTAATAAGCAATTTAAATAAATTTACATTTTGTAAATATCTCGACTCAATAAAAGAAATTGAAATAAATTTGAGGAATAGCGAAGACAACTATATTTTAAAAATAAGATGCGATATCTACACGAAAATACAACTATATGTAAATAACGTGTATAAATATAAGTATACAAGTCGTCTTCTGTCACATAGAATGAAAATAATGAGAACATTACCGCACTTCGCCCCAAATATACCACTTTTTGTTGAGCTGGCTTGGCAGCCATTCAGAATAATCGATGAAGAAAGAACTACACACCATACTGACTTTAAAATGTGCCGCCAGGTTTGTAAAATGTGCGGGAAATAGTCCCATTATTGCTCAAAACCCTGCTTTGAAAACTATCTAATTGCAATCAGCGAAATACTAATAATAAAAGATTTTCTCTTTTGTAACCGCTATTGAAATGTTTTAATTGTTTTGTTGGAGGGGGGAGGAAGAAACTGTCAACAATTCAAATATTCTTTTTATCACAAGAGAGGTTTGGAAAAGTTCTTGAGCCAAGAATGTGAAAACATTTAATTTATTATCCGAAATATTTAATACTTTCTTCTGAATGCATTCTCTTTTCCCGTCAGAATGTAATTTTATATGTGGATAAAGGAAAAAATTCTGTTCATTCCATTTTTCTTCAATATCGCATAGAATTTTGTGAAATATCTGGGAGTAGAAGAGGAAATAAAAGCTTTGAGGGAGGTATGGCAACATACTAACAAATACAAAGAAAATATTTATTCATTTTATTTAGAATCTTTCCAATAACGATTTATGAATCGTCTTTTTCAATTCCGAACCTCTTTATGAGTTTTTTAAAAATTCCCTGACTGGAGATGTCCTTGAGCCCAGCTGAATGAAAGCTTCGTGTTCCTATCTGTTTGTTGCGTTGCGTGTGTGAGTGGGTTTTGATTTCGGAGCGTCAACTACTGAAGTCATTAATACTGGAAATGAAGTGCATTTAATATCCGGGAGGGGCGGGTTTCTTCCGCAGTGGATGCGTGAGATCCGGCACGGACCTACACGTTGGCCTGCTTATGTTTTACTCCTCCAGGCACCGGGAGCGGTAGCTCAGTGCATCAACTGATGCCACTGCAGCGCCTCTGACCGGGAGGTCCTACGTTCCCACTCCCCACGGCGGCAGGATTTTCGACCCTAGCTTTGCAGCTAGGTGGAATTCAGTCGCTGTCTGGAGGAGAATTCGAGCGGCCGGCTGCTCTGATGGTAGTTTCCGTGGTTTCTCCGATCAACACCAGGCGAATGCCGGAGCAGTACCCTACAAACGGGCCACGGACCGCGCCGATCTGTCCTTCCTCTTCCTTGTCTATCCTCTCCCCTTACACACACTTACACTAACATGCACTACACTACCACATATTCCGGGAGACCGGTCGGGAGCTTAGAGCTTGTCCCGGCTGGGGCGGTGCCTCGCTGGTGGGAGAGTCCTGGTTAGCGGGAATCCCCACTAGCCGACGGTCGGTCGGCGCCAGATCTCGCCATCCAGCGGGGGAAGGTCACTGCCATCTCCCAAGAAAAAACATGCACTACACTATCGGGACTAATGACCAAAGCAGTTGACGCGCCCGGAAGCACGAAAAAGACAAACCAAACCAACTCCTCCAGGCCCCAATGGAACTTCGCACCAGGATATGTCATACGTTCCCGGCACATGTATTAGTGAAGTGCTTGCGTGTGAGGGGGAGGAGGGTACAAGGGTGAGGGAGAAATCACAGAAAACTACCGAACAGAGCAGCCGGTTCCTAGATTTCTCCTCTAGGCGGGTTTCAAGCAAGCTATCTAGCTAGGTGTAAAACATAAATCATAGAACCTCCTAGGCATCGATGCTTCCGTTTTGCCTCTGAACAATCGCAGCCGGTTTGTTTTGCCCTATGAATAGATTTAGTTTTATAGTAGCCAAATGTGTTCTGTGGCGCAAGATGATTTGATTGTAATTCGGCTATTCAATTAACTGAGCAACTTTTCTTTTCCAGATAATGGTATAACAAAAGCAAGATGCATTCTACAAGTTACAATGTTCTCCAAAGCTAAAATATTCAATAGAGTTTCTTTGGAGCATAATTGTTTTATCCCGATTTTCATTTTGTTTTAACCACGTTGCCAAAATTCATTACCTCCTTTGTCATTCACCACAATATATGTTTTAAAGTCCTCAAATTAGGTTTGCTTTCTGGATATGCCATTTTAATCCATTGACATCGCGAGTGTCTTCGACGTTACGTCGCTCTCAGAAACTGTAATTAAAAATATCTCCGCGGCTCTTCACGTAAAAAGGTACATTATTGTGCGAGATACAAAGTGAATCCCACCTTGGTGCTTGACGTTGCTTTTGACGTTAGTAAACGCGCGTAATTATTCAAGTTTAATTGCTTTGCCGGCAGAGAAACGGAGTGGCGGTGGGTTGCCTGCGTGTAGGGTAGGCTTACCCTGTGTGGAAAGCCCTCCTTTGATGTGATGGTTCTGAGTCGTCAGGAGGACACACACAAAAGGGATGGATTTTGAATGGCACGAAGAAACACGTGCTTTTCTTTTCTTTTCTTTTTTTTTTTTTTACCTGGTCCCCTCCCGCTTTCAAATAAAATATAGCATTTCCTCTCCTTTCATCCCTTGGCGAAAAGTAGCAATATAAAGAGATTCTTTGCCCTGTGTACCACGTGGCGACGACACTGGTGCTTCCCCGGGGCGGTGTGGCCCTCCGTTGTGGCGTCTTTCGCAGGTTGTAAGGCGGAAGCGTGTGCCGTGCCTGCCCGAATTCCAGAACGCCACGCCACGTCACGCCACGCCGCACGGTGGCTTGCAAGAGGCGGAAAGTGGGCGCAATTTGTTTTGATTTGAAATTTCTTTAAAATCAATCCATGAGGGGGGATGTTCGATTGTTACGTAACGAAATTGTTAAAAATTGATTGATTTTTTCGTGTTCCGGGACGCGTCAACTGCTTTGGTAATTAATCCCGTTAGTGTAGTGCATGGTTTTTTTTCTCGGGAGAAGGCGGTGATCTTTCCCGCTGGATCGCGAGATCCGGCGCCGACCTACCGTTGGCTAGTGGGGTTTTCCTCTAAGCAGGGCTCTCCCACCAACGGGCACCGCCCCAGCCGGGACTAGCTCAAAGCTCCCGACCGGTCTCACGGAATACGTGGTTGTGTAGTGCATGTTAGTGTGTGTGTGTGTGTGTGTGTGTAAGGGGAGAGGATAGAACAAGGAAGAGGAAGGACAGATCGCGCGCGGTCCGTGGCCCGTTTGTTATGGTACTTCTCCGGCATTCGCCTGGTGTTGAACGGAGAAACCACGGAAAACTACCTATCAGAGCAACCGGCCGCAAGAATTCTCCTCCAGACAGCGTCTGAATTTGACCTAGCTCAAAAGCTAGTGTCAAATATCGTGCCGCCGTCAGGACTCGAACCTAGGACCTCCCGGTTAGAGGCGCTGCAGTGACATCAGTGATGCACTGAGCTACCGCTCCCGGTGAAAATGTTAAAAAGAAATCACGCTTAGGTAGAAGAAAAGTGACAGTTCTCCAAAACAAGGGATTGTCATGTGAACGTCATTTGACGATGCGAGCACGAATGGTTCTCTTTTGAGAGAACTCACTCTGACATAAAAGATATAATCCATAAACTCAATGCTGTGTACTATTAGGTGTTGTGATGCTTTCAAGTGTGCAATTTGTTGCATATACTTACGGTTGTTCGGCATTGGCACCCCCACATTCATGACTTGAAAACTACAAAACGGCGTGAGGAGATTCGCACAGCAAGGCATGCCAATAATTTCCCACCCTTTCGCACGAAACGTCTTTCACTTAGGTCAGTATTGGGTTGCTGGTTAAATCAGCAGCAACCGCATTTATCCAAAAAACAAACAAACTTGTATTACTAATGCTGATTATGTCTCTGCAGCCATAATAGATGCGAGTCTTACTTTATTATAGCGTAGGAAAGAAGGCCCTCGATCAGGCATGTGCACATCGTTGTCTCTCCACTCAGATTGTGCAATTTTCGAAGGTGACAAATGTACATTATTCAAACATCTACAAATCGATAAGTGTTCAGTGTCTCATTATTACGCATTTTTTCTTCATTTATTTGGCATTTTTGTGATGGTTGCAAACTTGGAGCGTCTTGGACGGTCGTGTAATGAAGAGATTGGGGTAGTAACAAGGTAAGCCACCAGCCAGAGCAACTCTCCTATTACGGAAAATATTAATATCTTGATTTTAGTTTATGTCTGTATCATCTACCCCTATTACTGTCACATGTCCTTGTATATATCGGCTTAGGTGGCTGAAGGCATCAGTTGATGTCACTCCCTCCATCCTGGAGGTTGTAGAGTTCGACTCTCGACGGTGGTGGCAGAATTTTCGACTCTAGCTACATAGTTAGGCCGAATTGAAGCGCTATCTGGAGGAGAATTCTAGCGGCCAGCTGCACTAATCGGTAGTTTTTCGTGGTTTCTCCTATGAACACCAGGCGAATGCTGGAGTAGTACCCTAACAAACGGGCCACGGACCGCGCGCAATCTTCCTCTTCCTTGTCCTCTCCTCTCTCCTTACACACACACTTACACTAACATGCACTACACTACCACACATGTCGGGAGCTTAGAGCCTGATGAGAGGTGCCTCGCTGATGGTAGATGCTTAGTTGGGGAAAACTCCTCAAGCCGATGTGTAAATTGTCGCCTGATCTCTCAATCCAGCGGTGGAAGATCTCCCCGAATTCCCGCAATAAAACATGCTCTACACTTACGGGACTAATTACCGTAGCAGTTGTCGCGCCCAGTGGTACTAATCAATCGATCAAATTCATTAATACGAATAAGACAAGACTCTCAGAATAAATGTAACAACTTCTAGGACATGTAGAGGTTATATTAATTATATTTTCCAATAACAGTGAAGAATTGAATACCATGTAACGTAGTTATATGTATTTATACGTATGTCATTGCCCCCGGAATTTTAGGTTACCCCGTAAGCACGGATGTTCGCCAGGGGCATGCAATCTCCTTGACTGGGTCAGAACGTGAGCAGAACCTATCACTGCTATCAGTTGTATTTTCCTTGTAACTTCTACTTTCTAAATATACTTCATCAACAGTCTTTGTTTACGCATTTTCAAAAACTTTTTCTACTTGTAAGTAATAAATCGGACGTGGTAGGACGACATTCATATAGTACGTTTCTTGACTTAAAAAAAAAACTGGCAACTGAAAAAAACTTTTAATGTAGAATTATGTGGGTAATGAGGAAGAAAGTCGTAAACATGTGTCCGTAAGGAACTGCTCCGCCGTCAGCCTGTTATTGGTCGGAGAGTACCACGACAAGACTCCGACACGCAGAATCCACATGCACATAGTGCTCGGGTTTGATTCATGTACTTAACTATTAGTCGTCCACCCCAAGGAAAATCCAAAAGATGTAAAAAATACACGGGTGATAGGATGATTCTCATTGGTTTTCGGTATGAGCTCTAGTGTTGTCGGGATCCTGACGCTAAAGTAAATAGTTCTCTGTATAAGAACATACTGAAACAATTAGAATCAACGTATCACACGTGTGTTTGTTTACGTCAGGTTTTTTTTTTTTTTGTTAAGGGTGAACGGATAATAACATTGTCGCCGTCGGAACAAAAGACTTCATCGACCAGCGAAGCTATAAGTTATTCAACGAAGTCCGTCTTTGTCGGCTTTTTCCAAATTCGGGCCATAGTGCGCAACGCTCAGGGCACGAATCTGCCGGCTGGCTCCTCGGGTTGCCGCGTGAGCTATTGCAGGTAGAAAGTCGGACGCGAAAGGCGCCTCGGTTCGCTTCTGTTCGTCGCATTCTGCGGCGGAGCGTAGCACGTGCGTTTCCGCGTGCCTCTGCGCCACGCACGCGCGCACGTGAGAACAAGTTGCGCGCTTAAGGGAGCGGTTCTTCGCCGTCAAGGGGGTTTTTCCCTTTACGTAAGAAGAGAAAGTAATGTAATCGTGCCGCAAAACGGCGAATTTTCAACACAAGAACTCTTATTACCGGGCCCTGCTAACGAAAATGTGGATAATTCCTGTTGCTGAATACAGTAATTATTTCCTCTAATATGTTCTCTAGTCAGAACCCATGTTTTGTATGTCCTTAGTACCGAAAAATCGATTGAAGGTAAAACGCGTCTGTCTGCCGTCTGTGGCCAACGCTAGCACCGGAACCGTTCAGCCGATTTTCTCCAAAATTGATATTCCGCCATCAATCTGGTTAATGGTGGGGCTCCTTGAATTTGAAACCGAGATTTTAATTTTGGGAGGAGTACTTTACACGAATCCCCTACGACATTTTCAATTTTGTGTCAGAAATGGCCCTATATTTATTATTAAAATTTGTCGTCAAATAGCGTAAAACATGCTTAAGAGAATGATACAGGTCTCATGTTTGTAAAATCCGACATTTCGAAAATTGCAATAGTACACTTTTTTCGGCATCCCCACAACTAAAATTTTGAAGAAGATATTTTTCTCAATAAAATTTGTTTTTTCAAGACATCTTAAAATAAGGCCATGTACAATTTTTCGAAAATTTGAATGGTTTCTTGCGTAATTTTGCGTGAAATATAGACACTTTTTGATTTTTTAATCAACGTCCTTCGCAAATATGGCCTTTTTTGTTCTGTCCATGTGCCGGACCAGAAGCGGGGGAGAGGCTGTGGTAGGCGTTGCTCACTCCTCATTGAGTAATGGAAGAGAAACTTCTTTTCTCGCTGTAGGATAATTTGTGTTGAGTCATCACGAAAATTACAATGCTGTCAAGAGATGATTTATCATTATAATTTAATATTCTTGATATTAATTTCAATGCAATCGAGAGAGCAAATAAACTGAATAATGTTCAAAAATGTCAATTCAGACTGTTGATAAGGACGTAACGCGACATCAGAAGAAAGCAAAATTACCACACAAATGCTTGTTTTCCGACTTCTTCTTTGTAAACTAAAAAGCCTCAACATTTTTTATTGTTCCCTTGTCACGATCTGTACAATGGTGAAAACAACAATTCAATATGACTGGTAGGAGCTGAGAAATTAAATAGTAAACTTTCTTGCTTTAGTTCGGCCGTTCGGTTGTGAAATATAACCATGGATGATGTTTCTTAATTGTTTTTATGGAACATTATTAACACAGTGCGGAAAATTTGAACTTAGTACCCAAGGATGTGTTTTAAAGAGTGTTGCAGTTTTGGGCCACAAAACAAATTTACGTAATTCTTTCTCATATTTCTACGTATGTACATAGCAAAGAGAAAGTATTGCAGTGCTGTGAAAGAAAAGGAAACGTTTTTCCAAAGAAAATCTCATATTGTGGGGCCCCGATAACGAAACTAGTGGTGCTAAAACAGCACGTAATTTCTCGCCCGTTTTTCTCGCAAAATTACGCGAAAAGTACTCAAATTTTCGAAAAATTGTACACGAGCTTATTTCAAAATTTATCTTTAAGGAACAGTCTTCATTAAGGAGAAATATCTCTATCTTTAATATTTTAGCTGTAGGAAGATGCCGAAAACATTTTGAACTTTTGCAATTTTCGAAAAATCAAGAGTTTTTAACGAATCTGAAACCTTCACCATTCTCCTACACGATGATGCCAGTTTTTTTGAACATTTGGGAATGTCCTAGAGGTTTCATGTAATGATGAAATGTCCTAGGACTTCGTAAATTAAAATATCGGTTTCAAATTCAAGGGGCCACGACATCAACCAGATCGATTGGGAATATCAATTTCGGAGAAAATCTCTAAAAATTGGTTTTCGTTAAAACGTCTGTCCGACTCAGGCCAACGCTAGCCTTAAAAGCCTAAACTTTTAATATGATTTTCTCCAAATCTCACATTCCCCAATCGCTTTGGCCGACATTCAATCTCTCCTAATTTGAAACGGATATTTTGATTTCGGGGGGACTTTAGGTGAAGTGCCAACGATTCTTCAATTTTCAAACTTTTCTCAAAAATGATTTCAATTTTTTCCTCCGATAGAATAAAGTACGCTTTTATAAATGACGTAATTACCATTTTCTTTTAACTCTCTGAATTTTCAGAAGTGAAATAGTTCAACTTTTTAAGCGTCTTCCTGTGATGTGGAAGAAATTCCTAAATCGTTCAGACGATTTTTTTCAAAGTTGGTATTCGACCATCGTTCTGGTCGAACTGGAGGCTATTTGAGTTTGAAACGAATATTTTGATTTTAGGAGGTACTTTACATGATGATTACGGAATTTCTTGTAGATTAATTAGTCCCGTGAGTGTAGTGCATGCTTTTTCACCGTGAGGTAACGGTAATCTTCCCCCACTGCATGGCGATATCCGGCGCCGACCTACCGTCGACTAGCGGGGTTTTCCCAACCAGGTACCTCCCACCGCGGGCACCGCCCAGACGGACAAGCTTTAAAAGTAATTCCCGACCGGTCTCCGGGCATGTGGTAGAGTAGTTCATGTTAGTTGTGTGTGTAAGTGGTGAGGATAGGGTAAGGAAGAGGAAGGAAGATCGCGCGCTCCGTGGCCCGTTTGTTAGGGTACTGCTCAGACATTCTCCTGGCGTTGATCGGAGAAACCACGGAAAACTACCGATCAGAGCAGCCGGCTGCTAGAATTGTCCTCCAGACAGCTGAAAAGCTAGTGTCGAAAATCCTGCCGCCGTCGGGACTCGAACTTAGGACCTCCCGGTCACAGGCACTGCAGTGACATCAGTTGATGACATCAGATGACTGAGCCACAGCTCCTGGTGGAATTTCTTATAAAGGTGAAGTTGAGATAGAAAGTAGAGTTGCAAACTTTAGCGGCATGTGTGGAATTATCCTGGGAGCGTGTCAGAGCAACTAGAAGGAAAACGTGTTGAAATCATACAAATGATGGCTACACTCAGGGAGCTGTGTAGATGTGAAACCTTGATGCACTCCGTTAAGAACAGGAATAGAATAAATTCCGAAGTAGCGGCACAGATATTGTGGTAGTTCATGATTATTAATTCAGCATAGCGGAGGTATCAACCACTACTACTTTCTGGTCGCTCTCCGAAATTAATAACGATAGTAAAGGAATATAATAGCGGGTATGAGATTTTTAGAGCTGAACAAATAGAGCTGAAAAACTTGAACAAGGTAAAAAATTAGCTGGTCATGTGAAAAGTATGGCAGAGACAGGTTCCCATATTATATCTTATTATGTAGCCCCAATCAAAAGAAACAGAGTGGGAAGGCCAAGACAACTGTGGATCTACCAAGATTGAGAAAGGGCACGCAACGGTCGAAGGTCATATCTTTAGAGGAAGAAGCAAGCACTTAACACTATTCATTAATATTCTCAAAATTCTCTCGAAAGTAGCTCCACATTTTTTATTAAATTTCCCCCAGATAGAGTAAAGGACCTGAAAATAAGGCACTAGTGTAATATTTTTGAACTCCCTGAATTTTTGAAAATTGCAAAAGTTTAAAAACTTGTTGCATTTCTACAACTATAACATTGAAAAGAGATTTTTTTAAATGAAATAGAATCTCCAATGCCAGGGCTTTAAATGAAGTTATGTACAAACAATTCGAATATATGTCTAGTTTTCGCGTAATTTTGCGTGAAGTATAGCCATTTTTAAACAATTATTTTTCAAAAACATTACATTTTTCAGCTTTTTTCTCGAATAGAGATGCTTTTAAAAATGTCTCAGGTCCCATTTTCAGTGAACTCTGTGTAAATTCGAAAATAAGACCTGCGCCATTCTCTTAAGCGTCATTTACTTTCTCAGAGGACGAAGTGTAATTTGTGTTAAGTTTTAATTTGAATTTTCATGAGAGACCTGCGCCATTCTCTTAAGCGTCTTTACTTTCTCAGTGGACGTTTTATCAAATGTTTCTTAAAAATGCAAGCAATATTGTCACATGTACGTCTCCTTTGTTCTGAATTCACAGTTAAAAATCATTCATTAATCAATGGTATTTAATTGTACATAAGTCAGATTCAACATTCCATGAAACTCGAGTACTTAGTGGATAAAATGCCTTTTGAGACTATGTTAAATTCACTTAACTATATTAAATATTAGTTGCATATGATCAGTATTCTCCACTAATCATTTTATATCTCTTGAGATGCTCACTTATAAGCTAACGTATGGAGAAGAACTCAAGAATACCCATTTGCTGAAAGAGGAAAGTATAAGGAAATTATAATTCTGACGTCTCTGGAAATGCAGGGAAAAAACGTTAAGTGGGGACGTTGACACAGAATGGCAAAATATCAAGGAAGTTGTGTGTCGATTAGTGTCAGAAACACTAGGTAGAAGACCCAAATACAAAAATAATAGTAAAAAGCTTAAGAAATGGAATGAGGAAATGCAGGACCTTGTGAATGGTAAGAAAAAAGCTTACTTAAAATATTTGGAGACCAACACATTAGAAGATCGGTTAGAGCATAAAAAGAGAGGTGTTCTGTCGCGAAGAAATTAGCAAGCTAAAAAGGAAAGTTGGGATAAGTACTGCATCTCAGGCATATAACAGTAAATGTACATGGAGCGAAAATATGGCATGTAAGAGCATTGGAAAGTTTCAAAAACAAAAGAAGTTCCCGGCATAGATGGAATCAATGTAGAACTTTTTAAATATGTATCAATATAAATGAAAGAAATATTTCTGTATCTTTCAATTGGAGGCTGGACTTCATATAAAGTACCAGAAGAATGGAAAGTGGGCGTTTTATCCACCGTTTTCATGAAAGGTGAACGATAAGATTGCGACAACTAGAAGGAAATTAGTCTTTTGAACACATCGTACAGAATTTACTCTAAAGTTTTAATGCATTTTAGTGAAAAGAGAAATGGTTCCATCATATCTAACGCATGACTAGTGAGAGGCTTCCAAATAAGGTCCTCCACTACGAGGTAGATGTTATGAGTCGGTTGAATATAAATTCTATTCTGGATTGCAACGAGCTTCTGCAAACAGATCGTGGACTGTAGGATCTAGTGATCGTAGGATCGTATTCTGGATTGCAAACAGATCGTGGGAGTGTAGGTGCCTTTACAAAACTTTGCGCAAAATGTTGGCTGAAGCTAATAAAGCAATGCCTTATATTCCGCAGTCTTTTGAACAATCTAGGCGTTTAGCCAAGTTTTTACACAAATTTTGCGGAACAAATCCCAAAGCTCCTATAACTATCGGGACTTGTACTTGTACGTCCCACATCTCGATCTCGATTTCCAAACTCTTGTATTTAAGACGTTTCTCTGTCGCCTTGGTTACCACGTTTTGATCAAGCAATGACAAAGCATTGATAAAGCAATGACTTATATTCCGCAGTCTTTTGAATAATCTCGGCGTTTAACCAAGTTTTTACTCCGATAACTATCGGGACTTGTGCTTGTACGTCCCACATCTCGATCTTGATTTCCAAACTCTTGTATTTAAGACGTTTCTCTGTCGCCTCGGTTACCACGTTTTGATCACACGGCACACCAACATCTACACGTAGACACGGCACACCAACATCCACAGGTACACGGTCCAGCCGACGTCACCTGTTTTGGTGAGTGTTCGAACCTCTTTGATCATATGCTAGTTTTATGGTTCGAGTTGTCATTAACAGTAATTTACATGTGTTTTTTTTTTAAGCTATGACTATCTTATGTTATGGCAACATTTCATGGATTTTAAGTGGGAGGAAATCAGATGTATTAAATGTGACAGATAAAGCGATCTGAACAGTTTGATAAGCCACCTTTGTATTAACAATGGCATCAGTGTGA
The DNA here is from genome assembly GCA_964035755.1 of Teleogryllus oceanicus. Classification (NCBI taxonomy): domain Eukaryota; kingdom Metazoa; phylum Arthropoda; class Insecta; order Orthoptera; family Gryllidae; genus Teleogryllus; species Teleogryllus oceanicus. The sequence goes on from CAXIVR010000008.1 coordinate 14,538,691, forward strand.
TCCTCACTGAAAGGCCGAATTATTAGTCATAAATAAATATGAATTTGTAATAGTTTATTTTTAAATATTTCTTGAACAGCATTTTATTTCACATACATAGCACGAGCGGTTTTGTATAAAGTATTGAGATAGTTATTGATGCTGCAAATAATCGATGTCGAGGTTTTAATTTTAATGTACTTACCAGGGAGCCGAGACACCGAAAAAGTGTTTTTTTTTTTTAGAAACTTCAGTCTTTCCGTTGGTGAAGAACATAAGCTGGGTTGAGGTTTTCGATTTTACTAATGTGTGTCGTAATTTTATTACAATTTTATTACAGTTCTTTCGTGCGATATAAACTCAGGGATTTAGCTAGTATTAAATGAAATTGTAATACATCAGTGAATTTGAGAAAGATGTGAACACTGTGAAATGAAGGGGCCAAACGAGTATGCTTAAACCGTAATGCTATTATTAAAAATAAATTCAAACATGTTTCTTATCCCCTATAAAGTGTGCTCCTCAATCATCTATAGTTTTCAATTCCATATTTAATATGTGTACCGGAATTCTAGTTGTTTATATCATGGCTAACTTTGAAAACACATTCAACTTGTTTCACTTTTGCCATCTAGAATACTATACTACACACTAATGTTCGTTTATCGAATCTTTAGCGTAATCGATCTATCCGTGCGTATTTGTATGAAATTAATCTAAACGTACATGAACTCTACGTAGTAAATAATAAAAGTCTCTTGGATTCTATTATATATTTCCACGGACAGTAAACAGCCATCTGAAGGTGGCGTTTTTTATCGTGTTTGTCATCAGCGGTACAGCATATCGATCCTGGGGTCGTTTTAATATTGCAATATTGTATTTGTGGAAACAAAGAGTGGATGTTTTGTTTTTTACCGCTCCCAGAATAACCTTTTTCATCATGATCAGAAGCTCTTCTCTCGCATGCATACATATTTTTCGAATTCGGCGTACAGTGATTGTTCTATTGATTCATATAATAAGAGAACGGGCATTGAAACTCTGAACAAAACATAATTTCCCCGATTTTGTTTGCCGTAAATTCAGGAAGAAAAAGAACTAACTGCAACATTTTCAAAAAGTTGGGAGGCATTTAAATCCACAGCATTCTATGTACTAACATTTTGTTTGAGATGTGGAGAGATGAAAAAAGAATCAATCGTATTAATCTCCTAATAATTGGTTGTGAAATGTTAAAGGAGAGTTATAAACTTTATACAAATTCCATTGTGTGCGAGGAGTAGAAACTTTTGAATGAATATCAATTAAATTGTTAAGAAGAAATGCGGGAGTGAAGCACAGAAAAAGGAAGAAAAAGAAACTGGCCAAATTTTCTTTTACTGAAACTAGGAACTACCGATATTCTTCTCCAATAAAACCATATTCTTCTCCCCCATTCGTCATATACAGTTTTTCTGCTTTTTTCACCAAATAAATCAAATCAAATACCAATAATAGATCATTGTGAGGCACAAATGAATTGACAGAAACGACAACGATAACCACTCCTATTTTCTTCAGGTTTCGCTTTTCTCCTTTCACGTATACATGTATTTGTATAATTTATTACTTTATATTGGGTTCAGATGTGTTTTGGTGGGTACACATGTATTACTGAATAATATACCTAGAACAGAGAAACTTTACATGTAATTCTGCGGAAAATCGATTTTGAGATTTCAGCGGAAATACACGTTTTGGGGTCCCTTGATACCGAAAAAGGGTTTGATTTGAAATGACCGTTCGTCCTTCAGTCCGTACCTCTGCCTGCCCATCTGTCTGTGAACAACACTAACACCTAAGCTACTTTGATGTCATATTTTGTTTTTAAAAAAGTACACAATGTCATTTTTTAAAATATCTTTAAACCCATAAATATTTATTTTACCAGAGATTCGTTACATTATGGCGTATATATCAAATTTCGTGTTTACAGAAACACTTAAATGATGTTTTCTAGAAACAGCTCCAAATTTTTCAACGAAAATTGTCATATACATCGAGATTTTACTCTTCTTTGATATTCTTAAAGACATTTTTCAGTTATATCATTAGGGAACGAAAAGCTTCAGAACATGTTAAAACGTTTTGGATGGCGATAGGTGGCAGCTAAGAAGAGGGTGAGGCAAATCCGAATGACTAGCCCAGACCAAAGAAGTTAGAGAGTTAATTAGTAAAAGAATGTCTGTGCTATTCCGTAGCATCACTATTTACTTTCTTACGTACTGCTTACGGAGTGCAGAGAAACTTTCGTAATGCTGTGGAAAAACGGTGATTGTTCGACTCAAATACTGTTATTATCGGATTCTGGTTACGAAAAAGTGGATATTTCTTGTTCCTACATATTGTAAATAACTTCATCTAGCACGTTATGCATTCATAATCCATTTTTTGGGTGTTCTTTCTACCGAAAAATTGATTGATTGATCGGCTAAACGTCTGTGGTTAACGCTAGCACCTGAATCGGTTCGTCGATTTTTCAAACGATATTATTCGATAAATCAGAACTAACGCAACGCCCTGGGAGTTTGAAAGGGATACTTCGATTTTTGACAGTACTTTTCATGAAGCTCCCAAAATATTTTCAAAATGTTCTCAAAAATGGCTCCAATTTTTTGGATTTAACTTTGTCTTCGAATAGTCTGACATACTCTTAAAGAAATTGCGCGGGTTTTATTTTTGGTGAAATCTCTGATTTTTGAAAATTGCCAAAATTCAAAATTTTTTCGGCGTCCATGCAATTACAATAATGAAGATAGGAGCCTTTCCTTTATGAAATCTGTTGAACAGATCTTCAAGTAAGGTCATTTTGAAGTTTTCGAAAAATTAGTATTTTTGCGTAATTTTTGGTGAAACAGGCAATTTTGAAACATTTAAAACTATTTTCTCAGAAATTGCTCCATTTTCTTTTTTTCAGTTTTTCTATTTCATTTTTAAAATATTTTTCTCGTATGTGGCAACGAGAAAGGTAAGGAAAGTGACCCTGGTCCCATTTTCGACGAACTTCTTTGTTGTTGTTGTTGTTGTTATTGTTGTTTTGGGGAAATTGCAAATGGCAACAAAACATTATATCAAATTGGAATCGACTATGGCACGCTCGCCGCGACCCGGTAGGGTCACGGTTTGAAACTCTGTGAATTCCTTCTGATTGTTGGGAGATATTACAGGTGCATGTAACAAGTTTTATTTGTCGAATTTATCTTGTTTACCTTTAAAAGAATTACTTTTCTCATCTGATCTATGATTTGTAATGAGTTTTATAAATGAAGGAATTGTGTTAATATGGACAGAAAGCGATAGAATAATATTTCGTAATCGTTACTATGGCGAGAAAGCATTTGCTGTTTTAGCACCACTACTTTTTTAGAGGACTCAGGTTAAAATATATTTCCTGCGCCTCGTTTAAATTTTTGTAATTTCAGTAAAAACTATCTCCGATTTCTCCATTGCCTTACTCAACGACAAGTACTTTGTGAAAGGAGAGGAAGAACCGAGAAGTAAGGATGAGTGTGCCAAATGTGCCTTTGCAGAAGATACAAACTGTGATGGACAGTGATATAAACTGCAACGGTGATTATTGCCATTTCTATTTTTTTTTTTTTTTCGAGGTTAGCGTTTGATACTAAAAGATCCTCCCGTTGACACATTAACACATCAGGTCTGCGTCTCATTCTCGTATTCGTTTAAAAAACCACACATCAACTGGGCACCCTGTGAGGCTTGCATCACCACCGAACACAAGTCACTGCGCGTTTTCCATTGCGTTTCGTGTGGCGTGTATCGATAGCCGCTTGCGTATGTGCGTCGTCGGACGTATTTCCGATGCGCTGCATATTACCTGCCTCAGGGATAATGCAGACGTATTTTTTTTCTCGCTCTCTCTCTCTCGTGTCAAAGCTACTTCACTAATGTGTTGAGTGCATCGCTATTTGCGGACCCCCGGTCGGGAGCGCGCAGTATTATAATGATCGTCCGTGACAGTTGTCACAGCGTGATCTGTTTAACGAGCTGTCTTGTTCCAAGTGTCAAATGCAATCAGCGGTCGAGACTACATGTCGCCTCTAGCTGTACGATCGCTTGAATGGCGGAAACATGCTTATTAGACTTCCGCCGTAGCCATTAATTAAAAGCCACGCGCTTTTATAAACATCAGTAATGCTTTCGACGAAGCTGTTTTCCTGCCCCTGAATTACCGAAGACCGTTGAGAGAACCGGAGAGATATACTTTTAAAGACTAAAGGAGAGGGAGAAGAAGTTTGCTTTTCTCACTAAGGGAAAAGTTAACTCGTAAAGTTAGTAAATAAAAAAGTTAACTCATCAAATTTTTCGAGGGGGAGGGGCTCGGTTGTAATAATACTCTTACAGCGCAGGGGGCTCGCAATGGTTGGTGTATGTTGTGAGCACAACAGTGGACGAAACAAGTTTTATACAAGATGGCGAGATGTAATCAGTATTGGGGGCGAGATCGATCCATCATTAATTTTTTTTTTTTTTTTTGACAGAACAAATGGATGCAACTTTCAGGTGCGGAGTGATTTGTGGCGCGTACCGTTGCGAGCGAAAGAACATCCCGTTGTGCGTGTCAGATTTATGTGTTCACGATCTTGATCGCGTGATACTGTCAGTGGACGTTCTGTTTCGCTCGTAACGTTGACCAAATAGTCGAACGTGTATTTTTAACATGTTGTGCGGATAATTTGCGAATGTCTTACTTGCTTTGCGTTGCTTATCGGTTGCCATTTATTTTAACGATAATATAATAAAATGCATTATGCTTCACATTACCATATATTGCATATAATTTTAAATTTGTTGATATTTCAGCGACAGTGCTTCCTTTGACCGTATAATATAATTTTAAACATTCACGACTAATGGTACATGGTGATGAGAAATTATGTTTTACCCGATTAAAAAATATCACAAAAAACTTGATTTTCGAAGAAAGCTGATTAGCTCTATTATCAACTAATGATGGTTCAATACTTTGCGATATATATTCTGAAAATGAATGTTTGATCCACGTCGAATTGAATATAATCACTAATTTGAAGTTTATGTGCGCTTGCAGTACTGCAGGTAACACCATTAAACGCGGCAGTGCATAACTTCCGAACTACACTGTATATCTGAAAAAAGGAGGAGATCTTTTTTAGCCTCTGGTGGGTATTCATCCCTTCTCTTTGCCGTTTCCTCCCTCGTGCCTTCACTACCCCGAGACTTCCAACTTTTAATGATTATTATAATAACTTGCACACAAAGTTCTCAAATAAGCCATGACTCACAATATTACGAAGTTCTTATGTGTATGTGTTCGTGCGTACTTATGTGTTTTTTTGGAGTTCCATGCTTTACTAAAAAGTTTGCACGATAATCCAAAATCACCATATTTTATGAAGTTGTTTATTCGCGCTAAAGTAAAGTATTACAAAAACTTTGTTAATTATATAGAATGGAAGGGTGGGGCAGGTACAAAATATTGAACACAATGAAAGGAGCATTCCTTTTCCAGGAAAAAGAATATTGTTCTTGCATCTCTTTCCCTGTCCCTGAATATTTTCTTCTCTGAACTAAAAATTTTCTCTATTTTCGCTTGTTGTAATTGATGGAGGTTCATGATGTAATACTGTAGAAGTCGTGTACGGTCATTGGTTTTCATAAAAGACTGTGGTGTTTGACTGGCGTACGTCAAGATCATACGACTTATTAGTTGAAGTTAAGATTTAAGTTGTGAAACTTTGTTAGAAATATCATAAAAGTAACTTACGTTCACACCACGGTATTTATGCTGTGTACAGAAAAGACAGTTTTGTCTATTTTTGCTTATTCTCTTTAGTAATGACTATTTAGCTCATGTACTTTATTAACTTAGTAATTCGGCCACGCTTGGACCGATATCCGTTTCAAGGTGATTTATGTTTCTTCCAGATTTTCAATTTTTGACCTACAACTGATTATAAATATCAATTATAAAATGAAATATTTATTTTGAGATACTATTAGAAATATATCAACGCCGGAATGACTCAGTCTGATTTTATGCAAAATTATTGCGAAAGGATCATAGAATCAACAGTTTCCGTTATTTCTTGCAGTTGTGAGGTTCATTCGAACTTCATGTAAATAATTAAGATAAAATAGCAAACAACTTTAAAAAAATACCCTCAAAATGGGCCGTTTACAGACGAACGAACGATAAAAATGCGACCATTATTGATGATAACCCGGATATTCAGCAGTAAAACTGTACGAGTATGGTTCGTAAAGGTGAACACAGTTCCAACAGATTTTCATCTATATATTGTCAATAGTACTGTTTTAAAAATTTCCCTTTCATATCTCTTTATGTGGTGAGATCCATCTTGTTATGAAAAATCTGTTGTCGTATAGAAAACTACTTGTAAGTGGAAAATTTTAGGAAGTACTGAGATGATATCCGCGATGGCAATTGTTAATTATGTGAAGCTACTTTGTAGGGTTATAATTACTCGCAGTATTGATATCAGTGTGTCTTGGTCAACTTACATTAGGTACTCTTGAATAAAATATGCTACCAACATACTTATTGGATTTGTTGTCCTATTCAATTAAACACGATTTAAAGATTTATTTGAGTTGATAATTTCCAAGCACCCTATATCTAAAATATATAAATATTGTTATAGTATTGAAACAATGCCCACACACAAACTGCTTACAAAATTATTGGGCGTTTCGATGGAACTCGTTCCGAATTTATGTTTTAAACATGAGCGTCAGGAAAAGGTTACTTAATATTATTAAAATTAATGCTTCAATCGTTATCTAAACAAAATCAATATCCTGCTAGCTGGATTGATGGGTTTCGTTAGAAATAATCGCTTTACCTACTAATAGCCGATTATCCAATCTGCCACCTATACAGAGTGGCGAGGAATCTGAAAACAAATATATATTGTCTAGCTACTTATTAGCTGGAATTGGCCAAATGAAAATCGTTTGTTCTATTTCAAAAGAAACTTATGGTTTATTCTCAATGCCAGGCAAAACTATGACTTGAAAAACTTGTAACAAATAAAGAATGTTCTTTTGGTCATGAGCTCTTTTCAACCTTATCCTGCAGTACCCGTCTTCTCGCGCACTTGAACGAGGGCGCCACGAAGAACCATTTTCCTCTTCTTCTCGGTGACGAGAATTCCAAAGTTCAAGTACCAGATTCTTCTCTTCTGCTCTTGCACAAATGTTGTCGAGTCACTGATCTTCACCGCCTCAAATACTTGTATTACTTCTGATTACGCGACGAGAATGTTAAAGTTCAGCAAACTATTATTTACTCAGAATTTTTCCAAGTCCTGTTGCGTACAAATTCATTTCCAATTCTAATTTCCACACATCGCAAATATTCGAGTCCCAACTTTTGAGATCTTATATATTCTATCAGTCTGAAATTATTAGCTCACACCGAAAATTACAAGTTACACATTTTTACACAGCAAATTATTGAAGTCCATCACGGTATTTTATCCCGAGAAAATTCTAATTTCCGTACGTCGCACTCAAGAATTACTCAAAGTCCGATTACTATTCACTCTCAAGAAAAATTTACAAGTCACAATCTCACAAAATTAATCATCCGCGAGCGACCCGCACAGCACCACGACATATGTCAGAATGTGAAAATAATCTTTCGTTCAGCCCTTCAAGACTCGACCTATTTCTTTCTACTGTTTTTCACCAGAAACATTCGACGCACTTCCGTCGTGAATAGTCTGTCACTGTTTCTGGTTATCTAAATTATTACATAATCAACTAAGCTATGCCCTAGACTGTCATTACTTTTCAACCAATCCCTAAATTGTTTACTTGATCAGCTAACAGTGCCCTCAGGTCCAATGCCAGAATGAAGTTTATGGACCTTGACAACAACTCGGCAGCCGTTGCTAGGGCACCATATTTCTATTTGTTTATCTTTGTATATTTACCCCATTTACGAAAATATTAGTAAATAAATGTGTGACATTTGGTAGTCACAATATATATATATATTATTATTATTATATATATTAATGAATTTGAATCACATGGTTTGCTTGTATATCTGATCTCCGTCTGCATTCACTATGATTGAACGCAACGCAACTCTTTGCGTTCACGAAATACACGTTGTCGAGAAACATTCACTTTTGTTCATTGTCTTTTCCTGCTATTTATGTTGACGAAAACAGCCTCTGTCTTTGTTTTGTCTCCCGGCTGCCGTGGGTAACATCATGGGAAACTTCTTGAATTTCACCGTACCTTCCAAAGCGAGTTTATAATATAAGTCGCGGGAGACACTGTGATGTCATTAGGAAAACATTAGCTGTAAGAAAAAGAATGGGTGTTGTGTAATCTTTCCGTTTTGGTAAAGAACGAGACGAAAAACATTCTTAATTTTCTGAAACCCTGAAGCTTTCTGGGAGTGAAATAAGTTTATTGCACATGTTATTCATGTACATCTACGTGTATGTTGTTCATGTACGAGACATGCACATCTTGTCGTGTCGTGTGGTTTCGTGATTCTATTTATGTTTTGGCTTTATGTTCACTTGAAACGGGATTGGAGTTCTACTCAGCAAAAAACTCGTTTGCTTTACGAGGAAGTTTCTCAACAGCGTTATGTACCAATGAAGGTATAAAGATGTTGGGGATTTTTCTCTCGTCTCGTATGGTGTAGTGGAGTTGAGGGAGGTAACTTGAGTTTTTTGTTTTGTTTCCGAAGGTAGATGGAGACCTTGATGATTCTTCTGTTAGCATGTTAAATACCGAATATACAGCATTTCAGAAAATTTATTTCGCTTGTCAATCTAAGCACTTATATTCTAGTATTTCCGTTACATTTCAGTATGCCCGAAAACATCTGTCAACTCTTGTTGATTGAAATGTACGTTGTTCCACTCATGTTGATTAGAAAACGGTTTAGGATGCATCTGTTCTTTGTAGCAAAACATCTCAAAGTGATTCATCGGGGTATGGCTATTAGTCCGCTCATATCAGCTTCTCTGCATAATGACTAGACGAATATTATTTTTTGAATAGAGTTATTACTTCAGTCAAGTTGCATTAGCTATTAGTAACAAAGTAACTAATGATTAACTTTGACTAGTGATGTGGTATTTATAAATAATGAATAGGAAGTATACATAAAACACTGATTGACAGTGACGGTAATATATCATAATGAATTGCGTCCGTCCATTGTCTACAAATGTGTACTTTCCTTAAGGAATGTAGTATACAAGTCAGTATTGCGAAAGCTATGATGAGCACATGATCTTAAAACATCTTTCAGTAAACTTAAAATGTTATATATTACAAGATTAGGGCGTTGAAATTCTGATTTTATGTTGCAAATATGAAAAATTCATAAAATTGCATTAGAGGCATAATATATTTAACAAAATAAGTGATTGACGACGTTTCACATAATTTCTTTGATTTAAAGTTATTTTTGAATAATGAATCTTCGTCGGTCGCGGTCGATTGTTTTCCCACAGAAGGTATTACGAGCGGTTGGAAGGAAACTGGCCAGCGGGGAAATAGGTCGGATACGCAGAAATGTTCAGTGAAATCTTCACAGCGTGAAGAACTATGTTGTATTCCATAGAACCTACTTTTGAGCTTCTGTGCACGTGCCAACTCTACCATTATAAAAAAGTTAAATTGACTATTCCACTCGTGAAATTAAAACCAGTAGTATTTAACTATACATACAAAACGCCCTAATAAGGACGGCGAATCTCAAAGTATTTTACCGCTTTTTTCCTATCCGATTTTTCTTACCGCTTCTCCCTTCATCATAAACTGTGACTCTATCTTAAGAAGCAGTGTCATCGATCGCTATGTCGATGTCCTAGCAACTGCGAATGCAGTATAACATAACCTCTTTGATTTTAACATAACTTTCAGTTATTTTCAATTATTTGGCGCATTTTGGAACTTTGTTGGACATAATTTCACCCGTAGTCCTATTAAATACCACTCGTGCTTTGGAAATTCTCAGATAAATCCCCTCCTCGCTTCGAGTCGGGAATTTATCGACAGTATCCAAAGCACTCGTGGTATTACCTATGAAAATCATACTCCAGCGGAATATTATCGTGTGTAATCACGTGTTGTGTATCGTGAACGATTCATGTCATGTAATCTCAATACATAGAAATTGTTCCCAAATGTGGTGGATGTTTGCCTGCAACTGAAATTCCCATGATGCACGTCATGTTGAACAAATGCAATCAAGAAGGTGTGACATAATGAGAATTCACCATCAGCAGTACATTCCGTTGAAACATTTCGCATTTACTTCCATTATCGCAGTCTTAGAAAGAAAATATCCCAAACACGTTTAAGACTTCAAACGACGCAAGTCACGTGACTGTCTCTAACCAACAACATCAGTTTAGGATTCGCTGTGTAACTACACCCTAATGAAAGAGAGGAACGATGTGTATCCTGAGCGCTTGGGCGGTTAAGTAGGTTCCCAGCCCTGTGGGTGGACAAAGAGGGAGAAAGCGAACGGATTGGGGGGGAGGGGGAGCGTCGTAGTTGAATCATCCATTCATCCTGGCCGAGAATGACATTCTTTGTTGACTGCGCTGATAAATTTCAGCTTGAGTAATAAAAGAAGTGGGCCAGTAAGTACGGGCCGGGGCGTTGATTAATGCGTCCCCCGGGGGCTCGGCCGGGGCCAGGGCCGGGGCCGGAGGCTCAGGCGGAGGAGAGGCCGCCGACGGCACTGGCGACGACGCGGCGGCAGACGTACGCGCAGGAGGGGCGATCTCGGAGATTAGATAGAAGGGGGCTGGTCGGGTGATGATGCGGAAGTGGAATGGCGACTGAACAGAAGGAAGTGAGGGAGTCGTGAAGACTGAGGACGAGGAAGCGGGAATTGTGACTGCGCGAATGCGACGAGGGCTAGAGGGGGCGGTGACGGAGATAGAAGGGAGGGCTGGTCGGTAGAAGGGCGGGAAGCGGGCGCGAAGAGAAGAAGGAAGGAGTGATGAAGACTGAGGACGAGGAAGCAGGGATTGTGACTGCGGACGAAGGATAGAGGGGAGTGAGAGATGAGAGGGAGAAGAGGCAGGCGGCGGGGACAGGGCGAAAGGGCGGGAGGGCGGCGGAGGGGGCAGGGGGGGGCGGGAGGGGGGCGGGGCGGGGGCGGGGCAGGAGGCAGGGGGGCAGGGCGGGCGAGGGGCGGGCCGGGCGAGGCAGCAAAGCACGCGCTCTGCGACACCAAAGTCAGAGTGTGATCACTGGCATGACATCAAGGAGAGGGGAGGAATTCGGTTTGCGATCAACACGTAAGTTGACCGATCTCGCTTCCTAAGGTCGTGAGAGTATGTATACAATATAGAGATGCTGCTCGCCATGTACAATTTTAGGATGCTCCGAATATTGAAGAAAGAAACAAAGATTAAAAAGTCAAAGAACTCTTATTTTTTAAATGAGAAATGCACAAACGATGATTAATATTTGCAAGAGATACAGTGATGCAATATTTACTGGAAGAGATGTATGAAAGAAAATTCATGAGTAATTTTCCCTTTTATTTTATATTTTCTCTAACATAAATTGTAGCTGAGAACCGGTGTTTTGAAAGAATATACATGCATTAGCAACGAACTTAATATTTAATTTTGGTGTTTTAAAAACTTGTATTTTACATTTTATCTTAATTCAAATGATTCCTGGTATCGTTATTGCCTTTTATTTAAAATTTCCTCCGTTAAAGTACTCGGATTCATAATTTCCACTTATTTCAATTGAGTTTGTGGAAACGCATCCTTTTATTTTTACCTACTTAAAACATAATGTTTACAAAAGAGTAGACCGAAATACAGTTAATAAAATTAAATTCATACCTGACCTCCTCTCTCGTTCAAAAAATATTCATACTGTCGTTGCGTTGCTTGGCTCAACCCTTGAATTATTAGAATGAAGGAGCGAATACAGTCTCCGATTATAGTGCACTTGAGTCATTGGTCCCGTTTCACTTACATTGCAAATAAGCTTAAGAAGATTCGGTAATAGTGAACAGAACCTCGGTTGTAGTGTACCTATGAAATAAGTTCTGGAAATGAATTGGATCTCTTGTATTATTAGACTGATTGATTGATTGATTTTTTTTATGTTTCTGGGCGCGTCAACTGCTTAGGTAATTAGTCCCATTAGTGTAGTGCATGTTTTTCTCGGGAGATGCCAGTGATCTTCCCGCTGGATGGCAGATCGGCGCCGACCTCCGTCGGCTAGTGGGTTTCCCTAACCAGGCTCTCCAAACATGTCAATCCCCAGCAGTTCACTATAACCGAGTCCCGAGAATATTTTCAGTGTGGTACATGTAATGAAGATTGTGCAACCGTGAGCAGTCCTGAGTGTAAGAGAGGAAGGCAGAGCTGCGCTGGGTCGCGTGGCCCGTTGGTTGGTACTGCATCGGCATTCCCTGGAATGTTGGACGGAGAAACTCACGCAAAAGTGACCGTCAATACAGTCGTGCCGCGAATTCCGTGCAGACACACTCGAATTCGATCTAGCTGCAAAGCTAGGTCTTGTCTTATTATCGTGTCTAAGGCCTTCGCATGATAGTGGCGAATTGAACGCAAAGAGTATTCGAAAGAATCAGATGTATTACTAACCTCGGAGGCATGCACGATCATGTATGGAGAAGTACGTACCTTGGAAATAATGATGTCGATTAAACTTGAATATTGATTTTTTATGTCAGGGAATTTAAATTTCTGTTAGTTATAATTTTCGGAATGCAATCTTGTGGAGAATATTTACTGTTGCGTTCGCTAAGGAATCAAACATGTCAATCCCCAGAAGTTCAGTATAACCGGAGTCGACTGTACCTATACCTCGTCCCAAATTTGGTCGAAACATGGGAGACTGGATCAGCATAATCGATGCGAAGCGCGTCAGGCGAGTTCCTTGAGAGTGTGAACGGGGATTCCCCTGATCCGCCGCGTTGTTAACGCCGCTGCGCCAGCGGAGCTGACGGGCTGGCGGCGCGTGGCACCCGCACTCGTCCTGCCGCCGCCGCAATTACCTGCCATCCGTCCGCCACCCGCCCCCCCCCCGCCGCACCCCGCCAGCCCCCCTCCCTGCGCCCCGCCCACCACGGTGGGCTGCTCACAACATCGCGCGGAACATCGCGCGCTCCTGACGCTCAGGCCCAGTTTCCACGCCTCGCTTACACTCTCACCCTGCTCCTCCAATCCCACCAGTGCCCCGCCCACCATCCTGGCCTGCGCACCTACACTCTGCGCTCCCACCACGGTCGGGCCTCCCCTCCAAGTCCGTTACGCTCCAGCCCGCCACACCCCCGTGCTCAGGACCCGCTCCCCCACGCTCGCTCACGCTCTTACTCCGCTCGCTGACCGTGCCATTGAACGCCTCCATCTCCCCTGCGCCTCGCCCACCATCGCGGCACGCACACGCTCAGGCCCGCTCCCCCTCCCCCACGTTCTCGTTTATGTTCTCATCGCATTCTGTCGCCAATGCCCCTTCTCGCCTCATTCCGCCATCGGCCCGCCCACCATCGTGGCCCTTTCTTCCCTCCCCGCTCACGCTCTTTTCCCATCGCGGCCCGCACGCCCAACCGTCCCCGGCGGCGCCCCGCCCGCGGTGGCGCGCGCCCCTCGGGCCGTGAGCGAGCGGACGCGACGCGACGATGCGCGAGACAGCATCGGCACCGGGCGGCGCGATGGGGAGGTGTCATATCGACTGCCCAGCGATTCCTCGTGGACGCCATCGCCGCCACCGCGGAAGAACCGCACACTGTCGCTCCGCTCGCATACGTCGACGTCGCTCCTGCCGACCCCCGCGATGGCCACGTCGCTGCGTTTCCGTTGCCCCCCCCCCCCCGTCCACCCCGCGCCCCCACTATCACCCGTTCGCATCACACTCTCCCGCCCCATCACCTCCATTACCCTCCGCCCCTCGCATTACCCCATCTCTTCGTTTTGCTTTGCACGTGATATTCATATCGCTCGTCTAGTGGCCTTCACTGCTCCTCTTTCGGCCATTGCGTCGATCGTGGCCGCATCTGCGAATATAAGTATCTCTTCTTCTCACCCTTCTCATTTTATTTCTTGAATATTCCTCCATTGTTCCACCGGGAGCGGTAGCTCAGTGCATCAACTGATGTCACTGCAGCGCCTCTGACCGGGAGGTCCTAGGTTCCCACTCCCCACGGCGGCAGGATTTTCGACACTAGCTTGCAGCTGGTCGATTCAGTCGCTGTCTGAGAAATTCAGCGCCGGCTGCTCTGATTGGTAGTTTCCGGTTTCTCGATCAACACCAGGCGAATGCCGGAACAGTCCTACCAACGGGCCACGGACCGCGCGCGATCTGTCCTTCCTCTTCCTTGTCCTATCCTCTCCCCTTACACACTCACTTACACTAACATGCACTACACTACCACATGTTTCGGGAGGCCGGTCGGGAGCTTAGAGCTTGTCCCGGCTGGGGCGGTGCCCCGCTGGTGGGAGAGTCCTGGTTAGGAGGAAACCCCACTAACCGACGGTAGGTCGGCGTCCGAGATCGCCGTCCAGCGGGGGAAGATCACCGTCCACTCTCGAGAAAAAACATGCACTACACTAACAGGACTAATGACCAAAGCAGTTTACGCGCCTGGAAACACGAAAAAATCAATCAATCCATTGTTTCTGTCTCGATATCGATCTCTTCCCTTCTCACCGATCACTTCCATCGCCCACGGTCTCAGTGCTGCTTCCAAAGACACACCTACGCCTCCACTTCCCCGTCGCCTTAATCTTCCCGTTTTTCGATTTGTTACACTAGCTACCTTGCTCTGTGTTGCTATCCTCCACATCATTTACTCTCTCAAGCTGCAGTTGCCTCCACATGGGTCACCTCCTTTGGGTCCTGCTGGTCCACGTCCATGCACTATCGTCGATTTCTGTCACCTTCTTTCTCACCATTCGCATGCTACTTGCACGCCGTCACGAACCCACCATTCCATTTTACCTTCGTTTCCGACACTTTCAAATTCTGTTTCATCACTTGCTCCTTCCTTCCTGCAGTATCCATCCCAACCTCTACACCCACTTCCGGCCAACGCATCTCGCCTGCTTCCGCCCCCTTCTTTCCGTGTCGCCCGGTCCCCCGATGGAAAGTCTCCCGCGCCCTCGCGCTCCGTCGGGCCGGAATATCTATTTTGTGTGTGTGCCACGTTTCATTATCACGTGATAGACTGGGGCTCGCAGCCATCAGTTTCTCTACACTGACATCTGACGTACGCGAATCCGGTTGTGCGCGCGGGGCGTGTGTGGGGAAGGTTCGGAATCTCTCGTAGAAATTTTAAGCTGCAGGGATAAAAACGTGATATGCGTGATCCTCACGTTTCGAAGGAGACTTGACAAGAAGAGATATTGGTAATCATACGGTAGGAGTGATTATGGTTCGGGAAATAACGGGTTGTCAGGTTGAAGTACCAAGTTGTTCAGAACGCAGTTTTTTCATTACTGTTTTTCAGTTATTTGCGTGATACTTCCTGTGCGTGATGGTTTATTACGTTCAAGTATTCACTGTAGGTTGTTTTATTCATTTTGTACAGAAATGCATTCACGAATGTAGCGTTACGTAGCACAAATTCAAATTGCATTCTAATTAGTCTTTGTACTTTAACAGATGCAACAATTACACAGGTGCTTGAATTTTTTTTTCGGCAGTTCAAATAAAAGATACACATGTGGTATAAAGAGATTTGTTTTCAATTTGTCGGTTCAATATGTCATACATTTATGAAAATAAAATGTGCACTTTTGATTACAATCAAGTTTTGAGAAGGTAAGAGGAACAGCAACAAGATGTATTTACCAGCACTTAAAAAAAATTGTTTAAGTTCTTCATGCATTAAAACATGTATATTTTTTCTAACGGATATTTTACGTTGTTTAAAATCGCAAATCCATTCGATTTCCGAAACGGCCATCCATGTTATCAACTTTTCAAAATGCATTCGATGCCTGCAGTTTTTTCATTGGTAAGAAAACGTTTGGTAATTGTCACCTTTCTCTCTTGGAAGTGAAACTACTCAATTTATGGATAATTGTAGTAATTTTATCTGCATCTAAAGCTGAATTCAAACCCGCGACCCTTCGTCTCACGCATTGTGTTCATGTCTTACCACCACCGACAATCCAATATAGTTCTGTTCTGCTTTTTTTGTTGCAAATTTTCGTTTACCATTTGCTAAACATTTTTTGTACTTGAATTGCGTTGTGATATGGACTCTCTCCACCCGCCAGACATTTCAGAGGATTTTGTCAATGTTCAAGTGGAAACAGTACTATATTTTTTCCTCTCTTTCCGCTGGAGTACAATTAAACGCGATAGGAAAGTGCTTTTCAAAGAGGGGAGAAGTCGGAGTGGAAGGATCAAAGGCAAGAGCGACGTGAATTAATCATTTTGGGCATGGGACACAATGGAAAGTTAAACGTCGAAACAGGGGGACAGGGAAGAATTTGGAAAGCGACGCCAGCGATTCCTCTGATGAGCGAAGCGGTCGCGTTTCTACGAATAGAAAATTTAGTCTCGTTTACTTTGCAAAGTATGTAAACTACAATCAATTAATCATGTGGGTTTCATCGCGATGTTTATTTAAGAGAAGTCGCAAGTGCTTTGCAGTTATGAAAAATAAACAGCTTCTAGTTTCATAAGCTTTTGTATCTGCTTCGATAAACCTTGTGACATGCAGCAAAACGTAATTCTACTAGTAAATTCTAGTTAACAGTTTTGTTATTTCAGGGATGAAAACTTTCGATGAATATTTTCGAATAAGAGTTTCAGATTGTAAGTTGATTTATGGATGTGCGTTAACAGATCCATGTAAATAGAATACTGCAGGAAATATATATTCAGTTGGTTCAGTTAAAAATTAACGTCAAAATATTACGCCCCCCTTTTATGAAAATAAATTTGCCTGTGGCTAATACTGAAGCAATAAGTTATATTTAGTGACCAGATTTAGTGCTCTATTACTCAATTAAATATCTTTTCATTTATGCAGTAAAAATTCGAAAATACGCCCTTAAATATTTCATATTAGATGTAAATAAAATGCTTTTTTTTATACCATGAAAATGGAAGTCCTATTCCATTTTGCATCCCGTTTCTTTCATATTTGTATGAATAATCCGCTAAGACTTAATTCGAGGCAATTGAAGAGGCGTTCGGGAGTTCATCAGCGTTGCCAACCCTTGTTAGCAATGCGTGTTATTTGCTGATGAACATATTGACGGTTTACAGCTGCGTTGATTGTTGATGGTATTAAGGAAAACGTCATAACCAAGTGCAAAAAATTTCTTTCTGCATTGGGCAGTCTGTTTTTGAATCCCTAAATTCAGACTATTTTTCTCCCCATACAGAAAACAATCTATATATTTTAAAAAATAAGGTATTCTGCCATGGCTTCGTTTAGAGCTTCTACTGTACCGATTGTAGTATTTTTTCCTTTAAATGAAAGAATGTGATCCCTAGATGTGTTATCAGATATTGTTTGTGTTGATTCACCAACATTTACGGTGTAAATTAATTAATTAAATCATTCTTAATAGTACTTATCAATAGTCAATTGTTTTCTTCCAAAGGCTGTTTCAAAATCGATTGTATGAAACGATAGATGCAAGTCCACGTTGCTTCATGGTGGCGCTGCTGATGTTTTGTTTTGATTGTTGAGATTTGTTTACAATTCGTCCAGATTTTGTTTCGTGTAATAATTGCATTGTGGCGTTGACAGTTTGATGTACTACACGCGCAAGTTTTCTTCATATTCCACAGCGGGGGGTGCTGGGAAACGAGGGCTCTGGCTACGTCACGGCTTAAAAGGGCGTACCGACTGTGGGCATGGACTTAATACGGCAAAGCGTGCCGCGAGGAATGCTAGAATTGTTTTGAAAGTACGAGGCGGTTGTTTCCAGCATTTTAAATTGATTCCTACCGTTCCGTGTCGAACCCAAGTATCTGACCGGGCCGTGCTATTCAGCGCTGGGTGATGACTAGGGAGCTCGTGGGTTTTGAAATTACCTATTGCAAATTGCAAATTATTATTATTATTATTATTATTATTATTATTATTATTATTATTATTCATCTTTCAACTTTTAATAGTTAAATCGTTGGAAAGGGACTCTAAAACTCAAGAAAGCGTACTGCAAATGATTTTCTGCCCATACGTCACATAAGTTTTGACTAAATAAATAAATAAATTGAAGGTACCTATTAAGTGTCCTAAGTGCTGCTGATATGCTGTTATACTGATATGCTGTTATGCTGCTGACTGGGATCGCTCACTTTCTGTTCGAATTGATTCAGAAATCAAGTTTCAATTAACGTACTTCTTATGGCAAATTTAATTAGAGTATATTTTATATTCGTGTATCGTGTATAGGAGGGGTATAGGGGCGCCGTAGGAGATAGAGGTGGTCTAGCTGAAATGTAATACTTCAGAATCTGTTTTAAATAATCATCTCTATATTTTTTTAAAACATGTAGCCAGAGAATTATAAAACATATTTGAAGTGTATTTACCACAAAAACGGGTTTTCGTTTTGAAGCCGACACAACTATGTTGCACGTGAATATTCCGTTATTATTATTATTATTATTATTATTATTATTATTATTATTATTATTATTGTTATTATTATTATTATTCAGCACAAGAAGAAGATGGTGATGGTGACGTAAAAGTGAAACCACTTCATTTTGTTCTATTGAAATGCTTTTGTTGTAAGTAAATTGTGCTATTTGGCAGAACCAATAGGCTACTGCCATTCATAACAGAACTTTGAAACGTGAGTTTAACCTCAGTAAGTATTAAAACTTTAGTATTTAAAAGCTTTTTAATTATATCTAGCAAAATACCCAGTGTTGCCCGGGCTTTCTTCTTATCCAATCCTTCTGAAAGAAGAAAAATATCAATATTTTATAAACCGCAGTGTTAAGATTATTAGTTATAATGTGCCCTCACGGTTTAGGTCATTGGTCAGCGTGCGCGCTTTCCATAAGTCGATTCCCCGTCGGGCAAACTTATAATGTGCGTTTTCCTTGCAATGTCCCAGTATATATTGCAGTGTAACGGTGAGAAAACTCGCTTCTCAGATTCACAAGGCCAGAATACGGCGCGGACATGTCTTCGTGCTAACCACGCGTCCTCCATGGCCGCGAGGCCGGGACGCTGCTGGTAGGCCATGGCCCGTACGCGTGCTATCGCATCAAGTACAGACAGACACTTTTAATGAAATTGGTTCAAATTGTAAGCAAATACTATATTTTTCTTTCAATTTATTTTATAGTTGATTTTTTTTCTCAACTTGCTACTGGTATCTATCGTATCTATTAGGTACCAGTTTTGTTGCACCGCTACTGATCTCTGGCGGAATATATTGGGAATCAATCTGCTCAGAATAATGCAAAAAATAATGATCGTGGTGCATCTGCCAACATATTATTTAAATTATTTATTTTGCACATTTCTGTTGTATTAATCTTTACTAAACGTCACAGTCATTGCAACAATTCTGAAGATTTCTTCAATTCAACGACGTGAATTCAACAACAATTCTGAAATTTTGCCTGTAAACCTTTCGTATCTATTCATTCACTAGTTTGTTGTGCTATCGAGGTCGGTTACATGTTTTTTAATTCACTTTTATTAGTATAGATGGCCTTAGAAAACCCCTCAACAAAAACTTTATTAGAGAGATCATTAGTATTTTGGGGCAACTTCAGAATAATAAATATATATTTTTTAATTTTTAAGGCGAAGTTTTAAAATCTCGTAGCTGTCTCACGATGTGATTAAGAAATATAACTTAACAAATCAAACTGGAAGATAGTTTTATGACCTTTGAAATTGTGCATAACCATTTTATCATAAGATAATTTAAAATTTGAAGCAAAATGTTTTAAAAATGCCCGAAAAGTTCATGGTTTTTGGGCTACCAAACGTTTCAAGAATTTTTTGAGGTGGAAAACTTAAGGTTTTCTTACAAATACTAATATTCACAAAATATAATCTTCTACCTCGTCTTTTGCGAGGTGAAATGTTTCAACTATGTGAAAACGGTAACTTAACTTTCTTGTATACGTATTATAGAAAACGCATTGTAATGTTGCAAAATTTCGCAAATTTTGACGAAAAAATCCCAGATTTTGACGAAAATACAAGTTTAGATACTCTGATGCCTACAAAATGTTTTTCCAAAAAACATCTGTCCGTGTGTGCGTTTCTCCGAGCGTCAAGTCTGACACTTCAGTATCGAAATACTCGGACAGAAGGGTAATATTTTAAGAATGAATTAAGAATGAATCGGGAACAACTTAAGTCGTCTAATGAAATACACTGAGGTGTATACTCAACACTGTGTTGAGATAACATGAGATAGCTCACAATGAAAAAAATGTATAACTGTATGTTTCTTCAGCTAGGAAAAATCTACACCACTTCTTTTATCATGAGTAGTTAAATTATGAATAAACGAGGAAATGTTTGCTCACATCTAATAGAAAATATTTGCGTCGCGTCGGTGACAGTTACATATTTGATTTTATAGTAATGTCGACGAAATAATTAGACCTCACACTCTTCTCTAATGGAGCAAAGAAAAACATTTTAAATATGAACTTCAAGACACCGTCTACCATTTGGAAGACTCAAAAAGTATGTTCCCAAAAGGATTAAATTTAAACTACGTATCACGCAAACAGAAATTTCACTCGCAACGAGACCTTTCGGCATCTGAGCTGTTGAAATATCTGAAAGTATACTAGGGAGTCCCTAGTATGGACTAATGACCTGATCAGTTGACGTGCCCGGAATCACTAATCAATCATTACCGACACGGGTGTATTTTAACAATGCATGCCCCGTGGCATATGCAGACCCACTGAATACCTTAAACAAGGACTATACGGCCGAAAATGCGAAATCGTATTGAGGAGATGATTCCAATACTTTTCTTCCATATTCTATATTATACGGAACAAAAGTAAAGACATGAAAATTAACATACACAACTAACGCAAAAGAAAAACAGCCACATCTGGCTGATATATCTAATGATATTCTCAGTGGTAAGCAAAGCAAGCGCTTGGAGGCCCTTCTCGCAACTGTGGGAAACTCTTTCTTAGTGCAGGCTGTAGAGAGTTGGAAATTGAGCTAACGACGAGACGTTCGATGCTGGGAATATTCGCTCAAGTTTTCCTGACGACTGAATTTTCTAGTACTCAACCAGTGCACCTTGACGGTCTGGTCAAAAGACGGCAGGATTATCAGTGATACTTCAGCTGCTTTCAAATTAATTCAGTTCTCGCATTTTCGTTATGTCTTACTGTGCTGTGTAATTTGCTCATGTGAACAACTACTGCGCCTACCCTCTTCGTTTACGACTTTTATGTTAGGATTTTATATTATTAGCTATTACCAGGGCGCCGATGACAATTCGTAAAGTGAGTGCTTTAAGACCTTATCTCATTAATAAGCAGTAATGTCCTTCACTATTTTTATTTATGTTCGTTTTTATTATTTGATTATTCATGCTATAATACTGTATATAATAAATCTATTATTGATATAAGGAAATGTGCACTTCTGAACAAACAACGCACGAATATCATGTCATTAAATTTGTAACAGTTGGCAGCATTTATCTGATGCGAGGAAGGTGGAATCCGCTTCTTCGCGAACCCAGCACTGCAAGAGGTCAAGAAAACTCGCATGTACGTCTTGAGTGGAGTTTCCAATGCCGGCCGCTAGAGAGCGTCGACGTTGCATCTCGTCGCGTTTGACATCGTCTTGTCCGTTTCCGCCATTTCCCAACTCGCCCCGTCTTTCAAAATACTCGTATTATCCCCCTGCCTTCCACTCCACGCCTCCTCCCGCCCCGCTCCACCCAGTCCACTTCTCCCCGCCCTTCCCGCCACGCCTTCTCCGTTCTCCGCATCCTTTTCACCCCGCCTCCTCTCCTCCCCGCACCGCCTTCTCCCTCCGGCGTCTCCTGCCCCCTCGCATCTTGCCGCCCCGTCCCCGCCCCCGCCTGCGCCTGGCACCGCCCCGCCCCGTCCTCCGTCCCGCCTCGCCTCGGCCAGCCCCGCCGCTCGCCTTCTCCGAAAACTGCTGCGTGGGGGCTTTCGCGGCACTACGTTATGCGAGAGGGAAGTGAACAAAGAATGCTGTTAACTTCTCCTATCGGGCCATCTCTTTGTCAGAAGCTTTGCGTCTTTCTTATCGCCCGCATCTCCGGGAGAATTATATTGGGCAATGGAACTAAAGCATGTAATATTCATGTTTCGTGTGATAACAAACTTGGCGTTGTTTCTTGCTTGAGATATGCGCCGTATGCCTCATTTGAGGTTGTTTGAAGCCTTATCAAAGAAGAATGTAGTCGACGCTAGAAATCTTTTGTGACTCTTTCGTAGTGATACACTCACTTTCTTAGAGATATCTCTGATGGCACTTGCAGGGGCAGTTAATGGCTGCTTGGTCACTGAGGGTGAGGTTTTCACAATACACCGTTTTAAATGCGTCTTATATATATTGCGCCCTTTGTTAATTTACATGGACATGCATGCTTTGGATAATTCTTATCTTCATTGCATGAAGAATACCATTTTCGATAGTTGAAATGAAAATGAAGGTGATGTTGAATGAAAGGTCAAATTTAATATGGGATTGACGATATTGAAAACGTGGCTACGGTAGATAATGGTAGAAGGAATTGTATCTAATTATAACACTTAACTCTATCTCATTTATCTGAAAGCATTACGGGATAAATGATCACCACTTGTGTGGATTATTATTTGTATGTGGCTATGAATTGAACGTAATGTATTGGCCCTTGACACTCTTGAATTTCATGTCGCTACGCAATTGAAAAAGAATCACGAATAGCCTTGAATCAAATTCCTTTCCATTCACAGTGTACGAGTTCTATGAAGTCCGCTGTACGTCGGCGTGACCCATCTCAAATTGAATCGGTTGTTCATTTGTTAGGTTATTGAATGAGCAATACATTGGTTGTTAAGCAATTAATGAGAATGCATCGAACGTTATATTAGAGCTAAACCTACATAAACACTGGCATTATACTAACAGAACTCATTAACTCTGTGTAGATTGTATACGTTTGAGTAATAGGTAAATGAGGTGCATTATTCATTGTTATGACCGTGCACTGAATGGCTCTAATTCTCCTTTTGTTTATTTGCTTAATATTAGTTCGTTTGAAGAATCAATGAAAAACAGGACGTAAATTAGTTATAATTGTTCAATCAGATGCATGGTTAGTGCTTATTGTGCGTGCACATTATTTACGATTACTTACTATATTATTTACTCGTGTATATTATTTACGATTACCTTATGGAGTAGTACAACCGTTCTGCGAAGCAGCTTTTTACCGGTCTCTGCAAGCGTAGCGGGTTCGAGTCTCGCCTCAAGCATGTATGTTTACTTGTGGCATGGCGCGGCCCTCCAACCACCAGGTACCACCTTTGTATCCTCTGCTTTCTACGCATAGCCGGCCAAGGTGACACAGGGTCATGGGGACATTTCTCCCCAGATCGCATTACATCGAGGCCGTGAGTTGCTTATGCTATTGCTATTGTGTTGTGGCGTGGTATACTTTTCTAGCACCCCGTATCTCCCCCTTGGACCTTCAATCCGCTTCTTGATTCCTTCCCTTGTAACGGAAAGTTATACGAACCACGTGTTGATGAGACCACATGCGCGATGTAACAGCTCACAGATCACATCACAGCACCGCATTGTCGTGGTGTGGCCAGGCTTCCTTCATCCATGGGTGCCCAGAAGGGGGACAGCTGTGGCAACATGCCTCGCATCTGGGGTAATTGGAGCCCCGAACATTTTCAAGAATCAGAAATGGGAAACGGCACGGAAGGAGAAGTCACAGGAACGGGAGGAGGAGAAGATCATACGAGGAAGAAGAGGAGGAGACGCACGAGGATGAGAAAATGGAGGAGGAGGATAAGAGGAATGAGGAAGAGAGGGAGGATGTGGGAAAACAGTAGAGGAAAAAGACGCAGTAGGCGGTGGAGAAGACGCACGGTGAGACGTTTGGTTAGGTTTGATTTCTTTTTTTCGTGTTTCCGGGCGCGTCAACTGCTTTGGTCATTAGTCCCGTGAGTGTAGTGCATGTTTTTTTCTCGGGAGATGGCGGTGATCTTCCCCGCTGGATGGCGAGGTCCGGCACCGACCTACCGTCGGCTAGTGGGGTTTCCCTAATCAGGATTCTCCCACCAGCGGGGCACCGCCCCAGCCGGGACAAGCTCTAAGCTCCCGACCGGTCTCCCGGAAATGTGGTAGTGTAGTGCATGTTAGTGTAATGTGTGTGTAAGGGGAGAGGATAGGACAAGGAAGAGGAAGGACAGATCGTGCGCGGTCCGTGGCCCGTTTGGTAGGGTACTGCTCCGGCATTCGCCTGGTGTTGATCGGAGAAACCACGGAAAACTACCGATCAGAGCAGCCGGCCGCTAGAATTCTCCTCCAGGCAGCGACTGAACGGTGAGACGAAAAAGGCCAAATGAGCAGGAGAAAAAGACGCACAAGTAGGTGGGAAATATGTACGAGGAGGAGATAGAAGAGAAGGAAGAGAAGGACAAAAGGGAAGGGCGTAGAAGGTATAAGAGGAAAATCAGGAGGAAACGCAGGAAGGCCTTCCGAAGTGTGTGTGTCTTGCAGGAAGTGCATATGATGAAGATGAAGAGCAGGGAGGGAAGGGATGAGGGGCCGCCCGTCTTCCGCGCGCCGGGAGCCGCCAGGTGTCGCCGCCTTCCGAAAGCGTAGCGCGAAGCACGAGACAAAAGGGAATCGGCATTTGTCACGCTCCGCCTTCCTCCGAAACACAGTTTAAATGATCCGGGACGTTGCCTGTACTCTGCGGTAACGGCTTTCTGCTCCGAGTGAGAGGGCGGGAGGCAAAATTCCATAACCAATAGCGATTTTTTGCGCCAACTCCAGAGTCCCCCGAGTTCGGCTGCGGAGGAGCTGGGGGGGAGGGGGGGAGAGAGGTTTCGTGCTTGAATGGATCCTGCATCTCAAGCTTTAATTCTAAGTGGAAACATTTTCCCTCTAATAGCATTTGGAGATTTTGCACGCTCTTTAGCTTTCCGAACTGTGTACTTCATAACACTTCGTCGAGTTAGCAACGAATAGGCGTGGTTTTGTTGCAGCAACTTTCAATCAGAATGGGATTGAGTGTATTAGAGAATAAATATCGCAGTAATTGTAGTTGTTTGATCTATTGCCGCTGATCATGAGACATTTTCAGTCAGTTGTTCGTGACATCAATTTTCATTAGAAATTACATTTTACTTTTTTCATCTCTAGGAATCATATAATTTACATCGACTACTAAACATTTTCTCACATTCTTGTAACTTTTTCAAAAATTAAGAGGTTTCAACGAAAATGGAACCTGCGCCATTTTTACAAGCGTACATTGCTCTATTTGAGAAAGAAATATTAGGAAAAAATTGGAGCTGTTTTTGAGATTTTTTCAATTGCCTTCACTTCAAGCAACAGTTCTGCGAAAAGTAGTCATATTACCAAAAATTGTGTATGAACTTCTTTAGAGATCTGTTTTCGGAACCACATTTATATTCAATATTGCAGTTGTGGGAATTTGCCGGGAAATATTTGCATGTTTGCAACTTTCGAATGTTTTGAGAATTGAACGAAACTAAGACCAGCACCAATTTCAACCTAATTTACTCTATCTGAGAAAACAATTAATCCAAAAATTTGGAGCTATTTTAAGAATACTATGAAAGTGTTGATAAGGTTTCATGTAGTGCCTCCAAAATTGATGGAGGAAGGCAGATGGAAGAAGACAGACAGACTTTTTCGTCAGCCTATTTTTTCGGTGTCAAGGACTCACAAAACATGGACTCCGGCTAAAGAAAGGTGTTAGAGAGTTATTTACTACATATGGAAAGATGCTTCCCCACTTTTTCTTTATCAGAGACCACGAAATGCGAATAAAAAATCGCCTTTATTCCGCAGCAACGTGATATTACTTTCACTGTATTAGGTAAGTAGTATACGAAAAATGAAAGAAATTATTTACGTAATATTTTTTAGGGTTTGCTGTCTTTTAACACGGAGAGGTTATCATTTATCACTAAAGTAACTAAATGTCGTATGGGTAGTGCTAATGGAAACATCGGATGAATGCAAAGTAAATATTGGTTTAATTTGTGTTCATTAACAACATATTTCGTTTCCTTACCCTTGTACGTTTTTCTTATTTTTTATGTAATTTATTTTACGTCAACATTTATTAAAAATTTCGTGTGAGGTAGCGTGGGGGAGATATGCAATCTGCGAACGTTTTCTTGAATTTTGGAATCCCTAGCTTAGTTTTGCAACTTGGATTGACTGTAGGAAGTGTCTCGGGAACAATTTCTTGAATTTTCGGGTATAAATTGCATGACTCATCCCTTACGACCAGTGGAGCGCTAACTCTTCTTTGGCGGGAAATGGAATGCATTGCGCTGCCATAAAGTCAGTTGTTTACGAACCCTTGAAAAATGTCGTGGAAGTGAATGAGAAATGACGTTGAAGATGTATGAAATAATGGTAGGGGGTATAATGTAACCAGTGTGACAGTGAGAGACGGGTGACTGTTCTGTCCAGGTTTTATTTCTGACGAAACAATCGCATCGCTTTCCATTGCAGGTTGTTTGCCGACGAAATAGTTGCGTTGGTTCAAACCAGAATCGTTTATAGAGATGTAAGCCGCTTTCACTTGTTCTGCTCTGCTATAATCTTGCGAAAGGGAACGAAACTAATTATGGGAATGTGCTTTCTACAACAGTGTATAAAATTCTACTATATTGTAATGACTAGCAAACTAAACTGTATAAAACCACTTTACCGTAATGACGGACAGCAAAAATGCTGCTGTATAAAACCACAGAAAATTGTTAATGTACTTATAAATGTAACTTCATTATCTGTCATTTTTGGTAAAAGAGCAGATGTGAAATATTTCACTCCTTTAGTTCTGCCTGTAAATGTTGTTGGTTTGTGTTTGAAAGCATTTAGAGAAAAATGATGATAGTAATATTCGTCTTCAATATTTTCATTAAAAAAGGGTGTTGTAAAATTATTTAAAAAACTTGAATAAGCAATCTTCTCAGCTGAAATATTACTTGTTTAAGCTTGAAATAAATCAACCGCGAGAAAGTTAAGCAATAAATGTTCAAAATTTATTAAAGGCGGATAGGAAAACTTTCTATTAGTGTGAGTTCCGTGTTATGTAACCATTTGATCTCTTAAAGTTGAACGCAGACGTAAAAGACGAAGTATGTTGTGCCTTCAGAAATATGAATGTAATTCACAATAAACATGAAGACGCTGGAAAATAACCATTATAGTTTGTTAATTCAGACACGTTTACATGCGTCATAATTAATTTTTTTGGAATACTAAAGCAATTATGAAGTAGGGGCAAAATGGAAAAATACAAACTAACAAATAGCAAATTAATTCCACTGTTATGTCTCCTCCCAATATTTCATTGACACCGCGACAAGAACATAAAAGGGTAGATCAAATCAACTACGTCAAAGCAACTAAATAATGGGGACATATTAAAAAATATCGTATGCGCTCTGCCAGTGCAAAAACAACGATTCTAATACTAATGCCACTCTCTGCATTAGAACTGCCGCCTGCGTTCGCTCGATTCCTGCCATAAAACGTCTTAAAACAATATTCGTTCCACCGATTTTTATAGACTGAATATAAACATAAAGCCAGGGTATTTTGTGGGTTCGTTTATGGCTGTCTTATTGATGTGGGGACTGAAGGAAATCTGTAGATATTATATAGAATGTAAATATCCATGTGTGCAGAACGAAATAAAGCGTCTTAAAAATATGCACTTTTTACGACCGCCGGCCATAAAAAGAAAACAAAGAGTAATGCTTCTATTGATTTATCTTACACTTTTACTTCGTTATGCATGTAAGAGGAAGTTCCCACTCAAGAAAACTAGCGCCGCGGCGCGGTAATAACCCTCCGACGTCAGGCGTACCAACATTAAACTTTCCCACGAGCGACGGTGCACCCAGGCGCGGGTCAATATAGCGTTTCACTAAATATAACTCCACCGTGTTTACGGCGGCGCTTCTTCACTTCGCATTACTGTCAACGCCATATGGTCCTTCGGCGTTAATTCATGCCGGTTAATTTAAAGGAAAGTCGGAATATGCTTGGAAGATGTTGCTGCCGTGTTTAGAAAGATCAATTGGCTCTTCTTGTCTGGGGAATGGTCGTGAACATTAATTGCTTGATACACGTGGTTTCTTTTCATATAACTTGAGGAAGGAGAATTTGTGACTTGCTGACGTATTTCGTCCCCTCTGTATGTAATCTGGTAAGGGTATTCGACGGTTTTTGACAATTTATAAGAAACGATGGGCAGAGAGCGCTCCAAATGTCCTGCAGCTTGATAGGGAATTACTCACCAGTCCTGCATCCAACAGATTCAAGACGGAAAAATGAAGTGTCCTGGTCGTGACATGGTACTTCTAAAGACAATATAATCGCCCTTAGCTCGGAAACGATGGGCCCTAATCCCTTAAAACCAGTTTTTTTGTCTCGGGGACATACATTTTGTGGGCACTGATAAGTTCCGTGCAAACACGAGGTTTGGGGAGTTAGGAAATTCATAAGTAGCAGGGGGGCATGTAGGCAAATGAAGTAGTTAGGTGTAACCCAAATTATCTTTCTTAACCAGTATTCCACAATAAGAAATATTTTGATACTTCATTGACATTTTTGGATGCTCCCACTTCATTGCATGGGTGGGTAGGAACGTGCAGAACATGAAATCGAAGTAATATACAAATTGAAACCAAATCGCAGTTTTTCAGGGTAAAATCGAAGGAATTGTCTGATTGAATTTGCAATTTAATCTGAAGGCCTG
Organism: Teleogryllus oceanicus; assembly: GCA_964035755.1. Classification (NCBI taxonomy): domain Eukaryota; kingdom Metazoa; phylum Arthropoda; class Insecta; order Orthoptera; family Gryllidae; genus Teleogryllus; species Teleogryllus oceanicus. Next base: position 14,567,709 of record CAXIVR010000008.1, read on the forward strand.
GCAGTAATAAAATAATTGGTCTCTCGCAAAGTAACTGACCTGCAATATGATTGCGCAGCCTTCCGCGGCCGGAGTATGTCTGTTGGCTATCCAGGACAAGCCGCCTCGATGTGCTCGTGGCTGACGTTTCGGCCAACATGTTGTGGCCTTCCTCAGGACGCACTGCTGACCTGCAATGCTCTAACGCTCAGTCCGGGGACCGGCCGTTCGAAACTGGATTCCACTACAACGGAAAATTTGTGTTACTTGTTGTTTGTTTTTTTTTACTTGAAAATAATGGAAACACCTCAAAAATAAAATCTCGAATTTTTGTCCCCAAATCAGTGTTTGATTCTTTTGAGCTGTAAAAAACTCTGCTCACACATGAGAACTGTGGCCTATTAGCACTATTTCGAAGATAGTCAAGATCTGAGGTGAAGAGAGTTTTCTATCTGAAAATCGGGATGTGTGAACGGATGGATGTCTGGATGTTCGCAGGTGAGTCATGTATAATTCTGTTAGAGAAGATTTTGAGCTGAAATTTGGTAAATACCTCGCCAGCAAGATCTAGTTGTGACCTTCCGGAGGTCATTTAAATATTTTAATTTCTTGGTACTTTACACGAAACCCATGTATCATTTTCAAAATATTCTTGAAAATGCTAAACATGTTTACTTGGTTTTCTTTCTTGAATGGAATAAACTGTATTTATAACAGTTACATAGTTCCGACGTTCATTAAAACCTCGGATATTTAAGAAAATTCAAAACCCTTCATATTTAAAACTCTAAGGATTTTCGTGTACAAAAGAGATTGTGATTTGTATTCAGACAAATTTTACTTTCTTGCTACGGAGTGGAGAGAATGTTACGTATAGCTGCGCGAAAAAACGGCCAATTTTCGGTAGAAAAACTCTTATTGAGGGGCCCCGGTAACGAAAAAGTGTATATATCCACTTGCTAAATTTAGAAAAGAAATCCTCTAACACGTGTTGTAGCCATAATTCATATTTTGTGGGTCTTTGATAGCGAAAAATCGGTTACTGGCAAAACGTCTGTCCATCTATGAACAACGCTAGAGGCCAAACCGTCGACCGATTTTCTCCAAAATTCCATCTATCTGGCTACATCATTGCGGTTACCCCTTGAATTTAGAAACCAATATATTAATTTTGGGTGGTAATTTACACGAATCTCTGGGACATTTTCAAAGTTTTAAAAATGTTTAAGAAAATGGTACAGAGCCTCATTTCGTTGAAAACTCATTGGTGAGCATTTTTCATTATTGAATACTTTTCTTTTCTAAATCAATTAAAATCTAAATGTCTGAGTTACTAAAGGATGAGCTTCCGAAAATATTATGCCATAACTCGGAGAATGTACATTTGCCAAATACAGACAAACTGCATGAAGGCTGACAGAATTCGAAAGAATTCTGAATGCATATAATGAGCTTAATTTATTGTTTAATTCTGTTATATGTACATTCCATTTGAGGTTCTACTGAATTGAGAACCTAGAAATGTTGTACCTTAACATCAGCTAATTGCATATTGTTCATTTTCAATGGAGCATACAATTGTAGATTTGAAATGAAAATTGCATTGAGACAGATTTTCCTCGTTAACTATTAATTTGTTTTTGAAAACCAATTTGAAACTTCTGAATTCTATTACTGTTTATTTTTGCCAAGAACATTCGTGTTATCGGCAAAAGAACTTTCTTCCATTTTTAATAAGAGGGCATATCGTTACGTGCAACAAAAGAGGATGGACCTAAGATAGAACTTGTAGAACCCCATTTTCAAATGACAAGGAGTTGGAAAGATAAGTAAATAATGTCCTTTCGTGCCAATACGGTATTTCTACTCTTTGAGATCGATTTTTAAGGTACGAGGTTATCGAATCTAGGGCAATACCACGAATTCCGTGAAGGTATTAAATATTATTTATATTATTAATTATATTATAATATCTACTTATTAGTTTTTTATTTAAGGGCTCTTTTTACAAATTTTCAATGTGTTATTCGAAATATTTATAAATTCTTCGCGACCACTTCAGCAGGTTATCGTAATTTTGTATGTCAGTGAAATAAATTAACATTTCACTGTGGAATGTAACATTTATATTATTACATTGTGAACCTAGTTACACTTTTACAACGTTTTTCTAGATTCTATATGTGAAATACAGATCATACAGAACACAGATAATACCCATAATATTGAGAAATGTTAACTGTCTTTTAATCTCAACTGGTTGTACGTGAAATCTCGGCATTGATCAATAAAGATAACAGATAATTACTAAGATAATAAAGGGACACACACACAGACTTGAACAAATATTTGTACTCCCGACACTCTGGGAAGTGGAGCTGAGTTGCACGATGAGTAATGTATATTGCAGGTAATAATATCTTGTGTTTGGCATATTGATTTACAAACTGTGTGTGCGCGAAGTACGTATTATATTGCACTTTACTGGCTGAGAACGCAGTAGCATATGAGGTCACGACTGCACGGAGACTGGCTTCAGTTATTACGTTGCTATTTATCCAGGAAATCCATGAACCCGTGCTCTATTTGATATTTCATGCAATTTGATATGTAAATAATACAGACGACTCCGGTTATAGTAAACTTCTGGGAAATAACAGTTTTGATTTACTATAACCAAGGTTCACTATATCCGATGATGTCAAAATTAAATAGATTTTCTCCATAATTATTGATTTTATTAATATATAGATACAGCAAAATACACGAACAGTGCGATGAACTTTTCAGTATCTTTATTAGTCTTTAAAAATTAATTATTTTAAATTGTTTGCTTCATACATCTTTCATTAGTAATTTCCCCTGATCCTTATCCAGAATTCGTGTCCTCTCCGTACCTAATTCTGCATTGTCCCCTGGAACTAAATATTGAAATACAGTCTTCACACACTTCAATGGCTCTTGCATTGTTGGAACACCATCTCACTCTCCTAAAGCCCTTTACTCGCCAAATAGCATACGATAACTTTTCGGCCGTAGGTTGGCGCATATGCCTCATGAAACTGATCGCTTTTCCGCACGGCAGGGCGGTTAACATGCTGTGACAGTCGCGAACTATCTAGTAGAAATCTAGTCACTGTAGCGCCTCTGATCAGGAGGTCCTAGGGTGAGTCCTGACGGCGGTAAGATTTTCGACACTAGCTTTTCAGCTAGGTCGAATTCAGTCGCTGTCTGGAGGAGAATTCTAGCGGCCGGCTGCTCTGATCGGTAGTTTTCCGTGGTTTCTCCGATCAACACCAGGCGAATGCCGGAGCAGTACCCTTCAAAACAGGCCACGGGCCGCGCGCGATCTGTCCTTCCTTTCCTTGTTCTATCCTCTCCTTACACACTCACTTATACTAACATGCACTACACTACCACATATTCCGGGAGACCGGTCGGGAGCTCAGAGCTTGTCCCGGCTGGGGCGGTGCCCCGCTGGTGGGAGAGTCCTGGTTAGGGGGAAACCCCACTAGCCGACGGTAGGTCGGTGCCGGATCTCGTCATCCAGCGAGGGGAAAATCACCACCATCTCCCGAGAAAAACAAGCACTACACTAACGGGACTAATGACCGAAGCAGTTGACGCGCTCGGAACACGAAAAATCAATCAATCGTAGTAGAACTCTGCTAGAATTACGTAGAACTATCAAGTAACACCAGGTTTGATACAGAAGCAAGCAATCGCGCGTCACCGTCGCCAGTTGTAGCCCACGCAGGTCACGGCCTTTGTTTTCGTAGTTAAATTATTGATGTAAGGTCTTCCGTAAGTACCTCCATTCCTAGTCCGCTACCTTCACGTCAGGGGACACATCCACCACAGCCGAGGTTCAAGTTCACTATAACTGAATCTTCTTATGCTTATTTGTAATGGAAGTGAGACGGGACCAATGACTCAAGTTCACTATAACGATGGTTCACTATATCCGAGTTACTATAATCGGAGTGACTATATGTGGTGCAGGCACTGTCTATCTCACTATATGTGTTCAGGCACTATCAGCACGAATCTTCTTATGCTTATTTGTAATGGCAGTGAGACGGGACCAATGACTCAAGTTCACCGACCGACACATTGTGGTGAGGCGACGCCGGCTTGCGCCCTTCACCGCCGCCCTCCGCTCGGACCGCGCTGGTCTGGCGACCAGATGTCCAGGCCGACCGTTCGCCACCCCGCACCCTGTAGGTGCCCACCAACAAAGGCAACGCCACCCCCGCTGACGCCGGGGATGGACTGGCCCGGCGGTATATAAGACCGGGCCCGGCCTAAGAAGTGGTTGCTCGTTTCCCGCTCTTCGTGAGTGCGGTAGTGATCGCCAGCGTCCCGCTCTACGGTTGCCTTCAGGTTTGACCGAGTCGGGAATCGACGCCGTGCCGAACCGAGCGACCCATCGCCAGCCTATCTGCCTTCGCCGCCGCCTGCGCCGTCGCCTTGTGGCCGCCGCCTTCTCCGCCACCTTGAGGCCGCTGGATTTGCCGCCGCTACCTGCCACCCTTCCCCCACCCTCCCCATGGCAACGACCGACTGAGTGCTGGGCTGCGTAGCCTCTGTTAGGTAAACGTACTTGCATAGGAACGTACAATAAACCATTTTGTATATAACCGAACACCGAGTTCATCTTTCTCCCGATACTCACTCCCTCCCATCATGTCTTCACGACAACATAACCGACGGTTCACTACATCCGAGTTCACTATAACCGGAGCCGACTGTATGTGGAACTGGTACTACAGTTCATCTTTTGTGTTCTAGAGAATAGCATTGGCTGGAAATGTTTAAAATTCCCTCGTGATTTCGTTTGATCATGACCTCATTGTTTTAAGGGAAATAGTACCATGCCCGAAGACATAAAAATAATTAGTTGTCTCATATGTTTCGTTTAGTTAACTAAATAAGCTCATTAATTGCATGAAAAATCGTTGATTATCTCTATGTTAATAGCATGCGTGGTATTAAAATTCCACCGTGCAATTAAAACTCCACAACTACCAATCAGAATTCAGATAAGAATGTAAGTTTGTTATTAACGATTGTAAGTCCAATTGTAATTTTTACAGCTATTATAAATATATTGCATGCATAAGCTTCTTTAATGTAATACTCTTTTCTCAAAAATACTCAAACGTATTTGGTATAATGTACATAAAGCCCAAACGTTACCCCCTCTACATTTTCTGACCATTCTTGCGTAAAACATTGAGCATATAAGATGGCTTGCTGCGAGCAATAAACCTAGGGCGACGTACGAACACGCAAATCTGTAATTGACGACTTACATTTCCTATTTGCCCCTCACGCACGTCCCGAATCCGCTTGCAAAGCCCATACAAAGCACCTCCCGTAAAGACGCAGGCGACTCAAGTCATGCATGGCCGCGAAAGCGTTTGGAGAACGCTGATGGACGCGTCTCCTATTTTATTTATCAGTTCTCCGCAGCCGGCGCGTTACGGGCCCGTGATCTGTATTCATTACGCGGTGCCCGCCATCGCCGGCGCGGTGCTCCTTCCCCCACCCCGTCTCCTCCCCCATTCCACGAACGCGCTATCAACTTCAAATACACGTAGCCCCGCTGCCTCTCTCGTCCCTGCCCGCACCACTTTCGCCGGCGCGGAAGTTGCCGTTTCGCCCGCCCCGGTCAGGGGTTTCCACTTCTTGGTCGCCGATGGGGGTTCGCGGCCGGGGCTGGGGGCTGGACCAACGGCGCCCGCAGGGGCTCGCGGAGGGAGGGGCGCTCGATATCACAACTTGGTTGAACCTGACGTTTACTCGGGATGGCGCTCTGGACCTTAAGAGTCAGGGCCTCGTGTACCGTAAGGCGTACCTCAAGGTTGCTACTTGAGTACAGTTTTAATGCGAATATAAAAGCAAAGAAACTTAAGTAACGTTAGAATATTTTCTGTGCTGATTAATTACAGCATTTCTATACATAATTCATTATTAGTATATAACGGTCCACCGTTTTAGGAAGCCACAACGAAGACGGTCCGCCTATGCGAAATGACGACCTATTATTCATTACGAAGTAAGAGAAATATTGACAAGCTTGCACCAGGCGAATGCCGGAGCAGTACCCTAACAAACGGGCCACGCCATCTCCCCTATTTTTCCGTTCACTTCCTTGTCATATCTTCAACTCTTCCTTACACACAGTACTCTATCACACTTGCAGGGAGACCAGTCGGGAGCTTAGAGCTTGTTCCGGCTGGGGCCGTGCCCCGCAGGTGGGAGATACCCCACTAGCCGACAGGTAGGTCGGTAGCGGATCTCACCTCCCAGCGAGGGAAGATCACCGACACCTTCTGAGGGAAATGCACTACACTTACGGCACTAATGATCTTAGCAGTTGAAGTGCCCGGAATCACTGATCAATCAATCGACAAGCTTACGAGATGGCGAAAAACATACCAAGAAGTTATTGGAAGCATTTTGACCACAAAGGATTAATCATATTAAATTATTTTATTGTTACGGTAGATTCCGGACATGCTATAAACATTGTCGCAGTACAGGGTACAGTATAAATGACAGAGAACATAAACACGCACTGAGTGTTTTTAATTTGAGGGCAGGAATAATAAATTGAGCTGTGCTATTTTGAAAGTTACCTTAGTGTCTGAGTGCTCCCATAATCTGAAGAATATCTTGCAGGATTGGCAAGAACGTTTGAAGGTCGGGTGAACAACTGGGTTAGAAAGAATAGTCTCAAGCACATTTACATTTTATTATGTAGTTTGCATCGGTCGTGTTGTCTTCACTCTCGTCAGCAGTGATTTGCAATGCATTTTTAGGAATCCTTGAAATTATTCATAACGAGCAAAGGAAGGTCACGACATTTGCAGCTCAGTGGGGCAAACAGGAAGAAATCTATTATTACATCTCGAAGGTATATGTAGTGTATTTTATGTAGTTCTTTAGTCCCTGAAATTCTGGGGATATTGTTAAATTAGAATGAGTACCGGGGTTGAATATGTAATGTCACATCTTTCAACCTACAGTTGTGATCTTACAGTGGCTACTTGTTAGAGATTGCAGCACGAGTATGTTCTTCTTGTAGCAGAAGGCAGCTGAACCTCGACATTCCAAACGGTTTTCAACGTGAAGCTCCTGATGCGTTTTAATGTGCCTTACATTTTATTCCAACTCTGATGTTTATTGTATTTGGAGTGAAGTCATCCGAAACAATCACGTGAAGAGTTCTAAAATTCGCTTAAAGTGTGCATATACCGTTCAGTTTTTCTAAGTTGGAATGCAAGGTACTCACACATTTGTATTGGTCACGCATTTGTACGTTTATTGTGTTCTCTTTCCAAGTTCTATAACTACGGTCCATACATCCAATACTGATTCCAGAAAACGAAGGGAGAATTTCCAATCTTCATGTGTTAGGCAGATTTCCACATAATTTTAACAGCTAAAGTACTTTACAACATGAAACAATACCTGTATTTATTGTCGAACAAAAATTGCAATTCACATTGTTATATGAGTGACGTAGTAACTGGATAACGTTTACCATTAGAAAACACTTCATACTGTTTTGATGAATCCTTAACTTGGCTTTCTTTTTTCTACGTCAAATTTCTAATTTCCTTCTATATTTTACATCTATCTTCAAAAATTCAGATTTTCTGTTATCGACTTAATAAGGGTAATTTTACTTAACTAATAATTTGACGGAGAGAACCAGGAATGGGATACTGGTAAATCTTTCTGGTTTCGAATATTTAGAAACGCTTGACTTGCGGTATGTTTTAAGTGAAAGTGAACACTGAGAAGTTAAGTTCCAAAATATAATGAAAATACGCATTTACTTCTCCGAAAGCATGTTTTCTAGATCGCATACATAATCCATTTTTTACAAACTTTTCATATCCTCCTTTAAAGAAAGAAGCTGCAAGATGACAATATTCTGGACAGTATGCAGTATCTAAATGGTATACAAAGTGAAAATAAAAAAAAAATGTTAACATTTTTTCATCCGTTACTTACCTTGAAAAATGGTATTTAGCTTGCGGTTAGGATCAGACACGCAGAATATTTTATATTTTCCATTAAGTTTGCAGAAAATGTACTTCTAAATTAAAGTCGTATTCATTTTCCGAAAATGTTTTTTCCTTGTATAATAAAGAAAGTTTTTTCTTTTATAATTTAACTATGTGGTACGGTTTTTTTTTTTGCGAAAATTTTTATATTTTTGCCTGTAGACTTGAAATTGTGATGTGACATATAGTGCATCAGTCCTAAGGCGTACATAATAGACGTTTTGGTACAATCATGATTTAAAGTCACGACGATGGATATAGTAAGAAAGAAGGAAGAGATGAATTCATAGCGTAAGCGATGACTGAGAAACCAATGCCATTTCTATGTAAAATGTTTATTTGCTCTCCGAGTAAACCTAATTAATGTTGATCAAAATTCATGGACTGTTACAGCAAAAAAGACAACCCCATTAACGTTCAGATAATGCATCATTTTACATTTGATACTAATCTTCTTGATGCATGTAATATTTACATGATTTCCATACCTTCTTTTACGGTATTCGTCGCTTTCAAAATAGGGGATCTCGTTACAGTGTACTAAATGGAAATTACATTGCTTTTTGCTTCTGCTTAATGTTTCAATCAACAGATGAAAAACTGATAGTAATTTTTAGAAAGCTCGCTCTTTAAAAAAATCCCTTCATTTCAACTTGTATGTGTTGACACATTCTGTTTGTTTGTTTTGTTTCTCATCAGCTTGTACTCCTGCATACACAAGCCAAATCCAAGCATTCACAAGTAAAATGAGTTGTAGTGGTTCAGGCGATAAAAGGAGATGACTGTATAGGACGTGGTGGCCTAGGTAATTTTTAGACTAGCAGGGCGTGGCAGAAATTACGTGACTACAATGACAATGGAGTGTTGTGGTTTTCACCCAAGGAGACTACTAATGGAGCTGTTTGGAGGCGAATTCTACCGGCCGGCTGCTCGGCTTAGTAATTTTTCGTGGTTTCTCCGATCAACACCAGGTGAATGCAGGAGCAGCGTCCTAAGAAACGTGCCACAGACCGCACGCGACCTTTCCTTCCCCATCCTTGTCCTTTCCTCACCCCTTACACACACACTTACACTAACATGCACTACACTACCACACATGCCGGGAGACCGGCCGGGAGCTTAGAGCTTGTCCCGGCTGGGGCGATGCCACGCTGATGGGAGATAACTTGTTGGGGAAAATCCCCGTGGCCGCCGGACCTCGCCAGGCAGCGGGACAAGATCACCGCCAACTCACGCGACGAAAACATGCACTACACTTACGAGAATAATGACCTTAGCTGTAGGCGCCACACAACTGATAATTCAATCAACTAATTCCATATCATGTTAATTGGCAAATTAATCATTTTGGATCCCTCTGCCTACCTCAGACGTTCGTTATATTTACTCTGAGGCACACTATGCCACAATGTAGCATATTAAAAGGACACGTCAGATCTCAATGTGTGTGTGTGTGTGTGTGTGTGTGTTTTGTTGCTTGTGGACCTGTGTCACCACTGACGAGCAAAAACATCGCCATTACGAGAAGAGCTACAGCTCACAGTGAACTAACTGATCAGCTACTTCTCAAAGTGAATTGTAAGAAAAGCTCATCAATGGTTTTGCAGGTAGGAATGAATTGTAAACAAAATACCCTACTTCTGCGGAAATATTATAGCATGCTGCTGCTCTTTCTATTATTATGGGAAGAAACTACGAGGTGGAACGTAATTTTAAAAGGAGAAACTCAAAAATGATTTCGAGGGAAATTAAATTATACTCCGATTGTAGTCAAATGTTATTCACATATTTCTGTTCACGTTGAAATGCGCTTTACAATAATACGTTTAAAAATTTCTCGTGTTTTCTCTTAATTTAGGGTTTTATATCAGCTGCCTTTCTTGAAATGTATTACGCTGTGCTTCGGGAAACTAAATATTTATGGAGGATTTCACATAGGATTATACAGTAGCATCCAATCGGAATTGTTGCCATACTTTTTTTGTGAGCGTATTTCCTGGAATTTCATGAAATTGCTGCGATTAAAAATTTAATTACTTGAAAGTACTTCATCGATATTTTTAAAGTACAGAGTTACGATATAAATTTTAATACAGTACTGGCATGTATTAATCGATGGCATGGCTTATACATGAAAGTAGATGCATCTTTCATTTGAAATCTCAGTAAGGTGCCATCAATAACTCTGTGTTTTCGCTAAATGTCCACTGTCGTCTGGTAACTGAAACTGCATTTCTCGCAATTTGCTTGAACTTGTTCAATTGCTATGGATGGAAATGCTCTTGAATATAATTTCCATAGAATCGCAAAATTCTGGTGCAAACCATTTTACTAAAACGAAATCTTAAAGTTCTGAAAAGGATGTAAAAGTATAGAAAATGCTCAAGGACGGTAGCATAAAACACAAAGTTGTGTATCAGAACAGGTTTCTATGGAATTAACTTCACTGGCCAGCGATAATTTTACGAAACTAGATATTGTCGTTAATTGAATCTAGTTTCGCTGTGATTAATTCAAAACTGCAAACCTTTTTTGTCTCATACTTTTTACAGTTTGGACTGAAATTTCAAATTGTAAAGAATTTTTCATATTCAACCCAGCTTTTGTACGCCTGAGTCAATTTAAGAGTAATAAAATTAGTCTTTTTTAAATATTTAAATGTTTATAGTAAATTGTAAATATATCCTTATATGTTCAAAAATCGTCTTACATTTAAGCACACCAACATTTTGAAATTAATAAGCTGTTGCTATTTCGTATGTTGTACGAAATCATACAGAAACGTCGCAATATATGACCATCTTGAAATGATCAATGTGCCGAATAATTAGATATAATAAAGAATTAGGTTCGAATTCACAAGGTTCACATGGAAGGCTGGAATTTTCCGTTAATCATTACTTCATAATAAGCCCATTCTAATATTATTTTTTGTATAGCAGCATTATAAAGTATCTTTTCTGTTGCAAGAAATTGTTCATTTTACGTTACAAATGATGACTTATTCTCATTTTATGACACGAATAATTACGTCATCACTCTTTCAGCTAGTCGCAATGAGAGGGAGACAAAGGTAAATGGGACATCTCAGTTTTATGTCGATGGCAGATGTCACATACCCGAAACTTCACAAGAAAGTTGTTTCGCAAAATTAAGTTTGGGTCTCTTATAAATTTATAATGCTGTTTTTAAAAAAATAGTGTATGCAACTCGTTTATAAGGTTGCTTTATTGTATACGTACAAATTTGAAAACTCGCTTTTAACGTCGCTCGTTTTCAAAGCAGGTACTTTTGCAATAAAGCTTACCTTTATAATCTAATTGCATAGATACTATATGGTTGTTCATGTTTCAATGTATTTGTTTCTAAATAAACAATTATACTACTAATTGGTTATCACATGGAAATGGGCATTATTTTCTGAAATTTCAATTTCAGAAAATATACTTTAGCGTGGCACAAATTGAGACAGTACAGATCTCTGCTGAAATGGCTTGCGTTAAAGATGTGGTTCCTTCGGCCATGTATGTTTGCACCTCAGACTAGCCTCGTAGTCTCGGCTCCTTTTGCAAGGATCTTTGGGCAAGTTCTTCTTCGTGGGCGTTGGGTCGCCAATTATTTTTTGGAATTGTCCGCTAAATATATCTCTAGTTTCTGAATCTGTTGCTGTCTTGATAGCGAAATCGAATTGTTACGTGGCGCTTTTCTCTTAAAAAGGAATTTAATTTTAACTAGAAACGTCCAAGTGGAGTTTTCCAGGAATCTTTTTGTATTATACTATCCCCGGTATGCATGTGATCGATTTTTCGCTCAATAAAATATCGAAATTGGTTTTTGAACTTGCCTCTTCAGATTAGAATTTTGGTGTTATAACCACTTCTCCACCAGGTCCGCCGTTTATTATTGCAAGGCAAATAACTGCGAGGGACACAGAGAGGATGAATGGCGATACGCGTTTGTTATGATTGTTTCTGACGTTGGGAAACGTTGCGGGATGTCTCCGCGCATTCACCTCTTTGTCAAATTTATTGCAGTCATGAACAACTCTGTGTAACATCTCGCTGTATTGATTGATTATTTCGTGTTTCCGGGCGTGTAAGGAGAGGATAGGACAAGGAAGGAAGGAAGATCGTGTGGTCCGTGGCCTGTTTTATAGGGTACTGCTCCGGCATTCGCCTGGTGTTGATCGGAGAAACCACGGAAAACTACTGATCAGAGCAGCCGGCGCAGAATTCTCCTCCAGACAGCGACTGAATTCGACCGAGCTAAAAGCTACTGTCGAAAATCCTGCCGCCGTGGGAGTGTAACCTAGGGCCTCCCGGTGAGAGGCGCTGCAGTGACATCAGTTGATGCACTGAGCTACCGCTCCCGGTCCGGGTGCGCGAGAAGTAGTTGAAAACCACTTGTGCAGTTGTCGAATCACCAAGAGCAGAGCCCAGAAACGCCGTTCGTATTCATCGCCCTCAGATGACTTATCATTTATTTATTTTTTTACGTCAAGAAAAAACGGTTAAAACTGTGTATGACGTGCTATGGGGAGAAGTGAATTCTATGCACGTTTTCAAAATTCTGTGATCCCTCTTATACTACTTGAATTTTGAATTTAAAAAAAAATCATGTGTAATTCATCATGTATTTATCACTCATCGTGTAGAAACTTGCCCTCTCGTATCGCTCGCCAGCTGAACTCGTACTGTTCCCTCCCGCAGTGGGGGCCCGTTGTTACCCTCTACGGGCTGAAGGCTCGATGACTGGCGCCGGTGTAGGTTGGTGTCGGCGCTGCGAGCGCACCGGGAGGGGTGGCTCAGGGCATCATTTAATGTCACTGCGATGCCTCTGACCGGGAGGTCCTAGATTCGAGTCCCGACGGTAGGATTTTCGAAACTAGCTTGTCAACTAGGTCGCTGCCTGGAGGAGAATTCTAGAGGCCGGCTGCTCTGATCGGTAGGTTTCCGTATTTTCTCCAATCAACACCGGACGAATGCCGGAGCAGTACCCTAACGAACGGGCCAAGGACCGCACGCGATTTTTTCTTCCTCTTCCTTGTCCTATCCTCTCCCCTTACACACACACTTACACTAACATGCACTACACTACCACACATGTAGGGAGGACGGTCGGGAGCTTAGAGCTTGTCCCGGCTGGGGCGGTGCCCCTCTGGTGGGAGATACCTGATTGGGGAAAACCCCGCTAGCCGACGATAGGTCCCCATCCAGCGGGGATAGAACACCGCCACCTCCCGAGGAAAACACACACTACACTTACGGGACTAATGACCTCCGTAGTTGACGCCCCCGGAATCACTAACAATCAACCATTAAGACGAGTGATAAATATTTAAGACAACGACGACTCAGCAATGCCTGAAAGAGCCAACGAACGATTTCCGGAACTTTTTTCCTATCCGAAGGCTTTCCTGATCTGCGAGTCAGGTCCGTACCCTAAGTTGTGATCATTGCTTGACGGGAATACGCTCCTGAAAGGGGTCTTGTGGTTTGACCAGAGCTCGAGTACTTTCTAGAGCGAAAGTTTTCATGTAGTGGAGTGTAATTAGAATGTACTTCAAAGAGATGTGATTTCACGTATATCGTTCTGAGCAAAATTTTCCCCCCGTTATGTTCTGAAAATAGTTTTTAACAGCAATGAGTTTTCTCTATATTTAGGAAACGCATTCCTGTGATGTGACTGTGTTGTAACAATTGATTTACACACTTTCAGCTCATTCTTTCTTGCATGACGTTTCAAGACTGGGAAACGCGCAGCATTGTATATGTCTAGAGAAACATCGAATTCATGCTTGTGAGAATCTAGGAACTTGGTAAGCCGATTGTCTACGCTGAAGTTCGAATAACTTTGTCAGAATTAAAACGAAATTCCTTTTTGGTGCTTCACAATCTGCATAGGATATTGCCCTCTGTAATGCTCTTGTCGTTGTAGTTGCTCTCAGGCCACGAAGCTGTTACTGATATTCCCAAATTAGTCAAGCAGTGCGCTCGTCTTGATGAATGAGAAAGCCAGAGTTGAAAGTCAACTTTGATAGATACAGTACAACTTTCTGGTGTCTCAAGAAAATGTAGAAAGTTTTGTCGGAGTGCGTTGCTTTTCAGATGAAATTTCGTTGTCGCTTCAGCTCATTTATTGATAATTCACGTTTTGAGAATTATTCTATTAATGACTATTTTAATTGAAATTACTTTGTTAATGCGGTGTCGTAAAATTGGTTATAATCGTGCTTTTGTATCATTAGCGAAAAAGGTTACATTCGAAGTAAATAGGATTAAAACTGTGAGAAATGCAAAACCACGTTACATGTTGATTTGAGTCGTGTAAAAGAAACATGAAATTGTCCCTGGAAAAGTTTGAGGCATCGCGAAGAGATAAAATACGTTCTTTGATAAACATTAGTTGATATGTTGTGAATGTTCTGTGAATGGAGATGGCAATGAATTTAAAAATCCTAATTTATGGTTTTCGGAATACATTGAAAATATACGAATAATTGGAGGTTTAAATACGATTTTTAATTGGAAGGTTTCAATACGAGGTCGATAAAAAATAGAAGTTGAATGAGAGGAAAACAAGAGATTTTCTGCTTTGAAAGTAGGAAACCATAAACCGTAACAATAAACATTAAGAGAGTGTGGCAAGGGACATTCCATGATTTTTAATCTTTGCTGATATGAGAGATACTGGGCGTTGAAATTTGCAAGTATTGTCATATTTAATTAAATCATTAGTAATTTTATTTTGCCTTCAATTGAATCACTTGTAATTAATAACATTTTCAAGGATAACAATATAAAAAACTGATTCAGTGTGGCAATATTTTAAAAAGGAAATAACTGAAGTTTAGAAAAAATAACTTTGCCAACTTTTCTTATAAACACGCTTCTTTGTCAAAACTTCAAATGTATCTGGTCGACAAAGGTGGCTAGTTTTCTTAGAAAAATAACAAAATATTAGATATTATGTAATAATAAAATAAAAAGAAAGTTTTTTTGGGGGTTAACAGAGTTACATCAGTAGATTGAATATAATGCTTGTGATTTCTTCCGTTGTATATGAATATTTTTTCATAATAATCATTACATTTCCAATTGTATTTTCGCATTACGTGTTGAGTATTAATAAATATGTATTTCAAAATTAATATTTCATTACATAATCCTGTATTAAAAGAGGCGATTACAAGACTGGACAAGAAACCACATAAAAAGCAGAACATTACGTGAATTTTATTAGTTTGGAAATGGGATTAGTAAACTTGATATCAACAAAATCCGTTGTAGCTGGTTAAATGAAGCGCACCCGGACAAGTGGGATATTGTGAGGGGAAGATCACCGCCATCTCCCGAGAAAAAACATGCACTACACTAACGGGACTAATGACCGAAGGAGTTGACGCGCCCGAAAACACGCAAAATCAATCAATCAATCTGTTGCTCCCATGCTTTCTTCTCTCCAATCCATTTGGAAAATTCTGTGCTCTGTCACGTGCGTGACTTCTATGTTACCTCTGATTGGTTCGATCATCAAAATTTTCTCTTGACTTTTCGAATACCGTACATGCCAAGTTCATTCCAATCTAATCATACATTCAGTGTGTTTTAATGTGAACAACGTGTTCACCTCAGTTATGTCATGCCAACAGCTGTTTTGCCATTCAGCTGATTCAAGGGTTCTCCGCTTTCAGTCACGTTCCAAAGACAATTAACATTCTAATCAGTCAGCATTTAATCAACCTTAGTAATTTATGTAATTATTCATTCAATTTTAATTATATTAAGTCAAATGAACTTTATATCTTTCTATCCCTCCACGATAGCTCCCTTCTGGTAGAGCGCCTGTTCCGCTTATAATAGACAAGTGGTCCTCCGAAGCAATACTGACATGAGGTGTAGTGTAGGTGAAGTGTAGTGTAGTAGAGGTGGAGTAGTGAAGTGGTGAAGTAAAAAAACCCATAACAAATCTAGTCATCTGCTTACTCCTCAATTTAAAGAAATATATTGTAATGTGTCGTTGAGTAGCCACTACAGAAAAGGGTTTATCGTCACACATGGAGTACATTGATATAATTGTGAATGACAGGGCTCACACGTTAAATTTGTTTAGTGAATGCCAAGCGTGCATCTTACCTTACCATCCTGCTCCGGCATTGAGAACCTTAGGGTTTGGGTGCTCTGGATGGAAGGAATTCATTAATTCTACTCGCTACTTTAATAATACACAAAGATGCAATTTTATACGTTGTAACCCGTCTTAAGTGGCGGGAACAGGTTTATTGACAAATAGAAAGCTCTTAAGCACAATTTTAAAGTACATTTTCCTTAATAATCTCCAGCCCAGAATTGTTGTTTAACTTGATTGAAGATGGGCAAATGCACAGAAATAATGGTGGCGATGATCGTATTAACTCACTTCGGCGGGATTGCTCGCCCGCGGGCCATTACCGGTCAATTCCGGTGGGGGCGTTCGGTGGCGTTCCGACGAAGCACGGTTGAAGTGGATTCGTACACAGCAGGAATGGATCTCGCATGCCCCGGAAATCAGCCGTCCGCGACCATGCTCGAAACGATGAATAACGATGCCTATACACGAGACGAAGCCGTCACACGCCACCTCGTCTGCGTTCGCTCACCTTTTTAATTGGTTTTAGGGTGTCGGTCCGACTGATACACCTCACGGAATCAATTCCATTTGAGTGATGGGTGGATAGTGGGATTGCTTAGGCCAGCAGGTACTGGTCAGTCATACGCCAGTAGCTAGTTGACTTCCCCATCAGTTGCGTTCGTCAAGTCTTATAAAGTCCTCTCTCTAGCTCATCGTATCCAGTCTGGTTTGGTTTTTTTTTTCGTGTTTCCGGGCGCGTCAACTGCTTTGGTCATTAGTCCCGTTAGTGTAGTGCATGTTTGTTTCTCGGGAGATGGCGGTGGTCTTCCCCAGCTGGATGGCGAGATCCGGCGCCGACCTACCGTCGGCAAGTGGGGTTTTCCCCTAACTAGGACTACCGGGGCACCGTCTCAGCCGGGCCAAGCTCTAAGCTCCCGACCGGTCTCCCGGAATATGTGGTAGTAGAGGCGCTGTCGTATCCAGTCTGTCTCTTACTGTTTCTTCTACTACGTTCTCAGAACAAGTGTCATCTCAAGTACTCTCTATCAAGTTCTCTGCTCAAGTCACTAGCTCAGTCCCCTCTCTCACGTTCCTAGCTCGTGTCCTTCTAAATTCTCTGTTGCTCCATGCTTTCTTCTTCCCCCCCATTTGGAAATTTCTGTGCTCTGCCACGTGCGTGACTTCTGTGTTACCTTTGATTGGTACGATATTTGGGTCATCGTTTTGGAACCTACCAGTAATCTTTACCTTCGATTGGCTCTAGGCAATCCCTCACCTTGGCAACCTGCTTTGCTATGTTTGTAATTGGTCGCCTTTGTGCGACCATGGTCACATGGCGATCTTGAAGAAAGCAAGGCAGCGCCCGCTGTCTGCAATCGGCTGATTATTTTATGGTGCGCTCGTTGGGGATTAACATAAGAAGTGCCAGCGACTTCCCCAATGTGACTGTACCAATAGGACGATCGCCGGGGACAAAGATGGTTGGTGAAAGGAGTGTAACGAAATTTGCGTGGTCAGACGGAAGAGCAGGCCTAATGACCTGAGTCTCGCCACGTAAAATAAGGCACATTCAATTCAAAGAATGAGGTGGGGTGGTGGCAGGGCACCTCCCGTCTTGAGAAAGCATCTCGTGGAGGAGGCCCGGGGGAGTCTATCCGGGGAGCAAAATGGCGTCTCAGAGCGGTCAGTCGCGTGATGCGACTCGTCGCAATATAGAAAAAGGTAAATTTAATTCCATATTCACAGACTATGCGGGTTTTTTAGCTCAGTTGGAAACACATTGGTTTAGTGGTGAGTTATAGTGCACATTTACATAATTGAAATGATTGAAGGCGTTGTATTGTCAAAATAATTTATTTCAATAGAGCTTTCGATGTTTAGCCATCATCATCAGTTTCCTGATACAAGAAAAGTATAAACAAAATTAGAATTCCTTAGAATTAGAATTAGAAAGAAGAAAAATTTCTTTCTTTCTTTGATTCTTTCCATTCAATTTCTTAAGATGATTTAAAGTATGTAACTATGTTAATTATAATTTGATTTATTATATTTTTCTTGTATCAGAAAACTGATGATGATGGCTAAGCCATCGAAAATTGCTCTTATTGAAGTAAATAGTATTGTTGACAATGACAACGCCTTCAATCATTTCAATCAGTTGGAAACAGTTATTCAGTAATAGTTATCCTTGTTCTCTCGCAATATTCGATTTCTTCACGAAGGGCACTTATAGGTTAAAGCCAAAGTCTGTAGCTCATTTGCCTGTGCAAACAGTCATTATTGCACGGGATAGAATACTTTTTCATAATTTTGTCAATAAACGCTCGTGCCTACCTGTAAGCACAATTGACCTGAATGCAGTATTAGGGCTCAAGAAAACTTGCACAACATACACTTCTTCCGATAGTACGTCACACACAGTTTTTATCTGTTTAAATAAATAAATAAACTATCATATTGTGCTTTCTGCAGTCTCTGGAAAAGCACTTGCTGCATGTTCGACTTCGGTAAAACGTTATTTGAAGAGTGACATTGCAAGATAATGATGATGGTCCCAGTACTGCAAGAAAAAGTTTTTGGACAATAGAATTTAAAGAGATTTGATGGTCGTTTTCATTATCCAAGAATAAAGACCACAAATCCATCCAGATAGTTGTTCCTTGTGATGTTCGCACCATCGCCCTAACCTATTAATTTTGAAAATGATAGTAGTTGACGATTAAGTAGCGCAATTGGTTTGAGTGAGCACCACTTCATAGGAGTCCTCCAGTAGAGAGTATCAAATGCACATTTCGTGGAGTATTAATTAATAGTAGTAAGCTCTGCTTTATTCACCTAGGTGTTACGTTTTAGTGCATGAATTTACTTTAACCTTTCAATAGCTGATAATTTATTGATGTGTTCACAGGAAAACATTTTTAAAATTTTAAAAATAATTATTATATTTTACGTACGGAGCAAAGGGTTGGAACTAGTTATGCTTCACAATGTTTTACTTTATTATGTATTGCTGGGTTATTCCAGTATGCTGTAGTACAGGGCCAATTTACCTACACGCAAAATAACCAGTTGGTTTGGGTTCCCTCATTCTTGGAGGACCCGCGCCCCCCAAAATATCAGAATATATTCGAAAACAATGTAAAAATATTTGTGAATCTGAAAAATAATTGTAAAATCTGATTCCATTTGTACAATAATAAATACATTTTCAATTGAGTTTATACAAAATATATTCCACTATAGTGTTGTCTTTTTAGTAAATCTGCAGGAATTTGTTCGGAGGGGAGACCAGCTAGCTTTGGTGCTTTTGGAGCTCTTCTGAGCCTAAGTCCGTCCTTGCAAGAACGTCGTTGACCCAGATCGTGTTTGTTAAAGGGTGAAGATGGCAAAACCGGACAGCTACCAAACAACATTCTTTCTATTAAATTATCAAAGAATTGGCCAGATTCGAATATCTCTCCTCAGAATTGAATTGCGTTTTCTCTTTTGTTCTGATTTGAGAGAAACATCGGACGCAAAGAAGACTTGTGTTGTTCGCAGTGCGGCGAAGCAATTGCAGCGGAAATTCCGCGAGCGCGCGCGGCTGCAGGTGATTTTTGTTATTTAAGGTCGCATCAACATCTAGGGAATTAGCGACCACTATTGGAGCTAACGTTATGGTAACTATGAAGATGAAACGAAATGGTGATGATTAAGGGGTGAAAGGACGAACACAAATACAACCGTGCCCGAGGCGGGACTCGAACCCGCGAACCTTCGGTCCAAGATCACTACGACAATACTGCCTTAGCGATCTCGGCCACCGAATCGGCGACTGCAGGTGTTGTGGGTTCCATTTACATTGTCCTTCGGAGTAATTCGTCTTTGCCAAACCCACGGTGGTTTTCGAAAGAACGCAATAAACAGAAACCTCCTCGTATGCTCTACGTGATACACGCGGTTCTGTATTCACTTCACATATCATACAGAAAACGGCGCAGAAAATGGGGGACTTGGATTTTGTATGAACACGAAACGAAGACTTTTTTGACCTGTGCAAGCTGTGTACAAGTTTACGTAACAAGTGCAAGTACGTAACAAGTAGGTCATGCTTTAAGTACAGGCAAACGGCTCGGCAGGGAGGATGTCTCGCTTTGTCGGTATTTAATGCATGGCGGAAATATGCGGGCTTCAAGAGGAAGTTTTTAAAACAATGTGAATGCTTATGTAAAAATGGTGAGAAAGATTGCCTTGACGTCGGCACTCGGCTCGTTACCCGTCTGCAGAGAACGAATTCAGAAACACCGCAATTCGGGAGGCATTAAAAAAAATTAAAAATTCATTTGTAGAAAAAAGGGAGGTTTTTGGATAGACGTTGTACAATTTTCCCAATTTTAATAAATTATAATTTTATAATTGGGAAATAAAATAGCCACTGAAACAAATTGAGGATTGGTAATTCTTAGAATTACAATGTACTAATAGTCTTTCTGGTAATGTCGAATTAATAGACTGAAAGTTCGATTCCGAGATAATTATAATAAATTTGTGATTCTTTTTTTGTTGCATTCAGTTGTAAGATGAAACATTTATAGCATTTTTAATGCAATTTGTAAATAATGTCTTATTGTCTTCATTTAAAGAGGTCTTTAAAAAATCATTATTTTAAACTATAACATTATATTATATATATATATATATATATATATATATATATATATATATATATATATATATATATTGGAAGGTTTTATCAAACTCCACGGTACCTAGGTATTCGTGATAAATATATAAAAGTTTTTTGTTCGTCATACAACATACACTCCTTGCCTGTTGCATGTGGACGCGTGATTCTATACAGAACCACGATTCCTGGAAGTTCTATTAATTAGAAACAATTATTAGATTGATGGCAACTTCTGTGAATTATCAGCCTTTTTCAGTAATATAAATGTAACATTTATTCTTATTATTTATACATGGCAGTTCTGTCAAATTTACGTGAATTTATTTTAACTTTAAACACCGTACGGGTTTGATTATAATCCGTAGGCTTACGTTCGTAATTATGTCTGTAATCTTGATTGGTGGACCGGGAGCGGTAGCTCAGTGCATTAAATGATGTCACTGCAGCGCCTCTGACCGGGAAGTCCTAGGTTCGAGTCCTGACGGCGGCAGGATTTTCAACACTAGCTTTTCAGCTAGGTCGAATTCAGTCGCTGTCTGGACTAGATCTAGACTGGTCTGGATTCTAGCGGCCGGTTGCTCTGATCGGTATTTTTCCGTGGTTTCTCCGATCAACACCAGGCGAATGCCGGAGCAATACCCTACCAAACGGGCCACGGACTGCGCGCGATCTGTCCTTCCCATTCCTTGTCCTATCCTCTCCCCTTACTCACACACACCTACACTAACATGCACTACACTACCAAATATCCCAGGAGACCGGTCGGGAGCTTAGAGCTTGTCCCGGCTGAGGCGGTGCCCCGCTGATAGATTCCTGGTGAGGGGGTAAACCCCATTTACCGACGGTAGGTCGGCGCCGGATCTCGCCATCCAGCGGGGGAAATCACCGCCAGCTCCCGAGAAAAAACATGCACAACAGTAACGGGACTCATGACGAAAGCAGTTGACGCGCCCGGAAACACGAAAAAATCAACCAAATCAATTGATTGGTGGCTTCTCGGCTGACTGGCAAAATGAAGTCCCCGGAGTCCTTGGGGAACCAATTTTCGTATCCTTTCCTAAATTAAAATGTTTCAGGGTATCCTCAACGGTTTCTATAATTGGACTTAATATTCCCACAACTTTAACACGCGGTCGCGACTTTCCCTATCTGTGTTTCGTATGAAACACCTACTCGCGACTGGCTATATTAATCTAATTATTGGAAAATTCTTCCATCTACGGAGCTACCCTGATGTATTTCTCCTAGAAACATGGAGTCTATTTAATTTCAACTTGCACCATTATATTAATCAAAATTCCCAATTACCTTTTAATATAACAATTTACACGCGATCAAGCTCTCAAACTTCCGACAAAACAATTCCCGGCTTACTAAAATCTACATAAAACTCAGCCTACGTTGAAAACTCTATCGCACTTCACCCATCGCTTAGGGGTGCTCACGACGAAGTTTTTCTAGAGAAAGAATTTGTGTGTCCTTCCTGATGATCACGACTATCCAACGCCCTCTTAACTTTTTCTGCATATCATGTGTTCGGGACCGTCTCCATTTGTATAACGATCATCTGTCATCAAGCATGGAATATTAATCCTTGTTGATGCGTTGTCCTAACAACGGTCTTCTTTGACTAAAAACGATGCTATATTCAAACGCTAAATGTTGATTTTTATCATTAAAAATTAATTCGCAGGTTCTTGGTTTATCACTATATATGGTACCTGCAACCGGGCCATCTGCCGAAAGCGAGGGGCACACCCTCCATACTAAATAACAACCCCAGTCACATGTGAAACATTACCTGTTTTCAGTTACATGTCAGAGACAGGGTGAGGGAAGAAGACAGTGGGTAATGAAGGGCAGAACAACGTGCCGCGCTATCTGCCTAATATATGTGTGTGTGTATATATATATATATATATATATATATATATATATATATAATATCGCGATCCATTCTGTAGGGATCCTTCAATGTCCTTAAAAGGCATACGATTGTTTTCGCGCACTGTTTTCCACAGCGAAGATGTTTTCTTCAGTCACTGCAGTCGCCGGACGCCCGCTTCTCTCCTCGTCTTTCGACAAAGTTCTGCCTCTTCTGAATTCTTGAAACCACCGAAAAATTGTCGCACGGGAAGGCACAAGGTCCCCAAAGACCCGCTGCAAGCGATCAAGGCTTTCAGATTTGTTTAAACCACTTTTAAAGTCATAAAGAATCATTGCACGAATGTGATCTCTTGTCGGCCCCATTCTGACAACTGAACGCCCCGTCAACAAAAATAATCAAGGTAGGTTTCTTAGCAACAGCTATAAGCCTACTTGCACGCAATACTCAGAAAGGACACTGCTATCGACTCACATTCTTGGAAAGGTAATAATGGACCGCTACATAGTATACCTGAAAACTTTCGTAGCGACCTCCGTATATGTATGTATGTGTGTGTGTGTGTGTGTTGTGTGTGTATATATATATATATATATATATATATATATATATATATATGAACAAATCTTTAATTTTTATTTGTGTATATAAAATGTGGGTGGCGTCTAAGATCACCCCTTCCTTCTAAAATGTTTGTGTGGATGCGCGCCTGGCCTTGAGAACGTCCTTTCGGAACGCGCAGATGGTTTTCGCGCGCGCGCATATAACAGGCCGGGTGCCTCCGCGGCTCTTTATAGCCGAGGAGTTATTGCCTTTGTGTTTGTGGCAAGGGCGTGCTCGGGCATTTCTTAATCATCTCCGCCCGACAGTGATGGCCCGCCGGTGGGGGCGGAATTGATTTTGTGTGGGCTGGAACAAAGGGTTCGCGCGGGGTCGCTCCGGCCAGAGATCTTCCGCGAGGATAAAGGTGTGACTTGGAAGCGCCGGTCTTCGGGCGGTGATGAGCGAACCGCAGACGGACGTTACGGGTTGTTAATGGTTTTCTTACTTCTTTTTGAATTTACAATGCATCCATTGACGCGGGTGATATTTTGTGAAAATGACTTCCGTGAGGAGGTGAATAAAAAGGTTTATTATCGGCAGGGTACGTGACTTTTCTTGGCATTCGCCTGATGACTTTTAGGGGGTATTGATCGAGTTGAGTTAGGACAACTCATTTTTGGCTTTGCAAAGCAATCCTAATAATTCATAACAATAATTGCGGTATTGTAATATGAAAATAATTATACAACGTTTTAGAGTGCAAAGAAAATTGTGCCAGTCGCTCTTCCAGACTTGAAGGTTCATTCCATTGAAGGAACGTGTGAAGTATCAGACATGTATCAACAAGTAGTGCTAAATAAATGAAGCGAAAGCGCATTTTCGCCTCGTTGTTACATCAGAAGCAATCAGCAATGCAATAGAAAATCCCTTCCCGCTAGTTCACCAAATCGGCAGCATCCCCAATCCGAGAGACTACCCGCTTGCGTGCACTGCACTCGGTTATAACCAAGAACAGCGGCGGTTAATACCACCGCGGTGGCGCGGGGCGCAATACACGCAGCAGAGCAGTGTGTGGGCGGGGAGGCGTGGGGCGTGGCGGGGCGGGGGCGTGGCGGGGACTTACGCGCCACATCGCGCGCGCAGGGCCGGGCACGTGCCGTCTAATGAAACGGCCGGCGGTGCTAGCGGTGAATGGACGCCGTTGTCGCGCGACGTAAGGCCACTTGGCCCCCGCGACATCGCTCGCCCGCCCCGCCCCGCCCCGCCCCGCCCCCGCGCGCGTGTGCGGTCCGCTCCCGCTGTATAATTGAGTGCGGGCGAACGGACGGGCACGCCGGGCCATGCCCGTGCGCGTTAAGTCCGACAGCAGGGAGACCGGGAGCGGTTGCTCAGTGCATCAACTGATGTCACTGCAGCGCCTCTGACCGGGAGTCCTAGGTTCGAGTCCTGGCGGTGGCAGGATTTTCGACACTAGCTTTTCAGTTAGCTCGAATTCAGTCGCTGTCTGGAGGAGAATTCTAGCGGCCGGCTGCTCTGATCGGTAGTTTTCCGTGGTTTCTCCGATCAACACCAGGCGAATGCCAGAGCAGTATCTTAACAAATGGACCGCGCGTGATCTGTCCTATCCTCTTCCCTTACACACACACTTACACTAACATGCACTACATTACCACATTATTTACCTCTATATTAAACTGATTTGGTACTGCCTCTCTCGATATCTGAGTGTGGTGAGTGTGGTGAATTTTGTTTTAAAACCCGAACTGAAGTAGGCATTAAATACGTTTGCTTTTTCCCGATCATCTATTAGCACGTGTTCTTGGTATCTCTAACGATAGGAACTTCTTCCTATTTCCTCTTTTTCTGCGAACATATTTGTAAAACCCCGACCAATTATTTCCCTCCCTGTCGATAATATGCTTTAAAAATGTCTCCTGCACAATTTTCTTTTCAGCCATTATTCTTTCGTAGAATTACAAAAATGCATCTTATGAGTTTTGCTATGATGTCTGTTACTAGAAGTCTTTCTAGTTTTTCTAGAAGACCTTTATGGGATCCGTTTCTAGATAAACCTTTTGGGGTTCCCTTTCATAAAAAAAATTCTCTTAAAAAGAGGCAAAAATTCAGGTTCAGCCTTTAATGAGTAATATAAAAACACTCTCACAATGTTAGGTAAAGTTATATTTTTTATTAAGAGAAGGCAGATGTGAATACCGGTATCATGTGTTAAGGAAACCATGTCTTGCTACCAGGTCTCCGAACGCTGCGTTTGCAAAGCTTTACGGACTTACGTTTCGTAATCTGGCCATTGTTTTTCCAACAGAGCAGAGAATAGCTTTCGAGAACAGAAGTATCATACTAGTAGAAAAATAAGACATTGAAAATTCTGTTAAATGAGAGAAGGAAGTACATTTTATGAAATATTTTCGTGACATTTACTGTATATATTAATTTGAAGTTTCTGAAATTCTTTAAACCAGTCTACCAAAAATATAGGAATAGTCAGTAACACGCATATTTGCTGTGACTCGGTGTCGCAGAGGTTTGAAGCAGCAATCTACTTTTGCGGAGTCGAAAGCTATGCTTTACAGTCGCGTCTAAACTCCATGGTTTCAACCTCGGTCGGCTTTTCATTCCACCCCTTATCTCACCTGATGAATATCCCATAACCAAAGATTCATCTTGCATGATCATTCACCCGTCATAGTCATCCTGCCATGGTGATTTGCCACTGTGTAGGGCAGTGGAAAATTAAATTGGTCAGTTGCTCAGGCAAAGGCAGGTAATGAACACGTCTCCTTCCTCGTGTACGCTCGACTATTGAGTAGGTTATCATCATTACGCACATTACTCCCACGGTATTACTTTTGTACAATATTCCCTGTGAACCGGCTGAAATAGTTCAGTGCAACAATTTTTGTCACTGCATCATTTCTGACCAGAAGATTCTAGGGTTCTGTCATTATGTGCATAACTGTCGATTTTAGCCGTAGCGTGGTTGAGAATTCTAGCAGTCGACCGGGAGCGGTAGTAGTGCATCAAATGATGTCACTGCAGCCCTCTGACCGGGTGGTTCTAGGTTCGAGTCCTACGGCGGCAGGATTTTCGAGACGGTAGTTTTCCGTGGTTTCTCCGACAACATCAGGTGAATGCGGAGCAGTACCTAACAAACGGGCCACGGACCGCGCGCGATCTTTCCTTCATCTTCCTTGTCCTATCCTCTCCCTTTCCACACACTAACATGCACTACACTACCACACATACCGGGAGACCAGTCAGGATCTTAGAGCTTGTCCCGGCTGGGGTGGTGCCCCGCTGGTGGGAGAGTCCTGGTTAGGGGAAACCCCACTAGCCGACGGTAGGTCGGCGCCGGATCTCGCCATAGAGCGGGGTAAGATCACCGCCATCATCCGAGAAAAAATGCACTACACTTACGGGACTAGTGACCAAAGCAGTTGACGCGCCCGGAAACACGAAAAAATCAATCAATCAATCTAGCAGTCGGGTGCTCTAATTGCCGGTTTTTCGTACTTTCTCGTATGAATACCAGGCGAATACCAGATCGGTTCCCTGGCCATGAACCGTGCGCGATCTTTCCTTCCTCGCCTTCACACACGTTCCCTTACATGTTCCACAATACTACGAATATCGGGAGTTGACTTCAGCTCTGGCTCTCTCTCTGGAGGAGACGCTTGGATTTGGAAACCCGCAAGCCGGAGTTACATCGGCCCGGGGGAACACCGCCACCTCGCGGCTACAAGACGCACTAATGACCGCAGCAGTCGTCGAGCGCTGCCAGACGCACTCGTCAGTCGCTCGCAAACCCTGGGCGTCGACGCGGGGAAGCTCCGCCCTTGGACGGAGGCCGGGTTAAGGCCGGCCGCCGACGCGACGCGCCAACTCCTACGCGCCGCAGCGGCAACTCCTACAGCAACGCGCAACTCCCTTTCTGCGCGAATTGCTCGGTAATGCGGCAGAGCCCGCGGCTCAGAAGTGCCCAAACGGTTTGTGTCTCGCGAGAGTTGGAAGCGCTCGCGGCGCGGGGAGAACGCTCGTCCTGCGCGCTCTGACCGGAGGCACACCGCCGGGGAACTTGTCTGCCGGTGAGAAGGGCTCCCAACCGCTTGTGCTTATTGTTGGTTGTGCGCAACTCGTTAATGGGGCGCAGGGAAAAAAAAAGTGATCGAGTGTGTAAGAAGTATTCACCAGCTAAAATGAATGATTTTGCGTCTCATTTGTTGCACAAATAGGCGAATGTACTTTCCATGTGAACCACTTACCCTGAAAATAAGTTTCCATTGCTACTCATGAATTTTTCTTCAGACATGAATAGGAGTAATCTGTAGCAGGAAATTGATCACGAGATCGGTTATTAACGGTCGTGTTTTCTACAATGGTCAAGAGTAATCTGTGTAAATAAAATTGAACGGTCTGTCTATTATTTCAAAATAGGTTTTATAAGTAATTGGCATGATATAAAAACCAGTGGTGTGCGTATTTTGGATAGGGTAACCCGAGAAAAGAATTTAAAACTAACCGTATCTGAAACTTTGTTCAATTAGAGCACACAATTTGTTCATTTAAAATAAAAAGAAAACCAGATCCAGCAAAAGTAATAGTGTACAGGTACTTCAAGTGCTGGTTACAAGGTGAAGGTTAGAAAACGTTGACTAAAATTCATGACCTAGCAAAATGTAAATGTATATTCTCATACTCTAACAAGAGCACTCTCACCCTATTATTTTCAAAAGTTTCTTAAGCAAAATCTATAATTAAAAAAACATAAGGAAGAGAAAATAAATTTACAGACTCGTAACGAAAAACAATTGAAACTTTTCTCTAGGGGGTAAGAAAGGGGGCTAGGAGTAATTTCTAATGTAAATACAAAACCTCATGTAAAAAATAAGGTTTCTCTTGTTCTGATTCACGTGTACAAAATGCATTAAGTAGGAAAAAACTGTAGATTTGAGTGGAAAACAATCTAACTTTCTTCTTTATTCGCTAGTAAAAACTAATTTCAAACAAAAAGCAGCTTAAGTTATGCTCAACAAAATAATGTCTCACAGTAAAAATCTCATTGAAATCGGTTTACCCAACGTTTACGTCGGTCAGACAGAAAGGCAAAAATCATAAAAACAATTGAATTGCTATTTATATCTTCTAAATAAGAATATTAAATTATAAAAGGCTGTTTCCTTAGCATGCCAGTAGTATTTTCCAGAATCGCCAGCAGGAGTTTGCACGAGGAAGCATTTAAAAAGTGTATCATTAGGTGGTGATAAAAAGGATCTGCAGCAACGCTTTATTAACCACTGCTGTATCTTTAGCATTTTGCATAAAGTCCTTTTTTGAAAAATATAGATTTCGCAGCGCATGCACATCATGAGCAATGAATTCCAACCAAATTAAGATTTGGGTAAAATATATTTTACAAAGGAGTTATTACCTGATGTTTGAACTCGTTTGAATGAAGTAACAAAATTATACCTTTTGGTACAGAAATTGGGCTGATCTATAACTAAAAGATTGGAATGCTAAGCAATTTTTAGGTGGAAAGCAACTGGTAAATATTCATATGCATAATTTTATTACAGTTTTTTTAAGTGTTGGTGAAATTAATTATTTTGGAATAAAAATCTTTTGTATACATTATTAGTCTTAAATAACATTAGTTAATGTTTCTTTGTTTTCAGTTTGCTTTGAACATTACTGTTAACGTGTTATTTTCCTGTTCGATACTTGTTTTCGAAATTTATTGTCGCTTATGTAGGCAAACGCTGCTAGATTACGAAGCTAAAGTTGATCATACTTTGCAAGTGTTTATATGCAGCTTGTCAGCCGAGCCTAATGACGGAATTCCAGATACCTCACTGTTATTGGCTGGCGTATTGTCTCTCCGCTGTGTTTGACCTGGGAGGGGCGCATTTCTCTATCCACCGGCAACGTCATAAACCTCGATTTGTTTTCATTGGCGTGCATTGTGCATCCATTGGCGCGAGTTGCGCCAACGAGTGGCTGGTATTGTATCTGGTTTAGGGGGTGTGTCCCCTCGTGCCCCTTCATACTGCACTCAAATTGTGATGCGCTCTGCATACGTTACGACGGGTTTCGCCAGACATATGGTCTTTGTACATCATGAGACTGTGTCCTCAGTGGAGGAGAGGTATTTGTTTTGCGAGCACAACCATTTAATTCTGTAAGAGAGCTAAGTTTGTTTGTAAGTAAGTAAGAGAGCTAAGTTTGTTGTTGAGTAAGTTTGTAAGAGAGCGCGGTAATGTGTTCATTTTAAATATTTGAAAGAGAGAAATCTGTATGAAAAAAACTCATATTGTATTGTAATGTATATAGAATTAGGGTAATTAATACCCTAAGACCTTGATGCGTCCTTACAAATTTCTGTTTTTACAAATCTCTGTCTGTCTGTCTTCTCTCTTCTCTCTCTCTCTCTCTCTCTCTCTCTTTCTCTCTCTCTCTCTCTCTCTCTCTTTCTTTATTTCTTTTGAATTATGAGAGATCGCGAATCCACAACTATCGTACGAGCATGGTAGGGCTAAAGAAAATTGTTCAAGTTTTTATTGCAGAAGCAAAGCCAGTCACGAAGCGATGCCAGGTAACCGACAAGACCTCACGCACGTACGCTCGCTCGCTCAGCTTCGATTGCATGCCGGCGCAAACTGCGTTATTTGAATATTTTCTCATTGTGTTCATGAACGCCCTTTTGTTATTTTCAGATCTTAGACGTCCGCATTCCAGATTTGCCGAGCCGTGGTGCGTAGGTATGTAATATTTCTTTCACACAAATTAAAAATAATGTATATTCATAATGGAGTATAGTTTACTTACCTCTGCCGTTTTAACGTATTGTATAACACAACACTATTTTAAACGTTTTCGTAATTAAAGCATTGGTGTCGTGGGATAATGATATATTTACAATTACTTTGAAGTATGGCAGAGTGGCAACTCTCGAATAAGAAGAAAATTTTGTTTTTTCAAAACGTTTATTTTTTAAAGTGCATCATTTATCATTACACGACGCTAAGAAGAGTTTGGGATTCGTAAAAACCTTATTTCTTTGCTAAAGCTGTCAGTTCTTATATTTATAGTATTTTTTATTTCACTCAAAATTCTTAATTTATGTTAAAAACAGGAAGCACAGAAAACAAATTTAAATTTAATATGGGCCCGCAAAATGTTGAATTTTTAGTCTGCAATTGAACCTATTTGCATGTTTGAGAACAATGAGTAACCTAAGAATTCCCATCATGCAAAACTATGGGCAGAAGGCATTTAAAACTTCAACCTGTAGCCCCCACGTGTTTCTGATTTTTAAAATGTTTTGTTTTAGTTTCTAGCTTGTTTTTATAGAATGTCAGTTATGATTTTGATTGACATAAAATATCTCTTTTATCGAAACAACATTCGCCATAGTGTAAAAAAACCAATAGTGTTCACACGTATTCGAGACGACAAAAAAATGTTTCTTTCATCTTTTTTGGAAATATTAAATAAATTTGATATAAAAAGTTTCATTATTACTATTGCAAAACATTGTACAATTCGCATCAAGGTCTAAGAAAATATAAGGACACTTACATCAGATCTTGATGTAAGCATTGACGTCTCCTTACCCGAGTCTTTCACAGTTCACGAGATCGCACAGACGCTCAGAAGAACTGACGCATTTCAGCCAATGCTTTTCTGGTACATAAACCCCACGCTCAGTTCATGTTCGCTCTCAAAGCATAATGGAACGAGGCAGCTCTTCTGTGAGGATTATGATCAAAATGCTCATTGTGTGCAGTTGGGGAGAAAGTCTGCCTGATGGTACGCACATATAGCTGCGAAATTTTATCACGAAGGAAAGCGTTTTGTTCTGGTAATGCCGACGTACGCAAATGAACGATGTACTTGAGGGATTGTGCGAAATCCATCATCGTCGTAATTTACAATTTTCGTCTACATCTTCGTGTAATAATCACGTTCTCTGAGGGTTGCCAGAACCTCGTGAGAAGGGGAAGAGTGGGAAAGGTAGAGAGAGAAAACTGTGGAGAGGGAGAGAGGGGAAAGAAAGACGAAATGCTTTTCGTTTTGTTTAAACCAGAGAGAGCCGTTGGGTTCTAATAGCCCCGCTGGTATACCATAAGTTCTCATGTTCTCGTGCTTCGAGGTTGTCAAGATGCTTTTATACATGCTGCTGTGTAGCTTCCAGAACATGCAGTTGCGAGAATATGGTGAAGTAGGTGCTCTGGAAGATAGTAGGAGTCAGTATGCTACATGAACTGGATCTGTTTTTTGCAGAAAAATTGTGAAAAGAGATTTTTACCAAGTACACAAAAAAACGTAGTTTGGGAAGAAGTATGTAACTGTTTTTCTACGAGTTCCCTAGAGTTTTTTTGACGCTTCATTTTTTGTACGGAAAAAATTTCGGATGACAATAACCAATGAATCTATTAAGAGTTAATCTAATGAAACAGCTTTTAATGGCAATAATGTCTCTTGCTGAATTCAACAGATATTCTTTCTTAAGTAAGTATTTTGTTGAAATTGATGTTTCAGTAGGTTATATTGAAACTTTAAAAATATTAGTCCTCTCTAATATAACCGCCTTGTCCTCCGATAAGCACATCAAAATGCACAATGAACGTTTGAAAATGCGTGACTTTTATTGATGACAAAGAATGGCACCGAATTTAACTTTCATGCATTGCACAGAAATAAGAACAACCGGATTGTCTAGCTCAAAAGAAACTATTGGTACAACACCAGAAAGTATTTGCAATATTTCTAACTTTTGAAATTTTAAGAAATTCAGAGAGTACACCGAAAGTGAGACTTGAGTGTTTTTAATCGTCCTTGGTCTACTTTCGAAAAAAATAAAGAATAAATTGGCATCGTTTTTCCGTTAAAAAAAAAAATTCCATTAATTTCAAGGAAAATTACCAGAAAACTATTATTATTGCCCATGATCTTATTTACAGGTCTATTTTATTCAGAACAGATTTAATTTAAGAAAAAATCAATATTTTACTGTGAATGTTGTACTTTTGCCGCGTTAAGTTTTCACGTTCACGTCTTTACGTACGTTAGAAGCGAAAACATTGCAATCGTGCGCTGCAAAACGGCGAATTTTCGGCACAAGAACATTGCCGGGCATTAAATTTAGTTTTCTTTAACAGTGAGTGAAATTTCCATACAGTCCGCATTGTATATTCAAAAATTTTAATGTGTGTTGGACAAATTGAATTAAACAATATTTTTCTAAATCATTTATTTTAAGAACTAACTTGACGCGTTAAATGAGCTTATAATTAGGGTTCTGTGCATCAAAAATTGACACAAGAGGTGTTATTCAACTCATGCTTTTAGTCGTCATAAAATACAAAAATCGGCTGATACTTAAGGTTTTCGGAAAATAGAAAATATGACTTATCAGAATGTGATGATGTTGTATCTTTATGTTAAAGTTAGCCTAAGATTAAGACCAATAATTACTTGCTCGGATAAAATGTAAAGTAAGAAATAAAAAAAGGTAAAAATAAATCGTAAAATAAAAATGAATTTTAAAATGTAGTTTAGAATGACCTGTACAAACTACTGCAATCCTCAAGGGATTTCCCTGAATGGAGTGGCTGGCAGAACATTGGTGTGCGGCAAGCTTCATATCGAATAAATAAATCTGTGTTTAACCAGCGAGGTTTTTCTTGGGGGAGCTGGGTTTCCAGCTTGATCGGCGACGCGGAAGCCGATGAACGCACTTTCCAGAACAGTTCTTCTCCAGAGCAAGTGCACTGGCGCGGTGCAAATCGCTGCTACAACGCCCCGTCCTCTCGGTGTCTGCTTTTGTCCGTCCCGCGGGGGTCTTTGCGCCCCGAATATTCCTTCTTTCAGAGCACCTCAGATGAATGGCCTCGCCGTTGTACTCAAATACGTTGTTGTTATTATTACTATTACTATTATTATTATTATTATTATATTATTTGTACAACGCCCCGTCCTCTCGGTGTCTGCTTTTGTTCGATTATTTTTTTTCTCGGGGTTTCTCACCCGGGGTTCATGGTTTGAGGGGCCTCTAGGCATACCACATTCCTACCTTTGCATATGGAGGACTGTGCGAACAATCCGGCAGGTTTCAAGAATGACTGACTTTTGAGCTTTGGGGATAATTTTGTGAGGAGGAAGACCTACTTTTTCTAAATAATACTTTAGATTTTTGTTAACCAGATTTGTAGCTGTTATTACAATTGGTATAATTCTTCTTCTTCTTATTATTATTATTATTATTATTATTATTATTATTATTATTATTATTACTATTATTATTACAATTACTATTATTATTACTATTATATTTATTAGCGTATTGGCCATTCCCGACCACGTTACACATTCTCTCCGAAGGCCCAATCATATTCTATCCTAGAGAGAGACGTGTGTAATTATGGGGATCAGCTTTTTGGCTATATCCCTTCGTAAAGCGTATCCGTCGTTAAGTCTTCAATTATAAAGTATGAGGTGATAGAACAATGATGAGGCGCGAAGGAACAATCACAAATAAGCAGGACTCGAACCTGCAGCTTCCTCGGCGCCGACGACGGCTGCCGCAACCGCCTGCACCACCGGACCGGCAATGCATCATCATCATCATCATCATCATTATTATTATTATTATTATTATTATTATTATTATTATTATTAGGAAGAATAAGAAGTTATGGAATGTTTTTCTAATGCTTAACGGGGAGGAAAATGGCAAGGAGGAAAAAATTCAGAAGATGAATAAAGAATTAAGTTTCCCTTAAGATGTTTACTCCTCAACATGAAAGAAAACATCGCAATTATCGCCGGTTACTAATTCTCTATATTCTGGTCCGACCCAAGGACCTGTGAATCCTAGAGTGAATACCATATGGGCCGAAATGTCCCAATTACCCCTGGAGTAACCAAGATAACTTGATTTTGCATACTGCTCTGTCTCGCAATGAACCCTGAACTAGCATGCAGCAGGACTGTCCCGTTCGCAGAAGAACTGTCACATTTTCAACTACCGTTCAACTAGATCATCTGCACTCAAAGAGGAAACGAAACGGCAGTTTTCACGCCTGGTTCTCTGGCGTTCGTCAAAGGTACTAATTGGCACAAAATACTTCTAGTTCGACTCTGAGATTCTTCGGGCTCTACGTAGTATCCAAGCTCGCAACGCCCGAGATCTAAAAGGTTCATGCGGCTTCGCACGTTAAAAAACGCAGTCTGCATCTGCAAGCCCTACAGATCGGGAGAGGTGGCTCAGAGCATCAACTGATGTCACTGCATTCTCTGCCGGGAAGCCCTAGATCGAGTCCCGCGGTGGCAGGATTTCGACTAGCTGAGTCAATTCAACGCTGTTTGTAGGATTATTCTAGGGCCGGCTGTTCTGCTCTGTAGGTTTCCGTGGTTGCCTGACAACACTAGGCAAATGTCGGAGCAGAATCCGAACAAACGGTCCACGGATCGCGGGCAATCTGTCATTCACTTTCCCTGTCTTATGCTCAACCCTTACTAACACACTTTCATACACTTTACTACCACACGTGCCGAGAACTTAGAGCTTGTGCCGGCTAGGGCGGTACCACGCTGCTGGGAGATACATGATTCAGGAAAATTCCGCTGGAGGTCGGGCAGATCGGCGCCGGATCTCACCATCCAGCGGGGGGAAATCACCGCCACCTCACGAGGAAAGAACATGCACCACACTTACGGAACTAATGACCTTAGCAGTGGACGCGCCAGGATATTAATCCATCAGTCCTGAAGCAGTGCCTGACGCTCACTGTGCAAACCCGTCTCCCCACGTCTACATCAGCACTGGGGAATGATCATTTACGCTCAATCTGTTCACACCAACAATGATCTTTATATTTGTTTTGCGTATTTCTTTTAATAGAAACATTTGCTGTTTATTGAATTTTATTTCCTTTCACAAAGGTGGATTTGGGGCTTAAGAGGCCAGGCACTATTCAATTTTGAGGCACCCTTCTAAAAATCTTCCCTAGTGCCTCTAAACCTCTTTTTTCGCGCCCGGTTTTCTACTCTGGTAGACACTACCAGTGGTCCATACGTACCTCTAATGAGAACAAAGCTGCGTTACAAGGGAGGAAACCCTTCAATTTAAATGACAAAAACTGTACGGACACAAACAAAACGGACAAACAAACGGAAAACAAAACGGACCGAGCAATGCCATTTTCGAAAACTGAAGCATGGATAAGTATGCGCCCAGTGCCGATTACGCGACACTTCTCGCCATGCCTCCAAACATGTACCACTTTTAGCCCTGCAGAATCAATGTGTGAAGAGAGCAGTGAAAACACGCGTGAAGAAGTAGTGCGCAATTGCTCGATGGTTCCTGACTTTGCAGGAGGCGTCGGGAATTCACTCGTACGCAATACTTTGTCAGCGATTTTCAAATTCAATCTCTGCGTAATACCTCGCACAGAACGAAATGCCTTTTGTTTTCTCGAACGAAGAAAATGACTCTTTCTTCTGAAGCTTCTTCCTTTCTAAATTAGAAACTATTTATATATTTATACATTTTATTTACAGTGAGTCAGGACAAGGTTTCCGTAAAATATTTCTGACCTGGTATTCATTATTCTGAATAGTCAGAGACAAAAACACTCACAAAAAAAAAAAAAAAAACACCGTACTGTAAACACACAGTGCATTAGACGGCATTGCAGTTTTTAAACATCAAGAACACTTTGTGCGCAAACTGAAATTTGAGCTGCTTGCTAGAGCAAGAGGGAAGACAAATCTTAAACTGACGACAATGCGCAATTACTGTTGCAAAATATTACGTTACGAGGTACCCTGAGTAATGCATAGATATCGTCGTTTTGACTTAACTAAAGAACATTCACAAACAACCGTGCATCGCTATTAATCCGCCTTCTGGTACAGCATCATGTTGTTAAAGTAACTTCCTTTTGGTAAACTTGTATTCCATCAAATCTGTTTGTAAAAATTATTAAACGCTTTCGTGAAGGCACATTAATGACTCTTACAATTTTAATATGGTATAAGTATTATTCATCTGGAAATGTATAATGAACATTTTATTATCTTGGCACGAGACATATTTCCATTTCAAGCTTTTTGTAGCGGCCCGTGCGCCATGCTGTGCCTCGACTCTTTCCGCCGAGACACAGTGCGCGCTTGCTCACACCTCTCAGGGTAGGCACACCATGCCGCTGCTTTCCTTCGCGCCATATGCTGAGAAATGTGTGAGCGTAGAACAGTTGTATGATGGGTCCATGATTGACGCATGTGTGTTGTACGTAGGCCAGCGAGTTCTTTTGCTGCATGCACGCACGGAAGACTCTGATTTCCACATACATGGTAGGCGCGCAGGGCGTGGGTTTACTGTTTTGTTGAATTAACAAGCAAAGAAGTTGATTATTAATTGGGACGTTGTTATTTCTTTATTTTAAATTAGTACGCTTCGGATTGTTAGAATTATTTGATTTTTTATATTTAAATCTGATTTTACGTTGATATTATGACAGATACAGTGAATTAACCACCAAGTACACCGTTTTCTCGACCTAACCAAGGGGAAAAGAGACCAATTTTGGACAATAGGCGACCTTACTCATGGGTTGAGTACATCGTGCTGGCGAGAAAAAAATGCTAGAATATTCAATTATTCTTGGTATGATACACACAAATAGCTAACAGGTCATGAAGTTAAAACTAAACTTTTATGTTGGCATGTTTTTTATTGTTAATTAAAGAGAATTCTTGGAATAGGGATGAAAAATGTTTACATGAAAAATTTAACTAAAGCTTTACAAAAACGTGAAATGTCAAAAGATTACATTTGTAATTTAGTGAAACTGCAAAGGCTGAGAAAAAATGTGAATACGATTTCTGAATTATTGTCAGAGCTACTCAAACTCGCACCACTTTTGTAGAATCTGAATATCTGGATATCACGTCTGCGGATGCTTCGTGGAAGTAATGTGTAGGAATGTTATGAATATCAGTGAGACAATTGTTTTGAATAAATTGAATAAAATTACGCAAAGAAACTACAAAAAAATGGATTGAGGTGGGGCATGAGGCATACCTTCCCAGGTTCCGCCGCTGTTTAGTAGTTTGTTTTGCCTACTTTGAACATCTATTCAAGAACCGACACGGCCATTTATCAAAGGTATACCAGAGAAAAATATTTTTCAATTGATTTTAATGTCTACAAGACGAGTCTGTAAATGCCATACCGTTGGGATGTCTCGAACGTGAGAAATTCTTAAGTTTTCCAAGGGTGGACCGGTAGCGGTAGCTCAGTGCATCAACTGATGTCACTGCAGCACCTTCTGACCGGGAGGTCCTAGGTTCGAGTTCTGACGGCGGCAGAATTTTCGACACTAGCTTTTCAGGGAAAATTGGTTGTCGGGTTTCCCGTCTTTCTCCGATCAACACCAGGCGAATGCCGGAGCAGTACCTTACCAAACGGGCCACGGACCGCGCGCGATCTGTCCTTCCTCTTCTTTGTCCTATCCTCTCCCCTTACACACACACTTACACTAACATGCACTACACTACCACATATTTCGGGAGCTTAGAACTTGTTTCGGCTGGGGCGGTGCCCCGCTGGTGGGGGAGTCCTGGTTAGGAGAAACCCCACTAGCGGACGGTAGGTCGGGGCCGGATCTCGCCGTCCAGCGAGGGAAGATCACCGCCATCTCCAGAGAAAAAGCATGCACTACACTAACGGGACTAATGACCGAAGCAGTTGACGCGTCCGGAAACACGAAAAATCAATCAATC
Source organism: Teleogryllus oceanicus (assembly GCA_964035755.1). NCBI lineage: Eukaryota > Metazoa > Arthropoda > Insecta > Orthoptera > Gryllidae > Teleogryllus > Teleogryllus oceanicus. Next base: position 14,605,780 of record CAXIVR010000008.1, read on the forward strand.
AATCAATCAATCCAAGGGTGATTTGTAACAGGTTCAAGTGATTGTTCTTAGGTTTTTTCTCCGGAAAGAACAAGAGACGCGGTGAAGGTCTCATTCTCGTTTTTCTTCTAATTTTTTTACATTTTGACTTATTTACTAAACATTCTAAATTTTTGAAAATTACATAAAGTTAGAATTATGCGAGAAAGTATGTGTTCTTGAAGCACCTCTAGTTTACCTTTAATGTAGTAAACTCACAACTACGTAACTTTCACTTGCTTTTGCCTTGTTCTTAAAAAACGTGGCTTTAACGATTGTTGCACTGACTCAATTTTATTGCAAGAAAGAAACACAAGTTTCTGCGACGTGTTGCTAATTGTTCTTTATTAGATCATAAGAATAATGTGGATATATGACAGGAACTAAATGATTTTAATTTCTCAAATACAGTCCAAAAATGAAAGAAAATTGATACACCCTTATTATAAGGATAAACTATGATAGATGCCTTAAACAATTACTAAAAAAGGCAAAGACATGGTATCCAGCGGACGTAAATATTAAAAATCGTGAGGACGGAATTGGCATTCAGGCCGAATCCTTGCATTTGACGACGACGACGAAGAAGAAGAAGATCTCCGCCATCTCCCGAGAAAAAAACATGCACTACACTAATGGGACTAATGACCGAAGCAGTTGACGCGCCCGGAAACACGGAAAAACCCAAACCAATCAAAGAGCTCTTGTACAGCCGTGAGGTCCATCAACGAATTCAGTTAATAATCTATGATGCCGCTTTGAAATGTTAGACACTACTCGGAAGAACATCGGCGGAGGTACGCAACTACACTTCGCTTTGCAAGGGTGCGCGACAATGACACGGACTGTAGTCGCACGACTGCCGTCCGCCATTACATGTAAAGCTGGATTGCAGATTCTTTTTTGTGCGAGTGTGTTTATTACAGTTGGGTACAAATCACACTAAATAACGACATGAATTTTAAACAAAGGGCTCAAACGAATGCAGACTCATATACAATAGAAATTTCATTTTACTGATTACTCTGTTGAAAAGTTATCAAAGGCAAACAAAACATTCAACTTGTGACTATATTTCAACGTTAAATTTATGGACCATGCTATCTTCGGTTCTAAACCATGCCCTTCCAAAAAAGATGCAATAAATTTACCTCGTGGCAAAAAAGAAGAGAGAGAAGGAAAGAACACATATAAACGAGCTCGTTCAGAAATTAATAACTTGGAAAGAAGCAGCTGAAAATAAATTCATAATAGAACAAAAAGCTTGAGAAGACTTGTAGATAGGATAACTGAACGTAACGCATTAACCACAAGAGCTGCCGCAAAAAATAAACTACTTTATTTCTTCGAAGTGAAGAGGGTTTTATCGAGGTCGGTCAGTGTGGAGAGTGCTGCTCGTTGGCTCCTAGGCAAGCGGCCAGCGCCGATTTGTGGGCACTATCTTTCTTTACGACCCCTGTGAAAGTATCAGCGTCAAGTGTTTATGAATAAGCTTCCCGGGCCCCGCTGCTGCGACTGCACGAGGGAGGGGCGGCGATGGCCTGAGGGAGGGGGTTGACGAGCGATGGATAGGGCGTGGCGGTTGGCTGCTGCTGTTCATTGCCAAGGATCACTAGAAGCTTATGTCGTCTGCTCTCTCATTTTCGTTAATTTCGTTAGCGAGTGTCCAATGTAACTGGAACATTTTGTAGTATCAAGTACGAAATTATGAAAAATTCAAATTATGTATTTTAGAAAGGTGTAAATAGGTATTGATTTATTTTAAATATGAATGTAATCTTCTGGGACACATTAGGAAAAATGCAAAGGAAGGTGGAAGAGTGACGAGATACGTTTGAAGTTACTAAAAAAAAAAGCTCTGCATGGATAAAGGCATTGGTCGTTTTTGATATGGCCTTATAGCCTTTTTTGAAGTGAAAAGTGGGAAGTAAATTTCAAATCCTGTAGCAGAAAACAGGCTGCTGAAATGAGATTTTTGATGTCGATCCTAGGAATAACAAGAATAGATCGATTGAAAGACTAGGCCATCCAGGAGAACCTTGGAATTTAAAAACTAAATGACAAAACCGAAGAATATAAAAAGAAATGTGTGTTAAAGTTGGAAAATAATCATTTTCCGACTCCTCTTCCAGACATCTCGAGGAAAAAGAAGCATTGGTAGACCCAAAAGAAGGTGGTGTGATCAACGAGTCGCTACAGACCGACAGTTCTAATCTCTGACAAAGTGCGTGTCTTGATATTTGACTTTCCTTGACAATTAACAAAAGATAAAACGATAACGTGGTGGCTTACATGCCAAGGAGAGAAGTATTGTCTTGACAGTAGGTTAAAATAAAGAGACAGTCTGGTTTAAATACAATTAACGTCATTGTATTAAAAACAATGCCAGTGATAAATATTATGTCTGAATCCGCGGTAATAACGAATAATACTTTTGGACTGTTTTAAACAGACCTCCCTTGTTGGATATATCTGTGATACCCGTCACTCCTGTCATCTGCACTTCTGGTAGTCCTTGTCCTTTTATTGTGGTGCGGAACACCTCAATAAAATGCCTACTCGAAATTTCAATCCATTACATCCTTGTCTGGTCGCCGACTAATTCTTTTCGACGATGAACTTATAAATTAGTAACTAAAAACACACCCAGTTTGGTGTTTAGAATATGCGTCAATCAATATTGAGACCACTATGGGTTCGTATCGAGTTTCGAATTTCTCGTCTAAGCATAATCCGTTTTGTCTCCAAATATTTTCTTTCTCTTTTTGCTCCCTGTCGCAGTGGACACTTTTCTCTTGTTTCCTCCGTGTCGTGTCCGAGACGAATGGTTCTGCGTGGGTACGGCACACATGCGTGACATTAGCCGTGCATATGCGTGTGTGTGTGTGTTCGCAGATGCGCATACACAGAGATACCTGCACGTATGCGAACGTTCAAACACGCACTTAGGTACATTTCGCGGGTACACTTGTGCGTAAAAGATAAATTAGTGTACTCTGCGTGTAAATTTGTTTACAATCTGGCATTTACAATCTCCCGATGCTCTCTCTGAATTTACATTTGAATTCTCTCGCGGTCCCAATGTTGTGGAGAGCACTCAATCCGTAGAATTCTGCTGTTGATATTCCCAACGGTGTTGTTAAGTTTCTAAGTAATTCGCTGTACGTAGTTAATTATTTTGGTAAGTCTGTCAAAAGCGTGTGTGTATATTTATTCTGCTAACTATATATTTTCACAGCATTGGGCTCGTAAAATATGCAAGATTTAACAGAAAAATAACCAAAGGATTTCTTAGTGTCTTCTTAGTGTTCTTAAGAGATGAATCAAATGCTCACCTTGTATCCATAATTCTTTGTATTTTATTTTGGATTAAGAGTAAAGAATTGTTTTAACATTTCGACAAAAAATAAGGTAATTTTATTCAAAGTTTATTATATCTCAAAAATACTTTTGCAACGAAGCAACGATATGAGGCATCTTACTTGCTTGCTTAGTTTGTTTGGCTTCTACCAGAAATCCTTTTGAGGCATCTTACTTGCTTGCTTAGTTTGTTTGGCTTCTACCAGAAATCTCATTTATGTATGCTGTAATTGAATTTCAAATTGTAGATCTCGGTTTTTTTGAATGTATTGAGCATTTGGCGTTTTGTTCCTTTTTTCTCACATAAGGATTCAAACCAGTATTATAGTGTAAATTATGTATTTTAATGTGGACGTTGTTGAAGATGCCAGTTTAGACCGACGTTGAGCTGCAAAATTTCATTATGAACGAGAAGAATATTGGTAAGGATGATACTGGAAAAAGGTATTTGTAATTGTTTTTCTTTAATGTTGGAGCACCATAAATTGAATAATAGCGTCCAAGTGTATCAAGTCATAAAATTTTGCGCCTGTCTTGTTGCTGCTGTGCAAGGCGTTGTCCAGGAGATATTGTGGTGAGCAGAATAATGGAAAGGGGTAAGGGCCACTTGAACAATGCTCTGTTCCACCTAGAACAGGTTTGGTGATGAATTATGTATACGTCGACTCAGCAGAACATGTCTCGGCTTAAAAATACCTTCCATTTACAATATATTTTCTATTCGGAGTTAATGCGTTCTTGCATACAAGATCAGCTACCATTTACTTTTTGTTTAGGAGTACAACAGACCTGTGAATGTGTTATATATCAGCTTTTGTTTTGGCCTTGTTTTCATTTCGCATATACATTTTTTGTTATTAAATTACGATAACAGGAGTGAGACCGAGTGGAACAGAGAAAATGTCAGAGTATTTTCCACAAAATGTCAGTTATTCTGCCTGGTCATCTGACGTAAAATAAAAATTAAAAAATCAAGAAGCTGACTATTCATGTCCACTTCGCTTCTTTATCCTTCATTTGAGATCATAAAAACACATACAATGGAAATATGTTAGTACGAGAATTTGTGTAAAAAATTGTTTTCTTTTACAATATCTTACTTATTAATGCATTTTCGAGTCTTGCCTATTTAAGAGTGTGATAATATTACACATCTATTCTAGTGGGGGCTAACTCAAACGGATTAGTACCGGTAGCGGTAGCTCAGTGCATCAACTGATGTCACTGCAGCACCTCTAACCGGGAGGTCCTAGTTTCGACTCCTAATGGCGCCAGGATTTTCGACACTTAGCTTTTCAGCTAGGTCGAATTCAGTCGCTGTCTGGAGGAGAATTCTAGCGGCCGGCTGCTCTGATCTGTGGTTTCTCCGATCAACACCAGGCGAATGCCGGAGCAGTACCCTACGAAACGGACCACGGACCGCGCGCGATCTGTCCTTCCTCTTCCTTGTCCTATCCTCTCCCTTACACACACACACACACACACACACACACACACACTTACACTAACATGCACTACACAACCACATATTCCGGGAGACCGGTCGGGAGCTTAGAGCTTGTCCCGGCTGGGGCGGTGCCCCGCTGGTGGGAGAGTCCTGGCTAGGGGGAAACCCCACTAGCCGACGGTAGGTGGGCGCCGGATCTCGCCATCCAGCGGGGGAAGATCACCGCCATCTCCCGAGAAAAAACATGCACTACACTAACCGGACTAACGACCAAAGCAGTTGACGCGCCCGGAAACACGAAAAAAATCAATCAATCAAGCGGATTGAAATTGCCTTTATTTTTAAGCTCGGGTCAAACATTCAAGACTTCCATTCCGGATAATATGAATATCTACGTGCTATGGAAATGGAAGTGTAGCTACGTGAAACTAATTGTTGCAAGGGATATAATCCATTTATTACATTATACCCTTAATGAAGTTACAAGTTTATTTGTAGCCCATCGGTCTGAATCGAACTCGCAACATACTCGTAGGATCTAAAACGTTAGAATTAAATTGTATTCCGTACATTTTTTGTTAACCCCTGTCGTTTCTGAAATATTGATGCAGTGTCATTAATCACTATAGCCTTTTTCCATTCCAAATTGACTATCTTATTGATTCAGCGCGATGTCCAGAAGTGAAGAAACGAAGGGAAATTGACTAAAATCTTTGTTTTTGGAAAAAATTGAAACACGCAAAATATGCTTTCCATTGCAGAGCTCACCTGAAAATTCTTATCTTGCATGCCCTTCTTTGACATTGGACCCTGATATACAAACGCTGAATTGAGAAGGTGACTTCGCCTTCACTCAAAGGGGCGTGTCAACTGACCAGAGTATTAAATAGAAGTGGCTCTATCAGATCGCTGCACCACTGGTTTACTTTCTCGTGTAGAGAAACTTATGAAATGCTACGGAAATCCATTTTAATTTTTCCATCCATTTCCATTTTCCGAGATTTTAACGGAAATGCTAGTCCGACGGAATGACCGTCTAGAGCACTGTCCGCCTGGCTAACCGTCTGTGAACAACTCTGGCGTCTGAACTAGTGGTAGGAATTTTGCGGAAATGGATTTTCCCCCATCGACTTAATGCCCTGCGGTTTTTGACCCCGAAGATTTCTTTGAATTTTGAGGTACTTTACATTGAGCTCCTGGAACATGCTCAAAATTTTCTAAAAATGACCTCAATTTTTTGTTCAAATTTTTTATAGAGTAGAGGAAAATACACTTGTAACGTTGACGTATGTCCGATTTTCACAGTTAACCATGAATTTTCTAAAATTACAAAATTGTTTTCTTCGGCGTCTTCCGAGAGCTAGAGTATTGAATATATTTTTTCTTTGAACTAAATTTGTTGTACGCTGTGCTCTTTCATTAATATAAAGTTCATTATTTTGTGTTGTATTAATAGTTTTCCCGCAATTTTGTGTGAAATGTGAGCTATATTAAAAACACGATTTTGTCAGAAAAGCTCCCAATTTTTTCAAAACTTTCTGTTCAGATAGTGCACATGCGGGTAGTGTACAATCATGAAGTTCTTGAGCACGATTCCCTGAAGAATGACATCAAGGCCTTTCGATTTTCAATTATTACACAAATGTGTTTTTTATGTTTTCTTAATGTTGTTAATTTTTTATAAGATAATTGTATAATTATTCCATTTGTAAACTCAAGTGCTTGAAATTATTTTTAATAAGTTTCTCTAAACATTCGTTGTTTTTTGGAGAAATTTAGCTCAAAATCGATCAGTTTCAGACACGTTCACTCGACGTTTTGTGAAGAACGGCTTCGAATTTTTCATGAAAATTCGCTTATACAACCGGCTATTATCTTGCATTATATTCTTGGAATGAAAATTCATTTCTAATTTTAGGGAAATAAAAAATTGGGGAAGTATTAAAAAATGTCTTTTACGCGCCAATAGGTAACATCAGGGAAGATGGTAGTGTGATGCGAAAAAGCTAGCCTACACATCTGGCTACTAAGACTAGAGACTACTCAGAGTACTAAAGGCTGCCACTGTATAGTGCCTCTGGGTTCTTTCTCACATACTGCATACGTAGTGCAGACAAAGTTATGTAATGCTGTGGAGAAATCCAGAGATTTTTCGCGAGAAAAAAGTGTATTTCAGGCTCTCAGTACCGAAAAAGTGGATAATTCTTGTTCCTATAAATAGCAAAATACCTTCTCATACGCGTTGTTTAATCAGAATACGTTTTGCCTCCGTTGATACAGAATAATTGGTTTACGGCTAAACGTATGTTCATCCGTCTGTCATTTGAATGTTTGTCTCGAATAGCCAGTCCATCTGACTCGGATAGAGCAAAAGACACTTAAAAATGCGTTGAACTTATTGAATATTCGGGAAGAGCTGAAATTAAAAGTAATTTGTGAAAGTACTTCTTATGTAGCAACATTAGTTTTACATTTTAATTCCCTATATTTGTGAGATGTCATCTTCTATACCAAAAACAGGAGATGTCCAAGCTCTCGTATGTAATTCATCATATTGTTTGTCCGTATTGTATCATCATGTCTGTCTGTCTGTCTGTTTGTCCGTCTGTCTGTCTGTTTGTCCGTCTGTCTGTCCGTCTGTCTGTCTGTCTGTTTGTCCGTCTGTCTGTCTGTTTGTCCGTCCGTCTGTCTGTCTGTTTGTCCGTCTGTCTGTCTGTCTGTCTGTTTGTCCGTCTGTCTGTTCTGTCTGTTTGTCCGTCTGTCTGTTGTTTGTCCGTCTGTCTGTCTGTTTGTCCGTCTGCTGTCTGTTTGTCCGTCTGTCTGTCTATCTGTTTGTCCGTCTGTGTGTCTATCTGTTTGCCCGTCTGTGTGTCTGTCTGTTTGTCCGTCTGTGTGTCTGGCCGTTTGTTCGTCTGTTTGTCTGTCTGTTTGTTCGTCATTGAAAGCAATGTTGCTATGAATTAACTCTCCTTAAAATTGAGTCCTATTAGAAGCTACAGGGGTACTAGGAGAAAGCAACCTTGAGGGCGGGACTTCCTCCAGAGTGAGTAAAATAGGTAGTATAGAGTGTTTCCGGTCGCGTTTTCAACTTTGGTTATTAGTCCCGTTAGGGTAGTGCTAGTTATATCTGGGAGGTAGTGGTATTCCTAACCGCTCGAACGTGAGATTCGGCGCTGATCCACATTTCGACGTGTGTATCCCCGGTTTTCCCCAAGCGCGACCCCGCCCCATCCAGGCCCAGCTGTAAGATCTCGACTGAGCCCCGCCGTCTGTGGAAGTGTAGTTCATTTACTTGCGTAAGGGTACGGGAAAGAAAGCGAGTATTTGAAAGATCGCGCGCGGTATACAACCCCTTTGTCAGGCATTGTCTGGCATTTGCCTGTTTTTGATCGGTGAAACCACGGAGAAGTACCGATCCCAGCAGCCGAACGCTAAAATTCTCCTCCAGACATTGGCTGCATTCCGCCTAGCTTTGTAGCTCGTCTGGAAGATTCACCATCGTCGGGACGTGAACCCTTTGGCGTCGAGTCTTTGATACTGAAATGTCAACCGATGTTCTCCCTGGGCCATCTCAGCAAGGTTGTCTCTGGGGGTTCTCTTCAGCGAGGGAGGTACTCCTGGCACGGCTTCCAGTGGCTGTTCATGTGCCCAACAGATGCCACGAGATTCGCGGTCTGCGCATGGCTCAATCTTTCTCGAATAGAATCAATGTACTGATATCAAACGTGTGGACTGGGATAGGTAGCTCAGGACATCAACTGATGTCTCCGCAGTGCATCTGACTGGAAGGTCCTAGGCGTAGAGTGCTGACGGTAGCAATATTTATTCGACAGTGTCTATGAAGTTAGTTGCTGTCTGGAGGAGAATTCTAGAGGTCAGCTGCTCTGATCGGTAGCTTTACGTGTTTTCCCGATCAACACCAGGCGAATGCCGGAGCAGTACCCTAACAAGCAGGCAACGAACCGCGCGCGATATGCCTTTCTTCCTTGTCCTGATACTGTGCTTCTCCCCCTGGATCTCCCCGTTCAGGGGGGGGGGAGATTACCGCCACCTCCCCAGGAGAAATCATGCACTATACTTGCGGGGTTAATGACCTTAGCAGTTGAATGGCCCGGAATTGATAATCAATCAATAAAAATGAAACGTGTGGCATCACGGCGAATGAGAAAGGAAGGGGCTTGGAGGCTGGCCATCACTTCCTATGAAGCTGCCAATGTTACCGCAAAGGCAGTATATTTGTTTCTAGGGATCTTGCCAGTAGAAGTCAGACTTCAGTGGAGCGTAGCAGTGTTGCCACAAGCAGGGATTACGTGGCAAGGACGGCGTCGCCGTTTCAACCAAGTCACAATACTGTCGAACACAAACAATTATTTAGCTTTAGGGGTCTGTCAATGTCTGACTTAATTGAGGTCCAAGAATAATGAATGGGTAGGTGATAGCGACAATAATGAGTTGAATGATAATGGGAAAACGAGATGTTAAGGAAAAGGGGGAACCCAAAGAAAACCTGCGGAGGGTAGCTTTGTCCACTACAAATTTCACGTTGATTCACTCGAGCTCAAAGAAGATTGTAAGGCGGACCGGAAGGCCGTATAATCCTCTAAAGGTTTTCGTGAGGCAGCGCCTAGCCGCCTGTGTCTTTCTCGAATAACATCACACGGAAAACTTTCCCGCCCGTTTCCTTTCCCTTTTCGATACTTGGGTTTTCGTAACGTGACGTGCGAGTGGCTTCTCTTCACGATGGAACATGGCACGGCTTTTCTCAATTGTGCCGCTGGATGTCGCATGATCGCCATCGTATCGAGCAGTGCTGCAGATCAAGCGACATCTAGCGACACGGCCGAGAAAGACGCGGAAAGCCGTGCCATATTCCATCGTGAAGCAAGCCTCACGCGCCACGTTACGAAAACCGAAGTATAAGCGCCCGTTTCGTCCAACCCGGCCACCCGGCCGCGGACGCGTCTTCGTTTTCGAGCGAGGGCTGATGTAACGAAGTCCCTTCGACAGGCGAAAGCTAGTATCAATTGAAGGATCACTTCTCAACCACAATACCTAACAACCACAAAGAGGATTAATAAAACTGACAAAAAAAAGGCAGCTTTCTTGAGGTCGCGGGCGTCTCTTTTGTGAGAGATTTTGTAGACTGTTCATCAATGTCACGTTTCCAATAAGGGAGGACCCCGCTGCCGCGTAGCGTACAATTTATACGATGTTTTTACATCCCATTTTGGTCGCTTTAAATTACAACGAAGTCCATATGTCAGACGAATAGACCACGAAGGAAAAAGTGCGAGCGGTAAACAATGACAAACTTTTTTTTGTTTGTTTTGGTGATCATTTTTGAACGTGAGATTCAAATATGGACCGAGAGCTTGTTGGAAACTTGTTGAAAGGGACGGCGGTTGCGAGATGGAGTGTTTTCATTTGCAAGTATAATTGCCCCCCCTCCCCCCCCCCAACAAATGACATCCCAATCACAAGTCTGTGCGCTCGGCGCGCCTCTGTCGCCTCGTCACGGAGACCAATGATGTAAATTGCAGGATTTGCAGGAAAGCGCCCCGAAAGCAAACGCTTGTACGTGCCTCCCTCAGGTTCGCAGAAAAAGTGTGCGTGGGGCGGCGGGGCGGGGTTCGGATAACTCATTCGCAGCTTGGGCGGATCGATAGCCGGTGTCGGATGTCTGTCCCCCCCCCCCCTTCCTCTCGCCTGACCGGCCTCCGTCGGCGGCCTGTACCTATTGTGCCGCCTGACTGCCGCTTCATGCGTCTTCTTTGCACTTTCGCGTTGGCCTCTTCAAAGAGTATTCGCTGCGCATAGCCCGATTGTGGTACACTACTTTCGTGTTCCAATTTGTGCCTATGTGCCGTCTGATTGCATTTCCTATCACGTTCCTCTGCATGATTTTTCCTTGCACTTACATATTCAAGCCTTCAACTAACCTTAACAAAATGTTTAGGTCTCTCAATTCAGTCAAACCTTAAATGGAACGTCCATTTAAATGAATTGAACACAAAATTAAGTTCATTATGCTACGCGTTCAGAATTCTTGCAAATTCAGACAGCCTTCATACTGCTCGTTGTGTATACTTCGCGAATGTTCATTCCCGCCTGAGATATGGCATAATATTCTGGGGAAATACATCTTATAGCTCCCAGACTTTTAGATTACAGAAACGAATTGTACGAATAATAACCAAATCCCACCCACGTAATTCATGTAAGCCTCTCTTCATTAATCTAGGGAAATTTTACCATTACCGTGTCTTTTTATTTACGAATCAGTGGTTTTGTAAAAATGACTTGCTCAAGGGCGGAATATATTTTCAGAAAATGCCGAAGTCTATTACTATAACACTCAACGTAGAAATCATATTCACCTAGGGGACAGTATCAACAGCTCATTACAAAAATTACATACAATACATGTACATTATTTTACAACACTTTGCCAGATGACATTAAACGATTAACTTCAATAGAAAAGTTCAAATCCCAAGTGAAATCGTTTCTGCTGCAAAACTGTTTCTATACAATTAGAGACTATACTGAGCATCACAAGAAAAGTAACATTAATTTTAACAATGATACATAATGCATTATTTACCATTTGGACTGTATAAATGAGTATAAACAACTTGTAACAACTATTGTACTACAGCTTCCGGGTCAATGACCCCCATCTCGATCAGGTTTTTCGTCCAGTTTCTCTGATCCATTGAGCAAATGCTGAGATGGCCCCTTGTTTTGCTTCTGGACAAAAATGTAACTTCATTTTCTGTGCACGTCTTCTAGAATTCAGTGGGAAACACAATTCTTAAAATTATCGTTTCCATGTTGTCGCGGCAGGAAGTAATAAGAGCCAAAATGTATTGCTTATTTATCCTTGAAAATAGACTTTATTACAAGGGTTTTTTTGTTGTTTTTTCTCCCTTTCAAAATTCAAAATTTATTGCTTATTTATCCTTGAAAATAGATTTTATTACATGGGAGTTTTTTTGTTTTTTTTTTTCTCCCTTCAAAATTCAAAATTTATTGCTTATTTATCCTTGAAAATAGATTTTACTACATGGGTTTTTTTTCTCCCTTTCAAAATTCAAAATTCAAAATTTAAGTAGTATATGACTTAGTGTAGGGATCACAGAATTTTGAAAATGTGCACACAATTCACTTTTCCCCATAGCACGTCATACGCAGTTTTTAACTGTTTTTTGACGTAAAATAAATAAATAAATAAATAAACATCAAGAGTGATCCAGCAAATCTAACATCAATAGTGATTTCCATTCTATATTCAATTCTTTTTCGGGCACATGAAGATTAGAGAACTCCTCGCCAAATTTAATCTGATAAATAGTAGTTAGCTATTGTTTATACATTGTCAGTCCATGTACAAGATCTGTGTTATGGATTTATGTGTATTCCATTAAATTGTGTACCGTGTGTGTATTTGTACTGTATTTGTAACTATTGTATTTTTTGTAACTGTGCTTGCAATGCCTCGTTGTTTATGAGGTGACCTTAAATAAATAATTTAAAAAAAAATCCTTTTAGTAGTAAAAAATTTTCCCCACTTCCATGTTTTTGGGGGAACACTTTCTATCTCTCTTCGATATTATCTCCTGTTTCGTTTTGGTGCCTACACCAATGCAATCTGGCTTATATACCGGTCACCTTCCCTTTCATGTATCATCTGTACCCTTCAATCACTTAGTTTTTTTTAGTTACTGTATTCGCTGTGCTGTTTTAAGATATTTTTTATAATTTTACTTTTATTTGTTTTATCCTGCCTTGTCTGTGATTGCCACTCAACTACCTTATTTACAATACTTGCGCTTTCGTTTTCACTCTTGCACATTGTGCAGTGTGCCCCTTCACTATTTTCTCTTCTTTCGATTTTTCTCTTTGGTCGTACGCATCTGCGCCGTCTACGACCGCTCTGATCGTTTCCATTTTCATGACTGCGGTTCCTCACCAGAGAAGCGCTTTCCTCGCATATTTTCTTCTTTTCGATGTAATTGCCAAATAAAATATTCTCTTTGATGCTTGAGGACAAATGTACAATTTTTTAGGTGTTTGCTATTTGGAAGTTGACAGGGCGAATTTTAAACTAGGTTTTGCGGAAACGATTGGAATCGCTGTGATGAGAAAATATTAAACTGAGCCTTCCACTACCAGAATTAAAAACTGCAAATTGAGCCTTAGATTTGGGAGGAGTGGAGAGGGGGCAAGTGGAATACTACATGGTCTCTCTTCATCCTTCTCTTTACGCATCTTATTCTATGTATATACATGTATTAGCGGCGGCGATGGTGTAACGGTTAGTATATCGGGCTGTTATACCCACGTTTGCGGGTTCAAACCCGATCGAAGCCATGTATTTTTAAGGGCGAAAAAGTCCTTCGTACGCCTTTTCTCGGAGGGGAAGTAAAGCCGGCTGTCCCATGTTAGTAGATTTACTACATGTAAAAGATAAAGTCGAATTGAAGCCTCTGAGCCAAATTCAAATTGCCTGTTTCGTCGCCCAAATAATACCTTCTTTCTCCCCTAGTAGGTGAAAGGAGCGTAACGAAACTTGCCTGGTCAGATGGAAGCGCAGGCCTCATGACTGGAGTCTCGCCATTCATTCATTGTATTGTGTCATCTCTCAAATTATCGCCGTTATGTCAATTTCTGACGCCTCCTGTTATTCTTCTATCCACTTGATAAATTCAGACGCCGTCTGAAGGAGAATTCTAGAGGCTGGTTGGTTTTTTTGTAGTGTTTCGGGGGTTCTCGGATCAATACCAGACGATTACCTGAGTGGTATCCTAATGAACGGAGCACAAACTACGCGCGATGTTCCCTTCCTTGTATTTGTAGCCTCTTTTCCACATACATTTACACACACACACACGTACATAAATCCACGATGGATCTCACGATCTATAACAAAGTAAGATCACCATTCTGACTTCAACATGCTCCACAATCCCGAAGCACTATTTAATCTCTTTTTGTTAGCGTGGCACTGCAATATAGTGCATTTTTTAAAAATAATTTGACACGGGCGCGAATGACCTTAGCCGTTGAAGCGCCCTTAAACTCTTCAATCAATCAATCAACTATTTAATCTCCGGTTAGCCCATCCCTCTACGTTGACCCCTTCCGTAGCTATATACCGGCCAGTTTGCGCTCTTTGCTCATCTCCTCACCTCTTCGCTTATCTTCCATTCCTTTCCCATACCAATATTCCAGTATTGACTTTCGCGTCTGAGGTGAGGTGAAACATGCGTTCAATTACCAATAAAATACACGTTTGGAATGTGATTTTGTTCTTCAGAATAACACGTTTGCGTTAGTTTGAAAATACGAGATATCCATAGAAGCGACATGAAGCAATATCAGATGCATTGCTTAGTTGTTTACTGCTGTAAAAAGAGAAGCGATCAAGTGTCTCCAAGAGCAAACATTTGTTGAATTCCACTACTGCGGTCATAGAAAGTGTTTACGCTCCCCTAGCGCAAATGCATTCAGTGTTTTCAAGCTCCCCTCTTCGTTAACTTGATTTCATAGTGTATCCAAAGATGTAACAGGGACTCTTTATTCTGATCGAATAACGTTTTGAACAGTCATTCTTTCTTTATCGCTTGCCTTTCTTTACGATTTTCGGTGTTGTGCTGCTTCAGATCTGATAGAACAGATGGAATTTCAACTTTTACCTATAAACAAACTTGTATTTTTGTGTTAAGTAAATGTAAAATAACGCAAATAATGCAGTCGTTCTTCTGAAAGTTTGCTTTTGTGATCAGATCAGGACACAACAATAATCAATTCAGAAATGTCCTACTAAGTATTTTTCGATGAACTTTCGAAAAGTATGTTGGATCACACGATGCCTAGTATAAGAGTGGTATGGTATTTCCATTTATTTATGGTCATATCTACGACTGGGTCATTGGCAATTTACTTACATTTTACAGTCGTAGAATGGTGTATAATTTTATGTTATATTTATTAATTTCTAATGGTACAATTCATGTTATGCTAATAATTGTAAAATGTGTGGAATTTACATAAACCATTACACAGAATTTATGTTTTCGGTCTTTGTGCAAAATGTGGTCTGTTCCCAATAAAGCAGTGTCTTGCGCTTCTCAGTCTTTTGAATTATCCGAGTGTTCAGCCAAGTTCTTACACAAATTTTCGGGAACAAATTCCAGAGCTCAGATAGCTGTTGGGACGACCTGTGCTTTTACGCCCCACATTCGGCTGATCTCCATTTCCAAACTTTTGTATTTAAGACGTTCCTCTGCCTTTTTGGTTACGTCTTGATCGCACGGCACTCCAAGATCTGCTAGTAGACACGATTTTTTCTCCAAATTCCGGATAATAATATCCGGTTTGTTTGCGGCTATTGTGCGATCAATTTTGAATTTGTTAGTCGTACAGTATTGTGCATAGTCCAGCAGACGTCACCGGTTTTGGTGAGTGCTCGTACCTATTGGAACATGTGTTAGGACCTTTGAGGGCGTTACAGATCTGCCAGTGGAGGTAACTACACACCTTGTCGTATCTTTTCAAGTATTTGGCTTTTGCCAATTGGACGAGCAAAGACAATATGATCGATGGTTTATACTTAATCCTAGCAAATGCGGCATTTATCATCTTCGGAAATTTTGAAAACCACTTGATCAAAATGTGTTCTCAATGTCTGATCTTGAGCAGCTGTTACAAGTGTTTCCGATTCCGCCTTCATTCATCCCTTTTAAAGCCAAATCCATGCACAATCTCTAATAATCTGCACCTTGTCCTTCTTTTTAGATGTTGTCCATGGGGTAGTTTGTCTATCCACGATTTCTTTAACATTTTTTGCGTCTAGCATTCCTTGTTAAGTAGCATCAGAAGTTCAGTGTCTATGTTATTCTGCGTGTCTTGCATTCCTTCTTCGCAATGCTTATTGCTACACTTACAATGCCTCTGTGTCCCATTCTTCGGTTTTCATGACCTTTCTCATTAGTGGATCATATTGATGACTAACTACATACTTTCCCATCCCGACAATTACATTGTGCCAGGAGGCTCAATTTGTTTGAGCCTCTTTCTGCTTCCTTCCGTGACACACAAAGTCTATGTACATCAGCACGAGGGTGGGCGACATGATGCATTGTAAGCACTTTTTGTTTTTGATTCATGATTCGAATTTCTTGCTCGGCCCAGTCCACTCGTCCGAAACTGTATTCGAACATAGAGGCCGCCAAATATCCTACTGTAGATATTGTATTCTTGAAGTTCAGAGCGGACCACAAGGCAAGTCTCGCTCTTCTGTAATACTCCCTGCGAATTCTCCATTTCATTATGTCGTTCGAAACGGTCTACTGTCTTCAATGCCCAGATATTTGTAAGTTTTACTTAGCTCAAGATCTTGAATCACAGTGTGCATATCAATTTCAGTGTTCTCTGACGTCATTTTACCTCTCTTTAAATTGATTTTTGCACACTTGTCAAGACCGAACTTCACGCGGAGGTCATAGCTAAACCCATTGATAACAGCATCTTGAAGCGAATCGCTTAATTATTAGCAAACACTTTAAGACCTATGTAAAACAAATGTGCTTCTGGTCCATCACTATAGAGCTTGCAACAAAGTTAGTGTGCCACAACTGCGTAGATTGTGGAATCAAACTAATTCAGAACAGTAGAGGGCATGGCGAATCTTCTTGGAAAATTCCCCTGTTAATCTGAATACTTCTTGTTTCTTCTACTTCCTTTCCACTGTGTACTTGTAACCTGGTACTCCATTACCCGTCTCTTGCAAAACCCAACAAGTCTAGGATGAAATCGATAGATCTCCAGGGTTTTCTGGTAATCAATTCAAGTCACGTAGTATTTAGTAGCAAGATTTCCTGAAAACCATAGGAACTTCTACGACATTCTTTCGGTTCAACAGGCCACAGATGGTTTTCTCTAAGTGTTCGTACATTTTATTAGCTATGACTACAGTTATAACTTTGTACATTACTGTTAGACACGTGATTGACCTGTAATTCTTTGCCAAACAACTGTCTCCCGCTTTGGATAGCAAATAAGGAGCCAAAACCCGCGTGTGAATCATTCCGGGCGTTCCTTTGTGTTTTCTAAAATTCAACAGCATTTGCTGAATGGAAGTAATGCTGTTAATTTTGTAAGCCAAAAATTCTGGATCTTATCAATCCCCGGGGTTTCGCATGTTCTTAATGCTTGAAAGAGGCTCTGAAAATTCGTGAACATGTTCCACTGTTTCATCAGGCGTAACACTATATCTCTCAGATTTGCCTCGTTTCATGTGTACCGATTTACAATTGTCCAGACCAAATTCCATGCAGATTTCATTTATTATTATTATTATTATTATTATTATTATTATTATTATTATTATTATTATTACTTTTTTAGCAACTAAGAAAGTTCTAAGAGAGGATTCAAGTGCTTGCAATGTGTGGTACCGAACAGTATCCTTTTCTGTCATTTCCATAGAAAATATAATGCAGTTTAGTTTGAACTTGACCTGTTCAATTCACAAGGATTCGGATGGTGACGTTTGATGAAGGAACATAATTCGAAGTGACAATGCTTCTGGTATTTTCTGCGAAAACTGCCCTCCTTTCCGGACAATCAGTTCCGTCGATTAGATACGCCAACGAAGTTTAATTCCATCTATACGGGGCGTCCCTCTCCACAGTTTTTCGAATGGGAATCGACTCGTCCTTCGAGGGAAATTTCTTCTGCGCACAAGTCCCGAAAGAAAGAAAGAAGGGACAAGAGAAAGAGGGACAGAGAGTGAAAGAGAGAGAGAGAGAGAGCGAGAGAGAGATCGAGAGTGAAGGGGGAGAGGCGGCTTTAATGCTGCACGCCAGATGAAGTCAACATTTTTCATGTTTTATTAAAGAGGCCTCTCTCTTCCGTAATTCATGCGGTTAGCAAAATTCGCAACCAGTCCAGCCCACTTCGTGTCTGCGGCGGGTTCGTCAGTTCGACGACGTCTTGACTTTCTCTTTCCATGGATTACTCGGACATTGGCCGCCTCCTGCTGCGATGAACCGTACCCTGCTGAGATGACGCCCTGTCCATTTCGTGGCCCTGATGGGGAACGTGCCACGATGACGCATGTCACACTAGGAGAAGATAATTTCCCAGAGGCGATCTGTGAGAAAATTGATTCCGTTTCTATCAAAGATGTCATGACGTGATTTTCTCGTGTGCACATACCTTCCGTTCAGGAATGTATGTTCAGTATTTAAGTAACGTAAAAAACATTTTTAAAAACTGTGATTTGGATGTAAGGGGCAGAAAAGGAAAGGGATTGCCTCAGCAATTGCTGAGTAGTGTGAGAGAAACTGAACGAAAACCCGATCGAGATTTGGATTACAAAATCAGAAAACTGTGGTTGTTATGCGTCTCATGGTTAAACGGAAAATATAACGTGAAGATGATTTGCGCTTTTGAGTAAAAGTTGTTTTATGACATATGTTTTCTCAGGTATCACTCGAAATGTATGTTTTTAAGCTACTTAAATACAGCCTTTTTCGCTTTGCGCATTCTCTAAGGTTCCGTGCAAGTGGGAGTTTCTTAATCCGTGGGAGAACGAAGTTGGGTTGCGTGTTTACTGTGTATTGGCCAAGAGTTGTACGGTAATTATGAACCCATGTTTTTTTATTTAAGATCCGTAAAGATAGTAATTTAAGTAGATTAAAATTGGATGTTTCTTGATATCATCTTTATGTACTTTATAGAGACTCAAAAGTACATAGGTTTTATCGGAATTGAAGGAAAATTAGTTTTCCTTATTTCTACTGGAAGGGTTTGACGTGTTTTCATTTAATAATAAATCTATTTACATTAACTATAATTTTTAAACTCTGAAATTAGCTAGGAAATAGTTTCATCCTTCGCTTTCATTCAGTTTCTCTTGAGACTACTTTGCTGTCAGAAAATTCCATAATAATTTAAATGTTTTAATGTTGATATGTTGTGAAAAATATTTTAAATACATAAGGTGACTTTATGACGAGAAAATTGGGAAGTTTTGATGTTAATTAATCGAAATACGTTTGTTTACATTATATTAACATTGATTTAATAAGACAGACATGTAAATCAGTATTCAATGCTTTATTTGCGTTTAATGACGGCAGTTCAGTGTATAAAAATCTGCTGTAGAAATATACCTGGGATATTCCATGTAAAGCTGTAAGTAATATGACACTACATTTCACAATCGTAATTGAAACATATTTTGGTATTTTTCCTATCATGTTACGCGCAAGAACCTGGCACAATATTATTGTCTCATCAGCCGTTTAGGAACAATAGGCTCTTGAAATATATTAGTAGAGTGAATGCCTTCTTTTATGATTATTTTCTGATTATAGGAAAACACGAAAAATATAACACGTACTTAAAGAAGATAAATAAAGGATAATTTTCCACTAATAGAATTTTTTTCCGTCGGTTTCTAACAAATAAAATAAGACATTTTCAATTTAGTAAGAAATTTTCAGCAATATTTCTTCAAAAAATCATGGATTTAAAAATATCACATTTTTATGTATTATATTTTTTATGGATAAACTTTCTTACGGGCGCTCCGTGAAGGAACTGTCTTGCGCGAATGCCACCGCCGCTGCTCTTGTCAGCAGCCGGCGCTTCGTTGTTTCGCCACAGCGCTCTGATGGATTTCGCAAAAGCACTTCTCTAGGAAATTCGGATGAACAAGACAACACTGCCTCACAGCAATTTTGTTTTCATAAACTGGAATCACAGCCGGGATTCTCCGTGTTCCTGGCTCAATTTTTATGCTCAAGAATCTCCTGATATTTAAAAATTCTGCCTCTGCTTCATGTTTCAGTTTGCTGGGGAAAATAAATGGAATTCCTTTCACATACTCTTCACCCATTCAAAACGTTCTCTAGGAGTAGTGATGCGAGTGAACGTTTTGCGTAAGCCATGTTTCTGGTCACTGCCCGGGGGAATCAAAAGGTCATTGTTACTGGTTGTGCTTGGCTTTCTCTGCTGCAACTGCATCTCTTCACTTCCCTGGCTGATGCAGTTGAGTCACTAAAATATGTAATAGGCATTTTTAATATTCTGAGAAGAGACAGTCTGTAATCTGGCACCAGAATCGCTGGGTATTCCTAGAGAATAAACTCGAAGGCTGGTTCCCGGCGTACGACGTTGCCAAACGTCGCTCGGAGAAGTGCACGCGACCTTATTTAAGAGCGTAATTCTTGTACACTTTTTATTTCGTAATTTACGTATTTTTACCTAAAATTCTGTCGCGACAGTTGGCACATTGGTCAATTGGTTCTTGCAGTGCTGAGTCAAAGAGAAAAATAGTATTTTTCAAAATACAAGTTTTTAAAAATTTATGTTCAATTTAATTGTCAACAAATGTCCTAACAAGTGTTGTTTTATCAACCACTTCAAATTATTTTATTTACATTTGAAACTGTAACCTGTTTTTGAAATTTCATGGATTCTGTGAAGTTAGAATTTTTCTGATTTTGAGTACATTGTATCATTTTCAACATTGGAAACATTAACTCGAAAAATTCGCTTTTAACCGTTCATTGTTTCAGGGGTTTAACGTACTACAAGGTTTTTAAAAAATCGGAATTCACTGTCAGAAAACATGAAATTTTGCATGGAATGGCCCTCTACTTTACTTGCTTGGACCGGGTCGTTTAACCTTTGCCCCTGCATTCGTGCGCGTTTTCTCTTTTAATGTAGAATTACATAACAATCTTAATTAAATGACTGAAAGTATTAAACGTACTTAACATACATCGACGCAGCGTTCCTAGAAGAATATTTGACGAACCTACAAGACTAGACATGCGTGACTAGATACACTACGTAACTAGACATGCGTGACTAGATATGCATCACTGGACATGCTTCCACTAGACCATGCTTCCACTAGACCATGCTTCCACTAGACCATGCTTCCACTAAACCATACTTCACTAGAACATGCTTCCACTAGAACATGCTTCCACTAGACATGCTTCGACTAGATACATACTTCCACTAGAACATGCTTCCACTAGACCATGCTTCCACTAGAACATGCTTCCACTAGACCATGCTTCCACTAGACCATGCTTCCACTAGACCATACTTCCACTAGACCATGCTTCCACTAGACCATGCTTCCACTAGACATCAGAAAGGGTTACACATTTTGGAACAATTCTCTGCATCAACAGAGAACAACAATTCTCTATTTATATAGAGAATGGACGTGTTTAAAAAGAAAACACTCTTCGATGTTACGAAAACTTGATTTTCTTCGCTTACAATAACCTCTCACTCACATGTTTGCTCTAAGACGAAATATCGACTCCTCTCAATAGATCGATTACAACTCTCACAATGAAATAATGATCGTATGACCGCATATAAGCGTACTCTGTATTAATTCCAAGACATTAAACATTTGTTTTTATTCTATAAAATTGGTCCCACTGCCATCACGAAATTCGGTTTTGTTCAAAGCTCAAAGTTCTTTCTAAATGAAAACCCCGAGAGTTTAAAATTTGGTTGGTATTGCAATTTAAAATGTTATATAAATGAAAACCGAAAACATACCATAGCTGTAAATGAACTTTCTTCTACGTGACCAAAAACTATTTTACGGAACAAAAGTTGATCCTTTTTCAAGAAAATGTCTCAGTGGTTTCATATAAAGTATCTTCAAAATGAAAATGTCGATTTCGAACTCAGAGGGCCTGGTTTCGGAGTTCGTTTAAAGGATCGAGGAGATTGAAAGGATCGTTTAAAGGATCGAGTTTATTTAAAGGAGTTCGTTTAAATCGAACGAGGAAAGCCAATTGAGGAGAATATAGGCGACCATTGTCTCCAGAACGGCACAACTGTACCTTATTATTGACGAATTTATGAAGTTTGAACTCAAAAGCTTCTAATCTGACTGAGTTGTGTGTGAAACCTAAGTCTATATGAATGCCCGAAGACCTCCTGAATTTCAGGTACACAATTGGGTGCATGTCCTCGCCACCTGCACCAATCTTAACCACATTCGGAACAGCAGCAACCAATCTTAATGCTGACATGTGTGGCAAGTTACAGTTCAAAAGAACTTCAAACAAGGATATTAGAAATCAAAATTCGAGATTATGTTTTTGAGGTGATTCTCCTACTACAATTACAATTAAAGTAAGAATTAAATAAAACGAAATGCTGCCCTCAAACATAATGCTATCAAAATATTTTATGCAATAAAGCATGAAGAACTTTATTATTTTACATTAAAACCTATTTTACATATAATGCAGAAACGAATAGTTCAGTGACCAGAACCCTTCCAATTTGCAAATGTTGTCACTTTTAAAACAATGGTTTATAAAGTGCGGAATGTACGTAAGATAACAAATAATAATAATAATAATAATAATAATAATAATAATAATAATAATAATAATAATCTCATTATTTATCACATACATTATTATTTTCTTGTTAGTGACTGTTACTTTTGTAGCGGGTCTTTGAAAACTTTATTGTACCTCTGTCTTTTATTATGTGGTCCGGTGTGTTGCGATGCATTTCGGCCGAGCTTTTTCCTTTTGTGAAATGGAAATGACAGAAATGATGTGCTGTGCCGGCGCTTACTGCTCAACAAAAAGAGGAAGCGGAACACATCTCATCCTGAAATAACGTGGATGAGAAATGAAAAAGTTATATCCCGGCGCGACAGTAATATACAATATACCTCTTCCGTACTTTAACGTTGCTCTTAGTTTGTGAATCTGTTTATTACGACGAGTTGAAAGAAGAAGAAATATTGTTTGCCGCATGCTGAGTGTATTTGGTTACAATATAAATGGTTGAAAAACTTGTTCAGAATGCTCAAGACCATTTATTTCTTGTCCCCATTCTTGAGAAGGTGAAATTGTCGAAAATAATACATAATTTTTATCAAACTTTCTGAGTGTGTATGCATTGTGAACACCACTTGCCTCTTCTGTTGGGTGAGGAAACTGTTTTGATTTATTTTATCCTAGTACAGTATTCCAAACCTTTGTTTATTAGAACTTATTTCCACTTTCACAAACCCGGCTGAGTTCAGGGCAACAACTGTTGTCATTGCGGTGTCTGACCGAAAGGTCCTGGAGTTTGAGTCCGGAAGGCAGATTTTCGACGCTACTTGAAAGCAAAGTCATATTCAGTCGCTCTTTGGAAGAGAATCCTAGCGACCGCTGTTCTGATCTGTAGTTTTCCGAGGTTTCTCCGATCAATAACATCCATTTTATTATGCCGCAGCAATACCTTAAACTGCCTATCGCGCCTCAGGCCACAAGCCATCTTTCCTTCCTCATTCTTTACCCTGTCGTTCTCCTTACACACTCACACAACACACACACACACACACACACACACACACACACACACAAGTTAAAGCTTGTTCCAGCTCGATCGATGCCTCGCTGAGCGCCATCATTGTCAGAGGGAAACCGGGCAACCAGCCGTGTAGGTCGCTGTGTGATCTCGTGTTCCAACTGGGCAAATACACTTCCATCTTCCACAGTATAAAGATAAAGATACATTATTTAAACTGCATTCGGTGTAACCCGGTGGCAGTTAATTACATAAATAAGATAGTAAGTGCTATGCAAATGATATAATAACGCTAAAATGATAATAACAATAATAATATAAACACCGCTGATTCTGAAAACATTAAATTACATGAAAAAGAAAAGAAATTTCTATCATCTAAATCCGCACTGAGTGTTTATACAATTAAGACCGCACTGCACTATCCTTCACTACACTTCACTTCATATACCACTAAAAACATTTCCTTATTATTTCTTTCCTCTACACTGCACGACATCTTACTTCACTGTATAACTTAATATTCTTAGTTAACGCCCTCAAGTACTTAGATGGCCTTAAATTAATTTCCTAAACTATTCAAGGCTTGGAGGAAAGGGTTCAAAGGTTTTTGCAGGCAATCTATTCCAATCCCTTATCGTTCGATTTGTGAAAGAGATTTTCCCGACATTCCTTCTCTGCGGTCTTAAATTTTTTTCTTGTGACCCCCTACTGTGTACGTAGGAATACTTAACCACCGTTCAATTTCTTTCCGAGCTGGATGACCGCTATAAGCTTTATACAAAGCGCACAGTCTTGCCAATGTTCGCATGTTTTCGAGTGAATCCCACCCTACCATTTTCTTGTTCCTGAAAGTAAATTTAGCAGCTCTATACTGAATCATCTCCAGATTCTTACACTGCATAATTTGGTGCGGATCCCAACAAATTGCTCCGTATTCCATTATCCGACGAACAAGCGATAAATAAGCAATTTCCTTCGTGTTTACTGTTTTTTAAGAAACGCATTACAAAATGAAGAGATCTCCACGCTTTCCCTACAACAACATCTACTTGCTTTTCCAGCTTAATTTACTATCGAAATGGATTCCTAGGTATCCATTACAGCTACCATCCATTATCCAAGTTACGGAAGTAACATGTACTACACCTACCGACTAATGACCATAGCACATGAAGCGCCCGGAAACATGGAATAATTAATTTTCACTAAAGCAAGGTACACAAGTGCCGAGAAGACAAGACGTATTTGTGGATGCATAAGTGTTAGGAATCACTTCATTCATTTATTTTTTATTGGAATTCGATGGAAATTTCATATTGTGTTCCTATGATTATCTTGTGAGCGTTCGAGGTAATAAAAATGTTCTAAATTTTATTCATGTGATGTCAGTTTTCAATTATTTTCTCTCTCGACAAATCGACAAATCATTTCAGTATGTAAAAATTGCGACGTTCTTTCAATTCTCAAATTTTAACAGTTCTGAGTTTTGCTTGGGAACCCAGGTAAGTTCAAAAAAACCTGGGATTGTGTAAAAATATGTGTGTATTTGTTCGTGAAGTCATTATGTTGTTTTCCAGGAAAACCATATAAACTGACAGTCACGGTTTGTGCACACAGACCTATGGACGGCCACTCAGGGCTCAGCTTACAACAGATCTTCTGCAACAGCTCACATTTAAAAACTGTGGATGGTGGTGTGTCTGAAGCAATTTACCTTTTCATCCATGGAAAAATATACACGACGCGAGATCTTTCGGCCTTTGTACAACATGGACAGCCCTCCCGGGACTTTCAATGCTTCGATCTTTACTGCATACAGTCCATGAGAAGGAAATGTTTGGCCATCCATCCTTTAGACTGGATCTCGCCTGCACCCCCCTCCCGGGATTTCAATGTTTTCTATTGATACTCTGAAAGAAATGTCTGTCCAGTCGGCGTTACGCGTTGCGTAGGAACGCAGAGTTGCAGGAGGCCGTCGAACACTTGTATCTATCGCAAACAGCAGACTTCTATGAAGTCGTAGGCTTCCGCGGCCAGAGTCATGTAAATGATCTTGGCTGTCCAGGTGACACCGCGTCGAAGGCTGTGTTGCGAGGCCCGAGCGCCTACCACACCTGCGCACAACAGCCCTGAGGAAGACCACGACAAGATGGTCGAAACGTCAGCCAAGATCATTTAGCAGACTTCTATGGTTCAGGGAGACGGGTATTGATCCCAAATGTCTCAATTCCGGTAGTGATTATGTAGAAAAATAGTCCAATCTGTGCCGTATTGGCTACAATAAAGTCTTCCCACGATATTGTGTTTTCTTTTCGTGTGAGGACCTAAAGGAACTTGCTTTCTGGACACTTTGTTTTAACACGAGACCCATTTCAAATGTTTGAGGTCGTTTTATTTCTTTCACATTACTTTACCGATGGTAACTTTCGACGAAATAATTAAATGAGGCTTTTGTGGAACGTACAGAGAGGGCATTATACTAATATACAGCATAATGTTCAGTTTGTGACAAGAGTTACAGAAGTTTGTATCGAATCAACTTTCCTGGCGGGTCGAGAAGTCTTCAAGAGGCCTTATGTAACTTATAATGACTAGTTAGTCCCGTGGAACTACAAACCAGTTAACTCTAAATTGTAGTCTGTATTCTTCCATAATCACTCCAAACAATAGCTCTGTAAATGGACAACGTTCTCATAAGAGGTTATGTTGCTCTCACTTTTGCTTCTCATTTGAAACCGCATAGGGTGAGGAAACCGCAGGACAAAACGAAAATAACCGATGCAATGCTTTCGAACACTACCATTTTAAAAGCACGATCTTACCTTTGACCTTGCGAGTGTGGCTGTTTGGTGGGAGATCAATAAGCATTTCTTGTGGTGCTCTTTACAGACGTCGATCAATAACAACTCCATGTTATAATTGAGTCCAATTCAAGAGCATTAGGAAACTGGCCTTGAAAGTTTTTTTTAGAGAACATTGCCGAGTCAGAAAGACTGCTTTTATTTATTTAAGCTTACGTTTGGGACAATTATGAATAAAACTAGGCAATAATCAACATCTAATCGTTAACTGAAATTAAAGAGATTCTTTCTAAAGTGACGTTTCTCTACGAAACACAATTTTTCAGGAAGGGAATCTACACACATTCAGTTTTATACATACTTGTGGCTCAAGAGTAGAATTCAACGCTTTTCGGGCACCGTTTAACATTGGAGAAACGCGGTTTTTGACACCATATCTGACAATTTGATGGAGAAACAGCCTAAGAATATATTGATACTTAAAACTAAAACTAAAAAAAAAAAAAACTTGAGATACGACATTTCGAAAATAATCTTTGCTTTCCTTTCAGGTACGACATATATTTACTCACTCCCTAAAAAATCCTGATTTTACACTTCCGTGATGCAATAAATTGACAGGACTGATGTATTTTAGATAAATCTTGTGTTTGGAGATCACCATCCAATAGAACGGTCGTTGCTCCCTTTTTCTTTTGTGTGAAGAATACAAATCGTATCAGAGTAATTTCACGAAGTAAATTAATTGATCCGACCAAGTCTCCAAGTTTCGCTGGTATCCGGCGTAAGATTTTTTCCGTTGTCTGTAGTTCCTTTTGTGTGCGTAATTTATATCCTTTTTGCTAATTATCTTTTTGTATATTCTTCTAGTATTGATTAAGGAAATAAAAGGCTGTTTTGTAGAAAGGAAAATATACAGAGAGAGGATGCGAACAATTTCTCGGAAATTATTGTTTTTAAAGTGATCAAATTTGAAGACAATAAACAAATCTTTATAACGAAAAGTTTAGCTCGCAAGTATTAACAGTTATACTCTTACAATAGAAGAGTAGTTTGTTTCCAAAACACTTGAGTTTTAGTTGGAATAATTTTAATTATGTATACGTTTACTTTATAAAATCGTTAAGTCACTGAATCGTTTAATGCAACTAATACCGCATGTCGGACACATTTGAATTTCAAAATGTAGTTTTTGAGCGTGAGTTGGATGCTCGAGTATTTTAAAACATTTCAAAATTGAAATACAGCGCTACTCGAATGTTTCAATTATGCTCCTTTTGTTCCTTTTTTCGTACGTCCAGAAAAAGGAAAAAATATATTAGCGAAACATGTGTATATAATTCGAGACACTGCTCTACTGATGCTATTAAGAGAGATTACCCAGAAGAATCGAACTCCCAAAAATGTAACAGAAGATAAAAAAAAATTCCGTTTGTCACCTCTCCGTGAAGCAGTATATTTTTGATGCATCATTTGTTAAGAAGGTTTGAGGTAGAGCTGCATTTATATTACAAAAATAATGGAGACGATTCTTGTGTTCTTGATGTTGCTGTTACTCCAGTATGATGCGATAGAATGTAAAGATATAAGAGGGTTGGGGCATAAGTCTTCGCAACGTTTTTTTTTTTTTGTGAGAAGACGAGCACGTGTCGAGATGTATAATACACACAAGAAAGGACAAAATATGAACTGCGCATTTGACGACCCATCATAGGCATTTGATGACCCATCAAAATTGTTTTTCTCGTGTTTATCGAGGTATTTGAAATGGCAGTTCTGATTTCGTGTTGCAAAGCACTTTAGCATATACGAGTTCACAACATCCCGAAAGCATTACACACCCGCTCCAAAAGCCCGATTAGACAGATGTTCGATTACTGCATGTGTCGCCCGGCCACACTCACAGGTCGTCACTGGCGCAGCCAATCGCTGATTGCTATGCGTCCTCGCGGAAACTATCTTGCTCTCCTCACGACTGTCCGGTGTGGAAGCGCATGAGTCCCAGAGCTTGCTCCAGTTCCCTGTGGCATTCTCGGAATTTCTCAAGGCTACCACGAGCACTGCCAGATTACCAAGCAGGCTGAGCAGGATGCAGCCTGGGGGCGAACGAATTTCAGCGGATTCAAAATTTCATAAGGCGAACTTTTGAATGTTTTTTATGGAAATAATTATTTTCATATTTGTAAAAAAGAAAGTGTTAATTATCAATATGTAGCCATTGACATATACAGATATGATGAATAAAAATATCGTATATTTATTAAATTAATATCAGGTGAGAATTATTTATACGTTTACGTATAATCAATTATGTACACAATATTTGCGTTGGTTATGAATATCTTACAACAATTTTTTATTCAAAGTATTATAATAGCTTTAATGTAAAAAAAGCAAGTTAAAAGGGCTGTAAAACATTTAATAGCCTAGGGTACGTCAAAGTCAGGCACTGATTTCGGTATAGTTTTATTACACAAGAACGAATTTTTTTATAAATTCTTGCCAAAAACGTGCATTTCCATCTGTATTCAGCATTCAACTTGTACGCGGGTTTGGTAAAGATCCCAGAATTTAATACATCGTGCACAGAATACACTTCTCCCCAAAGAACGTCACACAGTTTTCAACTGTTTTTGACGTCAAATAAATAAATGCAGGTCTTTCGTAACTTATTTCACTACAGAAATCAATTACGGCTTGATGCGTGAGATACATTAATTACAATAAACAATTTGTTCATCTTCTGCTGAAAAGGGCCTAACTTGCCAATGACATGTGATTATTCAAAAAATGCAGGTCTTGCAGTAAATCAAATTGCTGCTCTGTTTTGCATTCGATCCCTTGAGTGAATGAAGCACTGGGAACTACCGACACCTGGTGAGAGAAACAGGAACGTAATGTCAGGATCCCGTCGGACTATAACTGTATGGTTAAATAAGTAAAATTGAAATGAAGCTACTTCGAAAATGGGTCTTTGAGTAAATAATACTTTCCCAATCACTCAATATTGATGACCCAATTAACAAAATCATAAATAGTATCATTTGGTTATAACACAAAAGCACTAGCTTCTTTAATACTAACTGTGCTTTAGAATCTTACTTTATTGTACAAAATATTAATATTGGTTTAAATATAATTGTAAACAGCGCGCGATATTTCCTTCCCATTCCTTGTTCCATTCTCACCCTTATACTTACATTTACATGCACTACACTTGCACATAGAGAAAACCCCGCTAGCAGACGATACGTCTGCCTCAATTCTCGCCATATAGTGGGGCAAGTCGCCACCTCTCGAGCAGAAAACATGCACAACACTTACGGTACTAACTACCTTAGTAGTTGACACGCCCGGAATCAATCATCTGAAAATCCTTCCCGGTAATTTAGAGTGATTTTTCGTTCCTCTGTTTATAGTGGGGTTGAACCCATGTAACATAACAGTACTATGAAAATAAACGAATTCAACTTTCAGGAAACGTGTAAGCTGTTGGGCAATGTTCTTCGAAAAAGTACGTTTGCAGCGTCTCTCCCGACTCAGTTATTCACCTGCCATTGTCTGAGCGAATAGGCAACGCTGGATAGTTCGCAACGGACGGGAGAAAATTGCCGGAAGTTGAGCGCTCTCCTCCGTCCGCGAGTTTAAGCGTGTGGCTTTCGAGGTTGAGTGCTCCTGGCTGCAGGACATTTCCTAACCGTTACGCTCAGATTTTCAACGCTTTGTACATGGAATTAGATATTGCTCGTCCAGGCGTTCAGTCTCGCTGAACTCCTGAATCTCTAGCTGTGAAGAAAGCAACTTACTAATTGCCGTTTATTTTTCATTTAGTTCATTAGGTAACTAAAGGAGAAGTGTATTAGATGGCAGTTTCATAGTGGATTCGACTAAAAGAGTAATAGCAGTGGCCTGGCGTGACTTTCGTACCTAGGGAAGCTGTAGGTCGCGTGAGTGTGATCTGCGCCCTTACATAACTCAGGATGTTTACTTGTGTACTTGTTTATTTGATAGATATGAGCAAATATAATTGCATCAAATTTTAAGCTTCGCGCACTTTTAAACAGCGTAAGACGATAATCCGCTTTCGCTCCGAATTTCGGCCCTTCATTGATACCTCTTTTCTCTTCGTATCAGAGACATTTATTTAGACTATTGTAGCTCAACGAATCATTGGGATTCTCTCTGCGCCTACATCCAGATGGTTGAATACTGATTCCGAACGCGTCAACGGCTAAGGTCATTAGTCCCGTAAGTGAAGTGCATGTTTCATCGCGGACTGTGGCTGTGATCTTCCCACGCTGGTTGGTGAGATCCGACGGGCCGACCTACGTCGTCTTGCAAGGTTTTCCCCAACCAGCGTGGCACCGCCCCCGCCGGGACAAGCTGTAAGCTCTCGACAAGTGTGGTAGTGTAGTGCACGTTAGTGAAGATGTAAGTAAGGGATGAAGAAAGGACAAGGAAGCGGAAGGAGAGATCGCGCGGCCCGTGGCCCGTTTGTTTGAGAACTGTTCCGGCGTTCGCCTGGCGTTGATCGGAGAAACCGCGGAAAACTAGCTATCAGAGCAGCCAGAATTCTCCTCCAGACAGCGACTGAATTTGACCTAGCTGAGAAGCTAGTGTAGAAAATCCAGCCGCCGTCAGGACTCGAACCTAAGACTTCCCGGTCAGAAGCGTCGCAGTGACATCATTTGATGCCCTGAGGCGCCTAAGCCGCCACTTCAGATGAATCTTGTCATCTATGTCGGTTGGGACATTCGTATTCACACATAGATACGCAGTTTCTCTTTACCTGCAAACTCTGCACTAGTTTTCAATGACTAAATATCACATCGCCCATTTCTTGATACTAAAGGTCTACAAAATATATTCAAACATTTTACTTAACTAAGTTAATAATTTGTGTGGTGGCACAAGATAAAGACAATTCAGAGTAAAAGGATACTATTTCTTCAAACAACTTTGCTTGCTTGCCTTTTCAAATTCCACATCTCGGAGCCCGGTAGTATTTGTGAAGGGCTCCCGTAGTCGACATTGGCCTGAGCTCCTGAGATGGGTCGTCCGCGTAAGTTGTGTGGTGCACATGACAGTATTTCCAAATCTCGAACTAGCGGTAAGCCCCGAGAATATTGCTTTTCAGAAATTAATTCATGATAAATGACAGAACAACTTGAGATGAAAAGTGCAACAAAAATATATCTTTAAGATTTCCAATTACACGAGTCAACTTGAATGGAAGCGACGCTGCAGCACATCTGTAGGTGCTAATAGTACCTCCTGAATAGGAGTAGTGCTAGTAATGAATGCTTTCTTACAATAGTGATGTGAAACGTATGTTCCAGATTTGTCTCCCAAGATTTTACTGTATTTTTAAGTAAAATCAATAACGTGATACTAATAGTATGCGTAAGATTTTGCTAGAAAAACAGTGTCAACTTTTCAATTCCTGTTTTCGATATGTCAATCTAACCTATTACCAAATGCTTTAATAGAGTTTCTGAAATTTCATCTTTAACGAAAGAATAGATAATACAATGCTAAATGAATGGCTTCTCTACTGAGGTTTAGGAAATGTCACTCTTGCAAAAGAGCCATTGTTGACGGAAATTATTGCCAAGATACCCAATCAACAGTGCGCATAATGCGAGTCACTGACGAAGCGTTGCACACATCCGCTTCATGTCAAGAGAGGTCACCGAGCTTAGGTGTTACTTCCATCCCTTGCGGAACGTTCTCACAAATTGCTCGAAGACACACACAAAACCTAGCGAGAGGCGAGTCACATTAGAATGAAAGCAACGACAGCCACGTGAATGGTTTAGGGAGCGACTGAATGCATGATACGCTGCCAATCGATAAAGACTGGCGTCCGTCAGTGTGTCGCATGGAAGAGTCGCGACGTGGGCGGAAGAGAAGGCGAGTGTGGAGTCCCGCCAATGGAAGACCTTTATACTGGTACTAGCAGAAAACTCGGCGCAGTGACCTCCAGAATAAGTCAACTACGTATCACATGTATGGACGATTAGAATCTCGAGGGATTAGAGCGTTCAGAAGTGTGCATGAGCGCTCCGATGGGCGTTCAGAAGTACGCATATGCGATTATAAGTATGCATGGGCGCAGAATAAATCAACTACATATCAGATGTATGGACGATTAGAATCTCGAGGGATTAGAGCGTTCAGAAGTGTGCATGGGCGATTAAAGTATGCATGGCGCTCCGATGGGCGTAAAGTATGCATGGGCGATTAAAGTATGCATGGGCGAGTAGAAGTATGCATGGGCGATAGAAGTGTGCATGAGCGCTCAGAAGTGTGTTTGAGCGCTTCAGAAGTACACATGAACATTCAGAAGTACGCACGGAGCAAGTATAAGTGTATGAGCAAGTATAAGAATGTATGAGCAAGTATAAGTGTATGAGCAAGTATAAGAATGTATGAGCAAGTATAAGAATGTATGAGCAGTATAAGTATGTATGAGCAAGTATAATTATGCATGAGCGAATAGAAGTGTGCATGAGCGAGTAGATTTAATATGTATGTGCGATTAGACGGAATGCGTAGGCGAGTAGACGTGTAGAGAGAATACGCAGTTTCTGTTAGCAGGAAAGTATTCGAGACACAAAGCACTGTTACAAGACGCAAGAGAACATTTGCGAACAGAAACATGCGTCGCAGCTTCCGTCCGGTCGGAGGCAATGACATAACATCGTTTTCCTCTGCCTTTCGCTCCCCGATTCCATCAGTTCAGAATTTTTTTTTTTTTCGTATTTACTCGACCACCTCGGTATTTGCGAAGTTCCCCTTGTCCATCATTTGTTTTATTTTCATGTGTTTTATGATGAACTATTTACTGGATTGCCAGATTTAGTAAGTGCGCTTCCCAAAATGTATTCGTAAAACCCACTTCCCTAAATTGGTAGGATAAAAAGGGATAAATCAGTGACTGAGTAGTGTTTACGGAAATTTTTATCATGAAGCCTGCGGTTTGTCTGGTTAACGAAAGGAGGCTCTCGAAACGCGTAGTGGTACCACGCTCCGCCTGTGCGCACGCGCATGCGCATGAAAATACGTTCATCTTCATCACAAAGATCACTCCATAACGCATTCGCCATCCCTACAATGGACCGGCTTAGGTGGCTCAGGGCATCAATTGATGTCACTGCAGGGCCTGAGAGGTCCTAGGATTCCCCTCCCGCCGGTGGCAGAATTTTCCACACTTAAGCATCCAATCAGCGAGTTCGAATCCATGCGCTGTCTGGACAAGAATTGTAAGTATCGCCTGCTGTGATCGGTAGGTGTCCCAATTCCTCCGATCAACACCAGACGAATGCCGGAACAGTACCCTAACAAACACGCCACGGACCGCGTGCGATCTTTCTTTCCTCTTCCTCAACCTATCTTCACTCTTTATTTACGTAATCTTACATTTATATGCACTGCACTACCACACCCGTCAGGAGGCCACTCGGGAGCTTAGAGCTTGTCACACCTGGGGTGGTACCACACTGATTGGGGATATGTGGTTGGGGAAGACACCCGCAAACCGACGTACCGATGGGCGCCGGATGTCACCAGCCAGCGGGGGAAGATCATCTCTACCTGTTGCGATAAAACATGTACTACACTTAAGGGACTGTGGCCTGGGTAGTTGACGCACCCGGAATTGCTAATCAATCAATTCTTGGAATGGACACCAAAGTAGTCCACCGAGTCCACCTCGTTAACAATCGTTGCAAAGAACGCTCATTTGTTTCTGTATTCAAAATTGAATATGTATATGGTTTATGAATGTGATCACAAAATTTGAAAACGTACACAGAATTTACTTCTCCTCATAGCACGTCACACACAGTTGTTAACTGTGTTTTTGACGTAAAATAAATAAAATAAAAAATATTAATAGTATATTCACCGCGAATGTCCTCCTGGTCCTGAAGGCGATGGGCACCGGGAGAGGGATACGTATAGGCGCATGTGGCGCCGTGGGTCGCACGCGGGCGATCGCGCGGGTGGGCGGACGGGCATCGCCGGCGAGCCGCCCGCTGATTGACGTGGCGCGGGCGCGGGTCGCCCGACCGCCCGGCCGGCTGTCAGCCCCATTGAAACGCACCCGCGCCGACCTCGCCTGATTGATGGGCCCCGGCGACGACCCCCCTCTCTTTGCCTATACGTATATTAATACAGCGCCAAAGAAAGCTCCCTTGAAAGTTTTCAAAAGCGCCAGCCCGCCCGCGTTCGGTTGCTTGATAAGAAGACGATTTTTAAATGTCATTGTTAATGTGACGTTATGCTTGTTATTGACAAGTCATAGATAGTGAAAAGCTTCGCTAAGATTTATTTTTTATTGGTTGGGGCTTGATGCAGATAAACGGGCGCGCGTTTCACCTGTCGTTCCCCCTTTTTTATGGCGGCGTGGCAGCCTCCCCCTGAGTGATTTACATCGAGCGTCGCCCGGAGGTGTCCCTTTGTGTCCTTAACGAAATGCGCTCGTGCGCGTGCGCGCCAGGGAGAGGGGGCGGGGCGGGGCGCGCGTTATCACGCGGCCAACCCCCAGATCCCTGCGGAACGCCCGACGACACTCCAATTAATTCTGTCACGAATGTATTCCTTTGCGCCGTTTCGCCTGTTTCTTGCTATTTTCTTTCTTTTACTTTTTATTCTGTCTACTATTTTTTTCATGTTTCTTTATGTCTCGTTTGTTTTTATTTCTTGCTTTTCTTTTTATTGCATACATGTGTTATTTTTCATTCTCTTCTTGTTGATTTATTCGATTTATTTATTTCTTATTTTCGGTTTCGATGTTTGACACAAGGTGCTTAGACTTCGTAGGTTGTGCAGTAAATGGTACTCTTAAAACATGGTAATTCATCGGTTCACTTTCATAGAATCTTGTTTCATTTTTGCCTTAACGAAATGTTACTTATTTTATGTTATTTATGTAGAACATTTGTGTAATATCACTTTTTTTTAATCTGCGACAGATTGGATGCGGTTAATATAAGTCAAAATGCTTTTTTTGGAACAGTGACATATACCATGTTGTATTTTGACGAATTTGAAAACATTAGGGTGACATTGAAAACTTCAAAATAATCGGTAGCAAAATATTAAAAAAATATTTTTAATGCAACAAATTGTTTCAAGATCATAGTTGAAGGGGAAAATGAAGATCTACGAAACATTCAATCTTGCGGGTGAATAATATTTATGATGGAAAGTGAGTCTGAGATGTTAGGCTAGGATAAAACAGAGTTTGGGGATCGTCAGAAACAGAACTAGTTACGTTCGTAGTACTTGTCCTATCAGTAAGATAGCATATTGAATGTCGAGTTATTGTAGAAAAGTGCTGCAGTTTAATAAACGAAGACAAGAATATTAAATCCTCTTTACGTGGAGGTGCTGCCCAAGGGGTAAAGGCTCCTTCCCCAGCGAGCGGCGTCTGCGCCCCCTCTGGGCGATGGGGCGCGCGTGCTGCGCGCACCGGCCACTCCACGCCCGCCGCTTCGCCCCGCGCGGCGCACGTGCCATCTCGCCCTCGGCCCCGCCCACTTGCCCCGCCCTCCCGCGCGTCGTTCTCGCTTTCCCCTCGCCTAATCCTCTGGCCTCCGACGCCGTCTTCGCCTCCCCCCCCACCCCCGCGATTCGGCACCCCCGCCCCCCCCCCCCCCGCCCCCCGTGTGCGCGGCCCCGTGTGCCGCTGCAGCGACCCTGTCTTCCCGCGCCCCCCCGCCCGCGGCGCCTCCTCTTCACCTGCCACGCCCCCCGCCCCGCCCCGCCCCCGCGCGCGCGCCCACGGAGCAGCCTGTCATCGCCCCGGAAGCCGGCTGCCTCCGCCACGCGCCTCCGCCAGCAGCCTCCGCGCGCTGCTGGGGATTTTGACAGGTACGGTCCTAACCCGACAAGGGCGGTGGCGGCTACAACGCAAATGCATCACGTGCTGCCTTGCGTTACCTGTACGTTTATTTATCCACTTTCTTATCTCAGTCCACTTGACCGAACAGTGGTCAGTGGAGTAATAGGTTATTAGAACACAAATGTTCTAATGAATCAGTGGCTTCCCCACTAGCCGAAGGTAGGTCGACGCCGGATCTCGCCATCCAGCGGGGAAGATTACCGCCATCTCCCGAGAAAAAAACATTCACTACACTAACGGGACTAATTACCAAAGCAGTTGACGCGCCCGGAAACACGAAAAAATCAATCAATCAATCTAATGAATCAAAGTCATAACTAAAGTGCAGGAGTAATTCGACAATCCGGATGAACTGGAGCCGGGGCCGAATCGAGTGGACAAAACTTCAGGTCGCCCGAGAACAAGGGGAAAACGATAAAAAAGAGAACATGGCCTTACCAAACATATTTTTAATGAAATTTAAAAATTATTATCGACAAATTTTCACCTAATAAAACATTTTAATATGCACATTGTACACAATATTCATTGGTGCAAAGCAGACAGTAGCCCTAAGAATGTCCAGGACATCCCCAGGGCGACTTGCCCCCACCCCCTCTTCTCCAGCTGCAGGCGGACACCCCCCGCTGATTAGTGGCGACGCAAGAAGACGGACGGCAGGTGGAGTGAGAGCAATGAAGTTGACCACTGGCAAGTGAAATTCGACAAGTATACCTACTAAGGATAGTGATTTATCTTCTGTAAAACAAACATTTACTACTCTAAACAACGTATTATTTTCCAAAATTGGTTCGAGTTGTCCGGAAGTCCGGGTTAGCGGGGTTTCTACTATAAGGGGAAGTAAACCCGGATGTCTAATGTAGTAGATTTACTGCATGTATTAGACCCGCAGAGTGTAAAACAAGCATCTGAACTAAATTCATATCGCCTTCTTCGTCGCCCGAGGTGATACCGTCTTTCTCCACTAGGTGGTGAAAGGAGCGTAACGAAATTTGCGAGGTCAGACGGAAGAGCGGGTCTGATGGCCGGAGTCTCCCCACGTAAATTAAAGCTAACTAATCAGTTTCGAATAACTAATCAGTTTCGTATTGAAAAAGAAAAATGTTCATACTAAATGTCTTCTAATAATCCAGATCTGAATCCAGTCCTGGTACTCACCAGAAGGGATCGGGAGGGTGACAACGGAGGATCGAAAATGAAAACATCTCTGCCGGGAAACAAGAAAACACAAGCAACCGTGCGCACGCCTGGGAAAGTGATAGTGACACCGCAGTGACGCGATAAGCGTGAATATGAAATGCTGCGACAGGCATCAGGCCCTCAGCCTGAAAGTGAGGTGAATGTGATAGTGAAAAAGCACAGTGCACATAAAGTTGTATTTACTACGTAAGACGCAAGTGTAAATAATTAGTATACATTGGAAATAAAAACAATAGCATGAAACAACTAAGATTTGGGAAACCCTATATTTTAACCTAGAACATAAGCAAACTAATGTAAGTAATATGTGTAAAATAAATTGTAATTACTATATTAGCCGGTCTGTCGCATTTCACTGGATGAATAGTCAAATTTAAATGAAAATTATAGTTCACTGGAATTTGTTCAAAGTGTATAAAACGTACGATATTTGACGACGTAACTTACAATACTCGATTAGCTATCAAACTCGGCCTAAAGGCTTTTTTGACAGTTCTCGGTCAATATGATATCGTACGATTGATTGTGAGAAAGTTATTCATAGTATTTTCGGTCAGGTTTCAGCCGAGATCTTGTGTTAATTCATATTGTAGTAAAGTGACCAAAGGTCCCGTATTGGTCGGGACAGTTCTTTTTTGAGTCTCTGTCCCGTATTTTTGAAAGGAAAACGGGACGTCTAAATGTCTCGTTTTTTGTTACAATGATTAATCGACATTCCACTAACAATTTTAATTTGATGTTAATGCTTTCCGTTGGGTTTGCATAATTTAATATAAAAAAGTAATGAAATAATTGTAAAACTTGTTTAAGTCTAAATCGATACT
This sequence comes from Teleogryllus oceanicus, assembly GCA_964035755.1. NCBI lineage: Eukaryota > Metazoa > Arthropoda > Insecta > Orthoptera > Gryllidae > Teleogryllus > Teleogryllus oceanicus. The sequence continues at coordinate 14,643,715 of CAXIVR010000008.1, forward strand.
CATGGTCGCTTATGACCCAGTTGTTAAACACACCTTAAATAAATAAATTTAAAAATATAAAAAGTAAACGCGAGTAGATACTCTCATGTACCACCTAACAATGTTTTACAGACTATTCAAATCAAGAAGGGAGAGATTAAGTGGTGGTTCTAGGAAAAGAAAATGAGCCATCGCGTCATTTGAGCTTGTAATATGCTTTATGAGTATCGATATCGTTACCGAGAAATTCAATAATCCAAACCTATTTCTTCTGTGATTTTCTGTGCAACTTGGCAAGTAGGTAATCTTAATTAAGGAACATGCTTCCCGTTTTTTTAGTCAAGGAAATGTCACCTGCACCGTTTTTCGGGTTTATGATCTGCTCACCCTATATTAAATATGTACTATAAATGTAATGAGACCACAGGAGATGAGTACAAATAGTGTATTTAACACATTTTACACTTATACCAATATAGTATTATCAAACTAGTCTAGGGAAACTTTCGGCATCTTATCAATAATTTCTTACTGGTTTTGTAAAGTTTGAATATTATCAATTTTTTGTATTGTTGCCTTAAACGTTGTGACACATCACCAATATAGGGAATATAAATGAGGCATTTTTTGTCTCATCAGCAAAACTCAAAGGAAAAATGTGTTTTAATTATATATTCTTTTCTTTAGATGATACAAGTTTGTCTATTAATTTTGGATTGTGTCCTTTATTACTGGATACAGTTTTTATAATGATGATTTCTTTGTGAAATTCCTTTAGTGACATTGGGAAATGAAACTGTATTGGAAAATGAATTTCACAAAGAAATAAATATTTAAAATTATAAATATGTATTTTCTTAAGAGTCAAGCACTGTTGAGCGTGTTATTGCTAAAAAAAAGTGTAACAAATTAAAATCAACACAACTGGTGACGTAATCCAGGCCCAATCATTTATATTATGCATGGTCTTCTTAATAATAGCAGTGGGATTTCGGAAAAAGATTTGGCAAGCATCCTAACATTTTCAAAAGGATACTTTTGCTCATTTTTTTTAAAATGCCACTTTGTCTACACCATAAAGAATTTCAATTGCAAAATCTTCAATATATTTTCACTCACATTCTTTCAGGATATTTGATGTTCATTTCTAAATGCAAGCTCTAAAAGTTATATGTCAAAGGTTCATTCGTTGAATTCTATCCTTCTTTTGTCAAACTTTTATTGTCTGTGAGTTGATTGCGAATTAAAAAAAAATGCCCCTTTCGGTATTTGCAGTAGATTTCATGCACTTTTTATTGCCGAACATTTATAGTGACTTAACAGTAATGAATTTTCAGTAATGATTGTTATGACATACTCACGAAAATTAAATATTTGCCCTAACGCTGCGTCCTTTCCTTACGGAGGTCATTGACCAATGTACTGTAAAAATGTTCAAGTGGATTTTTATGCTCCTTTTCCGACTCGTTTATTGGGCTTGTCTTTTGTATAATCGTTCGTCATTTTCTGCGCATCTGCCTTCTTCTGGTACCTCGGTCATTTCTGTGGTTTACATTTACACCAGCTGTTTAGCGCCAACGCTTCTAATATCTTTCTCCCTCGAGTATTTACTACTTATATTATCTTTCTATGTTGGTTTTGTTCTTTTTTCATTAATTCTTATTCTTTAGTAGAGTACTAAGAATACTACTATGCATTCTATGTTTCATTGTCTCTAGCTGGAAATCCCTTCATCATACTACAGCATATTTAGGTCTGTTATTTCATTTCATACCGACCCGATTGTTTGACGCTATCCTTTAATTTACGTTTGTCATGAAATTTTACGTTCCCATTACCTTTTTGTTGCACGCTCATTTTTCATAATTAATTGTTCTTTATAATTCTTTGTTACTAGACCGTATGTCTATTGGTGGCGTAGTAATAATGGCGAGTAATGATAATAATAAAAATAATAATAATAATAATAATAATAATAATAATAATAATAATAATAATAATAATAATAATAATAATAATTTTGTGGGGGGGGGTACAATTGGGTGATAGCCAGGAGGCAATAGTAAGCCTATAGATTTACATTACACTTACATTTACAATACAACGCAATAACAAATTACAACTACATCTTTACCTCTACTAATTTACCATCTGGTTAATCTCGTGCTTGCGTACCTGCATAATACTGTATATGCACCCATTGTATACTTCATATATGGACATACATATACATTCTTATACATTGATGCTGACTCACACATACACATATAACACGTACACGCACTTGACAAACATACATCCACTTAGATACATATAGTATACATGCATACATATAAATACACAGTATCATAAACAAAACTTAGACACACAGTCATACAATTTATTTTTAAATACAGAATCCGAATGTAGATTTGTTAAAGATAGCTCTTAAAACATCTGAACTTCACTTCACTATACTTCACTACATTTCACTACATACATTACCCAGTGATCTTATCTTTCTTAAGTTAGTATGGGGAGTCGAATGCCGTGGGTCCGTAGTCCGCTTGCGGTGGACTTTTGTGCCGTGTGGTGCTGAAGAGGTGGCTTCTCATACAACTAGACATCTTTTAATATTCTTCCGTTTCTAATCATTCGTCCCTCAAGATCTCCTCCTCCCCCTCATCCATCGTCTGGAAGGCAATGGAAAACCACCACCGTGCTCAAGCGATAACGACGTGAAGACGCCTTCCTCACCCACGTGCAAGCTCCACCAACCTTCGGTTTGACGAGATCATAATCATTTCATCTGCATCCTTTAATTTTCACCGTAACGCAATCCATGGCAGCTCTTTATCCTTTTGTTTATTCGCCTTGCGTCGTGTCTTTTGTTTCCTGCCATCGTGAGCGCTGCGTCGGGCGCTGCCCGCCTTTCGCGTCGCCGCCGTGTGCACCTCCTCCTCCTCCATCCCCTCCTTTTCCCCTCCTTTCCTCCTCCTCCTCCTCCTCCCCCTAGCAGCGCTTTCGCGAACGCGCGCGCACTGTCGTAAATTACTCCTGGTCAAGCAGCCGAGTGGGAGAAAGGGAATTATTGGAGGTATTTTATTATGCAGTATCAACTATTAGAACACAACACAAAACGCCATAAAAATAACTTCCCCCGCCCCTTCACCCCTCCGCCGCCGTCCCTCCGAAAATAACGCACGCAGACAAAGCGGAACAAAAAAAAAAAAAAAAAGAGTAGACGGAGTTCCATGAAAAACGTTAATGTTCCCCCATAAACAAAGCTCACATTCATGTTTTTGATTTGTCGAAAAAAAGGAGGGATAGAAAGATTGTTTGAGGGAAGGGTTATGAGGAGTCGAGCAGGTTGAAAAGAGCCGGGAGGCAGAAGGCAAAAATATGGAGAAGAGGAGCGATTCTCCGCGAAATATTGGATGGCACAGAAGTAGCGACGGCAGTGGTGCGGTTGGTGACGGTGGTGATGTAGTTTCACTGAGTGGTTCTGTGGTGTTGGTAGATTACCATTGCATAATAAAATCTGAAATTTGAAAAACGAGTCCCCTTGGTAAAGGAAATTAAAACTGAATAGAGCTCTTGCTATGAACGTTGTAGCTGTGGCACAGTATACCGATCATATATCTTAGGAAATGTGAACGAGAAAATCTTAATAAAGTAACTTTCATTTGTTTCTAATTACATGTTTCATAACAAATTAGTGTGTGTCAAATTTAGGCTCAGAAAATTCTCTTATATTAATACTGCAACTTAATCAGGAATTTCTTGCACATCTCTAGCAACTCGAAATTACAACTTGCCCATCGTAGCATTTTATGTTACCAATTTTCATTTAAATCCACGTACTTCATTTTATCAATAAAAATGTGTTTCTTTCGTCTGGTAATAAACAGGAATAAAATTATCCCACTTTAGTTCATCTTTTTTTAATTACTAAAACTTTACATTCCCTTGAGTGTTTTTTATGTGGCCGCCGCCTCACTAACTAGTCTTCTGTGGAGTTCGAGACGCACATTTTTGAAGATCATTATTTCTTCGCAGAATTAGTCATCAAATGTTCGAAAGCAGTCATGTATTGTGTTCTTAGAGGCAAAATTCAGAACAATCTCCTGCAAAATTAAACATCTCATTACCCTACATTATTATCCTTATGTAAAATGATGGATGGTAGTTACGTGGAAGGTGATTTTGCTATTATTGTAGTAATGGTACTTGAGGCAGAGTACCAACATCTATGTTAATCAAAATGGTGATCACTTTGAAGCAAGTTTAGCGTCGGCAATGAGTGTGATGTTGAGCGTTGAAATGGTAATACTCAAATGGATGCAACGTTCGTACACCAGCAGCATTCACACATTGAAGATCGCAGCAGAATTAAGGTAGATACTAATGTAATATAGTTAGATGCACGCAATGTAGTGCAGAACGAATAGGTGATTATACTCGATGTGAAGGATACGAGGGATATTGTTGGAATTGTACACGACCGAAGATATAGGGCACAAGGAACATTGTGCGTGGGCCGTCACGGTCTCTGCCAGGACGTGGTACGGTGCACACGACCCGCCCGCGTCCCCGCCCGCGTCCCCGCCCTCGTCCCCGCCCTCGTCCCCGCCCTCGTCCCGCCTCGTCCCCGCCCCCCCGTCCCCCCCGTCCCTGCCCGTCCCCGTCCCGCCCCGTCCGTCCGCCCGTCCGCCCCGTCCCCGCCCCGTCCCGCCCCGCCGTCCCGTCCCCCCGTCCCGTCCCCGCCCCGCCCCGTCCCGCGCCGTCCCGTCCCGCCCCGTCCCGCCCCGTCCCCCGTCCGCCCTTGTCCCCGCCCGTCCCGTCCCGCCCCGCCCCGTCCCCGCCCCGTCCGCCCCGTCCCCGCCCCGTCCCGCCCCGTCCCGCCCTCGTCCCGCCCTCGTCCCCGCCCTCGTCCCCGCCCCGTCCCCGTCCCGCCCCGCCCCGTCCCCGCCCCGTCCCCCCCGCCCCGGCCCGGCCCCGCCCCGTCCCCGGCCCGTCCCGCCCCGCCCCGCCCCGTCCCCGCCCCCGTCCCCGCCCTCGTGCGCCCTCGTCCCCGCCCTCGTCCCCGCCCTCGTCCCCGCCCTCGACACCCGCTCTCGACTTCGCCCTCATCCGTGTTCTCGTGCCTGCACCACCCCTCGCAATCATCCTCCCCTGGCCAGGCACGTCCCCCTCCTGCTCCCCCTCCCCCTCGCCAACGCCGTTTCTTGCTCGCGGCACCCATCGCTATCAGCCATCGATCCACTATTTAAAGCTCATCCCTGATCGATAATGTAGACACGGGCTGTTGACCTGACGCAGACGTTGCGTTGGTCACTGCAGGAGTCGGGCAGTTGCCGCCCGCTGCTCTCGGACCCTATTTCTCTCCCTCCGCACCACGTCTCCTCTCCTCTCCTCTGCTCTCCCGTTCTCCCCTCCTTTGCCTCGCGCACCGGCCCAATGATACACATGCCAGGAGACGCGCAAAGGCTCCCAGCTTGACGCCCCGCCCCGCCCCCCGCTCGCTCGCTCCAGACTTCTGCCTGCTGCACAGAAGAGATATTCCCGGCATATTCTGTCATAATATAAAGGGCTCGTTTTGGCAGAGAGTTATAAATCTTACTCTGCTCTACTAAACGGAGACGGAGAGAAAATGGAATAGAAAAATAAAAGTTACACACATACACTGTCGTGCATTGCCTTCGTATATATAGAGGTGGAATTTCTTTTTCCAGAGGAATACAAAAAAGGCGAGGGCGGAGAAAAACGGTGAAAATATTCAAAGTACAAAGTGAGAAATGAGGCCAGACTATTGAAATAAGTAGTATGTTGAGAAGAACTGCAATAGAAAGTTCCTGAAATGTTGGAGAAAAGTGGTTATGCGATGTCGTAATTGATGTCTTTCGGACCGAAAACCGAGCACATTTGAAAGCACGCGGAGCTTTTTCGAAATGCGAACTCTGTTTTGTTTTCCAGAGAATTTTCTATATTGATCTGCTCTGAAATCCTTGAGTTTCGGAATTTTGTCACTGGGTGTGTTGCATGTTCGGATGTCCCGAGCTGAAAGTTCATTTTTTCCAAGGTGCTAGGTTCGAGCCCCGGCATTGATTTTCAACATCAGCAGTTCAGCTGGTTCGTAGGTGACCGCTGCCACTTGAAAATTATAGAGAGCGACTTCTCTGATGGGATGTTTTCGTGGTATCCTCCGACCACTTGTGAGAGAAGCCAAAATGGAATCTTCACCAACAGGTCACGGCCAACATCCAATAATTCCGTCAGCCGTGCCAGATGACTGGCCTGAACTCACCCCCTTGTGATCCATCTCGTGGTTGTTGGTAGGTGGCTCTATGAAACGACGAGAACTTCGTTGGAGTGTAAAAAAATGCTTCTACGTGATTGGCCTTAGCGGGTCCATGCTGCTGTGCTTTCATTTGCCAGGTGCGGTTTGGGTTGACATATTTCGTTATGCATTCATTTATACATATCTGGTTATTAATATAATCGAAGCTAAATGGAACATTATATGATAGGAAAATAATAGGATTATGAAGTATATTATAGCTCGCGGGGAGAGCGAATTCGTATGTATGGCAAGAGTTTCTCATGCGTGTAATCCAAACAGCAATTATTACACTGATACGCAAAAATATTAATAATCGTACCAGAGGGAGAGTAATTTATTACTGTGTAACATACTTGGCCGTCCGTTCCAATAGAATAATTAATTTTGTAAAAATTCTCTTAAATCCTGTATAATGATAATTCAGGATTTACGGGCTACAGGGGGGGATATGAGAACAATTTTAAATGCGCGGTTGACAGCTACAGAAAGCGCGCACGTGAAATTCAATTTCCTCAGGGCGAGCTCTGCGTAAGACCGCGTCGTTATTCGAATATTTTGTGGCGCAGATGATAGTGGAATTGTATGCCAGAGCGATAACATTTTCGCAGCTGTGATAGTTCAGTGAGAATATATTCTCTCGTTTTGACACGTGAAATATTTGATTTTTTTTGAAAGCAGATAGGGGTTTTTTGATTGTCCTATTCGTCTTATCGCACTTTTTACAGTGTGTGATAAGGTTCTGTTATAACGACACGGCCTCCCTTGTGGGCGCATTCACTACCTTTTCCTCGTACACTGGTGCATATTGTGGTCTCGTTTTTGCGGTAGTAGCAAAAAGGGCCGATGGAAATGATGGGAGAGAAAGCGGGAAACTTTCATTGCGGTCGTACCATTTCGGAAATGAAATGGCCACGAGAAATTAATGCATGAAGTAAAGAAGAAATGTATAGATCTTGCGCAACATCGAGCCCCAGTTTTTTCGATTAGGTTAAGGAATAGCTTACTATTTGAATTTTTCTACATTAGTGCAGTAATTTACGGAATGATTAGAGTGGACAAGAATGTTTAATATGGAACAGTTTCAAGTAAAACAAATTCCTTAGTTTCCTAGTTCAGGAATAATTTTAAAAATGCAAGTGTTGAGATTTCTGCGGGATATGAAACAACGACATATATCTAGCCGGATACATGTTTAATACGAGAAGGGAACTTTCACGTCCAGTATTTCAGGGTTGAATATTGTATATCCTGGGAGGTTGAAATTATTAAAAAAGGCTCGGTCGAAAGAACATAAAGAAGAAACATGTTTCTTGAATTTTTATCCACTGCGTGAGAAAAGAAAAGCCTTCATTCGGTAGGCGGGGAGATCGTCTTCACGACAAACAGTACGTATGTAGAGGACTGTCTGAGGAGACTGAGAGGACCACTGAATGGCGAGATCCGGCGCCGACCTACCGTCGGCTAGTGGGGTTTCCCCCTAACCAGGACTCTCCCACCAGCGGGGTACCGCCCCAGATCTACGTCATTATGCTGGTCATAAGTTCATAATACAAGGCCTTGAAATAGACATTTCACAGAATACGTCGTCGTCAAATGTGTACCTTGTATGGTAAAAATGTGCTTGAATTTCTCATTTATATAAATAAAAATGAATAGCCGAAATGTACGTAAGCGCATAACTTTCGAACGACTGCACCAAATTGGATATTTTCTTTTTTGTATGTGTGTTCGTTATTGTCAGGAGAATATTTGTATATAAGAAAATTTTTAAAAAATCGAACAGACTTTTTTTAAAATCTCATAATATGAAAAGTGAGTGAGTGAATGAGACAGAAGACTGTAAGAGATCTTCAATGTATTAATAAATTATTAAAAGAGGAAAAGGGAGAGGAGAAAAGAGTAAGAGAAGAAAAGAGAGAGCGAAAAAGAGAAAGAGGGGAAAAGTGAGAAAGGTGAAAAAGAGAGACAGAAAAAGAGGGGAAGGGTAAGAGAGAGGGGAAAGGAAAATGAGATGAGAGAGGAAAGGGGAGGAAAAAGAAGGAGGAGAGAAATATAGGAAGAAAAGACGGAACAAAAAGAGAGAAAAATAAATTAAAGGAGGAGAAATGAACGGAAAAAAGAATGGGAAATTAAAGGGAAAGAGGGAAAGGGGTAAGAGAAGGGAAAAAGAGTGAAAAGAGAGAAGGAGAGAGAAAAGGAAAAACAGAGAGAAGGGCAGGACAACGTCGCCGGGTTCTGCTAGTAATTTAATAAAATTAAATTAATCGCTATCGTCGCCGGTTTTCTTGAAAATACCACTTATGAAATTGTACTTCTCATTAACCACTTGTTTCGTTAATTACTATAAAGAATAGAAGTGTACTATTATTTCGTCTGCTGTGAAAATGTTTATACAGTGTGAGTTTATCAGGTGAGAGAAAACTTCTCAAATAAATATTTATGTCACTTTAATGAGAAACACTTCGCTCCCTACACATCAGTTTCTTGGCGATTTCTCTTCTTCCATAACCGTATTTGTTGGCTCAGTGCGTCATTGCAGTGCCCTTGACCGGGAGATCCTACAGGTCTCGAGTTCTGAGGTTGATGGCAGGAGTTTCGACACGAGTAGCTACATGGCTACGTCGACTTTAGCCGCTGTCTGGAGCAGAATCTAGTGTTGGACTACTTTGGTTCGTAGTTTTCAGCGGTTTCTCCGATGAACACCTGGTGAATGCCTGCCTAACAAACGGGCCACGGTGCACGCGTGACCTTTCTTCTTCTTCTTCTCTTCTTCTTCTTCTTCTTCTTCTTCTTCTTCTTCATCATCGTCGTCGTCGTCGTCGTCGTCGTCGTCGTATCCTCACCCCCATGGAGAGATACATGGACTACCACCATTGTAGACCAGTCGAGAGCTTAGAGCTTGTCCCTGCTGGGGATCTGCACCGCTGGTGGGAGACACCTAGTTGGAGAAAACCCCACAAGTGGATGTTTAAGGTGGGGCAATATCTCACCATCGAGCCGAGGCAAACCACTGTCACCACACATGTTAAAAGAATGCACTGCTCTCACGGGATATACGATCATTGAATTTGACACGCCCAGAAACACGAAAAAATCAATCAATCTTCTTCTACAACGTCCAGAACAACGAGAGGTGCGAAATGCAGACGATATTTTGTAGTATGGCTGAAGAAAAAATTCGAATCTATCAATTTCAAACTCCGTGTCGCAGTGTTGCGATTTTCGTATTACAATCTGGTGTACTTTCTCGTTTTTATGGATCCAACTAATACTTCAGCACAATCGTACGCAAAAGCGCAAAAAATGCAGAAATTCGAATTATTCAATTTTCAAAAGTTTATAGGTTTTAATGATAATCGTACCATGTTTGTAAGCGAACTTGTATCTAGTTGAAGAAAGAATGCTAATATTATATTTGCATGTATATTACCGTCAATTTCCTCTATAATCACGCAAAACGGTCAAGATTTCTATTTTTCTATCGCACAATTAAAAATCCAAAGACTAGGAGCCAGTTTTTAGAAATATGACATTGTTTTGTAAGCTCCGTATAAAATACCTCCAAATATCAAAACATGTTTCAAATTCTCACGACCTCTTAGTTCAGATCCAACATAGAATGTTGGTTTTGGAGAAAATCATCAAAAACGTTTAGGCGCAATTTGTGGCCACAGAGTGGCTGAAGTGCCGATTGGCTGAAGGGCAGACTGGCAGAGTGGGGAGACTGGCTGACGGGATTGGGATGATAGAGCAGTCGATAGGCAGGGCGCGGCGGCGACGAGCAGACTGACGGGCAGTCGACTGACGGGCAGTCGACTGAGGCGTCGACTGAGGCGGTCGACTGGGGCAGTCCGACTGACGGATGAGGCAGTCGACTGACGGGCAGTCGACTGACGGGCAGTCCTGAGCTGACTGCGGCGGTCTGACCGTCGACTGGGCAGTCCGACTGAGGCGGGCGCGGTCCGGCTGACGGGCGGTCCGACTGACGGGCGGTCCGGCTGACGGGCGGTCCGACTGACGGGCGATCCGACTGACGGGCGATCCGACTGACGGGCGGTCCGACTGACGGGCGGTCCGACTGACGCCCACAGTTCGTCCGTTTGACGCCAACAGATCGCATCTCGTGAGAGGATTGGACAAAACCGAAAGGCTAGCTGGGAGTAAAAAGATTAGAAAACAAACTAGTTTGAGAAAGTCTATGCCATTCAGTTGCACCACTTGACTAATAATGTCAATTTCGTGTCACCTTTTTGGTCTGTCCACTGCCTTTAGTCCAAGAATTTCTTCTTGTTTATTGCCTTGAAACATTCCGTAACTAAATCTTAGTCCTAACCGTCTGCGTCCCACAATTTGACAGTCTATCTTGGAAGCAAACATTGAAACGGAATTCTGGCTTTCGTCGCAGTCGGAAGATTATGGCTGAACCTTTGAATGCCGCTAATCTCGAAAATCATTAAGTGAGTTCTGGAATTGTGCCGTTCAGATTCAGAAGTACCTGATAGTGAAAATGAGATGGAGTGTCATCTTGCACGAAGATAAAATCATCCTGATCTTCTTGAGTTAGTAGAAACAACCAAATCTGGAGCATGTATAGGTTCGTAATTGCAGTAAAAGTTCTCTCAATAAAAATAAAGGTCTATAAACATTGTTGATACTAATGGTGCCAAACGCATTCAGTTTTGGAGAATCTCTTTCATGTTCAGTGACAATGAAGTACCCAAATTCTGAAATTGTGAAGATTTACTTTACCAGAGATACGAAAAAAAATCTTTTAGCAACAGTGTCATCCTTGATATCTTCCAACATTGCAATGACAAATTCTGATCTTTTTGGATGATCTCCAAGACGCAATGCCTGAAGTAATTGCATCTTATACGGCTTCTGAGCAACATTTTAAGCACAGCAACCTTGGATATGGAATGCGAAGTTCTCGGCTTCCTCTTCTTGGGGATTTTGTAGGGCTACGTTCGTAAGCTGATCGTATACCTCAACATCAAAGTGCAAGGGCCACCAGCACTTTTCCCTTGGCATATGCAACCTTCTACCAAATTCATGTATGATTTGTAAATCTGTTTATGACGAGGGGGCTCTTTGTTGAATTTGCCACGAAATGCATGCTACACTGAAAGAATGGCTTTACTCTTTGCATATCGCAGCACACGACACGTGGCGTCACCATTTTCTTGTAAACAAACTACAGCGCTACTATAGACGCTGAATGGAATGGATAAAAACTTGAAATTGGTAAAAGCTTAAAACTCAGACGTTTTCTCTATCCAGCGATGTGTCTTATGTGTGCTCCATTGTCGCTCATTGGTGGCGGATATTTGAAATCTGCTCCTTCTTTTTGAATCACCCTGCATTTTACGTAAACCACCAATAATTTATTTCCCAGCAACAATGGTCAATCTGCAGCTGTAAAGTCGAATTTCAATTTCAACAGTGTTGCCGCAGCAGTTTAACTCTTTCCCGCTGGATTTAAAGTGCTGCCCAGATAGGCAAATCGGGACATTTAAATGGGTGTGGAGAAATCCATTTCTCTGTGACCTGAGGAAAATATTTACCCTTGCCATCGTGACGCACTCAATACTAAAAGAACATTGGGGCCGCTTGTGGATTTGGAGGGGGAAAGGAGATGGGAGTGTGGGAAAGTTGCCTTTGCCCGCAAGAGCTCCGAGGTTCCCACGCGGGCGATAGTGTGGGCACAGTTTGACGCGCCTGCGAAGTACGTTGTACGACACGATCCGCGGGAAAAATAAGTTCAGATTGGGAATTATTGAACTGTGTTCTATCTACTATAGTGTTGGATAAAGTACTATGAATCCCCTCATACGGACATAAACTTCATAAAGAAGACAAATATGGTGCAAAATGATACGTACAGTCTAGAACTGAATTCATGCAATCTTAATACAGTTTTTTCAACAGTACCTTGTTCTGGACCTTTTTGTATGTATTTTCAGAACCTTTTTTTCACCTTTTCGTCCATAATTTGCACCTCAAAATCCTTTCCCTAGTTATAAGACATATTTTTTAGTTTTTGTACTTGAGAATAGCAAAATGTGCATTCACCATCACATTCCACTCACTCCTCTGTTCAGTACTATCGATTTCCATTCGGTGGATCACATCTCAACTTCGTAAGCCAATGTCGATCTTCACGTACCGCCAACTATTGATTCAGCTGTTTCTCAAAACGTGATGTCCATTGATTCTGTCTCGTTGAACCCTTAAAATATATTGGTGGAGACACTCTTTCCTACTCCCATTGTATAATGCTGGCATTTGTTGGCTGGAACCCGTTGCATAATGTTAGTCATTACGATAGAGATTTCATTATGACAGGTTCTTCAGCAATCACAGAGAAGTTTACAAACCAACTATAGCTAATTAATCATTGAGAATCGTTCTAGTAAATGTTTCGTTTGATATTGTACAATAAAATTGCATTTGATGTTATATTATGCTTGTCAGTTTTAATATCTTTTATTGTGAGTAATAGTTTCATGGAATATTATTTATTATTTTATATATAAATTGGATCGTATTTTCACTTCGATCCTATTGACTAGCGCAGTACTCCCTGCGGCAGCATGCGAGGGTAGGGTTAGGTGGCCTTAGCTGTATCGTACATGTCAACTGTCACGAAACGTTTCAATGTAAAAGGTTAACTTATACAAGTCGTAGAAAAAGTCCTGTATAAAACGCGACGTAATAGGTATGTATACACCGGTGTGACGTTTACGATACTCGCTCGTACCTCTCTGTATCGTAATATCACACACTCTTGTATTAATACTCATCGTTTCATCTTCGTTTCATAATGTACTATTAATTGCCACTCCCGTTCAAAACCCGCTTCCTCATGCTCCTCCCCAGTAGAGGAGCATCGTAACGGAGCTGAGACGGGCCGTCCCGGAACACCTAGCGCGGGCTGGGCCGCCCACCCCGCCCCCCGCCCCGGGTCCATAGCAACGCGCACACACGCGGCCGCTTCGCGCCACACAGCGGTCACGTCGCCGCCGCCCAGAAGGGCACGTCCACGCGTGCGTGCGTCGTCCCACTGTCTTTGTCAGCGCCCCGCCCCCTCGCACCCCGGCCCGCGGGCGCCGCGGCGCTGGCGCTGACAGTTCTGAAAAGCAGGCGCGACAGCCAATCACCGGGCGGGCGGCGGGCGACGGCGGACTGCGCGTCATCGCGTTAAGTCGATGAGCTGTGTGGGCACCCGCCCCGCCCCTCGCGACCGCCTCCACGACCGCCCCCGCGTCCGGGCCGCTGCGTCTGGCAGCAGCAGCAGCAGCGGGTGGTGGTGGTGGTCGCGTTGGAAGAGGAGGGGGCGGCGGCGATGCTGGTGGAGGCGGTTTTGGAGGGTGCAGGCGGAAGTTGAGTCGGTTGGAGGGGTTGGGTGGAGGCGGGCGCGGATGCGGAATTGGGATGGAGGCGGAAGCGATGGGGTAGAGGTGGTGGTGGAAGCGGTAGGAGAGTGAGGCTGAAGGGGGTGGAGGCGGGGCTGGAGTTAGAGAGGTCGGTTAGAGACGGGGATGGGGTGGAGCGGGCGATCGGAGGTGGTGTTGGAGGCGGTGTGGAAGCGGGGGAGGTGAGGGGGTGGGAGGGAGGTTGGGGAGGGTTGGAGGCGACGGACGAAGAGAAAACGTCGGTGGTGGGCATCTCCTCCTGGGATTTCGCCACTATTTAGCAAATTGTCACGGTCGGGTTCGCCGCTGATTTACATTATACTCGTCGTAATCGCGCGCTGTCTGCTTGAGCGAGCGGTGCCGCCGCTGCTGTTGCTGCTGCTGCTGCGGCTGTGCGTCCGATTAGCATTAAGACCAACGCCCCAGTGCGTGCGGCGCCCGCGCCTCCCTAGTGACGGGGGACCGACGGGGAAGCGAGGAAGGTTGCCCTCAGCAGACACGGTGTGCCGGTCAAATAGCAAAGATGTTGGTTTCGATACTCCTGTCTTGGTATCGATAATGGTCGGTCGAGATCTAGCGCTTTTGCTCGTTCCATTTGGGAATTAAACATTTCTGTGAAGTAATGGATAAATGTGGTTTTCTATTTGTCTTGTTGGAGTGGGTTGAAGGGTGTCTGGCTTTGCTCAAGGATGAATTGAAAGTGAACTGTTTAATGAGGTTTACTACACTAGCTAGAACCCTAAGATAGCTCTCTACTGTTATTTGAATGGAATCACGAAAGGAACGTGGGTCACGGAATATTTGTACAATATTTACATGCACAAATATGATTAATACTTACTCACTTCAAATGCCCGGCTTTTGTAAAACAAGAGGGGGGAGAGCGAGGGAGAGGGAGGTGTGTGTGTGTGTGTGTGTGTGTATATATATATATATATATATATATATATATATATATATATATATATAGAGAGAGAGAGAGAGAGAGAGAGAGAGAGAGAGAGATTTACATAAATAATGAAGCTTGAGTTTTTGATTCCCTGTAGAGTAGACGACCGGTGGAGTTTGCCCGCACTGAGGGTCGAAGATCATACTGGTTCGTTATCACATACAATTTGCACACAAGCGTGTTTCTGCTCACGCATGAGCCACAATTTCGTTCACGAACACCGTAGTTAATGCGCGACTCAGCTTTTCAGTTCATGCCTCGGTGAATAGGCATAGTTTGTAACTTATTATGCAAATTACAAGATTAATTCTAGTTCGTGTACTAGACAGTTGCCGCAATATTAAAATCCACATTAAGATGAAATGCACAGCAGTGATAATGCCAAAATATTCTGAAATACGACGTCCATTTGCCCAAAGGCAATAAAAACCATTAGAGCGGAGATTGCTTAGAATCTGATTTTAGCTGCAGTACGAATGCTTTAGGCAAATTATGTTACTTCTCCAGTAGATTAAACGGACTGAAAAGTTTCCAGAAGCTTCGATTTGCTAGCTTTGGCTAAGGGTTAGCGCGGTCGGTATGGTGACTGACGCCGGTTTTGTGAGAATCGACAGCGTGGCCATACACGTGTGAGGTCAGGTCAGTGACCCGCCATCCTGCTTCTGCAGACGAGCATAGAAGTGCGCGATTCCAGCTCCGTTATAAGAGACAGAGCTAAGGGCTGAAAAATAAAATGTTTTTACAAATCTTGAAATATGCGCTCAGGAGCCCTCACGGGAAAAGAGATATAAGCATAATTGCATTACGTACGTGACACTTGTTCTTACCTGACGAGGGGTATAATATGCAAGTATTGCCCATTATTGTTTAAAATTATTAGGGCATCATAGAGCATAGAGTGTAATTGCACGACGATACATTATTCAACGTGAAATAAAAAGCTTTCTGTTACATTGCGTTCATAAGTACTTCATGCATTTTAATAAGCCTTTGCGAAAAAAAAAGGTACATCTCCATTTTTTGCTAAAATGTGATGTTTTAGTGGATCCAATTTCATTTCTTCCTCGCGGTATTGGGAACTATGCCCCAAATGCAGTAATAACGGATTTAATAGCAGACAAAGCAATGCCATTGCGATTTACTTCCATGGGAATTCGTCTTTACCCTACTCTCCTGTAAACTTTAGTAACATTTTAACTTTCAGATACAGAATTGGTATATCAATTTTTCTTCATTTAATGTTGTTATATCAATATCTGGAATGACATTGTGATATCATTTCTACTCAATCAGGTTTAGAATATCGATACTTGAAGTGCGATAATGTCTATACTTCGCTCTAGAGTTGAAATTGGTTCCAAATCTGTATTTTAGTCTACCCTTGTTGGAATGTAATGCTGTCTAAAACAGTATTAGTATTGAACATTTAAAAAGTAAAACACATATTACTTTTTTGAAAAAAAAAAAAAACGCCCCATCCGTTAAGTTTAATTTTTTCTATTCAGAAATGTTAGAGATATTTCATACGACTATAATGTGCGAGTTTATACTTTTGCTAATGGTATTGAAACGTGTTTGCCTTCTTCGTAGTATTCCCCTCAGAGCGAAAATGCAACCGACAGTTTCCCTTTACTGGAAGAAGAAAGATTCGAGATTGAAAGTGGGCAGGAGAATGGAATGAAATTGAAAAGAAAATTACATTTGACTTGAGGGAAAAGAAAAAAAAAGTCTGATAAATGTGACGTAAGATTGATAGCGATCTCCTGTGGAAGCTATTCTTAAAAATATATATTTTGAATTCCTTTTAATAGGAAAGTTTAAAAGCCTTTTCTCGATCATTGTTCATTCATTTTGAATTTTAATTGATCTTATATCACTGACGTGTGTATTTCGAAAACCTGAGATCTTAAAATGATTGGTTTCTTGAGAATTCTCGGGTTAAATTTCGTCCTTTTGTCACTAGTTTGTTACAAAGATTTTTCATTGCCATTTCGTCTCCTGTCGACCCTACTGAGCTGTCCTTTTGTGTCATGCTCTGGTGCCGCTTCCTGCACTTTGTTTCTCCCTTTCGTGCCCTTCATGATGCTATTGTCTCCAGTCCCTTCCGTTCATCATTGTTCACGTCCTATTTTTTCTTGCTCTCTTGGGTTGCTTTTCTGTAGCCATCTCCATGCTGTTTTCATGTTCTCTCTGCGTTTCTCTTTCGTTTCTTGTATTGGAGAATCGATTTTCACTGAGCGAGTTGCCTACTCTGAAAACCGACGTACTTGCGTGATAAGCTTTTCCGTTGGTAATTTCTTATCACGTGGTGTGCGGATGCAATGTGGAAAGTGGAAAAAGTTTAATGTAAGATACATATGCAGTGAAAATTTGTTCAATGTTTTGTAATGTATGAATTTTTGCGTAGTACACAATGAGCTCCCGAGAAGAAGTAAAGATGTCGGAAATCTTTTGAAAACAGCTAGGCAATCATTCCAAGATCTCGTTATTTTGTCAAAACTCAATTACGGAATTTTGTAAAATACAGGCAATATCTTATTAATTCAACGGATATTTAGAAATTTTCACGTCAATGCTGCGTCAAAATATTTTCCAATTAATTTCAACCTTTATGGAACTATTTCTCTAAATCATATTTATATTCTGATTTGTGAGCGCTAAAAAGATCCACCAATTACAAATATATTTACGTTTTAAAAATAACGAATTGTACTTACAAAAAGCGAACGAAAAGGAATATTTTAACATGGAGTGACTTTCCTCTATGAAACAGCTATCAAGTTAATGTATTTTTGGGCGCAGGTAGTACCGTACTCATTCTTGGATGCCCTTCATTCCACGCACTTCTATGTAAAAATATGTCACATCGACTACATAACGCTTCGGTTTTCTGTACAAGTCATGTAAATAAGCTTAATGAAAGTGGTCTCAAGATCCGAACGAGCAAGGCAGTGGCCATGTGTAGCGATTGCTGAGGCGAAATTTAGAGTAGTGTTTTCGGGCGACGACGGTAGAGTATTGTTGTTGACAAAGCACCAGGAGCATTGGAGCAAGAACCTTTCGCCGATATCTCTGTAGCTACGAGATTTCGTAAAAATGAAACGTCTCGGCAAGAAATATAGTTCGTAAATCGGAGTTCTGGTTGCAATGCTTTGTGTTTATCCGATATGAGACACCGTAATCTGGAACAGCCTATTGACTTCTGTTCTGACATTAAGCTCGTATCGATATAATAGTGTTATTTTTGTTACTTTATAACATGTTATATTTAAAAAGTAAATACATATTTATTTTTTAAAGAAAATTCTACATTCAGCGGGTCCCTGCTGAGATATTTAAATATGAGGAAAAAATATTTCTTCTACTCAGACTGATTTAGTCACAATTATCAATTCCACCTCTTATGAAATTATAAAAAGAATATAAAATGTTTTTTTGTATGGTATTATGCAGGTTACCAGAAATTTTTTTCCCAGTCATTTTACGAAAAAAAGAACATTTCAATCTAAAGGAGGACATTTTACATTTTTATTGTCCATGATGTATAGACTATGTACTAAATTACGATTAATAGTCTTTAGAATCATTTTGACTTTGCATCATTAAAAATGAAAGCTTCAAATTGGATAACTTCGCTCCCGCACTCATCTTCGTTATCCACCAAACAATAAGCATAAATAAGTTTTATATCAAAATAAGCCTAATATCTATTATGGATGTCATTCATTTGAATAAAAATGTAGATATTCAAGATGTGAAGTCCTTTTAATGAATTAAATTACTTTAAAATTATACCAGTATTATTTTCAATACAACAGGACAAAAAGGAGGGCAATCCATGTACATTTATAAAAAAGAGGGAGGGCAGGAAGACAATATTAAAAAAGGATGGTAACCCTGATTATGGAATGTGGCAATACATATTCTGAAATTTACCGCACACATTTTAGCTTATGTTACAAGAGTGATGCAGTGGAACCTGCTGAAAGAACCCCTCGATTAATTTTTCATCTCCATTTACGTTTTTTTTCTTCTTCATAGAATTGATTGCTTTTTCTTGACAAGTTGCTGTTTTTAAAGCATAACCAAATAGTGAAACTGTAGGAGCGTAACACTAAAGGAAATGAAGAAATAGTGTACATGTAGTTCACTGTTGATTCATTATAATCCTGTCGAGGGAACGCGTTGTCAAATTACAGTAGTGTTTTACGTTTGCTTTTCTCGCTGAGGGATATTACAGTTTCAAATAATGAATGATCGACCCCTATTGTAATTGGATCGTAATCTGGAAACTACCTGTCCTTTGTGTATCAATAAAATAAATCAATGGTTTTCATCCATACGTCGTCAAGTAACATAATCAACTATCATCATCAACAAGGAACATCGGTTAATGCGACTAAGGTCTAACGTGGTAAAGAAACAACATTGAAAATTTAAAAGTTCATCAGATTGCAAGGTTAATCAATCGCCGTTCACATATGTCTCTGCAAAACAAAGTACTCCTCTACAAATCAACAAACCGACCAGTACGGAGTTACGTAATCCAGCTGTAGGGTTCTGCAAGTAAATCCAATGCCAAGATTCTCCATAGATTTGAATAAAAAAGTCTTTGTGAAAAAGTGAGGGCATCTCGGTACGAATCCAACACCATATAACGTGATCTACAAATTCACACCATTGAACAAGAGAGCACCAAATACCAAACACAGAAATGATGTGATGTTATCACCACCGAACCACAGCTACTACCACGAAATTTTAACACTCAATTACTCTGACAAACAATCCTCTGGACCTATCATGGAAAACTTTCAATCGTCTCAAGAGACATATCCTAGACTTGTCTTTCCGATACAACTAATTTTATAAGTGATACTCTGCTCAATGTTGAATTAATATTCTCATGTTCATTCAGACCAAATTGACTGAAGGTTTATATTTAAAAAACAGATTGTAAATTTTCAGTAATTAAAACATTGAAAAAATGATATTTTTAAAGTAATCTCGGAATGTAGATGGAAACTTAAAGCTCAAATGAGAATCATATTCTCTTAAACGAATAAATTGTGATTAGGAAACGAATGCGAAAAGAGAATGAATGTTTATATACGCGATCTGCGTACGTGCACATGACTATAAAGGTTTCTCTAGTTTTATTGTAAATGCGTATAACGGTCAGCAATCAGAGAGATCACTTCAGTGGAATTTTTTCTAATGAATACCATTAATGAACTTTATTTTATTAATATTATTTTGGTCATAAAAAATCTAGAAAATCCTGGTTAATTGGAAACCTATTTTCTCTCTAACAAAATTATCTTAAATCTTTATCAAACCAATACGATTGTATGGAATAGAACTTCATGGACCTGCAATTAAATCCAATGTCGAATTTCTGTAGATTACCGCCCCCCAAGTATCTCCATACAGCCAAGAAAGTGTCACAGTACGTAACGAAAAAGCTTCTTGCCATTGCACAAAAACTCCGACATGAGAATTATCAAATTCACTATGCAATAAATGTATTCGACAGCAGAAAAGAAAGAAAGATTTATTTTATTAGAAAGTGCGGAATTATTATTTTATTACAAAGTGTTGGATTAGTTAAATAACACTTTGTAGCAAAAGAGGTTACTTCTGTTCATGTAAATATCGTTCCACTTCCCAAGAAGGGTGTGGGTGGTTTCCACTCTTCTTCTTGTATATTTGGGAACACATTTGCCCGCGAGTAACAAATTTCAAATAAACAGTATATGGAGGGAGTGCGCGAAACCAGTTTTGTGGCGAGTCTCTGCAGATGCGCTGCTCCTTCGTGGACAAGTAGCTCATCGTCGCCCCTTGCATGGGCCATCCTGCGTCCATCACGGGGCGTCGTTTTCTACAAACGGCCAGGGAAAAGGACGCCCGCCCGCCCGACCGCGCGCGCGCGACTGAATAACATATCGCAATTTTTTCTCCCTGCCCGTGCCCCGTGCCTCTTGGCAGGCTCTGAATGGCCGCGACTTGACCGCTACCCTCGAGAACCGCCGCCCGCCGCCCGCCGCTGCCCCCTGCCCTCGCTGGCCGTGCGTATTCGAATATCCGTGTAATAGGAAGGCTGCGCGACCTCTCACGCGGCATAAAACATAAAAGCGGACGGCACAAAGGGAAGAGAGTAAAAAGAAAAGGGGCTCGGAAATAAAAAGGAAAAGGGTGCTGGAGTGGAGTTATCAAATGGATGACTGCAAAAAACACCGCGTATATACTCGCGTGGGGACGGGACGGGACGGGACGGGACGGGGGACGGGACGAAACACGCGGGATGGACGAGCAGCGGATCGGCGGTGTGCACAGTAGTCGGACCTGAGGTCAAGCGGCGTGCTTACACATTTTATTTATTTATTTATTTATTTATTTATTTATTTATTTATTTATTTATTTATTTATTTATTTATTTATTTATTTATTTATTTATTTATTTATTTATTTATTTATTTATTTATTTATTTATTTATTTATTTATTTATTTTATGTTTGTTTATTATTTCGGAGCTCTTCAGCTTTTTTAGATATCGAGATTCATGTCTGAAGATCTAACGGATAAATGATAACGATAACGATAATGATGATGTGAATGATGATGTAGCTTTGGTGGATTGACAGGCAAGGGGAATCCCGAGAGAGCCTGCTGAGAGCAGCGCAAATTCCACGTGGATGCGCCGTTGAACGAACCCGAACGAAGAGGTGGATTGGGAATTCCCCAACCATTACAACACGAACTCTCCCCTTTCACAAAAATTATGATGTATAATCTTAAAAAAAAAAGCTGATTAAGAACTGAGTAAGAAAGAAGAATAAAGGAAGATATGTCAGTGTTTTTCAGTAATGGGGGACAGTTATCAAATTGGGCGAACTGGCGCGATAAGCGGGAGTTAATGAATATTTTTTTAAGAATTCCTTTCTAAGATGTTACTAAAATATATTCCCGTTTCAATTGAATAATAAAACATGAATATTTGCTGTAATGACAAACGGAATAGTTTTCCGTTTATAAAAGGGTGGTGTAGGAAAAATAAGTAAGAAAGTTTAAATAAAAACCCGTTAGACTGAAGCTCTTCATTTAAAAGGCTTTTCTCTTCGAATTGTAATACAATTTTCAACGATGATTATACTTTGTCTTTTAAATATGAAGACGCAAAGCAGGTAATTATTTTATAAAATAAAAAATTCATTTCTCAATGAAACTAGGTTGCAACTGAGGCTACATATTATAAAGATCGTTATTGGAGTGATCTCCTCAGCACGTGACACCTCTGGTTACAATGAAATACTTAGCGGATTGGAGATGTACGTATAAAAAAAGTCGTTCCGTAGCCTTGACATGAAGGAACAAAAGATATGCAAATGCTGGAGACAATGTATATGCTTCGCGTGTTGGTGGTTATAGTGAACCGAAAAATCGTGAAGTTGACGTCAGCAACAATCGTAATGCGTACGACTAACAATAAGCGATGAGTGAGACACGCCTGTGTTGAATAACGCTCGAAACAAGCTATTCAGACTAAGTAGCCGGTTGTGACACGTATGTGAAGAAATAAAACCAGGGCACAGTCGACCGACTTTTGCCGAAAGCAGCGAGACTGACGATGACGCCAAAGCCGTCGAAAGCCGGCTATCTTAATAAAGCTAATATGTTGACGAAGATGACCACTTTTATTTCTTCTTTTAAGAACGTCAACAACACCACATCAGAATTCCCACAATTCATGTGTCACGTATGTCGAAACTCGTGCATACAACGGTGAGTTCGGGCAGAGGTGCGGTGAGTGGCTCCACCGGGGAGCTCTTCCCGCGCGCTCAAGAACGTCTGCTCAGGAGGCCCTAGGAAGCGCACAGTGCGCACGAGATTCCTACGATTTTCTTAAATTTAAATTATGGGTGAACAATTTTAAGTAAGATTCAAAAATTGATTGATTTTTTCGTGTTTCCGGGCGCGTCAACGGCTTCGGTCGTTAGTCCCGTTAGTGTAGTGCATGTTCTTTTTCCTCGGGAGATGGCGGTGATCTTCCCCCGCTGGATGGCGAGATCCGGCGCCGACCTACCGTCGGGTAGTGGGGTTTCCCCCTAACTAGGACTCTCCCACCAGCGGGGCATCGCCCCAGCCGGGACAAGCTCTAAGCTCCCGACCGGTCTCCCGAAATATGTGATTGTGTAGTGAATGTTAGTGTAAGTGTGAGTGAAAGGGGAGAGGATAGGACAAAGAAGAGGAAGGACAGATCGCGATCCATGGCCTGTTTGGTAGGGTTTTGCTCCGGCATTCGCCTGGTGTTGATCGGAGAAACCACGGAACCACATTTCATTATTATTTTACATTATATTTTTTAATATAATTAATATTATTGAAAATATAATTTAAATTAGTTATTTAAATCTATAATTAATGTTTAATATTAAATCAATCAGAAATGTTTTAGACAATAGATAACATAATACTCAATATTATATAGCCATATATACATTGATCATAATTTTGAATTAATGAATAATTATTAAAATTAAAAATCATATTTTATTCCATATTTTAATACTAATTTTTCCTAAAGATCTGGAATCATCGTTCTTGTTTGTTGCTCTCAGAATAATACTATCTGTAGACCACATTCCTTTCCCTACTGCGTGCATCGTGTGAATGCAGATCACAAAATCGGCATCGATGCTCAAAAAAATTCTGCTTCAATATGCCAACAAATGTACTTTATTGTCAGTTTTTCCTGTCCGATCACCACGAAAGTTCCCTCTCAAGGCCCACGACGCGTCATTTGACCCTAAGTGCTTCCCAGCTTCCATTCTGGAATGCTGCGGCGCAGTGGAGGTGTTGAAGGTAGCGCAGGGCCTTGCGGGCTTTTCTGGCAAAGGAACATGCTGTACACGTTAGCTTCCGCGGCTCGAGTCAATGATTTCTTGGCTGTGCAGGTGACGCCGCGTCGTGGGCTGAGAGGCCTGTCACCCGAGCAGCCATCAAGTCAGAGGAACACGCTCTCGTTTTAGGTAATGTTCCAACTGCTGAAATTAATCACCGATTAAAATTATCTGCCACATGAGTTATCTTTTTTAATTACATAAAAAGTATCATTTTCAACTATATTCATTTATATCTGAATATTGACTATATTCAGTTTTCTCTCACCGGACAGAATGGGTTATTGATTGTCATGCTGTCATGTTGCGTGCGAGGCTTCACACTATTTTTGGAATGTGCACGTTCTGGTAGTATTCCTGTTCTCTTTACTGTGTGTTTCTTCTTATTGGTGTGTGGAGCAGTTTCTGATTTTTCATTGCTATTAACTGTCAATCTCAAACAGTAGTTGGGAAGGACAAATGTGTCACATTTGATATCACTGACTTTTCAAGAGTCCGAATTTGACATCTGCCCCTGATGTGTATGCAGCTTTTCGTCCACTTCTGTTCGGCTGGAGCACGTTTGATTTATTTGGTCAAAAAACAGCAAAAACTGTGAATGACATGTGGGTAAGAAGATTATCTGCGCGCGCTTTCTTGAGTACCAGAATCCCATCCCAACATTTTAGTTGAAAGTTGATTAAAATTTCAAACAATAGCAATAATAATAATAATAATAATAATAATAATAATAATAATAATAAAAGCGCGAGATTAGTAACGCTTGACAAGCTAGACATTTTCGTTCTCGATTTATAGAAAAACTATTTGCAACGGTAAACGAACTGCAGGTTTGATTTTTCTGCATTGCTAGCAATATAGTAACTCACCCTCAGCTCTACTCCTACCTCTACAACCAAAAGGAGAGCTCAACAAAACGTGCGCATAGTGAAGCTACATTTACGTCCAGAATCAAAACAAGGGGCCATCTCAGTATTTGCTCAATGGATCAGGGAAACTGAACAGAACCCTGATCGAGACGGGGGTCATTGACCCGGAAGCTGAAGTACATTACTTGTTACAGGCACGTTCTAACACAGCAGTGAGGTTGCGTGTGCCAGGCAAATACTAATGCATGATGAACCATCAGACTCCTCACTAATCAGATGAAATTGCCAAGTGTGAAACTTGAAATGGTAACTAATGTAGTAGTATATGTGTCAAATGTGTGACTAAAAGTATGACACAAAACATATAAAATTAAAAACAGTAAATTAAAGAAAATGCGACATAATCGCACTTATTGCAAATAAAACAATTATTTCACAAGAAAATTATGCAGGTTTACTCATAAAACCAATGTGGCTCCCATGGGACTAAACTTCCGTAGAAAACATTTTGACACATTCATGAAAGAGTGGCCACTACTGAAAACATCAAATGAGATAAGATAAATTTATTGAAATTGCAATTGAGTATAACCTTGTGGCAGCTATATGGCTCTCCTTGTCGCACTTTTCCTACATATCCTAGTCGTCTTCCCTCAGAGATAGGAGAAGAGAAGACCCTTGTCCGGGGTAACAAGGCACACAAGATCACAACTTCTACAACCGCTGGGAGGAAGGGCAACCCTCCCTACGGGGATGATTCGTAGGAAAGCACTAATGGACGCTTAGAGATGGTAGCCCCATCACCAATCAAACCCACAGCGACATGGAGAGCATTCAATAGACGTAAGGCCTCAGAAAAAGAGTCGCTGCCTAGGGATCGCCAGGGTGCGGTTGGAGCCAGTGCTGGCCGTGAAAGCTTGCAAGCCACTGATAGTGTGTTTACTAAATAGGCGGGCACACACTGGGATGCCCGAAACTGTCACCTCAATGAAAGCAGCAATCTAGTTCTAGCCGCACCTGCTGATAGTGTTTCTCGTACTTTACTTGGAACCACTCAAGCATGCCTGCCATGACGGAGGATACAATGGACAGCTGACATGAATGAAGACATTGTAAGAATTTATTTCCGCATCACTCGTAGCGGAACAAATTGTTTAGGATACCGGCAGGAACTTTATAGAAACTTTTTGGAACAATTCTCACAACTATCCCATCTACGGAACATAATGTTGCGGTTCGAAGAGCATTAATTAACAGGCCTGGAAAATATGCCTCCCACCATCGAATGCAGAAAATGAAGGCCGAAGTCCAGGCAGAATTGTAAGACATGAAGCTACAGAATAAGATACTGTAATCTCTGAATTAGACACAGGATTTAGACTCCAACACAATGGCACGATCATCTCATAGATCCCTGGCAGAGTCGGAAAATGAAATTGACAATGATGGCCGATTAATTGAACAGCTTATTATTAATATTACTATTATCATTATTATTACGAACAGGAAAAAGCCAAGAAGAGACGGCTGGAGGAACGAATTAAAAAAACTCAGGTCGGATATTACTCTTCTAGAAGCCTTCCAAAGGGGAAGTCTAAAGGCGCGCATTAGGAGAAAAGTGTCGAAAATTAGCAAGAAATATCGTAAGCATGTGCAGTATAACAACGAAAATAGAAATATCACTGATGTAGATACTCTCAAAACAACAACTCAGCGTCTATAGTCAACGATTGCGCGCTTTACAGAAGCTTTCGAAAGAAAAAAGACAGCCAAGATTTTTCCAAAAGCAAATGTTCTACGAGAATCTGAGGAGAGAAGTTCATACAGGATAGCTGACAGAGAAGTTGGCAGTAGAAAATCTCCGGGCCGAAATATGGCCAACAGAGAGTCATTTTCTATCCAATGTCATCTGGCTGAGCGAAGTGTCAAACAACTCAAACAAGATCGAAGATATGGAAGTGTCTGATATATCAAAGGATGTTCTAAAAGCGGTCATTAACAAGTTACAGAATTGGAAATGCCCTGACCCAGATAGGCTCCATAATGTTTTGGATCAAAAGATTGACCTATCTACTTGAGAAGATTATGATGTACATAAATCACTATCTGAACCATCCTGAAGAATTATCAACCGTTTTGTGCGAGGGTATCACCTTAATCAAGCAAAAACAAGTGATACCACAGACCCCGGACAGTTTGGACCTATCACTTGCCTTAATGCATTATATAAAATCGTAACTAGCAGTTTTAAGTTAGTATGGTATTATCCATGTAACCGTAAGATTTATCATGTGCGCAGTGAATAACTCGCAAACAACAATCCATATATCTTCAAGTAATGAAAGAATCGTCACCAAGACATTAAGAATCCAGAGAGGCATCATTCAGGGTGACAGTCTCAGTCCTTACTGGTTTTGTTTTGCCATGAATCTCCTCTCCCTTTTGTTGGAAAACATGGGAGTAAGATATAAACTGAAAGGCCTAGGGAAATATAATGAAAGTAATCTGGCTTACATAGACGATATCAAACTGTACTCAGGAACCTTACACTGAGCAGCTCATACATGTCACCGAAAGATTCTCCACTGACATAGCAATGCAATTTGGTATTAAAAAAATGTATGGTTATGGCCCATTATGGTAAACACCCCGTTCGCTCATAAATAGTAATTGACAATACAGTAATCGAACAGATTTCTAATTTCAATTATCTTGGTTGCGAGATCAGTTATGACAGAGATAAAGACATGGAGAATAAGACCAATACATTTCAATCACTATGTGGCATAATAAAGCGAACACAAAACAAGGAAAGACACCAAAATAATTTTTTATAAAACAATGGCTGCTCCAGTTCTCATGTATGGAAGTGAATCGTGGATAGCAAAAGATAGAGATGAAAGTAAAATCCAAGCAGCGGAAATGAGATTTCTCAGGAAAGTTAAAGGCTGCATAAAACAAGTTCCATAAGAAACGATGATATCCGTAAAGAACATATATATATATATATATATATATATATATATATATATATATATATATATATATATAAATGAAAAGATAGAGGAATACAGAGAATCATGGAGACATCACATTGGAAGAATGGGTGAAGAAAGAATTCCACGCTTAGTGATGCAATACCGACCGAAGGGTAGAGAGATGTCGGGAGGCCAGGAAGAGATGGAGCGAAGTGCAAGGAAGACGGAACAGGCATTCAGCCTAATCCCTGAAAGGAAGAAGAAGAAGAAGAAATGTATGCACGAAGAAACACAGAAATTCTTCAACTAGAAAGCTACTTATCAAAAGTTCAGAAGTCTGTCATATTGGACACTTGACATATTGTGAGGAAGTTCTTGGAAGACGAGCTTGACTGAGCTCAACTCAATTGCCGTTTTACGAAGCATGCAGAACCAATGATGCCGTGTGGATGTAAGGGGGAGTGGCGATAGTGACACGATAGTGGATGGTTTATGTGAACGTGTTATTTCTATAATATATTTAAATTTAATTCCACTTGTGTTCTTATATGTAAATTTGATCTCATTTGTGTTCTGATGAAGCAAAACAATATGTCAATGTTTGTAATGTCTTGAATTTGATTTCCGATTATTGTGTAATTTCCAACATTGTTGAGAATGTTAATAGATAAAAATAATAATATTAATAATAATATAAAAAACTGATTCATGAAACATTAAGTTACATTACGAAAAATAATATTCTTTAATTTAACTACGCATTAAATGTTTGTACAATTAAGATGACACTGCACTGCACTGCACTTCACTTCACATGATCCTTAAATCACTTCCTTCTTTATTTCTCTGCTCTACTGCCGACACCTCACTTCACAAAAAACACTTATGCATCGCTATATATCCTACTATTCTCATTTAAGTCCCTCATCTTCTTAGTAATATCCTAAATTAATTTCCTAAACTGTTGAACGCTTCGAGGAGAGGGTTCAAAGGTTTTTGCAGGCAATCTATTTCATTCCGTTATCGTTCGATTTGGGAAAGAATATTTCCCGGCATCTATTTTCTGCAGTCTTAAATTTATTTTGAGCATACCTAGTTGCAAGTTTTACCTTAAAAAACGAGGGGAAAACAAAAGGCCAGTGACTCTGATGGCCGCGTACTCAATTCGCCTCCGCCCATGTTTGACTCCACTGTGCGGGCGCCGGCGGGGGAGAAGGGGCGGGGCAGGGAGGTGGGATGACGCTCACAGAGAGAGAGAGAGAGAGAGAGAGAGAGAGAGAGAGGGAGGGAGGGAGAGAGATTTTTTAACAGGACGCCCTTGCCGCGTGGCCCGGCGTCTGTGATGAATGAATAAATAAATTCGTCAGAGGAATGGCGGTATTAATCACTCTGTATAACCCAGGCAGCCAGAAACTATGTATCTTTATACGGAGATCGTCTCGGGCATACATCTCCGCCTTTCGCACTGCGCAGGTAGGAAAAAAGCATGATGCAGTTGCTCTGTATCCCGTGCCGGACTGCGCCGGGGAAGGAGAAGCGGTGTAGGTCTGTAAATAGATATTTTCCTATGATTCGTTTTTGGTTGGATGCTTTTCTTGTCATCGCCAAAAGAGGAGTGATGTTTCTGTACATATCGTTTCCTTGAAGGGTGGAAGAGAAATTGCCTTTTCCTTATTGCATGCCATATGAGTGTTTTGTTATATTTGTTTTTTGATTTTGTACTCTTCTACGTGTCACATGGCATATGTTGTGTGTGATTTTTTGTTTTTTATTACGAATAGTATTTGTATTGTTGAGTAGATGAAATTTTCTAACTTTTTGTATCGTCTTTCATTTGTTTGCAATCCGTTGATTTGCATTGCATTCTCATATAAAACTGGGAGAGGTGGCTCAGTGCGTCAACTGATGTAACTGCAGTGCCTCTGACCGGGAGATTCTAGATTCGAGTCCCGAAATGGCAAGATTTTCCACATTAGCTTGTCAGTTAGGTCGAATTCAGTCGCTGTCGGGAGGAGAATTCTAGCGACAGGCTGCTCTTATTGGTAGTTTTCCGTTGGTTTCTCCGATCAATTCCAGGTGAATGCTGGAGCAGTACCCTAACAATAGTGCCACGGAGCGCGCGCGATCTTTCCTTCTTCCTTACCCCATCTTTACTCTTTACACAAACAACTCACATTACACTACCACACATGCCGGGAAACCGGTCGGAGCAAGCTTAGAGCTTGTCCTGGCTGGGGCGGTGCCCCGTTGGTGGGAGATATCTGGTTGGGGGAAGCCCTGCTAGCCAACTTAGGACGGTGCCGGATGTCGCCATTCAGCGGGAAAAGATCACCGCCACCTGCCGATGAAAAACAGGAGTACTACACTTCCAGGACTAATGACCTCAGTAGTTGACGTGTCCAGAATCACTTACAACCAACGAACCAACTCATATGAAATAATGTTGATATAATGTGAAATTATGGGGTATTGTGTTGAGTATATCTAAATGGTGTATTTGGAAGTTTACATGATTTTTATAGCTTCCTCAACTTAATGGATATTTTATGAATCGTTTAATCGACTTGAGTAAAACGAATCATTTCAAGATGGGCATGTATAATGTTCGATATTCTTTGTTTTAATGTTTCGTTGATATTCCATACTTCGACTTATTACAGTAATTTACTTCACATAAATAGAAGGTTTCTAGAAGTATAATCATTTTAAATATAGTTGTTCGCAATGAAAACTTATTTCGTACCTAATTTTTCAAATCTGTGCACTTACAGTTTGTAGTGTAAAGATACTCTTGCGAAGGTGACTCGAAGAACAGGGAGAAGCGCTCCCCTCTGGAGGCCTGTTAACGTCTAACCCTGGTCATCACCTGCACTTTTGAGTGGACAAACCGCATTCGCCTAAGGTGTCCTTCTTGTTTTCGGATTTCCCTGTTTCCCTTATTGTCATTCCACTACTTATTCCCAATTCAGAATCATTACTGGCAATTAAATATTGTAAATAGTGTCTAGACCAATGGAAATAAACACCACACGGGCATCATAATATACGTGTTTCAATAGCGGTATCATAAAATTTTTGTCTTTTCGTTTTGTAAAAAAACAACTTCGTAGTTACAAATATACAGGCAATTATTTCTTCGTGGCATGCTCAATTATCATTTTAACCGACAGTTCTCTGGTTTAAATTGCTAAATTCGCTTAACAACTTTGAATATATCGCCGCTTCGTCATGAGGTACTGTCTCGAGGTTGTGAGCAATCACTTTAAAATTTTTCAGAGGTTCAAAAGAAACATTCACGAATATTTACTTACTGCAATCTCGCAAGTTATCGTTTTGACTAGCGAAGTCCTCAAGCATTGACGATGAGATTCAAACTTTTGGAATTTTCGAAAATCCAGAGTTAACTGTGAAAATCTGACCTAAGCCACCTTTATAAGAGTATTTTTACTCTATTCTTACAAGAAACGTAAAGAAAAAATTTGGAGCAGTTTTTGAGAAAAGTTTTGTCTGGTGGGGCTTCATGACCCCGAAATTTTAAAGAATGTTTTTCAAAATTTCAAAGCTTCAACTTGAGCCGGATGGAGAGTGGTTTCTTCAATTTTGAAAAAACTCCTACTCCTGGTTTAGGCGCTATTAGTGTTAACGGACAGTCAGTCAGACGGACGGAGGGACATTTTGAAAAAAATAAATAAATAAAAAACAACACTTTTTCGTTATCAGGGGAGCCCAAAACATGTATTTTCGTTGAAATATCGATATCCATTTTCCGCAGCATTACATAACTTTCTCTTTACTATGTATATTACTCCGTATATACATATGTATACGAGAAAGTAAAAATTGATACCTAAAGCTTCTGAGAAACTTGTGTATTTCACGACCCATCGAGAGGAAGAATATTAACGCAGCTAATACGATAGTCCGTGAAACTCCTTGGAAAATATAATCTGCTGTCATTCGGAGAAGAAAGCCTCGGATATGTCACATTCTGTAAAAACTGATTGCCACTCAACTTGAAGGTAGACGTGATAGCTCATCTCAGTTTGAAAGGTAAGTCGAGTTCAGAGAAAGAAAATATTTGTGAGGATCTCGTGGACCCCATTATACCAGTTAAGGGTAAAGTCTTTTTTATTAACAGAATCAGAGCATCCATCGCTAAAACTAGAGCCCAGGAAAACAAACCCCTTTAACTAGACTCAAACTAATCTCAAGTAAAACAAAGACATCACGACGAGGATTGGGTGAGGGGGGGCATAAATTGGCCTGCCAGGGCTCCTAATTTATCGTCCTTAGCTACTTAAACCAATTTAGTAGAACTGTAGATTTCCTTACGTAATTGACAATTCATTACGATTTTTCTCCAATAAAAGTCATTTCATTTGTGTTTCGTCCCGATGTTTCAGCGCAAGGATAGCCCCATCATCAGGCAGCAATAATATTGTTTTGTACTTCGGAATTAATACTCTAGGGCTATATAACGTTGGATGTTACATCTCAACGGAAGCAGTACGACATTCTTGCTCTGAAGAAGTACTTAAGTAGTTGTAGGAAGACGCCGAAAAAATCAATAATAATCGGGAGTATTCAATAAACATTGGACGTACGCCATTTTTGTAAGCTTTCTTTCTTTTATCCTGTACAAAAAGTCTTTATCACAGAAGAACAAACAGACAAACGAAACCAACTTTTCTGTATTAAGGACCCACAAAGCCTGGATTCTGACTACACAATGGTTACAGAAAGTAATTTAGTACACTTAGGAACAAAACTTTTCGCTAGCAATCCTCACATAGAAAACCCACTGATATTTGCCGCTGCATTATTGATTGATTTGATTGATTTTTTCGTGTTTTTCACGCGCGTCAACTGCTTTGTTCATTAGTCCAGTGAGTGTGTTTTTTCTCGGGAGATAGAGGTGATCTTACCCCGCTGAATGACGAGATCCGGCGCCGACCTAGCACCGTCTAGTGGCGATTCCCCCTAACCAGGACTCTCCCACCAGCGGGGCACCGCCCCAGCCGGGACAAGCTCTAAGCTCCCGACCGGCCTCCCGGAATATGTGGTAGTGTAGTGTATGTTTGGGTAAGTGTCTGTGTAAGCGGAGAGGATAGGACAAGGAAGAGGAAGGTAAGATCGCGCGCGGTCCGTGGCCCGTTTGTTAGGGTACTGCTCCGGCATCGCCTGGTGTTGATCGGAGAAACCACGGAAAATACCGATCAGAGCAGCCGGCCGCTAGAATTCTCCTCCAGACAGCGACTGAATTCAACCTAGCTGAAAAGCTAGTGTCAAAAATCCTGCCACCGTGAGAGTGTAACCTAGAACCTCCGGTCAGAGGCGCTGCAGTGACATCAGTTGATGCACTGAGCTACCGCTCGCGGTGCCGCTCCATTACAATACTTTCTCTTTACTACGTAAATACGGACTATGACGAAAAATAAATAAACAATCATCGTTAACACTCAATATCATCGTCACGTATCAGTTCGTAAACCATACTTGCAAGAGGAGACATATGTTGACATGTGGGTACAGCACTACACCCGTAGTACTGTCCCTCCGCTGTTCATCCGGGACGATAAACCTAAAGTGCTTGTTTTGTTTATCAACATTCTAACCTAAAATAATAACACACAATTAGAGTGTCGTTTTTCGTTGTGATAGTTGTTTTACTGCTCTCCGCTGGCGTAACTCATGCGCGTACACGAGGTAATGGGTCTAAACCGGGATTCATGGCGAGCGATGCATGTATTAGGGGAGGCCCATCGATTCAATATCACATTGCATTTCCCATTCCACTGTTTATTCTTGGGCCTGCATTGCTGGGCTTGGCAAGATCCTTTGTTCCATTCTTGTCGTTAATAATTGCTCACTCTTTATTGTTTTTGTTATTTCATGGAAATGGTCATCATAAAACTGATTGGCTTATAAATATTTCAGTGGGTTTCGCAACATATTTTATTAAATTTTGATTAACGCGTTTGTTTTTATCCATAAAGCGACCGACGAAACGACAGTGTGATAACAACAATCGTATTTTCTGCGTTGCCGTTCTATAGTTCGAATGGGGATGCACTGTCATTCCATAGTATCTAGTTAGTGTCTTACAGCAGTTATTGAAGAGTCCCCTATATTTCACTAAATAAAACGAATATGAAGAACATTTCGTTAAAATAGGACGTCTTCTGATAAGGAAAAACGGAACAAAGGATAAAAAGTTAAACCAAAAGCTAGAAGAAATTTTGTTCGTGTCTTATTCAGCTTATTAACGAACTATATGATATTGTTTCATGACTCAAAAGCAATTACTATTTACAAGCACTTACGAGTATTTAATATGTGCCGTACTTGGGGAAAATATAAAGCGGAAAAATATTATCATTGAAGCGATGTATTATCGTAAAATTTCCATAGGTCCAAAACTTGAATTTTCTTTTAAAATGTATGTTAATGCTAATAAATTTCTATATTTTTTATTTACAATATTGTGAGAATGTTTGGCCGATTATTCCTTGAAATATAGTCTGATTTGACACAACCTGAAAATATAGAATGGTAGATGAGTAAACAAGACCGATTTTTTTGTAATGAGCGAAACATTCAGTAATAATTGTTAAAATAAAGGGTCTTTTCGTGTTTGCCAACGTTAGTGCTACCGGGAGCGGTGGCTCAGGGCATCAGCTGGTGTCACTTCGGGGCTTCTGACTGGGAGGTGCGATAGGCTAGGTCGAATTCAGTCGCTGTCGGGAGGAGAATTCTAGCGGCTGGGTGCTCTGATCGGTAGTATTCCGTGGTTTCTCCGATCAACACCCACGGGCCACGGACCGCGCGCGATCTTTCTTTTCTCTTCCTTGTTCTATCCTCACCCCTTCCTCACACTGACACTAACATGCACTTCACTTACCACTATATTCTGGGAGACCGGTCGAGAGCTTAGAGCTTATTTCGGTTGGGGCGGTGCCCCGCTGGTGGGAGATACCTGGTTGGAGGATACTCCCCTATCCGACGGTTGTAAGTCGGCGCCGGATCTCAACATGCAACGGGAGAGATTCACCGCCATATCCTGATGGAAAAACATTCACTACACGTACGGGACTAAAGGCCTTAGCAGTTGACGCGCCCGGAATCACTAATCAATCTACGAACGTGAGTTCTAAACACTCAACAAACAAATGTTGCTCTGGAAAGAGTTTTGCTCATTTTATTTTTGTTATTTGTGAAAACTCTCCTGAATATTTAGAAGTAAATTTTAAGAATATCAAGACTTTTATCAAAAGTAAATTGTGTTGCTAAAATAGCACGTACTTTCACCCCCGTATTTTCATGCAAAAATACGCGAAAAAATAGTCATTTCGAAGCATTGTACATGACCTTATTTCAAAATCTAACTTTACAAATTTCACTAAGAGTAAAACACTCACTCTATCCTTAATATTTTAGTTGGAGGAAGACTCCAAAAAAAAAAAAAAAAGATCTTCTGCAGTTTTCGAAAAATCAGGGTTTTTAACGACCGTGAGATCTGCACCATTATCTTAAACGTCCTTCACACTATCCGACAACAAAATTTAATCAAAGAGGATGAACCCATTTTTTTTAAATGTCCCAGGTGTTTCGTGTAAAGTACATCCAAAAGTTAAAATATCGTATTCAAATTCATTCGGCAGCGACATTAGCTAGATCGATTGGGGAATATCAATTTTGGAGAAAATCGGATGAATGATTTAGCGGCTAGCATTGTTCACAGACGGACAGACAGACAGCCGGACGGGGTTTTATCGTCATTCTATTTCTAGATATCAAGGACCCACAAAACAACAATTTTGGCTACACCACGTGTTAGAGGATTTTTTTCTCAAAAATTTAGCATGTGGATTTATTCACTTTTTCTTTACGAGGGCTTTGTAATAGTTTTTCTGCCGAAAATTAATAAAATCATTATTATTAATAAAAATTTTCGACATCATAGTAAATGTAATAATGGCAATTGTAATTGCCCAAGTATCACTAGAGTTCCGGTTGCTAGGTACCTTGTAATATACAGAGACAGCAATCTGAAATGGAAATTTCAAGTTGAGTTTGTAGTTCAAAAAGTGAGATACTTAATTTTTTTTTTATTCAGATTAATTTTAAGTGCTGAGCAACTGATTTTAATATTCTCTACGTTATTCTGATCTATAGTGACCTATGGAATAATTACGTGAGGTGGAGCCTATGATAATACTATGAGACCACGCTTTGATATTCAGAGAAGGGTTATTAAAATTATCTATGAGGGAAGCTTGTTTGACTCATCAGACATTATATTCATACACAACCTCAAGAGACACTTGCTCTGTCACTAACTGCGTATTTTCTTTGTCGCAATACTATTGCTGGTTTTATGGGCTTTGACGCAACATAATTAAATCCTATATTACGAAAGCATGAATGAAGTATAAAATTGTTGGGTTACATGTTTACACTTCGTTCATCATTCCTCCGACACACACAAATAGCAGTAATGGATATAAAACCTTATAATAAACCTTTGTTTCAATTAAAACATATTTCAAACAACAATAAAAAATAGCATTTTTTGAAATATTGTATTTATTTGACGTGAATGGGGGGTGTTTCGTAGTACGCAAGAAGACAGGAATTGAGAAACGAGGTAAGTTGCACGACCTAAAATCTCGAGAAAAGAAAGGGCGTTCTTTCGAAGACTTGATTCTGCTTTAAAATCATAGCTTAGTATGCAGTAGGTCACTGAATCCATTACGTGGCGGAGAAAGTTCCCTTGTTGAATTAATAACTAGGTCAAGTAATGGCAATTTATTTGATTGCATGACTATCGACTTAACTCTGAATTTTGCAAATGATCAACATGAACACTTATGGATACATCATTACATGGATATGCTGAAAACACTTCTATTTGAAACCACTTACGTAACATAACAAAAACGTATATTCAATACCACTTTATTTGGAGCGTATGGATGTGAATGCTGTTATCATTTATGTACATAAAACAAGTGACGGTTTCGTTGCCTAATATCCCTATTTTTTAACAATTAAAATAAAGTTTGCTGGGCTTCTAATGTATAGTAAAAATATTCTTCAGTTCACTTCTGAATTTGACGAGCTTTTCGGTTGTATAATAATGATATCAATAATAATAATAATATAATAATAGTAATAATAATAATAATAATAATAATAATAATAATAATAATAATAATAGTATATGGTGAAAATACTTCACCGCTAAGCAGTCATTGCTAACTCGACTGTTCAACAAAGCTTTGCAAGATTAAGTTGTATTCTCAAAGCACTTTTTGACTGGGGAAACTTAATTGTCCCCAAGGCAGGTGGTAGATCGCAGCCAAGAAATTACCGACCGATCACCTGTCATCGCTGAATAAAATTTTGACATCAATAATTCCTTCCAGAACGTAGTCATTTAGTCGTTCAGTTCATTGTGATTGCTGATTGCTTTAGAAGGAATGTCGCAAGGATCCAGGTGATGCAAAGAATTATTTATTATTGTTAGTGCAAAAATGCGTAATATATAGTGTAATCTCTCTCTAGGCTGATAGAATTAAACAACGCCTTTGATTCGCTACCTCATTCATGGTTTCTAACTTTCCTGCGTTTATACAAGATCGATCGTAGGCAGATAGGTTTCTTGGTGAGCTGCTTGTCAGGATGGTAATTTGCTATTACGAGACGTAAAAGCAAATTTTTGTTCGACGTGGAGTCTTTCAAGGAGACAACTTAGCTTCCTTATGGGTTTATATAGTACTCGCTCCTTTCTGTAAAAAGCCCAGACAATCTGAAAATAGGTATCTAGGGAATGAAAAATCTCAATGCACGTATCCCACACCAACTCTCCATGGATTACGTAAAACTCAATACAGATCACTGACACGAATTCGAACTTGTCAGAAGTTTCAGCGTTGCAGTGAATAAATTTAAGAAGCAAAATCTCTTCTATTAAAACATGGGTAACATAGACAATTGGTGTAATAAAGTTAACAGATACATCCCTAGAGACGTTTGTCAGAAAAATAAGAATTACACTTACGGAGTATCGAATTCATCATCCGAAGAGTTCAGTGCAAATACTCTACTTACCTTGCGGTAATGCACGAAGAGGATGCCTTCTAGCACTAACTTGCAGGCCTTATGCCGACAGCAAGAAGAAAAGCTACGTCGGTACGTCCATTAACTCGTCTGTTCACAAAGCTGTCATCATGATCAAAAGATGACCCCATTACGTACGGCTCATTAAAGCAAAGATTTTGAGTACTTGACGATTGAAGACTCTTTCAATGCTTCGCAAAGAAGCGAACTTTGCTGTACTTATTTTTTCAATTTTAACTTCGAGTAGTATTGATAGGAAAAGCTCCGTGGAGTGGCTTCGAACCGGGGCGTCTTCGGCGAGACTGATTTATTTTTCATCCAAGATTAAGTTGTGAAAACCAGAGCTTACAAAATCTTCACTTTGAGTTAGAAAATTGATAACTGATGCAACTTCTATACATACGAGCTAATTTGTTGGGGATACCCCGCGCTGGCTCAAACAGACGCTCGTAAAAGACACAACAGCGTCGCCAAAGTAATTCCCCTGTCTCTTGCGAGAGGTACGTCCTCGCATAATGAGAATTCTGTAGAATAGTGTAGTGTAATCATCATTGGCTAAACAGTGCATGCAAATAGACCAGATAGTGTTCTGTTTGATAAAATAACTAAAACAGCATTGATGCTGCGGTTCCTACAGATAACAAGACTTAAAACTGTTACTAAAAAGAGGAGGAAATACAAACCGTTGCATTGAAAGGCATGTGTGAATTCTAGGTAGTGGAAGTGTTTCCAGTGCTGATAACATGAAGTGTCTCCAAGGAATGGCAAGAGACTGCAAAGATATTAAAACCTAGTGTGAATGCCCGGCGTACTGAAACATTGTCCCTCTTCTTTGATTAACAACCCTTCATATTTCAAAGATAGCGAATGGCTTCAGTGAAAGATCTACAATTAAATTAAAATATGTAGAAAACTTCCAAGCTTCAATAATCAATATATTTGAAAGGCGTCTTGGAAAGTTGGGGCGCAATATTTCTAAAGAGCCAATTGCTTAGTTTTTACTTTCGCTTTACCTTTTTTCTCTTGCTTTTTTTCTACTTGTACTTCTAAACTCTCTCTCTCGGATTAGAGAGAAAGTTACGTACCACTGCGCAAAAAAACGGCGAATTTTCGGCAGAAAAACTTTGGCAAAAATTGAAAATTTTTCGGCGTTTTCCTTCAACTACAATTATGAAGATAGTTATTTTTCCCTTAATGAAATCTGTTACTTAAAGTAGGTTTTAAAATAAGGGCATATTCAATTTTTCGTAAATCTGAGTACTTTTCGCGTAATTTTGCGTAAAAATACGGGCGAGAAACAACGTGCTGTTTTAGCACCATGTTAGTTACATTTTTGTGGATTGGTCGCTTTCTGCTTAAAATCTTTCAATCGAGGGATAAATGTCATTGAGATAGAAATTTCAGCACCACTCTTTAGTACGTAGTTTTTTAACTTAATCCTAACAATTATAACTATAACAATAATATTAATAAGGGGATTATTTAATCTTTTTCATTTTTGACAATTTTAAACCATTTTTTCCCCAAACTATTTTTTATAACAAAAGAAAAAATCAGTTATCATGCATCAATGCTAATAAATATTGTCGCATTGAAGTACCTCAAGGTTCAAATAAGTACCCAGTAATTTAATCAATAAAACGAGTTTTCTGCCTCCTTTCGTTGGTAGGAATTCGGCTAGCTCAATTACAGCAATTTGTGTTATAATCGCTGGGTCTTCCCATACGCACATTCTTTAATATTTGCCGATAGTTTAAATACAACCAGAAATAGTACGAAATCCGTTAAAACCGTGCAGCGAGCGGGCGATATTCTAGCTTGGAGCTGGCGGCCCTCGCAAAGGGCATTTCGAAACGGCCGCGAGTCGATGTGCGCCGATCGGGGGCATTGCACAGCAGCGCGGCGGGCGGGCGTGCGTGGCGCCTTCGGAGCCATATGGCGGCGCGCGGGCGTGCGCCGGAGGAGGCCTTGGGCGGCGGGTATTCGGGTTAGCGGCCGCGCGGGGCAGGTGCGCCCAGGGTCGCCCGGCGCGGCGGAACGCGGGCGCGCCACTGGCGCCGCCACTCCGCCCGCGCCCACGCCCGCCGCCGCCGGCCGGCCGGCCGACCAACGGCCAAGGACGGCCGCGCGCCGGTTCCGCGACCGGACAACGGAGGCGGACTCCGCGCTTTATTGGTTCCATTAGTGGATGCGTATTGGAACCTTGCGGAACCCCAGCGTGATAACGACGGTGTTTGCGGTTAATGCGTGTTTAATTGACATAGCTGCGTCTTTGTCTTTAGGTTTTAGTGGGCGCGGAGGTCGGTGGCGAATTTTTCACGCTAGTTTGTCGCATTCTGCCGCTGACTAGATGAGATTTCTAGTGGCCGACTGCTCTGATCGGATCGTTTCTCCCACTAATATCAGGCGAATACCGGAGTAGTACACGGACAACAAACGAACCACGAACCGTGCGCTTTCATTCCTTCCTTTTCCTTGTGCTATCCTCTCCACCCACAACACATACATGCGTTTCATTACCACACATGTCGGCAGATCGGTCGGGAGCTTAGTTGGCATCCCGGTTGGGGCGGTGTCGCTTGGAGAAGGTACGACGCGGGAAGCCTCGCACACCGCCGTGTTGTTCCGCTCCATATCTCACGTTCTATCGTAGCAGGGAAACCGTCACTTTTCGGGTACCCGAAGGTGGCCCGAAACAACAAGTAATCACTCGCATTGAAATTGACATTTGTTCTCCATGTTTCCACGTATTTCTGGAACTGTTTTGGAGAACCACTGTTTTTCGAAAGGGGTTTAAAACTGCTGTAAAACTGAAATTAAATCTTCACGCGATAACCTTCTGTAAGTAATACAACAAGAAAATAAGGTGGAGCAAATTATAATTCTGAATGCAACTGAACATTCCAAATAATTTATATTAATTATGTTACTTTCAGATTTCATTTCCATTACATCAGAATATCTTTACGTTTCACTTGCTGTTCTATCACAGAAGAAATAATCCTGACTTCGCGTTTTAGATTTCATTAAGCACCCCTTGAGATAAATAATGGTATAGTTCGTACATGTCTGAATATTTTTGTGAATGAATATGTTTGGATGGGGTTAAAGTTAAAAAAGTAAACTACTATAGCTTGCAAATAAAAGTATCCAAAGTTGTGTTTTTTAATGACAATCATTTATTTCAGCAATTGCACAACGTTTTGTAACTAGTTTTGTTATATCATCAGGTGCTAAAATAATGGGACACAGAAACCGTTATTCTACATGTCAATTAGTGTAATTACTAGTATAGTTTATAAACACTACAATTGTCTCAAAATTATAAGTCTATTGAGTAAAAATATCTCAAAATCAAACATATCTACTACAAAAGAGATCCTTTTAAACTTATAATTTTTATACAAAACAACCAAACAACAACACAAAACAACAAAACAAAAACAAAATCAATACAAAATCAAATAGACACTCACCATAGTGAGGGAACTACTATCCCATTGAATTACCTCTCGGTATTCTACTGCAGAGGTAATTCAATGGGATAGTAGATTTGTGATAGTTGATTTACTAAACTACTATAGCTTCGTGCATTTAGCTAGCTTTACTTTATTCCCAGGATTAGTGGTCATTGTAAGTATTCGGCTACTCAAATAAAATGCTGTTCTTGGGCTCCAAAACTGGCAAAATTTGAATAATAAGCTATGAGACTTTTTCGACTTGTTGCAGCACATGCATAAATTATATTCATAATTTTAGAACCAATAAAAACACGAAAATTTGAACTACCACCACAAAATTGCGCATGCCAGAGTATTTAACCAACAAGACAATGCCCTAACGTGTCACAAAACTGACTTTGGTTTGATGGCGTTTTTTTAAGTCAATTACATTTCACTTTCACATTATAAATAAAGGCATATATATATATATATATATATATATATATATATATATATATATATATATGGATTCATAGTTATATGCCTTTAGAGAGGAAATTTGAATATAATTTATTTACAAAACGTGCCACCGACAACCAGGCTCAAGATTAAATATTTTGAGGCACTGTCTAAATTAAAGTGTTTATTCTTTTGCCATTTCGGGTTTGTCCTTTAACCACATTTCTTTACATTTCATCTCGCATCCATTATTTTAATACGAGGCGAAGTAATGTGCTTGTGCGAAAGCAATATCTGGAAAGCATTGTCACAGTACAGATATATGTGCAGTTAATGAAACAGAAAATGGTAGGAAAAATATCTGCAAACTGACATGCAAGTCGTTTGAAATGCGAATCATTTTTTTTCTTTTATACCGTAAATGTGTATATTATTTTAATCGCAATTAAATTAAAAAGCTCAAAGGATATGATCTGCGGGCAAACATTATCGGATGTCTGGCAAAACTTTGATGAGAAATTTTACTGTTATCTTTCAAATACCCGTTTTTAATTATTAATAAGCCTAGAATAGCTAAGTATTTAATTTATTTCCCATTAATGCCTTTGTTACCGTTTACTAATTTTTATGGAAACATTGAAGGCTTAATTATGTTCTTGATAATTCCGCTGCGACAGCGTTGAGAGCTGCTCTTAAATTAAGAGAAAACGTCTGCATTCTAGGATAAAGAACCTTCTATGGACTATAAAAAGTCTCCCTATCATATTCTTATCCTTATCTAGCTAACAGCTCTCCTCTTGCAGCGCGCACTAACGACCACTGTCCATTCCTTAGCTAAGATATCGTAGAATTCGCTAGTAATTTTGGCACATTTTCTGGCGTCTCTGCGATTTCAGGTTTTCAGATTTTTAACGAATTATCAAATCGTTTTCGCCTTTGTTCGTGTTTGTACTGTTTATTGTCGTTTCCAATGCCATACTATTATTAATAGTGGATTTCTGCTAGTCAACACAAACGAAATAACACTTCACTCTTAGTGTAAATGAAACAATGTTAATCAATGAACGAACCATTATGCATGGCTTCAGATGCAAAGGCTAGTCTGCCTGGAGCATCTGACAACTCACACGTTGTCTGTAAGAAACTAAGGGATTTGTGAGATGTAT
Source organism: Teleogryllus oceanicus (assembly GCA_964035755.1). Classification (NCBI taxonomy): domain Eukaryota; kingdom Metazoa; phylum Arthropoda; class Insecta; order Orthoptera; family Gryllidae; genus Teleogryllus; species Teleogryllus oceanicus. The sequence goes on from CAXIVR010000008.1 coordinate 14,686,318, forward strand.
TTGAACCGGGTTTTAAGTAAATGTTTAAAATATTTGCATCTTGATACACTGAAATATTAGTGATTTTCTAAACCAAACCGGCTGAGTTCAAAGCCAGCGACTCTGACCGGGAGGTCGTAGTGTTTGGGTCCCGACGTCGGCGGATTTTCAACGTTAGCTTCATAGCTACGTCGAATTCAACCGCTGCCTGGAGGAGAATTTCAGCGCTTGCAGTTCTCATCACACACACTTGCATGCACTAGCAAAGCTCACATGTCGGGGTCCAGTCGAGAGCTTACAGCTTGTCCCGGCCGGGGCGGTGCCTTGCTGAGAGAAGATATCAGGAAGCCTCGCCAGCCAGGGTGTAGGTCGGCGCCTGATATCACCATCGAGAGAGGGCGGAACACCGCCAATCCCCGCGATGAACATTCACTGCACTAACGGTAATAGTGGACGTGCCCGGAAACGTCAGACACTCAATCTAAGTAGTTATCGTACCGCTACCCTAACATTAGCAGTACTCTGTTAAGTGCGTCAGAATATTTTAAAGCGACCTTTTATCTTTTAGCCGTTATATCATAAGTTATGATGTACGTTGCATGCTATATACCGAAATGTCTTTACTAATGGGTTGAGAATGTAACGTATGAGACATTATGAATGGTCGCGCCGCTCGTGTGAGAAATGAATACTTAATTAGAATTGCGATAAACAAAACAATTAGCGTTTCTCAATAAATTATTCATTTATAAACTCTCATTTATGTATTTCTTAACGGAATTCGGATGTTTTTTACGCAAACACTATTTTATTCAAATAACATGGAAATAATTGATATTTACACATTGAAACATAAAAAAGCAACAAAAAAGTTTCGGAAATAATAAACATAAATGAACATTTTGAAATAGTTCCATATGGGTTATATACGAATGTGGGTTTCTTGTTCTTCACTACAGTCCGTACTGCCAATCCGGTCCTCTGAAGATGCAAATCTCTCCCCTTCTTAACTGTTTCTTTTGGCAGATCAGTCCCATCACGCCAACGCTGCAAGATGTCCCGTGCCAGTATCAGCAAGCATCGCCACCATTTTGGGGTTTAGGTACAATTCTGTCCACCAAAATTAAATTTTTATTTTTCTAATTCACCACAAATCATATAATTTTACGAATTTACAAAACGTATATTTCGACGAAAATTATTTGCTCTTCATTACCATTCAAACTCGCATCTTATCAGCAAGTCGCCTCTTGTCTGAATTGATAAATGAACCGGTGCGTTGTTCCTGAACGTCATTGTTTCATTTTGCCTTGCGAATTTTGTTTATCTGCCGAACGCATTGTCTGCTATTTATGACCAAGCCATAACTTCAATATCTCTCTTTTAGATTATAACAATAACTTTTAAGTGGTTGTAGAAGCAGTATTCTTTAGAAGCAATTTCAGGTACATTATAATGTTGATTATTGTGGATAACTGCAGATTGGACAAAGGCAACTTCTTACAACATAACAATACTTATGAACTAATGATTATTGCGCCCTTATTGCTGATCTTTTCATGCCGAGTTAAATGTTTCGAGCGGACCTATATGCAATGCATTGACTAGATTGTATTCAATATTCGCTGTTTCTCACACGTGACTGATTCTGATGAAGAGAGAAATTTATTGTGTCGTGTTTGCAGAAACATCAACTACTTTGATCATTAGTCCTATGAGTTTCTTGCATGCTCGATAAGCTTCAAGTCCCGACCGGTCCTTTGGCATGTGCGGTAGAGTAGTGCATGTAAATTGTGTGTATGTGTTTGTATGTAAGGGGGAGGATAGGACAAAAAGGAAGGAATAATCGCGAGGAGGAAAGCTCCATTACGGTTCTGCTCCGGCATTTGCCTGACGTTGATCGGGGAAATCACGGAAAACTACCGATCGCAGGTGATGGGCGCATGAATTCCCTTCCAAACAAGATTTTGATGACGCAAGCAATAGCTATATAATAAGAGATAAATTAGATTGTTTTTTCCTCTGCACTATTTTTCGATGGTTTTATGGCACCTTTAATGGTGCCTTTCGATGGTTTTAAGTGCATTAATACAATCCTTTAATTACTTGTCAAAACTCAGTTTAAAAGTTACGAGGATGTCTGGGACCTACGGAAATCAAACGATTCACTCTCTTCCTCTTTGCATTCTTGTCACTGCGTGTGTGGGAATGATTCTTTAGCCTTCCGCGGAAGACCCACGTGTCGCGACAGAACTCAAAGCTTCCCCTTGCCCTTTCCGCCCCCACCTACCCCTTCCCTCCCGCCGCCCTTTCTGCCCTTCCTCCTCTTCCCCTCCCACCACCCCCTCTGCCCTCTCGCCCTCACGGCCCCACCTCCAAGTGGACAAAAAATGACCGATATTTCTTCGCAACGGTACATTTCACAAGCCATGAAAGTTGCATTGATGATAGAGTGGGAGTCATTACTCGTCAAAAATAGCTTCCATTAGCTGTAATGATAAGATCATGACGGCTGCTTTTTTTCCGCGTAGTCACGATCGCGAAACCGGTACCTCGGGAGAAAGTGATCGAACGGCGCACGAGGTATCGCGGATGCGAAAACCGTTATCGTCAGCCACAGTTACTCGATTTCGATTTTCCTCCTCCTCCTTGTCTCCTCTTTGCCGCCTCGTCCTCGCGCGTTGTTTCTTTGTCGCCGTCGGGGCTGCGGTTTCCGGCTAACGACTTCCGGTGCGTGGGAGCGATGAGCTCCGCCCGCTGCCAGCGAGAAAAATGCCGCGGGCTTCTCGGTGTGGTCGAGAATCGGTCGAGGTGAGCAGGGCGAATGTATCTGTTGATGGCCGAGAGCACTGGTTGACCGATTGCGTTTCCTGTTCGTCCCCATTGACAATTCAGCCAATAAATACTTTTAAAGACCTTTGTGTACAAATCAGTTTTAAGGGTATTGTATTAGCCACTAAACATACTAAATGATGCACCGAAGTTTGTTTAGCGCACAGATTGAATATTTTAGTAAGCCTAACGACACCATAAATGCGTCAATGAATTCTTTAAAACGCTTTTCTATAGAGTACCAAATATACTGTTTAAATAAAGTAATAAATACTATTAAATTTTATTTATTTTTTTTTTGGAACATATTACTAATCAGTTTGTTCTAACACAATAGACCCCTAATACAGAACCATAAATGTTCTTATATCAAAAAAAATTCGTTGATTGTTTGAAAGTTACGAGGCGGGAAGTAACTAGGCAAGTTCATTAAGAAAAACTTAATTCTTTTTATTTCTTATAATCGTGTAAAAAAGTGAATATTAGGTATATAAGTATAACTATCGATTCTAGAAAAACCATAGTATTTTTAGTGAAAGAAAGTCGTAAATAACGTACAATTTTCTCAAAAAGGCTGATAGTATTTGTTTGGCAGGAAATAATTCCATCTCTCACAATTCCAATATTGCAAACTCTTTCCATATTCTTTGTTTCATCTTAGTTGCCAACATGAAACTTTTCAGTTAAAAGAGAAGAGAGCATCGAAGGCAACGAAAATGAAAGCGTAGCAATGAGACATTTATGCTCATAAGGAGCAAAGATAATACGGTTTTTGAAGGTCGACATTTTTTTGTAGGTCATTGTTTGGTTTCTCAACTGCAAGACGTTTCTACGCAACGGGTTTCTGCGTGTTATTCCGCATCATGGCGTTTTGTCGAAAATACTCTTACGATTGCCAGAATGGCAAAATAGTCGACGCTTACTGGAGGTATGCAGATTTTTGTGATTTATTAATTTATTTATTTATTTTACGTCAAGAAAAGTGTGTGTGACGTGTTACTGGAAGAGGTGAATAGGCGGAATAGGAGTACGTGATTAACGAAACGAAAATATATAACACCACTTTCCTGTTTTCTTACCATAATTTCACACTTAGCAAATGCGCTCTAAAAGAATTTTCGCGGGCCTGTCTTTAAGTCCTTGATCCTTGAAAAGTCGGCTGTGCGCATGCTTGGCATCGTTCCGCCCGCCGGCTTTGTTCCGGGGTCAGCCGCTATTGAATGAAGAGTGAGAGAGAAAGTTTGCGCCATCCCCGCGCGCGGAGATTGTGCGAGAGGTGAAAGAGCACGGAGGGGAGTGCGTTACTTCTTCCCAGGGGAGGGGCTGGAGGAGGGGAGCAGTTTTCGCAATGAGAGCCCGAGGAGGAGAACCAGTGGGAGCGCAACACTAAGTGATTTACAGCTGCAGTCGCGGATCCTGCGCGGCGCGTCAGTGATAGCTCGGCTGCTGAAATACGCTACTTCATTAGGAAGAATGCGGCGGATCGTAATTCACGAAGTATTACACTGTACTGGGCAACTTGCGCAATTCATAGTAATGGAGGATCTAGGTGGGGGATCCGGTGGATTGAGCTGTACGTGCAAAGTGACTCGGATTGCAAGAGTCCGGCTGGGCAATAGCTGAAGTGAAACCTGGTTGTCACGTGCATTTTTTGTTTTCTTGTTTCTTCCTCTGCTTCCCGTTCGTATTCCTGATTGACTTAGTGGTGTACTGTTTTTGATGATTTGTTCACATGTTGAATGTGTCCGTATTAATGGACGTCCGTATTAATGGTGTCCATATTAATGGACGATGGAGGTGGAGTTAGGGGAACGTGAAGTGACTTTTATTTATTTATTTATTTTACTTCAAAAACAGTTAAAAACTGCGTATGACGTGCTATGGGGAAAAGTGAATTGTGTGCACATTTTCAAAATTCTGTGATCCCTACACTAAGTCATATACTACTTAAATTTTGAATTTTGAAAGGAGAAAAAAACAAAACCTCCCATGTAGTAAAATCTATTTTCAAGGATAAATAAGCAATAATTTTGAATTTTGAAAGGGAGACAAAAAACAAAAACTCCCATGTAATAAAATCTATTTTCAAGGATAAATAAGCAATAACTTTTGAATTTTGAAAGGGAGAAAAAGAACAAAAACTCCCATGTAATAAAATCTATTTTCAAGGATAAATAAGCAATGCATTTTGGCTCTTAATACTTCCTGCCGCGACAACATGGAAACGATAATTTGAATAATTGTATTTCCCACTGAATTCTAGAAGGTATGCACAGAAAATGAAGTTACATTTATGTCCAGAAGCAAAACAAGGGGCCATCTCAGCATTTGCTCAATGGATCAGGAAACTGGACGAAAACCTGATCGAGATGGGGTCATTGACCTGGAAGCTGTAGTACAATAGTTGTTACAGGTTGTTTATACTCATTTATACAGTCCAAATGGTAAATAATGCATTATGTATCATTGTTAAAATTAATGTTACTTTTCTTGTGATGCTCAGTATAGTCTCTAATGGTATAGAAACAGTTATGCAGAAACGATTTCACTTGGGATTTAAACTTTTCTATTGAATTTAATCGTTTAATGTCATCTGGCAAAGTGTTGTAAAATAATGTACATGTATTGTATGTGGATTTTTGTAATGGGCTGTTGATACTGTCACCTGATGAATATGATTTCTACGTCGAGTGTTATAGTAATAGGCTTCGACATTTTCTGAAAAATATTCCCGCCCTTGAGCAAGTCGTTTTTTACAAAAACCACTGATTCGTAAATAAAAAGACACGGTAATGGTAGAATTCTTAGATTAATGAAGAGAGGCTTACATGAATCACGTGGGTGGGATTTGGTTATTATTCGTACAATTCGTTTTGTAATCTAAAAGTCTGGGAGCTATAAGATGTATTTCCCAGAATATTATGCCATATCTCAGGCGGGAATGAACATTCGCGAAGTATACACAACGAGCAGTATGAAGGCTGACTGAATTTGCAAGAATTCTGGACTTTAAGTGGGAACAGTCTCATGTTACCTTATCGACAGTAAATTTGGAGCAAGATGTTCATGTGTAATTTTTATATTTTGTTTGGTTTGTTTGTTCCTTAATCTAGTCATATTCATTGCTCATTTGAAGGTCTGATGTTCTCTTAAGATTTGTTCGCACACTGGAATAAAAGAATTTGCGTCATGTAAGAAAACATTTGAACAAATTAGCGCAATCTGCAGAAATGAAGAATTTTGTTGGGAGAGCCGGAGGTGTTAAATTCTACGTGGAAAGCGACTCGCGTTTCAGAAGTCGGGCTGGGCGTCAGCTGGAATGAAACTTGAATTTGATGGGAATTTCTTTTTCATTTTATTTCACATTTTGATTTTGATTTTTTTTTTAATTCCTTGATCTGGTCCCCGTTGGCATTCGCTGACGATACACTAACGCCTTCTGTCTTGTAACTATTTAACCTTCTCGCCGAGTTTGTTGTCTTGGTTGAATAACAATGTCGTGTTGAGAATCATTTGAGAAAATGAGTACAGTCCGTCGTTATGGGGGATATGAGAGGCAGAACTGGTGCATTGAGCAGTCGAAGAGGGATCTCTGGAAGCCTGTGCGACGGTTGAAGAAACAGGTTTACGTGAACATCATACATTTTAAAAGCAATGACGTCAGTGGCAGAGGACAATTTGTCAAGTAGAACTGTAATCATTCAACGAATTATATATATGCAACAACCGAAGTATTCTTTATTGCCGGGGTATTATTTACCACATTCGTCTATTAGACAGGAAGAAGAAGGAATTCTTAGTGTATCCCCACCATAGCCTGGCCCTGCCTAGCGCCTCTCTTCCCTTCCCACCATCCTCACCCAGGGGTGGAAAGGAGGCAGAGGGGTAATTTTTACGAAATCTGATACTGAGAGTAACTTTTCTCTTGTTTTGAAGATTACTTGTTCAGCATTTTCTTAAGATCGGAATAAAATTGTAGATTTGTAAGAAAAAACATAGGATTAGCTGTCCCCAAAATTGTCCCGAACAAAACAAATAAAAACCTTAAAAACAACTGAATGAGTTTTTAAATCATCTAACTAAACAGGAGATTTTGATGTCGTAGATTTTTAAGGGGGAAAATCCTTCATACAATTTCCTTTAGAGTAAAAAGTAAAGCCGGCTCATTCCTGTTACAGAATTACTGCATGTGAAAGATGAAGCCTTAAAGAAATTTATATCGCGTCGCCCGAGTTTTGACACCTTGTTTCTCTGCTAGATGGCAAAAGGAGCGTTGCTTGACCACGCAGAAGAGTAGGTCCGATGGTTTGGGCTCGTGAAATAAGGGATCATTGATTGATTGATACGTAATCACGGTACCCACAGAAGAGGCTTTGACTAGGGGGTCAGCTATTCTGCAATTTACCGACACTTTTGTTGGAATGTTCCAATGAAGAGAATTGCGTAAATTTGACGAAACATCCTTAAAGAGTTTCCACTTACACAACCACCAACGCTTTTTAACCCCGGCCAAAAAAAAATTATGATTGATCTCAAACATCGATTCAACCACCTGCTGGCTCCACTAATGAATGTAAAAATCTACGAATCCTTGCACAATTTCATGCATGTAGAAACATCCTTCGCGAATAGGGAATCCATTCCTCTCGGAAAAGGTTGGCAAGGCAGGAACGTACAAGATGCAGTTATAATAAACGAGTTATTTCAGTCGACCTTGCGCAAATGCGGTTCGTAATGCGATAGCCACTCTCCGACCATACATCTATTATCCCCTGCGTGCCGGGATTACAAACGCCAAGCAAAACCCTCAGAATCACGTATGTTTGCGTGGTAGCGTTTAATAAAGCCACGATGAAGTGCACGTGAATTCTCGGCTCGCGTAATCTTCTCCCCCGACTTCCTGTCCGCTCCTCCGTTTCGCGTGATGCGTGTACGCAAGCACATCTGGCAACGCTGCCAACCGAGCATTCCACGCCGCCGCTGCAGCGCTGTGATAGCGCAGGTGAATGCTCCTTATCGCTTGCTTGCGGTCGGATACACGAACAAACAGCGTTGTTGGCTATGGCTCACCACTCCGCCGTCTGCGCTCCGGCCAGCGTTGGATCGTAGGCGCTCCGTGCTTGACAGTGCTGCTGCAGTGTTCGGAATGTTGTGCAGCAGGACTGTAAACGAAAATTTTTAGAATCCAAAAAATTTTGGAATTTCTTCTAAGAATTAGTCCAGTTATGTAATAAGCATTTACGTTCCTCCAACGAACTCCATACTTTTTGGGTCGTGTTTCCTCTAACTGCTTGTATGCAGATTACAGGTATCTGTTGTTTGCGAATAAGTGTTGTCCTCAGTGTGTTTATGGCATGGTATGAAGTTTCAGGGAGAAGGCACACTGACTGTGGCTCCGACACGAGAAATCTCAACAACGTCGTGTTGGGGTCTTCCTGGTAAAACGTTTGTGTTGAGATGGAACAATAATGTGGAGAGTAATGAGCGTAAAGGAGAAGGAAGAGGAATGGGAGGTAGGGAAATCGAGAGAATCCTCAGGAAACCCGCTGTGAACTCCCTTTGTTCACCGCAAATTCCACATGGAAAGGACGGTGATTGAACCTTGGCCCAGCGGTTGAATTTCCCAAGAATAAATCGACTAAAAGAAGAGTGACTTGTAATTTGATCCACGCCTCCTTCTCTTGCATGGAGAAAGAGTGTATTGTAGACGTCACCGTCAGCAAACATAATGGACCACCTCGTTTTGAACTATTTGATGAATGAAGCTGTAGACAGACTACCGCGAATACCAAAATCCTCCCTAGGCGGGATGAACGAGACATTGGCACGCTTATAATTCTAAGAGAATTTCATAATCTACACTTTTTGTAGGATTCACTTTGGGAAAGGAAACTGATTTCGAAAGTTTCGTGTTGATGTATTTAAAGTGCTTACGTATTATTATTATTATTATTATTATTATTATTATTATTGTTGTTGTTGTTGTTGTTGTTGTTATTATTATTGTACTTCTTATTCCTGTTAGTATTGTGGAAATCATATTGAAAATGGACTTTTCACCGATTAGAAATGTCAAATATATTCGACAATTTAAGAAAAGGGCTAGTAGATTGAATCTTACATTTCAAAATAATTCATTTCCATGGAAGGTGCTGTATGACAGATTATTTGCATATCAATGTCAATTTGGTGATTTGTGTGAGTTACAAGCAAAGCGAAAATAGCACTAGGATCCAGTTTCGTTTTAAATTGGAGTAATAATTTACTCTAACGAAGTTCATTTGTATGATTGTCTGCTGTATTTAAAAAAAACAATTTTTAACTGCACCAAAATGGGAACTACTCACGTTGATCTTTCAACAGACATATGTTTCTGAATGACTAAACAAATCCCGTGCTGGGTGGCCGAGGTGACTAAGAGCGTGTACCAACTCAGCAGTTCGATCCGAAGGGTCGCGTGTTCCATTTCAACCTTGGGCATGGTTGATAGTCCCTTGTGTCTCGTGTGTGTGTGTTGTCACCGAAGACCTCGCGTTCTGCTGAGTCCAGATCAGAGGAGCCCCCAAGTGTGTTGGTGTCTAGTGTATGGTCGAATATTTATTCATTTATTTTATTTTACGTCGAAAAAAAAGGAGTTGAAACTGCGTATGACGTGCTATGGGGAAAAGTGAATTGTGTGCACATTTTCAAAATTCTGTGATCCCTACACTAAGTCATATACTACTTATATTTTGAAAAAAAAAACTCCCATGTAATAAAATTTATTTTCAAGGATAAATATGCAAAACATTTTGGCTCTTATCCATGTTGTCCTTCGTAATAATACTTCCTGCCGCGACAACATGAAAATGATAATTTGAATAATTGTATTTCCCACTGAATCCTAGAAGACGTGCACAGAAAATGAAGTTACATGCGTCCCATCGGGACGTGAATGGTAACTTGCAGGAAAACGGCTGGAAAAAGCCTCTAGAAAATAAAATAAACAAATTATTTAAACATGGGGCTAAAGTTCTCAAAATAAAAATTGATTCGAGGTCGCCGTCCCGCTGATTGAATTACCCTTTTATGTTGACTATTCTATTTTTTTTGTTTATTCCCGGCAAGACAGTAACTGCTAGCCCGGCTCGAGATAAGTGTTGCTATCTTTGCAGAAAAGGCTCTCGGTGACAAATTTCCACTGCCCCCTCCTCCCATGGGGCATTAATACGTCTTGAAACAGGTTTTTAATATTTCTATCTTCTAGTTGGAATGATTCCTAGTTATACACGAAATGTTTCTAGGTGTGTGTGACGTAAAAGTAAAAGGAAACTCTTGGCGATGCTTATGAAAGTTTCCTTCTGAGCTAGCCACGCACTCTGAATGTATGCAGACTGAGTAGAACGCCTTGCCCGACTTTTCTCGAGCAGTTACAGTTACGCGCGGCCCCTAGAGATCTTAGTAAATTGTATCTGTACTTAATAAGAGATCCACTTGCTGATGTTAGTTAATTACCTTTGCCTTGTGTGATTTTAAGAAACTCGAATAATTGTCATTACATCATTATTTTCGTTTCGATTCGCATATTGTTTCATATCACATTCCTCTTCTTTGATTCTTTGCCGTAACATTACCTGTTGGTGAAAGGACAAATGTCAAAATCTGTGACGAGGGAAACGGGAGGGGAGGTTATGGGTCTCTAACTCTGATTGACAAGATTGAATAGTTTCATCTGATAATGACCCAGTGAATTCATGATGTTCGTACCTCATGTGTTTAAAGAAGATTTCTAAACGATTGCTTTACATGATTTCTATTAGAAACTATCTCAGCAATGGGTAGAGATCAGGTCATAGCATTAGGATGAAGAAATGAACTGTCCTGAGGTTCTCAAAGAAATGGTTACCATGACTTTTAGTGCAGGCTGGATACAAGACAGAATGGTGTGTTTAAACAACCTATTGGAACGGATTACAAGATCTGTATTTCTGACGTGTTGTCAGAACACAGTGAAAGGTTTTAATAACGAAGTAATAATGTTCTAGTTGTACATTAAGTACTTTTCTTTAATACGTTAAATTTGGGTTACGATCTTGTCCTACGAATCTGGTTGCGATTTTTTACGTTATGATTTCCGAAAGTAATACATTTATTTGAAAAGTACTTTCCTAATTATCTTCTCGTATAAATCTGAGAGTGCTTTTAATTTGCATGAGAGCGTTTTTAAATCGCATTAACGTTGAATGCTTTTTATCTTAACTTCTACTTATTTTAATACTTGTTATAGTTGAATAGACTCGTAGTAAACGGTAAGGCAGCTAATGAAATCTGAATAACTTTTGGGAGTAAAAGAAGAAATTTTAAAATGTTTAGGGGGAAAGGGTTGCAATTATAAATATATATGAGGATTACGACATAGCATTTTTTCGGGAGTGGAATGGGGAACAAAATATCCCACATATTAACTACTCTTACACTTTTCCAACCCTGTGAGCGTGTAGCGTATCATCGTCCGTGCACAAAATTACTGACAAATTCCAAAACTGGTCATTATTGAGTTAAGCGAAGAAATACATTTAAAACTAATTTTTACTAGTAAAGTATTCATAATTATTGTTCACAGGCAACTGTTATAAAGAGTAAAAACTTTGTATCTCCAAGAAATAAACTGCATGGAAGCAAACCAAGCTGTTGCAAATTGACAATTTCTTACACATGCTACTTTTCATGTACGCAGACGATATAATGATCTCCACTTTTTTGTACGAAATCTTACTTCCGTCCTTATATCCCGTTTTTTCGACACTGATCGGATATTTTATTATGCGACCCATTGCCTGGCTGAGTTAAGAATTATGATGGGAAAGAAAGGGTTGTGCGCTGTCAGTGATCGTTTAAGTTGCGTCCGCATCCGCGAGAATGAGTATTTCCCTGTGTCTGGGCGTGTCCACCTTTTTTATTTATATTTATTTTCATTATTGTTATTATATTATGATATAAATATAATTATTTTCAGTATGTTTGTCTTTAGTCCCGTAAGTATAGTGGATGTTATTGCCAGTGGAAGACAGTGTACTTCCAGCGCTGGAACACGGAAACCGACACAATCCTAAACGTCGGCTTGCGATATTTCCCCCTCGAGGTATTTTTCCCAGCAAGGCTCCGCTCCAACCAGGGAAAGTCTCGAATGGTTTCCTGACTGGTGTCCTATGTACTGTGTGTATGTGTAAGGGGAGAGGGGAAAAGAATGAGAAAAGAAATATCCCGCGAGATTTGTGGCTCGTTTCTTAGCACATTTCCAGGTACTTGCATGGTTTTGATCGGAGAAACTTGGGAAAACTACCGATCAGTGCAGCCGGCCGCTGAAATTCTCTCTAAGGCTGTTGCTGAAATCGACCTAGCTATACCTAGCAGTGTCCCCAAAATCCTCCAAAATCGGGCCCCGAACCTTATGACCTGCCGATCAGAGACACTGCAGTGGCAACGGTTGTTGCCACTGAGCCCTCTCAGTCATGCAGTTGAAATTGATCTTTAGCGACATTCCGGAAACGACTGAGTTAACCGGCCTTGAAAGATCTGCCGCCCAGAATCGCGCTTCTACGAGCGAATTGGCAGGCAGTGCACCTCCCTCCCTCCCTCCCTTCCCCTGAGACCGTTCTGCCGATGAGCGGCGCCCGCAGACGGGCGAAATGCGCGCGAGCAAGTGCGAAAGCGCGCTAGCGGGCGGCCGTGGCCTTAATTAGGAACCGGCCCCTGTCCACGCCCCCTCCAACGCCCGTGATTCGCCCCCTGCGCTGCATAACGGGGCGGTGGGCGGCGGCCAGAAGAGGTGGGATGGGGCGTAGGGGGTGATGGTGAGGGGGGGAGGACTGAAGGAACGGACCGGGAGCGGTAGCTCAGTGCATCAACTGATGTCACTGCAGCGCCTCTGACCGGGAGATCCTAGGTTACACTCCTCACGGCGGCAGGATTTTCGACACTAGCTTTTCAGCTAGGTCGAATTCAGTCGCTGTCTGGAGGAGAATTCTAGCGGCCGGCTGCTCTGATCGGTAGTTTCCGTGGTTTCTCCGATCAACACCAGACGATGCCGGAGCAGTACCCTAACAAACGGGCCACTTTCCTTCTTCTTTGTCCCATCCTCTCCCTTACACACACACACTAACATGCATTACACTACCATATATTCCGGGAGACCGGTCGGGAACGTAGAGCTTGTCTCGGCTGGGGCGGTGCCCGCTGGTGGAGAGTCCTGGTTAGGGAAACCCCACTAGCCGACGGTAGGTCGGCGCCGGATCTCGCCATCCAGTGGGGAAGATCACTGCCGTCTCCCGAGAAACAAACATGCACTACACAAACGGGACTCATGACCGAAACAGTTGACGCGCCCGGAAACACGAAAAAAAGAAACCAAACCAAACTGAAGGAACGGGCCGGTGGGTGGCGGCCAATGGGAAGTGGCAAGTAAGCGGTGGGTGGAGGGCAGTTGAAAATTTCTGTATATAGGGCTTATGAAGTCAAAATTTTTCTTCTTTCAAAAATTGTTTCATGGGGATTTTTCTTCAAATTGTTGTTATTTTTATATTTGAAAAATAGTTTATTTTTTAACATCAAGTCATTCAAAATATTTGTATGCAAATTACCAAAAAAAATTCTGAAAAATTCTTCGTCTCATGATAAGAAGTAAACATCTTTAATCAATCAAAAGCTTCTCTTCAAATGTAGTTGAAGCAAGTAGTTTGTTCTTGAGCCTAACTATGTTATCCTCAATTATCTTTACAGTGCTTGACAAATAATAATAAAAACACGAAACACTAACAAACACTGTAAAAGCATTCAATAGTCAGGTTGCCCACAAAAACAATACATCGTTTGACTCATAAGTTCATACTGCGGCTTAATGACGCGTTTCATGGCCAGGAACAGCTGAGATTCTACAAAAACAGCTATATTTGGAGTTAGCTTATTGCTGCGGAAGGGAATACGGCACGAAGTGTCCGGATAAATCAGTGACCCGCGTTGAGTTGTCAATTCGATGCGCTAATATTAACGAATCCATTGTTTTCTTCTCTTTGGTGAATGGCTGTTTCTCAATTATTTTTAATTAATTTTATATTTTTAATTTATTTTACTGCGCCTGGCCACTGTGGGAGCTGGTGGCAGTGGAGAAAGGGTTAATTGATTGATTGATTTTTTCATGTTTCCGGCTCGTCAACTGCTTCGGCCATTAGTCCCGTTAGTGTAGTACATGTTTTTTCTCGGGAGATGGCTGTGCTTTTCCCCTCGCTGGATGGCGAGATCCGGCACCGACCTATACGTCGGCTAGTGGGGTTTCCCCCTAACCAGGACTCTCCCACAAACGGGACACCGCCCAGCCGGACAACCAGGACTCTCCCACCAGCGGGCACCGCCCCAGCCGGGACAAGCTCTAAACTCCGACCGGTCTTCCAGAATATGTGGTAGTGTAGTGCATTTTGGTGTGTGTGTAAGAGGAGAGGATAGGACATGGAAGAGGAAGGACAGATCGCGCGCGGTCCGTGGCCCGTTTGTTTAGGTACTGCTCCGCCATTCGCCTGGTGTTGATCGGAGAAACCACGGAAAACTACCAATCAGAGCTGCCGGCCGTTAGAAGTTCTCCTCCAGACAGCGACTGAATTCGACCTAGCTAAAAAGCTAGTGTCGAAAATCCTGCCGTATGAGGTTTGGAAAGAAGTTGATTCAGTGGTGAGGTGTAGTTGACATTTACATAATTGAAATGATTGAAGGCGTTGTCATTGTCAACAATAGTGTTGACAACAACTATTGTTGACAATGACAACGCCTTCAATCATTTCAATTGGAAAGAAGACTGAAACATTACATTAGTAATTTACGGGAAAATACACACATGTAAGGCTTTCTTCTAGGAGCTTACGTTGGTAGTGAATTGAGTTAAATTATGACTTTATTGGATTGCGAATGTGAGTTTTCATGTTCTAATTTTTTATTATTCTAAATGGTATTTGCGTTTGTAATTTTTGTCTACTTTTATTAACTTTATCCCCAGGTATTTTAGGAGAATATATTATACATTTAGACAGGTTGATGTTTATCGTGTGTTTTTTCACCCAAAGAGAAAATACATGTCCAATTTTAAAATGCATTACTTACGCAATACCTATGAATACTTCACACGGAATTCCTCCCGTCCTCCCAGAATTGGTTTTGGCGCTTAGGCCCGAAGAAATTATCCAATTTGTATTTTCTTACGTATATGAATCAATATAATGAATATGGAGTCCATAATTAAAGTATAGAAAATAAGTAAAATAGTAATTCTATTTTCATAATACGAGTACAATGTTATGAACATGTGCGTTTAACGTAGGCAAAGGATTACGCCAGAAAACGCCCTCTCTGGGATTGGGATGCGAGAACGACAAACTAACGCAACAAGAAATCTTGCAAATACGCTAAAAGGATTCTTGACTGGAAATTTACCAAAATGTCTTCAGAATTCTTGAATTGCTTTTTGAAAACAGCAAGAAGACCATTTGAGACTTTTACTACACTTGCGAAACTACATGCCAGAGTTTCTGTGTATTCTATTAGGCTTCATTATTTACCGCCATGGCCGCCTGCCATTCTATTAAACTTTGGCACTCGGAAACTCTTATCGGAATTTTCGTATTGCTGCAGTTCGCGGTGTAGGCACATGAATGTTGATTGCCGTCTGTAAACAAGTTGTCTTCATAGATTGCTCGCATTCCTGTATGAAATTGTATGATTAAAGAAGGTCTTCGTCTGAAATGTATAATATAGTGTATCGTCTAGGATATGTAACCTGAACTACGTAGGTATCTAATAATATGTGAAGATTTCACTAATGATTTATGTTATATTTTAATATAACCTATTTGTGGAATGAATGTGGAATTTGTGGAATTTCTTATTTTTCGGTGCTGTATTGTTGTATACCTTTTTGTAAAAAAAGAGGAAGGTAGAAGTAAAAATATAAGTTTTCAAGACGTTGCTGCCAATGAAGAGATTGTAAGAAAATGTAGAAGTCTTTGTGCCAAATTCTCTAACCAACTCGTCCATTGTGTGAAGTGAACATTTTGTTATCAACAATTATATTTCGTCATTAAAAGGAAGAAAATTGATACCTCTTAGTATTCCGTGGAAATCCAGTTCCAAATGATCAGCACCAACTAAAACAAGAAGGCAGTTCAGCAGCGAGTGGTTGCCCTCTCCTGTAGGTAAAAAGGCTAAACGTTTCCTCGATCTGGCTGCATGTTTCACACAATACTGAAGAAGCAGCAACCTCAACAAGTGAATCCTCTTATGAACAGGAATCTCAAATTTGTGAAAGGAAATTATTTCCATTCTCAACAATCTTGAAGAGAGGACTTGACTGATTTTTGAGTGGAAATGAGTGAACTACAGAGATTCTGAACGAAACGTACTTTGTGTCGTAATTTCTTCTCTACATCAGGCGTCAATCCACGCTGATGAATGTCTTTTTAAAAGTGATAAAGAATCCTCCCTGCACTGCCGGACACATACACTTATATCTTAGAAGTAATTCTCTAATTTGTGGAGAAAACTATGAGTTACGTATTAGGTCATGAGTTGATTGATTGATTGATTTTTTCGTGTTTCCGGGCGCGTCAACGGCTTCGGTCGTTAGTCCCGTTAGTGTAGTGCATGTTTTTTCTTCTGGAGACAGCGGTGATCTTCCCCCGCTGGATGGCGAGATCCGGCGCCGACCTACCGTCGGCTAGTGGGGTTTGCCCCTAACCAGGACTCTCCCACCAGCGGGGCATCCCCCTAGCCGGGACAAGCTCTAAGCTCCCGACCGGTCTCCCGGAATATGTGGTTGTGTAGTGCATGTTAGTGTAAGTGTGTTTGTAAGGGAGAGGATTGGACAAGGAAGAGGAAGGACAGATCGCGCGCGGTCCGTGGCCCGTTTGGTAGGGTACTGCTCCGGTATTCACCTGGTGTGGATCGGAGAAACCACGGAAAACTACCGATCAGAGCAGCCGGCCAGTTCGTGAGTTTGGGAGTAGCTTGCGACATATAATTGATAAACAATTAATTTGAATATTAGAAAGAATCCCGTCACTTCTGTGCGCAAATGATCTACGCAATGTTACAAGCTCTTCTCGGATCATCTGTGCTCATTTTTTGCTTGTTATAGTATACCAAAGGGCGACTGCTGTAACAGAGGTCGACGAGAAATTTAATTAAAAAAAACTGAGCCATAAAATCGAAATGTTCTGCGCCTCTAACGTCGGGTGAGCCAATGTCTGTATTAACCGAGCCGCCACACATGGTTTCCATGAAGGAAGCCATGCCCCACAATTCCATGGACGAACAGGTTAGACACAAGATATTTGTAAAGGGCGTTGGCCACCATTGTAGTGGGGGATTAGCGCGCGGTTTTCATATCTGACATAGCATTTACGCTCGTTTTCATCATTACCTTCAAGATAATGAGTTCGGACACAAACATAATATTGTGCTTATCTAAGTTATGGAAGTATTTTGACCAAATTTAAATAAATTAATATCATTAATTATTCATCCATTTATAATACAGAACATCATTTCCACTTCTTCCCATAAAAGCATCCCACTCTTTCCCTCTCTTCTTTCTAATAATAGTCCAATGCTTTTTGTATATTCCTCCTTGGGTTTCCTTACTACAGAAATCATGACTCGACTAACAGTTGAACTTCGGCCGTATCATGATCTGTTGCACGGGTATTCTTACCTACAATTATCATAAGATTTACATTAATACATAAACGATATTTTGTGCATTGACTTACTGATTCATGCGTCAGAGAAAGCAGGAATTGTGGTGGGCTTTGAATTATTTGTATTGAATTTTTTTTCTTTTCATGTAATGTATCGTATTGTATTCTTTTTTTTTATTTTGTAGGTATCTACTTTATTTTTATTTCATCGGTTAAATTTTATATGGTTTTGATTGACTTGATTCTTTGATATTTTATTATTTTTCAACGTTTTAATGTTTCAAACAATCACTGTATGGCATGACATTGAATGAGTACCACTTCAAATGTAAAATTAGCAACAACTTTAATTTATTACACGAAATAGAAATCAAAATAATTTTTTTAAAGACTTCAGCAATGTAGAGAAATTAATTTAATGCTGTTTGGAATGCCTGTTGAAGGGACCAAATCATCGTGTTTCGAAACGTTGCCTATATGGAAAAAAAATAAGTTGTATTGACAAGAAATATATTCTCTTTGATTCTTCTAATAATTTGAACTGTTGAAGTGATAATACTTAAAATAGACAATCACAATCATTACATTATACGAAAATACATGGCCGAAGATCCATGGCTTGCTCTTAAGAACTAACGTGAATAACAACTACAAAACGGAAGTGACTATACCTAGAAGTCACATGTTAATAAATATACAATGTCATATATAAGACAGGCTCCTCCAGATGTTACATGATCCTTCTGATTTTCTTTTCAGAGCTGAAATGTGAATCTTAATAATTATCAAGTGCCCGAAGTATAATAATTAAAATAAATGCTTCAAAATTGGACGTCAAGTCAAAAAACTAACACCAAATATCACAAATGACGCAATTTCCGAAATCTCTCCAGTATTCCACGAAGTTAAAATATCTACGAAATGTCTTCTGACAGATGCAAAAGTATGGCTCCTCCCACATTGGAAGATCTCCTGAGAAATACTCCACAATTATCGCAAACGTCACTGAATTCGTTACAAGAATGGATGCACCAACAACCGTATCTTCCTAACCTGGATGTTTCAGATCTCATACCAATGTTGAATTGTTGTGATTACAACCTCGAACGAACCAAGGACTTTTTGGTGAAATACCTCACTATACGAACTCATGCCCCGGAGATCTTCAGATTCCGAGACCCAAGGTTGCCAAATGTTAGAGATCAGATGAAGTTTCATTACTTTGCTGTCGTTGGTAAAGACGTTTACGGCAATACTATAATCTGTCTGGGATTGACACCCGAAGATCTGAATACTTTCAATGCAGAAGACGTGACAAACCTCGGGATTGCTTACACAGAGGTAGTGATTAGGAGTGATCCTACTTGCCCCGGGTACATCATCGTGATCGATGCTACTCATTTCAGGTCAGGTCACCTCGCCCGAGTCTCTTTGTCCCTAATAAAGAAAACCCTGACGTTCTTACAGGATGGATTCCCTGCGAGAATAGTTGCCGTCCATGTAATACGGTTGACTCCAGTTGTAGATAAATTTATGAGAATGATCAAGCCGTTCTTGTCAAAAGAGTGGAGGTCGAAAATATTTTTCTATCGGAAGAATTTGGAAACATTGTATGAAGTCATTTCTAAGAGCTTGTTGCCAGAGGATTTTGGCGGCACTCTTCCTCTCTCTGAATATTTCTGCCAACAATCTGTGGATCATCTGTTGGGTAACGTGGACTGGTTGAATTCATTAGACATGCAAGTAATAGACGAAAATTGCCGACCCGGAGGAGCAAAATGTTCACGTGATGTATTCGGAATTTTAGGTTCTGAGCTTTTCAAACGGCATGGAAAAAATTATGCTATCGGGAGGAAACCGTCCGAATAAATGATTTTTTTTTCGGAATTGTAACAGAATACTTATTCTCTTATTAGAGCAGTGAGCCAAAAAAATCAATTTCATGAAATTAATGATGTAATATCACACAAACAATAACAAAATTGAAGTGTGTGATATTTTAATACAAAATAATTATCGAGGCAAATACTTGTATTTTTCGTAGAATATTGAACGTGAATGTACAAAGTACCATAATTCACACTTTGATTTCGGCTGATAAATCAGATTTAATGTTGTTTGTTTTAAACATATTTTCTACTTTCTCGCATACTACTTACGTAATATAGAGAAAGTTATGTTAGTGCTGAAGTGAAACACGAAGATTTTTCCACAGAATAAGTCGAATTGTAGGTCTCTGATACCGAAAAACTGGATAATTATTTTTTCTATTTGTAGTAAATTACTTCCCCTTAACACATACAATCTGAGTCTACGATTTGTTTCCTTCCTCCTTTTCCCACCTTCCTTTCTTCCTTCCTTTCTTTTTCCTTTCTTCCGCGTGAGTTAACAACGCTAGCGGCTAAACAACAAGTGAGGTCTCATGGGGCGCAACTAAAACCTTTAATATGGTTTCGGGCCATATTTTCATCACTCAGTCGATCCACACCTGACTCCCCGTTTTGTTGATCTAAGCACTTGGGGGGGGGGGCGAATGGAATCATGCCTCTACCATGGTACGACATGATATCATATCAGGTCGTACCATGCATAACTATAACACATTGAACATTTATTTATTTATTTATTTATTTATTTACGTCAAAAACAGTTAAAACTGCGTATGACGTGCCATGGGAAAAGTGAATTGTGTGCACATTTTCAAAATTCTGTGATCTTTACACTAAGTCATATACTACTTAAATTTTGAATTTTGAAAGGAGAAAAACAAAAACTCCCATGTATTAAAATCTATTTTCAAGGATAAATAAGCAATAAATTTTGAATTTTGAAAGGAGATAAAACAACAAAAACTCCCATGTAATAAAATCTATTTTCAAGGATAAATAAGCAATAAATATTGGCTCTTATTACTTCCTGCCGCGACAACATGAAAACGATAATTTGAATAATTGTATTTCCCACTGAATTCTAGAAGACGTGCACAGAAATTGAAGTTACATTTATCATCATGAATAGTGATTGTATTGTTCCAGAATGTTTAAAACTCTCCTATTTCGTGAGACTACGAGACTTAATACGACATGAAATAAAATGTTTGGGGTTCTATATTTTCTGTTTATGTAAAACTTTTCTAGAACCACATCCCATACATCTAATTGTCGGCGTGCATCCATGCTGCTCCAAATTTTAAGATACGTCCCAAATTTCCCAGTCATTTTCAACCGTATTGATTTTTGTAACTTGGGATATTTTGTGCAAAACGTCATTTAATTGCTGATATGGTTTTGCCCTTTTATTTAAATATCTCAGTAAGTGTTGAGAAATAAGAGGAAGGAAAGTTTCAGTATGCTACACGGTCCCTCTAGTTTTACTCGAACTTGTGGGAATTCTGATTTGGTGTTGTTGACGTTCTTATAAGAAGAAATAAAAGAGGTCATCTTCATCAACATATTATATGTTGACGAAGTTTTACTCGAACTTCTTCGATTTTCATAAATATCTGGATTGTCGAAAACTGCAAATGATTAACTTTCTTTTTAAACAATCGGAAAAGGTTGTTACGCCGACAATTGTAGTAGTGGTTAAATCTGATTTCGAATTTCAAAATGGGCGAAACATTTTGCGGGTTATAAACACTTTTACTGGCTGAAGTAGTATTATAATATATATTACGTAACAGTTTCAAATAATGCTAGTATGTGCTGTTGTAGCATCACTAGTTTCAGTTTTGATTTTCGTCAAGTAATTAAGCAAGAAACTAATGTCCTGATTTGTCTTTTGCCACACGCGTCTTAAAAACATGTCGTGGTTAAGTCTTTTCCTAGTGTCTTTGTTCATAACTTTCTTATTTGAATAATTAATACATGTTGTTTAAGAAAGCAAATATTTGAAGTACGTTGTGTCGTTGTGTTTGCAAAACATTTCATCACAATATACTCTGGGAATTTACCTTGGTGAAGTGTTTCTTCATGAACGTAAAAGCGAACTTCTTCGTTTGCAAATGCGATAGTAAGGAACTTGCAGTGACTGAGATAAGGGAGTGCATTGTGGAACAGTTTGCTTACTGTGTCGTAAAATTATCTTGGTTATCATTGCCGGCTTTAAAGACGCTTTTAATACCGATACTAATGGTGGCTATTACCTGGACAAACTTTGATCTTTTAATAGGGTTCAATGCATGAGCGATTATGGTCACTATTCTGTGCATGTACCTATAAATCTCTCAGCTTGTTTCATTTTATTATCTTTCTTCCTCGTGTTGTATTTTCTTTAGGTGTTCGTATTTTTCATCTTTGTGAGTTTGAAAATAATGGAAAAGAGTTAAAATGAATTTTGTGACTTTATTTAAAATTCTCTCTATTCTTGACGATATTATTATGTGCTCTTACTTCATCAGATGTTACTGTACCTTTTTGCTTTTCATTTTGTTCTTTCAAATTCCATATGTTGTTAAGTTACCATTTATAAATAACTGAAATATTTCTATCGGAATTTCAATGGAGATGACATCTGGTATTTCATTAAGCTTTTGCAGGAAATACTGCATGCAAAACAATTTGGATCCTTGGGAATATTCCTCGGTTTGTAAATCATTCTTTCAAAACTGATAGCTTTAAACTGTATTCCAACTTCGAATGGCTTAGCCCTGAGATCACAAAGCCTCGGTATTGTGTGTCATTATAAATGCTATTTTATCTGTACTGTGTAGCCTTTTTTTGTGATACAAAATCTCTAACAGTCAATATAACTTGTCGGAGATTTCGACCACATCCTTGCTAGGGAATTTGTATTGGCGACAGATCTTAACGTTCACTTACAATAATGGTCGACAAAGTTCCCATTCTGTAGATTACGTCATTTCGGTTGTCAGATCAAAGGCTTCCATTGGATGCGATAATGTGTGTTGCGAATGGTTGCTTCAATCTTTATTCTTCAGAGCCAAAACTACAGATCTCAACTAGTATCCTCTTCAGTGCAGTAGATAATTCCCCATCCATTAGTTATTAAGGGATTTTCTATCAATGGCACCATCAAATAATTGTCTTATTTTTTTGCGTATTATAACACGTGGCTCTGAATAAATATTATAAGCCTTTTGCGCATGGAAAAGTCGATAATGATTTCTTTTTGACAATGAACATAGAACAACACTTTTTTGTACAACCTGTATAAAAGGCATGTGCTCGCAGCAACGAGGTACATTCTCTCCAGTAATTGGTCCAAGTATTTTGAACTCCCATTAGCTGACAACGAAAGTCATTTGATTTTTATGCGTAGTCACCGCCCGTCAGATCCAGATTTTATCTATTTTTTATTTTCTCGGGCTTCGTAAAAAGTGAACGTTATGTAATCGTGTGTCTAAAAACGGCGAGTTTTCGGCTGAAAAACTCATTGCTGGGCTCTGGTGACGAAAATCATTTTTCTATACCTGACAGAGTGAAATAGAAGTTTATGCAATTAGTTTGTGATGTTAAGCTTAATTTCATGAGTACGTGTTTTGAAAAAACGAGCGATTTTAGGAGCCAGTTTTCAAATTTGACAAAAGCAACAAAGAAATATTATAAATGAGTTGCGTATGCTACTTTTTGTGTAACAGCATTATAAATTTATAAGAGAATCAAATTTAATTTTGCGAAACAACTTTCTTGGGATGTCAGGAGAATTTGTCTATGTGAGAAAACGAAGGTCGGCTGTTCCGTTTACGTTTACCTCCCTACGATTCTCCCGCCGCGATTGACTGAACGTGTGATGACGCAATTATTCGTGCCGTAAAATACTAATACGTCATCATTTGTGCCGTAAAATGCCGATTACGAACGATTTCTTGCAACATAATAGGTCGTTTATAGTGCCGGAATTTTAAAAAAATGTTACAATATTTCCCAACTCCCTTCCATGAATTAACTTTTACAACTTAATTTATACTGATCTCTTTGTGCATATCCCTGAGATCGATCTCTTTCCACCACAATATTTTGCTGCTGAATGAATATAAAGCTTCCGTGAAACGACTGTATCACGATCTACTCTTACAACTGATACACACACACACACACACACACACACACGTGAGTACCGTTGCTATTTCGATAAGATCGCTACTCAACGTAAGGATTTATAGCAGTGTGGTCTGCAACTGGTTACAGGAAACATGTTTTTCGCGTACTTGAATTTTGAATTTTCCAGCTCTTCGAAGAATGTTCGAAGAGTGAACGTCACTTGCCAGACTGTAACAACAGCAATCCGAACGGCGATTCCTGAAATTCATGTGCGATGTGTTATCAGTCCTCAACTTGGGCGTGCAGTGCCCTGCGGCCGCCTCCGCCCACTCGCGCCGTCGTTTAGATTGATTGATGATTGATTTGTTCGTGTTTCCGGGCGCGTCAACAGCTTTGGTCATTAGTCCCGTTAGTGTAGTGCATGTTTTTGGGGAGATGGCGGTGAACTATCTCCGCTGGATGGCGAGATCCGGCGCCGACCTACCGTCGGCTAATGGGGTTTCCCCCTAACCAGGAGTCTCCCACCAGCGGGGCACCGCCCCAGCCGGGACAAGCACTAAGCTCCCGACCTGTCTCCCGGAATATGTGGTAGTGTAGTGCATGTTAGTGTAAGTGTGTGTGTGTGAGGGGGAGAGGACCGGACAAGGAAGAGGAAGGACAGATCGCGCGCGGTCTGTGGCCCGTTTGGTAGGGTACTGCTCCGGCATTCGCCTGGTGTTGATCGAAGAAACCACGGAAAACGGAGCAGCCGGCCGCTAGAATTCTCCTCCAGACAATGACTGAATTCGACCTAGCTGAATAGCTAGTCGAAAATCCTGCCTCCGAAAGAACTCGAACGTAGAACCTCCCGGTCAGAGGCGCTGCAGTGACATCAATTGAGCTACCGCTCCCGGTGCGTCGTTTGGACCTCCCCCTCGGGCAATTAGAAGTCCTGGTGGCCGCCCCGTGCGCACGTCGTGTCGTGGTGGTGGCTTGGACGCGTCACGTGGCGGTGGAGCTCCGGGGGTTCCCCCCCCCCGCCCCCGCGCTGATTGATTTGCTGCTGATGAAGCCAGCCGGGGGATCCGCGAATGTTGTCGGGAGCCCCCGACCCTCTCTCAGTGAGTTGCCCGCTTCCGTCCGCCAAAAGCCCCCGCCGCGCCGGCCGCCCGCGCTTGTTGCCAGCTGGTCGTGCGTCTGCTTGTTAAGGCCTCTGAGGGATGTGGGCGTGGTTGGTTGTGAGGTAGTCGTGGAGAGAAAGCATAGTGTGTACGCGTTAGAGGGTGGGCAACATTTTGAGCGTGGTTTGTGCTGGACCAATTGCTGCTTGGGTCACGTTAATAAAAGACCGCCCTAATACCAATGTGGCCGCTTAGATGAACACCGTTTCCTGCAGTGTACGTCAGCTTGCTACATCTTGATACTCCCGTGAAGTATTGTCGCCCATTTGAAGAAATAATGAATGGGTGTTATAAAAGCCTGTATGTTGCTTTGCGTGGAAGATGACTCAAAAGTCGACAAAGGAAATGTTGAAAGTATACTTATAGTTTAAAATTTGAATTTCTATATTTTGAGCCTTTGTCTTACTTGGGTACTTTTAACAAGTTACGATTCAAATCTGTTCTTTGACCCTACATTGTATGAAAAGTGATTAATTTTTCAATCAGGATTTCCTGTGAAAACTTAAATTGAGTTTTTCTCAATTCATATTTTTTATAGTCAACATTAAATAATTAATGAATCCTGAAGGTTTGCGACTAGCAGCATCAACTTTTTAAAAATATTCTGAAGTCATGTTGATGGGAAGCTAAAAAGGGATATACCATGTAAAAGGTGAGGGGGAAGATTTTATTTTTTATTTTGTTTATATTGTTATTAGTAAGAAAAACATTAGTTTTCCACCTCGAAACATTTCGGGAAAAGTTTTCAGAGAAACAAATAATTTTAGGTTTTTGCTTAATAACGTTTTAATGGTTGATCTTAGCGAAAATATAGATATGTTCAATTTTATTGGTCATAAAATTGTCTACAAATTTGCTTCCTAAATTACTTTTTTCAAGCAAATAATAACAAACCTAAGAATTGTAAAATTTCACCAATTTTCTTTTCTATTCTCTATTTGCATAAAATTACTAATAGTTCTCTAATGTGTATTTTTGAATTATTAAAGTCATTATAAATAAAAAGCGATTAATTACTAATGTTTTAATACTTACTGAGCTTACACTCCCGTTTGAAGGTTCCGGTAAGAGTGACAGCAGGCCTATAAAAAAGTTTCGCCAATTAACACGAGTATATGTATGGAAAGCATTTCAGAATGAAATGATGTTCGTTTTTTTCTTCTTCTTTGTACTACAATGACTTGTGCAAATTTTAGAAATGCAAAAATTTCAGAATTAACGAAAAATTCTACTTTGTTCCCCCTGCGGGCACGGTTCAGGTTTTTAAATTAATACCTCAATTTTTTTTTCATGTAAGTTACATTTTTCAGTTTAGTGAATATTCTAGCTAATTAAACGTAAAGTTCCCTTTTAATGGCAAACCTCGCGTTTTGCCACTCGGCAAGGAACTCGAGATATTACAATGATACATATTTGATTCTGTGTTATTCGGGGGTATTTTGTTTGTTGCTCGTGAACAGAATGCGTGCTACATTCTGAAAAACCATTTCATGTGGTTTCTTTTAGCAGAAGTTTTCCGACTATAGGACACTAAAATATTAATGGTATTAGTTTAATACAGACCATTAATTCGAGAAATTCTATTAAATCAGTAAACTGCGTGTTATTGGTGATTCTTGAGAACCTCGGCAAAATTTAATGCTTATTTCAGACGGTTTCGTAATTTTATTTTATATTTAAAATGATCAGTATAAAATGTTATAAAGCAAAAGAGATACGGTATTACATTGCATTGGCTTTAAAAATATTTTGTTTCATATTGTAGGCTGATACGATTTCAGATAAGGTATATTTTGGGTGTAATGAATCTCAACATGCATCGCTGTCATTAAACTGGCACTTGGTCATATTGCAGTGAGTTTATCTTTTATTTTGTTTCGATGTTATTAAACGTTGATAACGCGTTTTTAGCCGAGATGTTTTAAATCACAATGGATTGCAATCACATAAACAATTTTGAATAATCGATATTAGTTTTCACCCCACAATTTACGAAGCATAATGCACAAGCAGCGGCTCGTGACGTGCAGAATGACGCGTGTCTCGATGTGGGACGCCCCAGCCCAACTATTTATTTATTTAGTTAGTTATTTATTCACTCATTTTCTTAAAAACAATAATGTATGCGACATACGGGGGCGAGTATAATATGCGTACCTTTTCTTGAGCTTTTGAATATTTTCCCCACTCATTCACTATACATTGTTGAATGATAGATGAATGTACCAAGATAGCGAGCTTAGCAGCATTTGAAAACCAGAAATATTAGCTTCCGAGTGTATAGAAAACTTATTTGCTTTGGTAAATAACCACAGATTTGATTTTGTAATATTTCTAACAAACTAAACACCCTCAGCTCTGTTCCCACCACAACTAGTAAAAGGAGAACTCAACAAAACGTGGGCATACAAGTTTGCCAGCTGTGAACTAGAGGGAGGGGACAGATACTAAATATAATTTTTTGAAAAGTTTGTAATTGGGTACACAAATTTCAAATTTCAGAATCATCTGCTTTGCTACGAAGATCATAGAATAATGATACATTTGTCAGCATTTAAATTACTTCTACATGTATCATAGGCGTCTGTTTACTTACATAATTATGTTTGGATTTATACTTTGATTTTTACATGTTTAATAATTTGACTTAACTGATTAACTATTTTAGATGTGACAGAGAGCTTTATAACATTTTTATGCTTTTAAAATAACTTTAATATTCGTACATCTATAAACAATATTAAAGCGCAGGTCGCTTTAAAGTGACTCAATCTCCATTGTATTGCGTTCGTCGTTGCAAATATTATGCCCAGCCATAACAATTATTTTGGTGTCTGCATTAGAAACACGGAGAGATGAATAGTATTGAAATAATTTTAGGAGATTTGTTAGGAGATTTGAAGATGATTTCTTACTGACAAGTTCAATTCTTGATTACAAACTAGCTATATTAAGCTGCAGAACTGATTCATTCATAAAATAATTATTTGTTTCTATCGATTAAAATAGATTTCATGATCACCATTCTCATTTCTTTTAGTAGAAATCAATAAATTTTTTTGAAAGTTATTTCAGGTAATTATCCCTATTATAATTTTCATCCTTTTTAAAGCTTTTCAGTAAAGATTTGTAATTTGTACCCATGACATTTCACAAAAGCCTGACGATAGATGTTTCCTTGAAAATGTATTACTACTACGAATAAATGCAAGTGTGCGTCTGCAGTCGCAGAGATTGAACGTTACTCACATTTTGAATATGACGTTTATCAGATAAAAATCTTGAAGATGACTTAATTGCACTCATTGCATGTTTTATTGAAAATGTTTTCATCTTCCATCAAAAATATGGGCACAAAATCAGTCTGTTATGAAGATATTCCTGTAAGAGTAGTTGG
Source organism: Teleogryllus oceanicus (assembly GCA_964035755.1). NCBI lineage: Eukaryota > Metazoa > Arthropoda > Insecta > Orthoptera > Gryllidae > Teleogryllus > Teleogryllus oceanicus. Next base: position 14,714,405 of record CAXIVR010000008.1, read on the forward strand.
ATTTTATTAAATCACACTGCCGTAGTTTATGTTATACAGAACACACAACAGTCTTCATATTTTCTGTTGTAAGTAACAAATATGCTGTTTTTGATGTGAAAAGCATGTTTTATGTCACGGGTTCTACTTCAAATACATAATAGTTTAGAGAACTGAGTTTAAAATATAGTGGCAGTTTTCTCGTGCACTGATTGTTCTTCCTGATATCTCCCAATTAAAGCATACACTCATACGTTAAAGAATTGCAAAATGATTGGTGAAAATTGAGAATGTCTATAATATTATAAAATCGTCGATATACAAGTGAAACGCACATCCACACATGTTTTGCGATAACAATTTGAAGTTTATTCTGTGAAATTTATCTACTCAGTATCTTTTAATAGCTAGGAGATGAAACGTGTATTTTTAAATATATGTTATATTGCTTTAAAAAATATCTGTTCCAAAGATGGATGTTTTTGCATTCTTTTACACTCACCTGCGAGGTGGTTAAAAAATAATTAGTAAATTCGAACTCCAGGACTTCAACGATTTCACTTATGAAAGTAATAGATAAAATGTGACTTAAGATGATGTAAATACCTAAAAAAAAAACTTCGTAGATGGTCTTAGTGAGTTTCAATTGCGTCCCTTCGATATGAAACGATTTATACTAAAGTCGGAGACAAATTCAATTCATATTTTAATTCAAAGACTAGAAACTCGAGGCTCAGCTCATCGCCATTATTTGTAGCATTGATAGGATATTATCGTAACTCTGCTTGGAAGTTTCAAGTGATCATGATTTCCCTTTAAAAGTTACCGAAGTCCAAAGAACATTCTGCGCAAGGAGGCTGTTGAGGCGCGTTTCATTCCTCCTCCCTCCTATCTTCATGACCACGCTTCAGCGGGAGAGGGAAGACACTTTATTTTCTCTCCTCGTTGCACGACTGCAGAGCACAGCTCCGGCACTCGTGAGAAAACGGCGGAGACCAAGTATCGAGGTCATTCGAACCAGTTTTATTTACAAGGACTTGCCAGCAGTGAATCAATTACCCGTCAAATACTGTCGACCGGTAACACAGCAGCCCCCTGAAATACGAGACTGAAAACAAATGATATCTCAAAACCAAGTACCTCTGTGGAGGCGCGGAAAAAGCTTCTCTTTGCGGTGGGACGCGAACGAAAAACGGTTGCACTTGTTGGGCGCTGCACAGGACTCTGGCGCGTCGTGCGCCGGTTTCTATAATGAACCCCCGCGACGCGCGAGGTCTTGGTAGGACCGGGAGCGGTAGCCAGGCATCAACTGATGTCACTAGCGCCTCTGACCGGGAGGTCCTGGTTACATCCCACGGCGGCAGGATTTTCGACACTAGCTTTTCAGCTGGGTCGAATTCAGTCGCTGCCTGGAGGAGAATTCTAGCGGCCGGCTGCTCTGATCGGTAGTTTTCCGTGGTTTCTCCGATCAACACCAGGCGAATGCCGGAGCAGTACCCTACCAAACGGGCCACGGGCCCCGCGCGATCTGTCCTTCCTCTTCCTTGTTCTATCCTCTCCTCTTACACACACACTTACACTAACATGCACTAAACTACCACATATTCCGGAGACCGGTCGGGAGCTTAGAGCTTGTACCGGCTGGGGCGGTGCCCTGCAGGTGAGAGAGTCCTAGTTAGGAAACCTCACTAGCCGACGGTAGGTCGGCGCCGGATCTCGCCGTCCAGCGGGGAAGATTACCGCCAGCTTCCGCGAAAAAGAACAAAACATGCACTACACTAACAGGACTAATGACCAAAGTAGTTGACGTGCCCGGAAACACGAAAAATCAATCAATCAATCACCTACCGTCGGCTAGCGGGGTTTTCCTCAACCAGGTGTCGCCCACCAGCGGCGCACCGCCCCAACCGGGACAAGCTCTAAGCTCCCGACCGGTCTCCTGGCATGTATGTTAGTGCAGTGCACGTTAGTGTACATGCGTTAAAGTAAGGGATGTGGATAAGACGAGGAAGAGGAAGGAACGATCGCGCGCGGTCCGTGGTTTAATGACCAAAAAAAGGAAACCAAGTTCGTAAAATAGTTTTTATTACACCACAATTGTACTACCAATATACCACGAACAAGCTCAGTTAATTGGATAACCAGAAGTACCAAAAGCAATCCAGTTCACCAATAACCAGAAGATGTAAGAAAACAAGGAGTGTCGCCAGAGTCCAGAGGAAAATGTCCGTAGCCTAGTCGTCACTCGTAATCACTTAAACACTGCCGCACCAATACTTCGCTATACGCCGGTGCTCCTCCAACTGCCTGTTGCTCCCGGAGAAGCCGATTTATACCCCTCCGGGCTAAAGGTCCGCCGACTAGCCCGGCCATACGGGCGATGAGCGCGCCGACCGGAGCGTGACGGCGGCCCCTGCTCCGCTCGTGTCGCGCTCTCCTGGGCCCCGTGCGTATCGCCCGGAGGCGCCGTCATCTCGCCGCTGTGTTCATGCGGCGGGCCTATCAAAGGCACGCGGGCGACAATTACACGTGGCCCGGGTAGTTAGGGTACTGCTCCAGCATTCGCCTAGGGCTGATTGGAGAAATCACGGAAAACTACCGATCAGAGCAGCCGGCCACTAGAATTCTCCTCCAGACGTCGACTGACTTAGACCTTGCTGAAATGGTGGCGTCGAAAATCGTGGCACCGTCCGGGCTCGAACCTAAGACCTCCAGTGACATCAGTTGATGCCCTGAGTCATCTTTCGGTCAATAATTCGAGGCCCTTCCTTTCAACAACGTCTTCTAAGTATTGCTAGTGCTTTTATTGATATTGGTCGATGAGAGTTCAGTCCATTACTTGTGTACTCCGATTTAAATGTAGTGGCTCTTCAAAGTCACGAGCTGCACGGAGAGGGGACACTGTTATCCAATCGGGAGATTCCTTAAGGAGTTAATTTTTTTGTACTAGAACTTGTATTATATCCCATACTCAAAAAGTCATCACCCTTGCAACTCCATGTCGCTACTCACCTATATCAATCAATGATCCGCCCAATTTTATCCTACGCTTCTCCTATCTGGGCCTCAGCCAGCAAATCGAACATCCAAAAATGCAGATTTTCCAAAATAAATTCCTCTAAACCATCACTAAAGCTCCATGGTTTGTACCTAATTCCCAGTTACATAACGAACTCTGCATTACTCCTATCTCCGTCCATTTCTCCCTCCTATCCTCTCGCTTCTATCCTAAAATTCCCCAGATTCCTCAGCCATACATTACAAAATCGGAAAACAAAATCCTCACCACAATAGACTAAAGCGAAAACTACCACAACAGTTCTTCGACCCTCCTTGATTATCCGATGTTATCTCGATGTGATTTCTCACATTCAATTCACGTACTGAATGTATTCATGTCTATAATTTTTCTTAATCAATGTTAATGTAATTCAATGTAACATCACTGTATCGTACTCGGATGCTGAGTGTCTTCGGGCCAAGCAGAAATAAATGAAAAAAGTAAATTGTTCATGAGGAAGTGGCCTTCGGGAATGGGATGAGTCCACCACCCATGCCTGAAGATGGGCCAGCGGCTGAAGGGCGATCGCGCACCGTCGTAATGTTCAGCTCCGGCATACCCGTGGAATTGGCTCAAGGGAAGAATGGAAATGGACTATGAGATCAGCAGACCGCTCAGCAGTTACATAGCTCCTTGGTGTTTGGGGCTGCAGTTCATACTCCAGCCTTCCTAGACGGGCAGCCTCTATGAAAAGATTGCGGACTCGCCGACACACAATTGAATCTGGAAACATGGATAATTTAAAGCAGACGTCTTGAATTGCTTCAGTTACATGTCATGTTTTGTTTTAAAAATTATAAAAGAATGGAATTAAAAAAATAGAGCGTGTTTGAGTAGGTGAGATGGCAAAAGCGGGACCATCGGTTGTTTTTGTTCTCATTCAATTAAATTTGCAACTGTTTTATCCTATTTATTAAGAAACTGTGATGCAAGTAATTTAGTATAACAGCAAAGTTGTGGGTGAAGATATTCCAATAGTTTATTTCCAAGTCTTTTTGCGTCTATAAAAAAGAATTGGAACTTATTGGTGTTGATTCTTGGGAAATCGGAGTTAAGGGTTTGTTTTGTTTAGAGCTTATATAAAAATTTGTAATTGAGTTGTGATGGTGAAATTCTGGTTAAGCGGTGAATTTATTCGCTAATAGAGGTAGATGAGGTTTGAATTTGAGTGGTTTTCTGAACGTTATCATTAACTACTCGTATGGTCCAATTTTTCAAGCAGTCGAAAGTTTTTGATGTCATTGTAATGGAACCTTTAATTTTTTATTGGAATCTCTATACAGGACAATATCTTATATATGTATCTTACATAAGTATTACTCATATGTAGACAAATAAAATAGTTCATTACAACATGTGTCCAGAAATGCTTCCTTTCCGAGTTATGGCCCAACGCTGAAATTCACCGGAACGTTTTTCTCTCCTCCCCCAAATAAAATGACAGAATTTTCGTTTGTTCCTTCTTTTATTTGGCAAAATTGATTTAAATATTTTTCTCCCCAGCTTCCTTTTTGAAACAAACGACGTGGGAGACGAAACAGACAGAAAACCGAACAGGGCGTTTCTAAACCTCTACAAAGCACCGACCGAGATTCTATCCCCAACTTCAGTGAGAATTGGAAACGACTCTTGTGGTTAAAAATTCAAGTTGTTTTTCTGCATCACCTCCTCATTCGCTTTTCAACAGTATTATTTTTTTTAACATTGTTGGGTCAGTAGATAAGAAGTCGCGAAATTCGTCGAGACCGACTGAACCACGTGACTTGTCGGGGCAAGTTTTTTATCTCCCGAGGCAAGTGCCTTTTGTGACTGTGTTGATTGATACGTGAGTGGCTGGCGTAAATAAGTCGCTAATTGCCCTACTTTCTAATGTGGCAGCCGGCGATGAACTCTTCGCGTACGGAGAGGTAGAAGGAGTGAGGTGGTGCTGGTGTTATGAATTATTAATGCTTTGTCTATCTCGTACTAGGCAGAAACGTGTCCACTGCAATCATCTTTCGTCACTTGGATTTCAAATCAATCATGATATTTTAGGTGTATGTTGTTAGATTTTTGGATTTATGTCGTTAATTATAAACAAATCGGAGATTGATGAAATGTAGATTACTTACAAAAATTCTGGGAACTTCCAATACTGCTTAAAATCTAGGTTAATGAAAAACCTTTTCGTTAAATGTCTTGCTTGTCCTGGTAGAAGCATGAGATGTCATATAGTAGAATCTTTCTTTTTGGAGCAATACGTTGTCTTCACTTCGATTTCTTTGAAGGAACGTCCACGCTAAGTCGGTGGTGGCGGCGGTGCTACAAGAAAGATAGTGACCTGTTTCAAACTTCGAAATGGAAAAGCCACATACTGATCTGAAGTGGCATATTTTGTCTCCAGCATTTGGCCTAAAGCACACACGACGCTCTTAGTGAGGTATTCCTCATACGTTTACCCAGAATTATGTTGAGTTTGTTTCTATAAATAACATTCTTATTTTCCTGTATATTGCTAAAGAATATTTGTGTTCTGTAGCTAGTTTTGGATCGTTAATTAATTGGGTGCTCTCCCTCACTTCAAATATGTATAGTGGTTTATCCACTGTGCGTCCACTATATTTTCTTCAGCATTTTCTCTCCTGAGTGTTTGCCTTTGGTGGAGAAGTTATCGTTTTTTTCGGTATCAACTCTGTTTCATGTCTGGGTAATCAATTCTCGTTTGTATTTTCTCTTGGACCTCCCGAAAATCTTTGATCATCAGTTGTTAGTAAACTTCCTCCTTTTATCTTAGATGTTGCTTTCTAACGTTTTCCCCCTTTGTGCCAAAATATTAAAATGGCGTCAAAAATGTTTACGTGGTATATTGATCGCGCAGGACTTTTGGACTTCCATGATTTATTCTGTCATTCATAGTGGTTATATTCGGATAGTAGTCTCTAATTAAACAGAATATACACTTTGTCACAATTGGAATTAGCTTTGCACATCTCTGATTATTCAGATAGAAAGTAGGTTTTTAATGCTAACACTTTTTTATTGCACAGGCTTTTAAGGTCTTGAGAGACCTTTCCTCCTTGTTTTCTGGGAATGTACAATCTTTCCATAAGACATTTCGGATGGTGGATTCTGTATTTAGTGAGAATTGTGCGTACCAAAGGATATGTAGATTTTCCACATCAGTGTATGACCCATGTGTTAGGCTAAAGGAATACGTCAGTAGTGGTATACACTAAGAGTTGATGGCGCTTGGTTGTTGGCAATGAGCTGTTTTTAGGATTTTGTCAAGGCGAGATTTGACTATGTTCTCCGTGTGTTGTTTGTTTGGTTTTCTATGAATTAATATTTGCGTGAATGCCCAATATTTATACACATGCTCAGGGTCCACTGGTTGAACTGTTATCTCATCCAAACGTGCTACTAGCGGGTTCTACTTTCATGTACTACTCCTCTCACCACAGTAGAGTAGTCAGTGTAAAACACTTTATTTTTCAGTTGAAATTATTATTATTATTATTCCGAATTTTTCACTCAACATTCACTTGACCATTGCTGGTCTAGGTTCGGACGTTGTCGCAGAGACAAGACACGAACGAATGTTACTCTCTAGACATTTCAGTCAATCGTTTCCCAATCAGTAGTACATCCCAGGAATTATCTTACTATTCTGCAGCTGTCCAGTATTACTGCTTTCTGCATTTGCTATAAGCATGAAAATGGTAATTCCAACACTTGTGAATTGCATGCACTGTGTGTTTTGGGATTAATCCTATGGTGGACATGATTATCGGTTGTACGTCGATATTCTGTTGTATGTCGAAATTCAAAAATACGTACGCAATTTTAGCTTCTTCAAAACCTCCATGAAACAATTATCAGAACTTATTAACATTTCACTGATATTTTTTTCTCCTGTTTCTCTCATCCTGATTCTTTCCCGATTTCCCATCAAACTCGTCCTCCCTCGCTTTCTTTCCTGTCATCTATGTGAGAACCTGCATCCAAATTGCGCGCGTATTTTTCATTGAATGACTTCCTTTATTATGTACTATTGTAATATAAATTTTGAAAGTGGTCAGGTGGATGAGTAGGCTATCGCCACCAATAAAGACATTTATTTATTTATTTAATTAATTCTGAAACTCCCTTGATGATGAATCTCTTGACCCAGCGGTACATATTTCTGAATTTTCATGTGAAATACAGATTCCAGATTTTCATTGTTGACGACTGCAATATCGATTATCATGGCTGTTTTCTTGAGCTTGTTTAGAACTATTATATCTAGCCTATTGTTCGAAATTGTGGTGTCTGTAATTATGATTCTATCCCAATATAGCTTCCATTCTTCATTTTCCAAGACTGTCGAAGGATGACATTTATAATATGGATCATTACAGGACTCAAGTCCGTATTTTCTTACTAAACGTCCATGAATTTTACCCATATTATCGTAGGCGGTTGATATAGGCGTTTGATGGTTACCCATATAGGCGCTTGATGCCAACACACTACAACCAGCAAGAATGTGCTGGATGTTTTCATGCTGTGCACCGTATCTTCTACATTGTTCACTTACTATTGAGGGGTCTCTCATTATGTAGCTTTATTATTATTACTATTATTATTATTGTTATTATTAATGTTGCATTAACTTGTATACTAAAATTGACTCATTTCAACTAGAGAAAAATCCCATCTGATAAGGAAGGATGCTGCCGTTTCCTACAAAACCCTTTTTCATTTAATGTTTTCACTTAATGGTTTAAATTTTTTGTGATATCCCATTTGGGAATTTGAAAATTCTAGTATTTCACCACTCAGGAAATATTTAACGAAGTTCATTTTGGGGAACACCTTCCCCTATTTGATGTCTTGATTGTGGCAACTGTAGCTTCTTGATTTCTCACGTTTGTGTTTATGTCTTCGACAAGACTAATTACGTTAAAATGCGGACTCTGGAACGTGTATTTATTTAGTAAAAATGAATAGAAATGGTCGAATTGAATATAATAGAAAAAACGATCACAAGGGAGATGTTTCGCGGGGTGTTCGCTTATTTTATGTATTTTATTGGCATATTCAGAAACAAAATATGTCCCTAGCAGGCCTTACGCATTGTTCCCGAAGATTTTGTTTTGAATATGTAGATGATTCATCACCAGGGATCTATAATGTAGTTGTGACATATCATATAATATTTTGTGGAATCCGAAGAACCGTGTAAAATGCTGACTTTCCATTTGTTGGATTCGAACATTCCACCGATTCACAGCTGTCATTTCACGTCGTTGAAACAAGGTATGTGTTTTATCATATGCATTTGACACTGTGATTGATGCACACGTGCATTTCATAAATAATGCTCAGAATACACGACTGCAATCTTTTTTCCTCCTGCGTGATCATGAACCGTTACCATGTAAATAGCAACAATAAAATATGAGTCGTACATCGCTTGTCCATTTAATATGGTGAATAATTATACTACAGTGGCATTGTATATGCTTATAAATCATTAAGATCGAACGATTTGTATATATTATGACTCTTGCCGTACTGGAGAGATTTCTACAGTGGACGGGAATATTATTTTCTAAATACGTTGGATGAGATAAATTTCAAGAAATTGAATTATCAAACTTCCATGTAATCCTCTTTATTTCCTTGGAGAAAATCTCTCTAATAGGCTAAGATTTGTGAGTTTCTTCTGAGAAACAATTTTTACGCTCTAATTTTAATTTTATCTCGCCAAACTCCATTAAAGACACGACGAAGTGCTGCTTTACTCTGTTTTCTATATCGATCTTGAAAACATTTCTTTTAAATTCGCGAGTGAAACTACCGACACGAGAAAATTGAAAATGATGCAATTGAATGTGCCAATGCTGAGGGCCTCAAGAAGGATAATGATGTACGGTCACCAAATGTTCGATATTACATTCACATTTTTTTACATCATTGAAACAGAAGATAATATGTTTATAATAAGTACAATTTGGCAATTGCTGTAACGTGTGTTTATCGTCTCGTTCCACAATTGAATTAAGGAAGGGTACAACTGTTATTTATATATTGGGTGCAATGCAACACACCCTTTTTCTCATGGATGGAACTTCATTAAATGCGAGAGCATCGTTTCTTATCGTTGGGGTTGCCTCAAACACAAATAAATTGGAGTCTTCAGTTTACAAGTACTACTTTCGAAGACGGAATCAGATATTTCGATCAACCCTTCCATTCCGACTGCTTGGCCTTGTTGCCCCTGGGTATATTTTTGTGAGTGGAAAATTTAAAAGGATTTCTAAAAGTTAATTTTTAACATATCGTGGAAACAAGTGGACTTCGTGGACAATATATCGTGGACACTATATTTTCTCGCTCGCTTAAAATAGGTTTCAGAATAAACTATTGTACTTTCAATACTTCCAAGTAAAAAATATAAAAGAAAGACTTGGGACTGTAACAAGATTAGCCACAGAAAGTTTCCCGTTGTTGTAAATGTTCAGGTCGTACACAGATATTCAAGACCTTCCTTCTAAAACGAAAGATGAGTGAAAACGTTCGTGAATGTTGGTAGGTTGGTAAATTATTTGAATATATTGATGAATTATGTGTAGGGCGTTAGTTGTGAGTAATGTAAATTGGTTTCTTTTGTTCCTAATAAAACAATTATTTCTAGTCATGTTTCACTTTTATTTGCTCTTACTAATTGATTCTTGTTACGTGAATCAATTTGGAATAGTATTACGAAGAACATTTTAGACATTCAAACTCAAATAGTGAAGTACTATTTTTACCCCTGTATTGGCAGATGCAATACAGTAGCCATCTGTATGGAATGACCCTGGTACAATTTGAATGAGAAATATAAATTTAAAAAATCAAACTAAAAACGAAAATCTCACAGAAGTATAACTATTTTAGAAATATTTGCAAAGTGTACAATATCCATTAACGTAGGTTACAAGATATGTAAATGTAAACAACAAACTCAAAAAATGCAAAGTGCGAAGCAGAGTTACACGGAATGAAAATAACTTCTGTATTAGAAGAGTTTGACAAAAAGGGTTTTTAGTAATGAGGCGCAGAGCCGCGTTAAAAATGGAGTATGGTCGTCTCCAACATTTTTAAAATTTGGTTTAAACCGGGACTACCAACGCGGTACCCTGCCTTGCGGCCAGGGGTTTCGGGGTACGTGTGGTTAGCACGTAGTATTCTGGTCTACTCAATGTGAAAAGTGTTTCTTCTCATCGTCACACAGCAATATATACTGGTACATTGCAAGGAAAACACGCACTATAATTTTGTCCGTCTGGAAATCGAAACCGGTAGCGGTAGCTCAGTGCATCAACTGATGTCACTGCAGCGCCTCTGACCGGGAGGTCCTAGGTTCGAGTCCTGACGACGGCAGGATTTTCGACACCAGCTTTACAGCTAGGTCGAATTCAGTCGCTATCTGGAGAAGAATTCTAGCGGCCGGCTGCTCTGATCGGTAATTTTCCATGGTTTCTGCGATCAACACCAGGCGAATGCCGGAGCAGTACCCTACCAAAGGGTCACGGACCGCGCGCGATCTGTCCTTTCTCTTCCTTGTCCTATCCTCTCCACTTACACTAACAAGCACTGCACTACCACATATTCCGGGAGACCGGTCGGGAGCTTAGAGCTTGTCCCGACTGGGACGGTGCCCCGCTGGTGGGAGAGTCCTGGTTACGGGGAAACCCCACTAGCCGACGGTAGGTCGGCGCCGGATCTCGCCATCCAGCGGGGGAAGATCACCGCCATCTCCCGAGAAAAAACATGCACTACACTAATGACCAAAGCAGTTGACGCGCCCGGAAACACGAAAAATAAAATCTATCAATCAATCAATGGAAATCGAACCCAGGGTCATCCGTCATGGAAACTGAGCTGAGCTATCCGCGAGGGCCTTCAAAACAATTCAGTGTCAATTATTTTACAATGAGGTGACATAAAACCTATTTAGATGTGTATGGAAGGTTTAACAAGTAGTTTCGACATCGTAATTTGAAGTGATATACAGTTAATTTGTGTGACCTTTCAAACATCTTACCTATTGGCGACCTTAATGTTTATGTTATAGAGTTTAGTCGTACCAACAATCTTCTTTGTGTAGGAATTTCAGGTTGGTAACTTTCATCGCCTTTCCAATCGTTAATGGACTGTAATGGAGAAATTATGAAAGAAAGGAGACCGCAGTTACCTCCAGTTCTTCTACTTCCGCATTCATCTCTGAAAGAGCAAGAAAAGGAACACATGAGCATAGCCAGCACCTTTACGTAACGCAGAGCGAAGAAATGGTGTCTCAGATTACATCTGAGAGTACCTTTCACTTGTCAAATGTATTTTTATTGCTGAGGCCTTGACCATGTCGTTTGTATCACTATAATACAAGTTCCCTTACTCTTACGAAAGTATATAATTGTGAAATAATACCACAATTATTACAGAATTTTACCCAATTTAACTCAACGTAGTATCACTACATTGGAGAAGTCGATACAGAAGAACTGATCTAAATATGCACGTTTTCTGTTTTTATATTTATATATGTTTGAATGTGGAAGAAAATCTAATATAGTTCGGAGAAATATTTCAGTATATTTTAAGGTTAGAGGTAATTGAAAAAAAAATACTATAAAAGATGCGCTTTAGCACGCAAGAAACTTCCTTAACTTGTTATAGAGAATATTTATTTCACTTAGACGAATATTTATTGCATATCATCAATACGAAATGATTTTGTAATATTTTGGAAAAATCATCCAAATTATATGTAACTATATTAAATATCTACAGTACTTGCCAAAAAATGCTATAGATTGCTTTGAAGACAGATTTTTAAGTTTATTTATCGATATTTATGTAAAAACATCGTGGTGATATGTAAGCTACTAAGTGCAATGAATGGTGTTTTCCTTTTAGAACCAGGAATTTACCAAAAGGAATCAAAAGTATATTGTTTTTGAAAAGAAAAGAGTAACGACATTTACACTTTGTTGTATTCGAAATCTCATCATTAATTTGCATAATTAATATATACACACTTTTACTCAAGATTTGACAATAAAGAAGTAGTATCCCTTGGTTGATCATTTCCCTGAATTGATGATGCATAGAATGCTTGGTTTGTTTGTGTTGCCATGAAGTGGCAAATCTTCGAAGTGTGGTAGCATTATAATACAGTATAAGATATGAACGCTAGATATGTGGAAATAATATAAATGTTTGGTAGATAAAATATAGCAGCTTTGTTGGGCACATTACGCATTGTTTTGTGTGTATGTGTGAACGTACTGCCGTGACGAAGACGAACAACTTTCATTCAGTCTCGCCTCCCTCCGCAACACTTCAACTTCTCCGGCCCCCACGGCGTTACGCCGCACGCCCCTCTTCACCCGCGACCCCTCGTCCGCCATTGTCATCGCGGACACGACCTCTCCCCGCAACCACCTTCACCCCTATCACTCCTTGCCGCCAGGCCACGCATTCATCCCCCACTGACGCCCGCATCATCACCTCGAGCCGCCCCGGGCGTAATCATAATCCACCGCCAGGCCGTGCCCCCCCGCGATCTCCAACCCGCTCGCTTTCACGTGGGCTCTCCCGCCCACATACACACACACGGCCCTTGCCCACATCTTGGCGGCGGCGGCGTGTCAAGGCCGCTAATGGAAACGGACGGCGCGGCCCTCTTCGCAGGCGGCATTAGGAGCGGCTGGCGCCCTGCTCCGCGTCGCCGTCGCCCGCAGCGCTGATGGCACTGTTACGCCCCACCTGACGCCGGACCGCGTTAATTAACCCGCGTGGGCGCGCTTCCAATCTTGGGCGCACCCCCTCCTCAGATGCGTCTAATTGGGATGAATAGGAGTGTTTTTTTACATAGGGCGCCGCCATATTTCTTAATACGGTGCTCCCTCGAGTAGGCGCCCCGGGCCCTAATGAGTGGGCGAGCGCGTGACGCGCCCTTGGAGCGGATTCGCTGCTTATCTTCACTACGCCCCCGCCCCCGCGCCGACAGTGGACATCTGCGGCGGGCGGCTGCTCCCCCTTCGAGACGCGGCGCGCGGGGCTTGGAAGCCGCCCGCCCGGTGGGCGCTGCAGGCTGCCTGGTTGAAGCATCCAGGCGAACGAATGCAAGTTACCACTCTACTTTCAGAATACTATGGCTTTTCGTTTTGAAATAAATTTCAGCTTTCTACTCAACCAATTTTCGTGGTTTTTGCTTTAAATAGAAGGGAGAGGGCCCCGACGTTTTACTCCTTGCTCTTATTAATAGGTTTTATAATAAAACTATATTCTATTAATAATATAAAATTAATAGAATGAACTCTTACCTGCAATCATTTGATCATATATCACGTTTTTTTGTGCGGTTTGCATTAGATATATCGAAATTAGTCGACGTTTTGTCGACTAGCTTGAATAAGCTTGTGAGGTGTTGGTGTTGCGAAGCGAAGTTGATGAAGCGATTTTTTTTTATTTGGACGATTGAGTTTTTTTAAGCAAATTTGAGTAAGTATAATCACAATGTCCAGCAATAGTTTGATACATGTGCTACATTACAAACTATTTTCAGTGAATCGTGAGTGAAGTTTTCCTGCTATAACATTCATGTCCTGGCTTTAGTAAATATAAAGCATTTCAGTACTTATTCAGAACATGTTTAATCTGTGTTCTCAATAAATACTTGTAGAATTTGTGAACTCATTTTATTACTCGTGGTGAATAAGTACTATACGACATGAAACACTATCCTTTGGGATTTTTCTTTCGTTGTAATTCGCTTCTGTAGCTTTTCTGCAGTTCTTCCTTTTGTGCAATGCAATTGCAAGGGTTCAGCTTGTTTTATTTGCGCCCTTCCCACACTGCGCCTTAATCTGCCTCGACGGTCCTGCACGCATACGGGCCGGTCCGCCTGCGCGAACCGCTACTCCGAAGTCCATAATATCTAAATCCATTAAGCAAGAAAGCACTCATTAAACTTTCTTTAGAGTAGTACGTTTGAAAAATATTTTCATAATAGTTACAAACTACGTAATAGGAACGTACACAATATTATAAATTTTACGTGTCTTACTTCAGCAGTTTCTGCCGGGCATTGATGACAGCCAGTCAGAGAGTTTCTTCTCTTATTTCGTGCTGAATTGCTGTAGACATCTTTCCTCGGTGCCCCTCCCTTCTCCTCGTTGCATTCAAGATGTATTCTGCACAGAGAGGGAATCGGCGGGAAGTGGGTATTGATTGTTTGTATCTGGAGCGTGGATTGTCTCGAGAAATCTCCTCCCAGTTCGGTACAGGGAAAGAGGAATTGGATTACGTTATTGATTGAATTTTGTAATTTAACTTTCTCCCTATGAGTCAACTGACAAGTGGTATATAAAGAGCGTTTTATCATAATGACGGGTTTCGGTGTTGCTTATCTCAGACATAAGGAAACTGCTTACTTTACCGTCAAAGGAATGTGGCATGACGTACGTAACCGGTTTAATAGCTTGGAAATCTCTGTTGTTTTCTGATGAGGCTGTAGATTCGGATGAGATTTATAGACGTGGCAAGGCATTCTTTGCCGAAGAAAGGCGATCGACCACGAGGAGTCGCGACCGAGGGTCTCTTCAGAATGTTGGAGGTTCGTGCACTCCAATAATAAGCATGACGTTGCCTGTGTTAACATCTCGAGAATGAAGGCCACTTGCTATAACGTCGAGCAGCTACCAGTGTCCATGGGCTGTATATATCGATTAACTGCGTTGGCGTACTGCCGAGAACATACGTCGTCGAGAATTATATTTAGAAAAGCCAAACGACAAAAACAGGAAATCTCGTTTCTTTTTTATATGTGCGGAGAGCCTGCGTTCTTAATTCTTGGCAAACAACTCTGGGTACATTTGGGAAAACTTTTCAGTTTCATCCGAATGATGAAAGGCTATATGGAAGGTAAAAATGAGCTTAATAAAATACTTACACGAAATGCTTTTTCTCTTTTGTGTCGTCTGCTGAAATACGAAAATG
This sequence comes from Teleogryllus oceanicus, assembly GCA_964035755.1. Classification (NCBI taxonomy): domain Eukaryota; kingdom Metazoa; phylum Arthropoda; class Insecta; order Orthoptera; family Gryllidae; genus Teleogryllus; species Teleogryllus oceanicus. Next base: position 14,729,460 of record CAXIVR010000008.1, read on the forward strand.
GAAGAATTTATTTGCCTTTCACGTTTTCTATCTCCGTGAAGTAACTCTGGCCATAAAAGAACTGTGATGCAATCCTGCTTTTCCCATTGTTATCTATTTACTCTTATTCTACAAACAAAATAACTAGTGGTGTAAACTTGATTAATCTTTCTTGGAGAAATACGTATGAGCTGCATCATTTATGATACACCGCTAATGGTGGTTTTGTCATTACAATGAAAAATAGTAAACCTTGATTTTTACCTATAGCACGAATCATAATTATTTTCTACATACAAAGTTATTCACATTGCTGAAGCAATCAGGATTTTTTCTCGATACCGTTCTTCTAACAAAAGTTGCGAATTCTTTGTGATAATGGGAAATGTTTTTCTTAACAGTTGTATTTTATTCTTTATCATAAGCTCAGAACTTACCGGTTTTAAGTGAATAAAGATTTGAATCGACACGAGTTTAAGTATTATGAAGATGGAAATAAAGTTTCTCATTTTGAAATGAGTTTGCAGTGAAGTTTTGCGCGCTGTATAATAAGGTTAAGAAAAGTCTAGTCTACTACCATTCAACACGAATATTTCAGCGAATAGAACTCCCACGAATAATTCCCCACGTCGGAAAAGAAAAATGGTCCTGCTTATTTCTGAGGTCTGAAAAGTTGAACATACATTTTCAACCGAATGGCTCTCTGTCTCCTTTTATTGGAGCCTTGCAGTTTTGGGTGAGTTGCGATATTTTTGTTGTTCTTGCAGATCTTTTATCGCTGACTTCGATTGCTTCTTCTTTCGTTTCAGCTTTCAATTCCCGGCGTTATCTTTCTCTCCCCGTTCGTTCCTGCGTTTGAAATTGCATTCCCGTGTTTTTGATTTCTTTGTGGTGATTTATTTCGCTCTGTGGTCCGGCCTGCCTGCAAGAGATGAACCGAGATTAGTGAGCCCGAGAGAAGGGAGGGAGGCGAACGGAGTCTCCTAATTTCGCGGAGCAGTCTCTCAAGTGGAGCCTTCTTCGATCGTTCTAGAATCTAGAAAAGGGGACGACTTTCATCAGAAGAGGCCATTGTGAAGCGCGGCACGAATGAAAGGCCGTTCGCTGCTCTAATGAGTGCGGGCAACCGGTTGCTATTCCGCAAAACGCATTCATCTTGTAATCATGTTTATTTGTTCGTTAAATGTCTTGTTGAATTTGGACGTTGTCGTTGCGTTGGCGAAACTTCATGACGTATAATTGATAAGTTGGAATGAAGTGATCTCAGAGAGCTTAATAAGGGGCATTGGGAGCGAATGAAAAACAGCAACTTTTTTTAATATTGAAATATTTTATTCTAATACAAACTAATTTCCTGGATATAACATATTAGTTTAAATTGAGATATAGCGCTTTTATTGTAGAAAAAACTTCAAATAATTTGATTTTTGGGTTCTCCGTGTAAATTCAATTAATAAGAGCCCACAGTGTGTTCTTTTAGCATTTACGCCAGGGAACTAGCGCTTCCACTCGCTGTTTATTATTAGAAAATGTTGCTTTGCTACGCGGACAAAATTGGGTTGGCGGGATTCACTTTGCAACGTAAATAAAACACTGTGTGGAATAACACAAAAGTGAGCAATTCATCGGGGAGACACGAATGAACTTGACTGCCGACTCGCTTATTGTGAATTATACCAAGACTAATACATGTAAGCTTACTAAAAAATTATGTATGCACTTATTTATTTTATTTATTTTTTACGTCAAAAACAAGTTAAAACTGCGTATGACGTGCTATTCATACGAACTTCATACGACATTTATACGACGAAACTACATACGAAATTCATACGACTTCATACGAAGACATGTTTGGCATACAAGTATATTGTAAAGAATAGATGAAATTACGCAAGTGTTTTGGATCGCTGGATGGTTTGCAAGACGTTTGGGTCGCGAATGAGCTGGTTGGGTTCTTGAAATTTCCTTAATTCATGATGATTTCAATTACGCAAATTTAAGTTGGGTGTGTTATGTACAAAGTAAAACAACAACAGTTCTTTCACCATAAGTTTATTTCAGTAAAGCCACAATCCAAATCAAGTCCGAAGTACAAGCCAAGTTCCAGTCCGCCAAAAGAATACAATCGCCGTAACACACGGACTTCAAAACCGATCTTACTTCTATTGCTAGGTACTCGCTTTCTGCTCCAGAAATGTCCTACTGACTACCGCCCCGGGCGAGGCCCTATCAATACGCCCCGAGGCATCTGAGCGAGTCTCTTACTTCCCGCCTCCGTGGCGGGGCATCGAGGGGAACTGCCCCTCCTGTGACCGCTTAGCCGACACGGCCCGGTGACCACGGAAAAGCGCCGCGCTTGCCCTGCTCCTGGTGGCGTCTTCCCGTACTCCTCATTTCTCGACTGGCCGCACCCCCGGCGCAACTCTACAGCGGCCACAGTGGGCCGCAACTATGTTGGCCGGTACAGTGTGCCCACCACGTGAGCAAAAATGCTGTTATACACAGCAGGGTAGACCACATCAAAACTAATGACATTTTTGTTCCTGTGTTTGAAAATTTTGCAGTATTTTCATGTATTCCTCAGGAGTGAAGTGTCACTACAACCATCATTACTACTGACTTACTGTCTCTTACCTTACGCCACCTTGGATCTAGATTGTGAATACCTGCAGGGTAGAAACGCGTGTGCCTCAGCTTTGGCTAGGGTCTCATCATTTTCGAATCATGTACTGGTCAAAGGCAGCTGCTGTTGTGCTGAAGTGTGTCTCTCCAGAAGATACGATTCGAGTACTGAGGGTGGATTTTCAACACTTGCCCTCTGGCTAGATCAAATCCAGCCACTGTCTACCGGAGAATTCCAGCGGCTGATTGATATGATCAATATTTTCCGTGGTTTCTCCGAACAACACACCGGCGAGTGCCGGAGCAGTACCCTAACAAACAGGCCACGGACCGCGCACGATCTTCTCTTCCCTGTTCTTCATCTCATCTCCTCTTCACTCATTCTCTTACATACACTAACATTCACACACAGGACGGGAGATCAGTCCCGGCTGGGGTGGTGCCCCGATGGCAGAGTTACCTGAGCGATGAAATCCTCCGCAGCCGACGAGTAGGTCGTTGCCGCAACTGGCTCTAGGTTGGTTGTTTAGTGATTTCGGGCATCTCAATAGCTTAGATTATTAGTCATGTTAGTGTAGTGCATGTTTTTCTCCTCGGGAGATGGCGGTGATCTTTCTCCGCTAGATGGCGAGATCCGTCCTCGACCTACCGTCGGCTAATGGGGTATCCCCTTACCAGGACTCTCCCACCAACGGGGCACCGCCCCAGCTGGGACAAGTTCTAAGTTCCCGACCGGTCTCCCGGAATATGTGTTTGTGTAGTGTAAGTGTGTGTGTAATGGGAGAGGCTAGGACAAGGAATGAGGAAGGACAGATCGTACGCGACTCGTGGCCCGTTTGTGAGGGTAGTGCCTCGGTGTTCGCCTGGTGTTGATCGGAGAAACCACGGAAAACTACTGATCAGAGCAGCTGTCCGCTAGAATTCTCCTCCAGACAGCAACTGAATTCGACTTGTCGAAATCAGTTGCTGTCGAAAATCCTGCCGTCGTCAGGACTCGAACGTAGGACCTCCCGGTCAGAGGCGCTGCAGTGACATCAGCTGATGCACTGAACTATCGATCCCGGTAACTGGGCTTATGAAAGGAACCCTGCCACCTCCCGGCTACAACACACAACACAATCACGGGACTAATGAGAAGAACAGACACACCAAAACTCATTCACACAGTCCGTGTTATCAATCTCGAATTTCAGTATGTGATTATGTCACGTGACCACCAAAAACATTCCGAAACGTTGCGTTTGTGTGCGAGGTAACCATTTGACGTGTATTGGAAGGGCATTTCTTTTCCGATTTTTTCCTCTCGGCGTCCTAATGAAGCCATTGGAGAACAAAGATGTCGCGGTCGCCGGGCGGAGGGCGAGTGGCGCCGTCGCCTCGCCTTCAATATGAATGAGGCCGCCGGGCATCTGAGCGATGGGCCGCCCCAAACAAGAGCCAATGAGTTGTGGGCGCGGCAGATGGCGGCCGCTGCGCCTCGCAAGAAAGGCTGCGTCCCCTCAGCAATGAAATGATGATGGTTTTTAATGGTCGTGTTAATTCTGTTGCTTTCAATGCATGGCGTGTTCTTCGAAATTGTGTAACTTTGAAGTCTGTGGTCCTGTACTGATTCTACTTTTGATGCTTCACAGATGCATTACGAAGTTTGTGAATTACAAATAAAAGTATGCAGATTTTTTTTTTATGACAATCGTTTATTCAGTAATTTTACTTATACCACACAACTTATGTGGTACCACACAACTTATGTGGTAAGTTATGTGGTATCAACTGTGTGAGAGTGAGGTATTTCGTAATGTTTCCTTGAATGTTCTGCTGACGTGGTAATTCAATGGGATAGCGTTCCCTCACTAAGTTTAGCACCTGAAGATGAAACAAAACGAGTTACGAAACGTTGTGAAATTACTGAATAAAGGATTGTCATAAAAAAAACCTCTGGATACTTTTATTTGTAAACATATATTGACAATCAAGAAGAAATATTGATTTACTAAGTTTGTGAATTGTTTGTTAAAGCGTGACAATTGTGAATTTCACTGTGAAACATTTGATAATTGCGTTTTACTAGTATTAATGTTGATTTTATTGATTGTATAGTTTATTTATTGTATTTTTGTGAGAATTATTGTTTATGTGTGTGCGTGTCTGTTAATGTGATATTTCTCTATTGATGCCGAAAATTTCTCGAATATGCACGTTTGTATTTGATACTGAAAAAGCGCCTCCTTAACCCGTGAACCCCAAGTATTTTTTAATTTTTTTAGAAAACGTTTTTCCTCAAATTGTTTTGAACACGGTGCAATATACCTAATTTTGGACATACTGCTGATGTGTTCATTGCTAATACAAGTAAGATATTACCGTCCTCAATTGACGCTGGTGGTTAACGCGATTAAATCTATAACAAGTCGGTTTTATTAGGAAAGACTAAAACGAAACGAAAGACCAAAATCATAAACACATTTATTTTTTGTGATAAATACGGAAACAATCAACATATGAAATCACTGAGGATTTTGGGCAAAATGGTCTGGGTTTGCTGACACATCCCATCTGCTTGTCATACAGTACAATGATATGTCCCTGCGGGTCGAAATGTACATCTGTAAGTACCACTAGCTTGTCAGCTTGGTAGAATTTAGTTGCTGTCTCCAGGAGGATTCTAGTTGCGACTAGGTGAATTTAGAGCTGTTCCCTAACAATCGAGCCACGGACCGCGCGCGATCTTTCCTCCCTCCTCCCTCATTGTCCTAATCTCACCCTTACACACACACTTACACTTGCAAGCTTGCACTACACTACTCCGTACCACATATTCCGGGAGACCGATCAGGAGCTCAGAGTCTGTCGCGTCTGGGGCAGCGCACCGCTGGGTGGGAGGGACCTGGTTGGGGAAAACCCCGCTAGCCTTTAGTGGGTTGGCACCAGATCTCAGCATCCAGCAGGAGAAGGTCACCGCCACCTTTCGAGGGAAAAACCTGCTTTACACTTACGGGACTAATGATCTTAGCAGCTGACCCGCCCGGAATCAATAACAATCAATCAATCAAAATTTGAAACAATTTATAATAGACAAAAGATAACATTTCTCCGATTTAGTCATACAAGTCCTGTTGTAAAATCCTCTAGGCATCTTTAAGTTTCTCGCTCTTTCTTGGAAAGAAGAGAAATCATTGTAGTCGTGCGTTCCGAAAACGGCTATTATTCGTCATAAAAACTTATTGCCGGGCCCTGGCAACGAAAAAGTGGATGAATGTTCTTCCTTTACTTTGTAAATTACTTCATTCAACGTATCGTGTAGTCAGAATCCATGTCTGGTATGTTCTTGATACCGAAAAACCACTGTCGTTCCTTTCGTGTGTGGTCAACGCTAACGTCTAAACCGTCCAGCCGATTTCCTCCAAAATTGATATTGCCTAATCGATTTCAATACGCTAGGGGAATTTGGAAGTTTTGATTTTTGAGGATACTTACATGAAGTCTCAATAACATGTTCAAACTTTTTTTCAAAAATGGCACTTCATTTTTCGATTAATGCCGTAATGAGCGTAATTGGCGCATACAAGAATGGAGCAGGTTTCATTTTTGTTTAAATCCTTGATTTTTCGAAAATTGCAAAAGTTTCCTTTTTTGAAGCGGAGGCTTCTTCCTACAACTACAATATTGAATATAAAGATTTTTTTCGTGATATCTTTTCTTTACAGACAGATGTTGAAATAAGGTCATGTACTATATTTTAAAAATGGGAATAGTTTTCGGTATTTTTTTAAACTATGTGCAATTTTTCACTTTTTCCAAATTTTGTTTTAAACTTTCTTCTCGATATCATAAGAAGGTAAAAAATACGACGCTCGTCTCATTTCCCTTGAACCCTCTGTATTTTAAAATAGCAAAAAGTTAACATTTCAAAATACAAAGTTGGATATAGAGATGTTTTGTCTTAAACGAAATTATGTTCCTGTTCTGTTGGCCTTAAACAAAATTCTGAAACAAAAAGAGCCGTTTAAAAATCAGCTCTTTAAAAAAGATCATGTAAATTTAAAAAAACGAATAGTTTTCACGTAATATCTGATTGAAGTTGAAACACAAATAAAAAGAACAATATCTCAGAAACGGTTCCAATTTTTTTCTGTATTTTTTTTCCACGAATAAAACAAGAGGCACATAAAAGGCTGAAGTAAGTAACCGTATTAAATAATATGAGAAAGTACGTGCTGTCGTTGTTCCACCAGTTTTCTGTGCCTTATAATAATATTATTCAAAGGCCCAGAGGGTTTTGTAAATCAAACGAAGCCTTGTTTTTCGAAGATAGTGATTGATGACTACTACCTTGGATAGCGAGTGTCCTTCGGAAAAGGAGGTTGTAGTGTTAAGCGGAGATTTAATTGTTTTCTGGCTTTTCGATCTTAGAGAGTAAGATTGGAAAACTTTTGATATTGTTAAAATATCTTTCTCTTCTGAAGATTACTTTGTTAAGAATACTATTCTGAGAATGTTTAGAAGCGAGGGAAGAAACTTAATTAAGGTATTGTTTTAGATTGTCTCTAGTACTAGTAGGGGAACACGGCAAGACAAAGTTTTCTTCATTTAATCTGTTATATAACTTGTGATGAGTTCCGAATATTTGATCGAGCAATTCTGTAGAAGTATGAAACAAAAGTCTTTCAGCTTTCATTTTCATTAAGTATCCGAAAATCTTGCTCGTAATATTTTTTGTAACTATTTTCCAGCAACTTGAGTAAATGTACTTGCTCAAAGAATTAAGTATAATTATGAATGGTAATTCAGTTTGGGAGTTATATTTGTTTACGTTCTTTATTATTTGTCTGAAAATTCAATATCGGTTTGCTTAAAAATAATATGGACAGTAATAAGCTCTTTTAATGAGCAGTAATAAGTATGAATTGTTGAATGGGCGTAACATCATTAAAATATGGAACTATTATATTCCCATTAGTAGTATTTTGTTGGTGTACTCACGCTGTTAATGAATTTTGCTGTATCTCTATATAAATAAAATTAAATTGAATTTCTCCACAGTTATTGATTTTGTCATCATCTGATATAGTGAACCAAAAATGTTAATTCCTAGAAGTTCACTATAACCGGGGTCGACTGTATTGTGATTGGAATCTGCTGGATACCTGGAATATAATTAAAACAGCTTTATTTTTCACAACGTAAATGGAACTGCTGAAGACCTGAATTGTCATTCCCTTTGCTGGAAATGACCGAAATATGGGTTTTTATTTATTTACTACTTGCACAACAGAAATCAGTGATAAATAAATATGAAAATAATGTTTGAGCCTGCCTGACCTTTAAAGCTTCCTTAATGTTGAGCAACGTGCGACGAATCCTTAATGAACCGCGATACACTCCCCATAATGGCGACGGAATGCCACGTAATTGAATGGATACATCCATGTTGGCGACGGTGACTGGCAAACTGACGGGCTCGTCCAAAGAACTCGCCTCGTCACGGGCCAGGGCGATCAGCACTGAATTACGTCCCAGATCGATCTGCATTACGAACATTCTGTCGGAGAACACGTCGAATTAAAAAAACGGGAAAAACTTCATTCTATCAATGTTGTCAGTCCTGCGGTGAAACAGTAAAGCCGATGAATTCAGCCAACTCTCTATATCATGTTGGCTGTAGAAAATAGACGCCGGGATTAAACACGTGCTACACGCGTTGCGTTGTACCGAAATAGTCTTGCAGGACAGTTGTCAACGCGTTACACGCGCCGGGCGGGCGGGCATACAGGCGCGCGTGAAACGCCGCTGGAAAAAGGGTGGGAGGGGGGATGGGAGGGCGCCGGGGAGGGGGTATTCGGGTGAAGCGAAGCGTTTGAGACCGGCCGAACCCTTTCATGTCGCACGGAAGTGCAGGTCACCCGACCACCTCCAGCGCGCCGATCAGACCTCCGGCCGGTCTGATTTGCAACTTGCCATTGCCGCGACCCGGCCCGCCCCCCGCCGGGAGGGAGCAAAACTACAAACGGGGGCAGATTGTCAATAAACGGCAAATATCACCTTTGTAACTTCAATGGACACGAGTCATTAACATGTGCCATTGCGAAATGAAATGTTTTGTGGAATATCTGTAATGCAGTGTTGACACAGGCGCTGTGTTGTAGCAAATTGGCCCATGTATTCCAATAGAGGCCTTACTAACTGCCGTCCCAATTTCCACCTCCCATTTTCGAGAGCGAATCGGCAAACTTTCCACTTTATCAAGTAGCGTGAATAGGTCCCCGAGGCTGAAAGGGCGAGGAAAAGGTTGAGTAATTACTTCAATCCTCCGCGGTATTGTATAACTCGCGTGGATGTAATATACCATATAAATTTAGATGATGTGTCGTATTTTGAGCTAAAAATAACAGTGGATTCAAAACACAATATCCTTCTCTACTAAATCAAGTATTAAACCGTACTCTATTGTGTAATTCTGCTACTAAAAATGATATATTCAATAATAGCAAACAACTACATCTCGCCCCGCTTTTATTCTTGCTGCTTCATTCCTCTCTCGCTAGTCTGCGCCAGCGAGGAACCAAGTGCAGTAAATCACAAAATAATTGAGCAGTTTTAGTGCCCCTCTCTCTTTCTCCTCCTCTTCCTTCACGTCCTCTTTCGACTCCTACCCCTTCCCTTTTTCTTTTGCTGCCTCCGAGCCCCCCCCCCCCCTCCCTCCCCCCCCCCCCTTCCCTTTTCGCATCGCCACCCCCACGCGCCCCGCCCCGTGTTGAATGTGTAAATCTAGAGGAAGCGACAGGAAATGCATCCCATTTTCTCCGCGCGGGTTTTTTTCCGTTCACTGGAACAGCTTTTCGGTGGAGGCAGAATATAGTGGGGAGACGTCATGAGTAGGGAACAAGAATTTCGTTTCTTGCGAGATTTGAACGTATTGAGGGCGGCGGCGGATGCACAGGGCAACCGAGGTCGACGTGAGGTGCTGTTTAACGCCCGCGTTCTGGCCTTGGAAAATGGGTTTACTTGGAAGTTAGATAGTGACGCAAATTGTCATTATTAGAGGGGCAGATTTTGATGACCTAAAACCATCGCCAAAAATGATCAATAAAATGCTCATAAAATGTTTTTAAAATGCTCTAAAAACGAAGAAAAATGACGTAAAAAAATGTGACCAAAACCAGTTCGGATGAACAACTCAAGCTGTTAGATACGTTTCTGTTGTAATCGAGGCCTTTTCTATTCGTTCAAGTGCACTCAGCTTGCAGACTTTTCGTTTGGGCTGTTTTTTACCAGGAAATCTCTTTTCATTATCCAGGTCTTTAGTTCTCCCGAAATCGACAGTGGCACTGGAAAAGCGTCACAGGAATCTTAGATTACATTCTCACAGCAGCTGACATTACAATTTATGAGCAAGAAAAACGAACAAGATCTTTGGAATTTTGTGGAGAACATTTGTTGCATCTTACAAATATTATTTAAAGCAAATATCATTAAAATGATATCAAAATCGATTAAATAAGATAAAAGTGCGTTAAAAATGAAAGGAAGAGATAAAAAATGACTTATTAGTCGAAATCGACGAAAAATGCATTTAAAAATGGGTAATTTTCTTTTGTCATAACAAAAACTTTCTTTACTACGTGGCAATGTTCTAAAGTGAAAAAACTGACATTTCATTAACATCCGCTCCATAGTCATCATATTTAGTAACATTATTTTCATCTCAATCGTGAGCTTACGGATGGTAGATATACTGCTAGCAGCTGATCATTTAAATGAAACTGATTTTGAAAAAACGAGTCAACTTGCACATCTGTTTCAATACTAACTATAACTCACAAGTTGATAAACAAGTGTGTGCGTGTATTGTGTAGGAGGAGAACCAGAACACCTGTTTTTTCGTATCTTGCTCATCTACCATTTTATTCCGTCAGCGGAAAATGATTAATAATCATTGGACAAGTGCTGAATAATATACAACTAGGAATTTCATAAAGTCATTTCATAATTCATTTCATAAAATCGCTAGACATGAGGAATTTTAGTTGCCATGAGAACGCCCCCATTGTTTGAAAACCTTGGTGTGAAATTGGACGAGGAAAATATTTTTGATGAAGAGGAAGATTACCATAAACGCAAGCGTCCTCACCCTGCGGCCATGGGTCACGGGATAGTGTGGTTAGCAGATGGACATCCCTACTTTGTTTTCTGGTCTTCTCAAGCTGAGAAGTGAGCTTTCTCGTTGTCACACAGAAAAATATAATGGAACATTGCTGAAAGTCATTCTGGTGCATTCAGAAAGCTTCATGTACTAGTAAGAGAAACAAATCACAACTGTGATCACTTACTCAGAAAAGGGGTAAAAGAAATTACAATCCTTCTCCCTTGTCTGGTCTCAAAATGACTGAGACACTTATCATTAGGGGCGGATTTTGATGACCTAAAACATCGCCATAAATGATCAATAAAATGCTCTTAAAATGCTTTAAAAATGCCCTAAAACCAAAGAAAAATGACGTAAAAATTCTTATCAAAACCAGTTCGGATGAACAAGCTGTTGGATACGTTACTGATGTAATCTAGGCTTCTTCCATTCGTTCCAGTGAATTCCACTTGAAAACTTTTGGGTTTGGATTGTTCTTTTCTAGGCAACCTCTGTCTTTATTCCGAAATCGGCCGAACCGGCAACGTCACAAGATTTACATACAACGGCTGTCAAAACAATTTCTGAGCGAACAAGTAGAAGAGGCTACTGAGTAATTCTGTGAAGAACATTTGCATCTTGTAAATATTATTTGAAGGAATTACCCGTTGAAATCAGCAACAAATGCATTAAAAATGACGGGAAAAGTAAAAAATGCCGTATTATAAATGACAAAAATGCACAAAAATGAGTATAAAATGGGCTTTCCTTTTGTCATGATGTCACTGCAGCGCCTCTGACCGGGAGGTCCTAGGTTCTAGTCCTGACGCCGGCAGGATTTTCGACACTTCAGCTAGGTGGAATTCAGTCGCTATCTGGAGGAGAATTCTAGCGACCGACTGCTCTGATCGGCAACGTCAGAGCAGTCGGTCGTTTTCCGTTTTCTCCGATCGAAGTTTTCCGTGGTTTCTCCGATCAACACCAGGCGAATGCCGGAGAAGTACCCTACCAAACGGGCAACAGGCGTGCGAAATCTGTCCTTCCTCCTCCTTGTCCTATCCTCTCCCCTTACACGCTCACTTACACTAACATGCACTAAACTACCACATATTCCGGGAGATCGGTCGGGAGCTTAGAACTTGTCCTGGTTGGGGCGGTGCCCGCTGGTGGGAGTCCTGGTTAGGGGAAACCCGCAGCCGACGGTAGGACGGCGCCGGATCTTGCCATCCAGTGGGGGAAAATCACCGCCAACTTCCGAGAAAAAAACATGCACTACACTAACGGGACTAATGCCCAAAGCAGTTGACGCGCCCGGAAACACGAAAAAATCAATGAATTAATCAAACCTTTTGTCATAACATAAAATGAATTTCTATACTAAATGGCATTGTTCTAAAGTGTAATGAACAAATGACATTTCATGAAAATCCGCCCCTACTCATCATCGCTTTCGGAGAAGCGCAATGAGCGTAGTGGCGCGGTTCGCACTCACGCTCCCCAACGCCGGTTCTCTCGCGAGCATCTCGCTTCGCCACCGAGCAGTACATAAAGAGGCGCCGGTAAGGACTTCCGCGATGCACTTGCTCGTGTTGTTTCCCGGCAACAGACGCGCATCGTTGCCGGGTGCGCTCCCGTCGCAATGCAAGGCGCGGGGGCGGGGGAGGGGGAGGAAGAACTATCCGAAACAGATATCTGGCAACCTCTCTGGTCATTTCACCGGCGCGCTCCTCAAGATGAGAAGAGGAGGAGCGAAGTTGGGGAGGGGAGGCGAGGGGGCGTAGGCACCCTCCAGCCCCCGCCCTACCCTCACGATCCCCCCCCTCGACGGCGAACGAGCGGGCATTAAGGAAAGCTGTTGGAATTCGCTAGTTGCCATGGCAGCCCCGCGCCGCCGCCGCCGCCGTTATCCTCTTTGGTGAGGATGGAAGCAAATGCGACTGGTGGCTCGAGACTCAACCATTGTGCCTCTCCAATTACAAAAATGGATCATTTGCCTTCATAACAACTAACTTTATTTCGGATCGCGGCCAAATTATGGTCATGATAATTTTTTTCGTGCTACTTTTCATGAATAAACTACATTAAAGATAATCCTATCTTGGAACTTAAGTATGGTAAATTTAGTTTATTAAAAACGGTAACGTACAGATAATGAAATCGCATATTTTAATTGTTCACATTTATCAAACCGACTTCGTGCAACTAAATTTGAAAGTAGAAACAAAATAGTTTCTTTTAATCTTCTTCATTTCTTATGCTGAGAAGTATTCTTGGGTTCTTTGATCCTGAAAGTTCGTGTAGAATTACATAACGTGAACTGTTTTAACTGAAGTTTAAGAACGGTGTGAAGAAAACAATTTTGTACTAAAACTAGAGTACTGGAGAGAGTCGTATTAGTATCCACGAATCATGTTTTTAAAGGTTATTGAATATCTTCTTCCTAATTAGTGGACTTGATTCGGCTCCAAATGGTTTTGAAAAACTTTGTATGGCTTTTGAAGTATAGAAGCCCCCTCAACAATAGTTTCACAATTTAATTTTCTGCGGAAAGTTTTCTTGGTCTATAACGAAGTTATTACAATTCAACAAACTGTAAAAAGAAAAAACTTATTCTGGAAAAAAAATGCACGTTAATTTTTTTCTTTCAGATTTTTAACCACTTTTTGTTTCGAGTTACCTTAATGCGATTTGGAATATCGTCTCGTAGACCAATCTTCTATGATATAACTATTGAATTGAAAATCGCAACTGAAGTAAATGCTATCTGAATAATCATATTTATTCCCTGGCAGCCAGAGCTATTTACCATATAATGGAGTCATAATTTGCGCTCGCGGCATTGTATGCCACGAGACGAAACGTAATTCATTTCTATCAGGCATTCTCTTTTGTTTCATCTGGCCTCCCCTCGGCCCAGTGGATCTTCTGCCTCAGGTTTATTCACCTCGCCGCGTGTGTATCTATGCGTCCATAGGGGCGGCGCGCCCGGTGGCTTGCGGTTCCCGCCTTCTGCTCCCGTCACGACTCTCATTTGGAGTCTCCTCCGTCGCCTCCTCCTGCCTCGCCTCGCCCTTTAAAGTTCATCCCTTTCATCTGCCTCCTCGTCCTCGTCTCCTCTCCGCGAGCGCCATCCAGAACTTCTACTCACTCGTGTTTCTGTTGCCCAGGAAAAACTTCGATTTCCCCGAATGGCGCCGTAAAGAAGGTTATATAGCTTAGTGGCGCGGAATGGCTGTGGGACGGGGAACCGGTGTGGGCGAGAGAAGGCTGCGAAGAATTGAAGTTACTGCTGAGAGAGAGACGAGCGAAAGAATAGAGATAAAAAGCAGTATAATGGAAGTAAGGAAATGGAAGCGCAGAAAAAAAAACGAGTAATGACTCAGAAGAAGTGATCTCGGTAATAGTTTCAACATGTATGACTGTAAAGGAAGCAACGGGCTTAACTTCCAACTTTCCGTAATGTCCCTTGGCTGCTCACATCTTTTCCCCCTGTTTCCGAGCAGGGGAAACATGAGACCTTTTTTTTATTTTATTTTTTTGCGCCCGCGGCCAACTTTTTTAACGCAACAAATTCCACGAAACGAGTTATAAGCAAGCATCTGTGAAGGTATACCAGCGGCCAGGCGTGCCCTGTTCGCCGTTTAAGGTCGGGTGGTCGGCTTGAATGCCGGCGGCGACCGTCCTGCATCACTATGGTCCAGATTGAGGAAAAACGGATGAAAATTCAGTTCAGTTTTATTACTAACTTGCTAGCAGGATTAACCTATTACACATTGCCGAGTATATTCACGGTGCAAATAACTTATAAATAACTTACAAATAACTTCTGATAGAACAGGTAGTTAGCATAAGATACAATAAAAATAATACAACAAATACAAATAATACAGTAACACAATAACGAAATAGTACAATAACATAAGATACAAAATAATTGAAACAATAGAACATATAAATATATACAGTACATTCTTTTATCGTCGCATCTCGGCCTTATGGCTAAGATAAAAGTGTAAAATGGATGAAAATATCTTCATTAATCGTCATTTTTCTATTACGAAAGTGAAGTGTTTGTATTTTGCAGCATCGAGGTAGAGTTTTTTCGAAATGGATAAGTCCAAAACCAACAAACCATCAAGATTGTGGAAGAAAGAATAATTGCCCTGACGAAATATAACGATTTTTTTCTACGGTTGTATAAAAATGTTTTTATTTCGATTCTTTGTTTCTTTCGTCCTTACTCTTCATGGTTAACGAAACAATGCACTAGTTTCATTCGCCATCTTGGTGCAAAATAGTTATTATGATACGAATGGTAAAAATGGGAAAATGGAAAAATGGAATGGAAAAATAGGAAATGTGTCGACTCGAGGCCTATAATCCTCGTGAAACAATCCTGTGAGAAAAATAAACTCACTTTTACTACGTGTGTTGTATACTATTTTTAGAGTGCCATACTAACTTCCATTTTATATTAAGTATACAATTCACTTAATTGGATACATTATTGTACTTAATTGAATTAGGGTCAGTGGCTGATGCGGTCAGATGCAAGTATTGTGGTTTCTTTTGAATTCACAGTTTTATCTGAACATTTGAGCAATTTTCTGACGTTTAGCATTAATGCTAAGAATTGAACTTTGAGCAACCTTTACATGCCCTAAAAGCAACCGCTTTTACTGGTGGCTGCCTAAAAAATTCTTTTTTCCACTCTGAAATTACTATTTTCAGATATCTTAAGAAAAGAGGAACGTTTTTTGTGGAATCTAAAATTCCTCATTTTTACACGATCTTAGAAACAATACAATTTGCAATTGTATCTTCGTAATCTGCAGGTACCTGTGGAAAAATTACCAGCAGCTCAACAGTTCGACCAGACAACATCACAGGATACGGTACACTTGTGTGGGAAGGTGGGGAAAATTACCAGCAGCGAACAGTTCGACCAGACAACATCACAGGATACGGATTCAGATTGCTGGCTGCTCTGATTGATGTTTCCGAAGTTTTCTCAGTTGTAGTCGTAGTGGATGAAATTGAGACCTTAATCTCACACGTAGGTCTTGGAGGGGAATTTGAACCTTCCGCCGGGGTGCCCAGTTTCTGGCTGTTATTCACGTGGTTAGCGCCGAAGCTGAAGAGTGTGGCTGTGTGGCCGCTTGTATAGCAACGCGGGTGGTCCGCAGTTGGGCCACGGAGTCATCGTGGCGGTGCTCGATCCACATGGCTAGGGGCGGATTTTGATGACCTAAAACATCGCCAAAAATGATCAATAAAGTGCTCTTAAAATGTTTTAAAAGTGCCCTGAAAGCAAAGAAAAATGACGTAAAAATATGATCAGTTACCAGAAACCAGGTCAGATGAAAAACTTAAGCAGTTGTATATGTTACTGATGCAACCGAGGCTTCTTCATTTCGTTCAAGTGAACTCAGACTCCAACTTTTAGTTTGGACTGTTCTTTACCAGAATATCTCTCTCGTAGTTATCCCGAAATCGGCTGAAACACCAATGACGCTGGCAGGCCGCACGGAACCTTAGATTACTCAGAATAGCTGACATTCCAACTTCTAGGCGAAGAAATCGAATAGACTACCAGACATTGGTACTCGAGAATTCTGTGAAGAACATTTGTTGCATCTCGAAAATATTATTTGAAGCAAGTGAATAAAATGACATAAAATCGATGAATTCAGCGAAAAAGCAATAAAAAATACCGGAAAAAGTTAAAAAATGACTTATTGGTCCAAATTGATAAATGCAAAAAAACATTACGTTTAAAAGTTGGTCATTTCCTTTTGTCATAACACAAAATGAATTTCTACACTAAACGGCATTGTTCTAAAGTGAAAAAAAAGACATTTCATTAAAATCCTCCCTCTACTCATGGGTTATTGAGAAGGGTCTTGCCCCGTCGCTTGTGAGTGGCATAGTGCGAACTCGCGCAGGTGGTAAGTTTCGTGCAAGCTAGGCGGCCCCAAGCATGATGCGGGAAGATTTTCTACATCGCCTTTTGCCGTATCCGGATACCAGTTTGGTGGTGTCCTTTACACTTGCTAATGGTGAGAAAGCGACCAAAGCTAGGTGTCAACCCTAGAGGCCTGAGAATCGTCCTGGTGCTTAAAAGAAAGCTGAATGCAATATGCTAAGATCACTTCCAGCTGAATCTCAAGTTCATCTCGAAGCAGAACCTCGAACAATGCGCCCAGTCAGGCACGTGGTCCTTCCCGGATTGCTATCTTAACATGGAACTTCACATGAATAGTACATTATGAAAGGATGATGTAATGATACCTATTAACACACAAGTGTGATATTATGACACGAGCGAGTATCGTACACTTCACAGGAGTGTATTCATACCCATAACATCGAGTTTCATTGATACCCTTTTCCAGGACTTATGCTAAATTTTATAAGTTAAATTTTCTTTTGAATCGTTTTGCAACAGTGGACATGCAGGATTCAGCTAGCGATCAGCTACCCCATCTTATTTCTGAATTTTTTAGTAGTCAAGAAATACAGATGCACTGTTTCGTTACGGGTTTGACTGAAAACCATTTTTTATAATAAATTGAACATTTTAAATATTTTTCAGCCACTAGTGAAGAGCTGTTACGTTTAGCGTGCAAGAAGTTAAAAAATGTCACTTTTACCACTCCTATCACATTTGTAACAAAATACAAACTTGTGAGCAATCGCGACAAACGGAACGATTACAGTGTACTGAAAATTGTTGATACCAAAATCGTTGAAATTATGACTAACTAGCTTTTTTATTTTTCTCCAAATGTGTACAATAGTGAAAAAATAGACGGGGTTATATAAATATTTGGTCCTGGTATTTTTTCCCATTTGTGATTAATCTTGTAATTGGAGTGTTAAAACAAGAACTAATTTTGTCCTCGTTTTCCGATATTCGGCCACCGTGCGCCGGCACTCTCTCCCCTGCTGGGAAGAGATGTCCGGCGTGCTGCCCCAGCTCGCGTCAGCTAGTTTCAAAAGAGCCTTCGGTTGTAAATGGCGAAACGAGGGATTGAGCGACCGCCCCGCCTCGCCCCCGCAGCCCAATGGGCGAGTGGCGAGGTGCCGTCTCTGGGGGCGACGCCCTCCCACGCCCCCTGGCACGCGCCCCCGCCGCCACCACCCTCTCCTCCAACTGCTCCGCTTCCTCATACGCCTCTACCTCCGTCACCGCCACCACCGTCTCTTCCAACACCTCCGCTTCCTCATACGCCTCTACCTCCGTCACCGCCACCACCTCTGGGGGCGACGCCCTCCGCTTCCTCATGGCCCTCTCCCTCCGTCACCGCCACCACCCTTCTCCTCCAACTCAATCTTCACCTCCTCCGCTTTCTCATACGCCTCCACCTCCGTCACCACCACCACCCTTGCCACCGCCATCACTATTCTTCTCCAACTCTCCGCTTCCTCATACGCCTCTACCTCCGTCACCGCCACCACCCTTGCCACCGCCACCACTCTTCTCCTCCAACTCCTCCGCTTCCTCATACGCCTCTACCTCCGCCCCTCCGTCACCGCCACCACCCTTCAACTGCCTCCACATTCACCTCCTCCCCTCCTTTCCGGCAATATGAATTGCAAATGACACATCGTTTTGTTTGTGATGGTTTGTTATAACTCATTATTCTGGTTATTTAACTGTTGTATTTTAAATAAGTACTTATATTAGAAGCTTACTATTTAGAGTTATCCTAAGGCCCCTTCTACGGTCAATCCTCGAACTATTGGTGTCTATTCGTAGATATCTTTTTTAGCAACATTTCGTGACATTCTTTAAAAAACTATGTCAAGATTTACTCTGTGAGGGATTTGCAGTACCTGACTGTAATTTACATACGATATCCATTTAGAGTGTAAATATTTTTCATAACTTTCGAATGGCCTAAATATAAAATAGTGGAAATATTTGGGCGCTTTCCATGTATCTTTCTTCCTCTGGCAGCGGATTCTAACTCCCCGGCACTCTCCCTAAAGCACCGGCTAAAGAGCAGCAATAGCTAAATACGTTAACTTCATTTCGAACTTTTCTTTTGTGCGTGTTGTAAAGCCTTTCCACACAGTCATTGAAATTTTGTAAAAATGCCATCAGAACAAGTTCTGTCTTCAAAGCTTGTAGTCCAACAAATGCTTAAAACGCATCCATGTGTGCTTTGTAGATTGTACTCTACCTGGTCATCTACGTTTCATCGAAAGTAAATAAAAGCATACATTTTATTATTATTATTATTATTATTATTATTATTATTATTATTATAATAATAATAACAATAACAACAACTCCCAAATTGTGAGAATTAATACGAATCATTATTAAATTATAAGAGTGATAACGATGATAATAATACATATTAATTCCCCCATTTTCGGGGTTTCTAGCAATAATTACTAGGCCATAAGCTTTCTTTTTCTTACGTTGATTTGTCGGCGTAATTTGTCTTATCCGTCCGACAGGAATCGGTTAGATTTATTTTCTCATTTGTGAGCATGAACGCAACAGCGGCGGCGTGATTATGGCATTTGAGAGAAAGCAAATGAATCACAATGCATTGCTTCAAGGGTTTCATTATCTCGGGCATTAAGTTTTATTTTCACAGACCCCTTAATGCTCTCAAGATTTTGACCGGCCCAATAATCGTTTGATTTTTTATTTTTTACTTGCCCAAATATATCACCAGGTGGTAAATCGTTGTTTGATATTTTATAACAGTAATGCTGTCCATTGTACAATCACTTTCCTTGTTTTTTATCCCTTTATTTATCGTTGTCCAAACGTAGATGACCAGGTACGGGTTCATTGATGACTTGCAGTTCCCATTGATCCCTTATGTAGATCAATTAGAAAGATATAACCGTTCTATTATACAACAAGTCGTGACATACATATTGCACTATTTTATAAACAATAATTGCCACGTACTAAAATGATACGTGTCATGATTTTGTATCCAATATAAAATGTAAAAACCTGTTTAGTTTCAATGTATCAAAAGAGGTATTGATCTACGCACTAGATAGTATTTTAAATTTTTTTTCTTTTCTTGTGACTCTGCATGCTACACAAGGTTCAAAATATCTCATTGTAACTGGAAGCAAAAAGAAAATGAGAAAATACTTTTCTGTCGAGTTGAAAAGTTAATTAACTCCTTCTGAGAAATTTGACTCTGCTTTACATTTTCACTCGTGGTCTCAAGGCTTTTCTTTAACAGATCATTGTAACACGTATTGGAATGTCCTATTTCATTAGGTCACTGTTCTACAAGAAATTCATTACTGCGGTACAATGCTAGGAATGTTGGCATGTTTCCGTGGAATAGAACAGTGGATAGAAGAGTGGCTGTCAACTTTTGCGGGTACATGTACCACTTTCTTCATCAGAGCACATTTCGAGTACCACCAAAGCTCGTGGCTTCGGTTTTGCAACTGTTAGCATATCGGGCTGTTGGAGATTTCAAACCCGATCAGAACCGTGAATTTGTGAGGACGAACAAATTCTTCGGAGGGGAAGTAAATCCGGATGTCCCATGTTGTAGATTTACTGCATGTAAAAGATCCTCAAGGCTATTGAAGCCTCTGAGCAATTTTTAAATCGTGTTTTATCGCCCTAGTGTTACCTTTATTCTCCGAAAGAAGGTGATAAATGCTTCAGAAAGTTGTGTGGCCAGACGAAAGAGCAAGCCTAATGGCTTGAGCCTCGCCATGCAATTAAGCTTGAAGAAAGGTATATGACTTCGGAAAAAATGATTGTTACATCTACAGTAGCATGTAAAGTACGCCTTATTATTCTCAATAATATATAATTATTTAAATATAACTCGCAGTATTTAAAAAACAGCTTGGATTCTGAAACAACGTCCATTACAAATCCTAACTCTGGGCTGTATTGTTGGTATTTTCGAAGTTGACATCACATGGACGCACAACATTATAATTGTGACTTATTTTCGCGCGAGCTACAACAGATTGTGTTTTTTCTTAGTGTAGAGAGTTTTATGTAATGCTTCGAAAATTTGATGCGATGCTTTGAAGTTTCGAGGTGAAACTTGATTCCGAAAAAGGTGTCTTGTATATCTCTCCATTTACCTGTCTCTCTGCCGTCCCTTTGTCCGTCTTTCTCCCCGATTTTCCGGCTGTACGTCTGGACGTTCCTTCGTCGGTCCCTCCATCCATCTCTACGTGAAAAAAACACTCGAGTTGAAAGCGGATTTTTTCAGGATTTTTGCCCAAACGAATCTTCTTCAAGGCATGTGACAAATGTCGGGGCTCCTCAAATTTGAAATAGTTCTGTAAATTTTGGGGGTACTTTTCATGGAGCTCTGGGGACATTTTTCTAAAAAAGTCTTGAAAATTTTTTCTTTGAATTTGTTGCTTCAAAAGGAACAAAGTAAAAGCGACGTAATTTCGATTTTCAATAAAAGCTCGAAAAATGGAAATATTTAATTTTGTTTCGACCTCTTCTCGAACTGGATTATTGAAGGTGGAGTTTTTTGCTAAATGAAATCCATCCTTCAAAATTAGATATTTAAATAAAGTCAATATAAATTAGTTTTGGAGAGATTTCGATCCAATCGTTTTTTAATGCGTTTTGAACGTTTTGAATGATTTTTTCTTTATTGGTAGGCAACCATCTTGCAATGTGTTCGCTGGTTCATGAAATCTCTTTGACTGCTTCAGAGTGTGTATGTGCTCGCAAAACTGTAGGATGGTTGCCCACCAGTCAGGAGCGTGACATTCAGAATTTAAGTGCTACTTTGTTTTGAGGGATTTCCCAGCACATGTAAATTGGCGAAAATGATCATTGACATTCACACTACGTAGCCTAGAAGTGTGTAATATTTTCTCCACATTTTCCAAACAGATTGTATATTTCTCCATTGTTTTTTCAAATGATGCCTACACAGAACAACGTGCTTTCACCACTGTTTTTTTATGTGTTGAGTGTGTCAATATACATAGATCCAATTTCGAATTATACATAGTATCTGAATTATTTTTATCAGTATATTTCTTTTTTTTTCAGGTAAGTAAGCTGTCAATCTTCAGGGAAACAATGTAACGTGAGTAGATAAATCACTAAAACTATATAATTGTTCACAGTAATCTCCCTGATTATTAGATTGCTTTACACCCTGAGTGTGTTAAAAGAATATTTCTGATCTGAACCACGCCATTACCAATTAAGAAATTGTATTTAAGTAAAGAAGTTAATGGAATACCATTTTCTTTTTTGAAAATGTTGAATTCATTGGGAGTGACATTTCAGATAGATCAGAGAAAAATTCAGAGGTTTCAGATCAAATGATTTCTAAACATGAATTATTATATCCTAATCTGCCATCAATGTCATGGGTAGTTGTGACTCATATGGAAACGGAATATGGAAATCATAACGACCGTTCCTCGTCACATGATTTGGGAAAACACAGAATGGCGTGCACTGTTCGTAGTTCAATAAACAATAAAGCGTCGAGATTTCGTAGCAAGATTTTAAAATGCCTTAGTCTTTTCGATAATGTTTGTGTAGCTTAATAATATTTATTATTAATTTAGCGAATATTGTTGACCCGACGTGTTTGTTCCTTTAGTTCCCGTGAGAAAATGCTAAGATTAATAATCACACACGTAAGAAAAAAAACAGACACACTCTCATTTACTTACCATACGTTATTACTCGTCTTTAAAATGTACGGAATTGTGAGAACTATGGAAAGTTCTACGGAAACACTTCATTATTTCGTATACATATGTAGTTACCTAGTAGTGTAGTTTCTTATTCTCCCTTTAAGTTGTTTGTAATTTGGAATATAAGAACTAAGATTGTAGTTGTCAGCCCTGTGGCCGAGATCGTTAAGGCAGTAGTGTCGTAGTGATCTCGGACCGAAGGGTCACGGGTTCGAGTCCCGTCTCGGGCGTGGTTGTATTTGTGTTCGTCCTTTCAACCCCTTATCATCACCATTTCGTTTTACCTTCATAGTCACTATACCGTTAACTCCAATCGTGGTCGCTAATGACCAAGATGTTGATGCGACCTTAAATAACCAATTAAAAAAAAAAGTAGTTCCAGAATTCTGCGTCATTAATGAACTTCGTCGAACTAGAAAACTGATGGACGGTTTTCTGCGTGTTACAAGAACATGTAATTCCGCTGTTGAGGGGCAAGTGGAATTGCTGTTTCATTCTTTCACTGTTGTTGATTGCGTGCTTGGACTCGGGCACGTTGGCTTTTGCATACCAGAAATGTGAAACGTGATAAAGGAAGTTCTTG
The DNA here is from genome assembly GCA_964035755.1 of Teleogryllus oceanicus. Classification (NCBI taxonomy): domain Eukaryota; kingdom Metazoa; phylum Arthropoda; class Insecta; order Orthoptera; family Gryllidae; genus Teleogryllus; species Teleogryllus oceanicus. The sequence goes on from CAXIVR010000008.1 coordinate 14,752,469, forward strand.
GAAACTTTGTCAAATGTATTTTGTTTCCATTCTACGAATTATTTCATTGCTTTCTCGTGAGATCATGTAAAAATCCGTAAAATAGTCTTTAATATCAGTTCGTTTTTACGCCTGACTCATCTCTTTACCGAGAAGAAAAATAGCGTACAGCATTTATTTACTTCTTTGTAAATAAACGAATCAGTTACAGCGAAAGGGTGACTGCCAGTTTATATCTCTACTAGAATGTGTGTTCATGGATAATTTTACCTCTGCATCATGTACGTGCCTTAGGACTGTTTTATCCTTTTCATTAAAATTTAGGTTATAAGAATATTTCATTAGATAATGAATTTATTTGTTGCCTTTTAAACAAACTTACCACCCTATGGAAGAACTGTTTAAGTCGGGTATGAAAGAAGAATTTAATTTTATCTTTTTTTTTCAACCTCCCATGATGCATCATTTTGTGAGGAAACATCATCTTTACCTTTTTATCGTACATTCACCTTTAGCGTTCATCATTGAAAGTCTCATCTCATTAACATCTTCTTTCTTATTCTATGAGCATAACCGATTCTTCAATACGTGTCTTATGATAATTGAATTGAATTTGCCTTATTTTACGTGGCGAGACTCAGGCAATGAGGCCTGCTCTTCCGTCTGACCACGCAACTTTCGCTACGCTCCTTTCGCCAATCATGGGAGAAAGATGATATTACTTGGGCGACGAAACAGGCGATTTGAATTTAGCTCAGAGGCATCATTTAGGCTTGATCTTTTCCATGCAGTAAATGTACTAACATGAGACAGCCGGCTTTACTTCCCCTCCGAAGGAAGGCGTACGAAGGATTTTTTCGCCCTTAAAAATGCACGGCTTCGATCGGGTTTGAACCTTGGGTATAGCAGTCCGATACGCTAACTGCTACACCATCGCCGCCGCCCATAATACGTGTTTTGCTTCGCAATTACCTATAATTTTTTTTAAGTAGTCGAGTCATTTACGGTGAGATCACTTCCGGTCCACCAATCGACACAAACGAGGTGCCACTTATTTCTGGAATTATTGGAATATACAAAGCTTGTCTCTACTAATGAGTGGTTCGCCCCAGAGAAAATGGATGCGGCTTAACCCGGAAGTGACAGCAATGTAGCATCTCTCAGATATAGCTGCAACATTTTGTGAATGCGAATGTTCTGAAGCTCTATATACTGAAATACGTATTTTATTTAGTTTGTACGTGTCCCCCAATACAATTGATAATGTATCCCACATTTCAGAAACCTTGTCTGAAAACTTATGGTGAGAAAGGTAAACATTGACAAGGCAGGTGGTAAAATCATTAAAATTTATTATCTTGTAAATAATATTAATACAAGTTCCAGAAATTATTTGGACATGTTCTAAACAAACATACATTTTACATTTTTCAGAAAAAATATGTAGTATGTAAAAAATATGTATGTATTTCGATGTATGCAATAGTTTTCGTTATGATTTAAAAGGTATGTCGCTGCATCATGAATGTATTACAGTAGTAAGGGTAGTAGATCTCCTGACTCCAACTTGGTCCCTTGTTTTCCAGAATTACCTTTTTTAAGATCCGTTTCCCTTATAACTTAAAAAAATTAATCATTTTAAAGCTTTGAAAGTTTTAGAGTGCATTTACCTAAGTATTATCTACAAACTATGCTAAAGCATACACTTTAGATCATGGTTTTTGTGATAAAAATTTATAAAACTGAAGAAAATGCTTAATAATCAGTATATTAACTTTGAATTCAAATTAAAAGTATTATTTATCCATAGATCTAAATGATCGAGCATGGTTTTGTACTTGTAAGTATTGTCAACAAATTAAAAGAAGAAATTTGTAAAAATCTTCAAATTTATTTGACTTATCAGGAAAACACTAAGTCAGTGCATGAAAAAATTGTTGAATTTGATTTCTCAAACAAAAAATGAATCAAACAATTTTTTTAAGTTAAAAGCAAATTTTTTCCTGGCAGAAGAAAGACATTTCTGTGTGTCAGTTCATTTTCACTGCTGAGGAGTATGATTTTAACGGAGAAAAAGAAGTGTAAAAGAAATAAAAATTAACTGCTGTAAGCTGTATCTTCCCAGAAATTCCTCGTCTTGCAGACCAAGCGCCACGTGTCCGCGGCGCGATTTCCCCTATTCCGCGTAGGATCCGTGGGCGGCGGGGGCGGGGCGGGGGCGGGGGCGTGGCGTGGGAAGGCTGCCGCCGCCCTGGAATGCGTGTCGGAGGGTGACACAGTGCGGCCGTGCCCATGTTTTGTTTGTCCTTTGACATTTTCCTCTCGCACGTTCTGAGCGCCCTGTTTTACGGCTACTCAGACAGATGGCACCCTCATGTTGTAGTGCACCACAGAGTAAAGGCCGTCCGTATGCCTAGTTGCCGAAGCCTTCAACGTTGTTGTTAACGTAGTTAAACTTCGTACCGTGTTTGTTTGAGAGATTCTGTTTTGTGAGGATGTTTATTCAATTCTTGAAAGAACTGAAAGAAAAATATAAGCGACAAAATGCCGCAAAAGATTGTCTGGGGAATATTATTTTGGAAAAAAATCCTACGAATAATTTAGGCCCTAGTGTGTTGTTCACAGACGTAAAGAAACTTTTCGGTGTAAGACGACTTCAATACGTGTTTTTCCGTTTAAATTTCGAAATCTATTTTCCACGGCATTACACGGTTCTATAATAGTATATTAATTCATATATACTTACTTATACATGAAAGTAATATTTGAAACGAAAATTGTGTTCAATTTGGGAAAAGGTATTAAAGATATCTGTGAAATGGGTGTAATGATTGTTATATTGATCCCCCCTAGCGTTATGCTAACGACACTCTTTCGAGTATATACACTGAGATGACAGAAGTCTTGGGATACCTCCTAATATCGTGTCGGACCTCCTTTTGCCCGACGAAATGCAGCAACTTGACGTGGCATGCACTCGACAATTCGTTTGAAGTCCCCTGCAGAAATATTGAGCCATGATACCTCTGTAACCGTCTATAATTGCGAAAGAGTTGCTGGTACAGGATTTTGTGCTTGAACTGACCACTCGATTAGTCCCATAAATGTTCGATGGGATTCATGTCGGGCGACGTGGTGATCAAATCATTCGCTCGTATTGTCCAGAATATACTTCAAACCAATCGCGGACAATTGTGGCCCGGTAACACGACACATTGTCATCTATAAAAATTACATCGTTTTTGAGGTGAATACGAAGTCCATGAATGGCTACAAATGATATCCTAGTAGGTGATTATAACCCCCGTCAATGATCGGTTGAGTTGGACCAGAGGACCCACCATTATGGAGCCACTAACCAAGTCGCACAGTGCCTTGGTGACAACTTGGGTCCATGGCTTCGTGGGGTCTGCGGTACACTAGAACCCTACTATCAGATCTTACACACTGATATTTCAGGGACTCGCCTGACCAAGCCACGGTTTTTCAGTCGACATGGGACCAATCCATATAGTCACGACCCCATGGTAGCATGCGACATCGTGCTGGAAACAAAAACACTCGAGTAGGTCTTCTGCCGCCATAGCCCATTAAAGCCAATTTTCGCCGCAATGCCTTAACGAATTCGCTTGTCGTACGTCCCACATTGATTTCTGTGGTTATTTCACGCAGTGTTGCTTGTCTGTTAGCACTGACAACTCAAGGCAAACGCCGCAGCTCTCGGTCAATAAGTGGAGTCTATCGGTCACTGCATTGTTTATGGTGAGAGGTTATGCAAGAAATAGATATTCTGGGCACACTCTTGACACTGTGGATCGCGGATTATTAAATTCCCTAATGCTTTACGAACAGGAATATCCTATACGGCTATCTCCAACAACCATTCCGCTTTCAAAGTCAGTTAATTCCTGTCGTGTGGCGAAAGTCACGTTAGAATGTTTTCACATGAATCACTTGAGTACAAATGAAAGCTCTGCTTGATGCACTGCCCTTTTATACATTTGGTACGCGATACTACTGTCATCTGTATATTTAGATATTGCTATCCCATGACTTTCGTCACCTCAGAGTAAGAATTGTCATTTTCAGGATATACAGATGTTTTTAAATGGGGTGCTAATTTGTACACTTTTTCTCGTGCTTGTGAAATTGTTCATTTCAACAAAAAGAAGGACAGAGGTATTTTTATCGTGAGTGTGTTCCTCATTATTTACAGTATAGTACATACTGTGTACCTAATATCTGTTTTGTAATATATGGAACGGGTTAAACATACGAAAGTCGCGTCCGACGAAAACTTAATTTAATTGACGGGCTTTGGGAATACGAATGGTTAGAATTCAAACGATTTTCTAGGGGATAAGAAAAATCCGTCATTATAAACGATTGTCGTTATATACATAGTATATTGTATATAACAATTGCAGTGCTCTACCATCTCGTGCAGATCCGTCGCAGTTAATGACATTGTCATTAAAGAGACAGTGATTGAATCCATTGGTGGTGCTGAACGTATGGTAGAGAATTCATAAGGTAAGACCTCGATGTGCTGATTCATGATGTGCAAGATCTTGTTGATTATACGAGAGAGGGTGCGGGATTGTTAAGATGTCTTTATAGTTTTTCTCCTGGTTAAGGCTGTTAAAAATCGTTACGCCAATTTAGAGTCACTATTAACTTAAGCTCAAGAGATCCCGATTAGCTAACGGGATTAACTTTTACTGTTTTCCTGCTATTGAAAAAAAATACGATGAAACATTAGTCCATAACACATGATGCTCAATGCTCGGGCTGAGATTGGCAATCGTCGCTGTATAAGATCTTTTGGACTCCAAGGAACTGGCTCCCTAATTTCATTCATACAACGATGGCCAATACATGTATTATATACAGTGTATGAGCGTTGCGAATGACCGGTCCTGGAATTTTCGTCGCACAAACCGATATATTGTTATAACGACATGTTTATAAGTGAAACTCGTATATAGTGATTTTTGCCCGAACTGAGAAGCTTTGGAACACACTGTTAGAGTGAGCCAGCATTACAAGACTAGTTCTTAATTTTATTAGGTGTCTCTTAAGCATAGCCTTTTCTTTTCTTGTGAGGCATAGCCTTTTCGCTCTTGTGAGAATGTTGCTTCCTTGAGATGAGAGACAAGTGTTTATATAAAAGAGATTCAGTTTTGGTCACACATACATTCGTCCCTGATTGCAGTGAAGTGATAGAAAACGAAAAATTCTCAAATGGTTTTGCCTTTAATCAAATATAGAGTAACAAATAAACATGGGGTTCGGGAAGTATAAAGGGTCTCTCCATGGGTTTTAGTTTCATTAAAAAAATCCGAAAAAATATTTCTTATGGTTTTGCTATCTAGAGAAATTATATTTAACCGTCAGGACAATCTCCTGCTAAAAGTCTTGCATTGAAATAGTATTACAATTTTGCATTGACTAAAAGGGCATATTTTTGTGTGTGTATTTGGTCGTGTGAATATTCGTCTTCCCCAGAAATAAATTTACGAAGGCAATGGACACCGAAAGTAAAATTACGTATGTCTCGAATGTATACATTTGGGTTAACTCTATGATAGTCTTTAACAGGGTAAACGCTAAGAAATACGGAATCAGATATTTGGAAGTACAAAATGTACGTGTTTCTTTACTGAACGTGACCAAATATTTTTTATATTTGTGTATTTTTTCCCGAACATTTTTGTTTCTAATTATGTAATATATTTCTATTTAGTTTATTTGAAAAAGTGTGAAACCTTTTAGGTTTCCGGGGTACCAGGAACTATAAAGCAGTTCCATCGACTAAGCAAGCAAATTAATAACGCGTTTAAGCTTAAAGAATGTGAGAATATACACTGACGTGACAACATATTTTTAGAACGTCAGCATTGTGTATCCTGACGTTAGAATAATGATAATGGTAATCTCTCACAGAGTGCGCATCTGCGCGTCTAACCACTTTCTAAACAACGTGAAATACAACGCCAGAAGCTTGTTTGATCAGCAATTTCGCCTCCCGACTTCCGGCACTTTACAACAAAAGCTCCTATTCTGAACGTGTACTCCGTGTAAGTAACACCCGGGATTTCTCCGCTCCTCCTGCTTTGTAAGGAAATGGAAAAGTAGGGTACAGCTGGGGCGCCGCGGCGTGCATCGATAGATATCGCGGAGAGGAGAAGGTTGGCTGGCGGTCGTGACGCATCCCTAATGCGGATGTCCCGCCTCGCCTTGCCCCGCACGACGACACACGACGCACGACACACCGCACACCGCACACCACGCCACGCCGCGCCACGCGTCGCCACGCCGCGCCTCGCCACGCTGCGCCTCGCCACGCTGCGCCCACGCCACGCCACGCCACGCCACGCCACGCCACGCCGCACCGCGCCGCCCGACCTCGCCTCTTAGTGAGCTCATTTGGGCGGCAAAGCGTACTTGAGAAGGAAATCAGAGTCGCTGAAAAGAGGAAGCATTTGGTTATGGCAATATTAATGCACAGTGTCTCTGAATAAATATTACAAACTTCCAGGGGAGGAATTTAGTAAATGATTTGGTAATTACTTGGTGTATGTAAATGTGAAGAGAAAATTAATTACTATTGAAATTCCTGGACGCAGCACATTGAAAGGATGCAAGACAATCGCCTGCCGAAAAGAATTCTAAAACATCGCCCACAAGGACGGAGAAATCCTGGCCGTCCGAAGAAGAGATGGGGTGACCAGAGGGGAACGGAGGCGTAACAGGCAGTGCCTCTGTACCTGAACGAGAAGGAGAAGAAGAAATTTCAGGGCATGTACGGGGTCGAAAATGATCACTTTTTGGTGTGAAATTGCATGTAACGCAGTTATTTGCTTCAAAGAGACCGATTCATCACAGCCTCATACAAACAGAAGGATATAAACATACATAAATGTTTTGGACTCTACGTTTACAGGCTAACGAACCTCTTCCCAGACTAATAGCTCAGATTTTCATTTACTCATTGTTAGGATGGTGAAACAGGAGAATACAGGGTAATTAATACAAACTCAATTTTAATTATTAAGCTTATATGCTATTCAAATTAAAGAAGTTATTTTTAAATAATATTCAAACGTTAAACGCTCCAGTCAACCGAAGTGTTTGGGAGCATATTGTTAGAACAATTAAAAATAACTTGAAGATTAATCTGTTTTGGAAACAACAGAAATTGTTACACGATATTTCCTCTATTTTAAGAAGATACAAATTTATTTACAACGTATTGTATATAAAAGACACAATCAAACAATGAAAACATAACTGTAAAACGGTATTGCTATTACATTAAAGATTTACTTAAAAATTAAATTGCCATGAGTAAAAATGACGTGTGCTCAAATAATTGGCAAAACAACATGGTATGACTTCCGAAGTACTGGCCACAACTATGCTTACTCATAGTTGCTACTCAACACCAAATGTTTTATATTCAAAGTTTAGTCACGTAGTGACTGAAAATGAAGTGAAAATCAAGTGAGTATCAAAGAACAACATGTCTGATATTGGTTCCATTGAATTCTGCACCATAATGTTTGATACATGATACATGTCAATGGGAGTAGTTTAAAATTAACTCCACGTAGCGTGGAGTTAATAAGATGATGAGACAATGAATACTGGAGACACATGTAACGTAAATAAATTCACACCCAACTGACAGGAAACATGTTATTTTTCATTGTTTCATTGTTATTTATTGTTAAAGTTACGCGATTTAGACTACCGTGGCGAGATATCTAAAAACCTCACCAATCGATTATGCTGGGTCAAATGAAAATATTATGAGTGGATTATGCTAGTTTAATTCCTGAACGGAAAAGATAATCAAGTGCAAGGAGGGCGCGAGGTGGAGATATTGAAATTAATAAGTTAGGTCTCCAAGTTGGTTTCCACCATCAATATTTTTATTTTTGAAACATTTTCCCCTGATTGTTACGCAGTTACGCAACCCCGTATTCACAGATCTTGGTAGAATGTGACCGGCCGAATACATGTGCATAATGAGTTGCCGAACAATCAGGGGAACGTCACAGGTGTTACTCTGTTAGATGAAATTTTCCAGTACATGTTCATTGTCAGAAAGTTATCACTTTCGACCGCTCTGCGTATCCTAGACGCGCACCTCTCTTCATATCCTAAGTTTTTTACATTTATTCCCAGTCATCGTTATAGACTGGCATTGTGTACGTGTGTGCTCTAAAAATAGGGGCTTGTCGGGTAATCAGTTAGTCTTAATTTATAACAATGGCCACATGTTTTGTGTTTGTTCGAGCATAAATCTGTTACGTCTGTGAATTATAATTATTATAATTATTATTATTATTATTATTATTATTATTATTATTATTATTATTAGCCCATAACATCCCGTAAAGGGAAAGGCTCCTGCTTTAGCAGGGTTACAGTAGATTGATATTGAATTTCACTCAAGTTCACTCAATTTCACCAAAATCGATTAATAGCACTGTGGATCATCATCTTCTTTTTGCTGTTCATATCCCAGTTGCCTCCATGTTGTTCTCTCTTGGGCCAGTCTCGTCCAGGTGGGGCCCGCTGCTTTGCATAGCTCGTCTGTCCATCTTGTCCTCTGTCTCTCTTGGTTTCTCCACCCATACCGAGGGTTCCAGTTTGTTGTAGTGTATGCCCATCGTTGCTGGTCTTGCCTTACGTCTGTGAATAGTACAATGGACAAAAAATGATATCGTTCCCAAACAGTGTAATTCTTCAAATCCTTACGCGTTTCGGGGTATTCAGAATAAACCCAATTGTTAGAAGCAAATGGTTTGACGTTAAATATATGCTGTTTGCCCGCAGCAGGAAGTATGCTGCTGCTGTGAGCGTCTGGTAAATGGGCGCCTGGAGGAATAATATTTGGCTGCGCTGAAACAACACATGTGAACACTTTCTTTCTTCCGCATTGCAGGACATCAGCTATGACGTAAGAAGTAACGTATTCAGTACGAGGATTCAGCTGGTACGCAGTATGAGAATAGACGTAATAACACAACCAAATAGTTGCATTCTCAGTCGAAATTTACTCTATTTCATTCTTTTAGATTCATATCGAGTTCCTGACTAAAAAACAAACCACTGGCATGGCCAGTGGCCAAACCTTCCCATTGGGGCAGTCCAGATGTAACTCTGCGTCAGACAATGTGCCCAGCGTGATGAAATTCGCTGTGGGCACCCATGTGATGAAAAGCACGGCTGTACTCGTGGGTTGTTCACTGGGCACCCGCGGAACTGCAGGCCACCGTTGTGGCCCTTCGCTTGTCGAGTAAGTCCGACCCGAACGAGATCAGGCGCGATCGGCTCTAGTGTAGTGAAAGACACGCTGGTTTCTTAATTCTTGCATTTGAGCAATCCTGACCTAGTCCATTGTGTGCCGCGTACCGCCGCGCCGCCGCCTGTCTTTTTTTCTCACAGGGGGGATCACGATGGATTAGGTTCTTGGTCTCTGGTGGAGTATCATAGACGACCACCTGGAGCCTGAGTCTCACGGCGCCGCTCAGTCGTTAGCTTGAAGGTGCAGGTAGTGAGAAGGCGATGCTAAGCTCCTGGTAGTCGTGTTCGCCCGGTTACCCACCAGTTAGGCCCCTGGCGTGTCGACCTTTGGGCAGGATCGGGCGAAGGATGCTTTTCGGAGTACTCCAGATTCCACTTTAAAGTCCGGCGGGAAACTAGATACCACGCGTCACGTTTCTCAGGTTCCGGCGTTACCCACGTAGATAGATGGCAGTAAGCATTGGGGAGACGGAATGGGGGCTCCGAGCCGCCTGGACCTTTGTTCAGGTGGCCCCCAGTTGGACTCTCGGATTCGTCGTGGCAGTGGCCCGATACTCAAGGAAAAGAGGAGGGAACTTGTTCCCGGCGCATGTGAATGGCGCATTGTCGAGACTCCGGTAGTAGCCTGAAATGCTAGGAGCTCTGAGCTAGGTGGGCGGCCCCTATCCAGGCATTGTATGGGGAGGTTGCCGCGAGGGCGAACTGGGTTCCGGCTGGATCCAGACGACAGCCCTCAGCGTTTTGCACGTCGGTGGGGGCTGCGGATGAGATCCTAAAGGCCAAGGTGCCCACCCCGGGGACTTTCCCCCTCACACAGCTAAGAGTTTTGTTGTTGTAGAACTCACGGGGTTTCATACATACATGTCCTTTGAGATCCCCTGTCTCTCCCGCACCGCACCTCAAACTCCGCAACCTAACTTCAAAGGGTAGGCAACTCTAAAATCCTGCCAATGGTAGGTAGAACTTCTGGGGCTCTGCCAAGATACACAGCTACGAAAGACGTTAGGGATCACGTTCGAGGTGACCTACTGACTATCTCGTTAATTGCTGTCACGAGTTCTATTACACTTTTCACCCAATTTGTAAATTACGATGGAACTATTTAACATTGATGTTAAAAAGTTCAGAAAGGATGTGTGATTAGATCAAACTGTTAGGGGCCAGGAGTGGCACTTTCCTATTACTCATCAACGTATTCATGATCTTTCATCCCCCACGATCTCTCTTAAAATAATAGAAAAGATTGCAAGACCACCACTATAATACCCTGTTCAGGAAAGACGAGGACGTGAGACTTTACTCATCTACGCTCGAAAGTGTGAAGTCACTAATTACATGAATTTGCTATTTATATGCTGAATCGTGATTCTTCCCAAAACTGTTTGAGAAGAATCATAATACGTTTCTGTTATGGGATGTAACTGCTTAAGAGGTATTAGAAAACGTAATATAGCTCATTGATGTAATGATGAATGTACTCGTACAAACAAAAGCAAACAGAAAAGTATGTCATTGTGAGCGCCATTATCCCAAACTTCCTTTGCTCCCCTTCATTTTGCCTCTCGTAGGAATAGTATGAAATGCGTTACTGGTTGTTTATAACTGGCTTCTTTTTCGTAGCCCGAAATTGCCTCTGTGCTGAGCCTTGGGGAACGAGGTATGTGGCGGATGATAGTTTCCCCTCCGCGGCGGCCACCTCGCCTGCGTCCCTGGAATGAGAATCATAATGGGGCACGGAACAAAACGTTTATGTAAAGAAAGGGCTTCCATTATCTTAAACGAAGCACAACAGCATACAGAATATAATTTCCTGGGGGAGACGACCGCGTATGATTGTGACCTCCAGGCGGCCGCAGCCGTTGCCGGCGCCAACCGTCATTCCGTGCCGTGCCGTCGTAACTCCGTCTCGGCTGTGCTAAAATTTTGGATTTCCTAGGAAATGCGTACTGTTGAATAGAGTGGTAGGGACTAAAGAGCATCGACGAAGGTTGTAGGTTTGTAGCTAGCGAAGATGGGAGAGACTTGCTCATTGTAGTGAATCTACTAACTCAAATTTAGGAAGATGAGAGAAAAAAAATGAAATTACAGTTTTTATTTAATTTATTATCTACATTACGAACTCATGGTTACCATTTTTTATTGGTGATAATCTACAGAGAGTCTGCTCAATGTTTGTATCCTACATTGGAGTTGCGCAAGAAAAGTTACCCATCTCAAAAATGTCATTTTCCAGAAGAACTGAGCAGAGCCGTTTATTTCGCATTCAGAGGCTAACTGCTTTTCCCTACACGTATGTCGGCTGTCTTGTGAACAACCATTGTCAACTTTAGTTGAAAAAATATATTTTCCAAACGTATTTTTACTCTTTACTAAAATGACGAAATCTGGTCCTTTTTTCTTCTGCTCTGACAATGTGTAAAGGAATAAATGAAAGACGTAATCCACAATGTTCAGTTTCTCTAGATGAGTGTAGTTCAATCCTTCCTGCATTAGTCATTAGTATATTCCGTGTTATTTATATTCTGTGTTTCCTGTTTTTCGTCATGTGATACACTTGACTGAAGGCCTTACCTTCTCCGTTGATGTACGTCCGCAAATAATGATTTGAAATAAATACTATATCTCAAAAGTATCCGTGTTATTTCTAAATGATCTTTACTTTATAATCGTAATAAAAGTAAGATGCCTTAGATTGAATCTATGAATATTTCATAATCAAGTAATGGATTTTATTTCCGCTTAGACGAGTGAACAAAATTTCCATAGCAAGCACTGGGTGATTCAGAAATGAGCAATGCTGTTTGTGACTCATATCTTTCTTAATCGATTGGATGAAATAAGGTGGCGTATGATTAACGGGAATAAAGATTTCTGGAAACGTGAATCATTCAACTTACCAATGAATCATCGAGCTTTCACATGTACTGAAATATTTTGCTCAACAACGACAACTACAACAACAACAATAATAATAGTAATAATAATAATAAGAGGAATAATATAATAATAATAATAATAATAATAATAGAATGGTTGAATTATAATAATAATAATAGTAATAATAATAATAATAATAATAATAATAATAATAATAATAATAATAATAATAATAATAATAATAATAATATGACTGATTCTGGATTCACACCGCCAAGTAAATTAATTGCAATCACATTCTTTATTTACTCCAAGCATACGTCCGATGCTTCATCTTTTGAGTCCTAAGATACTCGAACATTTTGAGAACATTGAAACACAGTTTTCGAGTCTTGATAAAGACATGTCGTCTGTTATCGCATTAATAACGTTATATATTTTCGGGCCATTTTTTCAAAACCGACTCATTAATTCTATTTTTCAGTAATATATTGAAGTTCTAAGTAAATAACTAAATTGTGTCTATTTTGCAACAAAAATAAATTAAATTAAATAAAAATCAGAATGTTTATAACATTAATTGTCGGCATTGTGTAACCGCAGTTGATATCCCTTTACCGGTGGTTTATTCACTAGGTAGTCTGCAGTGTTTCATCTTTATCATCAACATCATCAGTCGTCCCTTTGAAGGCCTTCCTTATACTCCCTGCTCGCCCGAACCGTATCTCGACAACCACACAACACATCTGACGATAATGGTTGAGGCACCAACAGCTTGTCTAACGAATAAGAACGTCGCGCGAATGCCATCAACCTCTGTTACGTGAGAACCTCTTGAGAATAGGATGGGCTGTTCGTTCACTCCCTCCCACTCTCACCCTCGTCGAATCGTGGGTTGGGGGCGGGGCGGGCGGTCGCCGCCGGCGTCGCGTCGCCCAGTAACCCGGCTATTGATTACAGGGTCACGAAGGCGTCGAGCCCGGCAGGAAGTGCCGCCACGCCCCCGCCACCGCCACCACCACCACCACCACCCCACCACCACCACCCTCACCGCCGCCGCCGCCGCCCCCGCCCACCACCCACCACCCCCCCACCACCACCACCGCACGCCGCACCGCCACCAACGCCACGTCCCGCCACCGCCACCCCGCCCCCGCCCGCCCCACCACCATCACCACCACCTCCCCCACCACCACCACCCCCGCCCGCCATCGTCACCACCACCGGCGGCCCCGTCCCCGCCGCCTCCGCCCCGCCCCCGCCGTCACCACCTCAGCCGCCACCGTTCCCGCCGCCCCCACCTCCGCCACCACCACCGCAACTGCCGTCACCGCCGCCAACGCCACCGTCTCCGCCACCACCACCCCCGCCGCCTCCACCCCCACCGCTGCTGACACCATCATTGGCACTGCACCGCCTCCGCCGTCGCCTCCTCCGCCGCTGTCGTCCCCGCCACCGGCAGTGGGTGATGTCTGCGGTGCCCGCGGTTAAGGCTGCTGCCGCCGCAGCGGAAAGGGTAGTGCGGGGGCGGCGCCGGCGTCAACGCCTCGCTCACGGCGCCCCTAGCGGCGGCGGCGGCGGCGCGCCCGATAGGCGGGCAGCGGCTGCACGGCGCGCTGTAGGGCGTCTTACGCAAAATCTGGGCAAAAGTCGAACCAGACATTTTTCTCAGCACACATGTGTAGAAACTAGTACTTGACTTACTATTCACTGGTAGGAATGTTTTACCTTGCGGAACGCCTTCAAGAAGATGGGATTTGGCGTATCTGAAAGAAGTCGTGGCCGTATAAAAACAATTGAGTGGTAGTAGAAGGTAAACAAAACACGGGGGCGACATGAATCAACATGGTTGCCGCCTCGTTTGTTGAGAATGATGGCAAGAGTGTACTAAACTGGCAACTTTCCATCAATTCCTCCTAAAAAATAATCAACATGAAGTCATATCAAACTGTCCTTGGCGTATTCATTTCAACTCGGCTCCTTACGTCACCTCGTCCATCATTTTATTCCTAGACCAAATACTCCTTCTGTTCTAGTTTCGTAAACAGCTATTTTTATACACGGATTTTGAAGGTAGGAATGCCGATCTCGGTTGTTGGGGCAGACATTTGAGCGTCTCGTTCAAGAACTCGGTGCGGTTAGGTTGGTTGTATGGTGTGGTAGTATGGTTGGCTCTTTATTCAAGCACATATCCGTAACCAGATTGTTAACCCTATCCTGAAATTATATATACAGGCGCGCAAAACTTACCCGCACCTAAATAAAACCACGAGTTGTGATGTCCGCAAACCACATCGTCTCCAAGAATATTAAAATTCGACATCCGGAGTTAAACAGTTTTTGCATTACTCTTGTGTAAGACTCCCATACTAACTCGCAGGGCTGCATCACGTCGCATCGCGTCGCGTGCTTACGTTGCGGGTTTCTCGTGGCACCCTGAGCTTCGGTTTCGTTTGTTTTGGTCCTGGCAGCCTGAGCAAGCGAAAGCGGTGTTCGTATTTTGGCCGCTTAACGAGCGCCCCGCTTCATAGTGCCGGGGCACCGCACGGTGCGGCGCACTCTGTGGCAGGAGGCGGGGCGGGGGCGACGGAGGCGGTGGCGTGCAACAGGTGGCCCCATGGCCCTTCGCCCCCGGGGGCTGGCCACACCTGACGCCCGCACCTGTCGCCGCTGCCCCCCCCCCCCGCGTCCCGTCGCCGGCGCCGGCCCGCGTGTGCGGCTCGCCCGCCCTGCGTCGCGCGGCTTCCTCCCGCTTGGTGTTCCGCAAGGCCCACTCGGACCGGGAGCGGTCGCTCAGTGCATCAACTGATGTCACTGCGGCGCCTCTGACCGGGATCCTAGGTTCCCCCCCACGCCGGCACGATTTTCGACACTAGCTTTTCAGTTAGGTCGAATTCAGTCGCTGTCTGGAGGAGAATTCTAGCGGCCGGCTGCTCTGATCGGTAGTTTGCCGTGGTTTCTCCGATCAACGCCACACGAATGCTGGAACAGTACCCTAACAAACGGGCCGCGGACCGCGCGCGATCTTTCCTTCCTCTTCTTTGTCCTATTCTCTCCCCTTACACACACACTAACACTAACATGCACTACACTACCACATATTCCGGGAGCCGGTCGGGAGCTTAGAGCTTGTCCCGGCTGGGACGGTGCCCCGCTGTTGGGAGAGTGCTGGTTAGGGGCAAACCCCGCTAGCCGACGGTAGGTCGGTGCCGGATCTCGCCATCCAGCGGGGAAGCATCACTGCCATCTCACGAGGCAAAACATGCACCACACTTACGGAACTAATGACCTAAGCAGTTGACGCGCCTGGAATCACTAACCAACCAACTCAAACTCGGTAAATAATATGTTCATATCCTCCTGAGATATGGCGTAATTTTTCTGGGGAAATACGTCTTAGAGCTCCCATACTTTTAGATTACAAAACGAATTGTACGAATAAGCAAATTCCATCTAACACTTTGAAACATGAGGGGCCTAGGTTATCGCGGTAGGCATGCAGTGTCTTTCCTTGCGCTTGCGAATTCCCTGGGCAGGAGTAAGAACTGTCTGAAACTTCTCCTCAAGTACTGCATAGCGCGAAAACTTATCGATGTGGAAGACTCACTGACTCCTGGTGACAATTTTTTTTATTTTTTCGTATCTGTTTTAAAGATGTTCAAAATCTCAAGAACGTTTTAGGCGATTACAAAACCCATTAAATATTTCTTAGGCCCTTCGAATTACTAGGTGTCCTGCCAGTATACGCGGTGTATCGGCGAATTCGCCTCTGTTATTGATATTTACATAGTTCAATTTATTAACGGCGTTTAATACGTGTGGCAGTGGGAATTCAAGGAGCATACTTGTACATTACAAGGCCGACAAAGATTGTCAATAATGTTTGTTTTTATATTTGTCTGTTATTCTGTATGAATAAGTTTAATTGGTTTAAATTTAGATAATTTGTTTGAAACAGATTTCCGTAGATTATAACGCAATTCTCAGGTATTTTGTGTATCTGTATGGCTAAGTTTACATTGTGCAAAAAATATTTGAATGATGCCCCTTGACTATCCGAAAATTCTGCTCCGTTTCCACGGAACAATACAGCGACCAAGTCGTGCTAACGTTCTAACAAAGCAAGCGAAACGGTGTCTTCCTGTGAATTTTTCTCATTCTGGAAAAGCTTGCTCTACAGCACGCTTGCCCAGACAGCGCTCGCGTACGACAAGACTGTATTTGAAATGTTAAATATAACTCGGCATCTGACTAGCTGGCTAAGACCACTATTTTTAGTACATTCATTCAAAAATTGGCTCCGTGTAATCAAGGCAAGCTTGTGTGAAATTATCCTGGTTTGTCTGTACCATAGGCTGCGAATTCCGTGACTTTTGATTTATTCATGTTTGTTTCATTTGTAGAAGTAAGATATTATTTTTCCTTCATTGGAAATAATTGCAATTTGCTTTGTTCGAATTGGTTTGGATTTTTTCAAGTAAGGTCTGAAGTAGTATTAAGGCAGGAATTTCAATATTATGTATCGTTCCCCTAATCCAGAAAGTATTTGCTGTTATAGCACCACTTCTGCGGATTCGGTGGTGTGACGGTTAGCGTATCGGACTGTTGTACTCGAGTTTGCGGGTTCAAACCCGATCGAAGCTGTGGGTATTTAAGGGCGAAAATATCCTTCGTACGCCTTCCTTCGGAGGGAAAGTAAAGCCGGCTGTCCCATGTATTAGATTTACTGCATGTAAAATATCCTCAAGCCTAAAAGAAGCCTCTGAGCAAAATTGAGATCCGCCTGTTTCGTCGCCCAAAATAATACCTCCTTTCTCCGCTAGGTGGTGAAAGCAGCGTAGCAAAATTTGCGTTGTTAGACTGAAGAGCGGGGCTGATGGCTTGAGTCTCGCCACGTAATATAAGGCATTAACTAACTAACTTCTTTCTTCTTTCCTCAAAGCAATGACTCGTGATGTGGAATCGAGACGGGAAGAGTCGGTGAGTCGAAACGTGAGCTGAGCATTAGAATGATCGTGTTTCTAGTGGCGGCGATTCATTCCCCCAGGTCGCGTGTTGTCTCATTTCTTGATCATGTGGGAAGCGCGCATTAGCTGGGGCGAAGCCGTTTGGTTTTCACGCTTCTGCGCACTTCGCTGTCGGCTCGCAAACGCTGCCTCAGCTTCTGTACGTTTCTGTCGTTAAGATTAAGCGTTAAGGTGGTTCTATTAGTAGCATGACGTGAATAATGTTTGCAGTTGACCTTACATATCGAAACATTGAGGGCCCTTCATTTTAGATTTTACTTTGTATTTATATTTGAAAACACAGATTAATGTTCATTTGGTGGTCATGAAATGAAACAGAAGATGGAAATATTCCCAAAAAAACTAGACGTTTATATCGTGCAAAAGAGAAACTCCATGTACTATATACTGTGTTGTCTAGGGTTGAATGAAATGGAATGTTTGTCTAATGGTATTCAAACTCCACGATATCACACAATAACTGCGGCAAATGTTCCTTGTTGAATATTAATAGTGAATTTTTACATTTTCTTGTACTTATCATAAAAAGTATTCAGGTTTTTTTTCCTCAGCCGTCCTTATGGTCTCTTTTCCGCGGCATTGATGCGATGAAAAGACCATTTGGGTGAATACCAGAATACGAAAGGTTAGAACGCGGTAGAATGTAGGTATTGTAATGGCTTAAAGGCCTTCGGCCTAGCCACTTAGCATCACGTTCTCTAATTTGTATGTAATAATTACCTATTAAATAAATAAATAAAAATATATTGTAATGCTTAAAAAATTAATTATCCAAATATTTAGGGATATGCTCGTTTTGTGGGTTCCTGATACCGAAAAAGTGTTTTGTTTGAAAAACGTTTAGCCGTGCGTCCGTCTCCCCGTTGCCAGTCTATCCGTCTTAACTGCTGATAGATTTTTCTCCCAATTGGATGTTCCTGGCCGATCTCCCGGCCATTGGAGCCCGAGATGTACCTTTTAATTTTTATTTTAACTCACAAATTGCTCTGATTCTGTTATTTTTTAGCGCGACTAGAGCAAAGGGCGTCTAAAAAAATTTGTGCATGTCCAATGTTTATTAAACGTTCAGAAATTGGTTAATGCGCTTAGTGAAGTTACGCTTGAACTTGTGCCTAGTGAAGCTCCATTAATGTCCAGAAGCAAAACAAGATCATATCAGCATTTGCTCATTGGACCATGGAAACTGAACGAAAAATGTTGTCGAGATGGAGTCTATTCTTCACGATTAAATATTTAAATATGTTACGTTCTGTCTTTGTTTAAACTATGAGTAGTATTGAAGTAATTTCGAATCGAATCGTAAAAAGTTGTCAAAATTGACTAATGATTTGAATTTCGAATGTTTCAAAGTTCTTTTGAGTCATTTCCTAGATATGAGGTATGTTATGTCGCGAGATACAAGATTCATTGGGTCTGTGAACAAAATAAATATTACAAGGTATGATAATCGTTTTAGCCTCAATTTCAGCCATACCAGAGAGTTATCTCTAATCTAATTCATCATGACTTTCATATCAGCGTGTCATGATATAACTTTTTTGTCTTTGAAAGGTAATGCATCAAATACCTCACCTGTGATTAATGATAGTCTTGCAATTTGAAGTTTTATTATTTCCTGTTTATCTCATTCATTATTTTTCATTATGGTATCCGTCACAAGCAATTTCCTAATGTCCCTGAAAGTCATTACTCTTGAATTATTGTGCGCTTCAGACGATGAGTAATTTGTCCGGTCGGTCGATTACCCAACGTTCTCTCTCTCCTCTTCAGACTCCACGAATCTGATTGAGAGTAATAATTGCAAATGATTGTGAAAAGACTTATAATGAATGATTTCGGAAAATCATCCCTGACGTAACCCGAACAACTTGCATTGATGTAATCTATTCTGGGACGGAAATGTGAAAGTAAAGTCATGTCTCAACTGCATTGAAAATGTAAATTATTTTCTGGACAATTGAAGAGTGGCCTTCGAATGAGATTTGAGAAATACATCTACTGGAATTGAAAAATATTACGGTTAAAAGGCTCTAGAATTTTTTTTTTTTTTTCGATTTGGACAATAACGCAATAAACCGGCGTAACATATTAATTTCACATTTTTTCTCTATATGCATTTAGCACTAAAAAATGCACATTTGAGTATTGTTGATTAATATGTATTATTACCATGAATTATTGAAAACAAATTCTTCTTTCGTTTTTAATTTTGTATTATCAATATAATATCAACTTCTTTTGTAATCTAGTTTTGAAATATATTTTTCTGGGATGATTTTAATTCCTTTATTTAGTTTTCTTAATGCGTCAGACACAACATTCGATGTAGGCAGTTTGAATGTATTTTCCAATCCAAATCATGTATTCCTTTTCTTTCCATGGTTGTCAACTGATCCGTCCGGCGTGGATTTGTTTGGAGAATTCGAGTAAAATAAATGCCTCTGAGCATTCCCGGCCTCTCGCAGAGTAAGATCTTGATGGGGCAGCCATCTCAGCGCATTTGATCGTTGCTTCTGTTTTTAACTTCAACAGACGGGGTTCCCTCTTCCGCCTGTACCCACTTTAAAGCAATTTATTCCTTGTGCCGATCCAACCGGTGAGGTCTTCAACTTTACCCTGTCAAGGGACTCTTACAAGGTGCTACCTGCCGGGGCCAGCTGGACCAAGGTTGTTTTTTTTAAGAGGTGTTACTCATCTATCACTCCCCTCTTTGTTCTGGCTTGTGACAGGCAGAGCTTGGCTTCCCCCAAGGCTTTGGGTTCAAGTTGAGGGAGTTCTTTCGAACTTTACAAAAACTAGAAGACACATTCATTGCTAGCCCCGTGTTGGTTTCTTTCATTGATCTAAACTCAAGAACCAGTGGACATATAATTCCAACAGGTCAGGAATGATTGAATGTAATTCGTAATTGTAATATTTTAGTAAAAAAGTTAGCTAAAGATACGGCGAACATCTATTGCTTAATTAACCTTGTTATGAGTTGTAAAAACTTCGCTTTTCAAATGTTGAAATATAATTATATATTGTTTCTGTGCACTTTGCTAATTATTAAATAATTAATTTATGCTCTACATTAATTAAAATGATGAAGTCTGTATAATGTTTATTTGCTATGTGTATTTGGGAGAACGCTGATGAAGAGTGGGAAGGAATTTTGCTAATATTTAATCAATTTTTTAAGAAAATCATTTGAATTAAATCATGATTTCATCAATGATTTAAAGAGTTCATTTCAAGAATAAATCAAATAATTGCCTCGAGTCAATGATTTAAAGAAATGATATTAGTTGTTTGGTAGGGAAGTTTCGGCATTGAATAGTTTAATAAAAGGTATTTTCTAATTTATTCATTTGGTAGCAGATTTCGACGTCCAAGCCATCCTCGTGATTTTGGATTCTCTTTATACTTTCGTACCAGATCTGAAAATGATGATCAAGCGTCAAAAGCTGTTAATTAAATGAATAAACATGTTGAGAAAGACAGCAGTTTTATTTGACAATTAAACCAATTAAGGAATTGACTTGTCTCATTAATTTAATGAATTGATTATAATAACTAATTGATTTAAATGAGTAATTTCAAGAATTGATTGATTAGTGATTCCGGGACTCACCTGCCAAGGTCTTTGGTCCCGCAAGTGGGCTTTGATCTTCTTCCGCCTGGATGGCGAGATCCGGTGACGACTTATGGCGACTCGCGGGTTTTCCTCATCCAGGTATCTTGCACAAGCGTGGCACCGCCCCAGCCGGGACAAGCTCTAAGTTCCCGACCAGTCTCCCGGAATATGTGGTAGTGTAGTGCGTGTTAGTGTAAGTGTGTGATTAGGGAGAGGATAGGACAAGGAAGAGGAAGGACAGATCGCGCGCGATCCGTGTCCTGTTTGGTAGGGTACTGCTCCGGCATTCGCCTGGTGTTGATCGGAGAAACCACGGAACACTACCGACCAGAGTAGCCGGCCGCTAGAATTCTCCTCCAGACAGCAACTGAACTCGACCTAGCTGAAACGCTCGGACCTCCCTGTCGGAGGCGCTGCAGTGACATCAGTTGATGGACTAAGCTCCCACTCGCGGTCTGCAGTGACACCAGTGGATGCACTGAGCTCCCGCTCCCGGTCTTAAAGAAGGCATTGCGTGGGGTGGCGGGGGTGAAGGGGAGGGGAGTGGAGGGGAGGCGCCGCCGGGTGATGTACGCGCGTGCGGCCCCGCGCGTGACCATTAGCCCCGGCGCGGCGCGGCGAGGCGTGCAGGCGCCCGTATTTACGCGCGCGTCACTGCTATCTGCCGCCTGTCCCAAGACGTCCGCGCGCGTGTTTGTCAGCCAGCGCAGCGGCTATCGCACGGTGCGCCGTCGCCTCGCCCCGGCTCCCCTTTCTCACCCCCTTCCTCCTCCCCCCTCCTCTCGGGGGGAAGGAAGCGCGGATTGGCAAACAGCGGAGCCCCGTAGAATGGGAACCTGCGTGTTTGAAATTCTGCTACAGTGATTTTGTTCGAGAATTTGAGAATGTAATGAAATTTTAGAAAATTATTAATCTCCAGTCGCAGATAGAAACCGATAGGAAAGTATTATTAAAAATTTTAGCAAATTTATTTAAAGAAACTGTCTATGTTCAGGGAAACCGGTCCCATAAGTGATTGTGAGAAGCAAATATTGTTTTATTTATGTCTTCCGTATGTCAATTAATTGTATTGTTTGAATAATAATTTTTTTAATATTATTATTTTATTTATTCTTCACAGTTTTTACTGGTCGGTATGTCAACCACTCACAGGTATGATGACCAGGTGTGCGGTTGCTTTATTCAAGATTCAGGTTGATTCTAAGAATACGGTAGGTATTCAAGAAGCCTTCTGCGTATTCAATATACACCTGGCATCCCAGTGATGCCACTCTAGTGCTGACTTTATTTTGGCACAATTATCACTTCGTTCACTTTGTCACTGAAGTTCCACTGAGCTGCGACGTCATGGACGAGATCGGTGTATTTTTGTATTTTTCTTATGTTTGGCCGATATCAGTCTTCTGACATCAATAACGGTAGTGGATGGTTATCTATCGAATATGTATTTGGTATCACAATTGTCTGTCATTTGTCATTTCATTCCCTTTATCAGTGCGACGCCGCGATATCGTGTATTGTGATAGTTTCTGATGTTGGCCTTCACGTCTTCTACATGAGTCGGTATGGATGGTTGAATCTCTCAGAATGTGTATTGTGTAGTTCAAAGTTGTCACCACTACTTCACGATTTGAATTCTTTTAACCGCAGTATTGACACATAATTAAGATGTCAATACTGCGGTTAAGTGCTTGAGGATTTCCCTGTAGTATGAATAAAAACTTGAGCGGTGGTGGGTCAGTGATAGAACACTAGCGTCCTGACCTGAAGGAATCAGGTTTGAATCCCGGCGTAGGCGGTGATTTTTATCTGGTGATTTCCATTCAGGGCGGCTCTGAGTCGAGGTTCAGCCTCTCCTTTCCAACTGAGTACCAGGATCTTTCCTGGGGGTAAATGCGGCCGGAGCGTTGTGCTCGCCACACAACCTTGTGCCCTCCTTGTGCCGACGGCGACGAATACGTGGAGCCCTACCTTCACCTCCCCTTCGGGCCATATCGGCCTATGTGCAATTGCATGGGGGTACCTTTACCTTTTCCCAATAAAAAATGGTTCCATTATTGCTAATGTCATACGCTACACATTTGATTTCGTCTGCTAATGATAGGTACTTGTTTCTTCACATTATCTGGCTGAGAGACTACTGCATCGATGTGTAGCGTCATAGACTTGACTCCCTGCTCTTGAGTTGCAAGGTATGGGGATGAGGGAGCCAAATATAGGCTCCCAAACAAAGGCCTCCCCTCACGGAAATCCCAGACACCGGGCACAAAAGGCGGCGTCGGTGGCACTCTCTCCAAGACGAGTGCGTAGGGGGCAGATGACGTAGAAGGTCACGTGACTCGGGCCTATATTAAGGTGCGTCGCAGGACCATTCGGGGGTAACGTTTCTGGTTTCCTCGCGGAAAAAAACACCGCAAACCTTGTCCGGAAAGTCTGGCGCGGAAGTGCTGAAGGTCCGAGGGTGTTCGAGGTTCGGAGACGGTGAAGTATGCCTTATACTTCAGGGCAGATGGTCTGCCGAGGTACATGAGGTGCCCAGTTGCGAATCGGTCGAGTTGGCTACTCGCAGACACGGTCGCAAGGCGCGTGTTGGGAGAGGGGGCTGCGGCAGGTAGCTCCGACAAACGCCTTAGAGTGAAGTTTTAGTTCCTGTAAATAATTTATTGTAAATAAATTGTAAATACCCACTCGTGTCTGTTTTATTTGTGGTATAGATCCCTACCCACGACGTTACAGATGATGTAAGTTAATTTCTCCGGGCGAATTGTTTTCGTCGACACTATAATCACTTTGGGTAATTCTTCCCACCATAAATTATGGTTCACTCGTTTTGACCGCAGACCTGCACGCTGTTTCTTGATGCTCGCATCTGCAGGCGCAACTGCACTGCTGTGCCACAGTTCCGTCATCGCCACAGACCTCTGCACGGGGAGGGGGAGGGGGTGGTCTCCTGTCCGCGTCCTCAACGCGTGTCCTCCTTTCACTGAAGCCTTTTTGCGCCTTGCCTCATTAATTACTAGAGGGATCGTACACGATACATACAGATTCTCCAGGGGTATCGTTATTCCAATAGAACACGAACGCAACAAAATATGTGACGTTCTTATACTATCGTTTCTCTCCGCTATAGCGCTCGGATCAAATGCAAATAGAACTACTCTTTTATGAAAAAACTGTTTTGTGATCTTTACGTTTTATTACTATCACTGTCCAGGACTTGTCTTTCAAATGATTGCTTCTTCGCGCAGGTACGTTTCACTTGTTATTCACGAAACAGAAAATAATACATATTAGGGTAATAGTAAAATTTATTTCTTTTATAACACTTTGAAATCTGTCTACGACGTAACCTTTGTGAGAAGAGAACAAGCTGTTCTGAGGAAAAAGCAGTTTAGAATGGGGCTATTTTGAGTGAAAATGACCTCTGTATGACACGTCTGCCTAATGCGGAATCGACATGAATTTAGAGAAGTGCAGGTGGTGACAATACATCTAAAATGAGATTTCGTTTTTAATCGACACTCGTCGGCACAAATAACGCAAGTGTTCAGCATTCATGTAAATGTGTGACTAAGGGATGAGGAGACAACAAGGAGAAGGAAGGACAGATCGCGTGCGGTCCGTGGCCCGTTTGGTAGGGTACAGCTCCGGCATTCGTCTGGTGTTGATCGGAGAAACCACGGAAAACTACCGATCAGAGCAGCCGGCCGCTAGAATTCTCCTGCAGACAGCGACTGAATTCGACCTAGCTGACAAACTAGTATCGAAAATTCAGCCGTCGTCGGGACTCGAATCCAAGACCTCCCGGCCGGAGGGACTGCAGTGTCATCAATTGAGCCATCTCTGCCGGTTTAAATAGTGAACGTTTTGGCAACGCCCTCTAACTCTGTCATCATACATGCCATGATGGAACATTTGAAGGTCAACCGATATTCCGTCATGAAGAGGTATTGTGTTTACTGTAAACGAAACCCGCACGTCGAGCACCACTGCAATGCACGTCCTGTCGTTCTATTGGACGTTTGGCTTCCTCCGTGCGGTGGGAGCCGGTGGGGGCGAGGCTGTTGTCCCGCGCGCACAATGGGAAGTCAGCCGCGCAAGGCGTCATCGCGGCCCATCAGCGCAGTGACCTTTGCGCCCCCTCCCCCCCCCACCGCTCTCAGAGGCCGGCGACGCTCGCTTTGCCCCATGAGCAAGGGGCGCCGAAACCTTACCACGGTTTTCATGTACCGTATATGCTGGTATACAAGCGCCCCCTTTTCCTTCAGGAACTTACCAAAACAACAGGATGCGTCTTATACAACGGATGAGAGTTTTTGTAACTGTTTGAATATATAATACGTAGCATTGTAAAAATAAAATTTTTGTACGTTGGAAGACAAGGATTTGTCTTTCTACAAAATTGATTGTTACAGAAGGTAAATGTATTGCAGGAAGAAAGAATGCTGAAAATTTCGTGGAGACAACGTCATTGTGTTGCAGATTTATGAAAATGCACGGTCTTTCCATGCGTACTAGAAAAGTATCATAAAACGTCCGGCGGAATGTGAAGTTAAGATAATTGCTTTTCACAGGTCACAATTCCCATTCCCTCCTAAAAATTAAAATCAAGTATAATATTTAACATTAAAAAATGAAATCTTTCTTGAAAATGGGAATGGATTTATACACCGGTGCGTCTTAAACATCGGCGAATACAGTAATTTAGGGTGAAGAAATTATAGGAACATTTTTTACAGGAAGATTCATAGTTACGTTATGTATTTGTACGTAGGGTTGCCATGAGGAAACAATGGAATTAAGGACATCTGAAATATATTTCAGAGCAAATTGTTTATATTTATAATCTAAAATATATATTAATTAAATCCTATAACAAGGAAATGTAATAAGTAAAAATGAAATAGTAGATCATGATAAATTACATTGCACTTTCAAGAATAACAGGGTGGTTACCCGAATTTCCCTGACTTTTCCCGTTTTTCGGTCATTTCCGTATTATTCCATTGCAAAAGTTGTGAAATATTTCATGGTATTTAAACAAAATATTAAATAAAGCGAGGCTTTGGTCCATATTAAAACAGTGTTATTCACTGAGCCCTTTTCGTCTTTGCATTCCAGATTTTCTTGCTTTAAGCAAGGAAGCCTACGATACTACGAGCCTTGCCGAAGCCTACGATACCATTTCTTGCATTAACTCATTATAAGAAAGACAGATGCACTTCGATTCCAAACACACAGTACTTTTCTTTTCTATTGTCAGCTCTAGATTGCACCGTAAAAAGACAAAAATAATAATTTTTGCTTAACAAAGGAATTAGTCGCATGCGTTCTCTAATGTAGCGCATCGTTTTGTGATGTAATTCACAAGTAGTCGCAAAACGCAGGTTTTTTTGTTGGTAGGACTGTGTGGAATTATAATAATGTATAAAACGTCAGGACTTTTGGCAGAAACAAAGAAGAATCTGGCAGTACAGTGGCAAATATGTCGATATTCAGGACATATCCCGCTTTTCCAGGGCATATGGGAAATCTATTTTCGTACACATAATCGAACATGGCAAAATATTTTTTCAACTATTCTTGTGAGCGCTTCTTGCGACGACACAAGAAACTAACCTGACGTAGCCTAAAAGTATATTTTTATTCAGTTTTAATAAAGCAATAGTAGAAAGTAAAATACATTACACACAGTAATGAAGATTCCTCGTTCGAAACACTCGTCGTCGGCTGAGAGGTTACGATCTTCAGAAGATACAACTTCTCTTTATCGTCTTTTGTACTTAGTTCTATTTAGTGTTTTTCAAAGTAGGTTCAGTTTTTTTATAACATTACATAAGAAATGTACTGCAATAACATTATAAATCAGCATTCCCAAGCAGTATTTTTTCAACACTAAATGTGTTTCTCGTCCAAAGTGTGAGAAACAAATGAACCAGAACCCTTACCCTTACCTTACCAATCAGAACTATTTTCGATATCAGCATTCCCAAGCAGTGTTTTTTCGAGAGATGGCGGTGATCTTTCCCGCTGGATAGCGAGATCCGGCGCCGACCTACCGTCAGCTAGTGGGGTTCCCTAACCAGGACTCTCCACCAGCGGGGCACGCCCCAGCCGGACAAGCTCTAAGCTCCCGACCGGTCTCCCGGAATATGTGGTAGTGTAGCGTATGTTAGTGCAAAGTGTGTGTGTAAGGAGAGGATAGGACAAGGAAGCGGAAGGACAGATCGCGCGCGGTCCGTGGCCCGTTTGGTAGGGTACTGCCCGGCATTCGCCTGGTGTTAATCGGAGTAACCACGGAAAACTACCGATCAGAGCAGCCGGCGCTAGAATTCTCCTCGAGACAGCGGCAGCGACTGAATTCGACATAGCTAAAAAGCTAGTGTGGAAAATCCTGCCGCGGGGAGTGGGAACCTAGGATCTCCCGGTCAGAGGCGCTGCAGTGACATCAGTTGATGCACTGAGCTACCTCTCCCGGTCAGGATGGGAGACCTGTTGGGAGCTTATATGGGGTCCCGGCGGGGGCGGTGCCCCGCTGCGGGAAATACCTGGAGGAAAATTCCCCGCCGGCCGCTGTGTAGGTCGGCGCCGGATCTGTTTGCGCAGCAAAGAACGAACATCACCACTTCTCATGATAAACGCATTCACTACACTAAAGGGCTAATGACTACAGCTGATAACGTGTCCCAAAACATCAATCAGGAGTCTTTTCAAGAAATATTGAATCAAAAGTCATTTGGTTCAATACCCTCTGTTTGTAACGGAAGAATCAATAAGAAAAATTGAAGCATTGTATCGTGCGTAGTTTCAATTGTTTAATTCTCTTCTTGCCCAAGTTAATTGACATGAGAAATGAATGTATTTATAATAACTTTGTCAAATTTCAACGATTGGGGAGCGTTATATTAGGAAAATATGGTGATTAAAAGAGCATGGGAAGAAAAAGGTTCCTCAGAAGATGAGAGGAATGATGAAGATGGAGATTTCGATGGAGGATATGGCGACAGCCATAGGAACGCTGCCAAGAGAAAATGCTGAGTATGGCTTTGACAAGGGGCTTCTACTAGCTTCTAATCGGGGATGCCCTCCCTTCTTGCTACCCACTTCTCTGTGAGCCAAGCAAAGCGATTATCTTGCGACCAGTGAAAACGTCTACCTTGATCAACCTCGCCATTACCTTCTTATTTGGGGAATCTTTTATCTTCTTATTTGGGGAACGTACTCCTAGAAAACATGAGTGCGTTAAGGTCTACTTCAGGCGCAATGGAGAGTGTAAAATAAAAATATGGGGAAAATGGGTAATACATACGTCATGATACAGAATATGTAAATTCCAAGTTTCTACGTACAATTCTGCTTTTATTCCTCTTCTTCTCCTTTTCTTTCTTCTTTTTCTTTCATTCTTTTTCTCCTTTTCTTTCTTCTTTTTCTTTCATTCTTTTTCCCGTTTTCTTTCTTCTTCTATTCCTTTTCATCTTCTTTATTCTTCATCGACTTAATTGCTTCTTTTCTTCTTCTACTGTTGTTGTGCGTGCTAGACTTCGTTAGCTTGACAGGTTGGGCAGAAGAGAAAAGGTCGTTATTTAGCTTTCTAGTACAAGTAGGATTTGTCAAATAATGTTTTTTTTTTTTGTGGTGCGTGGTAGTTTCTGTATTTGCATTGTTTTCCAGAAATATTGTTGAAGGTCTTACATAGTGCACAAACTTTAAAATATCTTTATTAAATACCATTTAATAAAACAAAAAATATTTATATATAGTTTTAAAACAGTTTCTGTCCTATATAAAAAGCAAATCGTTTCTGGAAAGAATAAAAATATCATGCCGAATAAATGTATTAAGAGTTTTATGAATTAAATGTATACTATATATCTTTTAAATAAACATGTGTGTGATGGTTAGTCACTTAGAATGAAACATTGTCAAAAACCTTCGAAATACTAATACCAACGCTGTATCAGATATCTCATTTTGAAACTTAAAAATTCGAAAAATAATGTTCTGTTTTCGTTAGTGAATCACTGCAATCGTCATTTTGAGACTGGCCACACGCAGGTTGGCCGGATCTGGATGGCCGAAAATCGATATCAGTTGATTCGTTTCGCATTAAATTGTTTTGTTTAAGTTCCATTCATATTTATGCTGCGTAGTTAATTACTTCTCAGTAATTTCCACGTTTCACATATTAAACACCAATAATGCCTAATAACGACATAATTATTGTCGTGATAATGAATGATAATATCAAATGCATAATATGGAAGCCCTGCGGGTTATTCCAACTACCTCACTGAGCTCATAGTGTAGCCTTTTCTGTTATTACGTTGAACTTACACAATATAATCAGAGTTTTCGTGTTCGTACAAGAGAATGCTTGCAATTTTGTATTCGTATAATAATTTTTACATCAGTTTTATATTTTAAACAGTCTAGGAAAGTACTCCCGTATTTGAATATTTCAAAACCATAGACATACACAGTATTACCTGACTGGCAACGACGTAGTGTCATAGCATTGTCGCTAGTGAAGCCAAAATCTTGCTCGTTGCTATCTTATGTCCCTTAAGATTCGTTCCCCGTCAGTATTATCCGTTGTTTATTTATGAGCTCGCTTTCTTTTTCTTAATCATTTGTTGTTGGACTTTGGCTGTTGCTGAATTACTTACTTTACGATCATGAATAGTTTTGTTACATACTACCTTTTTGTTCCTTGCGCTCAAGAAATTTGTAATTTCGTTATTAAATTTCACTGACAGTTCAGATGTTGATAATATTGTTTGATTTAAATACTAATTAAAACAGGATGGAAAAAGAAGTAAGCTTGTGTGTTTCGACGTCCCTGCAGTGTGTTTCCTGAAGTTTAATATGAGTTCTAAAGCATTATTTTTTCGTTCTTTTCATGAATTTCAACCGACGGAAGAAGGGAGAACTACAACTAGTGTTTTTTCCATTGGTCTCACACGAATATGTTCTTGCAATGCTAATCAACAGGAAGAATTGCATGTAATCTAATGGGGTTGGAACTATGCAGATCATCGATGGTATTATGATCCAATGGGGATACTTAGAAGTCTTCTACTTAGAATACATAGAAGTGAAGGGAAATCTTAAGCAGAGTGCAGAAAAAATTCAATTAGGGCATTTTTATTTATTATACATTTTTCAGCAAGAAAACGACCCCAAGCACACAGCTAATATCTGCAAACACTGGCTTATATGAATGGATCGGCTTATACGAATGGAATGGCTCGTAGAAACACAGGCAAACAGTGGCTTACATGGAACATTGATGGGGAGTTCGCACAAGCATGTGTGAACTCCCCATCAGTCTCCTGATCTGAACCCCATCGAACATATGTGGGTTGATTGGAAGAAAAGGGTGCAGTGAAGAAAACCTCAGTCACTGGAACAATTAAACGTGTTGTGGCAGAAGAATGAGGGAAAACTGATAATATGATGAATGACGATGTGATGAATATTCAGTGTGGAGGCGATGCAAAGCAGTTCTGAAAGATAAAAGCTATGCGTCAGGGTACGAATATTAAATACTTTCTTCTGCTGAGTTTTTGAATTTATTCTTTAATTTTTTAATACTGTAAAAATAAGACGGTTGCACTGTAATAGTCAGATTTATGTTAAATTATTTATTTGTATTTCTATTTGAAAGGCAAATCAAGTGTTTGTTGTTTTTGTTTCCTCTGAGTTATATAAAGAATAAAAAAAATTAAATAAGACAAAGAATATAAAATAGTGTAAATATTTAATTTTAGTTACATAAAGGAAGTGTACAAACAAGATTGTTACACACCGGGAGCGGTACTCAGTGCATAACCCGGGGTTTCCTCTGAGTTGGTCGGATGCTCTAGTTCGAGTCCTGACGGTGGCAGGATTTTCGACACTAGCTTTTCAGCTAGGTCGAATTCAGTCGTTGTCTGGAGGAAAATTCTAGCGGTCGGATGCTCTCATCGGTAGTTTTCCGTGGTTTCACCGATCAACGCGAGGCGAATGCAGGAGCAGTACCCTACCAAACGGGCCACGGACCGCGCGCGATCTGTCCTTCCATTTCCTTGTCCTATCCTCTCCCCTTACATACACACACCTACACTAACATACGCTACACTACCACATATTCCGGGAGGCCGGTCAGGAGCTTAGAGCTTGTCCCGGCTGGTGGGAGAGTCCTGGTTAGGAAGAAACCCCACTAGCCGACGGTAGGTCGGTGCCGGATCTCGCCATCCAGTGGGGAAAGATCACCCCGCATATCCCGAGAAAAAACATGCACTACACTAACAGGACTAATGACCAAAGCAGTTGACGTGCCCGGAAACACGAAAAAATCAAATCAAATGAAATCAAAGATTGTTACACACTAGAATATACAACTTCGAAATGAAATACTTCGCGAGAACTGTTCTAACGCCCCAACGTAGTTGCGTGCGCTCTTTTGAGTCTTTTTTTACACGGAAATATCTTGACAAACAGTTTCAGAAGTATTAAAGGATGTTAGGATTTGATGAATGTTTAACCGCTCAAAGGAGTTTTAAAATCTGGTGCTTTAGCAGTTGGGATATTCGCGTCGCTGGAGCATTTCTCAACATTACCACGGCATCTATCCTTCAGAACGCCGAAAAGTAAGATGATGTTTAGCGCATTTTGTGACTTCTAAATAAAAATTGGCACCACGATAGGACAGTATAAATGGGGCAGTCCATAAATCGCGAAGAGAAGTTGTCGCATGCAGAAAGGGAATGACGTGGAGTGCAGAGCAGAGATTTATGGCCACGCGGTGCTATTCTGCGGACAGTTGACGTAAAGACTTTTAGAAATTGTTTACCCATTTACGTTATTAACAACCTAATTCAGTAAAATTATTTACTTTTTGTTCATGTTTTAAGCAAATTGACAAAATGTGTAATATTAAAAAAATATTTTGTAATTTCTTTATTATAATAATTTGCAACTCAGTTGAATACGCCCTTGTCCGGGAACATCAAAATGTGTACAGTGAAATAGAGAAATGTATTTTTATATTTTCATTATCGTACAGAGGCCTACCAAAAGGTTTTAAAAGCAGAGACAATAGTCTCATCACCCAATACGACGCACGTTTTCAAAATCCTAGTAGCGTTATGGATTGGCACATATTTCCCGCACTAGTAAATTTTCTAATTTCTTTCGTCTCATGTAGCTTTCCACTTTTGCCTATCGTGATGATTTTGTATGTTTTACTTTGCTATGAAAATTCTGTATGCTGCTTCTGTCGTAGCCGACATTTGACGACTGGTTCCGTCTCGTAGATTTACAATGAGTAAAATACTCAGATATAGATTAATCTGTCATTGGTGTTATTAAATGGGATTCATATTAACTTGTTTCGGGAAGGGAGAGATCTGTTGGTAATATTTCCCCCTCGAAACCCGTACGCGGCCAACTCATTGCACTGACATGTTTCATAAAAAATATAAATGCTGTTTTCACAAGAGCTTGTTTCAGTTAGATCTGCAATAAACGCAAATTGTGTTAATTCAAATTGTTTGTAGTCGTTATTGGTCCATTTACGAGATAAACGCAAGGCTGCTTTCCTAATTGCCGAGTCAAATTGCCGAAGGTGGTTTTCTTCAAATTAATTATAATGTACATCAATTTAATCTTCAGAAGCAATTTGTAGTGACTTCTAAACAATAATAAAAAATACCAACAAGTTCCTTATTTGGGTCGTACTTTCTCATAATCTGCACTTTCACCTTTTGCAACCTCAAATTTATGGCATCAGTAATTGAAGCCTCAATTGTTTTGGAGAAGCCGTTGTACTGTTATTACGAAGCAAATACCTTCATGAATCATGCAATAATGAAATGAAAATTAAGCTCACTTGAGGGTAGAAGAATATAAATTTACTTAACGTCAAAAACAGTTAAAAACTGTGACGTACTACGGGGAGAAGTGTTTTCTATGCACGTTTTCTTCATTCTGAGATCCGTACTCTAAACCAAATACATGTTGAATTCTGAATACAGAAGGAAATGAGGGGTTCTGGCAAGTATTGATAAGAAACATTTGCTCCTGTGCAATAAAACTATTTGCAAGTGCAAATCAGTTATACATTTGGGATCGTATCCCTCATCAAACCTATCGTCATGGAAACGAAGAATTAGAATAACTATATTTCCCTGAACACTTGAAGACATGCTCAAATAGTGAAGTTACATATATAAAAAACAAATATTTTCTGTACCGTGTAGTTTCGTATTTCTGAGATTCGACAGGGATCAATTACCGAACGGTTTCCAAAAAGCTATGGAAATACTGGCCAATTGCTATTTACAAAACGGTAGTCAAGATTTGATGTCATTGAATTCCATTTCAAAATCAAAGTAAAAAATGCGTTATTAATGTTATATAGAGATAATCAACCACAACAATAACAATATATAATATTTTTATGGCATGTCAAAAGTTAAGTTTCGGGAAAACAATTTTCCATTTTCAATGGGTCTCTAACAAAAAAGGAAAAATTGAGATATTAACATAAAGAAAGCTATGACCAAAATAATATTGACAAACGAGATGAAATAAATAATCCAGTAATGAAATTAAAAATAACTTACTGCTCAAGCAACGTTATGTTATCTCTCAAATTGTTTCTTTAATGTTAGAGACCCACTGAGGATGAAACATTATTTTCCCGATAGTTAACCTGGGACATGCCATAAAAATATTATATATTGTTATTGTTTTGGTTGATTATCCTATATATCATTATGGATTACCACAAGATTTTTGCTACCAACGAAAATACGTTTTCGTTTTTTGACACTTGTTAGCCAGTCATTGCGCTGACTGGTGTCTCTCATTGCGCATTGATTCAGGTACATCACTAGAGACAATTAGAGACTATACTGAGCATCACAAGAAAAGTAACATTAAGTTTACAATGATACATAATGCATTATTTATCATTTGAACTGTATAAATGTGTATAAACAACCTGTAACAAGTATTGTATAGCAGCCTCCGGGTCAATGACCCCTATCTCGATCAGGTTTTTCCTCCAGTTTCCCTGATCCATTGAGCAAATGCTGAGATGGCTCCTTGTTTTGTTTCTGGACAATGTAACTTCATTTTCTGTGCACGTCTTCTAGAATTCAGTGGGGAATACAATTATTCAAATTATCGTTTCCATGTTGTCGCGGAAGGAAGTATTATTCTGAAGGACAACATGGATAAGAGACAAAATTTATTACCTTTTTATCTTTGAAAATAGATTTTAATACATGGGAGCTTCTTTTTTCATCAAAATTTAAGTAGCATATGACTTAGTGTAGGGATCACAGAATTTAGAAAATGTGCACACAATTCACTTTTCCCCATGGCACGTCATGCTCAGTTTTAACTTGTTTTTTGACGTAAAATAAATAAATACATCTGGTCTCACTCAAATAAAAATGCTTATCAGTTTTAGATTAGGGAACGATCTAGCACCCTCCGTAATTACTGTTAGTTATTTGTCGTAGAAGGGATTAATGAGAGAATTAGGGATATTTTTAAAGGATAATTAGTAAGCACAAATATTTAACTCTAACGGAGAATAAGATCTTAAGCGAAGTCGAGTATCCGGCTGTACGGAAGAAGGATGCGGGGGAAAGTGTAATATTGTTTATTTCGTGTTTTCCTGTCACGTCAAGTGATATGGTCATTATCACCGTAATTATAGTGCATCTTATAGTAGAAGGATGGCGGTGTTCCTCCCCTGCTGGATGGTTAGATCCGGCACCGACCTGCACGTCAAGGTGCAGAGGTCTTGCGGAGATTGGTAGTGAAGTGGATGTATGTGTGTTAAAGGGCGCAGGTGGGGAAGCGGTAGCGGTAGCTCAGTGCATCAACTGATGTCACTGCAGCGCCTCTGACCGGGAGGTCCTAGGGTCACGCGACGGCAGGATTTTCGACACTAGCTTTTCAGCGAGGTCGAATTCGGTCGCTGTCTGGAGGAGAATTCAGCGGCCGGCTGCTCTGAGTCGGTAGTTTTCCGTGGTTTCTCCGATCAACACCAGGCGAATGCCGGAGCAGTACCCTACCAAACGGGCCATGGACCGCGCGCGATCTGTCCTTCTCTTCCTTGTCCTATCCTCTCCTTACCTACACACATACTTACACTAACATGCACTACACTATCACATATTCCGGAGACCGGTCGGGAGTTTAGAGCTTGTCCCGGCGGGGCGGTGCTCCGCTGGTGGGAGAGTCCTGGTTAGGGGGAAACCCCACTAGCCGACGGTAGGTCGGTGCCGGATCTCGCCATCCAGTGGGGGAAGATCACCGCCATCTCCCGAGAAAAAAGAACATGCAGTACACTAACGGGACTAATGACCGAAGCAGTTGACGCGCCCGGAAACACGAAAAAATCAATCAAGCAGGTGGGGACAAGGTCGAGGAAGGAAATATCGCGCGCAGTCAGTGGTCCGTTTATCAAGGTACTGCTACAGCATTCATCTCATAATTTGATCGAAAAAAACTCAGAAAATTAATGGTAAGAGCTGACCGCTAGAATTTTCCTCCGGTGAGCGACTGAATTCGATCTAGTTACGTAGCTAGTGTCGAAAATCCGCCCTATGGAGACCCGAACGCTAAAACCACGCGGTCAGAGACTGCAGTTACAGCCCTGCGCTATCTCAACTGGTAAAGTGTTGTAGTAAAATTACATTTGTAAATCGTCCGTTCTCTGAAGTTTTAACGGCAATGACCTAGATTATTTCACTAGAAATTACATTTTGCTCAATGATTGCTTTGTAAGTAAATACTTGTGCATCGTCCTATGAATTATTTTCCCGATGATATTTTCATGGGACGAACATTGATATTGGTCTTTCGAAAAGGGTACAGTATTTATGAGACCCTCCAGCTCCATTATTGCTACGAATGTTGTACACTTTCCGTTCACTGAAACTGGATATCGAAGTATTTTTTGCTTGCGCGCAGCTGCCGATCGTTTCAAACCATGTGCAGCGAAAAGGCCTATGGAGTTGCAGGTAAAGTATGTCTGATTCTCATTGTGGAGAACGAGAAACCACAGTGAGTAAAACTCCATGTTAAGGAGAGTTTTTCGTTGGCTACAAAAATCCTTCAAGTCATCAAAAGGTAATTTGAACAAGTCGTCCGAACATAAGGTGTCCACATGCTTCTCACATCTACAAACTCTTAATACTAGTCTGCCATCAGTAGCCGTTCTTGGTCATTAGCTGTTAACGTCCATCAGGCGCTTTTAGTTTCCATTTTTATAACGTCACGGGTCTCCACTGGCCGCGAGAACGAAACACCCTCTCCAGGCCCGAGTCCCGCTCACCGCTTCAGGGCGAGGTCTGTTCCGCAACGCCTGCTCGCATCCCACATCCTCTTCTTCTTTTTTCTTCTCCTTTACCATCTCTCTTCTTCTTCTTCTTCTTCGTCTTCTTCATTTTTCTTGTTATTTCTTTCTTCTTCTTCCTCCTCCTTTCTTATTCATCTTCATTTTCATCTTTCCTTTAAGGATGGATCCTTACCTTCTTCCTCTCCTTTCTTCTTTTTTCCCTTTACCTCTTCTTCTTCTTCTTCTTCTTCTTCATTTCTTTTATTTCTTTCTTCTTCTTCCTCCTCCTTTCTTATTCATCTTCCTTTTCCTCTTTCCCTTTCCATCCTTACCTTCTTCCTCTCCTTTCCCCACTTTTTAATTGTTTCTCTTCTTGCGGATATTTGCGGATTGTATTGGATACCTTTCTTGCGAAATACATACGAGTCTCCAGCTATAACGAGTCAAACTGCCTCCTCCGTTCAAGGAGTGAGTGTGTAGTTTTGTGTATCAGATTCTAGCTGGGTCTGATGGTAGGAAACGGGAATATTGATGAAGATCTATTGAATCATGTGTCATGACTAAAACAAAACTGAATGTTGTAGTAGGGAAAGGGTTTCAAAATGGGGAAATTGAAATGCAGAAATAATGAGCGGAGAACTCTCTTTGTTCCACCTTCAGAGGAAAATTTCATACTGTCGAAAAGACTGGTGTAGTGATTCTTGACATTTTATATGAATTTTGAAATGAGATAACAGCATATTGCAGTTATGAATAATATAGAGAGGTTACAAACATCACAAAGCCATGTTTCATATCTCTTTTAATTAAACCGTTCTTTATGGTGTTTTGGTGCGAAAAACAAGAGAAGTCACTTTAAGGAAGAAGAAACTAGTTGAACGGCAGGGAGAAAAGAAAATCTTAAATGGATGTTGCAGATGTCCGAGGTATCAGGAGCTGCTAATTAAGGATATGTAGCTACTTTCTCAGTTATTTCTGCCTTTAGCAAAATTGTAATCTCTCTGGAGAATTATTTCCTTTTCTTCTTTCCTTGTGAGAGTACTAATAACGATACTGTTGCCAAGACGAAATATTTATTTCCACATTTTTATCATGAAAAGTAAAATCGGCTTCCATGTGCAAAGAATAATAAAAATAGTAATAAAAGAATAAATAAGGATTTTTCAACGGTCGTAAATGAGATTGAATGCCGCGTTAGCAGTTGAAGAAAATAAGAAAAATTGTTAAATTTTTTCACCATTTTACTGGGTGCGAAAATGTTTGCTGTGGTATTTCAGCACATTTCATCCTTTCTGAGTTTTGCTCAAATTGTGTATATTATGTTAATTAATGCGACGTATCTTTTAGAAACCTATGTTCAATGTTCGTTAATTTTAGTTCTTATCGTTCTCTGATACTCTTTCCTTCTTGTGCTTTAAACCGGGAGTGGTAACTCAGTGCATCAACTGATGTCACGGCAGCACCTCTGACCGGGAGGTCCTAGGTTCGAGTCCTGATGACAGCAGGATTTTGGACACTAGCTTTTCAGCTAGGTCGAATTCAGTCGCTGTCTGGAGGAGAATTCTAGCAGCCGGCTGCTCTGATCGGTAGTTTTCCGTGGTTTCTCCGATCAAAACCAGGCGAATACCGGAGCAGTACACTACCAAACGGGGCACGAACCGCGATCTGTCCTTCCTCTTCCTTGTCCTATCCTCCCCCCTTACACACACACTTACACGAACATGCACTACACATATTCCGGGAGACCGGTCGGGAGCTTAGAACTTGTCCCGGCTGGGGCGGTGCCCCGCTGGTGGGAGAGTCCTGGTAAGGGGGAAACGCCACTACCCAACGGTAGGTCGGCGCCAGATCTCGCCATCCAGCGCGAAAAGATCACCGCGCATATCTCGAGAAAAAACATGCACTACACTAACGGGACTAATGACCAAAGCAGTTGACGTGCCCGGAAACACGAAAAGAATCAAATCAAATCAATTCTTGTGCTTTAATGGAGTTCCTGGTAAAAAGTTCAATACGGTACCATCAAGCACAGTTCGTGTAATGAAAGTAGACGTGCAAACAAAGAGTGTGCGCTAAACTCAGCTAATCAGTGCCCACTGCATTGACAACACTCAGCAAATATTGGGCCGGAAATCACCGATTTTTCGACAGGAAATCTTTTATTACCGGGCCTAGTGTCTAGCGAAAAGTATGTAAATCTTTCGTGTATGTAATAAATTCCTCTAACACGTTGACACGTCCAAACTTGTCTATCTGCCTGGCTGTTCCCCTGTCTGCTTGTGCGTCTACCTTCCTGTCTATGGTTTAAGGTAGCGCCTGAAACATTCTCACGGTTTTCTCCAATTTTGATATTCCTTGATCGATATGAACTAACGAGAGGCCCTGCGAGTTTAAAAAGGATATTTAGATTTTTGGGAGTATTTTGCGTGAATCCTCAACATTTTAAAAATATTCTCAAAGATGACTTCGAAAGTAGTGATGATATTTTGTCCTCAGATAGCATAAAGAACACTTAAAAGCATGATGCAGGTCTCATTTTCGTTGAAATACCCGTTTTTTGTTCAGAAATTTTTCATACCTTCCTACATCTAATATAATGAAGAAAGAGGTTTTTACTTACAGAAATTTATTGTTCAAAGACATTGAAATAAGGTCAGGTACAATTTTGCAAAAAATATGAGTGGTTTTCGCTTAATTTTGCGTGAAATAAATGCGATTTTTATACAAGCATTTTCGCAAAACGCACCATGTTATTGTGGTTTACCCATTGTAGTTTGGTTTACCCCAAAAAGTACAATATTGAAGACAAAGATTTTTGTTTTGAATGAAATGTATTCTAAAAAAATCTCATGTTTAAAAAAACTGAAGTCCTTTTTTAAAGAGTGTGATATTTTTCGCTTAATTTGTGCTTGAAGTTATTGCGATTTATAAAAAAATACTTCATCAAAAACGGATCAATATTTTCTGTAATTATTTTCAAGGATAGAGAAAGATCACTTAAAAATGGTGCAGGTCTAATTGTTTTCGTACTATTTGAATTTTGGAAATTGACAAAGAAGTATAGCGAGAAAGTGTGTGTTGTTGTAGCGCCACTAGTTTTTTTATGTTTCATAGAAGGGTTCCTGCAAAATATCCCAAATGATTAAAAA
The DNA here is from genome assembly GCA_964035755.1 of Teleogryllus oceanicus. Taxonomy (NCBI): domain Eukaryota; kingdom Metazoa; phylum Arthropoda; class Insecta; order Orthoptera; family Gryllidae; genus Teleogryllus; species Teleogryllus oceanicus. The sequence goes on from CAXIVR010000008.1 coordinate 14,791,778, forward strand.
GTTATTGCGCAACAAACACACACACACACACACTTCATAAATTAAGTTTTATACATTAAGGTTAGATTACATTACACTTTAATATCTTGTTTTCTTCGCAAGAGGAAAATGTCGCTACTGTCACTGCGAGTGGCACTGAAAGAAAAGCAGAAGGCATAAACCGCATATGACCTCTTTCCGCGCCTCGCCCTCGCCCTCTGCCAAGGCCCTCGCCCTCTCAGGCGAGCCCTTCATTTCACCCCAAGGCTCCCTCGCCCTCCCCCCCCCTCCCCCTCCCCCAACTCCGCGCGGGACGGGCGTCGCCATGGCAACCCAGAATGTTAGGATGCAAGGCTGCCGGTGGATTTTGACAAACAAATTAGGCTTGCCGTCTTGTGATTGATGCTGTGTCAACTGCTGAATGGATAAAGGATTTTCCCGTCGCAAACGCTCTCTCTCTCTCTGTCTCCTTCGTCTCTCGCTTCTCGCCGTCTCTTATTCTTCTTGATTTCCGCTTCTTCCCTTCCTTCTCTGCCATTTCCTTACAGATCCATATTTCAAGAGGATAGGATATTGTTCTTGGAGTTCGTTTGATAAGGGAAATGTCTTTGATTATAATCCCCGCCTGGGAGAATGTGGTTAAGGCTCTCGAGCTGGAATTGGTGTTCTCCCTCGAATGCACCTCCCCCAACCCGCTCGCTCCTCCCGTGGAACAAGAGGGAAATTTAGATTAATTATTCAGATTTCTAAAGGTTTTACGGTAATGACACGAAAATTGAAATCGCTGCTCCAAATGCATATAAAACTTTCCGCCCAATAGCTCAGTTATTTCCTAACGTGCTTCAAAAAGGAGAAAGGTTACTCAGGGATCCCTTTGTTGAAAACTTCATTTTTCATGCGTCTGATGAGATTGCGTGTAAGTTGGAACCGGATCGCTTTTGGAAGAATTGCTAGTTTTGATTAACTGATAGGTAAATGTAGCTTTCTTTCGTAGTTTTGATTAATACGGACGTCACGGAATGTTTCTTCTATATTCGCCGAGACAGCTACTGATTAGGTTTCCAAAATTTCATTGCGAGGGAAGATAATAATTTGTCATCTTCCCAACGATTGTTATGACAGAACCAAAATATAGTATAATTTTTTTTCATGGCCGGCAGGAGAACGTGAATGCGATAAATATTATCTTCATTAAGAATATTTGTTAGATATCTTCGAAATAGCCTTATTATTACAAGTTGCGATATTACAATTACACATTAACATCTTTCAGGACAATGCCATGAAGTGAACTTGTCTTGAATTAGAAACGTACAATCAAGAGGCCCACTTTCATCTCACCCATTATTCCCTTGAGAAAGGGTTGGTTCTAATAACGAACATACAATCACTGCAATGGAAACCTAGTGTAGAATGTAGTTGAATGAAGAATAGTTTATACTGACAAGGTATATTGTATTGTTATCGATTTCAGAGACCCATAAAACAAGTGATGGGAGGATAAGAGGTTCTTGAAGAAAAATATTTATTACAGGCTTAATATGGAAATGGAAAATGTGGGAAGAGGGTGGGGTTTAACATGCGAGAGTTCGCGCACGAGTACGCTAGTTTATTTATAAATCAATATTCGTATACATAATCAGTCTTTGCAAGGAGCATGATGCAGTATTGCAAAGACTGATATGTATATGAGTGTTGACTTATAAATAAGAGCAGTTGTCTTTAAAATATTGAAGCCATTGCGGATTCGGTGGTATACGGTCCGTTGTACCCGAGCTTGCGGGTTCAAACCCGATGAAGCCGGTTTTTAAGGGAAAAAACCTCGTTCGCTTTCCTTCGGAGGGGAAGTTAAGCCGCCTGTCCCATGTAGTAGATTTACTGCATGTAAAATATCCTCAAGCCTAAAAGAAGTCTCTGAGCAAAATTTAGATTCGCCTGTTTCGTCGCCCAAGGTAGTACCTCCTTTCTCCGCTAGGTGGTGAAAGGAGCGTATCGAAATTTGCGTGGTTAGACGGAAGAGCGGGCCTGATGGCCCGAGTCTCGCCACGTAAAATAAGGCATTAACTAAACTAAACTAAACTAAACTAAACTAAACTAAAAGCGCTAATTTTTATTAAAACTATTACAACCAAAAAGTAGACTTTGCCACACGTGCACCTCAATGAAGCCATGGCCGAATTAAACAATTGAGAACTGTAAAAGTCAATAAAACACTGTGGTGATGTGAATCAACATGGCACCTCACGTATTGGGAATGATCCCAAGATTACATGTTCGTAAGTTCTTACTATTCGTGCTAAAATATAACGTATACAACACGTACGAAACTATCTTCGAGGGACTCGCATCAAACGGGCCAATCAAAGACCTCACAAATGAGTATGTGGATTCTGTAAATGTCTTCAGGAAGAAAACGTGTTGCCTGGTGAAACGGAAACATATTTCAATAGACATTTTTCTTGATGGTGTTCAAGCCAAGGACTTTCCTGTTGAATTATTTTATTCCCTTGAAACGCGCGGGGTACTATATTCTAATTTAGACTTAATAGTAAAAGTCCCAATTGTTTTACTAACGTATCTTGATGCGCCATGTTTGCGAAGTGGTACCTGACTGAAGGAATCTTAAAAAAAAAATGTTGATAGTGAAATACCAACTAGATGTGAGAACAGTATTAATATCAATAATTCCCATTCTACTTACTAATATTCCTTGTAAATTTAAGAGGCTACAGTTCCCATTAAAAGCTTAATTTGGAAAGACGGTAGTGGTAATTAATTTTGACAGGCGTGTTTATACAGTGACAACTACAATTTATAAAAAAAATACCAAGACACATGGATTAATGAATGATTTACTCCTTTTATTTATTTGTGGTAATATCAGTGTTTGTCATATTTTTTACTGCAAAAGAAACATCGCAAATAAATTTATTTTTTTCATTACCATAAATGTACACAGTTCAGAGTCGGTGTTAAACCAATAATTTATATCCTAACGTAAGAAACACTATAAATCCAAAAATGAGTATTTAATTTTTATAACGTAACGTTTTTTTATAATGTGAAGTTCAGTTCTCAAATAGTAGGTGCTGATGAACGCATGGGGCAATATTAAACTTCACTGTGTCCAATACCATTAAAGAAAGCAATAAAGTTTAAATGAAGGCCTTGGCGTGAGAGTCACGTCAGAGTTACGTCAGATTCCGGGAAAATTATACATAATCGTCTTGGAGCATGCAACCTTAAAATTTGTCTCTGAAAAAACTTTCAATTTTGGCAGACAGTAGAGTTATACGTAATTGCTTTTATAGATTTCTTGTAGTTAATGGTATAGCCACATTTCGCCTTTTAACAGATTTTGATCATGAAATGGCTTATTTTTGTTCCCGATCTCTTCAAAAGTATCCATAATGTACATGTATACTGAAATTTAGGAAAATACCGCTAGACTCGTTTTCAAATACCATTAGCATAATGACGAAAAATTAGTAACTCAAAAACTCCAGATATGAACTGGCGGCGGTGGTGGTGGTAGTGTGGTTACCACAAATTTGAGGTGGAAACTTAGAGGCTCAAGTACGAAAACGCAAAAAAAGAAATTGCGAGTTAACAATTCTCTTAGAGATATCGATTGGGTCAATGAGGCTTTCCCCAAGTGAAGTAATCCACCCCAGGCCATTACAACGTATCTAGTTGAGTTTAACTGTGCACAAGGCACTAACCCAATCACAAATTCCCAAGGAAACATGTGGAGCCGGCGTGAAATGATCAGGTGTTGCAGGGGGCCAGTGACTGAACGATGAAGTGGAGCGTTATTAAAATGATACAGCGTCCATTCTGGTCGATAATGTTCTTGTACAAAACGGATTGTATGGAAATTACTTGAAACTAATAGATATTCGAGCAGAGGGTTTCACAGTTACTTCCTGCTTCATATTAGTGTCCTTACAATGGCATCTATATGCTAAAAGGATTAAATAGCATTTTTTCGAGAACTCAACATTCTCTCTCTATAAAAAGGAAAACTTGTTTAGTAGTTTTATCTCGGTACACTTGAGAAAAGTAACTAGCCTTAAATAATTTTGGAGCTCGCATCCAATTCAACTTTAGGAAGAGCATTGATTGATTGATTGATTTCGTGTTTCCGGGCGCGTCAACTGCTTCGGTCATTAGTCCGTTAGTGTAGTGCGTGTTTTTTCTCGGGAGATGGCGGTGATCTTCCCCGCGGATGGCGAGATCCGCCGACCTACCGTCGGCTAGTGGGGCCGGGCGCGTCAACTGCTTTCGACCGGTCTCCCGGAATATGTGATAGTGTAGTGCATGTTAGTGTGTGCGTGTGTGTGAAGAGAGAGGACAAGGAAGAGGAAAGATAGATCGCGCGCGGTCCGTGGCCCGTTTGGTAGGGTACTGCTCCGGCATTCGCCTGATATTGATCGGAGAAACCACGGAAAACTACCGATCAGAGCAGCCGGCCGCTAGAATTCTCCTCCAGACAGCGACTGAATTCGACCTAGCTGAAAAGCTAGTGTCGAAAACGCCGCCGGCCCCAGAGGCGCTGAGTGACATAGTTGATAAGAGGAGGAAAAGGGCCGTGGAAATGTGGCAATGGGGGAGGAGGAAGAGAAAACGGACGTCTAGTAATCCTAGTAATCCGGTTGGCGGCTGCAGGGAAACACTAGTCTCCCCGTGGAATCGGCCTTGACGAGTGGGGCGCCGGACGTTCGTCAACGCTTGCTAACGAGGCCCGACGCGCGCGCTGGGATTCTCGCCTGGCGCACGACGATAACGATAGCAGTCGGCCGGCTTAGCCGGACGAGCGCGCACCTATAGCGCTTTACAACGCTCTCCGTGAACTGCTCGGCCCACACGCGCGCGCGTCGTTTCCCCGCCCCCTCCGGCCCCTCTCATCCCTTCCCGCCCCTTCCGCTCCTCCGTGCCCCTCTCATCACGTCCCGCCCCTCCTCACCCCTCCCGCCCCTCTCATCACTTTCCGCCACCATCCGCTCCTCCTCATCACCTTTCTGCCCCTCCTCATCATCTCCCCGCCCCTCTCATCACCTTCCTGCCCCTCCTCATCATCTCCCGCCCTCTCATCACCTCCCGCCCGCGCCATCCCCACCCCTTCCGGTCCTCAGCCCCGCTCCTCCTCATCACCTCCCCGCCCCACATCACCTTTCTGCCCCTCCTCATCACCTCCCCGCCCCTCCTCTCTGCCCCTCCTCATCCCATTCTCATCCCTCTTCATCACCCCCTGTCCCTTCTCATCCCAGTACGTGATGTTTTAGCACCACTAGTTAAGAAATCCTTTTTGTTTTCTGGAGACAGAATTTCAGTGACCCTTACCAAATGTTCCTTAACCATTTTACTATCTGAATAAGTCTTAAATTTTTTTCTAGTATTATGGCTACTGCCTAATTGGCTTTAAATGAAGAAAGCTACGAAATTATGGTCAAGCATTATAGGATAATTCATCGGAGAATCAAATAAAAATGCAATCGTGTAATTTAAAAGCTTTTTTCTCTCTAGGTGTTTGGAAATTGTCAGACCCAGTTCTTGAGATATTTTCAAGCTGGTAGTACGAAACAGTATCGGTATATGAGGTTGGAACTGAGTAACAGGTGATTCAAGATGGCGGCACAATTGCGCAGGTGCACCTAGGAGGAACAGCAGGGAGTTTCTACATTTTTATGGAATGAGATGTGATACCGGTTGATATTCATCAGATAATGAAGACGAAATATGGGAACGCCTGTATCACAGCGACAAGTGTACAAGTGGTGCAAGAATTGCAAAGAAGGTTCAACCTTGCGGAGTGATGCTACCTCTCCTGGCTCATTATGTTGCGACAGGGGAGTCAATAGTAGCTGCATATCAGTTCATTGAAGACAATCAGCGATCATCCTGGCGGAAATGACTTCTCGCTTCAGATGAGCTTCGGTTCAGTACAACACATGATGAACTCGGCTGCAGAAAGGAGTCCTCCAGGTGGGTTCCTGGACGGCTGACGCAGGAAGTGACTGATCGTCGTGTTGTTGAATATTAAAGGACGTTGATTTGGTTGGTTGGTTAGTGATTTCGGTCACGTCAACTACGGAGGCCATTATTCCCGTAAGTGTAGTGCATGTTTTCCCCTGTAGGTGACGGTGATCTTCTGCCGCTGGATGGAGAGATCTGGCATCGTCGGCTAGTGGGGTTTCCATCAACCAGGTATCTTCCACCTGCGGAGCACCGCCCCAGCCGGGACAAGCTCTAAGCTCCCGACTGGTCTCCCGGAAAGTCTGATGTGCGTGTAGTGTAGTGCATGTTTTCCCCTGTAGGTGACGGTGATCTTCTGCCGCTGGATGGAGAATAGTGTAGCGTGTTAGCGTGTTGTGTGGTGTGTGTGTGTGTGTAAGGGAGGATAGAACAAGGAAGAGGAAGGAAAGATCGCGCTCGGTCCGTGGCTCGTTTGTTAGGGTACTTCTCCGACATTCGCCTGGTGTTGATCGGAGAAACCCCGGAAAACTACCGATCAGAGCAATCTGCCTGTAGAAATTCTCCTCTAGACAGCGACTGAATTCGACTTAGCTGACAAGTGAGTGTCGAAACTCCTGTTGCCATCGGGGCGCTAACCATAGACCTTCCGGTCAGAAGCGTTGCCGAGACATCAGTTGATGCACTGGGCCGCCTCGCCTGGTAAGAGACGTTGAGATGTTATGATGAGGGGGAGAGGATTGAAATTCATTGCTAAGATAGTTCAATCGATGTTCTGAGTAATTGTCAGAGATGCTATATGAAACATGCATGATAAAAGTTCATTATTATGATATTATTGTTATAAGCATAATGTATGCGTACATTACACAGAAAAACATTTTTCTAATATGAGCCAGTACCGTATGTGTCAGTTCCTTGAGCCACTAGCTGACACAAGGCTGGCCGCGTGTTGATCAGCGCATTCTAGACTCTTAAATTCATCTCGATGACGGTCAGAAAAAAACACAAAGTTTAAATTAATTTTTCTTTCAAAGTGTATTCTCAAATTAAACGTGTACCTAAATATGTAGTTTGACCAAAAATGTGTTTAACTGATTCTGTAAATATTAATTATAGAAGAAGTTTGTTTTAAACGTGTCAGAATTTTAATCGTGTCTGTATAATTGCTATGTTCATATTTTTAGTTTAAAAGTTTTTCGAAATAAAATTATTTTATTTCGAAAACTTCACTATCCTCGTATATTTGGCGATAATGAAAGATCTTCGACACACACGCTTATTCACAAGAACGTTCGCAAACCGCTGGCCAGCTGCAGCCACACAGGGACTTCATCAAGAACGGCCACCTTTACTCCAAAGAACTCATCAAATGTACGTTTTGAATCAACAAACCTAATAAAAAAGGAAAACAAATTATCCAGATATCATAAACAATGCATTGAATATCGACAATAATTATCTGAACTTGTGTACTTTCAATAACAAGCGAAAATCACAAAACTACGTTGCAGTGAGTTAGATGAAAACAGAAAATGGGTTAATTCCCTGAGATTCCCTCCGACGCCGCGCAGCGCGTCAGCGCCACCTGCCTGGTTGCCCAACCAAAATGCCGTTTGTTCGCTGTGTTAAATCGAAGGGGCAAAGAGTAAACAGTAAATCCATTCATAAAGCCTAGAGCGTTGTGCAATTCCTGGCTAGGCAGCAGACACCGGAGAGAGCGCCAGTTGGACGCTCTTTGGTTTCAAAATAACTTCATATACATCGATCTTGAATAATGAAGGTTTCAAAAGGAAAATACATATATTTCTAAGATATTATGAGATTTGTTTTTATTTTCTGGGGGTTGTGCAACCGTGCAACGTAAGCACGAACCGCCACAGATGCCGCAGCGCATGATGCAACTGCGAAGTTCCAACGCGCGATCGCGGAGATGAGAGCACGTGCGTCTCGCATAAGCTTCTTTACAATTATTTGATGAAGGGTTTCTCTTTGTTGTGTTATCTTGTGTGAAGTGCATCGTGCTTTGATAACGCATTGTCATCGTGCTTGGATACTTTGGCGTATGCAAGGGTGCTTTATTAGCTACTCAAACGGCGTTATTCAGACGGCGCAAATATTAAGTCGAAAATGTCGTCTTATTGAACAGCCATTTTCTTCATTGGTTTATGAGGGTAAGGTACGAGTAAAAGAACAAGGCAGGCCCAAATCCAAGTTTTCCTTGTAATTCCCGTTCTGGCCTAGAGTCAATGAACATACCGACGTGCTGATTAAAACAAAATTCAGTTAAAGTAATAGTAAAAGTCCAGCTTCTAATTGAGCGTGGTGCAGAACCATCATGTTATTTGCTCACAAGCCGCCACTGCTGTGATCTATTCTGGAAGGGCAAGGGTATATTTTCAGCTATGTAGAAAGAGATTTTGTAGTACAGCATAGTAGGTAACTGAATTCGCCTTGCGTGCTGTGCTGTCGCGAAGACTGTGCTAGCGAGTGTGGACTCTACATCTCTCAACAAGGAATCCGGTTCGGCCTGCTAACCGCCTTACCCCTAGTCACGTGGGTCCTCTCATCTGTCTGCCATTAAACGCACTCCCAGCGTTCTAGTGGCCAAACGGAAGATTTATAATATAAGTAGTCCTCTGTTCCCGAGACCTTCAACGGAAGTTAAGACGTTTACTTTTGCATGTCTGGAATATAGATCCAGTCTCCCGTTTTGGTACTTAGCGACTGCCTTTCGGACATTGAGAGAACCATTGTCTGCATTGTTACAGAAGTAAAACGCTAGAGTTAAAAATCAATTAATTATATTAAAAAACGTGTACATGGAACTCGATTACTTGCAATTTATTTATTACGACCACTCGTAATATACTGTAATTGCGACACAAAATTAGTACCAGCTCTTAATCTCGTTATCTTTTCAAGCACCATTTTACCATAATCATTTTTGAAATGTTCAAGTTTAAATGAAATGTCTCATATTTAAATGAACACGTACTCTTTCTAGACCAGTGTTGCTTGATTGAAGATTTGATGTTATGTACACAGTCTAGAAGATAAGAGAATTAATTCATATTAACTTACAATAGAGCGTTGAAAAATTCGTTACATAACAAGTCCCGTTAGTAAAACGCCATCTACCTGTTCTTTGGATACCATCTGCATAATGAAATGGAACGTTGAAACTGCAAAATGACGGGGCGGTTCGTGCTGCAAGGAGATGACTCGGAGGATGCGATAAAATGCTTGGCTGTTGTGTGACGTTTGTGTAGCATTCATGAGCTAGACTTTTTTCGTTCTTAGTCTATTGTTTGACATCTTTTCTTCGATAAACAAGACTGGGTAGACGTTCGTGGATATTAGTGTTTTATAATCGTATGAAATTGCGGGTACAGAATGATATCGGGGTACGCAATCTTTATAACGTGATATTATTTCAGCAACTCATTCTTCATTTTCAGAGATTGTTGTGTAAAATACCACATCGTATTAGAATTTGCTATTATCTTGTGTTCTGCCCCTCCCAGAACTATTGCGACCTAGTGTGGCATACCAGACACATTTTATGCATCCTGTCTTGCGTCAGATATATAGCGCCTTTGAATGTTTGTTGTTTGCAATGGAACTTTCAATTAACACTTATAATATCAGTCGGTAATGAAAAAAAAAACAACAAATCAGGTATTGGGATTTGACAAGTCTTATACTGTTAACAACATTTATAGATTCATTCTTGCGTTGAAAATGTCAAACGCGATTACGTTTTCCATATTCTGGCAAAGAATACTAAATTAAACAAGACTATAAATGTGACTGGGCTCTCTGCTTGACAGTTGTATCTATGGAGAACTTGTGTTATCACAAAAGAATTAGCACTTTAGTAGTGTCTTTGTTGCGTTCGGTTGCAATGGAATCAGCCCTGTCAGTGAAACGTGTACGTTGTGGTAGGGCGCCTTGCAATGGTGCTTTACGACTGTGCTACTCGTCGATATCACGGGGTTGACATTTGCGCCGTGTGCCGAGCGACCTACGCAATGCAGCCGTAGATTCATCGTCGTTGATCGAGACATGGCATCGACCATGTAAAACAAAAGACGCATATTTCTTTCTGCTTCGATTGCAAGACCGGTTTGCTTCCAACGGAAAGAGACTTACGTGCAAGAGCGCGGCCGAAAATACGCGACTTCTGCGACGAGGGGACTTTCAGATTCTTTGCATTCGCTCCGTCTGAGATGGCTCAGTGCAACAATCATTGTTGGACCAACAATAATTCTAACCCAAAGATCTCTCGGTTAGATAGGACTCGTACGCTGCAGCACCGACAACTATTGTCTGGCCGACAGGTCTTTGGGTGAGGATCCGATAGTGGCTCTGTTTCGACACTAGCTAAATACGTAGGTTGAAGTTAGCCGCTCTCCGAGGCAAAATGCTAGCAGTCGGCTGTTCTGATCAGTAGTTTTCCGTCGTTTCTCCGATTCATGCAAGGCAACTGCCGGAGAAGTGCCATAACAAAAACTGTGGACCCCGCGTGATCTTCTCTTTCACATACTTGTCCCATGCTCTCCCCCATAGACACATTTGCATGCATTACTCTTGCGCATGTATCGGAAGACCAGTCTGGAGCTTAGAGCTTAGGCTGGAATGGTGACTCATTGCGGGAGATACCAGGACAAGGTAATCCCAGAAACGGACCTGTCGGTCGTTGCTGAATCTCCTGTTCCGGATTGGAAGGAACACTACGACCTGCCAACTGCAAAATGCACTACACTCATGGCCGGGACTAATTAGCGAAGTTGGTGATGCACCGACGAACACGAAATACTACCCACTTGCTGATTAACCTACGAGAAGAGAACGGATGATAGTATTATTTATTAAGAAGTCAGATACTAAAAGTATTGCGTGACTCTGGTCAAGACTGTTGAAGAATTTAAAGAAATGTAGCATGTGACAACTTCCGATAATGAAATTATAAAATAATGGAACTGAAATTATAAAATTTTTTTTTTAAAAAATGAGGGAATGGATAAGGTAATAAAGTAAAGATGTGAAAGTGTAATGAAATACGAACTCAGGGGAAAGGAAAAATAAAGAATAGATAAAATAATGGTGATTCGGATTGTCGACAAGACTCCTGTCACCTTGCTTATCTTGTCACGTGGGAAAATTCTGAAAGACAATAATTTAAGAACTATTAGTTTACCCAGTGCAAGAATTATTGATTATTGAAGAAGTTGTCAATGTTACCTCGTCTAGGCAAAAAGGAGAAGATCGTTTTCTGTCGTAATTCGGTGTAAAACGATGCCCCGCAAGGCCCGCACCAGCACCTTTGTGCCAGGAGTCTGCACTGCCGTTACCAATCGTCGAAATCTAATTGTTCAATGCAGCCAAGTTTTGAATTAGTAAGCCTTTTTACAGACGAGGCGATCATTTGTGAAACCGTTCGGCTGAAGGTTCTCAAACAATTGATTCCCATGGCGTCTTATTTGGAAATGCATCTGATTCTCAGAAGTTATCAACAATACGAGTTATCAGTAGCTGGCGCAATCTCGCGAGCGTCTATGAAAGCAAGTTTGTCCTTCCAAAGAATCATACTAAAGTTTTGCCTTACCCTCGGGACAGCCCGCGTTTTTACAGGAAAGTCCAACGCGGGACGTTTAAAATGTATCTATATTTTAACTTCTGTTTTGCGAACACATTTCAGTGACTCACGAACCACTGTTTGAGGAAACAGCTCTAGAGAACTTTGTTGACGTGGAACACCGACATCTTCCCGTTTCTCATGAACCTTACCGACCGCGAACGCAGATGGCATTGCAGGCGGATCGGAAGCAGCCCCCGACCGAACGCCGTTAATGGGTATTGCGCGCGGGCCCGGTTCAGCCAAAACGAGTGGATTGGCATCACTGGCGGGGAAATTCGTCAAAGGGCTGATTTCATTGCTGTTGATGCCATTTTGGCAAAGGCTGGTTTTGTTGAAGCGTGTAAACAAGAGGCACTCCGCTGTGCACGGCCTCCTGCGAGCGACAAAGCCACGGCCGCGCGCGCGCGTGTGTCATCTTAATTAGTGGCCCCGCACGTAACGATGCCCGGCGCCTCCGTTTATTTTCACAACGGCGGCCGCGCACAATTCCGAAAATGCCGTGTTTAGTTTCGAAGAATTTTGTGTTTGTTTGTTTGTGTGTATGTTTGAAAGTTTAGTTTGATTCAATCAGAAGGTCTTGTATTTCACTTGCTAGACGAAAGTCGGATGTTGTTACAGCTCCAAAACCCTTCGCTCTTCGATTTTAATACGTATGTAGAGGAGAGCGTAGTGCAGCAGCATGATCGGTAAGCTTCAGGATGTTTTAAAGTTTATAGGGGTTTGTGACGGATATGTCTTAATTAGTTCTTCGGAATGTAACGATGTCTCTGTCACCTCTCCGCGATTTCAGAACGGTGCTAATAATTTCGAAAATTAAATGATTATTTGACCCGATGAATTGTGTTTTTGATCACGTAATTCAATTTTATTTATTTTAACTTATTTAATAGGTAATTATTGGGTATATAATTGCATAACTTGATATTATACGGTTGTCTAAGGCGAAGGCTGTTAAGCCTGCATCCTAACGCGTTCCTAGATCCAACACACAATGCCTACGTCCTAACGCGATCGAATTTTTCGAATTTTCGTATTTACTGAAAATGGGTCTTCATCGCATTAAAACCGCACAAAAGAGACTAAGTGCGGATAAGGATATGCTTAATGTGTTTCATTTTAAAATCTTTCCAAATTCCTATAATTTTGACCTCTCTTAAGAGGCCACTTGCCGCGAACCCCGAGAATTAATTTGTAATAATCTATTTCGATGCTTTTCAATCGATCTATTGTCTTCACTCCCCAAATTTCCGCCGCATAATTCCTAGCTTGGAGAAATAATTCAATAAAAGTAATACCTCTCATCTAGTATGTTAAAATTTCCTTCTCTAGTGGAGTCGATCTCTACAGTAGAATCTCCATTATCTGGAGTAATAACAGGAAAAGGGGTACCCGGAAAATAAAAAGAACTGAGATTATCGAAATATGTTTTTATTGGTTCAAATGTGTTGAAGATAAATTTGGAAGAATATATGTACCAATATTGTATCCTACATTCTACAGAGAGTACATGGTAAGAAATTCATATCAAGTTAGTACATATTGAAATTTTATTTACAGAAATAATTAATTTTTGTTTTTCCATTTCTTTTCTCGTTTGTCCGTATTTTCCATGGCATATTCAAAATTAATTTTTAATGAGTTAAAATTAATTAATTCTTCAGCATGTATGCGGTGGATAATATTGTGAATAATATTGGATAATTTTGTGAGAGCAACTAATAGCAGAGTTGAACTTCAATCCTACCTGAACACCGAAATGACAACTAATCAGAGAGACGACGGTGAACTTCATGCCTATTTGCTGGTTTCTGTTAAAATGTCTACTTTATTAGTTGCCCTAAATGAATCGATGCTGATGCCATCGTTTCCGTGTTTGTTTGTTTTTCAAAACAGCGGACGAGCTCGCACAAATTGCGAAAATGATGCATTTGCTTTCGAAGAATTCTGTGGCGTTTGAAAGTGGTGTTCTATATTGTCAGTATGTCTCGTCCATTACATGAATTAACTTGTTTAGCGACTGTCGAGCTTTGCTTAAGTTTCAAGTTCTCCAGAAAATTCTGCATGTTGCATGTTGTGAAAGCATCATATAATTGAAGATCTGATCGTAGATTCATAATCACTGATGATTTCTGTGAAAATGTCATCTGAATAAATTACTCTGGAATGATGGCGCTGTTACATCCCTGCATATGTTTTAGTGGGCACTTTTGCACTTTCTTCCGAAAAAGTATGTTTATTTGTATTAATTGATTGGCTTGGTACTGCCGGCAGGTGTTGTTCATTGTGTTGAGTCTTGCTTATTGAATTTGTTTCGTCTGAATTAGTAAGATTTAGTCCTTTTTCCCAACAACCAAAACACAAAGTAGGCATTATTGTTGCGTAACTATTATTGAAACAAAATTCATATTATCTGAGAATGTGTTGTAAACTAACGTATGTGTTTGATATGTCAATTTTTATGAAATAATGTTTTACCTGTATTGTCAAAAACTACAGATTCAGGAAGGCAATGGTAAAATTGTAAGCTCGATGAGAGAGGTTGCAGAAATCACACTTACTATTTTTTCTTACAATTGTTTCTACATCCAAAAGTCTGGGACAAAGGATGTACTTCCCCAGAATATCTTGCTATATCTCAGGCGGGTAGATTCACTTGCAAAGTATATGCGAGCTGCATGAAGGCAGATTGATTGGAAAGAATACTGAATGCGTGGCGTAATTGACTTAATTTAGTATTCAATTCATTTATGTGAATATTCTGTTTGAGACTGGATTGAAGCACCCATAAATTTTGTTACCTTAATATCAGCCAATTGTATATTGTTCATTTTCAATGGCGCATGCGATTGCTTATTTGAAATGCAAAACTGCAATGAAATCGATTTCCCTTCGTTTATGAATGATTTGTTAATACGAAACCAATTTGAAACATCTAAAACCGTATTACTTATTGTTCTTTTTTTATTATTTATAGTTAATGCGTCATGCCTTCTTCAGCACTAGGATTCGTGATTGTTAGATTTCACGACATCTTATATGTTTATACTGCTAATTTATTTTAATTATACTGTGTGCATTATATTTTTCATGCTACGACCCTCGCAATTTCGTTAATGATCGTTACGGATGAATGGAAAAGAATGTAAGTACTTTTCACACCATCAAATTCGTTTATTTACTTGCCTTGGCGTTTATTCCTATGATGTAACTTTCTTTTTGTTTAGTCTCATATTGTGCTCATCATTCTCAAAGTAATTTTAGAGACATTTGTATCTAACACCGTGTGATACATGGACACATTTCTATTTTTTATTAATTTATTTTTGAGTCATTGGAAATTACACACATCAGTACCAAATTACTATCTAATGTGCATTTGCTGCTTACATTGTAACTTATACTAAACTTAACACTAAAAACTTAAAACTAAACTACCTTACTAGAGGTGTAAGAAACTACAAGAGCCACTACTATGAACAATTAGCAGAGAAAATGTTCAAGAACGCTTCGGAAGGAAATCTATTCTTAATTCTAGTAGGGAAGTCATTTATAGTGGCCATGTTGTAGTGAACGGCTCGGTTTATTGTATTTAGGTTGGAGTAAATATTATTGGAAAGATGAGCAATATGTTTGATGATCAGTGATATATTCAGTTCTTTATGAAGTTGGGCGTTTGAGATGAACCATGGGGCATGTGTTGCTAATCTGAGGAATCTATTTTGTACAATTTGAAGTTTAGTTAATGTTAGAAATAGATGCATTGGTCCAGATGGGACATGCGCAGAGCATTAATGGTCTGACTATTGCTTTATAAATTGTAATGGCATTTGTGAGGGATAGCCGGCTTTTGAAGTTGATAAGAATTTTAGTTGAGCTCTTTTTATTTTTGCTTGTTGTTGTTTTAGTGTTTGGGTGTTTCCAGTTGAGTCTTGTGTCGAAGTTCATCCCGAGGTATTTTACTGATTGGGTTTTGTGGTGTCCATGGAATTGTGTGTTTATTAATGCGTAGTGGTGGTGGGTGAGAAAATGGTCTTAGTGAGAATATTTTGGCAGTTGATTTAGTTGGGTTGAGTTTGATTTTCCACAATGTTGACCACTGGTCTATTTCATTTAGGTGATTTTGTATCCTATCGGTAATGGTCTTAAGTGAGTGGCTGGATTTGTAGATTGCGGTATCGTCGGCGAATTGTGCTAATTGGATGTGTATTGTAGTGGGTATGTCAGCTGTGTATGTGTTGAATAGTGTGGGTGAGAGTGGTGAACCTTGTGGAAAGCCTGCTATTATTTTTCGGGGGTTGGAAATGAAATTTCCCTTTCTATTTCTAATGGGGTGTTAAGATTTTGAAAATTGGGGTTTTTATTTGTTATTATTTTCCTGAATTCCTTTCAGTTTATGTTGTTGGTGTTTAATATGTGGGTAGGTGGGGGTGGGGCAGGGTATGTGTAGAGATGATGATTGGTAAGTGGTTGAAATCCAGTTCAAATAGAGATGTTGAGTAGTATGTGGTTTGTGTGTTCGTAATTGCGATATCCAAAATGTCTGCATGTTTGCTCGTGTCGTTTGGATAATATGTTGGTTCTCGTGGTATTAAGGTTTTTAAATTTAGATCAGTTATTAGTTTTAATAAGTGTCGGCCGGCATTATTTGTAATTTTACAGCCCCAACTGATGTATTTTGCGATTAGATCTCCGATGAGAATGGTGGGGGTGTTCAGTTGAAATAAAGATTCTATTTTGTGACTTCTATTTTTATGTGTGGTGATTTGTATGCTGCTATTACTGTTATAAGTCTATTGTTAAATGGGAATTTGATTGCTGTTGTTTCTAAGCCAGGCGTATTAGGGAGGTTCACTTGTATGTATGAGAGAGATTTTTCGATAAGTATTATGACTCGTCCTCCATTACTGTTGAGTCTGTCGGTTCTGATTGTATTGTAACCTGGTATGTTGAATGCTTTATTGATTTTCAGATGGGTTTCAGTTATGCTAGCTATTTTGATTTGTTTAGCTTTTAGGAAATAGTTAAGTTTTTTTTTATTGGTTATGCCATTTGCATTCCAGTTTAGTAGATTTATATTGCTAAGGCGTTGTACTGCTATTGTTATTATTAAAATACGCTGAGAATGACTTTTGAATGTTGCTTATGATTGATGGAATAATAGTATTTATTATATTGATTAAATAGGCTGTGATGGAATTAATTATGAGTGCATCATTAATTATTACTTTGATTAGGAATATGATGAGTTGATTGCGGTTTGGGTTCGGGTGAGGAGGTTTGAATTTATTATTTAGTGTTGAGATTCCTTGCATATGCATTTGTTGGGGGGGATTCTATAAGTTTCTTGTTGAAGGGACATTAACCGTTCGAGTATCTCCGGGGGCCCTTGCAGTTCTTACAAATCAGTACTTGTTACCGCTGGGGACAATTTACTGAATAGTGATTTTCAGCACAGTAAATACACGCGATTGTGTGGTTGCAGTTATTTTTAGTGTGCCCAAAGTCTAGGCAGCGCAGACATTGAACAGGGCCTTTGTTTTTTCGTCGGTCAGGTTTAACACTCAAATTACAAATTTGTTTAATTTGAAGCACTGATTCAATACTGTGTCGACCGTCAAATTCCGCGGCAACAACAGTTATGGGAAGTTGTTTTATACAGTCGTGTGACACTAATTAAGATGAACACTTTTCCTTCAAGTCTTCGTATATTTCTTCTTGGGTTATTATATAGAAAACTTTTGTTAGCGGGGTCCTTATACGTGTGAAATCTCCTACTGGTATTGATTAAATATTTGCTAGCCTTTCTGAAAACGGCAGCACATTTCTATGTACACCGTTCTTATATCAGCACTGATATTTTGTGGGTAAACGACTTCGAATTTGTTGACAGATTCTAATACTTTTCCTCTGTGCTTCGAAAAGCAGAGAAAAACTAAGAAAGTTCAAAGACTCTTCACTGATACGTGCTTTGATACTCTTGCAGTATTTATTTATTTATTTATTTATTTATTTATTTATTTATTTATTTATTTATTTATTTATTTATTTATTTATTTATTTATTTATTTATTTATTTATTTATTTATTTATTTATTTATTTATTTATTTATTTATTTATTTACTTATTTATTATTCTTAATAGTTCGTGGATTCCAACATTTATGCTTAATTATCTTCATCCAGATGCTCCAGTCTGTACCAATGTTGAACACGTAGGGATATATTTTGCACGTAAATGAATGTGAAGATTACATCTTTCTACCAGGAAACAGTGTTTTCTTTTTATAATGAGGTCTTGCTAAGAAATGAGTAGGTTTGCTGTTGTTCATAATAGTCATATTATGTTTTATTAATTTACTGACAGTCCAGTTTCATTTTTTGTAACTCGTTTAAATTATTTCACTGCTCTGAATTCCAGGCACAACCACATGTTTTTATTTGATGTGCATTGTAAGTGCGAAGAGGATAATCCATATAATCTAATTTCGGGAATTCACATTTCTTCGTTTAAAATAATACGTTCCTCTTTTAGCCGCGTTTGCTCAAACGGTATGAGGAGAACGCATCGTTGTAGGAATGAATGAATGAATGCCTTATTTTACGTGTCGAGACTCAAGCCATGAGGCCTGCTCTTCCGTCTGACCACGCAAATTTCGTTACGCTCCTTTCACCTACTAGGGAAGAAAGAAGGTATTTCTTGGGCGACGAACGAGGCAATTTGAATTTAGCTCAGAGGCTTCTTTTAGCTTGAGGATCTTTTACAAGCAGTAAATCTACTAACATAGGACAGCGGTTTACTTCCCTCCGAAGGAAGGCGTACGAAGGATTTTTTTCGCCCTTAAAAATCCACGGCTTCGATCGGGTTTGAACCGCGAGCTTGGGTATAACAGTCTGATATGCCATCGCCGCCGCGAAGGGGGTAGAACACGGGTCGCCAATACCGGTTTCGTAATTTCTTTATCAATTTCGCCTTCATCATCTTCCTTTCCGAGAAGATTTTGCTGGCTCCGCGAATTCGGGGCGGTACCCGAAGCCACATAGTGGAGGCCGCGGGTTTTGCATTTGGGTGGGAGAGAGCGTCTCGCCGTGTGTAGTGTGTGGACATCGCCACCGCGCGGGTGAAATTGCCGATACGAAAGTTCCAGTGGAGCATTGCGTTAATATCTTTCCGATAATGTTTGCAACAGTTGATATACAGTATTATACATTCGTATGGAGGCGATGCATAAATACGATATTGCGTTGTTCATGTACGCGGTGGCGAGAGCGGACTACCAAAAATTGGTGTGTGGAGAGAGAGAGGAGTTGGTCAACGTTTGTTGCGGAACCCACTTATGTGATTCTTTTTCACCTCTGTATTTCGTCAAGTGCCATTGTATTGTAATTGCTCTCGCGTTTCCACGTGTGTCGTTTAGTGATTCGATTACCATGTGGGTCAGTAAACTTTTAACATGACGTCCAAATTATGTGATTACGTTCGGTGCTTTGTGGGCGGGCTTTCTGAAATTTTGAATTACGTTAACCCTCGCCGCTTTGGGTGGCCAATAAAATATTGAGTGGGATAGAGGGCTGCGGTCTGCTGTATACAGCGGTGGACAGCTAGCGCAAATTACTAATTTGTGCTTAAATTGCATGAAACTACCCTGCGCAATCATAACTTGAAGGAAGTTATATTCATTTATTTGATCAGTCAAACTCATGTTTCACTTCAACACAATAACAATTCATCATAGAATGCATGAACCTCATTTTTTAGTTATATTTTAACCATACAATCCCAATAATATTTTTCGGGGCACTTTCTATTATATTTTTGAGTAGTGAAAAAACTTTTTCGGACAACTATAACTCCTTTACCCTAACTTTACTTTAACTACTGTAGTAGTTGTAGTACGTAGGAACAGTGATTAATATTCAAATGCACATTACTGGTTCATTGGTGAGTAATGCGGGTATTTAACCCGCTGGAACCGATTCATTTTCAAATTGCCCATGACACGAAGTTGGATATCGTTCTCGGTCAGTGTGCTCCATAGTAACGTAATCAAAGGAATGAATTCTGCTCATTAATAATAATTCAGTTCGCGAGAAAGATTGAGAAGTAAATGTAAGAGTATTGTAATATTGAGTTAATTTTCAATTTCGCCACTTGTTAAGCTCAAAAGTATTTAGTTGGGATTTGTCTGATGAGTGCGTTTTAGTAGTACTTCTTTTTGATATAGATTTTCGACCAAAACCTTTCCAATTTTGATATTATTTTAATATTGTCTAAACTTTTGTAAGCCTTTATGTTAAATATATATGTGATACTTTTCGGAAAATTGCATGTTGGTATTTGTAGATGCAAATAGAAGATTTTGTTTCTAATTCCTGCTAGTAAAGATTCTATTTTTTGTTTCGTGTAATAGTAGTAATCGATTTAAATATTTTAATTGGTGTTGTTCTTATTTGCATTAATGTTGCTCATTTAATATTTTTGTCACCATGATTTTCTTCTGGTAATTTGTTCTAAATGGTAATTTTTTTCCTCGGAAATACTAAAAGTGTTTTCGCTAATGTAAAGGATATTAACTGTTATGTAATTTACTCTAGCGAATAAAAATACCTTTCACTTCAGATATTTCAGTTGCCGAATCCAGGATTCTTAAAGTTAGGCGAAGGTTTTGTAAAATTTACCATTACTTTTATATCTTATCCTTTACATATAAGACCCAAAAGCAGTACCCAGCCCCTCGTATGGATATTTATGATTAGGAATACTTAGTATAGGCACATCAACGTGATTGTTTCTCAGCGTTAGATTTAAGTGAAAGTTTTGAAGAATTACTATTATTCCTTAAAGTGTCTGATGAAGCCTCTTACTTTAGACCGTCCCGCCCTGCTGTCCTAACTCTCTTCACGTGACTTATGTTTTGAGGTCTCCACGAGACGATTTCACCGGTTTCCCAACGTCGAGTTTCCGTATTCATTTATCTTCGTCAACCTACTGTCTTCATAAATTTCTTCTAATGAGTGTGACCGAAATAATGTATGAGAAACGCTGTTTCATTTGACAACAAGTCAGGTTTACCAGTAATGAAATGGAAAGTTAGAAGTCTCAAATTATCGTTTTCGAATGAACGTAGTCAAGAGAATACAGGTAGTAAGAACTGTTGAGGAAGTGGAAACGAAGTAAGTAGTACACATTTACATCTACAAGGAACTTTGTTAAAAATCATGACTTTCATTTTTTCTTACTGTGATTCAAGTAAGAACTGAGTGAAACTTGAACCACTGTTTTCTCTGTGTAAATAAGTACCTTTCATTTTAGAAATTTTCCTAAAGTTCAGTAAAAAACTACAGAAAATTATTAAGAAAGTAGATCAATGTATCTGATGTCTACGGAATTAGGAATGATTTACACTGTGACATAAAGGTGGTGTGACATAGACACAAAAACGACAGTTGGAGTCCCCTCTTTACATACCTTCCTCGATTGTCCAAGAAATGTGTTCAACAAAAGCGCGTAGTCAAGTTTAGTAAACAAAGATGGAACTGATATCTGAAAATATGAAGATTGATCTTCGATCTCTCTTATCAGCAAAACGTTCTCGTAAAGACCCAAATTTCTGTTTTCGAATGAACCAACTGGGTTTGGATATTAAGAAAAATCAGATAGATTGTCTATGTTTCTACGCATTTAAAACCGTGTCTCGGACTAGAAGTTTCACACTTATTAGTCGAGAATTTAGTCTTCATATTAAATTCTGTGATTCACAAAACTGATATGAGTGACGAAGAAATCTGATAATCATTTCCTTGTATTCTGTCCGAAAAAATCAACACATTCAGAAAAAACTCGCAATTTACGCAATTGATTATTTGCGTGAAATATTCCCTTGAAAGATGTTCACTTCTTTTCAAAGTTCATGTGCCACTATTTAAGAATATTTTCTTTATGTGACGAAATACCTTAGTTTGCCTTTGATTTTGATCACGCATTTAAGAGGATTCGAACGCACAGCCTAAGCGGATGTCGGTTGAAGTGAGAGAATTAGCTATTTTATCCAAATAGGGACTTCGAAAACACTAAAAGTGTCGAATAGAAGAATAGTGGAATGAAACATGGAAGAATAGTGGAATGAAACGAAAACCATTGTCCTCTATCCTATGGAATTCTGGAAGAATCCAAAGAATGTTGTCGGAAATTTTTTCTTATGCAAGTTTATCATGTGAATTTCTTGATTTGTACATTTCGGATAATCGCCGTTTGAATCAACAGAATCTGTTGCAAGGGGAGGTTAGTACTTTTTCAGAAGGGGGTCATCAAAATCACTTACGGAGACTTCAGGAAAGGAAGAGGATTACTGCGGTGCCCCTCCCCCCATCAATGCTCATTTTGAGCGGTTGTCATAATCTTCGTATTATGATGTCAGTGTCCAGGCCTTATGGTCACATTGATGAATGGTTTGATGTTTAAGTGATTATGGAGATATGATATAAAAATAATGTGGCAAGATGTGGTGGTGCAGTAAAGAAATGAGACGAGGACAAACGGGAGAACCCGGCTGTTGGCCATACGATCTTCGCCTCCCCTTCCCCCGCTGCAATCGCCCACTGCTGTGTCACTGACCGCGGCACCCCACCCCACCCACCTCCGCCCACAACAACAACAACAACAACAACAACAATAATAATAATAATAATAATAATAATAATAAATCGGGAGCGGTGGCATCACCTGATGTTACTGCAGTACCTCTGACCAGGAGGTCCTAGGTTCGAGTACTGACGTCGGCAGGAGTTTCGACACTAGCTTTTCAGCTAGGCCGAATTCAGTCGCTGTCTGGAGGATAATTCTAGCGACTGGCTGCTCTGGTCGGTAGTTTTCCGTGGTTTCTTCGATCAACACCACGCGAATGCCGGAGCAGTTTCCTAACAAACGGGCCACGGACCGCCTACGATCTTGCCTTCCTCTTCCTTGTCATTTCCTCACCCTTTACACACACACGTACACTAGCATGCTCTACACTACCACACTTGCCGAGTCGGTGGCTTAGAGCTTGTCCCGGCTGGGGTGGTGCCCAGCTGGTGGCAGATAACTGGTTGGGGAAAATACCGCTAGTCGACAGCGGGGGAAGATCACCTCCCCATGAAAAACATACACTACACTAACGGGACTAATGACCTCAGTAGTTGACACGCCCGGAATCACTAATCAATCAATCAAAAAAATAAAAATGCAATGTTGAAATAAAACTATAGGGATTGATAAAGAGAATATTCGTTTCGGGTATTGCGATCGATGAAAAGATGCGATCATTGTTCTGAGTAAAATGAGAAAAATGACAACAAAAAATGACCTCTGAGGATGACCTCCGCGAGGCTCCCTCTTGGCTCCACCAGTGCTGCCATCCTCACCTGTGGCTGTTTCCAGCGTCGCCCGTCGCCGGCGCCACTGTTCCGGTGCGCTGCCGTCCCCGCTGCGCCGTGGCGCGTGACGCACAGAGCCGGAATTCGCGCAGAAGCATCTGGAGAATGTCGGATATAATATGCACGTTCCTGATCATGGTTCTCTCGGCCGCCCCGCTGTAGGTTTGTTTGAAGCCCAATGGTAATTACCATTGATTTTGGCCGGAAGCACGTGTACCGTCCCCGAAATATCGAATCTGCGGCGGACAGTGGCCAGTTGGCGTGCTTTCCCAGCCCCCGCCGACATTATAATGATAAAAAAAACAACTAATGAAATACAACGATATCGAAATACTTGGCAAGATGTTTTCGTATTTCCTTTGGCATGCACAATAATGGGAGGTAGGAGAATGTTTCACATTGTTCTGCCGGTGAAAGCGCCCTACTGTTTTCTGAAACAGTTCGTTGTGGCACCGGAGGCCTGACTCAGTGGCATTGAGTGAACACAGCGCCTCCTTTCCTGTTCCCAGTTGAGCACTTGCCGTTGGCGATCATGCTGGCTCCGTGCCATTAAAATTACATGATACTAGTTTCTCAGGGACTGCAGTGCAGTTTGTTTTTATTCGCGAGTCCTTCACTCCGCTTGTCGTCAATGCAAAGCAGACAACTGGTATTTCAGCTGCGATACATTAGCAGATGACACAGCGTTTACGAATAAGCGATTTATTCAGGCGTGTTGAAGGCCATTCCTCATTTGTGTTTGAATGTGTTCTCCATTCATCTGTCTGCTATTCAATAGAAGAATACCAGAATGTCGTTTGGCGTATAGTGGTATGTCAAACGTGTCCGTAGATTACGCATACGTGAAATGAATTTCATGGGTGGGTCGTGTTTATGGCTTCCATGTTATAAACTGTGAAACGTCCCAGCGAATAAACAAGATAACTTAAAGGGCTATTACTGGATAGCGTGGGTAATTTGAGTAAACAGTGACATTTACTATACGTCTCTTACCTATTAAATACCTAAGCAATGGTGTAGGTACATAAATGAAGTGAAGTGAAGTGAAGGATAGTGCAGTGCGGTCTTTATTTTATAAACACTCAGTGCGGCTTTAGATGATAGACGTTTCTTTTCTTTTTCAAGAAATTTAATGTTTTAAGAACCATCAGTTTTTATATTATTATTATTATTATTATTATTATTATTATTGTTGTTATTATTACCATTATGATATTATTTGCATGACTTTTATTATCTTATTTATGTAGTTAACTGCCTCCGGGTTACACCCAATTGCAGTTTATCTTTATCCTTAACCCACATTCTGGGAATTATTCCGAGAGTTATTGTCTCCACTTATTATTGTGTGAATAGCTCACATCTTGCGTCATCACAGAGTGCGACACATCTTATGTATTATATATGCCATAGATTACCGTAATGTGATAACGTTTAGAATATTATATTTTGCGTACCTTGTATACTAGAATATTATTAGGCAATCATTCCGACATAAAATCAAGACCATACTTTTTGGTGTCGTTACGTTTTACTTAATACATTTGTAAATGTATATTCAAATTCATCTTGCCATCATTTACTGAACAGCATCAAAGATGAATACATGCTTAAGAGGCATGACGTTCTTAATTTTCATTTTAGTTCGACACAAGTTTAATGAAGGAAATTCTATTGATTGTACGATTCATGTAGAACACTGAATGTTCTTTACGTTACCGAAAGTATGTTAAATATAGAATATGTTTGATTAAAAAATACCTAGCAAACGTATTACATTTCCATTCATTATGGCCGATAATGTGTTAATAAATGACGGGTGTGATAAATCGCTTAAATCACTTTTACGAGTGGAGGTCACATAACAATGTAAACAGCTCATGATTGACAGCTAATGAACAAGTTAGGTAATGCTGCGCAGAAAAATAAACATGTATACGGGAAGTGTTCCCACGAGGTACTGTGCCCTGGACGACTGTTAAAATGAGGGCGCTGGTCCGCACTGCAACGGTTATCGAGTACCCAGATAATCTCGCGCGAAATCTACAAAAAACTATTTTTCACGGAATGTTTCTTGGCCATGCACGAATGTTATCATTTATGTCATTGGTGAAAAACCAATTACCCTCTATTTTACGGGAATGACCGATTACTATCTCTATTCCTAATAAAAACGAATAATTTGAATAAGAAAAAAATCTTGGAATGTAATAATAACATAATCAATATGAACAATGTGAAATGCGATATGTATTAAATTTTTGTGGCGATTTCCGTGCAATTTGTGTCATCAGTAGTGGCTTGGGGTTATTAAAATTAATTATTTATTCATGCGTATATTAACTGTAGGAGTCATTTAAAAAGCTATCAGCAAACGATCAACGCAAATAATAAATGATCTGAAGACTGGTAAAATCTCTAGTCCTAGACAGAAATGGACTGTACGCTAAGCAAATGTGGTTTTGTGATGTAGCTCCTTGGCTGTCCGTGAGACGGCGCGTCCTAGCCACGTGTGTCGTTTCGACCGCCTTCTGCCAACTCCAAGGATTCGGTGGTATAACCGTCACCGTACCGGACTGTTAGACCCGAGTTTGCGGGTTCAAACCCGATCGAAGCCATGGATTTTGAAAGGCGAAAAAATTCTTCGTACGTAAAATTCTTCCTTCGGAGGGGAAGTAAAGCCGCTTGTCCCATGTAGTAGATTTACAGCATGTAAAAGATCCTCAAGCCTAAAAGAAGCCTCTGAGCAAAATTTAGATTCGCCTGTTTCGTCGCCCAAGATAATACCTCCTTTCTCCGCTAGGTGGTGAAAGGAGCGTAGCGAAATTTGCGTGGTTAGACGGAAGAGCGGGCCTGATGGCCCGAGTCTCGCCTCTTAAAATAAGGCCTAAACTAAACTAAACTAAACCTTCCTCGAGGCTGTGCCTAGGACACGGCGTCTCCCGGACAGCCAAGGAGCTACTCGCTCCGGCCGCGGAAGCCCATGCTCTCGTTTTTATAAATGTTTGCGATATGTGTAATAAGCTCATCTTTTATTTATTCGAATTAATTAATGCTGTATATTATAATTAGGGCTGTGATTTATATGCAATAAAACAGCGAAATATGCACATGTATATGTAAATATATTTGGTAATATATGCAATTAAAAAAAGGAAGTATGCGAAATAGTGTAATGTAATGTGTAAGTGTGAAAATAAATAAGAAGTGTAATGTGGAAAATATGTTTACAGAAAAAAACGATACAGAAATCATATAAATTGTTACAAGCGATAAACATTAAGTCAAGGGGTTTCTTTTAAAGAACACTCGTTTCTTAAGAAAATAATGGGAGATTCAGTTAACGTATACTTCACAAAATGAAAACATAGAGGTATTGCAACAAAAATACGACTTCGTATCAATTATAATAAACTCTAGTGGCATGGCACGTGGCGAGAGAACTGTCAGAGCCGCTCACATGCTGACGGAACTGTAACTGTTGGGCTTCTTTTCGCGGTTGAGGGGTGAATATGCAACAAAAAATATGCAAATATGGCCCAAATATGTAAAAATGGTGGTGATATATGCAAAAATATGTGAAACAAAAAGCTTCAATTGGTTGTAAATGCCTCAAAACGTATACAATTTGTGGAAACGGATGTTTTAGTTAACAGAAAAAAATATGCAAATGCATATAAATCACAGCCCCAGTTATAATGCTTGTGTGTAGGAAAAGCAAATTGTTGAGAAATAAATATGATAGATGTTCTTCTGTATTTTGGCAAATAAATTAGTAACTAATGTATGCAGTCAATATATATTATGGTATGATTATCTAAAATTAAACACACAAGATAGCACAGGTATCGCTTCCTCTTTTTCTACAATGTTCATATATTTTCAGAAGGATGTTTTATTTGTCGTGTTAATATGCTACACAATGTTTTGCATAATTACTCGTATTTTACGTTTCATCAAGTGACAAAAATATATTTATACTGTTGAGTTTGGAGATGAATTACAAAATTAGGTGACATTGTTCAGAGCATGGGTAATTAAAAACATACAATAATCAAACATGAAATGATAGGAAACATACAATGAATCGAAATAAGCAAAATACAAGAATATGCTTCCACAATGAAAATGCACAGCTTCACTTCAAATGCGGAAGGAGGAAAGTATGAATTGAGGAAGCGGAATAACGGAAAACACATCGTAAATTTAAATCAAATACAAAAAAAAAAAAGAAACATAAAAAAAGAAATTTATCAAAAATTAATAAATGACAAAAGAAACGTTTCACAAGTTATAAAAACATTTTAGGATAATATTATCGTGATCCATCCTATTTAAATAATCTTATATTTTCAGACTCAACTGTATAAATATATTTTTTAAACCTGATGAAGTATAAAATAATTTTGCAAAACGTTGTGTAGCATATTTATATGACTAATAAAAAACTCATGAATATTGATTTCGAAAAAGATAAAAGGATTTCTGTGTCAACTATGTAAAAATTTATGATTAATGGTAAGCTGACGTAGCTGACGAAGAAGAAAGAAGCTTCCGATTCCTTGTGAGCCGTTTCAGAATAGTCAATTTTTACTGCTCCAGCGTTCCATTTTCCAAGTACTCAACAGCAGAAGTTTGGTCTCTATATTATATGGTATTATAATTATATATACTGGTATTATAATTCCCAAATCTTTTTTTACACGCAAAAACCGTTGTTTTTTTGACGTCCGAAAAACTTTCCTCCATCATTCTGTTTTAAGTATAATCATTACTTTCTGGATTTAATGTATTTTCCATATTCATAAAATTAAAATTGGGATCTGAATGATAGTTTTTAGACCAAACCACCATGTTTGGGACGGTTCTGCTTATCTAAAAATGTTCGTTCATTTAACTAGGTAGTTGTGGCTGCGTTACACCGTCGTACTCTTCCTCATGCCGCCTTGCTGCAACCACTCAACCCCGCCCCACCTCGTGCTACACCGCTCCGTTCCTCCTTACATCTCGCTGCTCAATCTCCATCTCTTTCACCCGGCCCAACCCCGCTCTAACCCCTCATCTTCACTCAATCCCCTTTTCTTGAATCCCTTCGCCCCTCTCATCCTGTTCAACCTTTTTTCCAACCCAAACCTTCCATTCCCGCCAATCCCGCTCCACCTCCTCAACCGTGCGCATCCCAATACCTCCGCCCCCTGTCAACCCCATAATGCCCCGCCCACTTGACCTTGGCCCGCTCCCCCCGCCCTGCCCGTCGCGACGCCGACTGCCGGATTGCGGGGCGAGTGCGCGGGCGGGCATCGCCCGGAGGCGACATCAAGTCGGCGGGCCGCGGCGGCGCTCATGACCCGTGTCGTGGGCGGGAGGCTTTCGCGTCCTGTTTGCATTATTCACGTTGAAATGCGATACAGCTGCAGTAGTAGCAGCAGCAGCAGCAGCAGCAGGCGGCGAGGGGCTCCGCGACGGATTTCGTTTGAATGCGTAACGCCCCGGCGCGGCGCCGGGGCGACGCCAGGCGACGCCAGGGCCCGGCGCTTCCTCCCGATTGCGTTGGTCGGGGCACTTGTCCACGCATAGGCACTTGTCCCACGCATAGGCACTTGTCGCACGCATAGGCAGTTGCCCCTCGCTAATCTGATGAGTGCATTCAAAACAGTGGCTTTCCGAATTCTTGACCTTGTGGAACGCCTGATATAAATTTCATTTTTCAGACGAGCCTTTCATAATTAATATTTTTTATATTAATGGTGTGTATTTTTGTTATTTTGAAAGATCCTAAGGAAAACAAACTATATGTGGTAATAACCCGGTGCTTTGTAAATTTTCTAGTAATATTTATTTTATTTACTGTTCAGGTTTTTGTAGGAAATTCACCGGAAATATAAGTATTTTAATTCCTCGTAGATTTCTAAGGATTGTAACGTCTAACTCTCTCATCCCTTTATGAGAAACGGTTGCCTGCCGACCATTGCAGGAGTACAACACGACCATTGCAGGTGCACAACACATTGTCATGGTGCGTATCAATATATGAGGGTTGTTATGAGAATCATCATCTGTTGTCCGCAAACGACACGCGGATGATATATGCTCATATATGTTCTGTACAAACATTAAGTTATCCGTGTATATTATGTACAGAATAAATGTACATATTTGAGAATCCTGTCGTCTTTACGACGCTGCAGGATGATCCCCATCAGATATTGAACTTTTGCGTTCTTTGGAAATGATGTACTATGTGCTAATACAGGTGCTGTTTCAGTTAGTTCTATATTGATAGGGATTCAGTGGTGAGTTGTAGTTGGCATTTACATAATTGAAATGATTGAAGGCGTTGTCATTGTCAACAATAGTATTTATTTCGCAAATAGCAGCTTTCGATGGCTTAGCCATCATCATCATCAGTTTTCTGCTGTCTGGGAGCCACAAAAGTCGCGCAATCGTTTTTGTGGCTGCCAGACAGCAGAAAACTGATGATGATGGCTAAGCCATCGAAAGCTGCTATTTTGCCAAATAAATACTATTGTTGACAATAACAACGCCTTCAATCATTTCAATTCTATATTGATAGGCCTGTATGTAACATAGTAATCTAGAAACTCGTATCATGTAGGTGAAAATAATTTTGCCTGGTATCATGCGGGTGAAAAAATTGCCAATTTCTATCGTTTTTCTGTGTAAAGTGCTAAGACATTTTATTATTAGCGCTTTCACGAACATTATGTTTCTCGACGCTCAAATTCAGCCCTAAAATAGTTCATGTACTTCAAAATGTTTTCTTCAGTTTTCGAAGATATTTTCAAGGTGTTTCTTTATGTAAGACGTTTATTTCTGTCACTATGTTTGTACCGTATCGCGTAGGAATTTATTTTATTTATCACAAGAGGAAGAATTCACTCAGAAATGAAAATCTACGTTCGCTTAACAGAATTACTTGGCCTATGTCCAATAGTATGAACATCAAGCGCACCAAGAAGAATTGTTTTTCAGTTGATGTTGACGTTGTGGAAAAAAAGTACAGAATGGCTCAGAATAAATGTTACAAACTTCACGGGGTTATAGAGGTGTCAAAAATAATAACTTTTTGACGACATTACATACAGAGGAAAATTTCTTATATCGAATTACTCAAGTGACATTTCCCCTGAGTGTCAGGCAACTTCTAATGTACAGGTATTCAGCAGGTCATGTTCTGACGTAGACAAGGATATTTCGTGTACCTGCCGAAAATCTGTGTAAAGAGGTTGGCTAACTTGTTTGGGAGAAAATGTTACATGTGTAACTTCGTTATGTATTTCCCACTATAGGTTTATTGGCAAAACCTTGTCACATGCGTCTCCTCTACATGACCTAGAAGTGTGTCACTTTTAGTCCTTAACACACAGTATAGGGCGAAGCATTCCATGGCTCAGCAAAAAGTTATTATTTTCATTGACGCGGGACGGGTCTTATTCTTGAAGTCTACGATGATTCTTTTGGCTAAAATGACTTGCAGAATCATCCATGCGAGGATGTCATGCCGATCCATGGCCATCACTGAATACTTTTTAAATGTGCAAAAAGTTCATTTGCACATCTAATGTGTGTGTTTCCGCCTTCCTCTCTGTCATCTCCTATTCCAAGTACCTACTAATGCAAAATGTTTGTAGTTATTGACCCCTGTGTGAAGGACCGTGTTCCCATGGTCATCGAAGATCAGAAATGTAATTTGTAGTTTGCATGGGAGGTTACGATGTAGACATTCTCAGAGATGATGCGAGCGTTAACTGTTTCTCTCGAGGCGAGGAAGACTTTTTTCTACAACTGACAAAAGACAACTTCTTTGCATCGCTAGCAGTAAGTGAACTTCGGCATTTTTTAATCCCCATTAAAAAAAGATCGTTGCCGAGACAACTATCTTGTTACCGTGAAAAAAAGTCTTTTTTGCACGGTTCTACTTCTCACCAAAGCGCAATAAACAGAATTTTTGTTATCTAAGATACTCTTAACTAATCATGGCCCTATAAAATACATTTCTATATTGTCCGGAGTACCAGGCTTTTTTTTCAATACAAGTTTACGAAACTATTTGTATTATATTTTATGAAGTTGTAGAAAAAATGTTGTTCATATTTCGTGTGTAAAGTTTCCGCCCTTTTCATGGTCTCGATTGAGACTTTTTGCCTCGACCTACGGTCTCGGCAAAAAATCTCAATCTCAATCATGAAAAAAACGGAAACTTCACACACTTAATATGAAAATAACTATTTTATGTGTCGAATGTAAAGGGAAAAGAAGAAATGATGGCTAATTTTGGAAGACAAGATGTCCGTTTTCCTTAACGTTGGACCGTGGACACACACGTCTCAAATTTTTCAATAATTATGAATAGTTTTTGTTATTAGGAAAAATAAGTAACTCTAAAATGCTTGGATATTATTAGAGTAACCAAGAGAACAGATTCTTCATGTAAATATTCAAGGTGTATTTGAGAGGATAGCATACTTCCCTCTGTATTCGCTTCTGCTGCGCAGACAATATTTTATCTGCTGCTAGTGCAATTTCCTTCGCCTGTCTCTACGTAGCTATTTAATACTGATGCTGCTATTATTACATTGGTTAATGTGATTACTCGAGATTCCAATTGCGATTTGAGCAATCTACCACTGATTACCGTGCCCTCCCCCCTCCCCCGTCCCCCTCTCTCGTCGCGTTGTCGTCGCCTTCGCCCTCGCCCTCGCCCTCGCCCTCGCCCTCGCCCTCGCCCTCGCCCTCGCCTTCGTCTTCGCCCTCGTTCCTGGTCTTTTTTCTCGTTCCGCTCGCTTTTGTCTTTCCCTCTCGCCTTCGCCCTCCTCTGATCCTCGCCTTCATCCTTTTGTTCTCCCTTTCCCAGTAGTCCTCGTCATCTTCGCCGTCGCTTCTGCCCTTGTCTTTCCTCCGCCTTCGTCTCGCCTTTCATAGCCTTTCCTTCGTCCTCGCTTTCGCCGTCGCCCTTGTGGACAATCATTGCAGTTCTTGTGTGCCTGTTTACAGGAACCATCATTCGAAACTAAGTTTTCGTATCTGCGTTCCCTACCTTCCGCGCGTTTTTCCCTGGAAGACTCCAATGCGCTTCCTGGATTCCCGAAGCCACACTGAGTATTCGCACGTTTGGTAAATCCCCTGGATCCTTCGTCGAAAGGAATCGTGTAAATCGGGTCTGTCGTATGTGCGTTGTCATGCCATTCTTCACCAGTACTCGCTGCCACTCACCTCTCTCTACAACCCCTATTCCGTCACCTTTCCACCGCACGTAACTCTACATGTCTATAAATTAGAGTATCTCATTCGGGAATTTGTATTATTCTTTGTTTTACTGTTATATGCCAAGGAGTCTAGGATGTAGAACTGACTACTTGGAGTAATTCAGCTTTCCTGTGAGAAAAATCTGTTTAGATATTGGAGTCATCCCAATAAATCCTTTGTTTTTGTCCCGGATTAACTTAAAATTTGCCTTTGAACTACGGCACTTTTCCCCTGTGCACTCTATCCATCGTAGCCATTGTCTACCTCTGGCGGAGATCTCTAGCGTTTCAGATGTCTGTGCGGCACAAGCTGCTTGCGAATCTTGCGCCCGCGGGCGAAGCGCGCACACGGAACGCCCATCCGCCCACGCCCACGCCCGGAGCCACCAAGGCACAGCGCGCCCGCGATGTGTGGTGGCAGTACATTACGCCGCGAAAGCAAATATGCGGAGTAGTGCTGCCTTTACTCTCGCTGCCGTTGTTGAGCACCGCTTTGCGTTGTCTGCGCTTATCTGCGGGGCCTACTATGTGCTTACATTGTTCGATATATTGGATTGTTTACAATTGCATTGCTGCGGTTACAAATTGTATCGACGTCCGCATTTCTCCGCGAACCCGTGTTTACCGGGGAAGGGCCCAGCCCGGCGGGGGTGGGCGGGGCTGGGCGGGGTCGGGCGCCGAGGGGAGCCGCGGAATGCGGGAGAGACCTAGGCGGGGCGGGTGGGCGTGCGCCGAGGGCGGGGCAGTGTGGATTGCGGGAGCTCCCCAAGGACTCTGTAAGGCTTCCGGCTTGGGTTAGGGATCCGACCGGTCGACTGAGAAGCAAGAGGTATTGGAAGTTATTGGGCCTGTTGTGAGGATCGCCCTTGTAAATCGCTTGTCAGTCGACTGCCCGTTACAAATGTGGGGCTGAGAGGAGGGTACATCTCCGGGAAAACTTTTTCAAAAGATGTTCAGATATTCTAGGGATATAAAATGATTACATCCAGAGATTTGAACAGTCGCATACCAAGGGGACGGGGTCAAAGACGTACCCCCAAAATGGTTTTTACTTTCTCGCTACGGAGTAAAGAGACAGTTCTGTAATGATGCACGAAAAAATGGCGAATTTTCGCCAGAAAACTCATATTACAGGGCCCTGGTCACAAAAAGGGGATAAATCCAGTTTTTAAATTAAAAATAAATCCTCTAACATGTGGTGTAGCCAGAATTCATGTTTTGTGGGTCCTTGATAGCGAAAAGTCGATTA
Source organism: Teleogryllus oceanicus (assembly GCA_964035755.1). Lineage (NCBI taxonomy): Eukaryota > Metazoa > Arthropoda > Insecta > Orthoptera > Gryllidae > Teleogryllus > Teleogryllus oceanicus. The sequence goes on from CAXIVR010000008.1 coordinate 14,825,301, forward strand.
AGTAAAAAAGTCCGTCTATCCTCCAGTCCGTCTGTTTGTCCGTCTGTCTTTTGTCGTCTGTTTGTCCGTCTGTCTGTTTTTGTCTGTCTTTTGTCCGTCCGTCTGTTTGTCCGTCCGTCTGTCTGTCTTGTTTGTCGACTGAAAGTCGATTCGTGCAAAGTCCGTCTATCCTCCAGTCCGTCTGTTTGTCCGTCTGTCTTTTTGTCCGTTTGTTTGTTTGTCTGTTTCGTCGTCCGTCCTCGTTTGTCCGTCTGTCTGTCTGTCGTTTGTCCGTCACGATCTGTTCTGCTCTGTCCGTCCGTCTGTTGTCTGTTTGTCAGTCTGCCTGTTTGTCCGTCTGTCTGTTTGTTTGTCTGTCTGTTTGTCCGTCTGTCTGTTTGTCCGTCTGTCTGTTTGTCCGTCTGTATGTGTTTGTCCGTCTGTCGAATACTACTCATTTTGTGACTTGGGCCCAAAATAATAGGATATATGAGTCACTGATCTAGTGTCAAACATGCACTACTCTACCACACATGCCGCGAGAGCGGTCGAGGACTTAACACTTGTCCCGGCTGGGGCGGTGCCCCGCTGGTGGGTGATGCCTGGTTGGGGAAAACCCCGCTAGTCGACGGTAGATCGGCGCCGGATCTCGCCATCCAGTGGGGGAGGATCACCGCCACTTCCGAAGAAAAACATGCACTACACTTACGGGACTAATGACCTCGTTAATTGACTCGCCCGGAATCAATCAAAAAGCCGGCTGTGTCGAAAATCCTGTCACAGTCGGAATGCGAACCTTAGGAATTCTGGTCACAGCACCGCAGTTCACAGTTAACACCCTGTCCTCCTAAGCCGGTGAAAAGGGAAAGAGTGCTTACTTAATAATACTCTAGTAGTACAGGAGACTTACTGCTGATTGGTGTGCACCGAGGTTAAATGGGATGTGCCGGAAAGTGTTTCCAAATAATGTGCATTGGGATGGTTGAAGCAAAGCAGTCTGTTAGCATTTCCTCCTTTTGTTTGTCGCTTTGAGCTATGTGGGTGCCATGTTTTATAACTATGTGGAAATATGAATATTAATAGATTTGGTTGTTAGCAACCGGATGTATCTTTTCGTGACGATTCATCATCGGGATTTAGGTTGGTGACTTATTTTTGTTTCCAGAGGGGAATAAAAGTAGAGATTATAACGAACGGATTAAGTGATTGTATTCAGGGTTTAGGTGCGGTAATCTGTGTTTGATCCTAAGTGTCTTTTTTTTTGTTCTTCTTAGGTATTAATTCATGAATGTCTTCCAGTAGTCGTGGTTGGTTTGAAGTTCGAATGTCCTGTGAAGAGCTTGGAGGAGAATTTGGAATATTTGGGATTTGAAAGCCTTCGTCAAAACGAGAGTAGCTTCGTCGACTTCGTATTGTGTGTTAGCCCACTTCTTTATATAAAAGAAACTAGGCACAGTCGACCGACTTTTGCCGAAAGCAGCGAGACTGACGATGACGGCAAAGCCGTCGAAAGCCGGCTATCTTAATAAAGCTAATATGTTGACGAAGATGACCTCTTTTATTTATTGTTATAAGAACGTCAACAACACCAAATCAGAATTCCCACAATTTAAAAGAAACTAATTTGAAAAATGAGGTTTAATTGTACTCAACGGAATACACTTTTTCTCGATGAAAACAGCATCGAAATCGCTTCAACGTTCCAGAGATTACCTTTGACAAACGGGCACAGAGACAAAAATCGTCAAAACAATTTAATTGTTTTTGTGTCATCTAAATAAATGTACGTGATTATGAAAAGATAGTTACTTTCAAATCAGACACGATCTCCAATTTTATTTAGAAAGAATATTGTTTGCCACAAATTTTGCATTTTAGTAACATTCTGCTACTTTTTTATACAGCCAATCTCTGGAATATAATAATAGTTCAGTTGATAATAAAATAAACTACTTGTCAAGGCAAGGATGGTAGGAATACGTGAAGCGTTGTCTTTGAAAGAAAAATAACCCATTGAATTTCTCCTGTGAAGTGAAACAAAACACATTCATCTCTGATACATCTCTAAAATGACCTTTGCTGTGGGAGGCGTCTGTATTCTCTATTTTCTTTTGTTTTTAACGTTGTGAAAAAAATATTGTTACCACTGAGCTACCAAACCTGCATTGACATGCAGTATTGGAGGTGTTTGATCTTTGCTTAGGGAGTTAAGGCCTATTATAATTGCATTATAAAACTTTTAACGAGAAAAACAAAAAAATGCGTGATATTTCTGTTGTTCCTGTGTAGTATCCAATCAAAGACAAGAACTCTTAACATGATTTTTATTCAAGACCAGGTACAATTGCTAAAGTGCCGAATCCAAGAAGAATGTACCAAAAGCGAAGCGTGTTGTTGTAGTCCAGAAAGTCCCAAAATCAGCCAAGTCGTCGAAATCCACAAGAGTGTTCCACGTCGTAGCACAGGTGTCGTCGTAGTGCTCTCCACACCTCTCTCGCCAATTCACTCGCCAGGATACAATCGCTAACACTGTCAACAGGCAAGGTAACAACTGCAGCTCGCTATCTGCCCTGGCGTCGGGTTGAGCCTTCTTATAGCCGGAAGGGCTATTGGCCCGCCGACTAGCTGCGGAGCAGGGGCGGTGGCGAGTCCCTACCCGCTTGCTCGGGCGTGCCGGCCGCGCGCGGACAGGCCAGGCCAGCTCGCACCGGTTGCCTTCTTCTCTCGCCAGGGGCGGTAACGCCCCGCTGACGTCACTCGGCAGCGACTCCTTTAAACGTGTGCGGCCGGTCACGACATCCTGAAACTTGCCACATGTGCGATGTGCTGATTTTCCACAGATTCTGTACCCTTGAATAGGTTCACTGAGTGGTTTTCACTGAGCGGTTATCACTTTACTTACGCTTTTGGATCTAGATCCAAATACCTACCTATATACACCTAGGTGTACAAACTTAATATTATATTTTTCAAAAGAGTGTTGCTACAAATCAAATGACTGTTGTACATTTTGTGATACGACAGAACCCAAGAGCTAATACTCGTGCGAACTTAAAAGTGATTGAACACATTGAACTTGATGAACATTTTTTAATGATTTTTTCCTTTAGATTGAATGTTTGTATTCATTTTTGTTTTCGTCACATTAGCTGAATCAAATTTTATGTTAATAAGTGGGCAAATATTTTTTTACTTTACTTAAATAGTTTTTATTTTACTTATTTATAAAAGCGTTGGTTGGGTGATTTCGAAGCAAGATTTCTTATTCATATACATGTAAAATTAGTTTTTAAAACTATTTTGAACAAAAAATTCCAGCGAACAATAAGTAGGAAAAAATCGAAATGTTGATAGAAAACATCACGATTTAAAACAATTCTTATTACTCTGTAAAATAGTTTCATACTTCAAGTTGTCATTATCCAAGGTCTATTATATGTATAAATCATTGAACTGTCAACTTTATTAACATGCATCGACAGTGTATCTTTTCATTTCATCATCATTAGTCATCGGATGTTTAGCCACTAAAAAGTCTTTTTAGGCGCCTAAAAAGGCACTCAAAATGTCAATCATAAGGAGGAAAAGGCACTATCATAAGCTCCATACACTATAAAATGAAAAATTGTTTGTAATTTTTGTCTATATTATTTTATGAACGTAAATGCACAAAACAAGTATGTATATGTTAATGTAAAACTCGATTTACGTATTTACAACTCATCTACATTTATTCTTAATAGTTTGCATTAACCAGTAATATTCGTATATTACCACTAACTCTTCAAGGATTACAATTTTAAATTTGCGACGATTGGGAGACAGTTTGAATGTGGAGAAGGATTTCTCAACACCTATTGATCTGACTGGCATATATTTTATAACGTCCAACATTAGCAACCTGAAACTCTGGGAATTTACATTTATTTCCACTTAAAATTTCGGTTCCCTCGGTGAATTGTCAATCAACCTTGTTCTCAGAACATGGATGGTATTTATGAAAGGGGAAATGGGGGAAAATCTGTTGGTACACTTTTAGGCATTCTCTCGTATTTTAAAGTTCAAAGACGTAAATTGAAGGTTTCGTAATGCATGGTCACATTGAACCATGGACGTTATTTTTATATTTTATCATTTTTAAAAATAATAAACAAAGGCAAAAAAGTCCTTAAAAAGATAATTATACAAAAAAGGCGTTTATGCTAAAAAAAGCAAAAATAAGCATTATAAAACTTCTTCGACGGCCCGGTGGCCAAGATCGCTAAGGCAGTAATGTCGTAGTGATCTGGGAACAAGGGGTTGCGGGTTCGAATCTCGCCTCGGACATGGTTGTATTTGTGTTCGTCCTTTTACCCCTCATCATCACCATTTCGTTTCATCTTCATAGTTACCATAACGTTAACTCCAATTGTGGTCGCTAATGATTTAGATGTTGATGCGACCTTAACAAAAAATAAACACCGTCATATCATCATGATTCTGTACATATATTATCAGCCTTTAAAAAAGTTCGCCAGAATAAAATAGGCATTTCCCTAAACATCAGATGTCTAATCATCACATTCAGGAATCGCGTACTCACGGTCTTTCGCACTCGCTGCAAAGAAGCGCCAAGGCAGACAGTGCAAGAAGGTGGTTGAGATGGGGCTATGCACTTGGCTCCGAGCAAGCCGGAAGGTGCCTCTTCATAGGAATGCCGGTTATGCAATCTCAGGATGCGAGCGCGTCTGCTCAGAATTAATCTGGCGACGTCCATCCCCTGGCCGGCACAGTGGCGCTCTTGGATCGGGAGCGGTGACCTGGAAACGTTTCAAAGCGCGCGGCGCGGCGCCGCTCGAAAACAGCGGCGTGTGCGTGCCTCGACCCCGGCGGACGGCCTTTCCACGGCAAACAACGCCCCAGGATGCGTTCGTATTTGCGGCAATCCACCCGTCTAATGTATATTCTTGCCAGGTACCGTAATGCTCGCAGTCTTTGCTTGGACATGACATTTTTTACTCGTCGTTTATGTACCCGCATAAATATTGGATAATAGTTGGGGACGTAAACTTGTGTCTCGTGGATCGTAATTTAGTTACAGAACTTTAGTTTTCCAATGCAGGAAAGTTGCGGTGATAATTGTTTCCCCAAAATGAATGTTTGGATTTCAAGTATGGCTTTTATTTTTATTTTTATTTTTTACTTTTTTATTTATTTATTTATTTATTTTTTTTTTTCAAAAATGTAATTCTGGAGTGTTCTTACAGCCAAAGCGGTCTAGCTATAAATTTGGATACGTGGACGATTTTTGATGAGAACCAATCAGTGGGTGAAATAATTTGATTGTGGCAGGTATCACTAACGCACGATTTGGAACACTTCAAGGAAATGTCTGGTTCTTTGCAGGGTTCGAATCTTCTACCTCCCAATCAGTGGTGCGGTAGAACCGCAAAACCTTACCTACGCGCGTGCACTGTCGTTGCTGCAATGATCATCGTAATCTGAAAAACATGGAGCAATATCTAATAGTATGATACATATAAACTAAGTGTTTTTCAGAAGCATTCATTTTTATTTTTCAGAACGTGTTATTTTTTCCTCTTTCGAGATATTGGAAATATTTTTTCCCTCTAGAACGCTTATTGAAGCCATCCATTATCATTTGTCAGTTGCAGTATATAGATTTCGTTAACCGAAAGAATATTGCGGCAGAAATCAAACCTGCTCAGGGCAGACGTGCTAGATATCAAACTTTCAGCAACGATAATAAAAGGTTTCAATTGCCAAGATGTCGTGAACAAATTAACGAATGACAAATAGTTGTTGCGCTACTCGCCGATATAGAAAAGTTCCAAACTTGATTGGCGTACTACTTTTAATGTATAATAGATCAATTCGTGTAGCGCTTTCAGCCCTACTAACAAAAACATTTATCCGAAGACTTACTATAACTTTAAATTGGGGGGAGGTTTTGAAATAAAATCCCTGAGAGTCGCATTTTCAGTATGTTTCTGGTCACTTAGACCTTTATTGAAATTATTGCAGCTTCAAGGGGTATTGATGAATCTGCTGCTAATTTTATTTTCTCGCATACTAGAGAGGGTGGGAAAAGAATGATACATAATACTGTAGAAAAAATCGTGAATTTTTGGCAGAAAATATTCGAGTCTTTGATACCGAGAAATTGATTTACCGCAAAACGTCTGTCTGCCTGGCGAACAATGCTAGCGACTAAATCTTAAATTAGAATTTTCGTCAAATTTGATACTCCCCAATGTCGCGGCTTCTGAATTTGAAACAATATTTTAATTTTAATTTTGTGGGACTTTACCTGAAGACTTAAGGACGTTTTCAAAAACTACATATTTTTGGGTCCGTATTCTTTCATCAAAAAGAGAAACGTAGGAATCATTATTAAAAATTGCACAGATCCGATTTTCGATGAATTTTCTGAAATTTTAAACATTGACATGTTAAAAAATTTCGGCGTCTTCCTATAACTACAATGTTGACAGAGACATTTTTCTTCAAAATGAAATCTGTTTAAATTAGATCTTCAAATGAGGTTATGTACATTTTTCAACTAGTGTAGTTTTCTCGTAACATTGCAGAAATAAGGTTAAACCTTACCGTTGTAAAGCCGTCCTCATAGTAGAATGACAGGGTCTCAAGAACACGAAACATGATGTCTCGTGGTCTACATTGGCTAAATTACAATAAAATAAAATAAGCTTCCATAAATTTAATACAATCGCGTAATCAAGGATAGTAAATTTTATAATTATAAACTATGTTATACTCAGTCAATGATAAAAACAAAATAAACATGAGAGAATAAAACAACTAAAATAAAAGTACACTAAAGTAAACCAAAACATTGTCATGAATGCGAGAACGAAAGCAGAATACCAGCGAATAAAAGAATACTGATGCCGTATGTAACAGTACTTATAACTCTGACACATAAACGCAGGCCACACTTTCCACCCACACTCAGACATTAAAATTCTTGAAATAGAAAATAAATTCTGGAACGGAAGTGCTTTAGAAATCTTTCACATATTTCAAGCCAAGCAGAAATCTGAGGCCCTTCTGAACGAACAAACTAATTTCCCTCTGTCCCCTCTACTAATAATTTTACACACCCGACCTCACTAACTGCCTCCTAAGACATTTCCAAGAAAACACTAAACAGACTCTCCTGACCCTCGCCGGAACTCCGGAAAGCAATAAAAAACCCTTGTCACGTTTCCTCTGGGCACAGTCGTCCGACTTTTGCCGACAGCGCCAGGTAAGCAAAGCGGCTCAACTTATTATTCAATTATTTCCCCATCTTTGTAATAACATTTGATATTAATTCTTATTACGATCCCCCATTTCTTTTTATATATATATATATATATATATATATATATATATATATAAAATTTTGTTTTTCTTTCTTTTGAATATGAGAATGTATATTTCTTCACATATATTTATAATCTGAAATTTGAACTGCTAGTATCGGTATTATTTCACCCACACCGTCGCAATTCATTTTTGCAATTTTATCTGCTATATGTAACTAAATACTTTAGATGTATCCATTAATTGTAATTTAATTTTCTATCTTATTGTGTTTTTGTTGTATCTTATTGTGTATTTATAATTTTGTTGTATCTTTCTGTATCTTGTAGTCTGACGATGACGGCAAAGCCGTCGAAACCCGGCTATCTTAATAAAGCTAATATGTTGACGAAGATGACCTCTTTTATTTCTTCTTATAAGAACGTCAACAACACCAAATCAGAATTCCCACAATTCTTTATTTTTTATAACATCCTCACTTGCAAGTTTAAATCAACTTATTAACATTCAACAATCATCAATATTATGAACACCGTTGAATGTTCTCTCTTTATTTCGAAACGACTAGAGAAAGAGAGATTCCTTTTCAGTAAGTTACCTAAAGGTCATTTCTGAGTAATGAGAGGTGAGTGTCTGACGCGCATAGACAATCTAGATGTTACTCTTTTTGCGCTGAATTACTCAATCACGATGACCTCTAAAATGTATACGTCCACAATTTTCTACTCTCATTGCCATAATGCTTTTTGCGTTTTGGGGGCATGTTCTCCAAGATTAATTGGACCGCAGGGTACTTTTTATTTGGGTAGCTTATTTTATTGTTCTTTGTTACGATTTATGAAGTATACTATTGTGCCTACCTGGTGTTGGAAAAACATTCGGTGTTTGTATCTAGATTTACATGCGCTGGACCAATCACCTGGTGGAGATTGCTGAGGTGGGCGCCTTGTCAGTCTTGGTTCGAAGGGTTGCGAGTTTCACTTCGGGTAGGGATGGTTTGCTTGGGTATCGTATGGTAGTCCTCCCCAGCTATCGTGTATCGCCTTTTAATCCTCGACCTTTTCCTGGCTTACTCATTAAGCGAAAGCGAATGTTTTTCCCGTTGTGGAAGTTTTGGTTTTGCGAGTTAAGAGGGGACTGCAGGACGGGTTGTCTATTGTAATTTGACTTCTTGCTAATTCTCTCCTTCATTGGGTCGTTAGAAATGTTGCCATTTCCTTTAATGCCAAGGTAATAAGTATTTCCTATCTCTAGGTCTTGAAACACATTGTAGATATTGACTTGAATTCTCTTTGTCGTTACTACTTTGCCTGTCAAGTTTTAGAATTTTGAAAGGAATTTGAGTGTCTGATTATAAGAATAAGTTATCTTGTTTAGAGGACACCGCAAATGAGAGACCCATGCGTTGACTGGACAGTTGTTTTCGTATAAATCTCGAATAACATTCTTCGGTAATGACATTGCACTATACAGTAAGTTTTTTGTTCATTCCAAATGACATTCAGTGACAAGAAATTTGAGTTCTTTATGTAAGTTGTGGTTGAATGAAGCGTAATTAGTTTTATATTAAGGAACTTCTTTCTTCTTTGCAACTCGACAGTTGCTGTGGAAACCACACAGGTAATGAGCGTTTCTAAGAGCTGGTGTTTCAGACCTTCTTTTTAACCAGCAGAATTTTTCTCATCTTGTTTCAATTTATACACACACATATATACCTCGATGAAGGTTATTAAAATAAATTACACTTCATTACAAACCTGATTTCATTGCAAATTGCTGTGAATATAAGCAGTCTAGAAAAAGTGGCACAAAAATACCTTATCTATAATAATTTAATATTTTAATCGAATCTTAATTATGAACTTGTTTTTCAGGTCTTACCTTCACAACATATCATTGCGACGTTGTCAACAACAACGTTCTGACAACCATTCACTCAAGCTGGTGGCTAACGGTAGGAATTTGATTAATTACTTCTTTCAGTCCCTTGTTTTTGTACGTCTTGATTGTATTCGAGTTTTCCGCATTTTATTTTTTGTTTCTAATTGAAATGCGGTGCTATTAATATTAATAACTAGTATCGGGTAACCTAATTCTCGCAAGGGTTTGTTTTTAATTTGCCCGATATTTTTGTTATTATTAAGAAAAAACTTTTGCATTTAATCTCTACAAAAAACCTAACTTCAAAGGAAGATGAAACCTAATTATACAGAACATCGCTCATCACAAGTTTTCGAGCTTCTTTTGGTCGAGCTTCGTGTAAGTTGTATCAGCGGTTGTTGGCTGCCATTTAACGGATTTCTGTGTTTCATCAATATATTTATTTATTTAACGTCGAAAAAAATTAAAACTGTGTGACGTTTTGTGGGAAGAATTTGAACCTGTTCACGGTTTCTTGGACTGTGAGATGTCCTAATTCATTCACATTAAGGTGAATTATGAATACAGATAGAAACAGTTCGTTTCGGTGTAATAAAAACTATTTGCGAAGGCAAATCAGCTACGGGGTTTGGCTATTAACTCGTGTTCTACGTGAAGGAATCGACTAACTGCAGCGAGAAAATGAAGAACGATTATTTGAATATCTACATTCCCTACAGACCTCAATAAAATGTGCACAGCTAATGAAGCACACAGCTGAAAGTAATGCCATGATACGTACCGCTCAGGCCAGGAGCTCACAATGCACTGGCGCCATTGCATCCAACATATATCTCAGATATGAATCAAGTTTGAACATGCTCTCAGGAAATGATTCAGTGAAAGGATAAAAATAAGAGGCCAGGCTATCTCAGAAAAGTACAAAAGTAGTGATACTAAGCAGTTGGATGCTACGTTAGTTAGAATTTGTACCTTATTTCATATTTCTTTGTTCGTTTCTTTTTGGAGCTTTTGTTATAAGTTTTAAAATTAATCTTTTAGAAATTATTTAAAACCTATTTTAAATTGCATCCCTTAATTGAGTTAATGTGAAAAAGAATGGTTGATTTCTCTTTGCTTAATAAGACGTGAGCATGAAAAGTAATGCATGTAAAATCGAGTAATTTTGATGGATATAAAATATTATATTTAATTATTATATTTTTTCTATCTGTTTTCATTTTCTTGCTAGCGGTATCAACAATGCTAATTTACAAAATATGTATCCCATACGAATTAGTGGTCATTATTGCTTGTAACCCATTGTTGTAATGCAGGAACGATAACAAAGGTGCTGCCTTTTCTGTCGCATTAATATAAACTAATCATTTTAATTACGAGTAAAATAATGCATCGTGCATCGTTGGTACATTTATGTAGAACCTGAATACACTGAATTTAACAGCACGTACTTTAACTCCTAGGCCGAGAGCAATGATTTCGCAGCGTTTTTTTATAAATTACTCTTCAAAATGCCGGTGTGGTATATTATGCACAATTTAATATGAACTGAACTCTAAAATATTTACTGTGTATTGGATAAAAGAAAAAGGTACATTAACCTTATAACTTATTCAAGAACTTAAACAAAACTATGCCGGGAATGTTTTCCATAGCCTGTACTAATTTAAACTTCTTTTATTTAAAAATTATGCTCGTTAGGGCGAAATTGTTTCTTACCGTCTTCAAGAACAAAGATTTTACTTTCATTTAAAATAGTTTGGGAGGTACTTCACCGTACTCGATCTAACCGCGAACTTACTACCTTAATGTTTTATTTTCATGCGCTTCGTTTGAGGCGGTGGCAGTGTATAAAAAGGCGGTAAATAAATTAACGCAACACTAGAACGTTAACGCCGTCATTTTGACGGCTACAACATATTCAAATATTGTAATTTTTATTAAAATGAACTGTAGGTCACTGTGATTACTTGACTTTAATTGTATTTATGATGTAAAGTATGTGTAAAAATTTGATCGATTTATGTTAAACTTCCGATAGCCGTCAGATTGACTGCTTCCCAATAGCTACTAAACCATGCTCTCGGTGTGTCGACGTGTTTTGTCATCTTATGTCTCTTCCCGAAATCACGGACCTCTCTTTTTGAAAAGCAGTGTTCATCGTATATGAAATGTGGTTGTTAGAAATCGATGTTGAAATTAAACGCTATCGAAACTGTTAACTTACGACGAAAGGCAACTCACGAGAGAGCAGCAAGAATTTTCGTAATTATTTTGATGTCAATCACATATATTCTAATTACTCCATTGATATTAGCTAAGCGGATGCACAAAGTTTTGAGAATGCTGTGCTACTAACAGTGCGTTGCTTGCTTCTTAGTTGAATTGGACGTTTTAAAATTATAGCTGAGGTGTTAGTAGTGCAGAAAATACTATATTTCAATATAACGGAGCTGTTTCCTTGAACGCGAGAAAGTATGTGCTGTTGTAGCACCACTATTTGTAAAATATGCTGCATCTTATTCAAATGCCAGCTATTCTTCCTACTTCTTTGGTCATGTAGAATACCCCCTGGAATTGGGTCCCAGGATTCACAGTATATAGAATTAACTTGTTTTTCTAGTTCTCATGGAATTACTCTCGTGGGACATAGTTTTGATTTAAAACATAATCGTTGTTTAACTACTTTTACATTTTCCAAAGTGATGATGATCAGTAAATTCATTCGTATCTCTTCAAAGCAAAACATTTTGGTAGTCTCTGAAATATCGAAATCTGTTTTACTGTTAGTTTCTGCCCAATATTACCCATTTGAGTGGATATTCATGAGTGTTCTCAGTGAGTGATTTCCGACACAATTGCAAATACGAGTGTTTCGAAGTCGCTATGGAATCCATTTTAAATATTAATTAAAGAAAAGCTGTAACAAGATTATTTATGGCAATGCTCGTTTGATCGCGTTATATTTAAGTATATCTAAGCACTTGATACAGTAGTTGTGAGAGATTGAATTAGGAAGTCTGAAATAATTTTTCAAAGGAAACGCAAAACAATAATCATTGCTCTTTTTTCTGATTCCTTGCATATCAGGATATGGAGTTTGATGGTTAGGGAGTTGAGATAACGCGATTGGAGATGGGACTGAAGGTTACACGAACATTACGCTTGCAATGTTTGGGAAATTCTGTTTCACTTGATGGCAAGAACTTCATTTGATGACGCTACTGTCTGCTCTAGCTGCTGCTGCTGCTGCTGCTGCTGCTGATGATGATGATGAACGACGACTCCGTACACATTTCTGAACGTCAAAGAGGGAGGAAACTTAACGACTGCTCCATTTCTGGGCAGGAGCCCTCATTGGTGGACATTTCTACTATATGTAGAGTCAGAGTATCAATAACTGTTCCTTGACCTACTGGTCAATTATATTAGTTGAATTGGTCACCTGGATGTAAACTGTTTTAAAAGTATTTTTATGTGTTGAAAATTTCTGAATGTTTCAAATAAGTTCTTTAAGTTCTCATAGTAGCAGTACATGACTCGTAGTAGCAGATAATGTTATATTCCCATTCACAAATTCCAAAACCCAATGGTCTTGTGTGTTACCTTCATACGTGAAATGAACTAGTAATATTGCAATTTCAAAATTGTAATCGCCGTAAAAAAAAACCATTTTTCAATCGTATTGATTATTTTGAATATGTTTTGCATAACTTGATTGAATTGTAGATTTTAAATCGTATCGCACATTTTTTTTTAGAATCTGAGTAGTTGTTGAGAGATAAAACTATGAGAAGGAAACGTTTCGGTGTGTCGTCCAAATACTCTAGTTTCATCTCGACTATACTGAAGTATGCCTCTTTACTTTCGAATATAAAGTCATCCATCAATTTTCGATTCCTACTTCATATTGGCTAGACATTTCAAATACATTCTGTGTAATTGTCGATAGTATTTTATTTAGAGTGTCACGGCAGTTTTAAGGCTCGCAGTTTCATCACTCAGAGACTGCAATTAGAAAACCTTATTGCCCCTCTATTACGAAGTCTTGTTTGCATATGGCGTACAAGGATTAAATATTCACATTTCATTAAGATAGAAGAAATTCAAATACATAAAAGTGCTTGTGTTCCACTGGCGAATGAATATGATTTACAATTATTCAATTTATTCCAAGTAATAACTTTTTAACTGATTTCTTATTACGTATTACATTGAATATTACTTTGAATTGTTGCTGTAAAGAACGGTAAGAATTAGATCGTATCTTTTTATTTATAATACAATGGAATCATTTTATTAAATTTCTGATTTTTTTCTTCAGTTGTATGATAGCATTGAATGAATTATTTAACAGAATTCTCGTTCCTGAGAAATTATGGTGAACGAATCACCTTATGCAGTACATTCATGAGAAAAAGATAGAAATGCCTAGATAGTAATGAGTTGTGAAATGAATACTTGCTTGCATTAAAGTTAATCACAGCCTGCTCAGACCGTTCCGATTGCAAGCATTAAATTATCTTTGCGTAAATATATTCGAAGGTTCCCGGCAGTCATGCGATGTAGACATTTACTCTTATAATTCACGTCGGAGATCTCGGGCCATTTTTCATGAACGCGTGCTTCGCCAGAAAACACCTCGGACCTTGACCGCAACGAAACATACCTGGGAACTTCACAATTGGATTGATTTATTGATTAGTGATTCCGGGCACGTCATGGTCACTAAGGTTAGGAGTCCCGTAAGTGTGGTGTATGTTTTTTTATCGCGAGAGGTGGCGGTGATCTCCCCCCCCCCGCTGGATGGCGAGATGCGGCGCCGACCTCGTCGGCCTCCGGGGATTTTTCTCTACCAGGGATCTCCCACCAGCCGGGCATCGCCCCAACTAGGACGAGCTCTGACCTCCCGATTGGTGTCCCGACAAGTGTGATGGTGTAGTGCATGTGAGTGTGAGTGTAAGTAAGGGCTGAGAATAGGGCAAGGAAGAGGAAGGAAAGATCGCGCGCGGTCAGGTTGGCGAAAATACTGCGCCAGCATTCTCAGAGCAGCCGACCGCAAGGATTCTCTTCCAGACAGCGGCTGAATTCGACATAGTTATCTAGCTAGTGTCGAAAATCTTGCCACCGACGGAAGTTGACCTCTAGGGGCTCCCGGTCAGAGGCTCTGCAGTGACATCAATTGATGCCCCTTGAGCCAACTAAGGCGGTTTTACGATTGGACTGAGAAGGCTAAAAGAACATGCCACGTTTTCCTCTCATCCCAACGAATGAATGCACGTGCGCGTTTTGGTGGCCGCATTGGAACATCACGTTTTAAACAAATACGCGAATATTTGCATTGTATAAATTGTGCCCCGCCTTAATTGTCCTGTTGAACGATTTCACCCCGGGAGTTAAGAGAAGACTCGCAGTGTACATCCACAAAGAAATGTACCTGGAGAGAAAAGCGGTCGCACAGCGGAACATTCTTGCCGGATTGTATCCATCGCAATATCTCGTGCGTTGGGACGTTTCTAGAAGGGCCCCAGAGTTGTCGTCGCCGTGCCCGCGTTAGATATTCCATGTCCGGTCATCGGATAGCAACGGCCGGCCTGCGCAATCTTGACGCGTCTCGCGGTTATCCCGCATGTATAAAACATTACGCCGGGTTCGTTAGCTATTCTGTCGGCGAAACCTGCCAGTTCGAATGCAATTTTCTGCGTCGTATTGCGAGTTACCGCGTATTCCGAAGAATATGTCCCGGCATACGTTTAAAGGGGCGTCGCGTCCCTCGCCGCGCGCGCGGAGTCGTGGGACGGCGTCGAAGGGAGGACCTCAGACTCAACTGCAGTGTCTCAGAATAAATGTAACAAACTTGGTATAAGCGCAGAAAATGATCACTTTTTGCCAATGATCATACTACAGTGGGAATTCTTACAAAGTTACACGAGGAGGACCTAGACGCGAAAACTATGCAGTGTCTCAGAATAAATGTAACAAACTTCTATGGCGGTATAAGCGCAGAAAATGATCACTTTTTGCCAATGAACATACTACAGTGGGACATTTCTCACAAAAGTTACAGATGTGATATTTGTCCTGGAATATTAGGCAACTCATATGCACGGGTGTTTGGCAGGGAAAAACAAGAAATATCCTTGGCTGCATTAGGTCTTGACTTGGTGAACACATGTGCATAAGGAGTTTCCTAAAAATCAGAAGCAAATGAGGAGCAAATATTCAAAAGGTTACATGTCCATTTGGGAAAATTGAGTTCTCTTGTTTTTACCTAGAAATTTGTTTCCACAGAGAAACGTAAGATGTCTTTCAATACATTAAGTAGTACTCTATTCGTTGAGTTAAAACAGTGTTGAAAAGTGCAATATTACGACTACATTTTTAATTTTTTTTAGAAAAGAGTGAAGTGTATATGTCACGTTTTGATTGTTTGCTCCTCAAATGTCATATGTGTAACTCTGTTATATGAAACTACATGTTCATAAACACAGAGGTTATTTTTTTACCCCAGAACGTTAAATTTATTCTGAGACATTCTCTAGAAGGGCACCCACCATGATAACAGGCCCTGCCACTCACGGTTATAAAAATTAAAATTTCCTCAGTTTCTTTTCTCTTTCATGGACATTTTTAACATAAAGAGAGGTGTCGTGAAAACCAAACAGTAAAGAATTTACTGGTTATGTGATAATTCTGCTTCATTTAGTTTCTATATCATTAATTTTACTGTTCTGAACCAAGAAGTCCGAAAAAAATATTTCAAATAGTTTTATTCGTTAAATAGTGAATTAAATCAATTTTAGAAGTCTGGTTCAAACTAAAAATTAGATATTTGCAATATTTTTTATTAAAAATATCGCTTTTCATTAATGTAAAGACTGATAAGGGTATTGAAGAGTTGGGAGATGCAATCCTTCTGGGTCGAAAAATATTAAAATTTACAAATCATCAAACCTTTTTGCGATAACTACATTTACCTCTTAATTGAGTGGTGACAGTCATTTGCGCCGTATCACGTGACTTATCCAAGAACTGCCTGACCCACCCGGATCTCATAACTTTTGAGGCATGTAATTTATTCGCTTTAAACTCTTTACGTGAACTAACCCTTTCAATATTATTAGGCAACATTTTAGTCACATTTGAAGCGAATAAATGCTCTTGGAGCGTTCATTTGCTTAACTCATCCATATGTCAATTAACATAAGACATACATGGCATCTAATTATAACATGAGAAATGAAAGTAAACGTATGAAAAAACAAGAACTCAATTATTGATTACTTTTATTATTCAGTTCATTTCTTCAAGATTGCTTTCCTATCATTGTTAACGAATACACAACCCAGAAATGATGAAAATTGCTGAAGATATACCTAAAAACACGAAAAACGTTTGTGTACTGTAAGAGCGCAAATAGATACTCAATCCCATTTGAACCCGTACCCGTTGGCCAATGACACTACTACGACGAACACTTCTGGTCTCCCTTTCCTTGCGAACAATTATGTAATGAAATTAATCCGATACTAGAGCTATGTTTTCTATCAGCCCTCAATGTTATATTTATTATTGTACTACGATTCAAATTCGAATATAATTTTTCAAAATTTTGGTTATGATCCATTGCATCCTTTTTTACACGTGCCTACTATTGCATAATGATAGCTTCTCTGCTGTGTTTGTCAACTTTTTTAGGGCGTCGTAAGAAGCCGTGCCAATTTGCACCTAGCTGCTAAATTGCTGTCGTGGGTTCGTAATGCAAGCCTTTCACTTCAACCAACGCAAAGGCCTTTGTATTAATTCCATTCACCACTCAGGACTGCTAAGTATAGTTAAATTATTTCAATGAAAACGATTACTCGCTTGTGAGAAACAGCGTGAACTTCTACTACCAATGCCATATCAGATTAATTAGTTTTGCAGAACTGGTAAGAGAGACTGGTAGTCTCCGTACTGAGTCAAAAGCGAAGCCATTGCTAGAAAAAGATTTCTATGTATTCAAAACTAATTTTATTTCCTAAAATCGGGAGTAATGCTGGGTTTGATTCGAACCACAAGTAAACAAGTATAGTTTTTTCACGTATCAACACCGTAGAGAAAGCTAATAATTAAGGAAGCAAAAGGATTTCTGGCACAATGTTATTCATCTCAATAACTCGGCAACCAGGGCTTCACGTGCCAAACGTTGATTCCACCGAATATTGAAAATTCCATGGAAAATTTTTAACATTTCAACAACACTGACCGTTGCTCGGAAACACCTAAAATTGTAGCTGTAGAACATGTAAAATGTACACACTCTTAATTTGCTCACTCTTAACTAGTACTTGCAGTTCGCAGCAAGGATTTCGAAGGCAACATGATCGAAAACCTGAAGAGAAGGTAGGTGCGATTCCACGTCGAGGACTCGTAATTCCGAACGACGATTTCGATGAGCTGCGGCAAGCTGTCTCCTTGCAGTCCCATTCAGTGTCAAAATGCACGATCCATTCCCAACCGGAGCGTAAGAGAGTGCCATAACTTTGCAGACTTAAGCAACAGTTTTCTTGGGCTGTGATGGGAGTCGAGCTGCTCTTTGGCAAAGTCAGTCCAATGTCGCTCCGTCTGATGTCGGTTCGTCTGATACAAAATGCAAAGCACGGTTATAAAAATGACGCAGGTGTTTTCGGTAAACTCTTTGCATTCTGGGAAATTCCAAAAAAATAGCATTGCTTTTTTAGAAGTTAAAAAAAAACTATTGTTCCTGTATGTCGAAATAATTGCAGATTCGCGCTTCTTTTGAATTAGTTTCGACTTTTTCAAGGAATGGCTGAAGTATTGGTAGAGCAGAAATTGCAATTTTATAATATTACGTAACAGTTCCCAATAATGCGAGAAAGTTTGTGCTGTTGTATTTTCTCTGGTTTGATATAACTGTATAGTTAAGTGACAATTAATTCTAATAATAAAAAAATGCTCAACATAAATTGATATTAGACAGTATTTTTAATGAACTCAATTTTTTTTCATTTACTTTATTAGTTTGATTCTGTTTTCTTCGGTGTGATCCGATACTTTCTGTTCGACGATGCAATTGCTTCATTGCAGTCGAGTATCGAAACCGTTTCTTCGACCTCAAGCAGTACCAAAGCACGAAGACGCTCAGCACTTTATCGGCGCATATAAAGCTTCATTACACATCGGGGGGGGGGGGGCGACGCCACTCCGTTTCGTCGTCTCATGTGGAATGTTTTTCCATCGATCGACGCATTTCCGGCCTAAAAGTTTCGCAGTAGCAGTGGCGTGAATGCCTTACAACGGAACTCGTTTAGTAATCGTCCCTGCGGAGCGGTGGCCTGGGGTGGGGTCAGCTTGAGGGAGAAAATCCGCCCCCTCCCGCGGGGCCCTGCACCGTCGATGGGCAGTGGGCGGTAGCGAAGGCGATTGACCTAGATAACCACATTTTCAGGCGCGTTCGCTTCAATTTACCGCATTAAACTTTTATGTCTGGGCATAAATTCTTTCGAAGGATCCTACTTGCGGCTGCCAATACGGAATATTCCCATGATTGAAATGCGAATGTAACCCGGCGCGATGTGTTCTGTTTCACATGCCGATCGATTGTGCTCGTATGTGATGGCCTGAAACGCGGTGTTGTTCAGACGGAATGGGAATGGATGTGGTCGAAACCGGTTTCTTTATGTCAGGTCGAAGCAGATTTTTATTAAATGGGAGAAAATTAAATTGAAATCATTCAGAAGCAAAGGCAAGTATTGATGGATACTCTGAGCGAGGAAAGATTTTGTTCACGATGGAGTTGTTAAAAGTGAATCTATTTCAGTTTTCAATTTTAGTTTTTTCACTGATTGCATTCTTCGACTTACTTCGTGTATAAAATGTATATTGATATAGTTTAAACTAACTTATTTGTTTCTTGAGTACTAATTATCAACAAGATGAGGCCTATTATTGGGAACGGGCAAAATTAAAAATTTTATTAAAAAACATTAAAATCATACTTCATAATCATTCAATTTTTACTATGAAATGTACATTATATTTTACTAACCATTCCTAGTATAGGCAAATTGAAAAATCATATGGTAAGAAAACGTTTCGACTTGCATGAAATAATATGCTCTGATTACCCTTCAGAAAAGAAGCTCTTAATTTTTAGTTTTTGGTCGCATCGACGGAAAGGTGATTAACGACCTTAATTACAGTCAACAGTTACATAGTAGGATTACATGACACAGTTAAAACTTTCATAGTACCAATACAATATCAGAGTTTACAATTTTAGTGTTTTGGTGTTAAATTGGCAGTATGGTTCTTTAAGTGATTATAAAATACAATATTTTTCAAAAATGCATCCCTGCAGATACTTTTTTATTTCTAATTTGTTCTTAAAAATAGGTGCTAGTGATTGCTGTCTTGAGAGCGGAACGCTGTCGCTAGCTGTCACAGCAAAGAGGAACTCTTTCCGCCATCAGAAAACTTTTGGGGCAAGACGTGGAACACACGGCTTCTGCGGGGATGTAGAACGCAGTTTTACTACGCTTTCTTTTAAAATATTAAAAAAATAATTTAATTCCTTTCAGAACTTTAGTACGCTGGTGAAAATGTACGAGTATATTCAAACAATCAATTAAGGCAAGTATGTCAAAAATAACAAATGATGAAACAAAACTACGAAACAATTTTGTTTCTCTCACTGGAATAACTTGGCGCTAACCGGATTTCGATAACGTAGGTCATTTTGAAGATATTCGCAGGAGCTCACTTAGGCACGTGAGTACAAAAGGTAATTCAGAGCTGGTTGGTGGAGACGGCTATGTTGCACCGATCGTGTCTCACCCGTTGTGGTCTCTCTCATAATTGTAGAGTTAGTTGTTTTTTTATTAAAGTAAATAGTTTAAATTTCAAAAAAGTTCTGTATTCACCTGAAGAAGTGAACGTGTCGTAAAATAAAACTCTACTTAATATAAATTTTTCAGTATTATTATTATTATTATTATTATTATTATTATTATTATTATTATTATTATTGTTGTTGTTGATTGTCCAAAATAATTAAAAATTGTTTTAACCTTTCGAAGGTAATCTAGTTTAAAAGTAAGCATTCTAATTAGAATTTTTGTTTTTGTATACACACGTTTTGTCGCCCAAACTCTAATGAAATATTATCTTGGTTTATTATGTTTATGTGAATGTTTAATAATTCTATAAAATGAGAAATTGATGATTAGTACATGAAATAAAATGAACTTCATGATAATGATCGTTTGTAATTGTCTATGTTATTTCGTTACAAATGTATATACTACATCTTTCAACAAACATCATGTATAAACATTAATTCAGATCATTAATTACCTGGAATATTGTCCCTCACTCGTTTCCACCGCATGCAGAACAGACGTTTGCTTTACGGAACCCGCGCGAGTTGTGTACACTTGCGAGGTACAAACAAGGTGGAATGGGACTTGGTCGCATCAGAGGTCGAATCAAGCTACGGATTATACTTGTATTGAGAGCACGATTGAGTTTGGAATTGGAGATTCCCCGATGCCACGAGGAATACAATTTCAGATTGCAGAGGAGAAGCGAGGCGGCGTTGCTGGGGAACTGCGTGTTATTTCACGGAGGTTATGAATCTGGATGTGCTCTGCGTCGGCCGGATCCCTCGATTCCTCAGGCTATAATAAAGTAAGAAAACTCGTGCGTTCCCTGCGAGCACTGCAGCAGTGGTGGACCTGTGTGGTATACCGGTACGATCTGCAAAGGCATTGCACAGCCAGTGACGTTCTTTATTCCGTTAATCAAATTATAGAACGGTTTAACGGGCTCAATGCCAGTATTGTAGTTGCATCATCAGCGTCGATGACCGGGAGAGCCTAGGGTTCAAGTCTCGACTGTGGCAGAATTTCAAAACCAGCTACATGTAGATAGGCCGAATTGAGGAAGTGTCTGGAGGAGAATTCTAGTGGCCGGACAATAATATCGGATTATACCAATAATAGTAATATTTTTGGCTACAATTTGCTGACTGCCCGGTAGTAATTAAAAGACCCCGGATTTACTCTAAAAATCATAGTAAAATAAACACAAGAAACTACAACTACATTAACAAAAGTCAGAAGGATACAAGAGCTACCTATATAGAGCTATGCGAAACCAATCGTTAAGATTATTATTGATAATTTTTTTTATTCTTATTCCCTAAATAATCAATCAAATTATCCAAATTAGCATCTTCTTATTATATGTTGTAGTTTGGGGAATGAATCTTTGCTTGACCACTTCGTTGAGTTCATTATTCCGTTCTCTAACATAGATTTGTTTAGACGCAGTTGATTCTTCTTGAGAGGAACATTTTGAATTTATAGGAGTTACACTATGTTACGGAAACGAGGTTCAGTAATAATTGAATGATACTAGCTATGTGTATATTGCTAATCGTAGCGCACACAACAGTGAAGCGACATCTTTGTTTCTGTTTTCAGAGGAGTATTAGTAAATGAGCTTCCTGACAACTAGAATGGTCTTCATGATATTCATTCATATTGATGTTGTATATGTTGAAATAATCTGCATATCTAGATTGCCTCCATATGTTGGGAATCAGGCACTATTGTTGGTTTAATGTTATTTTCGTGATTCAGTTGCATCATATAAGGCTATGATATATTTCGCCTGTTCGGGGAAGATTTGACATTTTGTTTTCCTCATTCCTGCATTCTTTATGTGTTCGATCAATACGAGACCACGCAAAGGTAGATCTTTGAACAAGCCAGAGCTTTGCAGATTGAAACGCGCTAGAGAGTAAAATAGGATATGGAACCGTTCAATAGTTAGTTTCTCGCTAGTTGGTTTTCTTATCTCTTTAGACTAGACTACCTTCTACCTATCGGCACCATCCTCCCAGCTTCTCAAGTAGCGTTTCTAACTGTAAATTTTGAATTCATTTTCACAGAAAACATTTGAGTTAGTGAGAAACGACTTACGAAATCGTTTCAAGCACTTGAGCTCACAAATGCAACAATGTACGTAAAACACCCGTAATGTAAGTATCGACGTCGTGAGAAATATTAGAAAAAATGTGGATATTTTGTTTTGTAAAATCAATAAATACATTAAAATGGCGTTTAGGTAATGCTTTTAAGTGTATTTGGTACTATCTGCACAAAAACTTGAAAGAAATATTTGGAGACGTTCTTGACAAATTATTGGTTTTAAATTCACCTGCTTTCTTTGCGCGAAATTGCGGTGAAAACCACCGTACTTACTTTATTTCCAAAAAGTGTACATGACCTCACTTAAAGATCTAATTTTTGAAGTATATATTTCATTTCATTAAAAGAAAAATATCTTTTTCAATATTGTATTTGTAGGTTACAAATTTAATATTATTTATTTCAACTGGTCTTTGCTAAAGTATTGATCTTGCATAAAAAGGTCTCTTTGGAAATGACGCAATTGCGACGGTCCCAAATGCCGCCAAGTGGTCTCACCGCAAAGAAGTTATCAGTATTATTGCGAATTAGCGAAAAATCTTTTAAGTACTGTTTTGCATGATCTTATTTTTTTAACGCTCTTTTGACCTGTACATAATTCAAAAAGTGATGTAATACCGCACTATGCATCTTGACACTCATTTGCCGCTTTTCTTTGACCCCCACACAATTGCCCATACGAAGTCGAATCTATGTGAGGTCGCTAATAAACCCAAGTCGTTGATGCGACCTAAAATAAACACATTATCTATCTATTATCCATATGAAGTAGCCCGTGTTAAATTGCTAAAGTATACGAACAGTTCAAAGAAACTTGGATTGTCCGTGAACATTCATGTTCCGCATTTAGAATAAATGTTGTCCTTAAATGGGGATTTCTAAATGTAACGAAATATGGCCTTTAGCGAAGATCCTGTAACCCAATCTAATACAACCCAACTCCACCGTGTCGTCGAGAACTGAACACGGCCTCGCTAAGGCATGTTTATAGCGCGTCCGTATGTCCATGTGTCTTACACAAATAACATGAAACGGATTGTAATTGGAGGCAGAACGTGAGCTCGGGAAAGGAAACTCGCTGTCACGATTTGCACACACTTGTACCGGTTGACCTTGGCGCCACCAAAATCCATATCTGCGCCCGATCCGTCGAGCCATTGCAGGAGCTCTGCGTCTGGCGACTGCGACTGCTAGCGCTCTCGAGAGACAGTGGCGGCAAACGAAACAGCGTTTGTTCGGGAACGATAGAATTTAGCATCGGCGAGAACAGCAACTCGACGGAATAGGGCTGTTTCAGTCGACGTCTAGAAAAAAGAGTTCTCCAGGCCGGGTGGTCTATTCGGTAATTTTTCGTGGTTTCTTCGATCAATACCAGGATAATACTGGAGATGGAGCCGCAGGCCTGATGGCATGAGCTTCGCCTTGGAAATGAAGACATTCATTGAATGGGTTTAACAAACGGGCCACGAACCGCGTGCTCTTCCTTTCTTCATCCTTACTCCCTTCTTTTCTTTCCCCTTCCCTTCCACCCACCCACACGCACGTATATAGAAATGCGCTACACGTGTAAGTTGGGTGATTAGAGCTTATCCCGGAGTAGACTGTGTAGGTCGGCCCCGGATCTCACATTTCAGTGGGAGAGGATCACTCCGCCATCTCTCAGAATATACTAAGCACTACACTAAAGGGACTAATGACCACAGTATATGACGAGCCCATTAACTATAAATACTCACGCGCGTACTTGCTGGAAACAGACCGACGTGTTCTGTAACAACGATCATGCGACGTAGAGCGGGTTGCAGGATAATAAGGGGCCATGAACCGGAGATGCATTTGCACTCGGCTTCTGCTTACAGTTACTTGTGAAATGCAATTAAAGATTGATTTTATAGCAGGTTGATACCTTTGGACCCTTGGAATTCAGCGATGTTACGATATTCGTGCGTGATATTCTGTTCTAGCGAAATCGTTTAAGCTTATTCTCGTCAGCGAAGACAAATGTCGCTCCCCGTTGTGACAAAACTTTCGAAATCCGCGTCCTGAGTGCTGGGACAGTAGGGCGCTGGAAGAGAGGGACCTCCTTGAAGAAAAAAACGAGTCACACGCTGAGTCTCTACACGTGAGATTCTACACGCGGATTCTACACGCTGAGTCTCTACACGTGAGATACTACACGCGGATTCTACGCGTGAGATTCTACACGCGGATTCTACACGCTGAGTCTCTACACGTGAGATACTACACGCGGATTCTACGCGTGAGATACTACACGCGGATTCTACACGCTCAGTCTCTACACGTGAGATTCTACACGCGGATTCTACACGCTCTGTCTCTACACGTGAGATTCTACACGCGGATCCTACACGCTCAGTCTCTACACGTGAGATTCTACTATATATATATATATATATATATATATATATATATATATATATATATATACAGTTAAATAACAATAATTACAATAATAATAACAATAATAATAGTAATAATAAAGGAGAACAGTACAAGCCGAGAATGCAATAATCATACTATCACTAATATTAAATATTATAACAATTATTTCAACTCTGTCATTATAATCAATAATAATATATTGGTGAGGTTAAATTTAATACAATCTACAAAAATATTGCCTAAATTAGATTTTTTTTAAATTCGTTGATCGCGCTCACTAAACTTCACTGCACTGCACTGCACTGCACTGTACTGCACTGCACTGCACTGCACTACACTATATTGTTTTGCTTTGAATTACACTGCCCAGCACTTCACAGCACTTACTCATTTAATATCTATTACTCTCATCTTGTTGTTACTTATTTCTAAAACTTCGGACACTTAGAGGAAAAGCTTTGAAAATTGCTGCAGGTAATGTGTTCCAATCTCTAATTGTTCTGTTACAAAATGAAAATTACCCAAGATCTGAATTTTGTTTCCTTGTTCGAATATATGTGTGTGTGTATATATATATATATATATATATATATATATATATATATATATATTTGTGACCTACTGGTAATCCGGGTGCGTTCCAATAAATTTTGTTTAAAGGGGAGCAGGTACTCTTGGTTCGTGAATGTTCATGCAAAGCAAACATTGGAAAAACACAAAGGTTGCTGGATATCAAACAACCAACTTATAGCATCATAATGGGCTTCGTACATTAATCCCAAACTCTATTGTAACCTGTTTTGATACCAAAATTATAAACTGAGGCCTGTTCTCACAATACCGTAAATAACCCGCTTTAGTCTTCTCGGTTGATAATCCGCAGGTAACGTCCATCGGCTACCTTCGGCTCGGCTCGGCATCCCTTCGGCCGGTCGGCCATTTTGGTGGAGGCAGGGAACGAAGACCATTATCCTCGAACAATTTTATGATCATCAAATATTACTTATTGGACTCTCTGTGCCACATCTGTTCAATATGGCCAATTTTATGTTGAAGCCATAGAAATATACACTTTTGAACCTGGCGTAGCTTCTTAAATGATCCGAAGTACTTTTGATGGTTGATTTTTTTCGTGTTTCCGGCGCGTCAACTGCTTTGGTCATTAGTCTCGTTAGTGTGGTGCATGTTTTTCTCGGGAGATGGCGGTGATCTTCCCCCGCTGGATGGCGAGATCTGGCGCCGACCTACCGTCGGCTAATGAGATTTCCCCCAAACCAGGACTCTCCCACCAGCGGGGCACCGCCCCAACCGGGACAAGCTCTAAGCCCCCGACTGATCTCCCGGAATATGTGGTAGTGTAGTGCATGTTAGTATGTGTGTGAGTGTGTGTGTGTAAGGGGAGAGGATAGGACAAGGAAGGATGAAGGAAAGTTAGCGCGCGGTCCTTGCCCGTTTGGTAGGTACTGCTCCGGCATTCGCCTGGTGTTGATCGGAGAAACCACGGAAAACTACCTCTCCGAGCAGCCGGCCGCTAGATTTCACCTCCAGACAACGACTGAATTCTTCCTAGCTGAAAAGCTAGTGTCGAAAATTCTCAGCCGTCAGGACTCGAACGTAGGACCTCCTGATCAGAGGTGCTGCAGTGACGTCAGTTGATGCACTGAGTTACCGCTCCCGCTCCCAAGAACTTTTAATTTAGAAGATTAAAGCTTGAAATCTATACTTGAAGAGCCTTTCTTGTAACAATTTAACTATTTCACTGCAGTCGACTAAAATTGCGCTGCGCGCCATCATTGACCTCAGTTGGACTGAAGCGTCGGACGAACGAGTTGCATGGCCACCCCCAACAGGCAGTCTGAAGTATAGTGTCCAAAAGGCTAGATTTCCACCGAGGAAAGCGAATTCTAAACCCAGGCAGTTGGCTTTTAATTTACCTTGAGGAGGTGAACGGCGTTCTACTGCGACCTCTCGTCGTATCACCCACAAAATATAAATTTAATGTACCTTTTGTTATTTGTAAGCGCCGCTGTTATTCATAAACCTGGTTTTACTATTTTCACAATGCTCAACCCAAGAAAGCTCACAGCCCTTCTAATGCTAATAGCATAATGAGAGACTCTAAATGTGCTTATGCTCGTAGTTCAGCTACTCTTCCGTTCTATCTGTGCCTTCCACTGATCACGCGTGCTCCATCTTACCCGCTCTCCCTATGTGGCATGCCATGGCAGTTCTACCAACACCCCCCGCACCGCCCAACGTGCCCTTGTGCTCTGTGTGTCTCTCCCACCCACCACGCACATCCCGCTTATTTCGTCTTTCCACCACGTCCTCTCCTTCCATTCGGTCTACTCCTTCGCTCCTCCCTCTCCTTTTCACTTCTTCTGATCCACTCGCTCTTTTCCCTTATTCTGCTTCGCTCCCCTTCCCCCCCCCCCCCCCCTCCCCCCCCTTCTGCCAGCTTTGCTCTCTTCGTCCACTTCTACTCGACCTCGTCCCGCGTCACACGGCAGCGCTCGACACCAGCGATGGATTTTGGATGGTTGGTTGGTTGTTAGTGAATCTGGGCACGTCAACAGTTCACTAGTCCCGTAAGTGTAGTGCATGTTTTTCCTCGGGTTGGGGGGTGATGAACTTCCCCCTCTGGATGGCGAGATCCGGCGCCGACGTACCGTTGGCTAGTGGGGTTTCCCCCTAATCAGGACTCTCCCACCAGCGGGGCACCGTCCCAGCCGGGACAAGCTCTAAGCTCTCGACCGGTCTCCCGGAATATGTGTAGTGCATGTTAGTGTAAGTCTGTGTGTGTAAGGGGAGAGGGTAGGACAAGGAAGACTAAGGAAAGGTCCCGCGCGGTCCGTGGCCCGTTTGTTAGGGTACTACTCCGGCATTCGCCTTTTGTTAATCGGAAAAGAAACAGAAAACCACCCATCAGAGCATCCGACTGGTTAAATTCTCCTCCAGATAGCGACTGATTTCGACCTAGCTGTCCTTTTGACCTAGATAGAGTAAAAAATCCTGCCACCATCCGGAATCGAACCTAGGGCCTCCTGGTCAGAGGGACTGCAGGGATATCAGTTGATTCCCTGAGCCATCTCTCCCGGTCAGATGGATTGCAGATTGCATGTAACAATATTAAAAAATGCTGAGGTACAGTTTTGAATCGTATCCACTGTTTTTAATTCTTGGCATCTCAAAAAAAATCGTACCGAATTTGTGAACAATCACTCTGGATTTTATTTTGAACACCTACAAACGTATGCACTCTCGTTTCTGTAACAGAAGCACGAAGTTGAGCAATGTGGGAGGGGAGATAAGGAAAAAAAATCTTCGGAACCCTTGGGGATATTACAGTAAAACAAAAATTAAGTTGGTCCCGTGGGTGAAAATGTGTGTGTGTAATGTGTCTGTAATGTGTTTCACGATGATTTATTCAATAGTTTTTAAATTAAATCACTTCTAAGACAGACAAACAACAATTGACTTGCTGTGAGATTTTTTTTAGTAATGAATAAGAAGTTGAAAATATTTAAAAGCAGAAAACATAGACAGACACTTCTGATTTATCTGTTTTGCTTCCGGGTCAATGACCCCCATGTCGATCAGGTTTTTCGTCCAGTTTCTGTGATCCATTGAGCAAATGCTGAGATGGCCCCTTGTTTTGCTTCTGGACATAATTGTAACTCAATTTTTGTGCATGTCTTCTAGAATTCAGTGGGAAATACAATTATTCAAATGATCGTTTCCATGTTGTCGCGGCAGGATAAGAACCAAAATTTATTGCCTTTTTATCCTTGAAAATAGATTTTATTGCAGGGGAGCCCTTTTCCCCCCAATTTTAAGTAGTATATGACTTAGTGTAGGGATCACAGAATTTTGAAAATGTGCACACAATTCACTTTTCCCCATAGCACGTCATACGCAGTTTTTAACTGCTTTTTTGACGTAAAATAAATAAATAAATAAATTTATGTTTTGTCTATGTTAATATATTTGCAATTTTTGAAAATATAGTGTGTTCAGTGAAAATTGGACTTATCCCATTTTTATAGCGTACTTTGCTGTTTGGAGAAAAATAATAGTAAATAAATGAATTTTAAAAATGGTATCGTTTTTGAGAAAATAATGTTGAAAACTTATTATGTTGTTACTTTATTTTAGGCAAATTTACACGAATCTATTCATACTTCTGAAAAATATTACCATATTTAAAGAGCTGATTTTGAAGAGCCGATTTTTTTAAAGAAGAAATAACTTCCTTCATCATTTCATTTGTAGGAGGATGAAAAAACTGCAACTTTTGCAATTGTCGAAAATTCAGAGAGTTAAAAGAATATGAGCCTAGACCATTTTTGTGTCTTTCGTTTTCGATGAAATCAACAAAATTAGAGCATTTTTTTATTTAAAAAATTGAAAACGTTAATCCTTTTTGTAAAATACCCAAAACAGTTGAAATATCCGTTTCAGACTCGTAGGGCTTTGAATTCGGCTAGATCGATGGGAATTCAGTTTTGAAAAAATCATTTGAACGATTTAGGCGCTAGCGTTGATAGCTGACGGACAGACATTTTGCCGTAAAAAGATTTTTTCGTGTCAAGTCCCTCAAAACGTGAATTTTATGGTAGAGAAAGTCATTTACTACATACGATTTACTTTATTTGAAGTTTTTCTGTCGCAAAATCGCCTGTTTTGACGGAACATTAAAATTCTATCACAAACTAAGTGCATCGTTGGAAAAGATATTTCACGTCGAAAATGCCTTTGTTCCATTTGTTGATGGCAATGGACATCCCTGCATGTCTGCGTGCTATCTAACGTGAATTTTAAAATGAAGTTCTCTAGATCGAACTATTAAAGTTAATTTTTTGTATTGGTTTCAGAGAGTTGTTACCTGGAAAACGAACTTTAATCGGGGAATTCTACAAATAAAATGTTGAAATTCGTATTTCCTTCTAATTTTAATTTTGCGTGAATGTAATTTAGCAAGTAAATCTGACTGGTCATTTGATCTGTAAAATGTAACAATTTAATCTAATAACTCTATCTTGACAAAAATATTGAATTCCAACCACTGTGCAAAGAATATATCTGCCTCTGACAGGTATGCGTATTTGTAGAAAACTTACTGTAGACTCCTTTTGTTACAATTTTATTTTTTATTTTCTTTATTGATTCTTATTTAGAGTATAGAAATGAAAAATAATAAACAGACGCAAATTAGGCAACTTTCACCTCGCTGTCGCCCTCAGAAGGGAAATAAGTTTTTTTTTTTGTTTTCAATTTCCCGTCCGTGTTAGTGGAAGATCAATAATTTCAAGAAATGGTGACAAAGTAAGTACGTAGAACGTCAGTTCCATTTTGAGCGACGGAACGTGCATTTCGTTCCCCTCGAATGTTGCAGACGCTGTTTTGCTGCTCTCAATTTCGAGCATTACCTAAGTGAGTAGTCCATGAGTACAGTATCGGAGAGGAATGAGTTTTGAGAAACGCATAGTATATTATAGAAAATGTTAGTAGGGGTATAAAAAGGATGCTTCGAAACTGACATTTTCTTCGTATTGGTCGTTTTGCTGTTCTCTCCGTTTATAGCTCGTAACCCCAGTATTTATCACCAGTTTCGTAACGATGCCTAGCAGATGATTCATCCCAAAGGATACTGTCCTTTTTCTTCCTGTTGAGAATTTTCGACATTTGAGAAGTGAGTTTGCGAGAAAATGTGAGCTTTTGTAACAACCGTGAACATTGCATAGTTAATAAACCTTGTTTTTCTATTGCAAGTGTAAACAATGGGAAACTTGCGTCTAATAAGCTAAACCGACATTGAAGTAATAACATTTAGTAACTATTTTGAAGAGAAGCGTCCATGTCAAATTAGAAAATTGATAAACTTCGATTATAAAGTTTTAGTTGTCAGGTAATTGAAACACATTTTCAGAGTCTCCCATGCTGATTTTTTGTGTAAATGCCTACCATTCGACGAACGTTCTTCTATAACATAAACAGTAGGGTCGATTTTATCTTCAAAATTCATTTTGACCTTTGAAGCTTTTGGTTGGGTGGTCGGTTAGTTGTTAGTGATTCCCGGCGCGTCAACTACTGAAATCATTGGTCCCGTAAGTGTAGTGCATGCTTTTCCTCGGGAGGTGGCGATCTTCCCCCGCTGGATGGCGAGATCCGGCGCCGACCTACCGTCGGTTAGTGGGGTTTCCCCCTAACCAGGACTCTCCCACCAGCGGGGCACCGCCCCAGCCGGGACAAGCTCTAAGCTCCCGACCGGTCTCCCGGAATATATGGTAGTAGTGTATGTTAGTGTAAGTGTGTGTGTGTGTGTGTGTGTGTGTGTGTGTGTGTGTGTTGTAAGGGGAAAGGATAGGACAAGGAAGAGGGAGGGCAGATTGCGCGCGGTCCGTGGCCCGTTTGGTAGGGTACTGCTCCGGCATTCGCCTTGTGTTGATCGGAGAAACCACGGACAACTACCGATTCGAACAGCCGGCCGCTAGAATTCTCCTCCAGGCAGCGATTGAATTCGACCTAGCTGAAAAACTAGTGCCGAAAATCCTGCCGCCGTGGGGAGTGGGAACCTAGGACCTCCCGGTCAGAGGCGCTGCAGTGACATCAGTTGATGCACTGAGCTACCGCTACCGGTTTGCCCTTCGAGCGAAAGGCCTTCGGGCTTTGGGCGTCACCCTTGGCGCAAGTACATCTACATGATGCTCTAGGTACATAATTAAGCATTTTATTTATTATTGGTTTATCTATTTATTTCACGTAAAGAAATTAAAATCTGTGTGACGTACTGTGCGGAGAAGTGCATGAGCATGTGCATGGTTTCATGAGCCGGGACGTCTGTCCTAACTCATAAACAGCATAAACATGTTGAGTTGAATTATAAATACAGGGAGCAACGAGCGTTTTTGGCAAGAATTCATAAGAAAATATTTCCTCCCGTGTGATAGAAACTAAAACTTTAAAAAACGGAATGAAATGTTTTTGCATTGCTATACACTGTGGCATGAGAAAGCGTTCATGTCATTTCATGTACCTTAATAAAATGAGAAACCCAGTTTTGATGTGTTGTTAAATGTTCATACACTTAGGTCAAACGTTGTCCTTTTATTTGAATATTTCACATTTGCCACTCGTGCGCGTATTCTCACAAAACAAAACATGTCGTGGATTATGATGGTATGTCTATTTTATTAAACCTTGAAAGATATAAATGTATTTCGAACATGTTTGTATGTTGGACATGGGTTAAAAATGAATTCCAGATAAAATAAAAAAGACCAGAACTGCATTGATTGGAGAAACGAAATGAAAACCTTATGAAATGTCATAAAACGAGCTGTAATGAAATCCGAATTTTACTGACTATATTGGAATATAACTAAATGTCTTGGAAATACATCTGACCGAATTCCGAATTTATCTTTTCTTTGACGGTATCTTAAAAATTACAGTGTTATGATCTAAAAAATATTGATCACCAATAATAATAATAATAATAATAATAATAATAATAATAATAATAATAATAATAATAATAATAATGCAGTGCCTGTCACCAACAAAACCAAATGAAATATAATTATAATTGAATACATTGGAGGTATAAAATATTGATCACCGACACTCTTAATCGGATGAAACAAATAGTAAAG
Organism: Teleogryllus oceanicus; assembly: GCA_964035755.1. Taxonomy (NCBI): domain Eukaryota; kingdom Metazoa; phylum Arthropoda; class Insecta; order Orthoptera; family Gryllidae; genus Teleogryllus; species Teleogryllus oceanicus. Next base: position 14,857,546 of record CAXIVR010000008.1, read on the forward strand.
ATGATGTGTAACAAATTAACACGTGAATAAAATGTGTGATATCTCCACATCATTATTAGTGCTTGCCAGTGTCGTATGACCCGTTTTTCCAATACGAGAAAGGAAGTGCCATTGCATTGATAAGATGTGACGCAGTAGGGCACTCGTTTGGTACTGTTCCTCTGGTTTCTGCCCTTTCCACGAACTTTATACGAGATTGCGAAGCAGGCACGATATTACAGACGTCACTTTGGAATGTCGACCGTGGGGCGGGGTGGCTCGCGCACTTTGTTTTGTTCGGCGGAGCTTCGTTTTGCTTTTGTTTTCGTCCCTTACACGGTGGCGTCTACATCTGTCCAATTTGAAGAGGAAAATAATAAACCTGACAGAATTGCGTTTTTTACATGCCAAATGTGAAAAATCCTCTTGCATGTTATTTCGTGTATTCCCGCTGGAGTAATAGAATTCTGGTTGTTGTTATGGGACGGTGACTGTAGACGAACAAGCATATTTTCGCTTCGGGCTCATAAGGAACCCTCTATATCAATTACATGCATATCACGTTTACGTGTTTGCATGGAGGTTGGTATTGTGCCTTATCTCTAACAAGTTGTTTGACTATTCAAAATGTGCATCCTTGTTATATCTGGTGGTATCCTTTATTTTTTTTAGAGATATATCGCAAATGGAATAGTGTATGCTTTTAGAAATATTCAGATTAACTTCACTGACGGGAAACACTATCCTTCCTTGTGATTCTCGGACCTAGCCTTTTTGGCCATACTCGAGTTGAGTGCTTATGGTAGTGGATGATGATCATGAAGAATAAGGATCAACAGTAAAATGAAATGCAGAGGAATCTGGCGAAAACCAGCTGCGAACCTGCCTTGTTCGCCACAAATTGCAGAGGACTCGTCCGGACATAGAACCCTGTTTCGACACACGTGGGTCGCTGCCCCTATTTTTGGGGAAGTGAAAACAATAATGCAAATTAACTTCTTATATTTTTTTCTATCAACCACATTCAAGCCTTTATAATGGCGTCTTCCCTGCAAGCATAAGATGAATATGACGGGAAAGGTATGGGGACACGGCTCTCAAACTCGAAACACATTTGTGTAGTGCATTGGGGAAGGGAAGGCAAGGGAAGGTTACATCGCGCGCAGTCCGTGGCCCATTGCATAAGTGGTCTACCGCTTGATTATTTGATTTTCGGGCGCGGAAATTAGTCCCGTATGTGTAGTGCATGTCATATCCTAAGAGGCGGCAGTATTCCTTCCCAGTTATACTATATGGGAATCCGGCGCTGATCTACTAGTTCGTTTGATTGCTTGCTTGATTGGTGTCTCCGGGCGCGTCAGTTGCTAAGGCCGTGAGGCCAAGTGTAGTGCGTGCTATTAAACTCGCCTTAGATATATAGCATTAGTCCAAAATCCAAAAATCGCCAGGAATTGAACCCTAGGACCTCCCAGTCAGAAGCACCGCAATCGATGCTCTGAATCACCTACGCTGCTCTTCCTAGTTGGCTTGCGGGGGTTTTCCTCATCAGGTATCTTCGCTAGAAAGGCATAGCCCCAGTCAGAACAAGCTCTAAGCTCTCTCCTCATCTACCGGCATGTGTGATGTTGAAGTGGATGTACGTGTGTGTGTTTGTGTATGAGAGAGAGACAGACAGACAGACAGACAGACGACAGACACAGAGAGAGACAGACAGACAGAGACAGAGACACAGACAGAGACAGAGACAGAGACAGAGACAGAGACAGACAGACAGACAGAGATAGTGAGAGAGGCAGACCGAGAGTGAGAGAGGCAGACCGAGAGTGAGCTATTCTATAGCACCTCTTGTTTCAGTTACATTTAAATATATGCATATTGTAATATACCCACCGAACAATGTTTCTCCGATGAGAAACACACCGATGAGTGCCTCACTTTTTATTTTGCATGTTTTCTCACATTTTGAGAATATTTATAATTGCATAATACTTAGTGCAAATCGTGAGAATGCTCCAAATATTGTGTATTGTTAACATTTTCTGTTTTACAGGAAAATGTCTAAAATGCAATTATTAATTACCTTACTAGTTTATTAGTAATAAAAAATAATAATAATAATAATAATAATAATAATAATACATCAGCAAACGTTCCATTCCATAATTCATGTGAAATTTGTTATATTTTGCATTATTTTGGTAGACTATATTCTACTTAGATCTTCAGTGATAAATGTAATGGCTAAAAAGAACAAATAATGATAATTTCATCATTTTTATGAGGTTTTGCATGGTACATATTTCTGTGTTGTTAATAAATAAATACCTGTTTAAAATCTCATAATTACATTCATATTTTACATTTTGTTAATGCATAATTATCCGAGCGCTAGCATAATCATCCTTTGGATAGAAGCATTCCTTTCTAGCCACTGTCACTAATAATGTTAGCAAAAAATTCCAAATTTGTAAAAAAAAACTTGCTACCTTTGACAAACGGCATGTATTATTATTTTGTGACGTTTATTAATCTACCAGAATAATTATTGACCTGCCTGGAGTAGCAGCACAATCACAAAACTTAGAGTACAGTTTGTTGTGACAGTCTGGTGGACGTTTACTTGGTACTTATCGCTTGTTATGAACATGAACATGAATGAGGGATCGATAATAAATAATGGCGTGCTTATTGTTCATGTTTCTAATAATCAGTGTTAGTTTTCAAATTTGCCGTTCGCATCCTAGTATTCTTGTTGGGAATCACAAGCATACTGTAGGAAACAGTGTATTGCTGAAGTAAACATATGGCCTTTGTTCCTTATTCACCCGAATCAATTAAATTAAAAAAATAGAAGGAAGCACGTTGTCGCAAATTTTGGGAAGTTCTGATTCGCAGGATTACATCATTTTGAAATTGTTAAAGAAAAAACTGCAAATATCCAATACCTATTGGAAAGATTTCGTTTGAAGATATGCATTATTATATATATGCAACTTTGTAGTGTTGAATTATAGAGAGCAGTAATTTTTAATTCTAAACGTAAGCAATATTTCTGCAATTTAATTATATAAATATTAATGTGAAACATTTAATTCAATATCCTTAGTTTGTCTTGCAGTACTTACTTCTCTTAAATAATTATTTTGCCCTCGAGACCTGCTGATTTATTTTTAGCGTCTAAGCATTTTTGTTAACACTTTGGCTGATATAGCAATTTGCTCAAGCTCCTCATTGTTTACTGAACATCGGGAGCCAGATAAGATTGATGTTTTATGGGTAATGTATATGTTGTAACCCTGTGTTTAAAAAGAGGATACCATGAATTTCTGTCATACGTGAGCTAAAAATAACGTTGCATGGAATTTATATTTCTTTCCAATTGCTTATACATTATTCATGGACCGTTATCAGAAGGCATTTTCCATATGGTATGATAATAAGTTATGAATTCATTTACGAAATTTGAATTAATTGCAAATGTTTGCTGTATGACATGAACCCACCTGAACATTTAACAAATTGTATTACATTTCACATGTAGATCGCAGAAGACTTTCCTTACCAGATCGTGTTGTATATTGAATGAATCTTGTATGATGTTTACAAGAGACTTGGAAGACTGTAAAGAGAGAGATGTTACGTAACTTGCATATATTATTAAATAATCGGATAAATAAATATCAAAATGCGCGTATTCTTTAAGCAAATGTGGCAGCGAAGTAAACCCCGGCAAAATATTATCCAAATGCGCCAATTTACTCAAAAAGTTAAAATCTTATCACTATTGTATTGCCACCTCTTTAGCACTATACATTTTATTAAGATTGGATGTGATAATGTGTCATGATTTCTATACATCTATCATAAATATATTTCCCCGCAAACCCTTCTAAAATATCTCTTCCTGAAATTACACAAATAAATAAATCCTTATGTAATTATTTACCCATGGGTTGCGAAGCACCATTCAAACAAATTTCTTTGAAGTCTTGGGTACGCGAATCGATCCTATACAGGAAATCGAAAATAATAATATTACTGCTTTGGGAAGAGGTATGAATTCAAATTTATTCCGTTTTGCTGGGATAATACCGTCGGAAATAATAACTCATAAGTTTTCTAATTGAAACCAAATAACTTGATTCGGAATTTATTCCGTATTTTGTTTTTTCTAAAATGTTGGCGAGAATCTTGCCGCTTCTTGTAACTGTTCAATTTAACAAATAACAACAATACATATAAAAACCCTTTTCACAATATCGTGTGTATATATATATATATATATATATATATATATATATATATATATATATACACACACACACACACACACAGTTTCTGTTCGTCACATCTGACGGTCTTCTCTGAATGTACAATATAATACTTACCATTACGAAATCTATTGCCTATTGAACTGTACAACTTTGTGACATGTTTTTATCGTCAAAAATTGCCATACTTTTATTTGTTGCCGTCCCCATACTCTATTTTAATCTTCGCTTCCGATAAATTTTCACTAATGTAACTTCATTTGTTTCTCCATGCTTTTGCATAAGAAATTAAGCGTCCTTTTTCTAATAAAAAATAAACGTTGCACGCGTCTTAATAGACAGTCACAAATGGCAATCATTGTTTCAACATTGTTGTTCTGCAGTTTTCTATTGACATTAATGGAATAACTAAATCTATGCGGAAAGCATTGAAATCTAACCTAAAATTCATTGAAACATTCGATCTCAAATAGTGTTTTGTATTGTGTCATCTCTTGTTTTTATAGTGTACTTCTTCCCAGTTTAATCGACGAATCTCTCGGTTTTAATATTTATGAGGTGAATATCTCATGATATATTGGATGTAATTCCTATCGCACAGAATTGGAAGTCATTGTAATGATTCGAAACCATTTGGAGTTTGTTCACAATTTTATGTCACCTGCTGCAGTCTGGTTGAATTACTGTCGCTACTTCCCTATTGGTATTCATTTTTTGTTGAACTTTGACCTTTCAATTTAATTAGATCCCATTTAATTTTGTTAGTTTTTAATTTAGGTTCATTTCTTGTGCAAGATTAGAGGAGAGTATCGCCAGTGTAGTACGTAACATTAACGACGCTCATCTGTTTTAATAATGTAGTGTTTGAGAGTAGGTGCTGAAGAAACCTGATGCGTAAGAGCTGAGAAGATAAACGACAAGAAGTTTCTTGGTATAAAGAAGAAGTCAGAAGCTGTTGAAGTTATCGTCGAGGATAAGAAAACAAAAACGGACAGGAAATAATAATATTTGAGATTTTAATGAGATTGAAAAGTCTGTGATTATTTTACGTAGACTCTGAAAACATAATTGGAAATAATTAGGTTCAAATGAATGCAGAGAAAATTAAAGAAGAGATTATGTACTTCACGTTTCGATAATTTTATCGTCGTAAAAAATACATTACTTCTCTCTCTCTCGCTCTCTCTCTCCCTCTCTCTCTCTCTCTCTCGAGTGGATTACTAGTAATGTATTCCACGTTGTTTACTATTTATTTCTAAAAAAGGACTTTTTGGTTATTCATGTATGATTGTCGTGTATCTGGCAAAATATGGTCTACAAATGGCAATGTAAGATTTCTTTGGTTCGACTAACTCGTATATTTTATTATTTAACTTAAATGTCCGTTTCTTTGAATTACCGTGATATAAAACAAACGTAATTAATCTGTCATACTTTTCTCGGACGTGTTTGAAAGAACGACTGCAGTTCGAATGATCATAGGTGATAAATTGTTAATAATTCAGTTTATCCTGCTCCTTGCAAACGCTGGGACTTTACTGGAGACTTACTGGATAGGTAATGTACGTAGTATGTGTTGGTAGTCTGTAAATAAATTTAAAAGAATAAATGTTTTATCCAAAAGTACTGAAAGTTCAAAGTCATGGCATGTGAGAGGAACGTGTTTGGTCCTGATTCCAGAACATTGAAATTGTGATGGATCCATGCAAGTCACCTCCGAAAGTTCACGGCTAATCAAGTCAGTGTGGTGGTCATTGTTTTTGAAGTTTTCCCCGTGACAATTCAGTTCGTATTAAATTTTTAGTTGTGTGTAAAATTCGTCAATCTACATTTGCCGGCATATTGACTCGTTATATAGGAGAGAGAGAGCACGTTCATGAATTTACATTAGGTGAGCACCAGCGTGCGTCGGCCTCAACACAAGCGACTGCTCAGTCGTGCGAGCTCAATTGGCAAATAATTTTACACTAATTCTTATTCAACGTTGTATGGTTCGGCTAACATACGGAAATAAATGACAGAAATTAAGAAACGTGTTTCTATTGAACGGTTCTATTTTCCACGAGTTCTTTTTGTTTTGCGCTATTTTCTTCATAATCAAATTTTTCTCATTAAATATGTTTTGTTGTCGTAGAATAACTTTTAGTATTTTTTTAAATTGAAAATTTATTTCTCCCTGGTCGGTATTGGTGCTTTTGAAATGTGGGTGGGATAATAATTTTACAAATATAAATAACGGTTTGGCCCTTCTTCCACTACTAGTTGTCCTTGTTTTAAGGAGAAAACACAATATTCTGTATTTTGTTTCTTTTGTAAATAGTTTATAATTACTATTATAATTACGTAAAATAGTGTTTACTTAGAGTGGCGATGGCTAATATAGATAGATTGTTTTTATGATTTACAAAGTGCCTGAATGAATCCTTTAGAAAACTATATTAACTTCTCTTAGCTTTTCTACAATTTTTGCCAAAGAAATACATGAATATAGATTCTGTAAGAAAAATGAAAAGTGTATTTGACTTTTACTTCATCGCTTTAGTTATAAGAGGTAAAAGTATAATCGTGCGACGTAAGTCGGCGAATTTTCGGCAGAAAAACTCTTATTGCCGGGCCCTGCTAACGTGTTCCCAAATGTAGTAAATTACTTCCTCTAACACTTTGTTTTGTTATTTAAGTTTGCATCAACATCTGGGTCTTTAGCACCCACTATTGGAGTTAACGTAATGTTTACTGTAAAGATGAAACGATACGGTAATAATAAAGGATGAAAGGACGAACACAAATACAATCATGCCCGAGGCGGGACTCGAACCCGCTATCTTTCGGTCCGAGATCGCTACGAACTACTGCCTTTGCGATATGGCCTTCCTCTAACACATTAGTGTAGTCAGAATCTGTGTTTTGTAGGTCCTGGATATCGAAATATCGATTGACGGCAAAACATTTTTTTAAAAATTACTATAAGGTAGTATTGGATTACGAAAAGTAGTAAATATTTTGCCTTGTGATTTGTTGGAATTTATTGTAATTTTTGTTCTTTTCAGGTTATGTAAATTGTAGAACGTTTTCTAATATTAATAAATATATATGCAATGCAAAATTATTATTATTATTATTATTATTATTATTATTATTATTATTATTATTATACTGTAAGCACATAATACGTCATGGATGAGTATTACTCTATGGTAGCATTTGGTAAATTCTTAACTGTAGAGCTAACTGGGAAGTCATGTTCATAGAAACGTGAAAGAGTATTGTATGTCGCAGTGCTCACAGACTATTTTCGTCTCGGAATTTTTGGCGTTCTTTGACAGTGCAGTAACCTTTGTTCACTGTTCATATTTGAAACATTTCTAATAAATTCCATGAGACAAGGATATTCATTTCTGACTGTCCCTTTCAATCCCCAAAACGCGTCAATTTGATCAAAGCTTCCTTGTACAAATTTTTGATTTTTTGTTAGTACATGCATAAAATCGTCGTAATAAGAATTTGAAACAATGAATGTGGATTTCAACTTGCAGCGTACACCTTTGAGGGAAATATCTGGCATGTATCCATCATCACCATCGACATAATCACTATCTCCATCGTCATCACTATCACCAGTATCGCCATTAATATCACCAGAATCAGATACGTTTCGTCCATAACAGGATTAGCATGTTACCAAGAGATCTGAGCATCCCCACTATAAGAATGTATTTTATTAGGCTTCTTTCGTAGTGTCATGCTTATTACGGAGAGGGGCGGCTGACGCCACAATTCTATCTGGGCAGGAACTAAGAAGGATCTTGAAGTAAGAAAGACCTACTCAGACGCTTTATGTTCCTGTACGAGATGTAAATGTATTGCATGTAACGGGCTACAAAACATCCCATTCCGAGAAGGTGCGCAAACTGTGCAAGGATTTTTTACTCTCTGAAATTCTATGACTTTGTTCCGGGGAGGGGGGGCATCGTTATGCTGCTGCCAACCAGTGCACCATTACACAAACCGAAGCCACCCTTGTGATTTATTCCGACAAAATTGTTTTCGTAATTTTATATCTACGCCACATATAATACTTTAATAATTTGAATGCATATTTATGTTTTAATTACAATTCGTGAATGTTTCAGTAATCAATTATAGAATATATTAAAAATTGATTCCTCAATTTTCCAGGCATGCCCTTGCGTTGTGAGAAATACGGAAGAAAAAGAATGCTATTTTAAAATTATGTTACGCCAATATCTTGGATACTCTTGTCTATCGGAGTCGTAGGTTAGTGTTGTGGGGTGAGGTGGAAAAGTACAAGTGGTGATGGGGTAATGCTACTGTGACTCCAATTACCTAATCATAAAACACAAATTGGATGGGATATTGGATTGAATTTGTGATTACAGGCAAATGAAGTTATTAAATGTTGATACGTTTCAAAATGAATAAAAAATAAAATGCCGTTTCATGTTTTAATAATTTTTAACTTGTGGAATACAATAGTAATAATAATGTTATAAGATATTAAAATACTGCTGGGTTCTCCGCGAGGTCATATTTATAAATCATATAATTCATTGTAATTTACTCTTGGTGTAGTCAGACCCGTAATACGTTTTAAAAAAATATTTAAATCATTGCGTTGTATAAAGTAATTAACGTACGCATTTTAATGTCTCCGACTACTTAGCAGATGATGTTACGCTAATGATATTCTTGATCTCTGAAACTTTCAACTACATAAGTTTTCAGGATTTTATTGTTTCTAGTACGTCGATTACTTCAAATTTCAATTGATAAACGTGATTTGAATTTCACAAACATATTTAATTATTTAATTAGAGATTTCATACATGGATGTCGGAATCTTAGAATGGAATATTAGAATGTATTACAAGAGTTCTTGTGAAAACATCAGATGTGAAACGTGGAATCCAACAGGCATTGTGTAATGTGAATGCCGCCGATTTTGATACAACAGGGAAGTTTCAGCATTTAGACAGAAAAAATGAACGTTTCTCCGTCTCGACAGGAGGCGACCTACAAATTTTCATTTCGACCAAAGTTGATTTTCGTCTTGCGCTGTTGTCGGCGCCGCATTTTAGTAGGTGCCTGTGCTATAAAGTAAGGAGGAAAGAACGAATGAGATCAAGTTTCCCGAGCTTTCAACACAAAAGAGAGAAAATTATTAAATTTGGTTTTCTTTCCAAATTAGCTGTGTAACTAGAAGGACATATTATAGGCGTGCTTCTGACGAGGCAGATAAAGGAAGAAAGACGACGAGGGGGAGCGAGCGAGAAGAAGCTAAAGGCGGCGAGGGCGGGAGATGGGGTAAGGAGGGAGGATAATATATAAAAGAGAGACTCTTTGGAGTAGATTACAGTTGACACAAAGCTGAGAAAGGAATTGTAAATTAAAATCGATTTTTCCCTCACAAAAGACGGGAAAGGAGGTTTCTTTCCTGCTCTGTCGTCCGTCTCCTTCGCTCAGCTCCCCGCTCTGTCTTCTCGCCTCCTTGTGCGCTCCCCGCCTCCCTCCGCCCTTCTGGCCCGTCTCTTGTGCTTCGCCGCTCGTCGCCGCTCGCCATCTCATCGGTGCTGGAGTCATTACGATCCATCACGCGGCCCGCGACGTCGCAGCCTGCCCGACCCGCGAACGCGCTCTCCCCCGGAATTTTTCCAACCGGTTTCCCGGCCGGCCTTCGCCGCCCCCCCGCGCTTCGTGCTCGAGCCGTTTCGAAACGCCCCCGCCGTGCCAGGCCGCCTCCCCGGCGTCACCCCGCGTTTATAGGTCGGGGCGATGTCATCAGTTGCATCGTTGGCTGCACTGATGCGCCCGATATCTGGCCTCGCATCTACCCCCCCCCCTCCTCCCCCTCGGTGCAGTTTCACGAGAGCGGTGAGCGTTTCGGCGAAACGGGCGGCGACGCCCGCGCCCCCTGCGAGGAGGAGGGTTATGCGCCGCCGGGTTGAACCGTTACTCCGGCGCGCCGCCCCTTCTCCAGAGCGGTGTTAGTGCGGGAGACTGACTAGAATGCTAAGTGCGCGCGCCGGCCGCGTTATCGTGCGTGCGCGTGCATGTCGAAGTGTGTGTGCGAGGGCTGGGCACGCATTAATCGAGGCGCGCGGCTCGCGACATGCGCCCAGGGACGAGGGACGCCGCCACGCGGCGATACGCGACCGGTGCGTGGCTCAGTGCATCAACTGATGTCATGCAGCGCCTCTGATCGGGAGGTCCTGGGTTCCCACTAACCATGGCGGCAGGGCTTTCGACACTAGCTTTTCAGCTAGGTCGAATTCATTTGCTGTCTGGAGGAGAAGTCTAGCACCCGGCTGCTCTGATCGGTAGTTTTCCGTGGTTTCTCCGATCAACCAGGCGAATGCCAAACGTACCCTCCCAAACGGGCCACACCGCGCGCGATCTCTTTTCCCTTTTTCCTGTCCCCCTCCTCTCCTCTTACACACCTCCCCTAACATGCATCACACTATCACTATTCCAGGACACCGGTCAGGAGTTCAGGCTTGTCCCGGTTGAGGCGGTACCCTGCTGGTGGGAGAGTCCTGGTGAGGGGGAAACCCCACTACCCGACGGTAGGTGGGCGCCGGATCTCGCCATCCAGCGGGGGCGAGATCACCGCTATCTCCCGAGAAAAAACATGCACTCCCTAACGGACTAATGCCGAAGCGTTGACGCGCCGAAACACGAAAAAATGAATCAATCAATAAAAAAACGACCGGTGCGACTCGGGTCACACGTGGACGACTACATATTGTTATGAAGTAGGAGATGCGCTCGAAATAAAGTAGTTTCCCTCCGTCATATCTCGTGTTCTTATTCTTCTAGACCTGTGTCTCCGACGGGGTATTGCTGACCCTAAAATATAGCTCATTCTTATTTTTGTGTCGGCAATTATAAATGAATGATTTGTGTTTGACGTAGTTGGATGGAATGAATGATACTTTGCTTTTGTCTTCCGAGTCATAGTCATACGGTGTACACATTCACGCATGCCGTGGGATTTGGATGCACGAAACTAGCGCAGAGCGTTTGCCGTGTAGCCAAAGCCATCTGCCCTATTTTCGGGGATCAAGATATATGAATTGCAAGTATGTAGTGTCGTACACACACAAACACACACATATGTGTGCATATATATATATATATATATATATATATATATATATATATATAATGCATAAGTTGATATTCGAAAGAGGCTCTGTAATTTTTGCAAGAAATACATTAATTTGGAAAGATTAAAGATCATCAGAAATTCTAATATAAGGATCAGGAAACAATTGATTTTCGAAATTCTGTGTTATTTGGAGTTTATATGAGTTCGCCAAATAGTAGTAGGGTCGAAATGTTTGTGTGCGTGTGTTTCCTTGTATGGATGCCTACCTGGGAACGCATTCGTACAGCTCAGAGGGACACCCAAAAATGTGATACACCGGGATAAAAAAACAAGATACACAAAATAGAACAATCTGATTTTTTTCAGCGCGGAACTATAACTGAGATTTTGTAGTGAATTACTAAAATTAAGAGAGAACGTATTTCGAGGTGTTGACCCAGTAGCTGATGGTAATGTGAAGTTACAGGACAACACAGTCTGTTCAATACTAAAGAAAAAGATTACAGCCACCTGAACGCAATTGAAGAAACAGAATATGCATAATGCCACTGAAAGCACTGACAAAAATCAATGCTAACCAAAAAGTAAAAGATATATACATTTTGAGAGAATAATGGATGCAGGATTCTGTAAGAATCAGCGAACTGAAACTGTGAATATATCGCACATACGGGAATTGAAATGATTTTAAAGAAATCTTACAAAATATTGGAAAACTAAACGATAACTTTGGGACAAAATCACGTTTTCGAACCTACAATTCATCTGAGGAAACACTAGAGAAAAGACGCAGCGTTATCTGTCCATACGTATCTACGAAATATCTCCATTGGGTTTAATAAAATAGAATAATAAAAGTCATATTTTATTGGCAGAAAGAAAAAAATTAAATGTTTCAATTTATGAGTCTACTGAATAAATACATACAACTAAACACTAATCACGACGACAAGGAAACAACTTTGTTTGAATATTACTCATCGGTTTTCCAGTTTCGAATTTCAGAGTCGAAATGAAAATAATGCATATCAAATTCTCTTTATTACTTACGGAATGAAAAACGACAGTGTACATTTACTAATTCATACCCAGCAGATTACATGTTAAAGAGATATGGCTCTGAATATTATTGAAGAGAGGAATGCTGACTTTTACAAAAGGGGATATAATCCCTTCATTTCCCCCCTTTTAAAGTATTTTGGCTTTTAGTCTCGCAAAATTCTTTCCATTAATTTTGCGATGACGCGAACAGCTCGTACAAAATTCAATAAAACAGACGAAATGATGAATGCTATGCTACGAGCAGTATTGATGCAGGTTGATCCTCAGTCAGTTGTCCATTAGGAAATTTTTATTAAGAAACAGAAAAGAAATGTAGTGCTGTCAACTACAATTTTTTTTAAATTGGTTATTTAAGGTCACATCAGCATCCAGGTCATTAGCGACCAGTATTGGTATTAACGGTATGGTACTATGTAGATGAAACGATACGGTGATAATAAGTGGTGAAAGGACAAACACACTCGAACCCGCGACCCTTCGGTCCGAGATCACTTCTTTAATACTGCCTTAGCGATCTCGGCCACCGGGCCGACTACAATTATTTGTAGCTGCAGCCTTGGAACGGAATACTAAGATCTTCAGTGCTGATTAAAAATTCGCATTTCTTCAAAGGGCTGACTGCGGAATAAACAACTAAATTACTTTGTTTTACTGCGTAATGAAAACTTCAGGGGTAAATTTATACAGATGCAATTACAATAAAAGTATTATTATTGAACATTAATAAGTAGCAAAGGATTTTGAAAGTACAACATGGTACTCTCCCGCAACGTTTACTTCATTCCTGTCCTATCGAAAACAACAATTTAAGGATTTTTTAAAAATTACCTTCTGTAGCCTCAAAACGTTTTGCTGAACTAAACACTTCAATTTTAAGAAAAAATGAATATTGCTTACGAGGAATTCAAAGATCTTCATGACTTGTATTCGATTGACTTTCCTAGTTTCAATAAAACGATATTTGAGATGAATTTGCAAAAACATTGCCAAGAAACGAAGATAATGCACAGTCACAATTTGTTTCTCCTTCACAAACTTCAGCCACATCTCATTCTCTACGGCAATGAATTCCAGAAATGGGGTCCATTGAGCCGAGGGCCTCAGTGCAGTTTTTCTGTGAGACCTACGAAAACTTTCTTACGAAAATAGTGAAGTATTCTTCTTCTAATGATATTTTATTATTGGCAGATTAGGTCATCTATTTTGTTTTCCCTCCAAAAAATAATGTACTACAGAATTTTATGAATAAAAATTGAGTTAAGAATTTTCTAGAATACTACATGTTGTAATATACATAACAGACATGTCTTGCCCAGGTCTCATAAAAACGTAAATAGCACCCCAGTGGCCGAGAAACGAAATACAAAGGAAATGTGCAATCTCTTTGACATTGTGGAACAAAGAAAAATTTTAAAATTCCCTTCTGTGTGATGATAATGTTTTTTCTCCATAGAGATAGTTACATTTCTGAAACTTCGTTTACAAGGTGTTCACAATCATTCAAAAATATATCAAATACACAACACTTGGGCACTGACAGATCTGTTTTCTTTGTGTTTAATTGTATCAACATTTTCAAGGAGAGGATAACGATGCTGATCAAGGTGTCTTAACAATATTTAAGTGGTGTTTACTACGGTGCCAGTTGCTGCAGTTGCTCTCACTGACGTTCCTGACCCTTCTCATAGTCCTTTCTCATTGATTCGTTTATGTATTTTATAAATGCATGAAGATCTATACCATCACCGCTCCACTATATCTGTTAGATTTGCACACTGACTCACGTCGTGCTTGCGATCACGTAGTCCACCTCTGAATCATCACCGAAAATGACAATAAGAACATTTTCTATTGTTCTCACTCAATGTACGACCGAAATAAGATTGAAAGTGGAAACTAAAAAACCGCCGCTCTGGAGCAGTTTGAAGCTCTTCGCGGTTCGCTCTCCATGGTTGCCTCGCTCACCCGCCCACTCTCCAGAAAAAACATACACACATTATCACCCTTTGGCCTTCTGTTTCATCTTCTTCCTGATGCTTCTGCAGCGTCCAACAGAGACCGGTTGCTGCCCTTCCCGTTCCGCAGCGCGTTCTGGCGGCTGCTCCCACATTGGTCCCCGCCCTCACCTCCGTCTCCATCCCCGCCTCCGCCCCCGCCTCTGCTCCCGCCTCCGCCCCCGTATCCGCTCCCGTTTCCGTCCCTGCTGTCACCGCCGTCTTCGCGTGGTCCCCTGCCTCTCCCCGCCGCCCCTGGTCCCCCTTCTCCCCGCTCCCCCCTCACGGGCCCTCAGGTTCCTCGCTATCGCTGCAACATCCACGGCCACCGCCACGACATCGCCTGGCATCGCGGCTGCCGCCACCACAGCCCCAGCACCGCCACCGCCACCACCCCCGCCCTCGCCGGTGCCACCGCTACCGCCGTCGCCACCTCGCTGGCGCTGCCGCCGCCACCACCCCCTCCGCCAACACCGCTGCCGCTGCCACCACAGCCCCGACGCCGTCGCCTCCGCGGCGGCTGCTGCTGCGGTGGCGGCGGAACGCAGCAGCAGGTTAATTTATACGGCGCCCGGCAGGTGACCGCTGGCGGCGGCTGGGGCCGGGGGGGGCGCGGGGAGGGAAGACGGGGGAAGGCTACAAGATGTAATCCGAAAAGCTTTGTAATCGTGATATATAATGGCTTTATGTCTTTGAGGCTTAAGTGAAACGCCTTTTCCTCTTTCTTTTTCCATTTTTTTTCTTCTTCCTCCCACTCCTTTTCGTTTTGTGATTATGAATGTATTCGATGCCAATGACGAGGCATCCTGTCGGCTGAGAGGCTGCTAGCGTTCAAACGGAATGTTATATTATTGTCGCTTAGGTAACTGACGTGCCTCTCAGAAGCAAACGTGCTGCGCGAAATACCGATCTTTATTGAACGGAAACTCCCATTGCTCTGTTCTTCCAGCATAACTGCTATG
The DNA here is from genome assembly GCA_964035755.1 of Teleogryllus oceanicus. Taxonomy (NCBI): domain Eukaryota; kingdom Metazoa; phylum Arthropoda; class Insecta; order Orthoptera; family Gryllidae; genus Teleogryllus; species Teleogryllus oceanicus. The sequence goes on from CAXIVR010000008.1 coordinate 14,872,940, forward strand.
GCTGTCGAACCTTTGATGGAAAACGGAAAATCTGGAATTGTGTAACTCCCAATACGAGCATCAAATTGCTGCTGGAACATTTGTTTCCTGTTTGAAAAAGATCAACAACGTTGATTTCTATTTCCGTCGTTATTTCATGGACAGTATTTATAATGTTTGTTAAGAAATAACTTCTGTACAGAAATAAAGCGTGTGGCTTTGTTGGTGAACGACAATTACAGGCAATGAGGAAACAACAATTGATAAAAATCGCTGTAATCCAAGAGATTGTTAGACGCTCGTAAGAGCCTTTTTCCTGAGTTTTGAAGATCAATAATTTGCTTTTGTGGTTGAAAGGCTCTCCGCCTAACATTGCCTTTAGAGAAAGCTACTTGAAATACTCTCGTAGAGATTCCGTTTTTTATTTCAAACGAACATTTAAAATCATAACAAGATTACATGGGATAAAACAATCGAATCTTCGTAATGTTCTCCACGGTAACTTACTATGATTTATTTTTATTCTGAACATACACCTCGCAATACAGTTTTAGTTTTTATGATGTAACAAAAAAGGAATATTTCATTTGACTTTGGCCTGAACGAGCGTTTTCGCAACAGTTGAGCCTGCTGCAGAGTAGTAAGTCCAAAAATCAATAATGGTTCTTTTTGTTCTTTCGTTAGTGATTCTCGTGAAGTATCTTGTAAAGGGTCCTAGTCGTATAAGATATTTTTAATGTAACATACGAGTGGTTAATGTTTATATTTGATAATTATATATTTAATAGTAACATATTCTTCTTGCTCTAAATCAAGTAGCTCAGGCATGTCAAGTTCGGGCAACGTAACAAGCTTTCTAGAGCTCGCGGGCACTGCGTCAAAAAATTGGCGAGTTTAAAAGTAAAGGGTTTGTACAAACCCAGAGTAGCGGTACGTCACTGGATACCTGGCCCATGACAGTCTTTGGGAGATGTTACTCTACAGTTTTTGGTCACAAATTTAGCTATATTAATTCTCATTTTCTCTTTAAAGCAAAGAAATATCCATTAAATTGAATAATACATCTGTCAGATTTCATTATCAATTGAGAGTAAATTTTTTAAAAAATTGAATAAAAGTATCTTGACTTAGTAATCCTGTTTACTTAGAAATGATGAAAATGATGAACTTTCTACGTTCAGGTTAGAAATTTAAAGACAATATTCTTACTGTAAAAGCGTTGTCGTCGTAAACACGAATTGTTAACTATAGAAACTTATTAATTTATTTCACATTATTGCTAAATACAATAAATAACTTAATGATTTAATAACACAACACGAAACAAGGAGAGAATTTGCCATCCAAACGTATTTCTGTGTCTTCGCAAAGATGTTTATAGAAGGAAGAATTTAGTAAGAAAATAAGCATTATATGTAATAAGTGGAATATAACATAATACAGTTCTCGGTTTTATGAAAAAAAATCGGCAAACATATTGTCGTATGAAGTTACTCACCATCTCGCGCCGCTTTAGCTTGCTCATGTGTACCCTTTCAGGATTTGAAAGAGCAATGTGTGTCCAGTCAGGGGAAGTCGCCCGTGCCCATAGGAGCGCCGGGCTCCTCATGCGTGCAAGTAGCTCGTGGGGCTGTTCTTTGACGTGCCTGAACTAGGTAAAGCGGTTTTGACGTGTTTTGCACGATTACATGATCGCCAGAGGCGAGGGAAACAAATAATGTTTGGGTATTTTGTCTGTATTGCGCTGGGCTGGAGGTCGGCCGTGGTTCAAGGAAGGTACCGTAGTTATTGTATTCGAACTTATGAAAATTGGTTAAATGGTGTGAACTGTGTAATTTTGAATTTCAAGAATGAGCATCAACACTTTATGCTTGCGATTGGGGAGTGCAAACAGAAATTAACAAGTTGCTGCAATTGTCAACTGCAATTGAAGTTTTTGAAGACTCGCCTCTAGAGAGAATCGAATACAAATTAATTGTGTTTGTGATTGAAATAACTATGTTAATTAATGATTTGTAGAAAAAATCTTTACGCCACCTTTTGGCTGACGTAAAGCATACAAACAGTTCTCGAGTGTATTTGATAAAAACGTGTTGGTTAGGGCTGACTTCGCCTATAGTACTCAAAGCCGAAACAATTATTATGAGTTTTAGATGACGACGGGCACTGAGTTTTCTCTTTAATGCGCGTAGCACTATTTTATGAATAAAATGTTTACAATCATTATTTCTACAATAATCAATGTCCTCGTATGCTCTGAAAATTCATGACTGTGTTTTTAACATTGTTTTGTTAAAGGAACCTTTTAATTTTCAATCTTACTGAAGGTATTGATTTTCAAGGCTATATAGAGTTAAAGATCAAAAGTTCAATTACAAAAAAAACTTAATGTAAGAGGAATAATTGAGTCAGTATCGATTCTGGTCGGTCGAAGAGATGCAGCCGGATCTACTAGAAGATTACTGATGCCGTTGAGGAATGATAATAGTTTACCGGATAAACGTGTGTATTGATGAGAGGAAAACATCCTTGATACTTCCATCCCGTGGTGGTGACGAGCTGAGCTCATTTCCCCGAAAGGTTAATCGAGGGCAGCTGAGCGCGATTGACAGACGCGTCGAGTACCTGCTTCCCTGTTGCGGGCGCTCTTGTTGCGAGGGTTGGAAGAGAATGGACGTGCAAAAAGGCAAACGTGCTGGCGTTGCTCGTGCAACAACCCGCCGCAGGAGCAATCACGCAAAACCTGCATATAGTTACAAGTATCACATTGTTGCATTTGGCGCGGGTAAAAAGCTTCTGCGTGGCCACCGCAAGCCGCGCGCGTTTTGTTTTGCGGACCGCTCAGTGATGCACTAACGTCGCGTCGTTGGGGCAATTTGTTCCCGTTAGTTTGGCACGTCCTCGACCGCCCCGCCCCGCCCGCCACACTCCGTTTCTCCTTGTCCCGACCCGCCGCCCCGCTCCTCCCAACAGCGCTCCGTCCCGGCTGTTCCGCCCCTCTCTGCTCCCCGCCACCCCGCCCTGGCCGTCAACTCGCTCCGCTCCGCCCCGCCCTGCCCCGTCTGCCATGCCCTGCTTTGCTATGCCCCGGTTCCCTAGCCGTTCCCCCAGACCCACTCCCCCAGCCCTCCCCCCCAGCCCCCTTAGCCGTTCCCAGCCCGTTCCCCAGCCCCGCTCCCCCAGCCTCCCCCCAGGCCTCCCCTCCCCCCAGCCCGTTCCCAACCCCGTTCCCCCCAGCCCGCTCCCAGCCTCCTCCCCCAGGCCCTCCCCAGCCCACTCCCCCAGCCCCACTCCCCTAGCGCTCCCCCAGCCACTCCCCGCCCCAGCCTCGCTCCCCACCCGTTCGCTTGCCCTCCCAGCCTCGCTCCCCAGGCCCTCCCCCAGCCCGCTCCCCCCAGCCCGCTCCTCGCCCGCTCCCCCCCATCTCCCCAGCCTCCCCCAGCCTCGCTCCTGCCCGTTCGCCCTCCCCCCAGCCTCGCTCCCCCAGGCCCTCCCCCAGCCCCTCCCCCAGCCCCTTCCCCTACCCGTTCCCCCAGCCCGCTCCAGCCTCAGCTCCCCAGGCCCCTCCCCCAGCCCCCTAGCCCGTTCCCTAGCCCCGTTCACTCCCTCCCCCAGCCTCGCTCCCCCAGGCCTCCCCCAGCCCGCTCCCCCAGCCCGTTCCCCCAGCCCCGTTCCCAGCCCGCTCCCCAGCCTCGCTCCCCCAGACCCCTCCCCCAGCCCTCCCCCAGCCCCGTTCCCCCAGCCCCGTTCCCCCAGCCCCACTCCCAGCCTCACTCCCCCAGGCCCCCCCCAGCCCTCCCCCCCAGCCCCGCTCCTCAGCCCACTCCCCCAGCCCACTCCCCAGCCCGCTCCCCAGCCTCGCTCCCCAACCCCGTTCGCTCCCAGCCCCGCTCCCCAGCCTCGCTCCCCCAGGCCCTCCCCAGCCCCTCCCCAGCCCCGCTCCTCAGCCCGCTCCCCTGCCCGCTCCCCCCAGCCCCGCTCCCCAGCCTCGCTCCCACCCCGTTCGCCCCTGCTCCCCCAGCCTCGCTCCCCCAGGCCCTCCCCCAGCCCGCTCCCCAGCCCATTCCCCCAGCCCCGTTCCCCCAGCCCGCTCCCCAGCCTCACTCCCCCAGGCCCCTCCCCAGCCCCACTCCCCCAGCCCCATTCCCCTAGCCCGTTCCCTAGCCCTCCCCAGCCTCGCTCCCCCAGCCCCTCCCCCAGCCCGCTCCCCACCCCGTTCCCCCTCCCGTTCCCCCAGCCCCGCTCCCCAGCCTCCTCCCCCAGGCCCTCCCAGCCCCTCCCCCAGCCTCCCCAGCCGCTCCCCCAGCCCCGCTCCCCAGCCCGCTCCCCCAGCCCGCTCCCCAGCCTCACTCCCCCAGGCCTCTGTGCCCTCCCCAGCCACTCCCCAGCCCGCTCCCCCAGCCCACTCCCGCAGCCCCAGCCCGTTCCTAGCCCCATTCCCCCAGCCCCGCTCCCCCAGCCTCCTCCCCCCAGGCCTCCCCCAGCCCCCTCCCCAGCCCTCCTCCTCAGCCCACTCCCCCAGCCCCGTTCCCCAACCGTTCCCCCCAGCCCCGTTCCCCCAGCCCCGCTCCCCAGCCCGCTCCCCCAGCCCCGCTCCCCCAGCCCCGCTCCCCCAGCCCCGCTCCCTCAGCCCCACTCCCCCAGCCACGCTCCCCCAGCCTCGCTCCCCCAGGCCCTCCCAGCCCGCTCCCCTAGCCGTTCCCCCAGCCTCCGCTCCCCCAGCCTCTCCCCCAGCCTCCCGCTCCCAGCTCTCCTGCCACTCCCCCCCAGCCCACTCCTGGCCTGCTCAGGCCCTCCCCCAGCCCCAGCTCTGCCCCATGCCCCCCATTGCTCCTGGCTCCCCCAGCCTGCTCCCCCAGCCTCCTCCCCCAGCTCTGCCGCTCCCCAGACCCACTCCCACCCAGCTCCCCACCCAGCCCCTGGCCCTTGCGCCCCAGCCCGTTCCCCCAGCCCGTCCCCCAGCCTCGCTCCCCCCCAGGCCTCCCCCAGCCCCTCCCCCAGACCCGCTCCCCAGCCCGCTCCGCCCAGCTCCCCCAGCCTCACTCCCCCAGCCCGCTCCCAGCCAGTTCCCCCACCCGTTCCCCAGCCCCTCCCCAGCCTCCTCCCCCAGGCCCTCCCCCAGCCTCCCCCCAGCCCGTTCCCCCAGCCCTCCCCAGCCTCGCTCCCCCAGGCCCTCCCCCAGCCCGTCCCCCAGCCCTTCCCCCAACCCCGTTCCCCCCAGCCCCCTCCCCCAGCCACTCCCCCAGACCCGCTCCCCCCCAGCCCGCTCCCCAGCCCGCGCTCCCCCAGCCCCACTCCCCCCAGCTTCTACCGTTCCCCCAGCCCCCTCCCCAGCCTCGCTCCCCCAGGCCCTCCCCAGCCCCGTTCCCCCAACCGTTCCCCCAGCCCCTCCCCAGCCTCCTCCCCAGGCCTCCCCAGCCCACTCCCAGCCCGTTCCCCCCCCGTTCCCCCAGCCCCACCCAGCCTCGCTCCCCCAGGCCCCTCCCCAGCGCTCAGCCCACTCCCCCAGCCCCACTCCCCCAGCCCTCCCCCAGCCCCCAGCTCCCCCCAGCCTCCCCTAGCCTTCCCCCAGACCCGCTCCCCAGCCCTCCCCCCCATTGCTCCCCCAGCCCCTGCCCCCAGTCCGTTCCTAGCCCGTTCCCCCAGCCCCGCTCCCCAGCCCCCTCCCCCAGCCCCGCTCCCCCAGCCCCGTCCCCCAGCCCCGCTCCCCCAGCCCCGTTCCCCCCAGCCCCGCTCCCCCTGCCTCGTTCCCCCAGCCCCGCTCCGTCTAGTCCCGCTCCGCTCAACCCCGCCCAGCTCCGCCGCCCAACCCCGCTCCGCGGAGCCCCGCTCCGTCTAGTCCCGCTCCACCCGCCCACCGGACGTTCTTTCTCGCCGCAGCCGAGCGGTCAGCGCGGTGGTGGCCTGGTGCTGAGCCCGGTGCGGTGGGTTTTTCCCCCAGCCGCATCTGAAAAACAGTGTTGCGGGATTGGGGCGCCCCGGTTGGGGGGTGGGAATGGGGCAGGTGTGATGGAGCAGATGGGGGGGGTGGGGGGTAAAAAACGAACTAAACAAAGAACGGAAAACCCTTCTTGCTGAGACCCCAATCGGGTTTTTGGGTTTTTGGGTGTCAAAAAAACAACAGCTTTACTTTAAAAGGGGGTTCCCAACAGGCGTACGGGGTTTGCACAACATTTTCGTGCGCGCGCACACAAACACAAGCACACACACACGTGCACGTGCACACACACACACACACACACAAACGTCTCTCCATCTTTCTCTGTGGTAATGTCTATCTCAGTCTCCGTCTGTCTGTGTCTGTCTGTCTATCTGTCTGTCTGTCTCTCTCTCTCTCTCTCTCTCTCTCTCTCTCTCTCTCTCTCTTTTCGTTTCACTCGCTCGTGTTAACAGAAAACGAACGTAATTGAAACGAACGCGTTTCATCTAGGTATTGTAATTTTCTGCCGAAAGAAAGTGCATTTCATGCATACAAGTGTCATTCAAAGCTTTTGGGTGTCATTCCCCTTATTTGCTTTGTACTATCTAAATGCAAAAAAGTATGGTTTAAACTGTTAAATTTCCAAAAAGAATCGTGTTTTTTCTGTTTTCCCCCCTTGACTTTTACAAGACTTCGGGGTAGAGACGTACGTTAAAAAGGTTGATTTCGACAAATATTGGGGCGTAAAAAATGTTTCGGGGTATTTGGGATAGAGATAAAAATTTCCCGGAATTTGGGAAAAATTCCTTTTTTGCTAACCTTTGGAAAAATTTTTTAATTTGCCGTAAGGGAAAAATTTTGTCCCAAATGTTTTTTAACGTTTTCTTTTTAAGCGGAATCGTTGTGTGCGGCGCGGCACGGCCCCTTGTATTAAAAACCGCGTTTTGGCGGTTTGCCCTAAAGGGGGCCCCCCTTCCTGTGGCCCGCCTGACTGCCCGAAAGGGGGCGGTTAAACCAACCCCTTAGGGGTGGGGCATCGTATTTTTTTGTTAAAAAATTAAACATATTTTTAATCATGTAAATATTTAAAAAGGTTGGGGAATGAAGCCCCTTGGCCTGAGCCTCCCCCAGTAAAAAAAGACATTATTATTATTATTATTATTATTATTATTATTATTATTATTATATTTGTTATTATTTTGTATTTTATTTATGTACTGTAGATACGATCCTATACAATTTTTTGTGGAAAAAAGACAAAAATTCAAGGTAAAAATTTTAAATCAATTCCCGGGGGAGATCAACTGATGTCACTGCGGTGCCCTAACCGGGAGGTTCGGTTCGAGCCCCGACTTTGGGAAAGATTTTCGACACTAGCATTTCACCCATATCAATTTGGGGGAAATTTCCCTGGAGGAGAATTCTGGGGGCCCGGCTCCCCTGATCGGTGGGTTTTAAATTTTTTTCCGTTCAATTTTAGCGAATGCCGGGCAGTACCTACCAAAGGGTCCCCGGCCCGCACGCGATCTCCCCTTCCCCTCTTCCTTGTCCTATCCTCCCCTTTTTACACACCTCCCCCTAACAGGGCCGAAAATTCAACATATCCCAGGAGCCCGGGTTGTAAAAGCAGAGCTTGCCCCGAGGGGGCGGCCCCCTGGGGGAAGTCCTGGTTGGGGAACCCCACAAACCGACGCCGGGTCGGTCCCGGGATCTCCCACCCCGGGGGGGGAACACCCCCAAACCTTTCCCGGGGAAAAACATGCAAAAATCCAGGGGACTAATGATATCATTTAGTTGACGGGGCCCCAATTACTAACCCCCAAACCCCCCAACCTTTTTCCAAAAAAAAAAATTAAAAAAAACTCAGGTTTTTTTGGGGGGCCCCCCCTTTCATGCCCCCTTTGGATCCGCCAATGGGCGTGGGCGTGCCACGCGGCTCGCGTGCGTTACCGGACGCTTTTTTCTCCCCCGCGCGCGTTAAGTACTACATTTGACGCAATCTGCAAATGAGGTGGCTTCTATGCTACGACGCTCTGTACAATTTTAATAGGCAGGTCCGAACTTTGATTGATGAGGTGGGCAAATCGGGAGCAAAATGTGGCAATGCCAGTTGGAACCCGTCGTGATCGTTTTTGCTCGTGCTCTTTCCCTCGCTTTTTTTTTTCGTAGCGCGAACTGGCTTGTAGTATGGCTTGTATCTAAACGCACGATCGCCGTGTTTCAAGGTTCGCTGACTTTCGTTTATGTTTGACGAGTATGTGTGTAGTGTTCCCCATGAGCTCATTACTAAGTCAGATTCAAGGTTCGACGGATGAGACGGTGAAAGGGTTGTTTCCCTGTAAGCTCATGATTCACTGAAATATTTGTGTGTTGCAAATAAATATTTTGTCACGCTTTCCCTTTGCATTTCGGTTTCTACTCGTAGCATTAATTCTGTTTGGGTGGCCTGGATATCCGGGAAAGTAACGGAGGATCAATAGTAAATACTAAACTTTTCCTCGGGGCAGATATATCCTGAATTAATGATACACTTTCATGTCCACAATCTAACATTCTCGTGGGAATGGAAGTTTGTTTCGATAAATGATCTCATCTACCTTTTAATGTTTTGTTGGGGATTCCCATCTATTCATCTACCCAAAAAAAACGTTTGGCTTTTTCTGATGATACACAGTCGATTACAAACTATTTAGCTTCCGTCATCTCTTCTCTTATATATTTTGCTGGTATTATTTCATGATCGTCTTGTGCGTCATTTATTTTTGTGGAAATTAACTACTGTACATAACAATAGTTTTAATATAGTTGATTGTCTTAAAGAATGTTTTATATTTTTTTCTAAATTTACATAAAGTGTCTTTTTAATATTACTGGGTGGTGGTTTGAGGAGAATTTCAAGGCCATCTACACTGCTATTAAAAACCTGCTCCAGCAGTAAGTATGCAGCCCGATTTATGAAATGATGTCACACATTCCTGAATACTGAGCGCATATTCATTTTTAGGCATTACTAGGTTTCATATGTTCACACGAATTTAAGTGATGACACGTTCTCTAAAAACGGAGCATGAAGTGAGTGGATGAAGTAAATATTGTAAATTAATATTCAGTTTGTTAGACATTGATATATGAACAATAATAAGTTGGGATTTTAAAAAGATTAGTTTTTTCTTTTGTGTTTAAAAAAGTAATCTTAATATGATAGTTTAGGAGCATCTATTTCAAATTTCGCAACATTTTTCAAGTTTTAAAAAAAAGGAAAAATTTTGTTTAAAGTATATTTTTCCCCCCATCATGAAACTTTATTTTTATCTGTACACAAGAATATTTTTGGCAAGGCTAGGAAGGAGAAAAAGGTTATGAAATTCTTTAAATAAATCACATATCTCATCATGGATCTGAGGAAGCCTGCTCAAACTCGTCGAATGTACATCGACCTGAGGGCATGCAATTGCTATCTTACTACTACCAAACCAAAAACACAGATTTTATGTGCTACTCTTCGCCCGTAAACTGTTTGGGAAAATGGTGTAGTTCTGTGATCTATCTACACTAGTACGAGTTAATCAAGTAATTGTGCTAGAAAACATTCATTCCTTGGATTCAACATTCAAACGAGTGAAAACATTCAAACGAGCCATTTCATAAAGTGTGGTCTTCTTGTCATAAACTGCTTTACATTTGTTGGCCAGTATAACTGTTTCCACGGATATTTCGTTTTCAACGGTGCAAATTGAAATCATGCTGCAGACCAACACGACCGTACACAGCAAACACAGAAAATCCGCTGCAATTTGTCATTTGAGTTGTGTATTATATGTATACAGTGGTTTTTACATAGCTGGACCTCAAGGTCACGGAAAGCCCGTCACCACTGTAGCATTTAGGCACGAGTTTTCGCGCCTTTTTCAGTAGCGCCGCTAGGTGTCGCATGCTCGCAACCGTATCAAGCAGTGTCGCAGATGAAGCTACTCTAGCGGCCCGACTGAGAAAGACGCCTAAATGCTACAGTTCTGACGGGCCTTCAGTGGCCTTGAGGTACAGCTAAGTAAAAACCGCAGTATACAGTTGCGTGAGTTCTGTAGCAATCTCAGAGTCAACGTCGTGCGTTACTGAAAAGAGGTAGTGTCAAGATGACGAGTCGATGATACAGGGAAGTACTTAGTGATGGACCTGTGACTTATGGACCTCCGTGAATCGGCGCATCGTCAAGCAAGAATATTGGTTGGTTGCTTGCTTGGTTAGTGATTCCTGGCGCGCCAACAGCTTAGGTCATTAGTCCCGTTAGTCCCGATGCTTTTTCCTCGGGAGTTGGTGGTGATCTTCCCCGCTTGATGGCGAGATTCGGCACCGACCTACCGTCGGATAGCGGGCATTCCTCCAAACTAGGACTCTCCCACCAGCGGGGCACCGCCCCAGCCGGGACAATCTCTAAGCTCCCGACCGGTCTCCCGGAATATGTGATAGTGTAGTGCATGCTAGTGTAAGTGTGTATATGCAAGGGGTGAGGATAGGACAAGCTAGGGAAAGGAAAGATCGCGCGCGGTCCGTGACCCGTTTGTTAGGGTATTACTCCGGCATTCGCCCGGTGTTCATCGGAGAAACCACGAAAAACTAGAGCAGCCGGACGCTAGAATTCTCCTTCAGACAGCGACTGAATTCGACCTAGCTGAGACGCTAGCTGCCGCCGTCGGGACTCGAACCTCGGGCCTCCCGGTCAGTGAAGCAACAAGAGCTCCCGCGGTGCGAGCGTCAATGGCTGTTGCTGATCGCTGGCAGCAGGGGGCAGCGCAGCCACGACTGAGCCGCAACCGGCCGCGCTCGAACGCACGGGGCGCGCGGCGTTCCATCACGCGTGCAGCTCGGGGAGCGCCGTGGGGGCGGGGCGGGGCGGGCTGCCGCCGCCACCAGTGTAACTGTCACTGCCTCGGCCAGCGCAGCAACCGTAACACGCACCGCCACCGCCACTCCTCCGGCACTGTCACAGCCACCGCCAAACGCCACGCCCCTCCCACCTCCACCGTCACCGCCATCGAGACCTTCTCCGCCACAGACCCCTTCGTCGTCACCGCGACCACCTCCGTCGCCTTGCGCCACCGCCTCGTCACTCGCCACCGTGACTACCACCTTGACCTTCACCGTCAACGGCACCGCTACCTACAGTCACCAACCACCGTGTCCATCACCGCCACCATCTCCGTCTCCCCACCGCCAAACTACCATCTCTCCCGTTGTCACCGCTGGGGGCAGCGCGGGACGGGGTCGTGTTTACATACTTTAAGGCAGATTGCAGTGGCGACGGTGGGCGAGAGCGGCCGTTGCGCCGCCGGGGGGGGGAAGGCTCCGCGGGCGGCAGGTCGATAGCGCGCGCCGCCGCCGCCGCCGCCGATCGCCACTTGCTTCCTCCCCTCCTCCGCCCTCCGCTCGCTCCCCCTCCCCTTCCCCTCCCCTCGCGGAATATTGCATTACACTTCGTCCTTCGTGGGTTGATTAGTGATGCCGGGCACGTCAACTGCTTTGGTCATTAGTCCCGTTAGTGTAGTGCATGTTTTTTCTCGGGATATACGCGGTGATCTTCCCTCGCTGGATGGCGAGATCCGGCGCGGACCTACCGTCGGCTAATGGGGTTTCCCCCTAACCAGGACTCTCCCACAAGCGGGGCACCGCCCAGCCGGACAAGCTCTAAGCCCGACCGGTCTCCCAGAATATGTGGTAGTGTAGTGCATGTTAGTGTAAGTGTGTGTGTAAGGTGAGAGGATAGGACAGGGAAGAGGAAGGACAGATCGCACGCGGTCCGTGGCCCGTTTGGTAGGGTACTGCTCCGGCATCCGCCTGGTGTTGATCGGAGAAACCACGGAAAACTACCGATCAGAGCAGCCGGCCGCTAGAATTCTCCCCCAGGCAGCGGGCTGAATTCGACCTAGCTGAAAAACTAGTGTCGAAAATGCTGCCGCCGTCAGGACTGGAACCTAGGACCTCCCGGTCAGAGGCGCTGCAGTGGCCTCAGTCGATGCACTGAGCTACCGCTCCCGGTACATACATATCGGTATATGGGTTTTCACCTAACCAGGTATCTCCCACCAGGTATCTCCCCCCCCCCAGCCGGACGCCCCCTACTGGTCTCCCGTCAAGTCAGTTTGGTAGTATAGAACATGTAAATGTAAGTAAAGGGTGAGGATAGCATGAGGAAGAGGAAGAGAAGAAGAGCGCGGACCGTGGCCCGTTTGTTAGGGTACTGCTCCGGCCTTCCCCTAGTGTTCAGAGGAACCAAGGAAAACTACTGATCAGAGCGGCCACCGGTTGAATTTGATCTAGCGTAGCTATGTAGCTATTTCGGTGTCATCCAATCGGGAGCTTGAACGTCATCAATATGACACGCATTGAAATACAGACACATTACAAGCATTTCGTCATTTCAAACAAAATTTTGGGGCATCTATATATAATTTTATGTGAAAACGAACTCAACAGAAGCCCCGTAGTACTTCGATTGTAATTTTAACAGTAAATTATGTGGAATATTCCTCTTATGAAAACACCAACATGAAACCTGTTATAATTAATGACATATTTTGGAGTTCCCATTTGATTCTTTTTCAATCCTAGGCATGTTTACGATACTTTGCCGAAGACGTGGGTCATGTATAGAAATGCTGATAATTGTATGCTCCGTTTGATGGACTCCACGAGCTGTGGTATGTATTTTTTTATTAGTCCTCGGAATTGCTGAGAGATAAAATGTTTTTCTTTAAACCTAAGTTGGAACGGCAGTAGTGTTTCTGAGACAGTTAAAAAGTGATTGAGTATGTTAAGGATCAATCACTCTTTTCAAACATTTATAAGTAAAGTAGACAAGAGACTTTTTGGTATATCATTTTCTGTGTGCTTGCGATTTTTGCTGGGCATAAGAATTCGTAGAAATATTGCCTTCTTCCACTTTCTATAGATGAAGTTAAGCCGTATAGTTGCGTTGTAAATCGCTATTAACCCGTTATTACATTTTTACTTAACATTTTGATTCTGAAATTGGCAATTCCTTTTTTAAATTTACAAGCGTTTTGTTACGTACATCCATATTGAGTATGTTCACTGCTGTACGTTCTTAAAATTTGAAATTGAAGATGCCCATGGTTGTTATGATAAAGGATGATGATTAAAACCCAATAACATAATGAACATCTGGTCATTCTCACACTCTATTGGATGTAATTTTATTCGTGAAATAGACTTCTTGCATACCTTTCGTGCATATTAAAGGTCCAAATAAATTCCTTCGTCCTTGCGTGACTCGTGAATTTATCGAAAATTTGGAATGTACTTGTGGAATTTATTACCTATGATAACCATTTTCAGATACCATATACTCCTGTGTTGATATCAATACACCAGTTCCGACATCATTGAAAATTAAAGTATCGTGTTTAAAGAGGGAGGAGAATCGCAGATTCATAATAGCGTCTAGCGGCTCGCAAAAATCATTTCAATGAATTTCCTAAATTTCAAGTAGTCCTGGTGAAAATAGCGATTATCCCGATTTTCCTGTGTCATAGTTATGGCATATTTAAAAAAAACAGATGGCTGTTCCCTATCAGGTTGCTTTCCGAACTTTGTTATTAAATTACTTATATGAATATATATATATATATATATATATATATATATATATATATATATATTATATTGTATTCCATCAATATAAACGACCTTTTTACGTTATAAGAAATCGTTCTTAAAGTGACATCTGATGACACAGATTCTGACGTATTTGCCATTACCACACGAGTGATTGCATCATCACGCATTCAGCCAATCGCAGCGAGAGAATCGTGGGGAGGTAGCGGGGAACGGAACCGCCCACCACCGTTTTCTCGCACAGATGTCAAATACCCGAGCCGTCATAAGAAAGTTATTTCGCTAAATTAGGTCTGATTCTCGTATAAATTTATCGCTCCTAACGCCGCTCGTTTTCAAAACTGACTTGTGCAATAAAACTTAACTTCATAAACTGCGTAAACTACTTTTATCGCATTTGTATGAATTGGAAAATTTGCTCCTTACGTTATTCGTTTTCAAAACATCTACTCATGGAATAAAGATTAACATAACTTTTTGCATAATATACTAGTATTCTACCTCTTGGTAGTATTATTCCAACGTCATAGATCAGTTATCGATTTTTTTAAATTTCCAGGCTGCCTTCCATTCCTTTTCTTCCGTAATCCATTTCATAATTTCTTCCAAATCATTCCATTTCTTTTATAATCACTGTTTCCTGTGGATCATGTACAACATCTTAAACAGCCTAAATTGTATTATTTGATCCCTTTTCTAAGCCGGTTATAGAATCTGTCTGAATATTAGAAAGTCCAGATGTTGGTTCCCGGTGGAATCAAAATAATGTTGCATTAGCATTCACCGTTGCATAATATTGCATTCACCATTTTCAAAATTAACAAAACATTATCACAATTTCTTTGAAGCAATGTCGCATGTACCACCTGGGATGTTCTTATGTTGAGCGGAATATGGAAGTTTGTACGACTAAATAATACAGTACACTTCAGTAAATATTTTTTGTCGCTTTCATTAATCGTCTAGCGGTATCTAGTGGTCTTTATTGGCATTCTTTATATATTTTTTCGCATTTTAGAGACTATTGAAAAACCTGCAATTTTTTTCTTTTGTTTATTTAATACTGAGGTTTTTGCTACCCACATATCCAATTTGATATTGTTGCTTATTGTAGTGACATGAACCCTATATATTATTGAGAAGAAATTGTGTTTCGACTCAAACGTGTCATTGTGAATTTATTTCGGCGTACGTATCTGGAGAACCAAATCCATATCGGATAGCATTCAATCATGAGTTTTTCTGGAGCGTAAAATTAAATTAAATCCGTCCGTGTGTATTTTCAAGTAATTTTAATTCTTGTTCTCAATTCACGATCGTTCAATTGATACAGGCGATCCCTTGACTACTAATTTTGTATTCTTTAGATTTGTGAATTTTTCAGCTTCATATGTTTCTCGTATGAAAACTTGTTTTCTTCACAAAAGACACGTCGTTAATTGACCATACCTTTGGAAATGAACATGTATGCGAACTCTAATGAGCTTTTCTTTTCGTGATCATTGAATCGTAACTTCTCTGGAAGTTGGTTGACGTGATGTTTGTCGATTTTGAATCCCGACTTTGGATGCTTTAAGAGCTCGTTTGTACGTCAGAAATTAAATATTTGTGCTTCATTGACTCTTTTTGAATCAGAGTTCTAGTAATAATAAAGTAAATCTTGTTGTAAGCAATTAAAATAATGATCTCCTACATATAAACTTGTTGGCAGAGAACGAATTGTGGATTATTTACGCTAATTGAACTTTGTAAATAATGTTTTTGTTTCAGTTGTAATGATGTTAGTTAATACTTCTGCTTCTTGTCTTTGCACATATTTCTAATAGGAACCGTATTTTTGCAACTCTCAATAATATTTCTTAATATACTGAATATTTCATCAGAATGGTTTCATTTATTTTTGAGAATTGTGCAATACTGAAGCACAGCGTGTTTCTCGATTTTGTTGGTCATTTTCCTTAACCTTCCAACTTCCAGGCACGGCCAATCTCATTCTTAGAAGAATTCGTTTACTCATACCCACGCATTACTTCTGAGAATTAATACCTTTAGGTAAGCTTTACTCCTGACCTAAATAAACTTAATTCCACCGGTAATAAAACGATTAAATGCACACATTTTTTTAAAAAAATTCTGTAACCCGATATCCTTTGCTTGATAATGTCACCAAAGTAGAGAATTTTAATGAGCTTTTTGTTCAGATTATTCCTAATCTCGTCGCTCCACGAACTTCAGACAACGAGTTTCAGCAGTTGAATCCCTCCTGTTTTTACATGTCTTACTGTTTATTTCGTTTCATTGTTAATAGTTATTTAATTAGCTACACTGTTTTTTTTCTAGAATTATATTAGATTGCTAAGATGTTTTTATCACAATTTCAGGGTCGAATATTGTCGGCAACACAGGAGGTCCATCACTGAGTAAGTACACTAGGCTAAGTAAGAACACGATGACAAGGACATCAATGTAATGTAGAAAATAATTCAAGGATGTCCATGAGTATATATGTGCCAGATTTTTCTTTATTGTGACTGAGGATATTGCATTGGTAGATAGTTCTAACTCAACTTCGCGAGAGTGATTTTCAGGGCTTTCGGGTATGCGTAATAGCGGCAGGTATTTCAGACATTTACTAACTCATTAAATTCTAAATAAAAAAATTAATCGAATTAATTAAAATCATAGAATGGAATCAAGAAATACTGTATTTTAGTGGGTTACGTTCCAAATCATTATTCAATTTATATTAGACATACGTACATTATTGTATTTCAAAGAATTCATTGTGTAAGTAACGTCATTCAATATATGATACATGCGTCGTCACTTCTCTGGAGTTACGACTAAAGGTTACAATTGATTGATGTAATTCTCAGATATGGAGGGTTTTACTAAATCTTTCATAATATCAGTTCAGTTTATTTTTAAACAGTACGCTTGGCATACTCAAAGGACATATTTAGTCATGTATCTATACTGGATTTAAATAACATATTACACTGAAAGAATAATATTTGAAGTTTCATTTCATGATAATAAATCAATTTCACAACAAATGTGGGATAGCCTTTTGTTCTACTGAGCCCTTCTATTTATTATAATATTCGCAAATATTGGGTACGATATCAACACTTGATCAATATGCAGTAATAATTGGATGTAGAAATGAATTACAGCCCATTAAAGACAATTCTAACTAGCATTTTAAACTGTGTGCTCGCCGTGCTGAGGGCACAGTGTGTAGCCGACCTGAGTCGAGTGCCTTGGTGCGCAAACGCACATCTTGGCAGCGCTCGGGCGGAAGGCGAGCCCTTGCCCTCCCACATTCAGCTGGCACTGATAGTTCCTAGGAAGAGTCGGTCGTTAAATTCACACGGAGGGATGATTGATTGATTACTAGTAATTCCGGGCGCGTCAGCTGCTAAGGTAGTGATTGATTGATTGATTTTGTCGTGTTTCCGGGCGCGTCAACTGCTTTGGTCATTAGTCCCGTTAGTGTAGTACATGTTTTTTCTCGGGAGGTGGCGGTGATCTTCCCCCGCTGGATGGCGAGATCCGGCGCCGACCAACCGTCGGCTAGTGGGGTTTCCCCCTAACCAGGCCTCCCCACCAGCGGGGCACCGCCCCAGCCGTTGGCCGACACAAGCTCTAAGCTCCCGATCGGACTCCCAGAATTTGTGGAAGTGTAGTGCATGTTAGTGTAAGTGTGTGTCTAAAGGGAGAGGAGAGGACAAGGACGAGGAAGGAAAGATCGCGCGCGGTCCGTTTGTTAGGATACTGCTCCGGCATTCGCCTGGTGTTGATCGGAGAAACGACGGAAAACTACCGATCAGAGCAGCCGGCCGCTAGAATTCTCCTCCAGACAGCGACTGAATTCGACCTAGCTGAAAGCTAGTGTCGAAAATCCTGCCGCCGTCAGGACTCGAACCTAGGACCTCCCGGTCAGAGGCGCTGCAGTGACATCAGTTGATGCACTGAGCTACCGCTCCGGGTCTAAGGTAGTGTAGTAGTGTAGTGTAAGTGTAATGCAGGTAGGTGGCGGTGATCTTCCCCCGCTGGATGGCGAGATCCGGCATCGACCTACTGTCGCCTAGTGGGGTTTTCTCAATCCAGATACCTCCCTTCCCCCCAGCGGGGCTCCGCCCCAGCCGGTACTAGCTCTAAGCTCTCGACCGGTCTCCCGGCATGTGGTAGTGTAGTTCAGGTTAGTGTGTATTTAAGGGGGTGAGGATTGGACAAGGAATAGGAAGGAAAGATGGCGCCCGGTTCGTGGCCCGTTTGTTAGGGAACTGCTCTGGCATTTGCCTGTTGATGGAGATTCGACGAAAAATTACCGATCAAAGCAGCCGGCTGCTAGAATTCTCTTCCAGACAGCGGCTGAATTGCACTTGCTATGTAGCAAGTGTCGAAAATCCTCCCGCCGTTGGGACTCGAAGCCTAGGACCTTGCTGTCAGAGGCCCTGCTTTGGCATCCTTTCCGATTATTTCTTGGATGTACAGGTTCCATTGTGTATAAGCTCTTGAAAATTTTTGCGGTGGCGATGGTGTAACGATTAGCGTATCGGACTGTTCGCCCACGTTCGTGGGTTCAAAGCCGATCGAAGCCGCGGATTTTTAAGGACTTAAAAATCCTTCGTACGCCTTCTTTCGGAGAGGAAGTAAAGCCGGCTGTCCCATGTAGTAGGTTTACTGCATGTAAAAGACCCTCAAGCCTAAATGAAGCCTCTGAGCTAAATTCGAATTTGCCTGTTTCGTCGCCCAAGTAATATCTTCTATCTCCCGTAGTTGGTGAAAGGAGCGTAACGAAATTTGCGTGGTCAGACGGAAGAGCAGGCCTCATGGCCTGAGTCTCGCCACGTGAAATAAGACATCAATTCAATTCAATATAAAGTGTTTCCGGGGTCATTCGCTTCCGCCAGCGTAATCGTGCGGGGCTGCGCGGGAGCGTTGGCGCCTCCAGGGGCAGGCGGTCGCCTGTCGGGTCCACAAACGCGTCCTTTGACCTTGCCGCATCGGGGTATTTGCAGGCACAGGGTGGCGCACACGTTCCTGCAAAGCGCGCATTTGACCCTCAGCACGATTTCCTGGAAGCACATGGGAGTGCTCCGTGAAACAGAAGAGCACGTAACTTTTGGTAAAAAAAAATCCAGCCATTTTGGTTGCATGTAATGCACATATGTTTTTGATTCATTTGATCAATTACGTTTGAGGACAATTTTTGAATTCTGTCTTAAGTTCTAGAGGCGGACCAAGGAGCAGATTGGCTGTTCGTGCGTTCTACCACACGTACCCCAACCCCTCTCCAGCCCGTAGAGATCTTGTTCAAGTGCAGACACACCGGCGCCAGCACAGTGTAGCACTCAGTTGGATCAGCAGGCCTTCTTCTCAACTTTTGCGCTCGTATTATCGAGTCTGTGGCGACTGTAGAATCCGTGTGTATAACTGTGTGGTTTACTACATTTCCTTTTTCACTCTAAGGAGAATTTATATTCATTAATGCCTTATGGATTGGGACGTTCGGGAACCTGCAGAGAAGAAACTTCATCAATATAAATATAATTTTCCACTGTACAGAACATCTTACCGACACATGGCAATAACTAAGAATGTTAATTTTTTATAACCTTGAACGATCTGTGAGTAATGTAAAGAAAATCCATTTAAATATGAATATTTTTTTTCAGTTTTGAGTGTGTGAATTATTACCGGAAATGATTTATTTTCTCGAAAACCTTTGAGCGTTTTTGCGGAGAGCTCTAGCGCCACGAGTGCACATCAGAATGTGCGCCGCCTCAGCGCTAGGTGCATTACTCCCGCGTGCGTAGTACCAGTAGAGGTCGCTCAGTGCATCAACTGATGTCACTGCAGCGCCTCTGACCGGGAGGTCCTAAGTTCGAGTCCCTACGGCTGCAGCATTTTCGCTAGCTTTTTAATTAGGTGAATTCAGTCGCTGTCAGGAGGAGAAGTCTAGCGACTGGCTGCTCTGATCGGTAGTTTTCCGTGGTTTCTCCGATCAACGCCAGGCGAATGCCGGAGCAGAACCCTAATGGGCCACGGACCGAGCGCGATCTTTCTTTCCTTTTCCTTGTCCTCACACACACACACACACACACACTTACATTTACATGCACTACACTACCACACATGCCCAGAGACTGGTCGGGGGCTTAAAGCTTGTCTCGGCTGGGGCGGTGCCCCGCTGATAGGAGACACCTGGTTGGTGAAAAATCCCTCGGGTAGGTCGGCGCCGGATCTCGCCGTCCAGCTGGGGAAGATGACTGCCACCTCCCGGTGAAAAAACATTCACGACACTTGCGAGACTAATTATCAGTAGTTGACTGGCCCGGAAACACTATCAGTCAACCGTGTGCGCGTGTGTGTGTGTGTGTTAGGGCAGAACAGTGGGCAAGAAGGAGGAAGAAAAGATCGCGGGCCGTGGCTCGTTTTCTTAGGGCTGTGCTCCGACAACCTCCTGGTAATGATGAAAGAATGTTATCTAAACATTCTGGGAACACTCCACGCCGCCTTCGCGAATTATCGTCTTCGCGTTTAAGTAGTTCACGCCATCAACTGATGTCACTGCAGTGCTTGTGACCGGGAGGTCCTAGAGTTCAAGACCCGGCGGTTTAGCAGAATTTTTGACACTAGCCACCACTAGAATTCAATCGCTATCTGGAGGAGAATTTTAATGGCCAGTTGCTTTCATCAGTAGTTTTCCAATTTTTGTCTGATCAACATAAAGCGAAAGCCGGAACAGAACTCTAACATTTGGGCTAAGGATCATGCGTAATCTTTCCTTCTCCAGTCATCAATTAACGTGAGTAGTTGTCGCGCCAGGAAACACTCATCAATTGACGTGAGTAGTTGTCGCGCCTGGAAACATCAACAATTGACATGAGTAGTTGTCGCGCCCGGAAACACTCATCATTGACCTGAGTAGTCGCGTCCTGAAACACTCATCAATTGACCTGAGTAGTTGTCGCGCCCGGAACCACTCATCAGTCAGCCTTTGCATAGTGCTGCGCGTGGTCGGCTGTGGTGTGCGGCGCTGCGCGAGATGGTCGGGCGCAGGTGCTCGTCTGGCGCAGCAGGCGTGAGGCGTGCGCGTGCACTGATGCCCCTGGAGCGACGCGTGACACGTGACGCGCGCGTCCCACGCTGCATTACGGCGCTCTTTATTGCGTTGCTCCGCGGGGGGGGGCGGCGGGCCGGAAGCCGCTTCGACGCAATGGACGTTCCTCAACTCGCGACGCAGTGCGATGGCGGACATGGCGGTGGCGGCGGGCTGTTCACCCCGTGGGGCAGTCGGGGTGTGGGAGAAGTTCCAACTTTGCGCGTAGTATGGTCATTTTTTCCCATGCTTTTACGCTAAGTTTACGTCGGAATTCTACAGAACACCAATCAGAGAGCAGCGTGGAAGGTCGATTTCAGATTGTGTTGACGTAGTTTGTGGTTACGTCATTTTGTTATTGTAATGTAGAAAACTAGTTTCCGAACACTTTTGATGCGTGTAGTAATTGTAGTGAGAATTTGGGCATATTTTATTGTGACTTTAACTTGACAGGACGAATAAACTAATTATGTTCGACGAATTACTCGTGAATTTGGTACAAGAGAATACTTATATGATGAAGGAAATGCGAGCACTACTACAACAGCTACTCGCATGTACATAAAGACAAATCGATGGAAATGTCGAAAGAAAAGCTAGAAACTATGGTGGAAAGATGTTTCCACCGTGCTATAGAGCGTAAGGTTGAGCCCAAGTGACAGCTAGTGCTGGCAACATAACTGGAGGTTCTGGGGTTGTCGTGCCCTCGAGCCGAATGGACTCCCTTCCTGAATTTGTTCGTTTGCAGTTGGCTAACTTGTAAATGGCTTCGACGCTCCCTTTTGTGATGTCCTCGTCCGACAAAAACATAGTGCGCCGGGGGAAATAAATTGAAATTAGTGGGCAGTGGAAGTGCAGTGATATGTGCTCTTCTGTAACGCACGAAGCATTTTTGGCCGTTTTCAATACAATCTGTGGCGGTTGGGAGGGGGGAATGCAGGTGGATAAGAAGATTTTATTTATTTTATTATTATTATGATCACAACGCGTTCGAAGGTCAATAACTCTTCTATTGGTTGAAATACTTTCAATACCATGTTTGACGTGCACGTACAGTGGTAATTAATGATCTAGACTGATATCACTCGGTAACCTCCCTCCTGGTAATTGAAGGCTCAATACATCATCGCTCTTTGTTACATTCATAAATCATACATTACAATAATTTTAACCATGGTTACAATGTAAGCAGTATACACACACACACATGTATATGTATAGTATATATATATATATATATATATATATATATATATATATATATATCCTTAATTCTAACAAACTCGATGCTCTACCTGACCTCCAGTCGACTCGTAACATTGTATAAGGCCGCAATGCGGAAGAAAAAAACTTCGTCAGTTATTACAAATCAATGCTTGAACTGCGCCTGAGATTTTATTTTCCACGTCTAGGAACAACATATACCCAACAGCACTTCCTCCTGTTGCCAGTGGGTTGTGTTCGTGTGACGCGGCTCGTCTCAACTGCTCGATAGCTAGATAATTTCCTTTTTTTTCTCTTTGAGCCGAGAAGTACAAGGGACAATGGGAGTTACAGTTAGATTGGTGGAGCGATAGATGAAAAAAGTTTACTTGTAGAATAATGTTACCTGCTATGAAACTTTTCATGTGCAGTGAGAGATGTGTTTCAATCTCCATCGGATGCTATCTCATTACTTTTTTGCGCTACTCCGAGTATCGTGTTTCGTTTCGAACGTCATGATTAATGTATCGCCCCGAGAAAAACAGCTGCGATGTCTCTGGAAGGTGTATTATTCAGACGACAAAGAGAAGAGAGCTGTGTAAAAGGAAATAGAATGAAGAATGAGAAAATAAACCCTAACACACGAGAGAAAGAGGATGTGACTAAATGTAAAATCTGAAGAAATTGAAAACAAAAGAGAAACATACGTGAAGAACAAAAAGGAAAACAAAAGAAAACATACGTGAGGAAAAGAGACAATTTTGATGCAACGAAGAGAAAGAGACGTAGAAGAGGAAAAGGCTGAATGAGAGCAATACAGATAGATCTTTTATTGTCTTTCCACTGCAGTAGTATAGTGAATCGATTACCGGCGTAATGTCTGTCACAGGAAAGTGGGGTTTGTGTCCTTACGATGGCAGCATTATGGGCACTATCCAATAGCTAGTCGCTGTCGGAAGACATTTCTAGCGACCGGCTCCTCTTCGGCAGTTTCTCGGTGGTAGCGTGTCAACACCAAGCGGATGCCGGAGCAGTACCCTCACAAACGCGTCAAGAACCGCGCGTGATCTTTCCTCCCTCTTCCTTGCTTTATCGTCACCCTTTACTCTCTCTCTCTCTCTCTTTCTCTCTCTCCCACTCCTCCTACCCACTCACTCACCACTCACTCAGTCTCTATCGCATGTACTACCACCACACATGTCGGTACACTGGTCAGTACTACCACACATGTCGGTACACTGGTTCTGGAAAATCCCGACTGGTAGGTCGTCGACGGATCTTGCCATCCAGAGAGGGAAGGTCACTGCCACCTGTCGCGATGCATAAAAGCGTGCTCTACATTTACGTGAGTAATGCCCTTAGCAGTTGACGTGCCCGTAATCCATTAATCGAAATGAATTGATTAGGTACAATGTGACACAATGCTGCCGGGTGTGGCTAAGGCGTTGGCAGCGGCTTGGAGGCGCGAGGCAGCAATGAACGGGCGTCGGGAAGCGCTTGCCACCGCAGGCGGCGGGGGGCGCGCGATCGCTGCGCTGCTGCTGCTCCGCCGGCCGGCGCGCGGCGCTCGCCACTGCATTTACGCTCGAGCCGCCGGCGCCGGCCGCTCTAACGAGTGAGTGCGGGCGGCGCACCGGACGCGCGCGGCCACGCTGCGCCCCCGGCGGACCGCCCGCCCCGCCCCCCCATTGCCATTGCCACTGCCACACCGCCGCACGCTGACCGCACGGCCCAACCGGCGCGCGTTGCGGCAGGTCAGGCCGGCCGCCGCCGCCGCCGCCGCCGCCGCCGCCGCCTCTATAAATGAGCCGGCGTGGCCCGCAGCGGCCGCCGCTGCGGTCGATGGTTCCACACCCGCCGCCGCCAACTTCCGGCCGCCCGGGCGCGCCGACCCCGACCCCGGCCCACCCCACCCCACCCTGCCACGCCCCTCGCCACCCGCCCCGCCCACCGCGTTCGGCGCGCCCGCACAGCGCGAGCGAGAGCCGGCGACCGCCCGCCCACCCGCTATTTATACACAGGCTGCTTGCGAAGTTGCGCGCCCGTTCTTTCTAAGCGCGCACGTCGCCTTTAGGCGCGAGATTAAATTCCTTTGCGGCTGGCTTCCTCCCAGGAGGGAACGGAATGAATGACGGAACTGGATTTCAGCTGCTTGCGTTATAAACAAGGTAAAAGAGACGACGTAAAATGTTGTTTTGGTTTAATGGCCGTGATTGACTTTTAATGGTTCGTGCTCGAGAAATGTTGCATTTGATATTATAATATTATAATTTGGTTACAAATTATGTCATTCCGAATTATAGTGATAATTCTATTCTTCTATGTTAAGCCTTAAAAGGATTGTTTGATGACACAGATTTTTCCTCAGAATTCAATGATTTGCACTTTTTTTCTTTCTTTCGACTGCTGAAAGTGTTACTTTTTTCTTTCTTTTTAGAAATGTCTAAATATTTTCTTATAAGTAGTATTTTCGAATGTTCCATTGGAGACAGCATTTTATAGATTTCTTAGAAACGTAAAAAATAATACATTAAAAGGTCTCAAAGTGTTATGTTAAACTAGCCAGTTTACAAATGCTACTTCTTAATAGAGTAAAATTATTTACTAAAACACAAAGAATAAGCATAGTAGCTTCTGTTCGTCGTTTTGTAACTTCAGGAGGGGGTTCACACTTTCGGGTTCCATGAGGGTCTTCCTTTAAATGAAAAATCTAGTTTTTACGCTTCCTTGCCTTATTTGTAACTTTTCAAGTTTTTGTTGACCTGTTTTAATGATCTTTCTTTGAAGAACGGATTTCATCAAGAAAATCCTGTGTTCAATTACGCTGTTGTAGGAACTTGCCGGAAAAATTTAATTTTACAATTTTAGGAATTTCAGTGGTTTCTACGAAAATAGGACTTGTGTCAGTTTTAATAAGCGTACTTCACTCTACCTTATCCAAAAATTTGAAGAAAAAATTTGGAAACGTGTGTAAAAATTTTGGATTTCTAGTTAAGTCTTCGTGTGAATTGCGCTCAAAAATTTAATAAGTCTGAAATTGTTTGGGCGCTAGTGTTGTCCAGACAAACGGATGGACGCTATGCCGTTAACTAATTTTTCGGTATCAGGGACTCACAAATGTGGATTCTACTAAACAACATTTAGAGGAAGTTATTTATTACATATAGAACAATTTGAACCGCTTTTTTCATCAGGGTTCACAAAATGAGTTTTTATATCGAAAAATCTCAGCATTATACTACTTTATCTCTACTACGTAAGTAGTATGCGAGGGATATAAAAGATGTAGCTTATATATTTTAAATGCAAGCGAACTTAATCACGTGTAAAAGAACTGATTTTCTTTTCCCTTTAATTTCCATTTCATAATTGTGATTATCATTTGGAAATTCTATTGAATGAAAATTATGATTATCAATTATTGTTCCATAAATTTGATAATGATGATTGTTTCTGTTAAACAAAAGAGAGTAAACGACATTGCTAACTAATTACGGAATCAATTTAAATTCTAATTGTGTATTAAATGAGTTTAGATTATTCAAATTTCACATACACCACATTCATATCAAGTTTGACTTGAAAATCAAGTTGAAATGGCTCTGTTGAATATTTTTACGGAATCGGAGACCATTGGTTAGTTTTTCAGACAAGTGGGGTTTAATGAAAATCTATATGCCTGAGCACAGCTATTCAAATAATTGCTATTTACCAGGCAGTGTAGATTCTGCTAAGCCCGATGAATAGTAAACGCATTCTAATCAAAGTAACCGAATATTCTGGGAGCAGCGCACATTCACTATTTGACAAACACCGTGCACATCCCCCCCCTCGACACCCTGCTGTGCATTAACAGTCGGAGGATACAAGATCAGCGAAACGCTGCAATTCGAAGCACCCTCTGGCTTACGACCTAATTAAGTTGAGAATCGATTGTGCATAATGCAATCTGAGCTTCCGGCGGAATGCAGGTCAAATGCGGGGCGTGGCGGGGCGAGGCGAGGCGACGCAGATTCGCCGCGAGATCTCCCGGCTGCCCTGGGCCGCGGCACGCGGACACTGCGGCCCCAGATATCGGTTTTTTATAACCGTTTGTCAGAACGGGTGCGGTACGTGTTTGTAACCGCCAATTTACTCAAAAGCATTGTCAATATACTTGAAACAATAATCACCAGTGAGGTTGTTAAAAAAATCAGGGGTGCGTTGAGCTTATCATTCAGTAAGCCAGTTACACTGTCACAAATATGTATAAAAATTAAAGTAATTCAGTATCGGAATTAAAACTAAATTTTAAATTCGTGGTAGATGAAAAACTCTTTATAAGAAAAGATCCAATCAGCAGGACACTACCCGTACTGCCGTCCTCAAAGAAACATTCTAATTGGATTACTACTATACACTGTATAATACATTGGATTCACAATGCCATCAGCTGTTATCATTAAATGATAGATGAAATTTTCTCCTCAACTACTGGGTTTGCGTGGAGGAGCTATCTGATGAGGGAGTATTAAATGGGAAGTGGCCATTTGGCGGGTTTCTGAACCTGGTGACTGGAACCATAACTATAGAAGTTGGAAAGGAAGTCGCTCGCAGTGCTCCATGTGTCCTGGCAGAGAAATGTGTGAATGCTTCGTCTCCGATAACGGAAGAAAGTTAATTGCTGTTAAGTCGTTTCGTGATTTAAGTTTTTGAATGGATTTTTTGGGGAGACTTTAATGATATTTGAAAAAAAAAAATTATGAAGAGTCTATTTCTTCTACAAACATTCGTACTTAATCAGTCACATTATAAGTGGAAATAAAGAACCATGAAAATTAACAAATAAATAATAGGTTATTATTAATTTGCTCCTTTCTTTTCCATTAGATTATTATTATTATTATCAATATTATCATTTTATATTATACCTGAGTATATCATTAGACTTGTCATTTAATGTAAAATTTGGGCATTTACCACTTTCGTATTGCTTGTACAATATTTTACTTGCTTTGGTTGTCACTTAATGAGTTGCCTTTTACCGCTTTTGTACTGCTTTAAATTCCTACGCTGAATTGTCTTCACTTCAGTCCAGATCTGCTACGTGTCGGGTTTCAAGGTTATTTCAGGCGATTCTGTCCTCTTCTTGCCTGCTGTTTTCTTGAGTTCGTCGACCCACCTCGCTCTTTGTAGCCTTGAGTACTCCATCTCGTTCTTGGATACATACTGTTTCTTTGTTTGTTTCTTTTTAATTTATAATTATATTGTTTATACATAGACGAGTACATTGAATTACGCATATGTAATAATGGCTTAATAAATACATATTGACCTAACTTAATAATAATAAGAGATGTTGATTATTACTGCAAAGGCTCTGTTGGATTAGCAGTTTTTGATTATTGAGGTGATGTACCGTGAAGTGCCGTTTTCTTTCGTTTGTATATGACCTGGTGTCATACTCTATCAAATGCCTGTGATATGTCGAATGAAATGAGTATTGAGTGATGTTTTTCTGAATTGCTGTGTAGAGATGTTCTGTAATTCTGAGGAGTTGGTGTTGTGTTTTCAGAAAAACTTATTCTCTGAAAACTTATTTTCAGAAAATCCAAATTGCTTTCTTGGGATTGCTTTTGTTAATTTTTTTTTTTTTTTTGAGTCGCTGTAGTATTTTTTCGAAGAATTGGGACAGAGATAGTAGAAAGCTGATTGGGCAATAGCTGTCGGTGTTTGCTGGATTTTTGTGTGGTTTCGGAACGGGAAGAATGATAGCATGCTTCCAGGTGGATGGAAAATGAAATGTTTTGGAGGATGAATTGTATGTATTTGATATGTATGCAGTTGCATAGGTTGGTAAGTATTTTTAGTATTACTATCGTGACGTGGTGCATTTTATGGGGAGAGAGTTAATGACAAGTTTTATTTCTTTAGAGTTTGTGAAATGAATTTTGGCGGTGTGGGCTATAGATTGGGAGGTTTATTGATTGAAGACGCCATAGTGTTGTGGCGCGTGCCCACACATCTATGTTGATTGAGCCTCGCCACATGACCTTCCCATCACCATTTTAACGGCTCTGCTTGTAGTACTGCATTTTTAATTTCTGTTTTGTCCCATATAATACAGCTGTTAGCTCTGTCTGTAAACATGTGATCAGAATTTTGCGTTCCATTTTCCGTTGACATCCCCTCAGTAACATTTTTTGGACTTGTTAGCGGCCATGTTTGTGAACCCTACGTTAGAACAGGGAGTACACAAGTGTCCATAACCGTGGTTTTTAATGATAAGCTTTTTGTGTAGTAGATCGAAAGAAAGACTCTAGAATATTAATATACACACTTTCATCAGTCTAAATAATTCCGAATTAAATGGTTTATCCTATGTAATTCAATTGCAATTTTTATTTCATTGTCTGCACGTGTACGAGACGTGCCTGTGTCATAAGTCACTAGCAAGAGGAACACACTGCTTATCGATCATCAAATGGGTGCCGACGTACCTCAACAATCGAGTTTTTAAAGATTATTTGTGGCTTTCGATGAAACATATTTGATTTCGAAAAATGCAACTCAATATTTGTGGTACTGACAAATTTGTAACAATTTAATTGTTAAAATTTGTTTGTCCGTAGGTAAAATATTTAAGGTCTTAAATACGTATTTAAAATTGAAGATTAAATTATTCTGGTGAATGATTAGTACCTACTGATCGTAGTTTACCACTGTTATAGTGATATTTATTATAATTCTCTCATAGTGATGTGTTTGGTTCCCTGATAAAACTGCATCTAGTTTCAGATTTCGCATCTAGATACATCTCCGCAAAGGGACACTATAACTCGTATATATTTTTTTCTATGAATACTGATAAATTTTTACAAGTCATAAATAAATAGTCTATGACTAAAAATGTTTAGAAAAATGAAATAAGAGCCGGCAAAGAGTACTCGCATTTTGATGTACGAAATAGTCTGAATTAGAACCCTTTTTAAATTAAACTCTCTAATCAAAAGATATTTTCTTTTTGTTGATAACTGCATCGCTTTTGCGGGAAGAAACCTCCAAAAACTTAAATGTAGTTCCTTACTGTGCATAAAGATACGAATTATGTATATGAAATTTCATTTAAAAAATGAAGGGCTCAGGTACTTTTTTTTTATTATTCTATATTATTTGATAACTTTGACATTCATTTTTCGGTAAGTCACAAGAATAAGCGTGGAAGTTTTTCACTCACTCTTTGCAATGAGAAAAAAAAGGAATATCTTTCTCTCATTTCCTCTTTTGAAGGTAATTGCCTCTCAGAATTTACAGCTTCTAATGAACGACTCTTTTCAACTTTACGTGCACTCAGAATTTTGAATGTATTATTACTAAACGAATGTTGCTCCGCTAGTTCTCGAATAGACTTTTACATTTGTGGTGCGACTCTGTCTGGTGTAGAAGTTGACATTTGTGGTGATGCATTATGCATGATCGATGCGTGTGAATAATTATCCATTCAGCGCTTAGTATTCACTTTCGAATGCGAGGTCTATCAGCACGTGTTGCCGTAAACCTTGAAACGTTGTAAATGAGTATCCGGCCTATTCATGACGAAATTTTGAATTTGTTTACGTCTGTATTCGTAGCGTAGTGTCTTGGCACCAAGGACGGCACACACTTGTCTATCTTTTCCTGTTTTAAGCTTGTTAGATCATAACGTGCTTTAAATGAATAAAAATGAAAATGTTTATCTTGCCGTATAAGTATTAAATTTCTTTCTTCTATTTAATAGGTAATTATTACAGCCAATTAGAAACTTGATGAATGTGGCTAGGCCGAAGGCCTTTAAGCCATAACGCGGTAGAATGTAGGTATTGTAATGGTTAAAAGGCCTTCGGCCTAGCCACATTGCATCAAGTTTTCTAATTTGGCTGTAATAATTACCTATTAAATAAAAATAAATAAATTTCTTTCTTCCTTTTTTCTTCATCCCTAACCACAGTGGTGCTGTTTCACGCGAACACAGAAATGAGGTCACTGTGACCGCTCGATTTATATATTTTTTTAAAATTTTAGTCACGAAATAAGAGTGGCCGTAATTTCGTACTCGGTGAACAATCAGAGATCATCATAATTGTTCTCTGAAAAAAATATACATTGTTCTTATGAGACATATAACCATGCAAAACACATTCATTTCCTTGAGTGGATGCCGTATCTAATGGATTTTGACTTGAGAAAACAATTCCTATACTGCCATTTTAGGAAAATAAGAAACTATACATAAATTGTGAAAATTTAAATACAAGATTTGAACATTATAAAACAATATAGAAACTACAGTAAATAACATTAGATCACTAGAATTGCAATACAATGTCCTTGGAGCGCCTGTCATGGCAACTTACACCACAATATTCATCCGGATGATATCTTTGTCACTGAAATTGCTTTCAGTTTCATAAGCTATGTCAGACCAACTTCCTTAAGTCTTCACAATTGTGTTGTAGGAAGACGCCGAAAATCTTTTCGCAAGAATACGAAGATATACACACATTGAAATCGACTTTTTAAGCCTATTACGGAACCTACCTTAACATAGGATTCCATAAAAAGGAAGAAAGTTGACGTTTCCTCGTAGTAAAAACTAGTACAAAGACGAAGTATGCTGTACTCAGGTAGCCTCTGTTTACGAAGTTGACTGTCCAGACGGCATCATCTTATCTTGCACGCTTGAGGAGATACGAGGGGCATTTTCATTTAGTAGTTCCACCCTGTGTGTATTATATATATATATATATATATATATATATATATATATATATATATATATATATATACAGGTGAGTCACGTAACTTTAGCACCTCCTATAACTTTTGAACGGTTGAAGATATTGAAATGTAGTTTCACGGAAGTGCATGAGAAAATAGGGCTAACTGATACGTGTATTTATTTCTATTTTATCACTTGTATTTTACGAGATATTTGAGGTAACGTTTTTTCAAATAGAACTATACATATTTTTCAGTCTATCATAAAGAGCGTAAATGTATTTATTTCTATTTTATCACTTGTATTTTACGAGATATTTGAGGTAACTTTGTTTTTGCGTAAAAGACGAATCCCAATGATGTACATAATGTCATATGTTAAATAAGGATTTTTTGAGAAATGTTTATTCTTTGCGACCAGTTCTTAACGGATATTTTGAATGTAACCGACCGCCACAGAAGGTCACGCAGCGCTCCACCAGCCAGCGCGCCTCGGGAAGGAAGGGATCTTAGTATTGCAAGACACAAACATATTCCAAATATTCACTAAACTTGCCATTTTTCCTGAACTCTGCTTTCATCCTTCCCCATTTTCAAATATTTTATTACTTAAGGATTGAAAATATGGATTTGTCATATGTAGTATGTATTGAAATAAGATTGTTATTTAAATTTAATTTAAAGGGATATCATACCACAGGATATTAATGGGATCTTGAAACTAAACACAGTAAGAATAAATTATTAAGACTTTACAAAGAATATTGCATATTTTCAGCAAATAGTTTTATTGTTAATGATAATATAACAATACCTTGTGAAAACAAATACAGAAAGATAATGATAATGACAAAAATAAAAATAGGATTCAAAAATACTAAATAAAAATACATTACTATTCAAATTACTTTAGAATGTGTTCAATATGACCACCATTCACAGACAAACACATCTGCAGGCGCTTTTGAAAAGATTTCTTAACTGCGACCAATGTTTCTTTTTTAACTTCAGAACATGCAGCTACAATGCGTCTACGCATATCTTGTGATGTAGATGGAGCCTCTTGGTACACGTGGTTTTTAAGAAAACCCCAAAGAAAAAAATCTAGTAGCGTCAAGTCTGGGGAACGCGCGGGCCAACACACAGTACCACCCATTAATATCCTGTAATATAAAACTGGATATTAACTGGAGTAGAAGTAATAAACAATTTTATTACAATACATACTTACAATAAACCCTTATTTTTAACCCTTCCATTTCTTAAAAATAAGCTGAAAATGGGAAGGATGGAACGCAGAGTTCAGGAAAAACTACAACAGTTTTGTGAATATTTGGAATATGTTTTGCGTCTTGAAATATCCTTCCTTCCCGAGCGCGCTGGCTGGTGGAGCGCTGCGTGACCTTCTGTGGCGGTCGGTTACATTCAAAATATCCGTTAAGAACTGGTCGCAAAAGAATAAACATTTCTCAAAAAAATCCTTATTGAATATATGACATTATATATATCATTGGATTCGTCTTTTTACGCTCTTTATGATAGACTGAAAAAATATGTATAGTTCCATTTGAAAAAACAAACTTATCTCAAATATCTCGTAAAATACAAGTGATAAAATAGAAATAAATACACGTATCAGTTAGCCCTATTTTCTCATGCACTTCCATGAAAACTCATTTCAATATCTTCAACCGTTCAAAATTTTTATTAAACTCTTACGTGACTCACCCTGTATATAGTAGAGCATGAGTGCAGTAAGATAGAACTTCAAGAGAATCATAAATATATTGAAACGTTTCATTACGAAAATGTAGACAATTTTAAGAAAACAAATGTAAAAAAAACGAAGTTTACTGTTATTTAAAATTAATTAAATTACTAAATACGATTAGAAGTAATTTTACCGACCGTTCAGTCGTGTCAGATTTTCTGGCGAGCTGAAAATATTCGACATCTGAAGAGTCTTTGCCTTGGGTACCAGCAAAACTCGAGTGGCAGCGGAAAAAACGCGACCGATTGCTAAAAAAAATCCGCCGCGGATTAAACGCTGCCACGATGCTGCCGCGTAGGTCTGAACGTGCTCATTACCCAACACGGATTCGGTGTTGTAACGGTCAGCGTACCGGATTTTGCGGGTTCAAACCCGATCGAAGCCGTGGATTTTTAGGGCGAAAATATCCTCCGTACGTCTTCTTGCGGAGGAAGTAAAGCCGGCTGTCCCATGTAGTAGATTTACTGCTTGTAAAAGATCCTCAAGCCTAAAAGTAGCCTCTGAGTTAAATTGAGATCCGCCTGTTTCGTCGCCCAGGATAATACCTCCTTTCTTCGCTAGGTGGTGAAAGGAGCGTATGAAAATTTGCGTGGTTAGACGGAAGAGCGGGCCTGATGGCCCGAATCTCGCCACGTGAAATAAGGCATTAACTAACTAAACTAACTTGACGCGAAACTTCCGCTGCGGCCATTCCGCGGCGACTGCGGATATTTCGCGCCAGTCTGTGGGGGCGCTTGTGGCCTCCGCTTGCATCTCGGCTGGGGTCGCTGGGTGACGGGTAACAGCATTGGACGCCAGGCGCCAGCATCAGATGGAGCCGATTCTTGGATAATCTCTGCCAGCGAACACTCTTCGCTCCCACTGACTTTGCTGACGCCTTCCGCTGCTGCCAGGCGTTATCTACGTAAACATCACACATATATTCGATATTATATTAATTTGGATAAAAAAAGGGGGAATCTTTCTTTGTAAAGCAGGTGTGTGATACACTTCCCAGGAAGACAGAAAGGTAGTGCGAAAAAATCAATTAAACTCAATTAATAATCCCTCCTCGACTTAGAGGGGGGATTATAACAAAGTTTCGCACGTGTGCTTTCAAAGCAATAATATAAAAATAGCAGGACTAGTTCTTTGTGTCGTTACTTCCATGGATGTACGTTGCGAATTGAATATTTGTATATGATGTATAGCAGACAAGTTCCGATCCAAATTTAAAAAAGGTCTTTGGCCCGTGGCGGTATTTCTCTCTCGGCTGGAACATGTCTGGAGCGGGCGACGGTCTACACGCTGGTTCGCGCGGTTTCCCTTTCCAGGTATCTCTGCCACCTGGTTAACGTCCCAGCAAGGTCAGTCTCAATGCTCCCGACCTTTTATTTATTTATTTACTTAGTCAAAACTGTATGTGACGTATGGGAGAAAATCATCTGCGCACACTTTCTTGACTTTCAGAATCCTTCCCAACAATTTAACTATTAATAGTTGAAAGATGAATAATAATAATTATAATAATAATAAATTTAAAAAGCGAGGGATTAACATTTCAAAACTAGATATTTCGTTGCCGACTGATATCCCGACATGTGGTGTAGTGTAGTGCGTATAACTGTGTTTGTAAAAAAAAGGGAGAGTAGGGAACAAAGATGAGCAAGAAAACTTATCGAACGCATTCCGAGGTCCGTTATTAGAGTATTCGTTTAATGTTCATCGAAGAAACCACACAAAACCCGTCAGAGCAGTCACCGCTAGTATTCTTCCCTAGACAGCTGTTGAATTCGATATAGCTACTGCCAAAAAATCGCCACCTTGCAGACTCGAACCCTAGAACATCCTCGTTAGAGACACTGCAGTGGAAACAGTTGTTGCCTTGGACGAGACTTCAGGGCGAGATTATGCGTGCGATCAAACTGTAGATTACTTTTCAAACCATTTGTCAAAGAAAATAATGCAAGTTAATGACAGCATTTGTCATTTTCGAGCACAGTGCCAAATCAAATATACGGTAGCATACTTTTGACATACGATCAGAACTCATGTTGCTTTCAGAGGGGTGAGTCTGCTTTAGGGGAACAAAACACGTTTGTTGTAAGAAACAAAAAAATAAACTGAAATATCAAGCAAAGATTGTTGTGTATTAAAGTGTGTTCAAAATACACATCATTATTTAATGTATATTCACTATATAATAATTCTGGCTTTATTTCACCTCTTGGCAGATGTCACAAATGTGTATTCTGATCTTTCGCTGATTTCGAAATCGTTGTCCTGATTGCGATCTTGGCACCAAGCCTAAAAGATGTTTAAACTTCAGGCAAACAGGTGTGCTGGGAACTCGCCAAGGTTGAATAGAATGTGTAGGTGCTGAATGCGTGTTTATGAAATAAATACTGGTTACTGTGATAATTCACATAATAAAAATTTCAGGAACGCGGCTAGACTTGTGCGTAAACTCTCTGACGATGGCAACGTCAAGGTTGAAAGAGAGTGATATTTTTAAACCGAGTAATGAACTGTAGTTTGTGATGTATAAACATTTATAAATATGACTACACAACTCTGGAAATAGAAGTAAACGTTATATGATCAGAATGTGAGTGATTAACAACACTCAGCTATTCTCTTAACCAGTAGGGACGAGTTTACTCGTTCGGGATTTGTATACATGATTCTAAATCGCAGGCTAATCATGTAGTTCTCATTCCGACTGGTTTCGTAACAATTTCTCTTCTTCCGTACCGTCCGGAAGTTGTTTACAAAGTGTGTCGAAGCCCTGTGGGTTTTTCTAAATATAGTCGAAGAAAAACACGCTTTTCGGATTTAAAATACGAAAAACGAAAACTTGTCAATGGACGAAATTAAGGTTATTTTAACGAAAAATAACAGATACAATGTGATAAACAGTGATCAGACTGCTGATAGGAAGTTTTTAGGGATAGTGAGATACAAGGTGTGTTGCTTCGATTTCTACCCTGTCTTAAATTTCTGTGTACACAATATCAAGTGTATCATAAATTCATTCCATTGCTCAGTTGGCGTTTCACTGTGCATTTCCGTGCAGTGGCCGCCGGTATTCGGCCTTTGGCCTTCGCAATTAACATAACCAACGTTGACACTAATCTACGCATACTTTCCAACGCATTTGTATGCCGAAGTTCTTCTTGCAAACACACTGGGATAATCATGTTACTTTCGCCAGCACCCTTTGTCTGAAACCAACATTAGCCGGACGGAGTCCGAAATGATCTGTTTGTCATCCATAAACCTTCATCCAAACCGTCTGTGTGAAGTGAGAATTAATTGGCTACTCCTAAAATTAGTCCCATTCGGGCTTTAGTCGCAACGTTGTTTCGAACATTTCTATAAATTGGAGAAACATTTTATACGTTACTACCAAAACCCGGCAGACGTTGTCCTGCTCTCTCTTCCTTCACTTCTCTCCCTCTTTTCATATCTCTTTCCTCCTGGCTTTTTCCTTCCTTCTTGTATCCTGACCTCTCTTTTTCCTCTCCTTTTCCATCTCTCTTTCTCTTTCTATTTCCCCTTCACTCTTCCCCTTCTTTCTTCCCTCCTCTCTTTTTCCACTTTCTCCCTTCTCCTTATCTTTTTTCTTTTTCTTTGCCAGCTCCCTTTTGCCATCTTTCTTTTCCTTCTCTTTCCTCTCTTTTTTCCCTATCTTTTTTGCTTTCTATCACTTTCCAATCCCTTTATCCCTCTCTTTTATCATACTCATTTTTCCCCATACTCTCTTTTCGTCTTTTTTCCTTTTCTCTTTTTAACTTTCTTTTCCCTCTCTCGTTTCTCCCGCTCTCTCTATTTTTGCCTCTCTCTTCTCTCAATATATTTTTCCTTTTCCTCTCTTCCTTTTTTCTTCTTTTTTCCCTCTTTTTCCCTATTTTTTTTCCCCTTCTCTTTTCCCACTTTTCCATCCCTCCTCTTTTTCTCTATTTCCCTCCCCTTCTTTCTCCTTCCCTCCCTTCTCTCTATCTTGCATTGCCGGTTCTCCTGGCCTCCTCGGCCTCGCCCTGCGTCACACGGCAACGCCCAGCAATAATGAAGTTGGGTTCCCGTGATTGGGAATTGCATTTAACTGAAGCGCCATCTTGTGCTGCAGCGCCTTCTAGTGGAGTTACAAAAAATGGACAGCATAAAAATCTCCACGAAAACACATAGATGTGCCAACTTTCATAGTGATCGGTCGCACGGTCATCCCCCTATGCTTTCTCTGTGATTCTACCGCACCGCTGCTGGCCTCTAACGGAATATATCAGGAACCCGTCTCTTAGCGACAGGCGAAAAACAACGACCGTGGTGCATCTACCAGCCCTATTATTTAACCCTATTATTTAAATTATTTATTTTCCGCATTTGTGTTGTATTAATCTTTACCGAACTTTGCAAGAACACTGCGTCAAATCCTGAAGAAGAGCCTGTAAATATTTCGTATTTTCGTTTCATACACTCAGTTTTATGGAATTGATGTCGATTACATGTCGTTGAATTCACTTTTATTAGTATAGATGTGTATTTAATGGATTATTATGTGTAATTCCCATATGTATATTTATAGTGTTGTGTTTTTTATGTTTATCACCAGCCCTGGCGATCGAATAAAAATATTCAGAAACGTAGGTTGTAAGTTTTATCTACACATTTGAGCCATAATATTTAGTAACCATTGAAAAACGTCGACGTGCATTGCCGTGCACAGAGCATAATAGATCAGTATATAATACATTTTACATATGTAGTGAAGACTTACATTCTAATTTACCTAAAATTAAACTACAAACTAACTCGAGTGACGAAATCTTCTCCTGACCCGTCTAAAACAATCTATGTGGGAAAATGTGACTAGGAGTGCCTGGTATGGATATCTATTTTTATTCTGGTTCTATGAGAGTTTTCCGGAGTCTGAAGTTGTCTAAGTGTGGAATTTGAGGTATGGAGTGATAGAACTGGGCTCAGAGATTTGTCATATGGTGTTGTATAGAGTCAATTTGGAATTCTTTGTGAAGCTGTGAGTTTGTGACAAGCAAAGGTGCATTTGTGATAGTTCTAAGAAAATGGTTTTGGATTGTTTGAAGCTTGTTAAGGTTTTGTGTTTGCAGCGGATATCCAAACTGGACAAGCGTAAAGAAGGAGTGGTCTAATGATAGTTTTGTCGATGGTTATGGCAGTCAGGAGTGTGAGGTGGGAAGATCAATTACTAATGGGTTTTAGTTGGTGTATCTTATTTTTTGCTTGTATTTTATTATGTGTTGGTTCCAGTTCAGTTTAGTATCCGTATTTAGACCGAGATATATCACGGTACTATTTGGAGGTAGCCAGTTACAGGATTCATTATTTATTGTGAACGGCGCTGGAGGTGTATAGGGTTTTAAAGTGAATATTTTGATACCTGTTTTTGTGAAATTCAATTTGATTTTCAATTATGCCCAACTGTTTATAAGATTGAGATACAACTGAAGAGCATTTCTGATATTTACTTAAGAATCTCTGGCAAGGAAAATTAGTGTCAATTGCGAATTACGCCGTTTGTATGTTGCCTACTTTGAGGAGGTCAGATACATATAAATTAAAAAGTGTAGAGGATAGTGGTGATCCCTGTGGTGAGACTGAAATTATTGGTCTTGGTTTTGAATGGTGACTGTTGACAGTGACTGAAAACGTTCAATTTTTTTAAAGATAGGTGGATATTATTTGTATGAGATAATATGGGGTACGTATCTTTGTTAGTTTATATATCATTCCTTTACGCCATACTCTATCATAGACCTTAGGTGATATCAATAAAAATCACGACTGTAAGCTTTTTATTTTGAAAGCTTGTGTGAATGTATTTAGGGAGTCGTAAAAGTTGTTGAAAACTGGTAGACATTTTCTCGGTTTCACGGTGAAGCCAAATTGTTTAGGAATTGCGTTAGTCTGAATCAGAAGTGCTTTTAAGCGTGTAAGGATAGCTTTTTTAAATAGTTTTGAAAGGATAGGGAGTAAACTGGCAGGACGGTAGCTTTCAACTAATGAGGAATTCTTATTTGGTTTGGGAATCGATATGATGACAGCGTGCTTCCATGCTATGGGAAAATATCCGATTCTGAACCACGAGTTATATATATATATATATATATATATATTGGTGACGAAGGCCATAATAGAGGGAGGAAAGTATTTGACTATTATATTATTTATATTATCGTGTCCAGGGGATTTTTTAATTGGCGGTTTGCATATGATGTTTTTTATTTCTTTTGGTGATATTAACTTAATTCTTGGGTGTGGTCCGAACGTGGGAGCAATCGATTCATTATTGATTACTTGATGAGATGGATGGTATTGCTTGGTGTTGGTGGTAAAGGTGGACGAAAAAAATTGGCGGAATTTTCGGCTTTCTAGAAGGGAGTGTATGCTTTTGTTGTTGCTGATTTGATTGGAGATTATCACTTTTTTCCTGAGTATCTTTTTTGTGAATGCCAAATTGTGTTGTTTTGAGAATTGAGAGACTGGATGAGCTCATGAAATTACTTATTTTTATGATTCCTTAATGCTTTTTTCCAATATATTCCTGATAATGTTTAGTTCGTGTTTTACGCTATTATTTTTGGAGCGGGCCCAAATCTTATAGTTTGATTTTTAATGTTTACGATTTTCATTATTTCTGGGAGGAGGGTTGGTGTAATTTGTTTCCTTCCTAACATTTGTTTTAAATTCCGACATTTGGGTTGCCGTTTGATGATAGAATTTACAAATGACACTGCTTCGTCAATCTCGAGAGGGGCGGGTAGTATTTTAATTTTGGGGATAAATGAATTTAATTCTGATGGAAACTTAGGTCAATTGGTCTTACAAATTTTGTAGACCTGGTAGGGAGGGTAACTGGGTTTTGGAGTGCATGTTGCCTGCGGAGGGTGATTTTGATTGATTATTTGATGTATTTGTCATGGGGTCGGTACTACGGGCATTATGGGCGTTGTAGTATATGCAGGAGGATCTATTATCAGCCTTATGAGGACCACTACAGATTTTACAAATTGGGATTTTGGCTTTTATTTGGACAAAGAACTGAGTAATGATTTGGGGAACAGAAAGAACAACCTATGTGATGGTTACAATTGTTCTGAATGTGACCAAAATCTCTGTGTCCCTGTGTTTTTTTCCTTCGCTGCGTTGACACCCTTACATTATTTATTACATTAATTACAAAGATGATTAATGGCTAGATATTTTCAATGGGGTCTTTACTATTGGATACTGCTGCTACAACGAGAATTGGGGCGTTGTTCTTGGTGAGGCTAGTGATTTTAATTAGAGAAGGGAATTTCTGCTAAATTTCCTGGAAAATTTCAAGTTATGATATCAATAGATGGCATATTTAAATATGACTGAAAAGTTATTATTTGATGGGTCTTTATCGGTGTGAAAGCTTCTCTGAGTTTGAAGGAGGTATTTCACAATTTTAAGAAAGTTCGTGGCTGATTGGGCGCTTATCTTAACTTTTTGGTTTTTTAAGTCTGTTACGAAATTGGTAGACCTTGCTTTTAATTCTTTTGCGAATGTATTTAAATTGGAAATGTTCGCGACAAAGATGGGTGGAATTCTTTTGGGAGGTTTCGTTGACTCTCGGTTGTCAATGTGTAAGCACCTACGAATATATCTGTTGTCTGCTACGTTGTTATTTTTCTTTTCTAGTGATGCAAATGTATTATTCATTGGCACATTATATTCTATATGTCCTGGTGAGGAGGAGTCACTTGTACTGCTGGCAGCCCCTGACAGATTTTTATGATATTACTGCGTAGCACTATCGCTCACTGACCTTTTGCGGGTGAACCCTGCTTCCAGGTTTGTGGGCTGGTCTGCCATAGCTGGGCTGAGCGTCCATGGTCACGGCACTGACCTCGGACTCATGTTGTAGGTGTGAAGTTTGTTGCTGTATTTCCATAACTTCCGAGGTGACACCATTGAATGATGAAAGATGGGAGTTCGTTGTAATGGGTCCGTACCTTGTAGAGTTTGTAGGGCTGCGCAATATACTTCGCGCTGTTTGAATCGATTGCGGAGGTACGATGTTGCACTTCAAGTACAGAAAACTAGATAGTATATGGCAAAGCACTACACTGTTTATATTTCCTCAATTACTCGGGACATTATAATAATAAATTAATTTGGCGAGAAAGTAAATAGCGCCAGTATGTCGCGAAGCTGCGAGTGACGGAAGCCATTCGTTTTGTCTTTCTAACCTGCAATAAGTGTGCACATACATTTATGTTAGTATTAGTAGAATTGCGCTCATTAATACACCATCACATCCTTCCATTTGCATCCTACAAAGTAATAAACATCGATATTTATTAACAATGGCAAGACAAGACCTTGGGAGAAGATGGATATCTAATACGAAAATGGGTTAAAATGAAATGAAATATGCCCTGGGCGCTTTCACTCCGGCAGCGGCGTTGGCCTCGACAACCTCGAGATGAAAATTTCATGTTTTTATAAACGTCCTTTCCATAGTAGTTGAATAGTGTGATTAAAGGTCATGTAAGTAATTTCAATTAATATCTACAGAAATTAGTCCAGGATTTAGCACGTACTATCTTTCAAATAAAAGCTGTTGGATACAGAGATTCCTTCCTATTCACTGATTGATTGGTGATTGCGGGCGCGTTTTCGACGCCAGCTCTAACAGCTAGGTGGAAACTTCAACTACTATCGGGAGGAGAATTCTAGCGCTCGGCTGCTCTGATGTTGCTAAAGCCAATACCTGGAGAATGTCGGGACAGGTCCTTGGATCATGGACCGCGCGAGATCTTTCCTCACCCATTCTTGTTCTGCCCTCTCCTTTTACAAACACACACACTTAACGCACTACACTACCCCACTTGTAGCGTTGGGAGAGCTGTCGGGAGCCTAGGGAGCTTGTCCCGGGTGGGGCGACGACCCGCTGGGGGGAGGTACCTGGAGAGGAGAACCCCGCAGGCTGACGTGTGTGTTGGTGCCAGAACTCACATTCCTGCGGGGGTGGAACACCGCCACCTCCCGCGATTTAATGTGCACTGCACTAACGATCATAAAGAAGAGTCGACGCGCCCGCAAAGGCTAATCAGATAGTCAACGCATTGAAATCTTTAAAAAAATGTTTTAATGGAGTCCCCCCTCCTCGAAACTTATTTTTTCATTAACCATAACCGTAATTGAAACTTGGGGAAACCCTTCAATAGAGATATTGAAATCAGAATAGAACGTAGATCGGGAGCGGTAGCTCAGTGCATAAACTGATGTCACTGCAGCGCCTCTGACCGGGAGGTCCTGGGTTCGAGTCCTGACGGCGGTAGGATTTTCGACACTAGTTTGTCAGCTAGGTCGAATCCAGTCGCTGTCTGGAGGAGAATGCTAGCGGCCGGCTGCTCAGATCGGTAGTTTTCCGTGGTTCCTCCGATCAACACCAGGCGAATGCCGGAGCAGTACCCTACAAAACGGGCCACGGGCCGCGCCCGATCTTTCCTTCCTCTTCCTTGTCCTATCCTCTCCCCTGACACACACACTTACACCAACATGCACTACACTTCCAAATATCCCGGGAGACCAGTCGGGAGCTTAGAGCTTGTCCCGGCTGAGGCGGTGCCCTGCTGGTGGGAGAGTCCTGGTTAGGGGAAAACCCCACTAGCCGACGGCAGGTCGGTGCTAGATCTCGCCATCCAGCTGGGTAAGATCACCGCCACCTCCCGAGAAAAAACATGCACTACACTGACGGGATGACACTTATGACCAAAGCAGTTGACGCGCCCGGAACACGAAAAAAATCAATCAATCAATTAAAAAAAACGTGAAAAATGTTATCAAAAATAAAAACCCGAAAAATCTGACTAGAAACTGAAATTCGAACGTTATTTAGAACGAAGTGATGTCTTGAATTTGCAAGATGATAAACCGATCGCGGTGTGTCTGGTTCCAACGCGAGTTGCAAGAGCTAGTGGCATTTTCTCTTGGGCGTTTTACCTACCCCGATATATCGATTACACTTTTCTGATTTCTTCTTCATCCCAGCTTATATCCCAAGCGTTCAACACCACCTCCCTTTTCTTTCG
The DNA here is from genome assembly GCA_964035755.1 of Teleogryllus oceanicus. Lineage (NCBI taxonomy): Eukaryota > Metazoa > Arthropoda > Insecta > Orthoptera > Gryllidae > Teleogryllus > Teleogryllus oceanicus. Next base: position 14,915,374 of record CAXIVR010000008.1, read on the forward strand.
CAATGTGATGGGAATCAGATAACTGCGCCTTTTTCTTATTGAGAGTAATTGCGAAATCATTTTATTTAATTTTAAAAGTAGACTATACAAAGATCAGGTTTGAGTAGTTATTTGATACGAAAGCAGCTTTTAAGTAAAAGTTAGAGAAATAAGATTTTAATTCGGAGTAAAAAAATATAGCACTCGAAGCGAAGTTATGGATTCAGAACATCATTGTTTGCGTGATGTATGGTTGATATGTTAATTTGTTTACATGACATTAACATTTTTAAAAAATTGATAATTACCGTTACACTTAAATATAAATTGCGTGAGTAGTTAAATAAAATTCACAATAGTGAAATTAAGTCTTTATTTTAATGAAAAATAATGTGTTTTCAATAACAGCACCAAATAAATTGTAGTTCATTGTCACTAACTTTTTGTTTTCTTTTTCTATTATTTCATATTTTTATTGTGTTTTTCTTGACTTAAAGGACTCCGTAAGATGGCCATTACGTTTTTTCCTTCTTACTTAAAAGTGCAACCAAACATATTGATTCTGTCATGTAGTTTATCTCACCACGACCTCGAATGTTTCGCTGTACGATGAATTTCAAAACTTGTAAAACTTAGTGAACTGTGTTCTCCACAACGCATAATCGTTGTGGGGAAATGCGTCAACACAGTTAAAATACTGACATTTCCATCTTCTGACTTGGACAATAAGTGACTGTATATTTCTAAAATAACTTTACTTCGGAAGGTCAACGTGTTGATATTTTGTGTTGTCTTTTTAGCATAAAATAAATTTATGAGAGTATGTTTTATTTCAGCGTATTTTAAGTTCGAATGTCAGCGCCCATTAATGTATCGTAAACTGGGAATTTCAGACAATTTCTATACACGTTTTCAGTAGAAATGAGTGCTAATTTCGGTTGAAGTTACAATTCAGATAATTCAATGCTTATTTGACCAACAACACCACGTAATGTGTTTGGCCGCAATTTTGTGAATAGAACGAGACGGCGAACATTTTATATACAGTCTCGATGTATCATTTTACGACTTAAGTTACCTTGGAGAGGATTACATGCAAGAGCCTTGACATATAGTCGTCAAGCCAACAGCATGTGGAGAAATTCCCTGTTGTTGTTCAATTCTCAGCCTGAATGCGACATATTTTGGATCCCAGTAGGTAGAGTGTGAATGTTACATTTAGTTTCCTATTGTTTTAATAAAAATTGATGTAATGAAGTCGTCAAAATGGCATATTTGTAAATCATTTAAATATTTTGGATACATTTTTTTATGGGAGAACATTTCAAATTTGACTGAATGTTTTTCCATGAAACTTTCATGAATGTTTTTTTTAAATTGCGATACTGTTGATTAAATATTCGATCATCACTTTGTACTTGGGAAAACTGCTAGTTCCGGGGAATATTTTGTAATTGATTATGTAGCCCTCTAATTTTGTTGTTACTGGGGATGACAAAAACGCATCGGGGATGGGTAATAGGTTTGTGTTATGTTTGGCGTGATATATAGTTATTATTTCGGGAACCATTTTCTAGCCGTTTAGGACTATGGAGATTAATGTGTTCGGGGAGAAACCTTTTTGTGATCGGACAGGATTAGATGTATTTCGTTGTGCTTCTTTTTTTAACGTAAAGGGGTCTCCTTCGCTGAAATTGGAACTCGATAAACGTTTGGGGAGATGGCATTATGTTGTTGGAACGCTGTCGAGAACCGGACCTGGGAACGACCCTCGCAGGAAATTGAAGCGGGGCGGGTGCCGGGTCGAGGGAGGGACGGGCGCAGTCCGACGGGGAGTCGGGAGGGAGGGAAGGGGCGGGGAGGGCGGGTCGTGTCCGGGCGAGGAGGGACGGACAAGGGGGAAGAGGAAATGGAGGGTGAGTTGGGGTGGCGGAGAGATGCCGGAGGTAGGAAAAGGACGCCGAGAGGTGGAGACGGACGATGGGGAAGTAGTGCTTTCCAAAGCGGTGAGGAGGTAAGTGATTGTGTTGCTTTAAGAATGAAGGGAAGCAGCCTTCATGATAGATGTAGGTAGTTGTCTGTTTTTCAAAATGTCCACGACATACTTATATATAAAGAATTTATTTTGCATCTCCTGAATAAATTACGCAGATTGACTAATCGATATTTTAGTCGATTGTGCATCATTCAGAAAAGTCTAGATGGCACTTAAATATTGCACATCTTAGTGTCTTTTTCTCAAGCGACTGCATTTATATAATAACTTATTGTGGAAATTATCAATAAACAAAAAAATATCTCGTTTATACATTAATTTAAGGAAATCAAAAGCTTAAACTTAATATATAAAGTGGAGTTATGTAATTACTGTAATGCGTAAGAGGTGTCCGAAAGGAGAGGGGATTGTAAATGCCAATTTGGGAGGTCGTGTTTTTGAAGGGCCCCCGTGGAGGGAGCCTGGACGAGACAGCGGAAGGTTGACTCCCATGCTGTGGCGTGCGTGTCGCAACCGCTAAAGGAATGCGCGCCCCACCCCCACCCCCGCAATGAATCGGCCCCTCGCGCCGCCCGTGGCGCCCCTAGTTCTGTCGCTGCCGCTGACAGCCGCTGGCGCCTCCGCTGCCCGCCACACAGCTTGGCCCTACGGCGCCCTACGGCTTGGCCCAGCGACCCTGCGGAATCGGTGGTATAACGGTAAGTTTGCGAGTTCAAACCCGATCCAAGCCGTGGATTTTTAAGTGCGAAAAATTCCTTCGTACGCCTTCCTTCGGAGGGGAAGTAAAGCCGGCTGTCCCATGTAGTAGATTTACTGCATGTAAAAGATCCTCAAGCCTAAAAGAAGCCTCTGAGCTAAATTGCGATCAGCCTGTTTCGTCCCCTAGTTAATACCTCCTTTCTCCGCTAGGTGGTGAAAGGAGCGTATGAAAATTTGCGTGGTTAGACGGAAGAGCTGGCCTGATGGCTCGAGTCTCGCCACGTAAAATAAGATATTAACTAACCTTGGCAGAGGAGGCGTTCAGATAGGGGACGATAGGCAGGAGTCAGTTAGGGTTTTTATTTACTTTGTGAAACAAAAAATTGATACCAGTGGGAGTGAGAGGTCAAATTTGGCCACATTTTCTTGAACCCTGGAAGCATCCCCATACCCTTTCATAACATATATCTGAATTACGAATTAAAGTAGCTACGAACATTTGGCCTTTGATACAAACGTGGCAAATGAGTTACTGATTGATTTGATGGCACTGCACAAATAATGAACCACTCACATATATCTTTCGAATCTAGTAAAATTGGAGCTCGAGAAAATGTGATAATGATTTCACCTTTACTGGTAGAAAGTGCAGCAAGAGGCCGACTGAGCTTTTGCTCAGTGGAATGCAGAAACCAAAAAGGAAACTAGACGATAGGTCAGGTCGAGATGGGCAACATTGACCCTTATGCTAATTGAAGACGTATTAAATCTTTTATAATTGCGAGATAAGTAGGAAACTAGTATCTAGTTTCTGGATTATGGGAGGTCCTTGCTCATGGACGGCGTCCTTTGGCTGGAGTATGACTGATGTTGCGGTGACGAGTAGAGGTAAAGCCATCTAGCAGCACCAGTCAAAAGATCTGAGTGAACAGCTCGAAAAGTTGTGAGAACATCAATTTTGTTTTTTTTAGGAGTTAGAAAGAAGTGATAAAGCATCATATGTATCCTCTGAATACAGAATATTTAAATTAACCTGTGAGTCAAGTACGGAGATGATTCTTCTATTTATAACTCTGGTAATGTTAAATTTGTTTCAAGGCTTGGTTTCAGTCACACCACCGTCTCCACTGCCGCTTCTAAACTCTCCTTCTCTCTCAGAATGTCGGCGAGTGCATGAGACCTGGTGTCACCACTTCCACGACAACCTGGGGTGCAGGTCGTGCCATCCTGCTTCCGTTGCTTTGTGCTTCGCGTTCGGCCTCCAGCTCCTCCCTTGTCGGCCAGGTGGCCGAGACCGCTAAGGCAGTAGTGTTGTAGTGATCTCGGACCGAAGGGTCGCGGGTTCGAGTCCCGCCTCGGACATGGTTGTATTTGTGTTCGTCCTTTCACCCCTTATCATCACCATTAAGTATTAAATCCTGTAAATTAGTTAGTAGTAAGATACAAGAAGTGAGAGATTATATATGCTCAAACGTGAATGCCCCAAAAAACGTTAAGTATTACAAATAAAATGACAAACAGGTAGGAAAAAAAAAAAAAAAAAAGCTTCTCCCTCACTGTCGCGTCAACGACCACCGTTTTTGTTTACGGCCCAGTTATGTACCAACACCGCCGTTGCTACTCCTGGGAGTACTGCTGTAAAGGGAACGAGTGATACCTATGAACATTGGAAGTTTTAGTTGATAAAGAATTCACAAGAGTGTGAGACAAATGAGAAATTTGTTGAGCAATTTTGTATGGGATCTGAAGGCTAAAATGCCAAGTAGAAAATGAAAATTGAGAAATGTATTGAAGGTTGTATTTTTAGTACAGTTTTGCCTGGTCGAATTTCTGCAGAGTTATTTCATTTGAATATTTTCAAACATTTTCATGGATTGAATGGCAGTCTTAATCAATATCCACCCTATCCGTAATTTAATTTTACTTTTTTTTCGTAACCTATGTTCTTGGAAGGAGCTACTTCGACCTTCGTCTACACCACTGATTCATTTTTGAGCTGTCCATGCCTTCCTGTCGCAAAAATGTCAATATTTTACGATTCTGGGGAATATCAATGGTCTTTCGTATCGGGTTTGATATTTCTTTCAACCCCGTTTGATGCGTTTTATACCTTCAAGTGTGCATGAAGTCCCTTCACCGTTTCTTGCACTCTGAGGGAAGTGATATGAGACAAAAAGAACTAGAAGTTGCGAATTAAATATGATACACTGTAAATGCTTTTTCTGCACATTACGTGTTTTTCTTTAATATCATGTTCTTAGAAGCTCTTTTCGTAGTAATATACATTCTTTTTCTTCTCCTTCTTTTTAAACATAGTAGGTACGTAAAAGCGTATGTAAGTTAGTGAAATATTTATTAAATGTCAACACATCATACGTTTAGAATAAACTTTGCAAAGTTTTTTTATCATGTATCTTTTCAAAGCGTACAGAAAACCTTAGGTAAATAAGGTAACTTTATACCGGGAATACTGAAAAGCTTCCGCAAAGGTGGAAGAAATCGATAAAATTCTCATCGACATTCTCATCGTAGACAGTTTCGAGATTATATTTTCAGGACACACAGATCCGCCTTTCCCATTAGATGTCTTCCAATTTCCACAATAAATTGAGAGTGGTGAGTTCAAAGTCCTTTGAGAAATAATCTTCATAGAGGGAGTCCCCCAAAATATTGGACATCGAAACAGTTGCAGCCGCAAAAACTGCAAAAACGACATTAAATTAATTTTCTTTCTTTGCAAACCAAACTGTAAAACCATTACAATAGAGAAAATTTAATGATAAAGTTATTTTTTTTAATATTTTGCTGGAAATGAAATCAATTAGAATTGTCTCTTTTCCGTTCTTCAAATGATCCTGATTTCGTATATGATCGTATGATATGTTAGTATCTGATATGATAGTATGATATGATTTTGATCAATACCTCTTTTCCTCCCAGACGTAAACCATTGACACCGTACGAAAGTCTGTGGTTGACAGTATTGTGTGAAAAACTAAAAATGATTTAAGGCCTTTTGGCCCTTAACCGAAGATACATCATTTCACATCCTCGAACAATCATATATCATGTTTACTCTGCCATTACGGTTACAATTGTAAGATTCTCCCTGTAGGCTGCCAAGGCAGGGTTTGGATACGGAGAAATGGCATTAGTGCAATCAATCCGTCGTATGGTTCTCGTAAGAGAAATTAATAATCCATTCAATCGATAGTGTTAAGTTGGCAGGACACTCTCTCAGAACATCCTAGATTGCGGTTGGAATGAAAGGAGCTATCGCAGCAAATCCAGAAATCGATTCAGGTGCTGCGCGGAATAAAAACTGAAAATAGCCTACTCGCCTACTCGCAACACATGCGAAGTACCCGTTCCCAGGCGGCCGTGACCTTTGCACTCGGCTCGCGGACGATAATCAATTCATCTCCGAGCTGTTGCATAATGGAGCCTGCGCATTACGAAATCTTTTCATCTCCTTTCTTCTGCCTTTAATACTCTTGTGTTATTTACAACTTGCATAGAGAAGTTATTTCTGTGAAGTGAAGCATAGCTTTGTTTCCTTCTTGGTATGAGTTCTTTAAATTGGCTTCCAGAAACTTTCTTTGATGGCGTAATGGACTTCTTTTATTACTTTTCGTGAAAAGATTTGCTTCGTTTGCGTTTCGCGTTATTCCTAGAGTCGCGGGGTTGCGGCCGCGGGGAGGCGCGGGGAAGGCGAAAGAGGAAGAGCGAGGGGAGGGTGGGAATGCGGGGGTGGGGGTGGGGGAACGGAGTTCGCGTGCGCGCGCGCACTCTGTCGGTTCGACCCGCATTTCGCCCCGCCCCCTCCCACCCTCCCGGCGAAGATGCTCCGCGAGATGCCTTAGCTGCCGTTGGGCCTTATTCGCCTGCTGTTCGCGTGCACTGAGAGCCGTTGCTTCGTTCTAGCTTTTTAGACTCGCCGCGTGTTCGTGTTCCCCCTCCAGCCAATCGGCCTCGTTGATAATTTATCAGGCGCTTTGCGACGGCCTCGGAGCAGCGTCCAGTACCTGGAGGCGATAGGCTGCCTGTTCGTGTCCCGCGCGAGATGAAGGTGTGGCTGACTTCTTCAGCAACCACATTTCGCGTTTGGACACACAGCATCTTGGCGTAAGTTACTCGTATGGTCGATTTGAGTACCGTGTTAAGGGCCGTGACACCTGCGATCGTCTCTATCGCAACTCATCATTCCGTTCAAGTCCGATTTGGGTTACATTATCTGTCGTTAATCGTGAAAATCGCTCGTCAATTTCGTACAGTTGACAGGGGCAAGCCTACTAGACTTTGCTACCGTGGACAGACCGGTAGGCCGGTAGCTAGTCATGATGTCATGACCTGCGGAGCCATAATCTTAAGGTTCCATCATACTACCCCACGGCGCCAGGATTTTCACACTAGCTTTCAGCTAGGTCGAATTTAGTCGCTTCGGAGAATTCTAGCGGCCGGCTGCTCTGATCGGTAGTTTTCCGTGGTTTCTCCGATCAACACCAGGCGAATGCCGGAGCAGTACCCTACCAACGGGCCACGGACCGCGCGCCATCTGTCCTTCCTCTTCCTTTCTCCTATCTCTCCTCTTACACACACACTACACTAACATGCACCACACCTCACATTCCGGGAGACGACGGGAGCTTAGAGCTTGTCCGACTGGGGCGGTGCACCGCTGGTGGAGAGTCCTGGTTAGGAAACCCCACTAGCCGACGGTAGGTCGGCGCCGGATCTTGCCATCCAGCGGGGGAAGATCTCCCGCGAAAAAAAGCATGCACTACACTAATGAGACTACTGACCGAAGCAGTTGACGTCCGGAAACACGAAAAAATCAATCAATCGATCAATCCACATTTCCTTCCGTGCTTGCCTCGGAGACGCTAGGGTGTGCAACAGCGCCTGACATTGATTAGTGGTTCCGGATGCGTCAACGGCCAGTCATTGCTAACTGTAGTGCAGGTTCGAAAGCGGGAGGTGACGGTAATATTCCCCCCGCTTGATGGCGAGATCCAGTGCAAACCTACACATCGGCTCGCACGGTTTTCTCCAACCAGTACGTAACTAGCGGCGTATCGCAACAGCCGGGACAAGCCCTAATCTCCCAACTAGTCTATGATCATTTTCCGACCTGTCATTCTTCGTATATCATAGCGGCGAAAGCCTCCTTCCTTACCGTCACTCAGAAACAAGTGTATTGCACTCGTTAAAAGCTCCTTTCCCCCCATACTTTCAAATTATTTTACATCCCTCTCCTGTTATGCTTCCGTCTTTCATTGTGTTTCTCTTCGCATCGCCTTGATGCACCCCATTGCATTTTCCTTTTCAGTGTTTCTCATCTCGGCCATCAGTATTTCTTGTCTCCTAACCTTTTAAATAATGTGTTTCTATAATGTTTAGTAGCTGTTCTATTTCGGTATGTTGTGTTTAGATAATGTGTTCCTACGTGTCTACTTCATAATATCTGTACTGTTATGCATCTCAAACTTTCTTCTCTTTGTGTCCTTTGATTTATTACAATTTGTCTCCGTCTTGCTCCTTTAATTTTTATAATCTTGCTGACCCCATTACGTTCCGCTACCCCTCTCTTCTTCTCTCCATTGAAATTTCTTTAACTTCCGTTTCTCCTTTCTGTCTTCGTTCTTCCAGCTTCTCTTCGTTCTTGTACATAAGTGCATTTCTTAATGTCTACCGTCAGTCCATTTATTTGTAACCTGGGGTTATGCTAATACTCGCCTGCCCCTTAAATACCGTCATCATTCTCACGCAGAGGGCATCCATACCTTTTGTGATTGTTCTTTCTTCTCGTCTTCTTTCAGAAATAGCTTTTTGTCTGTGATTGAACACGAGTTCTTTCGATGTTGCTTCGCTCTTTGCGCATTTTCCTCCAATTATCTTTTTAAACATTCTAATAGCATTCTCGTTCAGTCGTTGTGACATTCTTATTACTTCCGACTCAGATTTTTCTAATTCTATTTAAAATCCCATCTTTTCTCTTTATGAGAACTTGAGAACACCATTCACGTGAAAGTCAGTACATGGTGCAGAATGACTGACCATTTACGAAGGCCAAATCCTTAATTTGTCTCGTACAATGTTATATTTGTAATCCATGCAGTCCTGTGCTGTCTAGGATTCTTTCTTTTCTAACCTTCGTCTTTCAAGTTTTTTCCATTCCCCTCCTCCTTCATCAAATCGTATTTCACTTAACGTCTTTCCGGTCCCTCACTTCAATTATATTTTATTCTTTCTTTTATACAGTTCCATATTATCACGCCATCTTCATAAGACATATTTTTCGAATTTCTATTCTGCATCCTATGTTCGCGTACTCCTTCTCTCCTTAGAGTTTCCTATCATTGTCCTTGTCACTGCTCCTAACTGAAGGGGAGGGAATGGGATGTCTGGGAACACAGGTATCGGCTGACACTTTTTTCCCTGACTTTTTTCCGCTTCTTTCTCAGCTGTTTAATATTTATATTTTACCATTTCATCTAATCTTCCCCCTCCTACCTTCTCATTCTCGTATCTTCAGTGCTAGTTTTACATTTCCAAATTTGACCGTAAGAAGAACTGTTTCAATCTGAGCGGACCCTTTCATTGCGTGATCAAAGAGACTGTTGTACTCTACATACCAAGCTGCCTTCTGAACTATCCTTATATTTTTTCATGGAAAAGTAGATTATTTCCTAAACAAAATTCTTCACTTCAGTAAAAAATATCGACTTTGCCTTCCCTCACTCATTACCTGATCGACACATCTCCGCAATTTACTATCTTTCACATTTTTAGTGTTTCCTTCCTCTCCTTGGAGTCACGTCTGTTAGCCTGCCTCCTCTCTTCGTCTGTTGTTAGTGATTCCGGGTACGTTAACTACCGAGATCATTAGTCCCGTAAGTGTAGTGCATGTTTTTCATCGTGCGGTGGCAGGGATTTCTCCCCACTGGCTGGCAAGATTCGGCGTCGACCTACCGTCGGCACTGCCCCAGCCGTGACAAGCTCTAAGACCCCAACCGGTATCTCGGCATCGCGGTAGTATAGTGCATGTTGTGTGGTCTAATGGAGGAGGATAGAAAAGGAAGAGAAGGAATGATCGCGCGCGGTCCGTGGCCCGTTTGTTAGGGTACTGCTCCGGCATTCACCTGGTGTTGATCGGAGAAACCACAGAAAAGTACCGATCAGAGCAGCCGGCCGCTGGAATTCTCCTCCGGACAGCGACTGAATTCGACCCAGCTGACAACTAGTATCAAAAATCTTCCACAGTCGGGATCGAACCTAGGTCAGAGGCACTGCAGTGACATCAGTTGACACCGCTCCCGGTGCCTCCTCTTCTCTTCGTGAAGCTCCGTACCACGTGTCGTGCGCCACCGGTCCAGCCGCCGCCGAGGAGGTGGGAGGAGGGTGGGGGAAGGGGGTGAGGGGAAGGGAAGGGGGTTCTCTCGAAGACAAGTCTTGGCTGACGCACCGCACCGCGTCGCCGCGCGCGCGGGTCGACGTCCGGAAGAGAGCTTCATGGAAACCGATGCACGATTCTGCCCTTCTTTTGTTTCTTTTCAAGCCCCAACACAACAACGCGGAAGCGTTCGTTTCGAGCTGTATAAAGCACTTGAAGCGTCTTCTTATTTCGAAACAAAAAAGGTTGTTTTTTTTTATTGTGTGGCAGTTTATGAGGCGTCTTTGTTATTAACGAAAATAAAGCTGACGTGCGGATAAATTCGTCAGTCTGTATTTGTTGAAAATATGCGCTCTCGTTGAGAAGCTATTTGGGAATGGTAGTGACACTTTGATTAGCTATTTTCGTAAAGCTGTAGGCTTCTGTCCACTCATTCGAATGTTTTTGGCTGGTCGTGAAGCCGCTCGTATGTCGACGTTCGTCGGCCGTAATGTCGTCTCAAGAGCTAACGATCGTCCTAAGGATTGAGGATTTATTATCAGAATGATGAGTTTTCTTCTTTTCCTTCAGATATACAGGCACTGCCAGTTAAGCCTCCGTTCCCGTCTGGTCACCCCATCTGAGTTTTCTTTGTTGTAAGAATCTAACAAATTGCTTGACATTTGTAGTCGAGACGACTCTTACACCTTGCGAACAATGGGAATGCTCTCGGCTGTTCGAATTACGTCGCCTCCTAGGCTGTTTTGCCGACGCGTCCACTGTGTCCTTCTTCAGGGCTGAAATGTCGCAAAGTAGACAACGCTTGGAGTAACTGAGCATGCAAAACCAGTCGTGATTGACTGGTGAACGAGCATTTCTGAGAGCATTTTCCTAATCACACACTTGAAGCATGCGGCCTAAGCATGCTCTACCTAGTAAATTGTGCACGAGAGACAATGAAAAAGAAGGTAATCCTGCCTCGACTTGAAAAAGAAAGAAATTGTGCACATATCTCGTTGTTATCAATTTTGTAGAGACAAAAAGGTTCCATTAATAACAACCTATGATTTCACAAATAACACTTCAAAACAAATGAAACATATTTATTTTTAGAAAAAAAAATTTTTAATAATGAAAAATGTACTGCACTTGGCAGAAAAAACAGGCTAATGAGCTGTTGTTTACAAGTGTGCCGTTGGTTCTCTACAGATAGATCACGGCTCGATCAATAAAACTCATACTCCGTGGTATATAGTTACGTTTTGATGAAACGTTGAGAAATCTAGGAGACAGAAAAATATCCATGTTCAACTGAATATCCACGTTTTTTCACGTTCGCTCTTGGCCCCTTGTGAGGTCGCACTCTTCAGTTGTGTGTGACTGGGGATGGGGATGTACAACCCGTCCGTTTCAACACAAATTAAGTATTATTTTTGTGCCTTCTCATTTTCTGGCTTTTAAAGAGAATATTTTATGTGTAAATGTCACCACTTTAGTTTTTTAATCATTTTAAATTAACATATTACTCTGCAATTTAGGAGAAACTAACTTTCGAAAGCCATTCTACGTTTTGAATTATACAAAAATGTCGACTACATACCTCTTCTTACGCAAGAAAGCTTCTTACGAAAAGTAAACATTTGTAAGGTTCCATGCGAACACTTATTCAGAGACTTAAAAAGGCATTTCGCATTATAAATAACATGACATAAAGCAACATTAATGCCATGCGTTAACGTAATTCGTGTTAGAGGTTGAGTGTTCCTGTGATGTTAATTATTTTAATGCCCTACCAGTGTAAGTAGACATAAAATATTTGGCTCATGTTCCTTACGAAGATTGATGATATGTCGAAAAAATTATTGCTCTTTCTCGATGCGCTATGTTAGGCTTATGGCATGTAGATGGACCCTGGCTACATACTCTCCTAAATTAAATCCTTCTTCATTGCTAGGCCTAATCCGAATTTGCTGAATTTTCTCGTCCAGGTATCTCCTCCACCGGGGCAGCGCCCCCCTTGCTGCCCTGCCTCAACAAGTTCTAGCTTCAAACTGGTCTTTCGGTTTGGTTGGTTTCTTCGTGTTTCGGGCGCGTCAACTGCTTTGGTCATTAGTCCGTTAGTGTAGTGCATGTTTGTCTGTTGTCTCGGCATGTGTGGTAGTGTAGTGTAGTGAAGTGTGTGTAAATGTTTGTGTAAAGAGGAACAAGGCGAATGACGAAAGATCGATCGCAGACCGTGGCCCATTTGTTAGAGTACTGCTCTGTCAATCATCTGGTGTGTGTTGATTGGGCACTATTTTGATGATCGCATCACTTGATCGAAGAAACTACGGGAAACTACCGTTTAGAGCAGCCGGCCGCTAGAATATTCCTCCGCACAGTACTTGGATTCCGGATACAATCCGGGTACGTAGAAGTGTGAGTTCAAACCCTGGGACCTCCCTGGTAACAATGCTGAAAAGGCAAATTTATCCCCGCAGAGCTAACGCTGCCGGCAAAAATAGTTGGTAGCTTTTGGTTTCCATGTGATGCCAAATATTAGAGCCTCTGCCAGGGGTAGGTGAAAGGTAAGTTTCCGAACCGATGTTGGTATTTCGTGTTTGTGAATGTATTATTCCCGGGAGGTGGGCGTTTTCTCCTCGCTCAATAGGGGCATTTGCCCAGTAGTGATACGCTCTAAGCTCCAGCATGGTTTCTCCTGTCAACACCAGGCATCAAGATAATCCCGGACGAGTGCCCTAACAAACGGGCCATGGACCATGCACGACCTTTCCATCCTCTTCCTTGTACCTTTCCTCACCCTTTTTACACACATACGTCCATTACACGACCGACCATACATGCCGGAAGACCAGTCGGAGAGTTAGAGTTTGTCCGGGATGAGGCGGTGCTCCGCTGGTGGGAGATACCTGGTTAGGGAAAATCCCCGCAAGTCGGCGCCAGATCTCGCCAGGGGGAAGATCACCGCCACCTTCCGCGATAAAAACATCTCCTACACTTACAGGACTCGTGACCTAAGCAGTTGTCGCGCCTGGAATCACTAATCATTCAATCAATCTACGTTCGAGACTCCTAGAGTCCTGGAATTAGGCAACAGAATTATTGTCGTCCTCTATTTTGAGCTGCGGGATGGCTCGCACAAAACGCTCCGAGCGTGCGACAGTGTTTTTCTTTCGCGCTCTCCGTTATTAGCGGCCTTTCTTACCAACCACGACACAGCATATCACAGGAACGCTGGTGGAGAAACCAGATTACGTTCAGTGGACCTGAAGAGACAGAAGATAAATGAAGGCGATGACGCGGTATGACGTGCAGCCAATCACGAACGAAACCCTCTTTCACGTTGCTATGGAGACGCCACTGCATTGTAGATGCTCTTGAGACCACTTCCAATTTCCGTTTGGAAACTCCATTTGAACTAATTTGGTCGGAAATATGGAATAAAATGAGACGTGTTTGAACATAATGTTTCTGTGCAATATCTTATTTATTTTCTTCCTATCCATTTATTGATAATCTTTAGATAGTGCATCTTGTGCAAGTAGTGTTTTTCTGACATATTTGCCTTATAGTTTCATTTTTGTATTAGTATATCATTGATAACTGCGTTGACACTGGGAATTTCTGCAAAAAAATGTCAGTCTGAAATAATCCTGGATCTTGAAAAATGAAGGGTGCATCATTAGAAAAATAATGAAGGAAACAGTTTACCGGAAATGATCGCATAAAGAACGCATATGGATTTTCGTCCTTGTCATAGTACAGTGTTCCAAACATTGAAATGCCGAGATCTTGAGTTTTCGTGTGCAACTGCCATACTAATGTTTTTCCCGAAAAAATCTAAAAAAAGGACTGAGGCAGGTCCATGGCTTTCACAGAAGACATTTTCAACTCTTCACAAAGTTAGGAGAAATGTATAATAGAGATGAAGGGCAAATATTGATAAAGTTGCCAAGGCATGTGAAGTAGATCGTAGAAACAAGGCTCTAATGTATTACGTCAGTAATGCTTTTTTTTCGGGCGTCTGCTTACACTCGAGCAACCATTTGCACAGTACGTAGAATAAACACCAATAGAGCCAGTAATGCTATAAATTCCTGCAGATTCGCCTGGTATAAAAGGAATCTTCCAGGAAAACCATTTATCGTACTCTATATAACCAAGTGTGCCGGTCTGATTTTGATTTTTCAGTGGTTGGCATTACTTTATGCCCGATATTGTAACTAATATTTTCGGAACTTGTCATGACCGATGGTTTGGAGTAATGCGAGTAGAGTACAAAATCGGCCACGGGATTTTATGAAGCAATAACTATCTCTGGAAAATCAGTCATACCTTTGCAACTTTCTCAATAATTTGTGTTCTAATTCTTCAGGAGTTTGAGGTAACTGGAAGGAACTGGATTATCTTTGAGGAAGAATCTGCACCTGCTTCGGCAATTTATCTAGATTGTTTGGATTGATTGATGGACTTTTTAGTGTTTTCGGGCGCATCAACTGCTTTGGTCATTAGTCCCGTTAGTGTTGTACATGTTTTTTGCGGAAATGGCGGTGATATTTCCCCGCTGGATAGCGAGATCCGGCGCCGACCTACCGTCGGCTAGTGGGGTTTCCCCCTAACCAAGACTCTCCCACCAGCGGGGCACCGCCCCAGCCGGGACAAGCTCTAAGCTCCCGACCGGTCTCCCGGAAATGTGGTAGTGTAGTGATTGTTAGTGTAAGTGTGTGTGTAAGAGGAGAGGATAGGACAAGGACGAGGAAGGAAAGATCGCGCGCGTTCCGTGGCCCGTTTTGGTTGGGTACTGCTCCAGCATTAGCCTGGTGTTGATCGGAGAAATCACGGAAAACTACCGACCAGAGCAGCCGGCCGCTAGAATTCTCCTCCAGACAGCGACTGAATTCGACCTAGCTGAAAAGCTAGTGTTGAAAATCCTGCCACCGTCGGGACTTGAACCTAGGACCTCCCGGTCACAGGCGCTGCAGTGATATCAGTTGATGCACTGAGCTAACACTCCCGGTGATTGTTTGGCGAAAAACACGAACAGGAGTTCTCGTCTTCAGCAGCCAATTGTTTTTATTACGCGCCAATGAAAATGTGTTTGGAATGTTGTCATCAGTGCTCGCTGCGAGATCTTACCTTCAACTGTTTATTGTGCCAGGGAGGGGGAATGTAGACCATCGGCCATGGAAAGTTGCCCGGATATTAAACGAGAACTTGTATTCAGTTCAGTACACAAAAAGTTGTCAATACCTTCTGGCTCCCGAAAGGACTATCAAGAACTAGTATCATTTTACAGGCAGTCCTCTTTTTGTAAATTCTAACACATTCACATGTACGACTTTTCCTATTTTTTGTATGTCATATTTACGTTCTTTAGATTTTAATGCGAAAACGATAGAAACTATAGTTTATCAGCTGGTGTTTCTACTAGTTACTTGAGTGACGAAAAAATTCTGAAACCTTTGAAATTGTTCCAGTCTTAGAGAACGCTGATTATTTCTTAAATACGCTATCGGAACTGTTAATTTATTGCGAATGTATATTCTAGCACTAGCTGGGTTCTGAATTCTAAGCTGTCGCGGCAACGACATCTTTCCTTCTGGAACGTTCTCTAGAGAAACACATTTCGCTTCTTAAAATATAACATTAAAGCTTTCACTACTTTTTACAATGCTTTGGCCCGAGAAACGAGGTCTCTCTATAACTTCTCTCTCTAACACAACAATCACCGTGTTTCCGTCACGGTGGTTTCCGTTCATCTAGTGATTCACGAGACCCGGAACCGAATCACTGTGAACAAAATACTGTTGTCGTTTTTTCCGCGCCACAAAAACTTAATAATTTGTATAGTAAATCTATGAAAGTTTATTTATTATATTTATTATTTCAGATTAATAATACACCAAATGGGACTTCTCACACTACACTAAGTAGGTGCTGTAGTTTACAATGGGTGTAGATTATTTGAAAAAAGCATCGAAAAGAGACTTTCCCTTTAATTTTTTCTTCTATATTAAATTTTATTATAATAATATCTAGCAAAATATTAAGATCTACTTCTCCTGATGCTGCCATTAAAAGTAGTTTAGTATTTTACTTGTACTAGGTTATGTATAAGTGAAAAATATGTTTTGAAAGTATGTGAATGCTTTGATGATGAGATTTTTTTGATACCCAGCATAATCCGTACTCTAACCAATATCAGTGGCAACATTGGCGTGGAATTAACAATACTGAGTGACAGGGAGCTTGCGGGCTTGATACCGAATGGATGTCAGAAATTTTGAATATTGAGATATTAAATATCAAGTTCAGAGCGTTTACCGGAATCGAGTGCCCTGATCTGTTGTGTCTGTAGTTTCCCTGATCGCTTGTGAGCCGGAAGAAGTACACTGTCCAAACGTCATCTTCAAGGATTGATGTTTGCGGAAACGTCAGCTTCTGTGTTTGCAAATCCCGTTAATATTGTATTGCTTGAGGTGATGGCGTTCCTCGCACTCTGGATAGTGAGACCGGCGCTTGCTGGGAATTTCCACTTCCAGGTACCTCCCCCACTGGGCCCTACCCTGTCAGGACAAATTCCTTGTGTGGTAGTGCAGTGCACACAAGTGTTAGTGTTTGTGTAAGGAAGAGGACAAGGAAGTGAAAAGAAAGATGGCATGCAGTCCTTGACCCGTTTGTTAGGTTATTGCTCGAGCATTCGCCTGAAATTGATGGGATAAATCACGGAATACTGCCAATTATAGAGCAGCTGGCCGCTAGAAATTTTATCGCAGACAGCGGCTGAATTCGACCTAGCTAAATAGCTAGTGTCGAAAATCCGACTCTGTCGGGTCTCGAAGTATTTCCGGTCAGAGAGGCTGCGGAGATTGTACCAATGAGAGTGCGTCCTGACCTATTTCAGCCGATGAGCACCATCTTTTGCTTTGCATTCTCTTTCATTTTTTCCATCCCACCTCCTACGTACCGGAAACTCCTTGGGGAAGTACTTCTCCTTCATAACTCGTATCTACCGCCGCGCCGGCTCCCATTCGAAATGGATAGAATTAGGCTGAAAGTAATCATTCCGTACTCCGCGAGTGCAGTTGGTGTCAGCGAATTGCGCCGTCACTCTTCCTCTATCTGTTCGAAGGGCGTTTCGCAAGCCATGTCCTACCTTCGCCGTTCCGTGTCGCAATGTCGATCGAGTCGTTGGCAATGACCCCTGCTTACGCCGACTTCCTTTCGCGCGTTGTCGGCGCGTTCGGGCGGGCTGCCTTGCCGATGGCATTGCAAGACGCCTCCATATTTTTCTGGCCCGTTAGACAAGCACTTTTGCGCGCCTTTCCCAGTCCCACAAAGAATTGATGGGAGTTCTCCGCTTTCAGGTTACACTACGGTTGATCTTGTAATCTCTGTGGCGCACGTTTGGCTTCTTGGTCGTGATTCAGCGACCTTATTTCATGGGTTGCGTGAAAAATAGCGTTTGCGAAAGCAACTCGAGGTCGACTTGGTCTGGACAATAAAATTTTAAACGTCTGTGTATCTCATATCAATGACGCTTATGAAATATTTTGCGACGTATTTTTGCATTAACATTTCTAAAGACTAGACTAACTTTGAAATGCTTTCGACTTAATACTTAACGCAAGTGTTTTATTTTAGTACTGTTACGATGCATGTATTCTTACATGCAACTAGATGTTACTGAATTTAAGGACATCTATTCGTGATAAAAATGTAGAGTGATCCCTTAAAAAACTTAGTTCAGTATCTTTCGAATAAAAAATGTTATCAAAAAGCTAATAACTGCTACTGAGAAGCTTCAATCTCCTGAATTATTTGGTGAAAATTTCCTCTAAATATCTTGAATTATTTAGAAAATATTCGAGGGGGACGTTTTTATTTACTAGCACTGTTTTTGGTAACCGATATCTTAATTGTTATTATTATCATTGTGTAATTTCCGTTCTTCAAAACCGTTCTTCGAATATGTATAATAATTAAGTTCTATTTTAGAAAATGCGAATAAAATTAAATAAAATTAGTTATTTCCGTGTTTTTCAGCATTATTACAACAATTATTTTTGCTTTAAATTTCTGTAATTCTACTATTTTAAGTAGTGTCATTATTGTGACATACCAATATGTGTGTCATTTTTATTAAATGTTTTTGTCGTAAATGGGTGGAAATGCTAGGGTAATGAAATAGGAAGATGGCGCCTTAGCAACGGCGCCCAAGTCGTTGTCAAGATAAATAAATATTCATCTGGCATTGAAAGTGACGGCGTGGCTAGTCAGATTTGAAAACGATTTGGGGATTGGTTGGAGAGAACAACGATAGTCTACTACTGCGGAAGTATGTCTGATTTTTTTAGACAAAAACAGTAGAAAGGGGAAACCGAGCTCTGGAGGCCTAAGCAGTAATAAAAAAATACACATTCTATCATATGTCGTGACGCTGTACGGGTCTCTCGCAGATCGATAATTGTGTAATTGGAACTTGTAATTTTTCATGAGATTGAATAATTTTTAAAAGTATAGCTCCGAACAGTTTGACTTTAATTTTTTACAACACGCGGAAATTAGAATTGTGAGAAGTCGTAATATAGGACTCGAAATATTCTGAACAATAATTAATTTTGGAACTTTAAAACATTTCCGCTGTTAATCGTAAAGAACTGGTATTATTTTGCCTGTTTAATCGAACTAGAACTACGAATATTTGAAGTAGTGCGGATCAGTGACTCGGCAACGTTCGCGTGGAAGAACAGGAGGAAGAACGGGTCTTCGACTTTGGAATTCGCATCACCGGGGAGAAGAAGATGGTCCTTCGTGGCGACGTCGATGAAGAGTTAGTGCAGTGTAAAGGTTGGAACAAGGTCAACGGACTTTATTGTAATAAAAAGCAAAATATGTACATATATATTTACTTATTTTTTCAAAAATATGTAGAAAAAATAGGAAATATGTGAAATAAATATTCGTTACAATGTTCACTATTTCATTCCTCAAGCGTTTTCTGAGCAGAGTAGTTGTCGATCAGAAATTTACATGGATTCAGAGAGCTGAATGAAAGTTTTACATCTACAGAAGCAATTATTCGCTATTCTTCCGAAACATAATACTTTCGTATTTACAATGTTGTTACGAGGAGCCGGGCTCATGTGAATAGTACCGTGTAGCCTGTGATAGAAAGAGGGGGAGTAAAGGGAGCATACTCCCACCCCAACTCCAGAACAGGGATAAGACAATGATCTGATTTTTAATCGAGTTATGCATCCGATCTATGAAACACGAGTAAGCACGTGGTTGAAGTTCCTTCTGCTTCACATACTACATCCGCTCGTCGTTGATCCCAACTACGCTGTTTCCAAGAAGCAGATAGGGCGGGGAGATAAATTTGACAATTAATAGCGATTGTCCGGCGTTAATACAAGCGCACTGCGTATTTTTTACGTATTTCAGTAACTAAGGTTTCAAGTAACATATATTTCGAATATCACAAGTGTAATGTTCATTTTCGATCTATAAATATATTAAAATGTAACGAAATATGTAGCTATAGATAAAATATGTAAAAATATGTAAAATAAAAAGGGTTTCCATTAGTTTAGAATGTCGTGTTAAGTGTAAAAATATTAGAGAATGCAGGTATCTTGTCCCTGTAAAAATATGTATTTACATGAAAATCCGTTCCTAGTCATGACCAAAGGACAGTCTTTCTGTTGCAATAAGCAATAAATCCTAAGTTTCTTTTGAAAGAAAAAAAAAGATTTTCATTGGCTAATTCGAGCTAATAAGTAGCTAGATAAAATATTTGTTTTCAGATTCCTCGCCACCCTGTATGGATGGCAGATCGGGTAATCGGCTATCAATAGGTAATAGCGATTATTTCAGACGCAACGCATCGACCCAGCTAGCGGGACAATATTTAATTTTCTTTGAAGCAATAATAGCTAAAAATATTTTCGTAACCTTTTTCCTGGCGCCCATGTTAACATAAATTCGGAAACGGGAAACGCCTAATAATTGTGAGCAGTTTGTGGGCATGTTTCATTATCGAAGTACAACTAATGTTACGATAAATTCCATGCCTTCTTTAGCTTTTACTATAGTATTTGAATGTGCTGTGTTTTTCATTGTTGTATTCGTCCAAAGTTCTTCTGTTCTCAAATTAAACGGTGAATATTTCTATACTATACATTTAAATATCCTTCCTTTTCCTCCATTGTATTTATTTATTTTGTAGTGAGTAGTTGGCAGTTAGATTGTCTACGTTCACAAGCCTCGTACTTACAGAGTATCAATATAGGGAGCAATTATTTTGCAGGGTTTTTACATATTGTGAAAAACTCCTGTGAACATTGTATATGTGATCACAGAGAAGTGAGTGCTTTGGAACTTGGTTATTTGATGTTCTTAGAACACGGTTTAAACCTAACCAATTGAGAAATGGACGAGTTCTGAGATGCATTGCGTAAAACTGAGACTATTCATTAGACTGGTTTGTGTTATACACACATGTGAAGTACTTCTGAATTTTTCTCATTGAAGTTACATTTTCAATTCAGTTAGATCATATGTGAACTGATAAGATGTGTCCTTTAGTAGTGCGATGATCCCTTATTGAAGTCAATGTAGTGGGCGACAGTATATATCGCACGAATATAGTATATTTCATTATCCAGATAAAAAAACATCTGTGGAACAGAACAAAACATTACATGAGCAATTCATGGTAAAGTTCACATTCATCCGTGAACGTACTGGCATTGAGGAAGACAGAGATTGTGACAAGCGAACGATATTCAAATGTAAATGAGCATCACAAGAAAAGGAACATTAATTTTAACAATGATTCATAATGCATTATTTACCATTTGGACTGTATAGATGAGTATAAACAACCTGCAACAACTATTGTACTACAGCTTCCGGGTCAATGACCCCATCTCGATCAGGTTTTTCGTCCAGTTTCCTGATCCATCGAGCAAATGCTGAGATGGCCCTTGTTTTGCTTCTGGACATAAATGTAACTTCATTTTCTGTGCACGTCTTCTAGAATTCAGTGGAAATACAATTATTCAAATTATCGTTTCCATGTTGTCGCGGCAGGAAGTAATAAGAGCCAAATTTTATTGCTTATTTATTTTTGAAAATAGATTTTATTACATGGAGTTTTTGTTTTTTTCTCCTTTCAAAATTCAAAATTCAAAATTTATTGCTTATTTATCCTTGAAAATAGATTTTATTAAATCGGAGTTTTTGTTGTTTTTTCTCCCTTTCAAAATTCAAAATTTATTGCTTGTTTATCCTTGAAAATAGATTTTATTACATGGGAGTTTTTTCTCCTTTCAAAATTCAAAATTTAAGTAGTATATGACTTAGTGTAGGGATCACAGAATTTTGAAAATGTGCACACAATTCACTTTTCCCATAGCACGTCATACGCAGTTTTAACTGTTTTTGACGTAAAATAAATAAATAAATAAATAAATAAATATGTAATTCATCTCATTCGCGATTTCTGTGGAGTAGAGAATATTGTATAGCTTACCGACGTGGCTGAGCATGTGCCGACTCAGTGCTTCGGTCCGAAGGGTCGCGGGTTCGAGTCCCGCAGTGGGCATGATTGTTTGTCCCTCGTCTTTCGTGTAGTATGCGTGCTGTCGCGGATGGCCTTGAGAGTCTACTGACCACAGACCGAGGAGCCCGCAAGTGTGTCAGTGTCTAGAGTAAAAGGTTAATATGCGTCTCGGTGTGAGGGACATGGTACCCGGCACAAAGAGGCGAAATCGGCATCCCACGAAGCTGAAAAAGCCCCCAGAGGAAAAAAGGAATAAGATATCATTTTGTGGAATATTCCTCCTCGTCCAGCAGCTCTGACCCACCTTCTCAAAACAGAATATCCATCGAATAGAGCCACTCGCATACCTCAATGGCATCATTTTAATCAAATATTTGGAAATGGTCGACGGAGACTACAGTCAGACACATCCTGATCTTCGAAAGATTTCCAAGGAGAGGATGTTTCGTCAGTTTGGTTTGGTTTGTTTTTTCGTGTTTTCGAGCGCGTCAACTGCTTTGGTCATTAGTCCGTTAGGGTAGTGCACGTTTTTGCTCGGGAGATGGCGGTGATCTTCCCCGCTGAATGGCGAGATCCGGCGCCGATCTACCGCCGGATAGTGGGTTTCCCTAACCAGGACTCCCCACCAGCGGGGCACCGCCTCAGCCGGGACAAGCTCTAAGCTCCGACCGGTCTCCCGGCATATGTGATAGTGTAGTGCATGTTAGTGTAGGACAAGGAAGAGGAAGGAAAGATCGCGCACGGTCCGTGGCCCGTTTGATAGGGTACTGCTCCGGTATTCGCCTGGTGTTGATCGGAGAATGTTTCGTTCAGAATTTTATGAGAATACTAGCATACTAACCGGCGTTGCCCAGGCTTTCTTCAGATTCAATTCTTGCGAATGAGGGAAAAGATAAATTTTATATAAACCACGGTGTTTAAGATTATTATTTTTAACGTAATTGGTTCAAATTTTAATAAAATACTATATTTTTCTTTCATTTTATTTTACAACACATTGCTATTAGATGAATTTTTTCTCGTCTGATGTACCGCTACTGACCTCTAGGGAATAAATTAGGTACCAGTTTTGCTGCAGCAGTACTGGGCTCTGGCGGAATATATTAGGAACCACGTGCTCTAAGCGAGAGGCGAAATATGGTCGCGGTGCATCTACAAACATATTATTTAAATTATTTATTTTCTGCATTTAGGTTGTGATAGTCTTTACCAAATTTTGCATGGGCACTGCGAGAATCCTCAAGAAGAGCGTCTAAAAATTTAATTTCTATTCATACGCTACTTTTTCTGGTATCGATGTCGGTTACACGTCGTTGAATTCACTTTTATTAGTGCAGATAGTAACACCAAGTACGAGAAATTGCGGATGAACATTAAATATTTGCATTATTCAGACAAAATTGAATCTGTTTCATTGCTTGCGGATTTTTTTTTTTTTTTATCTAACAAAAAATTTGACACCTCTCTCGTGCTCAAGCGGCTGCTTAGTTTTCCGTCAATTATTGCGCGTATTTGGAATTTAGATAGATAGATAGATTTATTACTAATTCTGCAAATAAGTTCCAGAACTTGGTGGCAGAATACACTAACTAAACATTACAGAAATTAACAACTATACAAAATTTTACAAATTTTACACACTTTATTTCAAATTAACATAAACATTTCACCGTGCAAGCTTCCATGGCACTCCCCACTTCACTTCACTTCACTTCACTTCACCTCGCCTCGTCTCACCTCACCATACTGCCAATCACGTTTTAATGTGATTTTGACTCACTCGTTTCCCTCAACTTCACATCACTGCACTACACGCCACTGCACATAATAATAATAATAATAATAATAATAATAATAATAATAATAATAGTAATAATAATAATAGTAATAATAATAATAGTAATAATAATAATAATTTTATAATAATAATAGTTATAAAATATAACATACTTTACATAGGAGATAATAAGACACATATAAACATCTAGGAATTTAATTTATTTTTAAATTTGCTGACATCATGAGGAAAGGGATCAAAGATTGTCACAGGCAAGCCGTTCCAGTCTCTAATAGTTCGATTCGCGAATGAATATTTCCCAACGTCCGTTTTCTGAATTCTTGTCTGAATTTTGTGCATGTGATCCGCTCTGCCGAAATATGTAGGTTTCCCTAATCGACTTTGAATTTCTTTCCACAGTCGGAAGCCTGTGTACACTTTATACATAGCATAGAGACGCAATTTCATTCTCCTTGTTTCGAGTGACTCTTTCTAGTAATATAGACATAAATAATCTCATCCCATTCCATCAGTTTCTTTCATTTCATTCGTAATGGTAAAATCACGTTTTCTTTGAATTTTTAATTATAAAATACAAGTTATAATTTTAATAAAAATAATTTCCAATATGAGTGTTTTACTTGCATTTAATGTTTGCGGACCATTCACTGTATCGAGGTTAAATTTGTAATATTTTTGTTACGTACTTCTGTAGAGTTATTTTACTCTCACGGTTCATCTTCAAATTTTGCTGTGAGAAAGAATTAATGTTTGTAATTAGTTTGTGAACCACTGTTTTTATCTCTTGTTGTTTGTCGTATGTTTTAGAAATAAATGTGTTTTCGTAGTAGTTGCAGCTGTATATTGATTCACTTAAGAATTTTTGAACGCAAATCAAATTTTACGTCACCCAAGTGAAAATATGGATATAAATTTGTACCTGTCGTAGACTTAATTGAAATCCCAATTTATGAAAAGAAATTATTACGATACAGCTACTGTCGTTTTCCTCGTGCATGCATGTGCGTTTTACAAAAATGGGTGAGGATATATCGTTGGGCTTGTACGTGTTGTAAAATTAATAACACAATTTTCCGAACTGCGGTAAGCTGCAGGCGTTCTATTTATTGCAAAACTCATAGCTCAAAGGAAAATCAATTTAAAACTCTATTACAAATTGTATGGTATAATTTGTTTTAACAGCTTTTATTAAATAGTGGTTCTCTGCTTTGTAGAAAATGTATTCCCTTCTTTAGATGTGACCATACTATAAAGACTGTATTGCGTAGTCAACCTGATTTGTTTATTGTTTCGAGATTGTTTCTTACAAAAGTGTTATTAGTAATTTCTCCTAAGTTTTACATATTCAGAAAACAAGGTGAGGCTCCTAAAACAAACGAGGACATACGAATAGTTTTATATTTACTCTCTGCATTCTCTTCCCCATTAATGGGAATTTCTTTAATTTTAATTAATTAATCTTACATCGTTTAACAGCTATAATAATCAGAAAAGTGAAGGTCGATAGTTAAAATTGTGATATAATATTTCTTGTCATAGGCTTGGATTGAAAGCACATAATTGACACAATAGTGTTTTATTGTCACAAAGTTTATAGCTCCTGATCCATCTTCTTGCATACATTTCCTACTACTACAATCCTTCAGATTTTTGAAGTCATGATTTATATTACATGTAATACAAGCACTATTTATTTTTAAATATGCAAACTTATACATCACGTTGCCTCTTGGACTGATTGTCTTTTGATGCAGCGTATTTACATGCATATTTCATTTTCTCATACCGTTAATTTACATAACGGAAGCTGAAATGCTCTTAGGAAAACAAACATCGGTAATTCTGTCAGAGCGAAGAGGCCAACGGTACGGTGCGACCAGATAACGGAGATGCTGTGGTTGCGAGACCGGGAACGAAATGAACAAACGAGCATTAACTCTCAAAGCTGAAGAAATACTATTTGCTTTAATTATCACATGTACTCATCACATTTGTTAGATTAAAACACGTTTGTGCAGTATTGATCACGGCCTGCTGTACGGAAGAGATCGCAACTGAAAAGATGCAAACACACTGCTACTACCCGATCGTGAGCCAATATTCTAACTTTCAACATTTTACGAATTTTTTACGTTTTCCTGAGTAAGTTTCATTACGTTTTCTTCCTTTGTTCTAGAAATAATTCTATATTTTTATTTTCAACAAATAGCACTTCGTAATCTTCAAAGAATTATATAAAAGAAGTAGGCAATTGTATGTTGAATCAACCAATCAGAGGTTTTCCTTGATGTTAAGAAAAATTGAAATATTTGTTTTATAAATTAATATGATTGTAAATATGTGCCCTAATGAAGACTTAAGAACTAAGAGTCGTAAGTCTGTTAATTTGAATCCAAATAAGAATTACAATAAGTGTTTAAAAAAGTAATTAATATTTATTGACATTATTAATACCTATTATATTAGAAACAACAAATGATACACGGGCTACTAAAATATTCACACCAAAAAATAAATAACAGATTAAGATATTCAAATGGCAGTTAATGCCATTATTTTAGCTAATCTCGACTTTTATAATGAAAATCGATGTTTCTGCCACACCATTGAAATTATCACAAATATAAATAGATACCAAAAAGTAATTGAACATGAAGTAGAATTTGAAGGATGTTGGAAAAACGATTTGCAGATGACCAGTACTATCAGAGATTTTAATTACAAGATCATTGACAATGTCATGTTAAATACTAAAGAATGTAAAAAAATATCTGAGACGAAACAAAACATCGATAAGCAAGAAGTTGTGAAAAATACTTGGCACTCACATTCACCCAGAAAAGAGAGGATTTTTGCGATGCCGTGCGCAGCGTCTCAAAATGAGGGAAAGATCATTATTCCATCTCTTAATGACCCCTTCTTCACCGGAGACGATTTTTTAAGTATAATGGGAGTTGTTAACCACCCATATTCAACGAGATGGGAGACTTTTCTCGACTTTCTATAAGTATAGATGCAATGATAGGAGCCACGCGGAATAACCACTTCCAATACCCATCACGAGTATCCACCTTAATAACCATTCACTATAATATCTGGAGCACGTTAAAGATTACAAGTACCTCACAAAACTACGAAAAAAGACTGTGAAAAAGAAATCTGAACGTTCCTGGGAATTTTTTTTCCCACTAGAAATAATAACTTAACCATTTATCGATTCTGATTGTGCTCGTTTCAAATTACTTGACTGCATATTCAGTCTAGAATCTTTATGTCAGTACATTCATTACGAAGAATACTGTTTAAATCGTGTGTGCATAATTCGGATATTTCCTCCATTATTTATTCAGTAGCAAATTATATTGAGAAGTAATTGAAACATTGATAAAGTATAATTGATTGAACAATCTGGTTATTTATGTTTAGATTATTTGTGTACTCTGCTAGTTACAATTGAACCACACCCTATGTATGCAATCGTACGCTTATATGCAATCGTAATTGAAGAGTACTATCAACGAAACAACCTCAACAACCCCATTCCAAATCTGATACATAACAGGTCCTTATCTGGTTGTTGCCGAAGTCTTTCTAAGGCGAATGCCTGGCGTTTGAGAATGTGTTTAGAGCCGCTAGTACTTATGCGTGTGTGCTCCGCTTCCAAGAGAAATCTTTTCCTGCCTCATAAGCAGCCCATATCCAATGACCCTCTTTTTTATATTCTCTTCCTCGCTCAGGTTGCCATTAATCGAGAAGAGAAAGTCGGACTAAATGGGACCAGCCTTTCCTGACGTTGGAGGTAAACGTTTACCTACCTATCCACGCACTCGAGCAAAAGAATAGTCATGTTACCCTCTCCAACTCTAACTCGGTAAACTGACTTTGTTCTTTCTAATTTAATTATATCAAATATATTTTGAATTATTCTATGGACCGTCCGTTCTTCCAAGGTTTCAGTAATCCTAAATGTGCTTTGTCATATTATTATGGATTCTGTGAAATGTATAGATTATTGCAAAAATGGCATGTGGTATTGATGTTGTAGGAATACATTATATTAGAATATAATTGATAATTGTAATATAAATAATACATTATATTATAGGAATACATTATATTATATATTACATTATTGTAGGAATACATTATATTAATTTATTTTCGAATTTGATCTGTAATTATTTTGACAGTTATTTTAGTTAATTTTCTCATATTTGTTTGTGGAGAGTTTGTATTTTACTGCGCCATATTTTGTAAAGCACATAAACGCTTTTATTACGAATTTAAACCATACGACGTTTGCCAAGTTTGACATGAACAAAGAATATATCAGTGGTTCGAAATTTCGAGCAGAAGAAAATAATCTTCGTCTTGTCAGTACTACCCCTTTTTTCTGAACATTCTGTAATTAAAGCTAGTAATAATTTTTTATTGAGTCTCAAAATACGGATCGTATATAAGACCTCAGTTCAGGTTTCGTTAAGGCTCAGTACCGGGAGCGGTAGCTCAGTGCATCAACTGATGTCACTGCAGCGCCTCTGACCGGGAGGTCCTAGGTTCGAGTCCTGACGGCGGCAGGAGTTTCGACACTCGCTTTTAGCTAGGTCGAATTCAGTTGCTGTCTGGAGGAGAATTCTAGCGCCGGCTGCTCTCATCGGTAGGTTTCCGTGGTTTCTCCGATCAACACCAGTCGAATGCCGGAGCAGTACCCTACCGAACGGGCCACGGACCGCGCGCGATCTTTCCTTCCTCTTCCTTGTCCCAAACTCTCCTTACCACACACTTACACTAACATGCACTAACTACGACATATTCCGGGAGACCGGTCGGGAGCTTAGAGCTTGTCCCGGCTGGGCGGTGCTCCGCTGGTGGGAGAGTTCTGGTTAGGAAACCCACTAGCCGACGGTAGGTCGGCGCCGGATCTCGCCATCCAGCGGGGAAGATCACCGCCATCTCCCGATGCAAAACATGCACTACACTAACGGGACTAATGACCAAAGCCGTTGACGTGCCCGGAAACACGAAAAAATCAATCAATCAATCATGGCTCAGTGACATCAGCGTACGTACATCACGGCGAGACCTATTCTCCGCAACCACAGTGACACAAAGCAAATAGAGAAGTGTCATTATGGATATGGATTTAATGTTTTCGTGTTGTCTGATGCACTTCACTTCTCTGGTAGTCACGTCCGAGTGGCGAGCACTTTGAAGGTGGCTGCGAGGACTTGCGGGATCTGCAGGAGAAAGCAGCTGAACGTTCCTTGGCTACTTCCCACTGGACCCAGCGGCGACCGTCCTAGGACGCCTTGTGAGATCTCTCTGTTGCGACCAAACGGGCCAACAACATGACCAGTGTACAGTTACACAAAATAAGCATTTCTCGGGGCAACGCTCATTTACAGAAGAGATTGTTATTGTTGCAACGTGTGTGAAAATGTGTGGTTGATCAAAGTAAATGTAGCATCATATGAATTCAACTATAAAAGAAAAATGAATGAATATGAGATTTCAATGGCATAACATCGCCAATTGTATTCATTAAATTTACTTTTGTTATTTTTTGCGAAAATCGTGTTTCTTATATTCGAACTCTCTGCTTTCCTGTCTATAACAAATTAAATCAGTATTCAAATCAGACTTGTATAAACGCTTCTATGAATAAAATGGCATAGTTTTTTGCGGACTATTATAATTAGTCACCGCCAGACTTGCAAGCTGCTGTAGTGTAAAATTCTCTATAAGTGGGAGTGAATCTTGTCATTCTGATAACGCGATTTATTGAATCCCTCAATGGTGATTTATTGGCGATGTATCGTTTGCGGCATTCCAAATAAAATAATTAGAGACGTTGTCGTGGCCAACATTATTATTAATATTAATAATAATGTTGGCCAAGACAATGTCTGAAATTATTTTATTTGAATCCGTTGAACTAATTTTTTAAATTGAAGTAATCGTTGGGGTTTCTAAAACGGTATTTAAGAACACATTTTTAAAAGATAGCATGCAAGGACGTATGTTTAAATAGCTTTAAATATACTCATTATTTTTTGAAAATTGTGTTCATTCAAATGTGGGTCGCCTCAGAGTATCGGCTACCTTTATATCTATGAGTATCAGGGTATAAATCGGAGTACTCACGTGTGATAGCCGTAAGAGATTCTCGACAGATTTCTCCTTTCTTCAAATGACGTTGGGCATGAATACAGAGAACAAATCAATAATTATTTACATTCGCTATAATATCTAGAAGCACCGCTCCCATTTCACTGCGAGTAGTAAGGCCAGGGTAGCAAATACGTATACAGTTCTACAGTATACCTATAGAAATCAACACGCTGGAAAATACTGTTCCGATACCATGGTTTCAGTTGTGTTTTTGTAGCGGTATCCATGACAAACGTTCGTACAGTAATGCTTGTGCTTTATCTCTGCGGTAACAAATTCTTATGAAGAAGTCTTTTTTTCAAAAAAATTTCTTCATGCTTCGCTTCTATCCGCGTAAGACAAATACAGTAGATATATAATATTTATAATATATATTATATATATATATAATATTTATAAGATATCATATGACATTTTTTTTCAATTACTTTATTATTCTGAATGGTATACATGGTTCAGTTTTATAATACAAACTCATGACATATATAGTAAAGTAAATTCTAGTTTACGATACAATTCAATGTTGGGGTTGCATAGGTGATAAATGAGAAAAGACTCATCGGTTTGTGTCTGTGGGGGTCGAAAATTCTCTGGGTAACTTTCTTTCTAACCTTTTGCGGTGCGGATTATGCTTACTGATCTGCACGTGAATTGCTGAAGGAATTTTTTGATTCGAATTTTAGAATTCCAATGGAATACACCAGGGAGCTTTTGTGACTGCGTAGGAATCTATTTTGGAAAAATATTATATTTTTTATGTTGTGTCTGCGACAGCCCAGACCGGAGAAGCATAGGAGAGAATGGGACTTTTGAGCCGAGACTAACTTACACCATGCAATGTAAGTAAATCCTGTTTTCGCCGATCCGGTGGCCAAGATCGCTATGGCAGTAGTGTCATAGCGATCTTAGTCCGGAGGGTGGTGGGTTCGAATCCCGCCTCGGGCATGGTTGTATTTGTGTTCGTCCCTTCACCCCTTATAATCACCATATCGTTTCATCTTCATAGTTACAAGACGGTTCACTCCAATAGTGGTCGCTAATGACTAGATGTTGATGCGACCTTAAATACCCCCCCCTCAAAAATGCTGTTTTCGCGTTGAGGACTCCAAGACTCTCAAAGACAGCCGTCGCGCTTTCCCCAGTTCTCTCGCCGTCCACTCGCGTCCCATCGCCATTTTTTAAAAAATTTATTTATTGAATGATTGGAAATTACACAGATCAGTACCAAATTACTATCTCATGTGCATTTACTGGCTTACATTGTAACTTATACTAAATTTAACACTAAAACTTAAAACTAAACTACCTTACTAGAGGTGTAGGAAACTACAAGAGCCCCTACTATGAACAATTAGTAGAGAAAATGTTCAAGAACGCTTCGGAAGGAAATCTATTCTTAATTCCAGTAAAGACGTCATTTATAGTGGCCAGGTTGTAGTGGACGGCTCGGTTTATTGTATTTAGGTGGGAGTAAAAATTATTGGAAAGATGGGCAATATGTTTGATGATCGCTGATATATTCAGTTCTTTATGAAGTTCGGCGTTAGAGCTGAACCATGGGGCATGTGTGCTAATCTGAGGAATCTATTTTGTACAATTTGAAGTTTAGTTAATGTGAGAAATAGATGCGTTGGTCCAGATGGGACATGCGCAGAGCATTAATGGTCTGACTATTGCTTTATAAATTGTAATAGCATTTTTGAGGATAGCCGGCTTTTGGAGTTGATAAGTAATTTTAGTTGAGCTATTTTTATTTTTCCTTGTTGTTGTTTTAGTGTTATGGGTGTTTTCCATTTGAGTCTTGTGTCGAACTTCATTCCGAGGTATTTTACTGATTGGTTTTGTGGTGTCCATGTAATTGTGTGTTTATTAATGTGTAGTGGTGGTGGGTGAGAAAATGGTCTTAGTGAGAATATTTTGGCAGTTTATTTAGTTGGGTTGAGTTTGATTTTCCACAATGTTGACCACTGGTCTATTTCATTTAGGTGAGTTTGTATCCTATCGGTAATCCCATCGCCATACGCGCGGGTGAGTCGCCGGACAGCGGGCGGAGTGATGCGTCCAGGCCCAGCGGATAATGCGGGCATGGTAAGAAGCTGCACCCACACAAAATGGGGGTAAGGGAAATATTCCGTAAACAACAAATTCAAGAAATGAACGAAGTTTCTCGGTATTGCGGCGTTCGTTTCTCGGTATTGCTACTTTAACAGTATATGTGTGATATACCAAAATTACGAACCATTTTTATTATGGAAATGTCATTTTATATGACATAGAATATAGGGATGTCAATAGACGATCGTGAGGGGTTCGCTGTGTGACAAATAAACAACCGGCCTTAAGGATCATTTTCGTTAGGTTGAAATGACAGAGCAGAGGCGGAATAAACATTGTTTTGAGAGACAAAAGAAAAAGATATAAAAATTCGGATGCTTCCGAGTTTCTAGAAGAACATTCATTCGCCAGACAACGCGGTGATGAGCACGTCATCTCTTGATATATTTTATTAGATCGAGGAAAGACTGTAATTGACATTTGTATAAAGTTAACTATCGTTTCTTTTATTAGGTTAGAACGTTCTTGTAAGAAGAAAAATGCGTATCTAGGCGTCCACCCGAGACGTTAG
The DNA here is from genome assembly GCA_964035755.1 of Teleogryllus oceanicus. Lineage (NCBI taxonomy): Eukaryota > Metazoa > Arthropoda > Insecta > Orthoptera > Gryllidae > Teleogryllus > Teleogryllus oceanicus. Next base: position 14,947,584 of record CAXIVR010000008.1, read on the forward strand.
TGAGGGAAGTAACGGATTATAATAGTATCGGCGGGGAATTTGGGATCAGACACGGAATTTAGGCGAGGTCTGTATCCAGTTGCAAGATTCCGCTGCGTCGACGGAGAAGGTTCTACGGGGCGCCATCAAACGAATTAGTGGAGGGCGCGCGAAGACCCACGAATAAATAACAAGGTTTTATAACTATTGTAATATAGAGAAAACTGGTCATGACCAAAGATGAATTCATTTTGATTATCAATATAATAAATTCCAATTTGTTAAGTTGAAAGAAAGCTGATTATCATTGTTCGTTACGTGCAATCCAGCATTTTAATAAGATTTTCAGATTCCTCGCCACTCCGTATGTGGCAGATTGAATAATGGTTGCAGAGTAGTAGCAACAATTAACTGAGCTACACAACATAATTTTGGAAAGAGATATTTAAATTACGTTGGAATCATTAGGTTTCAAGTGCAACCTTTTCCTGGCGCTCAAATTACATTTATCAGTAATAATTATGTTTCAAAATGTTCCTCAAAATGGGGCTTGTTTTTAAATAGAAAGACGAGGCTTCTTTCAAATTGGCACCAGTCAATTGCAGGACAGTTCAACAGTATTGCGATTTTACATTTTTATAGCGACTTGACCCACAAAATCATTTGCAAAAATTGTGTAATGTGTTTATGTAAAAAATGTAAAGCTTTGTGTTTGCAAAAATTAACTTTGCTGAAGTTACACACAAAAATTGATAATCATTATCATCTACAGCAAAGATTACCTCTTCATCTGTTCCGTCTCGAAATTGTTCATGCCATCTCTTCAAGGGATGTCCAACACTTCTTTTTTCTGTAGGTACATATTGAAGGGTAATTTCACTTATCCTATGTTCTGGCATTCTAGGACATGACCTTTCCAGTTTTCTCGATATTGTTTATTATATCTATAACAACTCAATATTTAATTCTTCTCTGATATCTACACTTCTTTTGGGTCTATAGTGAATATCCTACCACAAAACGAAGAATTCTCATTTTTGCAGATTCAATTCTCCGAAGCTGATCTGATGTTAATGTACAGCTCTTGCTTCCATAAAGCAGTAATAATAAGGCAATAACTTTGTAAAATCTAAGTAGGGTGACGTTTTGCACAGTATGCTTTAGAGTTCGTTGTAACGTTCCAAGAAATATGTGAAATTGTTCAGCTTTATTTCCATATCTCTTGATTTAATATAATTAAAATGAAATCCAAGATATTTAAATTCATTAAGTTGTTCAATTATCTGGCCATACATAACTATCTTTGCTTTTAAAGGCTCAAGTCCTTTGAATGCCATCCCTTCTGTTTTATTTGTTGATAATTTGAGGACGATTTTATGATAAACATGACTTTTTGAAAACTTCTGCTTTGTATTTTTCCCTTCAAGTACATTTTCGGTGGGAGATGAAGGGGGGGTGGATGATTTGGGATACCCCCACCCGGTTCAACTACCCACTCGGAGTTAACAGCGATCACAGACACACCGCGTTGCGTCGTTGCCATGGCAGCCGCGATCTTGAAGAGCTGACTGAACCCGAACTAACGGCACTCGGCACTCACGGCCTGTTATTGTCCTCGGGAAGTGCCCGAGAAAGCGTCAGTAAGTACTGAATGCATGCCACTGCTTCAGCTATTAACTCGGTATCGTCTACATTCCTGCGAGTTTAAGCTTCGACTTCCCTCCTCCAAGTACCCTAGGAGCTTAATGGATGTCCCAATGGTCCATCAAAGATTTTATGTGTTACTCGAAAACGGGGAAAATGCATGAGTGCGGGGGAGGAGGCGACTCTGCGGAACACTGCGGTTCATCGCTTATTTCGTTTACCTTTCGGCGCCACCGAGCTTACGGCGCCTGCGACGGGTAATTCGAAATATTATCCTGTTATACGGAGTTTCAAAATTTAACTCGGGGGCTAAACTTTGACATTTGGCGCAGACAGTCGACCGCTGCCGCCCCGCAACCTCTCACCCGGAACTTCCGCTCCCAGAAAGTGCACTGACCTCTGGAGAAGGTCGCCTGACCGACCCGTTTGCCTGCGATTGCTTTGAGTTGGATTTACATGTTTTTGTGTAAAGAAGGAAGTGCATTGAGTGAGTCCTTGCAGGTAAACGGCATCAAATTTTTTTAAATTTTTGACCTTACGTGCTTGCATGCCGCATACATTTATTAATAATCTGTTTCCAAATAATTGGAATCAAATGAACATTCCTAAAGGTAAATGACATTATCTATTTTCGTGGTTTATTGGTGCACTCAAGAATATTTACATCCATGTACACTCCGTATTCCTAGTGGCCGGTGCTAAAACCTTGCTTGTATTTTTGAACACCTACTTTCTGATGAAACGAAGTGAAGATGTTGATTGTAGAACAAAAACATGCTTTTTATTTAATGTTTGTGTCATTTTTCTTTCCCAATGCCATACATGTCGAGAAAGATATGCATTTCTTCGACCATTACTTCTGTATTCTTCAAGTGATTGAAATAATTATTCTCCAAAATAACAGGGAAACAAGACAATTTGAATATGTACTTTATACTTTATTTCCCAATTTTTTTCAGTATTGATTTCCTTGTTCAATTATTTATGATTCCGAAATAACCAAAATTCCGAATTGCGGAATGAATTCTGCATTACTCCAATCTCCGTTCACTTTTCCTTCTTATTCTGTCAGTTTATTGCAAAATCCATCAGTTTCTTCAGCCGTGCATTTCGAAATGGTAAGCAAATACCTACGAAACCGTCAATTCCATATTCTAATTAAATAATTCTGTTCTTGTATTTAACGTGTACAAAAATCATGTAAAACTTCGATCAAAAATGGAATCCGTCTGCTGAGGACCTATGGGCCAAGCAGGAAGGCATTAAAAAAGTATTTACGCAGCGTACTACTCGTGATTCTCGCTAGTGAGGTCTATTCTTCATGCGTTTATCTTAAATAACAATAATTTTAGTCAAACGTAAAATGAGTTGATACTGGAAATGTTTCAGTTCTCAATGACACATTGAAAAGGTAATCTTTAATACAAATTTTTCATTTGAAGGAAATGTGAGATGTTTGGGGGCGGGTCTCGAATTGCTATGTACAGTCTGTCCGAGAGAAGCTTACCTTCAAATTGGTACACGTTCAATTACGTAATCTTCTGTTAAAGGAGAATTGTCCTTCTACGTGCTTTGGGAACAAAATATAACCCATTCTGTTTTCGTACAAAAGGTCACGGACCTCTAATTTGGACTGCAATCGAAGAACACAATCTGAAATTCACGAGCGATTATAAAAAAGCTATTTTTAATTAGGGAGGTTCCTAGGTTTCCATCTGTAGATGTGGGTCAAGGATAAGCGGTGAAAAATTTTTCCGTCATTATAGGACTTTGAAATACGTTTAGTTAGTAGAGTGAGCGATGGACTGTAAAAGCTCGGTCTCCCCTTCTCTGCTTTCTATTTCTGATGAAGGTGTGGTTGTGTGGCGTTTTAGGACAATTTCACTCAATAATTTATGAGTGAAATTTCATTTCAATAGGATATTTGTAACGATTAATTGATAAAAATGAAATCATCTTCTTACCGGTTTCATTGACTTGTTTGGACTAGTTTACATTCATTTGTTAATGTCAGTTAGCTAGGTATGTAATAAAAAATCTCCATTTTCAAACCCTAAGTAAATTTAGAAAGCTCTTGAAATACAGAGGAAGGCATTGTTTCATTCGACATTTTAAAACATTATTGTTTTCGAGTAGCTGCGTGTATTTAGGAGCCTCATTCAACTTTTCTAATTCTTCATTTCATATTCATTCGTTATTTCAAAGAAAATATTCTTTTTATGCAAATGCAAACTCGTGAAAAGTTACTGGAATAAATGTTGCTAGTAGCACGTTTGGCTCAGTCAATTTTAAAAATTGTATTAACACAGAGCGTGAAAATAATAATATAATAAGAAGTTTACTTCTATTCACCATAGTGCATGCATAAGTGCTCTTTTGCCCACGACCACACAATTTAGATTACGACTTCAAAATCTTCCGAGCTTCTGCTGATATTTTGTAAAATAGTTTTCGGATAATTTTTTCAAAATTTCGAAAATAAAGAGGGATTTCCGAAAATGAAACCTTATAAAAGTAGTCTGCACTATTCCAGAAAAAAAATTGCCCTTAACAGAATATGTTCAAAGACATATCTTGAAGTAAGATAGTGTACCAATGTTCACAAATAAGAGCATATTTTAGCATAATTGTGCGTTCAATACAGGCAGTCTTTAAAAAATTATTTTCTCAACAACGGCTCCTTATTTTTCTGTAAATTTAAGATTACAAAGGATGGTAAAACTTGTGGCGTTGGTCCTATTTCGAAACCTTATTTTTCGAAAATTTAAAAACTTAACATGGCAAAAGTACAAAATTGGTGATAGAGATTTTCTTAAATAAAATAGTCAAAAAATCTTTAAATGTATTTAAAAAAAACAAAAAAACGAATAGTATGTACTGAGAACTTTTGTATTCACCTATACTTTTGTGGACTTGATATTTCCTTGGGCCTCAAAAGTATGATTAATTTTACTATCATATGTAGGTTTTGTAAAGAATATTAAATAAGATGATGCTCACATGATAGATGTTATGATTAGGAAATTGAATGCTCAAGCCACCAGATAAAATTCCGAAATGTGAAATAAAACGATGTATATTTTTGCAGCTGTTGGAGTAAGTCATTCAAGTCTATTTCTATTCAAACGTGCACTTCTATTCTCTTTCATTTCATCGCGAACACAGTGCAGGTTGGTATCCCAGGAAAATACAAGACAAAAGAAACAAAAGATCAGACATCACACTCCAACAAGTTCTCCTTGTGGACAGATATTCCTGTATCCAAGGCAACGTATGATCTTGTTTGCTTGTTTCATGTTACAACACGCGCGGCGATGCCGACCTTTTGTGTGTGTTGCGATCGATGCAGATTATTCCTTTATGAGTATGTCGATGAACGCCTCTGCCCAATGTGTGTGCTTAATGCGATGTACATACTTCATGCAGGCAAGGCGCTCGCCGCCCTGACCATCTGCGGGACGCGAGTGTTGGCTCCTGCGCCGTAATGGCTCCTTCCTTAACTAGAGACGTGCGCAGCCTGGGAACGCGCCGCGCGCCGCCTGCGGCTGCGGACCGCGTCCTGGACCACGTCCACTTCTCGCCCGCCCCCTCGCCCGCCAGCGCCCTCGCCAATCCGCCACTCGCCCGCCATCCACCTCGCTTGCCCACCTCCTCACCCATCCGCCCTCTCGCACGCCCTCCCTCGCACGCCCACCCCCTTGCACGCCCACGCCCTCGCACGCCCACCCCTCGCACGCCCACGCCCTCGCACGCCCACCCCCTCGCACGCCTCCTCCCCAGCCCGCCCCCTCTGGCGGTTCGCCCACCTCCTTATCCGCCATCCCCCCCTCACTGCGCTTGCGCGAATGTTTTCATTGGCACCGCCAGGGGGCGACGCCGAGCCTTTGGTCCTTCCGCGACATCTTCCGCGGGCTCCGTGTTGATGCGATCCCAGCACGTTGTGTTGCACGCGTTGGGCGCCAATCGCATAGCGTCAGTAGAGGCCTCCAGATGACATGCCCGGACTCCTTCCCGCCCTTGACACAGCTCGGAGACGACGTTGCTGCGCCTCGAGACACAGGACCCCGTCCCAAACCGCGGACCAGAAGTGGAGATGCGATATGGATGCCTATATTTTCAAAACATCGATGTTTTAACCATCAATGTATTGAAGCTGTTTCTTTGAACATTCGTGGATGAAAAATTCCCATAATCACAATTTTATAAAAGTTGATAAATGAAATAAATAATAATAATATTAATAATAATAATAATAATAATAATAATAATAATAATAATAATATTGACAGTACTACTGTGTTTCTCTCTTGGAACCAAACTAACATGATTTGTACTACATCCATCGAGCCAATTATACCTTGACCGAGATGATCCTGATGACCTGGCACTTCCTTTGCCTTTCCTCGTATATCACACTTTTAAAACACAGAAGTGTTTTATGTGTATTTCATATAACTTTAACGGCTATTGTCAAATTAAATTTTGTTGCACACGAATGTAATGTTAGAGTTCTAACCGTATCAAACGGACACGTGTAGGTTATCCCTTCATTGTGAGGATGATTTATTACATCATCAATTAACGTTCTTCAATATCTTCTGTGCAAAGGATGTCTCTTTTCTCCAGATTCACATATTTAAGTGGATGTAATTCATCTCGGTTGCACGAATGAGAATTTTTAAATTTCATTAGAATAAAATTAACTCTAAAATAATAAATATATCGTGCTGCTATTGACTCTTTATTTCATTTTGTATTTGTAACCTAGAAATACGAAATTAGTTTACATTAATTTATTATCCATGATTACTCTCTATAAATCAGTTACACGTTATTGATTCGCTTGTTTTCCTATTTTTACATCTGCATTGCAGTATTGCTGATTGCAATATTACGTTTTGCAGTATTCTGGCCTCATTGACCCGTGGTGAGATTTCAGCGTCACCCCGAAACGTCACTGAAAAACCATTTTGTATGGAAAGCAAAAAACAAGCAGTTAAAGTTAAAGCGCAATGTGAGTTTACGTAATTCTAATTTATCTCCTTCCAACATATACTCTGATTGGAAAGTGCGAGGGCAGATGGAAGCAAAATGAGAAGATCAGTATTAAGTTAGACTCTCTTTAAATGTCGAGTTTTTGAGGTTTTGTATGTAATTCGTACACACGCTCCAGCGAGACTACTGACTCGCATATTGAAATGCAGATCCAGTGGTTTTAACATATTGGTACTTTTCAAATCACATTATTTGTTTTAAAAGATATATTTGCGTTTTCATTGTGTTTGTGAAATGTTTAGTTGTATGTTTTCTGATGTTTTATTAGTGAATACAGTATTTGTTGTTCAGTGCTTTCATAAATACAAACTAAATAAACATTGCGGGTTCATTATACCAATTGTTTAAATCGCTCAAAATATGTAGCAAATAGAGGTCAGCTGCAGCTCCCAAGAACACAAAATATGTTTTTCCTTTAATCACATAAATTTAAAAAGATTCTACTTAAAAAAGCTATCAATGTTATTTCTATAAAATATAGTTTACATATTTCTAGGAAGGTTTACGTATCTTTTCATTTCTTGCTCATTACTTTCAAAGTGTGGAGAAAGTATTGTAATGTTGCAGTGGAAAACCAGCGATCTTTCAACAGAAAGACCCATAGTGTCAAACCCTGGTACCGAGAAAATGGTTTATGATAAAACGTATGTCCATCGTTTGTCCGTCCTTCCGTCTGCCTGACTGAGAACAATGCCAGCGGTTAAGGTTTACAGCGGATAAACAGAATTATCACCAATATAGAAATCCTCCAATTTGAATCTGCAATTCTAATTTTTCGGCTGAATTTATGTGAAACCTCAACGACATTTTAAACTTTTGACTAAATGACTCCAAATTCTGTTCATTGTTTTTCAATAGAAACACGCTTATAAAAATAGCTCGATCAATTTTTGTTGAATTTTTCTGAACATTCGACAATTCCAAACCTTCATTTTTCGGATCATCGAAAAAAAATTAAAAAAGAATTTCTCAGAAACACTCAAGATTTTTTCTTGATTTTTTTTCGTTAGTTCAAAGTACGTTATTAAATGGAGTAAGTCTTATTTTTTCTGAATTTTCAAAAAATTGAAAAGTTAATTTTTTAAATTTATTTAATAGGTACTTATTACATAAATATAATTGCATTACTTGTTAACTCGTAGCTAGGCCAAGGCCTTAAAGCTTTACAATACCTACATCCTACCGTATTCTAACCTTTCGAATGCTGGCATTGACCCCAAATCCCCACCATCGCGTCAAAGCCTGAGGAAACAGACCATAAGGTACGGCTGAGCTAAAAAAAAAAACGTGATGGCGGGAAAACTCTGCCGTCAGAAGACGAGTACATGTAAATCTACCAACTTTTTCTAAACTAGTTATTTATTTTCTGACTTGGACATTAGTCTTCTCCTTCCAGTAATTTGCCTCCCTTGCACTTGAAATCAAATAGCACTACAAATCCGTACCATGCCGTTTGCACTTACGTTTTGGACATAAGACCTAAAGTGCTCATTTAATTAGTTGATGGTTTATATCTTTGTTTATTGATTTACTTATTTACTTAGCAGTTTACTAAATTAATTACTGATTAAATTAATCATCTCTTATTTATGAACTTATTTATTTCATCTCCATTCTAGGCTCCGATCTACTACTAACTAGTGCTGCTTTCCCTCTCCGTAGTTACCGTTTTCCTAATAGTTCGAGCCTTTCCTAGAAATGTTCCTAATTTTTTTATGAAGTGTGATCTATTGTCACATATGTTCTGAGCGAGCGTTGTGTTTTTATGTTGGAAGAAATAGTAACCCATTCGCATCCATTTTCTGCTCCATGTTTCTAAAGCATAGCAATTAAAAAGGATGTGAATCCAACCTTCTCTATCACCGCAAAGCACCTGGATACCATTGCCATTCGAATCTTTCAATCTCTATTGCATCCACCCTCTACCCTAAATCAACTTTTCTTGCGTCACATCTAACGTACATTTCGCATCCCTATACCGTGTCGTGTGAATTTGTGCCCTTAGCGAACGTTTTTCTGTCGTTGCGGCCATGATACAATACTTAGATGGAAAAATAGAACAGATATTAATGTTTTTCCATGAAAATTTCAGCGCCGTAGGGCTAATACTTTAGAAGATACAGCCGTTTAAAGATTTCAGAATGTTTGAAATGTTAAAAAGTTCTGAAACCGCCGTCCTAATTTTAAAAAAAAAAATTAAAAAATAAGTTTAATCTTCGAAAGTAGAGCAGTTATAATATTCTGCCATGCAAATATCAGCGTCGATGGGCTAATAGTTTAGGAGATACAGCCGTTTAAAGATTTCAGAATGTTTGAAATGTTAAAAAGTTCTGAAAACCTCCTTCATAACTGGAAATTTTATGGCGATTACAATAGTATTAATTTTTTTCCATCTAAGGCTTTGAATTTTGTAAAATCATGAAAAAATTCTTAAAATAAAAGTCTGAAACTTCGAAAATAGTGCAGATTATTAATATTCTGCAATGCAACTTTCAGCGTCGTAGGGCTATTTGTTTAGGAGATACAGCCGTTTAATCATGCATGGCACATTTTTTCCAGAATGAGTTAATATATCTTCTAAACACTATGATGAAGAAACTGCATCGTTAACGCTCTGACGTACAAAAGAATTACACCTAAATATGACGACTTTTCATATAGGATTTCCACTATTGTAGAGTAATCGCTGAACTTATACTCGATTTGATATTCAATGAACATCGAAAAATCAATGAAAGCTTTGACATGACGTTCGTATTCTTTACATTCTGATGCAAATAATTCCTGCAGTGTTTTGTTGACTGCAGTAACATGAAAATCCTTATTATTTTGTTTTTTTCGAAGAATGTACACTTTTTATATTTAGAGACCGCATGCCACAAGTGTCCCGCTATATGCAGCATCTCTTATAAAAGCGTTTCATAATCGCACATTGGTGTGGTCTTTATTTTAACTTATGATCTGCTGCTACATAGTGGGAGACATATGCTTTTCTTTTATTTAATACAAACACCTTATTTTATTATTGTTAAAGAAAAGTAGAAATACACGGATCAAAGTGTAAATAAAAGGAGTGTCTGTTAACAATTTCATCTAAAATGATTTTGAAACCTTTTTTAAGGAAATTGTGTTTTTGTATATGTCTTCATGAATAATTTCCTTTGTAAATGATCGCTGAGAATAAAGTCGTATCTAAGTCGGATCTCCATAGTGTTACAACATTCCTTAATAAAATCCTTGAAATGAAGGGGAAAGTTTATCTTTGGTTGAGTGGGACCGAGAAAGGAGGGCAAGTGGAGCAAAGGAAGGAAAATTGTGCTAAGTATTAAGCAAGTAAATGCACGTTCTCCACGAGATGTATATGCCGAATTAGCGGCGTACGGACCAGATCCGTTGTACAGGAGCGCTAACTCTGCATCTGCCTTGCGGTTGGCTCCACCGCTCTTGAAGGAGGGAGGGGGCGTGGAGCACAACAGTGAAAAGACAAAGAGCCTAAAGCGAGGATGCGAAAGTGTGACGTCTTTCCCACGAACCAGAAAATCCAGAACATCCGTATTAATGTTCTCTTCCCCGCGGTGGAGCACTTCGCGGAATCAAAAGAGAAACGACTCTCTCGATGACGTCAGGACGCTCTGGAGTAATCGATCTGACGGCTTTTACCGAGCCATGACTGTTATCTCGACTGTGTATTTTTTCCCTGCTGTACTCTTTGAAAGTAAAATAACGTTCACGTTTTCCATTTTAAGAGTTAAGGGATGTCCAATGAGCGAATAAAAGACAGAAAAAAAGAAAAAAATGTGCAAGCGTTTTTTCGTTATTGAGAAATGTGATTCTAAAATGATTGTAATTTCTAATAGAAGTGTCTGCATTCAAACGCAGAAGGTCAGAACAGTGATTGGTTACAGACAGAATCTTTGGTGGTGGTTGTTGTGGGAGAATGAACCAAATTCGCTACAGCAATATTCAAGTCTTATTTGGGATATTGGAAATGTTAATGCTGTACCATTAATCATGAAACTTATAGCCAGCAGCACGGTATTATATCTTAAATGAAATGGACACGTGCAGAAGCTAATTTTTTTCTGATGTGATTGTTCATGACAACTTGTCTAGTCCTTTTTGACGCAATGAAACAAGTAACAAATGCCGTAATGATAAAACATAGGAAAGAGTCATTATATACATAAGGGCCAAGTAAAGCTGAAATTCTTTTTCTAGCAGACTACAAGCACTTTCCAAACCATCCTTTGCAAATTGCTTTTTAACAAATAAACTTAAATTATTTGAAATTTATTTCACACAAATAAGTAACGTTCTTTCAAAGACATTTTAGAAGAAAAGTGGAACCTTTGTTCAAATATTGCACACAATTGACATTTACGAAAGCTGAATGGAAAGATCTGGGTAATGTTGAGTAGAATCGACGATGAGAAATGCACACACAATAATGTTCAGAGAAAGAGTTCTTTTCACTTTCTCGAATCTGGATTTAGAAAGTTGGGAAAAAATAGGACATTCTACTAGCTCTTCTGTTTATTGTACTCCTTTAGAACCTGACACAGTGCGGACATGAAACTGAAATTTATGTTTTTCTCATATCTGGAAATGAGTTGATCCGATGAACAACTTTCCTAAAGATTTAACCATTTCATTCACTAAAAAAATAAAACAAGAGTTGCGATAATTATTTCACAACGCATCCTGCTGACGTTGTATTGTTGACATGAAGAAAATCTTTGAAGTAGTTATAAACGATTGGGATGATAAAAAGGAATAATATGCGAACGATGGTGACATTGTAATACGTGCAAGTAATTATGTGTTTAGCAACTGGAATTCACTTTTTAAGCTTCGTCTGACTCTGATAGTATTTACAGTACTCATTCGCAAATCCTTGCATCAGTTGATTTTCGACACTCTAAACATTAACAATTCACTTGCGGTGGTAAATTTCCCAGCATGCAAAACATCTATTGCTTTGAGCCCCTGTTATTTAATCTGCAATAATCTCTATATTTATACAAATATTTATTCGGAGAGTGAATTATGTATTTAAGAAAAGTTGCTTTATAAAAATGAAACTTTTTTATCTTCAAAGGTCGCAACATTTTCTTTCTTCTTCGGAAAGAATAAATTTTCCGGGCAAAAGACATCTTTAGAAAACTTGGCTTTATTGAAACAGTTTGTGAGAGTTTTGCAGGAATTGTCACCTTTCTGGTTGAAAAGTTTTCCACTACATAGAATTTTTAGAGCATTCTTGTGGAATATTAATCACGAAAGAAGTACGATAAAAGATCGGAGTATGATCAAACAGATTATAACGTCCATTACCATCATGTATCGGTATTATATCTACTACGGGTGAAAGGTTTCCTCTGAAGCACGTGCAGTCGTGTGCACGACCTCATCCTCTGTTCCACGCTTGTGCCAAAGACCTTCGACGTACTGATGCGTGCACGTGGCAACTGGACGCTAAAACTTTTTTCTTTCATGGTAACATTTTGACGTGAAGTACGCTTTTTCGTTTTATTAACTCATGTGTTACTCAGAGAATTAAAAAACTTAAAAAAAACTAGGCCGCTTTTTAACCACTTCGTTTCTAGCGGCCTCAGTTACATCAACGTATCAACAAATATTAGGTTGACACATATTTTACCCTTACAAAACCAAAGATTCATTTAAAGATATTTTGCTACTAATTAATTTTACAATAAAGGAATATCTGAACAGGTGGATATTGATTAATTTTAAGTTTTTTTCTTAAGTTCAAGAGTTCCTGGGCATACAATAATAGTACGGGTTGTAGAAATCAGGTACTATATATTGGACGTGAGTCAGGGACTGATTTTTAGAACAGGTGACTGTGGCTGGTGTTGAAGAGACCGATGTGCAGTCTGGTTAGCGTAATTTGTTTTCTATGAATTTTTATGTTTGGTAGAGATTTTTCCAGTATGTATTTTTTATTATTTTAAATTAAGTATAACAATGTGCGTAGATTAGAATGTGTATTTTAAGAACTATATTTACGTCTGTTATCTTGCTTATTTAATTATGGTCTTCTGACCTTAATAAAAACGGACACTAAACTATTTTTAACAATTTATTTCTTTGTTTTGACGTTTCGACCGAAGTTGGGTCTTTTTCAAAAATCTGTTGTGTAGGTTTGTTGAAAACACAACATAAACAATTCGTTAATGTGTGTCACAATTTGTCAATGTGTAGTCACGAACATCATCTGACCAACTAGTTATAATCTCAATTTAATAATAATTAGAATAATTTCTCAATTTAATTACAATTAGAATTTATGTGTTTGAAGTACCTTTGACACTTATATTAATAGTACATTAGAATGTAATGGATATCAAATCTGTGGTTTAAGGATCAATGTTTCGAAGTGATTATTTTTGTTTGTTAAATGTAAATTAGAATGTAACGCAACTCAAGAAAGCTGCGCTTTCCCCGCACATACATTTTTAACTGTTTTTGACTAAATAAATAAATAAATAAAATAAACGCAATGCATGACCAATAATTATGATTTCAATGGGAATTTAAAGGAGAAGATATCGTTTCTTGCTGTGGATATTGACGAAATATTTTCCTGTCCGTTAGCTATACTTGCGTACACCATTAGTACAAAATTGGATAAACTATTACTCTCATTCTTGCTTTAACTCACGAACGCTAATATCATCAGTTTCCTGCGTAAATGGTGACACATCCGCTTCCACTTTCGCAATCTTTCATGTTTTCATTAATTACTTCATTCCCTTACTTTGTATTGTACTTCATTCTAAGCGCAGTGAACAGGCTGAGACTGTTATTTATTTTTCGTTCCTCCTCTCAACTTTTTGATTCGCCAAATAATAGGAGAAACGAGTGTTGTTGCAACGTAGGATCTATATATGATACCCTTTACTTGCCTCCTCTTCCTCTGTTCCTTGAGAACGCCCGGCCCGTCGCAACGCCTCACAGAATAATTGGTCAGGATGACTTTCACTTCTTTTCCAGGAAATCTCCATTAACAATATTGTGAAAAGGACATGTGAAACAAAATGCCATTGTTAAACAAAGGGTATTCTTAAAATTTCGTGACCTCGTGAGAAGTGAGAAAAAAATATCCTGGGAACAACGATGAGAAGCAAATAGAGAAAAAAACAGTCACTCTAATATGGTAATCATTTGATTTAATTGCAAAGCGGTTATGAAAACAAAGGTTTATGAGCATATAGGTTTATATATGAACACAAACGGTTCGCGTGTATATATAACGCTAAAGCCGGTTTGGAATGTGTTTCATGCTAATGTACTTAAATTTTAAACACTGAATTGTTTGTGGATGTAAAACATATTTCTGCCATCTCTCGCTCTCTACAAATCAATTCAATTTTGTTACAACTGTGATGTGCGCATTATGTTTCCATTGGGGGAAATATTTCCAACCAAGCTTGTATTTTTGCCTGGGCAAAAATGTTGCATTTTATGATAATTAAGTTTACAAAGCACATGTTCCACCTCTAAAAGCCAGTCACGTGAATAGAAGCGACTGAACGTAGAACGTAAAACACTATGGTCGTTGTGGTGAAAAATGTTGCTTATCACGTTCAAACGTGAATCTACATCTCATTAACATTCTATATATTCAATGAAAATTATATCTATGATACAAATATATAATTATATAATATATAATATATTTTTTTTATTTTAATCTGTAAATTTACAATCTGTTCAAGACAAAACAATAAGTAAATATGCTGTTAGAAATTACAAACTTGCATGGAAAGGTCACCCACTGGTGATCTTCCTTTATCATATTACATCAATAAGCACATGTTGACAAAACAATTGGTATTGATTTTATTACGGTATTATCACTATTGTCATTTTAAAATTATTTGATATGTATATGTAAATGTATAATTATATAATATATTATATGTCTCTCTTTAGAACTGAATTTTTTTATAAAAGAAATACATATATTCAATAAAAAGTGTCTGAAAATCGCACGATTCAGTTCCAAAGAGACGGCATGACATATTATGTCGCAGCGTACCTTAATTGGACCGAATTGTTCATTATCTCCTCAAATGACGTGCTAGCATGCAATACATAAATTGCACTCTTGCGTGTATTCCATGAAGAGTGAGCACTGAACGAATAATATACCGTTCATGAATGATAGAACTGTGAAAATTCATTACACTCAATGTCCACTAAACGCTCCCCCAGGGAGACATTTACAAGAAAGTTTTCATTTCCTCGCCGCAACTTCATTATCAGGAGGGGCGTTGCTAGGCAACTTCAATTATCGCAACTGTGTTTGATGTGAAATCCCATCTAGTATGTCCATAACGAAATCATATAGTTCGTGTCGGGATTTGAAGACCAGTACCAATTCGTATCATATTGCATATTCTTTGAAACTCATTGAGATATTGTTTAAATTCTTTCAGTAAGATCTTCCAATGCAGAATAGTAAATTGCTTTCTATGAAAGTCCTACGAATTGGTTTTTGCATAAACAGCATGGAAAACAATATTTGTTATAAGCTCTTAGATATGGAGAAGAAATTCGTTGATTTCAATATTGTAATGTACCAAAGAAAAACTACTCTAACGAAATAAAACACGAATTACATTTGAATTACATGTGTATAAAACAATTATAAGACCAATAGAAATATATGGGGTGAATGCTGGACAATATCACAAACGGATAGGGTGAAATTAGATACTTTTGAAAGAAAGCTTCTTAGAATTCATGAAGTGGTACAGGACAGAGGAATATGGAGAAGTAGATACAATCATGAACTATATGTACTATATGACGAATCAGATTGACATTAGTTCTCCAAGTTTCGAGGCTCAAGTGGGCAGAATTCGCTAAAGAGATGGAAGAAGAGAGAATTCCCGGAAGGCGACTAATGGTGCAATCAGGTGGAAGAAGAAGAGAAGGACCACAGTGGTTGGATGAAATGAATAAGACCGTAAGAAGAGTGAGTACAAGAATGTAGTGCCGAGATGTAGTGCCAATAATGATAAACTACTTTACATTGGTAAAGTTTTGAAACAAATATTTGATTGTATTCAAATTTCTTTGTCCATTAACTGTGCTTAACAGAGTGTAGAAAAATAGTATAGATTATCACAAATAGTATATCGAATTCCATTAAAGAACATGAACTTTGTAACATTAATAGTTTCTGAGAAAAATGCACTAGTATGAAGTACTACTTTTACTAGTACTAGTCTCCCTCTCTCTCTAAATGTATAAATAAAATAATTTTTATGAAAAACCGATCATATATGCAAATTTGATTACTAAACATCTGTCCTACGAAAAAGCCTACAATTGCTGGAAAGAAATCTCATTTGTATATCTTTCTTCAATTCAGAGATATTACGAGAAAATTTGAAGCTAAAATATACCATCTGCCCTTAGCATCTCCCAGTTACGTTGCGTAATCTCTCTCGTATACCAAATAGCCTTAGTAAAGAGGTAGCTCCTTCACTACATCCCCTTCGTCGTTCAACATGGTGTCGCCACGCGTTTCGTACTGATGACAATTGATGCTGTTTGGGAGCGAGTGCGCCAACCGCGTGGCGTCGGTTAGCTCTTCCATATTCGCAATTGCTCTCGCGCCCACTCTCCATTTCGTTGATAGATTGTTAGTCATTCCGGGCGCGTCAGCTACTCCGGTCATTTTGGTCACTATGGTCTCGTACGTGTAGTGCGTGTTTTTGCTCGGGAGGTGGCGGTGGTCTTCTCCCGCTGGATGGCGAGATTCGGAGCCGACCTACCGTCGGCTACCGGGACATTTCCCAACCAGGTATCTCCCACCAGCGAGGCACTGCCCAGCCACTGCCCCAGCCAAGACAAGCTCTAAGATCACGACCGGTCTCCTGGCATATGTGGTAGTGCAATGCATGTTAGTGTGTGTGTGTGGTGTGTGTAAGGGGTAAGGATAGCACGAGGAAGAGGTAGGAAAGATCGCGCGTGGTCCGTGGCCCGTTGGTTAGATAACTGCTCCGGCATTTCTCCTGGTGTTCATCGAAGAAACGACGGGAACCTACTGATCAGAGCAGCCGGCCGCTAGAATTCTCCTCCAGACAGCGACTGAATTCGACCTAGCTGACAAGCTAGTGTTCGAAAATCCTGCGACCGTCGGGACTCGAACCTAGGACTTCCCGGTCAGAGGGACTGCATTGAAATCAGTTGATGCCCTAAGCCATCTCTCCGGTCATTTCGTTGATGGGCGGATGGGAAAGGCAGAAGACCCAGAGCCGCTATTAGTTCTTTCCCTACATTGAGGTCACTCAATCACAGCAAACTCTTCCTCTGCAGCAACTATGTCTGGGAGGACGGGGGGGTTCGAGTTGCGACGACGTTTTCGACTCTTCGTAGTGGATACATAGCTCGCTCGAATTCAACCACTACCTGGAGGTGAACATTAGGGGTCTTCTGCTCTGATTGCTAGTTTTCAGTGGCTTCTCGTATCAATACCAAGCGAATGCCGGAGAAGTGCTCTAAGAATTCGGTCAGGAATCACGCGCAATGTTCCTTTCTTCATCCTTGTCCCTCCATACTCATACACACACACACACACACAATCTTATAAGCAGTATACTATTACACATTACGTTAGCTTAGAGCTTTTCTTGGTTGGCACGGTGTCCCACTGGAGCAGTTACGCAAAAGAAAAAACCTCCACACGCCGACAATTAGGTCGGCGCCGGGATTCCAGTCCCATCCGAGGAGGAACATCACCACCTCCCGGCTGAAACATACACTACAATTACAGAACTAATTAGCAGTAACTTACGAAACTACTAATCAAGTTAACGCGACTGAAATCGATAAACGCCCGCTCTCTCGAGCTAGGGCGAAGTGCGAAGTGCCCTCGTTGTAAGGCTGCCACAAACCAACGCTGAAGATCCGCAGCCTACGCGGATTGGCCACAGCGGGTTTCGCGTCACGTGTTGCCTTATGAGCACGTTCAGACCTTTGCGGCAGGCGAGTGTCGCGGAAACGGATTGGGAGCGTTTAATCGGCGGCGAAATTTGTAACGCAGTGAAACGGGTTTCTTTCCCCTGCAGTTCAGTTTCGTGGAAGTCCCCACGTGTTTGGAAGTCTTCGCTCCCCTCTGGGTCGAGCGACCTTGCCAACCGTCACTTAACGCTGACTCATAATTGACGCTCCGGTGTGAACGGTCCCGCGAATTCCGCGGCCACGTCTAGCTCGGAACATTCCGCGCCACACCCGCTGCTGATCTACCACGCCAGTCTGTGTGGGCCTGGATTTCTAAGGGGAACATCTGTGTTGGTATTCTCTTTCGTAAAAGCTTCCGCCGACCGGCGCGGTAGATCCGCAGCAGATTACAAACGAAACTCGAGCTGCAGCGGAAGAAACGGGTTGGACTGTGTTACAAATTTCGCCGCCGATTAAACGCTGCCAATTCGTAGCCGCGACTCTCGCCTGCCGCAAAGGTCTGAACGTGCTCATAAGGCACAACACTTGACGCGAAACTTCCGCTGCGGCCAATCCGCGAAGACCGCGGATCTTCGGAGTCTGTCTGTTGGGAGCCTTAAACGCTGCCAATCCGTTGCCACGACAGTCGCATGCCGCGCAGGTCTGAACGTGCTCATAAGGCAACACGTGTCGCGAAACATCCACTGCGGCCAATCCGCGTAGACTGCGGATCTTCCGCGTCAGCCTCTGGGAGCCTTATCTCTGCGATGAGGCGCCGCCCTGGCGCAGGTGTTTGGTGGGCGCTGCGCCCAGAGGATCGCGGCGGGAGGGCGCTGACCCCGGGCCGAGCGCCCCGGTGGCCCCGTGCCCCGGTGGCGCTGGCAGCGGGGCGAGGGGTCGCTCCGCCCTTGTCGCCGCAGCGGCCGCTCGATGTCTCCCCTCGGCCGGAAGACGTTTGTCGCCCGACCCCGCCCCCTCCTCGAACTCGTCCTTGGACGGGGCGCACCGCTGCGGCACGCGAGTGAGATTGTGGCGAACAGCTAGAGCAAGTAAATGGAGTACGCGTGGAATGCGACAGTGTAATCATGTAGAAATACAGCGCGCCAGGAAAGTGTCTCCACTCTGATCAGAGTCAGAGCGTGTCGCCGCCTCTGCTTGCGCCTCCAACGTCGCTACCCTCGTGTCACGTCTCCTCGCCTCCTCCTTCCCCGCTGCCTTTCGGACGGATTTGATACTAGGTCCAATTCAGCCGCTGTCTGGAGGAGAATTCTAGCGGCCAGCTACTCTGATCGGTAATTTTCTGTGGTTTTTTCGATCAACATCAGGCAAATGCTGGAGCAGAACCCTAACAAATGGGTAACGGACTGCATGCGATCTTTTCTTCCTCTTCCTTGCCCTATCCTCTCCCCTTACATACACACACACATACATTCACTAACATGTACTACAGTACCATGCATACTACGAGACCAGTCGGGGTCTTAGGGCTTTTCCCGTCTGGGGCGGTGCCCTGCTGGTGGGAGATACCTCGTTGGCGAAAATTCGCAAGCCGACGGATAGGTCGACGCCGAATCTCACTATCCAGCGGGGGAAGATCATCGCCACCACCCGTGATAAAAGCATGTGCTACACTTCCGGGACTAATGACCTTAGCAGTGGACGCGTTCGGAATCACTAATAGTCAACCTTTCCGACGTCTGAGCGCAGCCTGGTTCTCGCAATACCAACAATTTCTGCTGCTAGCACTCTTATCAGCATGCTCACTGCGGAGAGACTTCCCTGGCGCACTGTACTTGAGAAGTAGGTATGCAAAGGAAGATAGATGCGATGTATGGTTGATTGATTGATTTTTTCGTGTTTCCGGGCGCGTCAACTGCTTTGGTCATTAGTCCCGGTAGTGTAGTGCATGTTTTTCTCGAGAGATGGCGGTGATCTTCCCCGCTGGATGGTGAGATCCGGCACCGACCTACCGTCGGCTAGTGGTGTTTCCCTAACCAGAACTCTCCCACCAGCGGGCACCGCCCAGCCGGACAAGCTCTAAACTCCCGACCGGTCTCCCGGAATATGTGGTAGTGTAGTGCATGTTAGTGTAAATATGTGTCTGTAAGGGGAGAATAGAACAAGGAAGGGGAAGGACAGATCGCGCGCGATCCGTGGCCCGTTTGGTAGTACTGCTCCGGCATTCGCCTGGTGTTGATCGGAGAAACCGCGAAAACTACCGATCTGAGCAGCCGGCCGCTAGAATTCTCCTCCCGACAGCGACTGAATGCGACCTAGCTGGAAAGCTAGTGTCGAAAATCCTGCCGGCGTGGGG
Source organism: Teleogryllus oceanicus (assembly GCA_964035755.1). NCBI lineage: Eukaryota > Metazoa > Arthropoda > Insecta > Orthoptera > Gryllidae > Teleogryllus > Teleogryllus oceanicus. The sequence goes on from CAXIVR010000008.1 coordinate 14,967,553, forward strand.
AGTGGGAACCTAGACCTCCGCAGCAGCGCGGGCATCAGTTGATGCACTGAGCTACCGCTACCGGTGCGATATATGAGGAGTAATACGAGCTGGTGCCGCTATTGCGTTTGCTTGACCCAAGGATATTTTCATGTTAACGGTGGAGGCGGAATCCGAGTGCCTCGCCGACGACTTGGAAATGCTTGTAAGATCAGAAGAATTGGCGACTTTTTCGAAAGTAACAACCCAACACCAACACGTGCAAAAGTTTGAATCACCACCCATAATAGATCGCATCCCTCGCATGTTTCTCTTTATCCATTTCCTTTACCTGTTTCTCAACAACAAAAACAACAAATTCGCTTCCCGTCACCGCCCTCAGCCGAAACGCATCGCTGCGATACAATGCCACGCGCCAGGCACTCGCCTTCCCTCCAGAGCAAAGCTTCTCAATGTCCCTTCTGAAGACCTCCATCTTCCCTTGCGCTTCAGCTCGAAATTAGGCCTCCGCGGGCACGACTCGCGTCCCTCCTGCCCGCTGGTTGTGAATCGAATGTCATTTTTCTGCGACGTGCTGCGCTTCAATGTTGTCACAATGGGTAACGTGGCGGCGACACATTTATCACCGGCACCTGGCAGACTCGCGATGTCCTTGATTTGTACACGTCCGGGAAACAGGATAGTTTTCCCGGTCGATGATTGGCATGGAGGGTTCGTAAGCTCCGTTTAAGGGATTCAAACGCGTTCGAGGTCTGCAGATATTTGAGGCTCTAAAATCTCCGACGTTCCGTGGCACGAAAAACTTGTGAATATCACTTGGATATTGTCCACTAGATAAGTGTCACCACGGAGACTAGGATGCCACTGCTAACACAAAGCGCTGAACTCAACTGGGACCACAACTAAGTCAGCAAATGATAATGGACACATGAAATCTGCATCCTTGATTTCTGGTGCTGGCTCGGATTTGATTGATTTTTCGTGTTTCCGGGCGCTTCAACTGTTTTGGTCATTAGTCCCGTTAGTGTTGTGCATGTTTTCCTCCGGAGATGGCGGTGATCTCCCCCGCTGGATGACGAGATCCGACGCCGACCTACCGTCCGCTAGTGGGGTTTCCACTAACCTGGACTCTCCCTTCAGCAGGGCACCGCCCCAGCCGGGACAAGCTCTAAGCTCCCGACCGATCTCCCGGAATATGTGGTAGTGTAGTGCATGTTAGTGTAAGTGTGTGTAGGGGAGAGGATAGGACAAGGAAGAGGAAGGAAAGACGCGCGCGGTCCGTGGCCCGTTAGGTAGGGTACTGCTCCTGCATTTGCCTGTGTTGATCGGAGAAACCACGGAAAACTAGCGATCAGAGCAGCCGGCCACTAGAATTCTCCTCCAGACAGCGACTGAATTCGACCTAGCTTAAAAGCTAGTGTCGAAAAACCTCCGCCGTCAGGACTCGAACCTAGGATTCGTTTTTAATCATAATGCTTGGAAGGCTTCCATAAATGTTCACTTTGACCAGCTAGTGTTAGTAGAGTAGACCAGTAGAGTTTCGCAGCTTGTGTTCTCACTTGCACGACCTATTTCTCATTCCACAACCCCCTTCTTCGACCTTTTCTGTTGTTAACCATTGCCTTGCCTTATCTTGCCGCTTTGTACATGTTTAATAAAATCGTAGCCGCATGCGTTATAGATACGGTCAACCAACAACGCATGTTTCACGAAAAGGAGGCGCCGGGATTCGTTCCTAACAGTTTTGTCCACAAGTTAGACTTTTCTAACAAGTAAAACTTCACCGAGCGGATCACATGCACAAAATCCAGACAGTGTCACAGAAATTGCGCCATGACTTCTTAGTGCCTTTTTCCCCAACCGTCGAATATTGATTTTTCTTTATTATTCCTATTATTATTATTATTATTTATTATTATTTTATTTTATTTTATTTTCATATATACTTAGTGTGAAAAATATATTTCACAAATGATTAATAAAAGTTATTTAATGAAAGCGCACACATTCCTGCAGTGTTTTCTATATCTGTTGTATTGAAAATTGTGTTTATTAGAATATGAATAATATAAAATCGTCAGTACAGTAGTCACAATATTCATCGCGGTTTTATCATGAATTGCCTTTCACACTATGATGACGAGACAAAGCCACCGCGCCTCACACTGGATTTCAATCCCCCAGAAGTGTTTCTGCAGCACTCTTCGCGTGGCATCACACTCTCAGTGCTACAAAATCTGTCACAAGGAGCCGAAACACAGTTCTTCAATGCAAATGAAGTTATTCAGTAATAAACATCCCTAGTTAGTAAAATGTCCTCCTTTAAATGAGTTCTATGAATTATTCTATTTCCTGTTTATTCGGGCAATAAGAATCCTTAATCGGGATTTATTCGGGCAAAAAGAATCTTTTTTATTTTAATCTTAATGTTTATCCTATCTCGTTAAGTTATATTTTTTCAGTGTTGTGTATTTTTCCACATACATCAGCTAGATATTATTAAATTCATTCGCCTTATATTATTTGTGTATGATGTTCAAACTCATTTTACGTTTTATTACGTCTCCCATCAACCGTTTCTATGTAAACTACCTTCATCTTATTCAATGCGCAGATACGTTCAAAACGTTGGGCTTCCTGTCTAGAAAACAAAATATTCAGAAAAGTGATGTGCAGCGGGCATCAGTTTCTTCAAAGGATACACCTTTGATTCTTCGCTGGTTCAGAAAATGTGACACGTCTCTTTGAGTTACTCTCCTATTCGATTACGGGAGAATTGTTTTGTCGTAGACGCTGACGTTTGCCGTTTGACATTAACAAGAGAGACGAAGTATTACTGCTTTACTAAGTTGTCACAAAATTAAAAAAAAAGAAAACAACGTATTCCCTTAGAGATACTGTGTCTATTGTAGGTTGGCTTTTTCCATTAATTATGACAGCTTCGCAGTGTCACTCCATTTTGTTTTCTTAATTCCCAAAAGTAAATTTAGTTACAAATATAGACTAGTAAACAGAACCTATGTTATCAGTTCATATTCATGAATTATTTCCATACTATAATTAATATTGCTTTCTTCTGATATCTTCCCCTGAAAGTCGAACTAAAACACTGTCAAAAACTCGAGAATATCCGGGTAATTTACAATTATCAGCCCCTCCTCACTCCACATATCTGGCCCCTCCTGACCACCCCATCCCCTCCCATCCCTCCCATCCCCTCCCATCTCCTCCTATCCCCTCCCATCCGTTCCCGTCCCATCCCATGCCCTCCCATCACTTCCCCACCCATCCCACCCCATCCCATCACCTGCCATCCCATCCCATCCCGACTACCCACGTATATTTTTATTTCGAAGCGAGGTGCATCATTTCTGGCACAATTTTTTGATGAAACTAAATTTGAGGTACCTTGAGATCTCAAACACCAGGACGTTTTTTATCGACTTCTCAAGTGTTCGTGCGGAATTTCAATTCAATCTACTCAGTGGTTGTGGTTTAGAATTCTTATGTTTTCTCGCATGAAAGAAGTTTTCGCTGATGATTAAATACTCGAAATTGCAAGCAAAAAGCTTGCGAATAAATAAATGCCTTAAATACTCGAAAAAGCAAGAGACAGCTTGTCTAGTACTACTAGTGAGTTTCAGTTTCTGGCTAGCTAGTAAAATGCGAATCCATAAGCTGTAAGAATTATTTCTGTGTCGACCAGTCATCTGTTTAATATCGACATAGTTTTGTTTCAAGGATTTCGTCCTATCATCTCGACGATCCCTATGACGGACACTACTGCGCAGTACAAATACTTGAAGGTGGAACTTGTCAGGGAAAAGAAGGTAAAAGGTCTCTTTCCAGCTCTCCGACATCTCTTCACTTGAACGCAGAACCACTTGGCAAGTATGTTGGCGAGAGCGATTGAGCCTTCCAACGCCTTGTCAGCTGTTGCCTGAGCGAGTGGCACAAACCTCTTCCAAGAGCATCAACTGCCACCAGTACCGAACGCGTGGCGACACCAACCGCGATGAAGGACGCAGGGAATGTAACAGACGATGGTTATGGAGAGGGGGTGCTATCAATCGAAAGTTTTGTGCATGCGCAGTTGAAGATTTTCTTTAGTCTTCGTTGAAGGTTGACTTACATATAACTCTGTCTAAAATTTAAATTGCTTACGAGTAATTTCTTTTGATAGTTTTTAAAATAGTTCTTCTTTTGATATTAGATATTGCGTTTGCTCCAAGAAGAAAAAAAGTAGGCAAATTAGGTCTCTTTCGAGTGTTTTTTTTAGGATTCGTTTCTTTAATTATGTACTGCCCGAAGCAATTTTATTTCTGGTGAGCCTTGTAATGAGGAAGTCCTATCTGAAGCAAATTGGTTTCTCGCTATTGGAAATGTAGGTGAAAGTAGTTACAAACTCTTAGTTTTTCTCTATTTGCTTTTATCAAATGAATTTATTCGAATTTTGCACGCAGAGTAGTAAGTACTCTACTAAGTAAGATTTAATTAATTACTTGTTACAATAGATTGTGATATTTCAGACAAACCAAAATTAACTACAGTATTTTTTAAGAGAATCCACAATCCACAGTGTGGTCCTCAGCACAATTGCCAAAGTTTCGGAGTCCTTCCTAAGGGCGCAATACCATGGGGAAATACTTGAGGAATACCTTGAGGCATTTCGCTCTAATCGAGAATGCAGTATGGCGACTAGATCGTTGTCAGCAATGCTTAGGTGGCGGTGACATCCGAAGAACGAAGAACCTCACCTTGTGACACAAACGTGGCATCACACTTGTGTTGAATGTGACATCACCTTGCTCAGGAAATCCAAGGATCACCATTCTGTTGCCAAATTTCGAGGTGGATAATGACACTATTAGACGGTATATTATTGACACTTCATTGAACTCGTTATTTTCGTGGAAACTTACACAGCACTGAACATCAGTTTGGGCAGTATACGGAGGTTGATTTCTTGTAAGTCATTCGAAAGGTTCGGCCCGCACCTTGAGTTATTCCATACATTGTGTGAGGCAGCCGTCGTCTCTTCAGTTGGGTGCAGCTTTAAGAAAATCGCTCCGCCGTGACAGGCTGTTCGTCTCAGCGAGGAGGGGGTCGTTGACCCTTGCCCTCGCCGCCCCGCCCCCCGCCCGCGAGTGGCGCGCGCTGCACTTGCTCCGGGCGTCATCGGCGCGTCCGTCTGCGCAGCGCACGTGCCCCCGCCGCTGCCGCACCTGCTCGTCTAGGCCGTTTTTCATTCGCCGCACTGAAACCCACCCGAGAGCAGGGCAAAACGCCATTGCTCCGCAACAGAGTTGCCTCACACGCGTCAATTGATTGTTAGCGATTCCGGGCGCGTCAACTACTATGGTTATTATTCTCGTTCGTGTAGTGCGTGTTTTTGTTCGGGAGGTGGCGGTGATCTTATCCCGGTGGATGGCGAGATGCGATGCTGACCTACCGTCGCTTAGCGGGGTTTTCATCCACCAGGAATCTCCCGCCAGCGAGGCACCGCCCTTCCGGGACAATCTCTAAGACTCCCGACCGGTCTCTCGGCATGTGTGGTAGTGTAGTGCATGTTAGTGTAAGTGTGTGTCTAAGGGGAGAATAGGACAAGGAAGAGGAAGACAAGACCGCGCGCGGTCCGTGGCCCGTTTGGTAGGGTTCTGCTCCGGCATTCGCCTGGTGCTGATCGGAGAAACCACGGAAAACTACCGATCAGAGCAGCCGGCCGCTAGAATTCTCCTCCAGACAGAGACTGAATTCGACCTAGCTGAAAAGCTAGTGTCGAAAATAGGACCTCCCGGTCAGAGGGCCTCCAGTGACATCAGTTGATGCCCTTAGTCATGCCTCCCGATCCCACACGCGTGATGGGCGGTCACGAATGGAACGGATTCCGGATCTGAGTCAGTTGATTGATTGATTTTTTCGTGTTTCCGGGCGCGTCAACTGCTTTGGTATTAGTCCCGTTAGTGTAGTCATGTTTTTTTCGCGGAGATGGCGGTGATCTTCCCCCGCTAGATCGCGAGATCAGGCGCCAACCTACCGTCGGCTAGTGGGATTCCCCCTAACCAGGACTCTCCCACCAGCGGGGCACCGCCCCAGCCGGGACAAGCTCTAAGCTCCCGACCGGTCTCCCGGAATATGTGGTAATGTAGTGCATGTTAGTGTGCATGCTTAATTTATAATATTATTAATATTAAATGATAAGGTTTCGTGAGTACGATTATAAGAACGTGTACTCTGCGACGAAAAATATGAATATCATCTTTGGAGATAAATAATCAGTCACCCAGTGTCCAGTAATTTCAGTATTACTCATTTCATTCATGAGAAAACTTTTCTTAAAATTAAGAGTGAATAGTTATCACTCCCACAAAACACACCCCCCTTAAACAATAAATGCAAACTTTCCTTGGTCCAGTTATACAAATATGAAATTTTAAAAATAGTGAAGGGTTATACCGAGACCCGCATTTACCGGAAGTAAATTCATTGTATGTAGCATTGTACCCGTCAAAATCCCCGAAAATCGAACGGGAAGAAATAATTTTTTAAAAAAAAGTTATCACTAGAGATTGGATTTCTATGCCGTATCAAATGATAAAATACACATATAAATATGCACCATCAAATAGCCAAACATGCAGGATGCAGGATAGAAGTTGACAAAATATGCACAATCAAATTTTAGTTTAGAATAGTACATGTTTTTAATGCCTTTTATAACATTTTTTTCTCAGTTTTACCCTGTCCAATTTATCTTTTTGTCAGAAACAAATGTTTTTGAATGCAGAAAATGCTTTGTACGTCACTAAACGTAATTGAAGCATTCTTCAAAGATGAAATCTGAGCCAGTGTTATTCTGTATTTTCTGATTTTTCACCACAAATAATGTTTCTTTTTACATTTTGGATATATTTTAAAACCGATTTGAATTTAACACTTTATATCATTAGTCTAAATATGCAGTATTAATGGAACATTTGTTCAAATATACACTAAGTTTGAACTTCTTCAAAAAACTACCAAAACTTGCCCCACGAAACCCACGAAACAAGTAAGCATTTTTAAAATGAGTTTGCCATTAAAGATATTTTTACAAAGTTTGAAACCTCTAAGAAGCTGAAAAAGCATCCATTTGCTTGGAAATCCAGTCTCTAGCTATCATTCACACATAATTGCGTAATATATATAATTTGTCATGTATTTTAGGTGGGACCATAATATGTCTTACACAAAGCCTACGTAACGTCTACCATAAAAGGGTGATAGTAACGATAGGGTTCGTTTATGAATTGCGAAGGAATGTTGATCCAGTAATGTAAATATTTAGCAACATGGATCAATGACATCGTGTTTCTTTCAGTTTTAAATGTAATTTTTGTGTTATTAAATACACTTCCATTTTCACTGAGACGAATTGCGTAAATGTATTGAAATTTCATGTCCTAACCTCGCCTTGCTTGTCTGTTAATCGCTACTCTCTGTAAAGCCCGATTACTTACTGCATGGATCGAGTCAGACACACTTTATCTAGTAATGGTTACAAAGGTATCTCATTTTCATACTTCTTAGTATGTTTCCGACATTGCCTCATCTCATGGGTCTTGAACTTTCCACATGTAGATTATAATAAAGAGAAATAAGATTATTTTTGAGAGAGTAAAAACTGTGCTAAAGACCTTGAAAAACTGCACTTGCTGTAAAGTTAACAAACTCATCTCCTAGGAACGTAAAAGGCATGAAGAATGGTGTAAGAATAATGTAAAATATTTTTGTAATGATTTCAGTTTACATCGTCTTGAGTTTTCATAGGAGCATTATTTTGCTGGAAGTTTATTCTCGATTTATAAAAAATATTGGTCTAACGACCACGACATTTCAATTTTACATTCAGTATCTGCATCCTTTTCAGGCTCTTGCATATTCTGCTCATCATGTTCTAAAATCCTTGCGCGCAGCTGCAAATCTTGCGCTGAATCTCTTATGCAGCCACACGGCATGGCCATTACCGCACGGCGACGTAATAGAATAAATACATAAGGACGGTGAAGACTCACTCCCGCAGAGCTTGCATCCCGCCTTATACTCCATCCTCGGTCATCAATCTCCGTTTGCGATCGTATGGCAAGGCAGCTCCTTGGCGCCTTTGCTACTAGTGGCTGGGCTAGAACTTGTGGCCACCTGGGGCTCTTCGAAGGCGTACGCTATTATATCTCGCCTCCTTGAAAGAGCGCGGGAGCGGATGAAGTGATGGAGAGAGTGTTACCTAAAGGATACACTGATCGGCTGCATCGAGTCGCACAGACCATCTGGGAAGAAATACATGCTTAGCGCAAAACACAAAAATTCACTTCAACTATGAAGATGAAACCTGTGATGGTTGCGAATTTGGAAGTTATTTACTACTGCAAAGACCATTCTTGTTCAAATGAACAGAGTTGTGGACATCTTTTCATATTTTCTACATGCGATAGGATTAATTTGTCTAAAGATAATTATAAACTTTATTTAAAGATCTAATTTTTAGAACAGATTTCATTTAAGGCAAGTTTCTATCGTGATTATTGTACTTTCGCAATTTTAAATTTTTGCAATTTTTCGATATTACAGAGAGTTTGCCAAAAATGAGACCAGCATGAATTTTTTACCGTCCTTGGATACATACGAGACAATTTCAAGAAAACATTGAAGCTAGTTTTGAGAAAATTGTTTGTGGCATTTTAAAAATTCCCTCTATTCCATGCATAATTACTGGACAAATTGTACAGAATTATAGAAAACATTAGCAGCAGCTCGTATTATCGAAAAATTGTGCTTGACCTCATCTGACGTTCTGTCTTTGAAGAACAGATTTATTACAAAACAGTCCCTTTCATCAATATTGTAGTGTAGGAAGACACCGAAAAAAGACGACTTTTGCAATTTTCGAAGAATTAGAATTTTAATTTCTATCTTCATAATGTAGTTGTAGGTTGGATGGTTGGTTGTTAGTGATTCCGGGCGCGTCAACTACTGAAGTCATTAGTCCCGTAAGTATAGTACGTGTTTTTCCTTGCGCGGTGTCGGTGTTCTTGCCCCGTTGAATGGCGAGATCTGGCGCCAACCTAATGTTGGCTAGCGGAATTTTCCCCCTACCAGGTAACTCCCACCTGCGAGACATCGCTACAGCCGGGACAAGCTCTAAGCTCCCGACTGGTCTCCAGAAATATGTGGTAGTGTAGTGCATGTTAGTGTAAGTGTGTGTGTGTAATGGGGAGATGGTAGGGCAAGGAAGAGGAAGAACATCGCGCTCGGTCCGTAGCCCGTTTGCTAGGGTACTGCTCCAGCATTTGCCTGGAGAAACCACGGAAAACCACTGATCGGAGCAGCTAGTCGCCAGAATTTTCCTCCAGTCCAGGACTGAATTCGACCTAGCTGACAAGCTAGTATCGAAAATCTTGCCACTGTCGTGACTCGAATCTAGCACGGAAGCACTGCAGTAACATCAGTTGATCTACCTAACATCAGTAAAGTCAGGTTTTTCAACGAACATGAGACCCACCTCATTCTCTTAAACGTTCTTCTCTCTATCCAACAACAAAATTTAATCAGAAATGATGGGGCCATTTTTTTTAAATTTGGAAAATGTCCCAGGAACGTCATGTAACGTACCCCTCAAAATTAAAATTTGGGTTTCAAATTCAAGAGGACTCAATTTAAGAGATAAGTGGCTTAACGGTTTAGCCGCTAGTGTTGTGCACAGACAGACGGTTTGCCGTCATTAGATTTTTCGGTAACAAGGACCAACAAGGACAAGGACAATGGTTTCTGGCTACACTACGTGTTAGAGGATTTTTTCCTAACTTAGCAAATGAATTTTTCCACTTTTTTGTTACCAGGGCCTTGTAATAAGAGTTTTTATGGCGAAAATTCGCCATTTTTTCCGTAGCATTACATAACTTTCTCTCTACTGTGTAAGCGGTAGCGAGAAAATAAAATTGGGGGGCCGTTGCTTGTAAGCAATAAGACATTATATAAAAATTAAAGGAGATCCAAAGATGAAATGATCTACATCAGCATACACTTTTCACATTATTTGATTTTGGCAACTTTCTGAAATTCAGATTCAAGAAAAATGAGACATGTGCCATTTTTATTAGCGTACTTTGTTCTATCGGAGATAAAAATTAAAGAAAAATTGTAGAGGTTTTTCTTTGCGAAAAATGAAAATATCTTTGATGCTTTATGTAAAGTGCCTCAAAAAATCTGTTTCAAGTTCAATTGACGCGACGCAAGCGGGGACTATCGACTTTGGTGAAATTTCTGTACTCGGTTTAGCAGCTAGTGTTGTTCACAGATCGAGAGATAGACGGAAGGATGCTTTGCCTTAAAATTTTTTTTCAATATGAAGGACCCATATGGATTTATCACTTCACTTTTCGACGTAGACGTTATTTATTACATACAGGATCAATAATTATGGACTTTTTCAAAGATGCACAAAAATAGTTTATCTGTCGAAAAATCGCAATTTTTGGCTCAGCATTACAATATTTATACAACATTAGCAATAAGCAAAATTAAAAATGTATACTTAATATTTGAAAGCGAAGTTTGAACGATTTGGACAAAAAAGTGGAGAAAAAATCGATAGTTTGACCATTTTATTTTTCCGTCTCCGGTGCGTCCAGCCTCCCCTAGTGACTTTCGTTTGAGGAGCAACATCAGGGCATAGGAAATATTTCTTCCACCGTGGGATAAACGAACGTTAGGAACACCCCCGGCGCCTCCGCCGCCGGCCGCTCTCCGTGGGCGCGCTACCTCCGCCCGCTCCCAAATCGCCTGTCGCCCTGGCGCGTCCGCGTCTGTGATCTACGCGAGGCGCTCTTAATGTTGAGCTATTATTCTCTCTCTCATGACACTCGCATCCCTCTACCTACACGCCCGCCCCCAGGTATGTCCTCCGTTCGGCACGTCGATAGATCCACTAGCATTTACAGGTGGCCCCACCCCCGCACCGGAGCGGTAGCTCAGTGCATCAACTGATGTCACAGCAGCGCCCCACTAGCATTTACAGGTTTCCGTGATTTCTACGATCAACACCAGGCGAATGCCGGAGCAGTACCCTACCAAACGGGCCACGGACCGCGCGCGATCTGTCCTTTCTCTTCCCTGTCCTATCCTCTCCCCTTACACTATACTTACACTAACATGCACTACACCACGACATATTCCGGGAGACCGGTCAGGAGCTTAGAGCTTGTCCGGTTGGGGCGGTGCCCGTTGGTGGGAGAGTCCTGGTTAGGGGGAAACCCTACTAGCCGACGGTAAGTTGGCGTTGGATCTCGCCATCCAGTGGGGTAAGATCACCACCATCTCCCGAGAGAAAAAACATGCACTACACTAACGGGACTAATGATCCAAGCAGTTAACGCGCCCGGAAACACGAAAAAATCAAATAATCAAACCCATTCCCGCTCGCCCCTTTGCTAATCGGGCACGTACTCCCACATAAAGGGCAACACGCGCGTCTAAAATATTGTCAACAATTTAATCGACATGAGAAGTAACTACCCGGTGCAGCTGCAGCGGCGGCGGCGGACCGGATCCCGCGGCCTTGGAGGCGGAAAGCGCGTATGCTAATCGGGTAAGTGCTATGTTGTCGTAGTGTTCTCGTATGCGCGGGCCTCTCAGCCTCTCTCCGACGAGCACGACAAATTCTCATAATGACTGGCATTACCATGCCATTAGCGCATAATGCGATGCGGAGCACTCGTCGTTGTCCGAGGCCGGCACTTGCTCGTACATCACGGCGAACAAAGCAGGCTGTTGCGATCTCCTCTTGAAATACATCATTAACTCCGAATACGAAGTGAAACCGTCCGGCTATTTTCGTAGCCGTACACTCTGTTCCGCGGAAAATCCTCCGAGATGCCTCCCACCCACACCTCGCCTCGGGAACAGTCGGAAAACGGGGCACCTGACGCGGGTCGAGTAGTTGGCTGGCTAATTCCTACTTGGATCCAACGGAATATTTTATAACAGTACAAATTGAAACTATTGAGACGATAACATTTTCTCGGATTATTCATAGCGACATCATTTTGTATAGCATCAGACTTAACTCACACCAAAACGTTTTAAAAAGTTTTCTGAGCGAAAGTTTTGAAAACGTGGGGTGAGATTCATGAAATCTCCCTACTTGCCCGGCTGCTATATAGAACATACTTGCAAATTTGCTTAGTTTGAAGTTGTGACCGATCGAAAACTGAATTTATATTTTGGAGAATAATTTTTCTTCGTATTTGAATATTGTGTTGGCTAGAAGAAGGTCGTTGACAAATTTGGAAATTACGTTATTTCAGTCAATATCTCAATATGCATTTTTCATGGATTATAATACTTTGTAAATGAGAAAGTAAAAATATAAAATAAATCAGATACTGCATTGCACAAGAAATACTATTGCAACCGTCATATTGTTTTCAATATTACTAGGAAAATTATAAGTGGAAACACTTATAATTTTAATGTTAAATTATAATATTGACTTATAGCACTAGTTCCAGCTATTCCTAATCGTATTTTCCCATACTTGAAATGTTCTGTTTCCACTAATTTGCTGTTTAAATTTACTATTTATATTTGCTATCAGGATACACACGTCGCAACCAAATGAATGATTCCAAATGCCGAATAATATGACAGTTCAGTGATTGTTATCGTAAAATGTATTTTAAAATCCATTCGGACAAGAGACCCTGCATAAAATGCCTTGTTTTCTTGCAATATTTTACAGGTGAAAAATGTAGGCATGCTAATTTTAATTCTGTAACTTCAAAGTCGAAACCTTAATAGCTACACATTTTTGTGTATTCATTGGGTGTAATATGTTTTGTTTTTAGCTCAGTCAGTACGTTTCTAATAATTTTCAACATTTTGATATTATAAAAGTTTGAAATCAATAACACATTTTTATATTTCATTTAATTAAGGATTAATTACCGTATGATTTCTGAGCTTTGGTCCGGTTTTTATGTTACCTGGGTGGTCGTGCCATAGAAATAAATTCAATCTGACTTTCCATCAGAATTCTGATGGAATGTCAGATTTAGAAATTACACAGGAGGAAAATCCCTACATTAATTGTTAATTAATTAAAAATCTTACATTAATTGCTACAATGTTAAACTACAAAGACGTCGAAGAGGATGTAAATCAGAAATTCTTTTTCTCTCATCAACTCCTTTTAAAAGAATGGTTTGGTTAATTGTCGTCCTTTCGTTTTTGCGTATAATAAGCACACTACATATTCGTTGCACAAGTAAAGGCACATAAATAACTTAAAAGATAATACACTCAATGATGATCAACAAAATTTTTGAAAAAAGTAATAGAAATATGTTTTATTATTTTTGTGCTGGTATCATTTTTAATTTTACAAATATAAACAAATTCTCAAAAGCAAAATCATAACTTCTAATAGCGATTTTTCATTCATGTAATGCGATCAGTTCCGAAACAGAAGCAAATTGTAATTTAATCGATGGAAAATATTTATCAATTGAATTAATATTTTTTGTAATCAGTGGCATCTTGATTATACCGATGAGTCGCCAGTTAACACTTGCTCTCGACCCCCGAGCGAAGCCTTTATCATCATTGATCCCCTTTCAATAAACGATCGATTTCCACCCCGCTGGGAACGCCCGATCTAGAGAGTATATGGTATCAATGAGAATCTCCCGGTATCATTGAAAATTCAAGCCTCGTCATATTTAATATTTATATATTTTTTTTCTTTCAAAATAACATAAGCGAGGTAATATCGCGGCGTGTTCAATTTTCTGGCCCGCAGACCCCACCATTTTGCGGCAACGCTTTGCGGGTCTTCTCCATGACCCACATAGAAACTAATATTTATCAATTACATTAATATTTTTTGTAATCAGTGGCATCTTGATTATACCGATCAGTCGCCAGTAAACACTTGCTCTCGACCCCAAGCGAAGCCTTTATCATCATTGATCCCCTTTCAATAAACGATCGATTTCCACCCCGCTGGGAACGCCCGATCTAGAGAGTATATGGTATCAATGAGAATCTCCCGGTATCATTGAAAATTCAAGCCTCGTCATATTTAATATTTATATATATTTTTTTCTTTCAAAATAACATAAGCGAGGTAATATCGCGGCGTGTTCAATTTTCTGGCCCACAGACCCCACCATTTTGCGGCAACGCTTTGCGGGTCTTCTCCATCGCCCACAAATCGCGCGCGAGTGCGGGGGCGGCGCGCTCGCTTTCATTTCGCTTAAAGCGGCTCGCGGCGCCGCCGACACTCCGGGTGGCGCACGCGGCGGCGGGGCAGCACGCCTAACTCCCGCGACCGCGCCGCGCCGCCGCCGCAGCCGCCGCCTTTCGCTTAAACGGCGGGCGCCAGCGTTATCGCATTTGTTGTTCGGATGTGTTGAAAATGTCGGCGGGGCGTTTATGCGTGTCGATTATGCATGTAAATAAGCGCACGTGCAACAACGTTTAACGCGCGTTCTAAGCCGGCGGCGCGACGCGACGCGACGCCACGCGTTCGATTGGTTGGTTGGTTAGTGATTCTGGGGTGTCAGTGTTTAGGTCATTATCCTGTAAGTGTAGTGCATGTTTTTTTCTCGGGAGGGGTGATGGTGGCATTCCCCCGCTGGATGGTGAGATCCGGTGCGGACCTACCTTCGGCTAGCCAGGTTTTCCTTAACCAGGTATCTCCCATCAGCGGGGCACCGCCCCAGCCGGGACGAGCTCTTAGCTCCCGATCGGTCTCCCGGAATATGTCGTAGTGTACTGCATGGTAGTGTAAGTATGTTTGTAAGGGAAGAGGGTAGGACAATGAAGAGGTAGGAAAGATCGCACGCGGTCCGTGGCCCGTTTGTTAGGGTACTGCTCCGGCTGTCGACTGGTCTTGGTCGGATAAACCACCAAAAACTACTGATCAGAGCAGCCGGCCGCTAGAATTCTCCTCCAAATTTGACCTAGCTGACAAGCTAGGGTCGAAAACCCTGCCACCGTGGGGACTCGTACCCTAGAACTTGACGGTCAGAGGGACTGCAGTGACATGCGTTGATGCCCTGAGCCACCTCTCCGCGCGGCGTCGCGGCCTGGGGCCGCTTGCGGCGGGCGCGCGCCCGTTTGCCCGTTCGACCTTGATCTGACGGGCCGGGACGCGGCGCGGCGCGACGGGGCGGCAACGGCTGTCCCGTTCGCGGACCGGCGCGAGCACCGCGTCGACAATGGGGGCGACGCGGCCCCTAATAAGAGCCGGGGCACGGGTCGGGGCGCTTATGTATATGGAAGGCAGACGCGCCGTCGGACAGGCGGGTAGTTAGATTCTACGGTACTTAATAACGAGTTTGCGAATGGAGTTTATCAACGGGTCCCGAACATGGACCGTTGGAGAGGCGAGGTATAAAGAAGGGGAGCGGGTGGGAGGCTGAGCGTGTGCCCTGTCGGGGCTCCGCCCTTGTCTGTGTCGCTCTCGCTCTCCCTTTCGTCTGCCCCCCCCCCCCGCCCCTTGCTGGCCGCCCACGCGACTGTTCCCTTCGCCCCGCCCCCCGCGATGAAGCTGCCTGCCTGTGCCTGGGCCGCCGCCGATGCGCAGTGTATCGCGCATGTTCGTACACGAATGGAAACACAGCGCAGCAGTTGGCAGTACAGAGCGGGGCAGAGATGGCTCCAGAACGTCAGCATGGAGAGAATGGGAGTGAGGCGGCGCTGCAGGAGGCGGAGGGAGAGCTCGAGGGGGAGGGAGAGAACGAGAGAGAGACTGAGGGAGGGAGACAGGCAAGAGAAGGGGAGAGAAGCGCATGAAATGCTAAACTCGAGTCACGATAAAATCGATTCCCGCCGACTGAAACCTAAAGAGGATCTGCTGCTCGGAGGCAGGCGGCGGGCGAGGCGCCCGACCGCCCGCCCGGGCGACGCCACGGGGCGACGTCGCAGGCCGCCCCGGCGCGCCGCCCTTCGCACGCCGCCCTGGCACGCAGCCGTTCCGTTGCCCTTCACGCTACCCTTCGCACCCGACCTTCACACCCTCCCGTCGCACGCCGCCCTTCGTACGCCGCCCTTCGCCCGTTGCACGTCATACGCTGCCCGTCGTACGCCGCCCTTGCCTCGCTCCCTTCGCACGCTGCCCTTCGCACGCCCCCTTCGCAAACGCCCTTCGCACGCTGCCCTTCCCCTTCGTCGCGCCTTCAGCTGCCCTTCGCAACCGCCCTCGCCCGCCGCTCTTCGCACGTCCCCCTTCGAACGTCGCCCTTCGCCACCAACCTTTGCACGCTGCCCGTCGCAATCGCCCTTCGCACACCGCTCACAACGCACCGCGTGCGACGACCAGTGCCTAGGAGGTCACACTCCGCTTGAGGGTTGGAGTTCACAGCGCCGCTATTCTTGAAAGAGTCGACTGGAAGCAGTATTGGCTCCATTGAAGAGAGTTCCTGTTAGGATTTCTCGTATCCACATTTGATGCTCATGTAGCAAAACTTCCTTGTGATCTTATGCCCATCTAACCCTCATACACCGATAGGTGTTGACCTCCTATCGCATTTAGCACCACGAAACAAGATGCCGGCAGGACCCACGTGACTAGTGGATGCCAAGTCGTATTCAGACCGTTTTGCGGCTCAGTGTTACCCTGAAAGATTCCAATGAAAAAGGCATATGCATAGTCGGGGAGAAAGCGCATTTATTTTTCGTAACTACACTCGGTATTCGTGTAGAAACTGTTCCATTGTGGTCTTATGACTGGATAATTCCCGTAATGCGTTGCTACGTCGATTCTCACCATGCAAATGGAGAAGTGAAGTGTTCTAGTAGAGGTGTATGAGATGATACTTCTCTTGACCTTTCGAGTTTATAGCCTCGGGTTGTCCTTAAAATACAGAGTGAGGATAGCATCGAGGAGAATTTCTGTCAAGATTTTCCGTAGCTGCATTCGATACTCGTGGTGTAGCATTATGAATATTTTATCTTCCTATATCAATGTGGTGTGGAACCCCACCGCAAACATTGCCCTAAGAAGTTCTGGCAGAACATGCGTCGTGCTACCAGTGTTTAGGTGGTCACGGACCTGATTGTTTGAGAACACATCTCTGCGTTTTAAAAGAATGGAGTGGGAAAAGCGAAGGCTCGATCGGAGGGAGAGAAGATAATATTTATCGTAACTACACTCGATACTCATGTGAGAACTACTTCGTTCTAGTCTTAAGATTGATTTATTCTCCGTAACATGAGGCGACGAACCTCAGGGTGTAAATGCCACTGAAGTACAGTTCTAGCTGGCACACGTCGCGCCACCAACCTGGTTAGGTTATGACCGGATTCCTCTTGACTTTTTGAGTGCACAGTTCCGCGTTGTGTGAAAAATTTCGAGTGGAGAAAATATTGCAGAGAGTTTTGTGTTAGAATTTTACTTAGCTGTCTGGATTTTTTAAAAAATTTATTTATTTAACAGAGTGAGTTGATTATACAACGCTCCGCCATATGGCTTTTCAGTTGTTCGGAGCGAGCATTTTCAGACGAAAATATGCGAAGGGGGTGGCTACGGCCACCTCCCATTAAACATATATTGAAGTAGTGCGAATGATAAAGTGGAGGAATACATATTGTTGACTTTTTATGGGAGGACTATTTATTTCATTATCTTATATCAGCCAGTTTCCGGAGTAAGATGTGGAAGGGGAGTCGGTTGAGGAGACGAGTTTCTACGGGATGGTCATTACCTATGTTGTAGTGGGAAACACCGGTAAATGAGGGTAGATTTTGGAAGAATGATGCGGAAAGTTTAATGAAGTATGTTAGGACGGGCTCTATGGCTAGGTCTTTGTGAAGGTTAGTGTTGCTTATAAACCAAGGTGCGTTAACTGCAGATCTGAGGAACCTATTTTGGAATATTTGGTTTTGTTGATGGTTGTAGGGGCGGCATTGCACCAGATTGGACAAGCGTACGTAAGTAATGGAAGTAAAATGGCTTTATATATAAGGAGAGCAGAATGGAGCTTTAATGATGAGTGTCGGTTGATTACTGGTTGCTCTGGATACTCACGGACAGCTGTTTCGTTTTCTTCTTAGGACTTTTGTTTTCTTCATAAACCGATGATGCGTATATCCTCACCGCGCACAGCGCCCGCGAATGCGAGCAGAATGCAGGTGGCTCCACCAGTGTATAAGCGGTCATATTCCTTAGACTTCTGCGCGCACAGCTCGGCGTTGTTTTGAAAGTTTACGTCGGAAAAGCATACGCTGCGATTGAAGTAGAAAGTGTTAAGATTGTTCGCAGCTAAGTTTGATTCTCTAGTAAAACTACTCCGCTCTGGTCTCGACCCAATTTGCCCCTCATAATCCATTCTGGTGTTGACCCCACCCTGCAGCGTCCCAAACCAGCGTGCTCTCGGTAAGAGTCCCTGGATACTGAGAGTAGCGCATTCCTTTGCGCCGCCATTTTATATCCATTTCAACTAAGCGGTAGTGTGGGTAAGTTAGGAGCCAGCAATCTACCAAAAACCAATGACAATATATACCGGGAGCGGTAGCTCAGCGCATCAACTGATGTCACTGCAGCGCCTCTGACCAGGAGGTCCTAGGTTCGAGTCCTGACAGTGTCAGGATTTTCGACACTTGTTTTTCAGCTAGGTCGAACTCTGTCGCTGTCTGGAGGAGAAGTCTAGCGGCCGGCTGCTCTGATCGGTAGTTTTCCGTGGTTTCTCCGATCAACACCAGGCGAATGCCGGAGCAGTACCCTACCTAACGGGCCACGGACCGCGCGCGATCTGTCCTTCCTCTTCCTTGTCCTATCCTCTCCCCTTACACACACACTTACACTAACATGCACTACACTACCATATATCTCGGGAGACCGGTCGGGAGCTTAGAGCTTGTGCCGGCTGGCGCGGTGCCCCGCTGGTGGGAGAGTCCTGCTTAGGGGGAAACCCCATTAGCCGACGGTAGGTCGGCGCCGGATCTCGCCATCCAGCGGGGGAAGACCACCACCGTTTCCCGAGAAAAAAACATGCACTACACTAACGGGACTAATGACCAAATCAGTTGACGCGCCCGGAAACACGAAAAAAACAAACGAAACCAAACCAATGACAATATACTCGAAATTCCCCATAATGCGTTCCATTGTTATCATGTGTCCTCAACTCCTGAATGCTGCCTGTTGGTGTTTTTGGAGTGAAATAATATTAAATGACGGCGGCCGTTCGGGTTGCGCTACTCTCTGTATCCAGGGACTGTGCTATCAGTGAAACGCGTGGTGACATCAGTGTGCGCAAAATATTCCCAGATTTTTTGAGTTCACGGCTCCAATTGTGTATCAGGAAACGAGGTACGATGGAAGAGAGAGAATTCCTGCTAATACGAGTGTTTAGGCAGGTCATGACAACTATTCTTTTTCTAAAAGGATGTTATCAGGTCGCACAATTTTGTGGGTAGCGTTAAAGAAATTCTGTAGTGGAGTGTGTTCACATCAACAAAAGGCTCTGTGGGTGTCTCTATTAGAACAGAGAGCAACGTGAAATCAGTTGTCCGACTACCGCCGTGCGAGATGAATGTAACATGTAGCGAGCAGCGTTCGAACTCCAAGATAGACGTTCTCCATGCGAGAAATGCCCGAGAATGTCAAGGGAAGGAAGGTCATGTGGAAGCTCGTGGGAATAATGCGCTTCCATTCCGATCAGTCGCGAGAAGCGCAGGAGAGTTTCTGCGAGAACGTGTAGCAACCAATGACCAGCAACGCACGTGATTGCCTGTGAGTGTGCGGACCGATGTCACACGTGGGTAATCGAGCATGTGCCAAGTTGGACCTTTAGAACGGGTACGTATTGCGTTTGGAATGTTGTGGAACGATTTGGAGAAATGATAAAATGCTTTGGAATATGAAACCTGTGCTGTCATTTCAAATACCTTAATAAATATGAGAAATATAATTTTGATGCGTCGTTATATGCCCATGCTCTTAGTTCATACCTTGTCCTTTCATGTGTATAATTCACATTTTCCACCCGTTTTCGTATTATCAAAAAACGTTGCCATGACTTATGCACAACCACCGGGCTAAGCACCAGGAGTGGTAGCTTAGTGCATCAACTGATCTCACTGCAGCGCCTCTGATCGGGTGGTCCTAGGTTCGAGTCCTGACGGCGGCAGGATTTTCGACACTAGCTTTTCAGCTAGGTTGAATTCAGTCACTGTCTGGAGGAGAATTCTGCGGCCGGCTGCTCTGATCGGTAGTTTTCCGTGGTTTCTCCGATCAACACCAGGCGAATGCCGGAGCAGTACCTTACCAAACGGGCCACGGACCGCCGGCAGGATTTTCGACACTAGCTTTTCCTCTCCTTACACACACTTACATTAACATGCACTACACTACCACCTATTCCGGGAGACCGGTCGGGAGCTTAGAGCTTGTCCCGACTGGGGCGGTGCCCCGCTGGTGGGAGAGTCCTGGTTAGGGGGAAACCTCACTAGCCGACGGTAGGTCGGCGCCGGATCTCGCCATCCAGGAGGGAAGATCACCGCCATCTCCGGAGAAAAGAACATGCTCTACACTAACGGGACTGATGACCAAAGCAGTTGACGCTCCCGGAAACACGAAAAAATGAATCAATCAATCAACCGAGCGAAGTGACTCAGAGCGTACCGCGCTGACTTTGTTTTCGGGACGCCCGGGTTCAATCCTCTAGCCGGACATCTTGCCGGGGTTTTCGTGGTTTCCCTCGGTCATCCAGGCGAATGCTAGGATGGTTCTACTGAAATGCATCGACCGCGAAAGCGGCGTCGCTAACCGATTTCTTTACCTACGATAAGTCACGAAGATTAAACGAATTGGAGACACCGTGGATTGCTGGTTGGGTGACCGACTAGGAACTCCGGGATATAACGGCGCCGAGACCAATGGCCCCTTATCGTACATATAATGGCTAAATACAAATACAAAAAGCCACAACCCTCGTAGTTCCTGTAGCTACTCTCTGTGCCCATGTGGATGAGATCATCCGATGAGGGGGCGACCCCCATTGCTGACGTCGCCCTGAAGAAGTGTTGCCAGGGGATGCCTGGCGGCTTCAGGACGTGCGCGCAGGCTCTGCTAGGTTTTTCTTGGGCACTCTGCGTTCTCTGGGAGACATGCAGTTCGAATGATTTTGTTGGTCTTGTGAGAGATGTCTGTTAGGCTTTTCGATACTCTGCTCCCACGTGCAGCTAATCGTTCGCCCACGTCTTGTTCTCGATAATTTGATGAGATATTGAGATCCGCCGCTCTCAGCTTCTTCACGGTGTTCTGCTAGACTGCTTATCGCCGCAAGTGCTGTGGGGAAGTGCTACACTGACTTGTAGAGTTCACATCGCTGTGTTGGCGTTGGTAGATTGTGGGCTTCGTCCTCATCTTGGTCGAAGTGAGATTTTGTGTTTGGATTTTCCGCTCATATGTATGCGTTATGGTCTGTGGTTCAGATAATAATTTCTATCTGTGAACTAATCTATTCACCAGCTAATAATTCTTGTAACAATACCACTTTTCTTTCTGTAAACCGATTTGATATTTTTTCTAATGCGTCTCTTCTTTTACTGTAATGGAACCAGCATGCACGAATGGAGAAACGGTAAGATTTCTCCTCCTTTAAAAGAATGAACATCGCTGTGCTTTCGATGATTAGTGATTCTTGTTATTTTGCAATTACGAGTTTCGTTGTTGTTTTGTGAAAAGCACTTACGTCTAACACAGTGAATTTTACAGAAGATAAAACTATATTACAAGTACAAAACTTACAAGTTATGTAATAAAAATATGACACGTTCTCTCTTTACACATTGTCTGGAATATACTAGTTTCCTTAATTACTCTGCTGAGGTTGTTGATATATGCAATTTTTAAATTTTGAATTCTTAGATATTTTCACCAAGATTGCATTTCATTAACTTAAAACCGAGGAAAATGATACGCAAGTGGTTTTCAAGGAAAAGTAGCAATTTCCATTTATGGATGACATGGACAGTTAAATTTGTAGAACTGAAGAACTTATATCCAAAGTAATGTATCCTAATGAATCACGGTCCTTCAGGAAAGGAAAGTATTCACATTCAACTTTATAGTTCCTGGAAGGATTCAACGGTTCTCTGATACCACTCAGCAGAGGAGAAAACCATTTTTGAACACAGAGTCCAGAGAATTTTGAAGAAGCGTCTTGAGAATATAAGATCTTCAGTTGTAGCTCAGACTTAAGAAAGAGATGAAGTGTAAGTAATGTTTTCAAGGTTTATCCAAAATGAATCTGCTTCAACTAGGGATATGTTTCTTAGGATTATCTTAATATACACGCAAAGTAATAATTAATATCCCAATATTCTATTGTGAATTTAAAAAAATGTTTTACTGCATTTACGATGCACGTTGAAAAACTGGCGGCATACATGAACTTGGACTCATAGTTTGAACTCTGCATTCCCTGAAAGGGGCTGAACACGCTCAGGTGACGGAATTGTTTTGAACGGCAATCTACTTTAAATATTGACGCGTCAAGTGGAATGGGCAGCGGACAAAGAGTTTACACGGCGTGTTTTCTACGAGTTCTTCCGTTTCTCCTGTCTCAGTCCACTATTTCCCATCACTCATCACCATCATCGACATCATGACCATTTGCCATCCCTGATCATATAGGCTTGAGAGATAAATGCAATGCCGTCGAGGCTGCGTGGCGAGAGCTGACCAGTATCGCAAGTGCTGAACAGATTATTAGAAAAATTATTTTAAAAAGTTGTTTCTAAAAAGATGACTTGCCATTCAGCAGATTTTCGCTTAGATATATGGATGCTTATAGCTTAAGATATATTGATGAGTCGTGTGAAAAAACGCTTTCTTCATAAACGTGGTCGCCTTAACATTAAGTATCCATCACACGCTGGATAGTCAATGCCTAATACGGCGTTTTCTTGCTTTCCAAGGCGTTGATACAAGAATCGATTATTCGTACTTCCCATAGAATGCTGCCGCTGAATTCGTGTCTTCCACTCCACTGTCGAACAACAGCTTTTGCTCTTTGCCTTCACTTGCAGTGGAGCTCGTTCTTTGACCTTTCGGAGGCACTGCCAGTGCGCATGCTCCACCACGCAAGAACTAAATTCCGTGGTGGCAGCCGAGATGCTGAGGTAATCCATAATGATTAAGGATCCTGGAGGTATCAACCACAAAGTTTGTGCAAAAATATATTTAATATTAAAAATTATTAGCCATACATAAGTTTTTTTTCCCATCTTTAGTGTATCTACAGAAGAAAATAGGCAAATAAAAATAATTGCATATGCTAATTATATAGGTTTGCCTATTTTCTTCGGAGATCTAAGAAAAGGCGGGGAAGAATTTTATTTTGCCCGTCATTCAGTTGCAGAATTTTTGCAAAATATGTAAGTCTTTGGGGTTAAAGCTTTATTATTATTATTATTATTATTATTATTATTATTATTATTATTATTATAATCTCGCCTGATTTCAGCTCAAAATATATTGCTCGCAGTTGAACTCAAGTAATTAATTGACAAGATACGCTTGTGCGTTACAAGTGCAGTCGGTATTTTTGTATTTCGGTACACGTTATCTATTATAAAACTGTGCATCATGTATGCGGAAACAAAAATGTTGGTTTTAGAGGGTACTCTGAGCGAGTGTTTTGTGGAATTTTATTTGTAAACTTAGAAATCTAGCCGGTTTGCAACATCCTCTTTGCAAGAACTGCACTTGGTGTTGGTTGCTTCACCTAACGCGAATCTAGACGACTGTGGACCAACAGAAAGCAGTTCACAGAAAACAGCATTTCGCCTCTTTATAAAGAGAAAGGAAGCATGAGTCCGGAAAGTTTTCAGTCTTCCAAGAACTCAGGAATTTACTTCAACATCCGCAGAATATATGACATGGTCACCAAGCCGTTACTAAACTGTGGAGAATGGACGTAACAAAGTAATTCGCTTCACTGTCTGAGTAAAAACAATAGCGTGGTTTTTAATCGCGGGTCGCTCTGCGCCCTGAATTCCCCTTTTCACGACATGACCGACTTCGTCTCCGAAACGACCGTTTGTTGCGGGACAGGGCAATCTGCTCCGCACGCGCGGAGCGCTCTAAATGTGGTAGTCTTCGAAAAGAGTTCTTGTAGACTTCGAAAACGTTAGTGAGGCGGGAACATGATCAGACATGTTAATCGTGTTCTTGGTGAGGGATGATCATTTTTTTTTTTGTTGCGGGACAGGGCAATCTGCTCCGCACTGCGCGGATCATTTTATTTATTTATTTATTTATTTATTTATTTATTTAGATCACTTTATTTATTTATTTATTTATTTATTTATTTATTTATTTATTTATTTATTTATTTATTTATTTATTTATTTATTTATTTATTTATTTATTTATCTGTTTATTTAATTATCTATCTGTTTATTTATTTATTTATTTTACATCAAAAACAGTTAAAAACTTTGATTATTTTTTAAAAAAAGAGCGTTCTCTTGACTAAAAATGACGATTTTTTGGATATGTCACTCTGCTCGAACACCGATAATTTAAGTAAATCTAGGCTTACATCAAGAAGAAGAAGAAGAAGAAGAAGAAGAAGAAGAAAAAGAAGAAGAAGAAGAATAAAAAGATAATGAGAATGAAGATACTGAAACCACCACCAAGAACAGATATCTGTTAATTGCTTTTCCTGCACCATAATGAAATGTTGAATAATAAGTTGGGCGCTAATACGGAGTAGCTTGCCAATGTTTACCTCAGTAGAATTGGAAGGCGAAAACACCAAAGCCTTACGCGGCGTAGTCGCCACAACTCGAACGCGCAGACCGGAGCGGTAGCTCAGTGCATCAACTGATGTCCACTGCAGTGCGTCTGACTAGGAGGTCCTAGGTTCGCAGTCCTGACGGCGGCAGGATTTTCTACACTAGCTTTTCAGGTAGGTCAAATTCAGTCGCTGTCTGGAGGAGAATTCTAGTGGCTGGCTGCTCTGATCGGAAGTTTTCCGTGGTTTCTCCGATCAACACCAGGCGAATGACGGAGTAGTTCACTAACAAACGGGCCACGGATCCTACTTCTTCCTTGTCCTATCCTCTCCCCTTACACACACACACTTACACTAACATGCACTACACTACCACATATTCCGGGAGACCAGGCAAATGAGTTGGGCGCCATCGTCGCGCAAGTAACATCCTCGAAACTTCCCCCAGGCAGCGGCGACCCGCCTACATTACGTGTGCGAAATCACGTGCGTGCCAACGTGTGCCATGTATAAATCTATAATTTCACCTTTATTAACAACACGCGCGTCTTCTCTGGAAAGCAACAGCCTCAGCCATAGACAAACCGCAGGTAGTTCAAAACAGGCGCCTAAGAAATATAATTAAAGTGCCCTGATTTGTACCAAATTTCCTTATTCATAGTGAATTACGAGTAACATTAAAAACTTTTCCGCAATTTCTGAAAGTTTTTATTGAACACAAAATTCCTCCAATTTAGTAAAAAAAATCTAAGACCCGTCGAAAAATACTTTCCATTACCTGAAACAAAATTAAAGAATTTAATCCTAAATACTAAAAATAAATGTTAACTAAAATTTCTGAATTAACTAATTTCTAACAAACGAATTCGCAATGTAGATATCGAAGAACCATGGATCGCAAAATTTGTTAGTGATGAGAATAGTCTACTCGAGCCTTAACCCTTCAGAGTGGTATGCCGTCTACAGACGGCAATTTCCTTTCTCTTCTAAATGCGGTATGCCATTCCTGGCCAGCATGGATTTTCCTTTCCATTCGCGGTAAGCCCTCAGGACGGAAGGGACATTTACCTGTTTCTCCTCCGATTTGCGGTATGCCGTCTACAGACGCTGGTCGCTTGTCGGTGCCGTACACAGACGCTGGCTGTGTGTTACGGCGAATTTTCTGTTTCTTTCTGAGTTTTTGTATACAAATAGTTTAATATCGATTAAAGTGTTTCTATTTCTGTTTTTATGTAAACAATTAATTTACAATACTTTGTCTTCTATGTATCATATTGAACGTATCACATTAAATTATTGCGACTGTCAGACAACGGGGTAGGCATTATTTCATTATCTGAAAATATTTGTTGATACAAGTGGGTATGTCGTATTTATAACATTTTATTCGTCAAAATTTTAATTCGTCATAATTATCATAATAATTATAATATAATAATAATAATAATAATTATTATTATTATTATTATTATTATTATTAGTGTGAAGCGATGGGGTAGACCACTCAGAAACGCAACGCCGCGCCGCCTGAGCATGCGATGCTCCCGCAGCAGGCCTCGCCGAATGCGCTCAGCTGGCTACCTGCCCCCGCGGTGCCGCTGACCGCACCTGTCACTTAAAGCCGCCTTCAAATGCTTCCGCGCACACCCTCGCCACCGCGTTGAAGGGCTAGAAAGGCCACAAGACTGAGAAAAAGTAAATAAATGAGGAAAATGGAAAGTAAGGCAAGGAATTAAGAGTTAATTTTTTGCCTTACTTAGCTGCTTACCAAGGCTGTAAATTCACAGAAGTAAAATTGAGACGCTTTCATATTCGCTGCAATTCAACACGATCATATGCTGATTAATTTTACTTTTTATAACAAAATACTCGTAGCGTGAGCCGGATATCATGGCTATTATCTCAGCGGGCAGGAAGGGCGTCTTTGTACTGCTCGAAAATGGTCGGTGTGCACTAAATTCGTCATATTGCCTCTAGGAAGTAAAAAATTAATCGTGTGAAGATGCCAATGTGTAAACCCATTAAGGTGGCTTTCTATCGACAAATGATAGCATATTCCCGCCGTTTACTACTGATGATATGCATTATTACTAGACTTCAATCAATTGATAATAAACATCAGTTTTTGGAAAAGGTGGGCGGACGTGAGAGGAAATTGTTAAACCATTTTAAAAGTTATTATTTAATTAAAAATTTTTTTAACCGGGGACTCAGAGTGTTTTTAATATGCAAATTTGAATATAATAAATGCGGAAATTACAAATTAGGGGAAAAAACGTAATGCAAATTTCATACAAAATAATTGTTATGAAATTATGCCATCGTCCTCTATTTGTGCAATAATTAAAATTCATTAATTTTTCTCTATATAATTATAGTTAAATGACGCTAATTTTATATACAAATGCACGAATCCAGTGTAAATTAGTCCTTTTCCTCCACTTTTGAGTTTCCTTGCTTCATCCTGCTTACTTTAATTTTCGTAAACCCTTTTTCGGCGCCTTAGTAATGGATCTCTGAACATCCGATGCCTGCTTATGAGGACCTAGCGTGCGCCGGGTGTTTGAGCACGTGCTCTCTCGATCTTCCTTCCCCCTGCTGCCATCCTTCGGCGACCGCCCACCGCGTGAATGGACGTTGTTCCGCGAGGTTTCGCGTCCAAATATTAGCCCGCGCCCGCGCCCGCGCTCGCGTGCGTGAGCTCTCATTTGCGCACGCGTGCCGGCCCTCGATCTGCGCTCGGCGACGGCGGCGTCGTATGAGGCGCTCGTGTGTTGCTTCGCCGTGCGTGATCGCCGGGGGAGCGGAGGCAGGGGCTCGGCAAGCAAGGGTGTGTTTCGGTTCCAGTTGGGCGCGCGCTGGAGCAGCGGGATCGCGAAGAAATCTGAATGGAATGTGTGTGCGCAGGAGCGTGAAGGCAAAGAGATGTGAATGAGATCCTTGAGCGCGCGGGTGCACACGTGCAGCTGTGTGATTAGTACAATGGAATCTGCATAACTGGGCTCTGAAGGGGAATACAGAAACACTTCGATCTTTCGTGATTTGACCTGGAATATCGTCTGTAAAGATCAGGAATGATGACAAATAAAAGAAAATCGAAATTATCGAGAAATTTGAATGTTTAATGTTCGTGTTATAGAGATTCTGCTGCATTTTTTTCTTATATTGGATTTTTTTTACTTGAATAACATTTACACGAATTTTTTTCTTTTTAAACCATGGGGTACACCAATAGTTAAGTTGGTCAACTGAATCAAGTACTTAGGTGGTGCCGTGTTGTAGTTAATGAATTTGGAGGAGTCGACGTGGCAAACAAGGGCGTGCTTCGTGTTTTTTTAGGACGGTTGGGCGGATTGGACGGAGTGGATTGGGAACCGTTCAGCGTTGGTATCGTAAAGAAATGTGAATGGAATGGGTGTGCGCAGGTGCGCAAAAGTAAAGAGATGGGAATGAAATCCTTGAACGTGCGGGAACACATGGGGAACTGCGTGATTGAACAACGGAGTCGAGTATATATTTCACATGTGAAGAAAAACATTAGTAGAATACTTATATATTTCCTGGTTTTACGAAATGCACGTTATGTTGATAGTAAGGGCGAGAAGAAATTTAGTAAGTCGAAATATCGAGGAATTAGTTATCAAGATTCCACCGTATCATTCGAATAAGATAAACACACACATTTTTACATTTTACACAGATTTCTAAGTTCTTCAGTAAAGCAAGTGTGAACATGTTTATTATATACTCCATTAGCTGCTAATAGGAGACGGCCAGACGATTAAAACTAAAACCACAGTACCTATTCAAGAATTACGTATCCATTCATAGTTTTCGTATTTTACTACTCACCAAATCATGCAATACGAGATTTAATCGGTTCGAGTCCAGACGGATCAGGATTTTCGATAATAGCTAGTTCATAGCTAGGCCGAATTCAATCGCTTAATGGGGAATTCTAGTGTCCGGCTGCTTGATCGGTAGTTTTCCCGAAGTTCCTTCGATCAACACCACGCGAATGTCAGAGTAGTACTCTCAACAAGCGGGCCACGGACCGCGCGCCTCTTTCCTTCCTCTCTTCGCCTTAACCTGGCCCCTTAGGTTATACTCGCGAGCATTACACTACCACACATGTCGGAAGTTTGAAGCGTGTCACGGATATAAAACGTCTGATATTTTAAATTTCAGTTCCAATGGAAGTGTACTTTATGTCAAGGATAATGTTATTTCTGTTGTATTGGTTGTCATCTAAACTTTATTAAATATTATCACTGTAGAGTTTGCACATTAAAACTAGTAGTCTAAAAGACTAACCATCAACGTGTGTTTGTCAACCCGTAAACGCGAATACTTATCAGCTAAAATTTGTCCATTGACATCCTTTCGTCACTCCTCTTGTTTAAAACGAGACACATCTCCTGTGCACAGTGCTCCATTCTTGATACAATACTACACAAATACAAATGGTTTTGTTCTCTTCAGTCTTCGGAACTTGATTTTCCAGTAGTTACAGAATTTCTTCATTTTCGTGTTGGTAAAACCTATCATCATCCTCCTTCTTGAATTTTTTAATTTTTTTCGTGAATTGTTGGAATTCCAAGGTCTTGATGGATATTAGCTTTCTGGCATACCATGGCGCATTCACCATTTCACGCAACATCTTTTTATTTTCTTTCGCTCATGCCCAGAGTTGTATGCAGCCAGGTGGGATTAAGGATCTGGTTATAAATTAGCGGTTTTTTGTTTGTCGTTGCTTTATCGTAAAGATATGCTGGAATTTCTTCATTTAAACATTTGTATTTATTAAGGAAGAAATTTTATACTGTCGTAATTTGAAATTAGTCCTTTATTTTCTTTACTTTAAAAAATTTAGGTATGGGTTTGGTTTTTAGGTTACTCAATCCATTTTTGGTATTGATTTTTTTTTTAATCTTTTTCATGTTTCGTCCAATCGTAAATGGTATTGCTGGCTTCTTGTGTGGTTGAGTAAGGATGGTCTCTTCCTGCGGTAATAAAGGCTGCTTCGTAAACGAATGTAACTAATTTCCTCTGTTCTGGATTTGGTATGTCACTGGCATACAAAACATACAGTAGAGGTCAAAATACACTGCCCTGAGGAACCCAGCTTGAATATCTTTCAGGTTTGAATAGACTTCTTTTTGCATTGTTCTAAACTTCCTCTCAGTTATGTAAGTTACCAGGATTTTTGCTTTTCGTTCTACGTAAGTTTTCACGACATCCAGATACACTAGAGAACAGACTTGTTTCTCTTCTATTGAGCTTTCAATTACATCTGTGATTCTCTGTACTTGGTCTATTGCCGAATGCCTTTGCCTGGAACCAAACCTGTGGTGAGGAATCCGGTTGGCATTTTGTATAATTGGCTTTAATCTCTTAAGTAGTTTTTCATTCTTTTGCCATGAATGGCAAGAGAGTGGTCGGTCTATACGATTCCACTTCGTGAGCTGGCTTGCCAGACTTGTCGATGATGATAATTTCTGCCATTTTCCAGTTAGAAGTAAAATATTTCAATTTAATAGCTGCATTGGAAAGATAAGTCAACATGACGATCCCTGTTTGAAGTAGTTGCTTCAATATTTACAAAGTAATCAAGCCAAATCCTGGTGCCTTCTTGGATTTCAAGTTCAACATGATCTATTTAGCCACTTCTTTCGAGTAACCGGAGTATTTTTCGGTTGAAATATTATTGATTTTGTCAAGTGTGATATTATGCTGTTTCACATGTACTGACATTGCCAAGGTAGTCAGTAAAAAGATCTATTTTGTATTTATTCTCTCTTACTAAATTCCTTCCGTCTGTCCTTATTGGGAGATACAATGTGTTTTCATTTAGTTACGGTATTCAAGTTTTCATTAATTGAATAGTGTTTGCGGGCGCGTCAACTGCTAAGGTAACTATTCCCGTAAGTGTTGTGTATGTTATTATCGCGGAAAGTGGAGATGATCTTCCCCCATTGGATGGCAGGATCCGCCGGAGACTTACATCGGCTTGACAGAATTTCTCCACTCAGATGCCTCTCACCACCGTAGCACCCACCCAGCCGTGACGAGTTCTAACCTCCCGACTAGTCTCTCGACATAATGTGGTAGAATAGAGTATGTGTATTAACTGAGTCTAAGTAAGGGGTGAGGTTTGGGCAAGAACGAGGAGACAAAGATTCGAGGGCCGTTTGTTAGGGATGTTAAGATGACAGCTGATTAGAGCTTAAAACAGAAGTTTCTTCTACAACAATGCAATTTGGTGATTTTCTCGAAATGAAGAAATCTGGTAAGTCTGATATTTTTTCTCTGTCAGTAGGCAAATAAGTTGTCTTCTCAGTTAAAGAAACATTCCATTTTGCTTCTCTAATTGCCTTTTTTAATTCACGTTTTTTAGTAGCGATGAGCCTTGCTTCCCCTAGCTATATAGCTAGGGTCGAAAATCCTGCCACTGGCACCAAAATCTAGGTCCTCCCGGTCAGTGATATCAATTGGCGCCGTGAGCCACCGAAACCTGTGGGAGATGCTCGGGCACGAGCGGCTCTAGTTTAGAGAAGGGCGGAAGTCTTGCGAGCCAACTTAGCGGGTCACTGCGGACAGTCTGACCCCAATTTCTTCGTTCGTGAAAAGCGATCTTCAATCTCTTGTCTCCAGACCACGAAAGAAGTGCTGAACATCGTTTGCATTTTTAATGCTTACTAATGAAAATGAAAAACTCAACTCAAACAAACTCTACAATATTGAAATGCTCTCCGTTTCTGTTAAATTATTTCTGCAACCGGTTTCCGAATTTATATCATTTTTGGGTGCCAGGAAAGGGTTAAGATTTTAAATTTCCCGCAAACACATCTAAAGGGAAATAATTATTCTACTAGCTCTGCCGGTTGGGTTCTTACGAAAATAATCGTCGCCGGTACTTACTTTCTTCGTAGCAAAAGATCATTCGATCCGCTCTCCATACGGAAGAAGCGAGGAGTCTGAAATTTGTTTCTGGAAAGAAATTATTAAACTGCGGATTGCACAAGATGCCAAAAAAATGATATTCAGCTTTTCTTTTTCAGAATGAGAACGTTATAAGTTTATTTCTCGATTAAATCTTTTGAACATGCCATGTCATCCTGGTCATGACTGATTGTAAATATTGTCTATAGCGCTATTATTCTTACTATTTATATATCCATGCGCTCTTGGACGATGAGGCCAGGAAGAATCCACCGCTCCGACCAATCTTCTCTCTTGTATCTTGTTCTCGGTCCGCTGCCGGATCAATGTCCTCCTCAACTTATTGTTTCACGTACTACTCCCGGTGCCAGAATTATTCAAAGTTCCAAATAGAATTACGCACACAAAATATAAGTCCTCACTGCTCAATTATTTCCCGCAAAATTCCACCAAGTCCCGCATCTATCATTTACTATGACCTCTGAAGTACGATGTGCACGGTACGCGGTCTAAAGCTCATCTCTCATATTACAAATCAACCCCATAACTTTCTACCTTCTTGTCTCTTGTTTTACAAAACAATCTCCAGTTTCCTTCTCGTCATACCCCATTACTAGTTTACCACCAATCCTACATGCCTTATATTACAATCTTCTGTCCGTTACTTGCCGCGCTATGTTATTTACTTCCCTTCCTGGTTCTAAGGAACGCCCTACCTGCATGCCTTGCCCTCAACATTTACACTTTTCACGAGGAATTTAATAAATGTTTGTCCCCAATTCCCATCAAAATATTGTGTGACAGTCTGGTATGTCACAATATGTAACAATTAAATCAACAACTGTTTTGTAATATTTCCCTTACTTTAATGATGTTATAAATGAACATCCATTAAATTGTAGATTTTTTTTTTTAAATTTTAATTATGATATATTAAACCGGTGCATTTTACATAAATGAAATAGATGTTTTCTTGACGTTCTTTCATATATGTATTTATCTTTTTCAAAATGTGTAATAGTGGTCCTGGTGGTTTAAAATTATGAATTTCTATGTGATTCCCAACTTTAGCGATTATTACTTTAGAACATTGAATAATTTGTAGTCTCGAGCAAGAAGAATTAATGTAACATTGCCATAAAAGCGGTGTGTGGAATCCAATAATAGATGTGCCCATTAGCAGTTGTGACGTCACAAGGAGCTCCCTTTCGTTCGAGTCGGAGCGCGTGGCCTCCCGTGCGAGTGCGTGGACTGACGTCAGCAGAGGAGCGCGCCGGATGTCTGGACCGACACCTGCGCCCCGACGCACTTCCGCTTCCCTCCTCATCCACTCCTCCCCCGCTCTCTCTTCCTCCTTTGGTCCACCTTCGCGTGCTCCACCTCCGTCGCTTCTCCGCGGGGTGCCAGTGTCGGAGGTAGATCCGAACCCCGTCGGCCGATCTATCTATTAGATGTTTTCCAGCTATTTATAAGATCATTTTTTAAATTTATTTCTTTCCCGTTCGACTTTCGTCTTTCGGGGATTTTGACGGGTACAATGTTACATACAATGAATTTACTTGGCCATCCTCGGGTAAATGCGGGTCTCGGTATAACCCTTCACTATTTTTAAAATTTATATTTGTATAACTTGACTAAGGGAAGTTTGCATTTATTGTTTAGATGTGGAGGGGTGTGTTTTGTGGGAAATTGTGGCGAATGATTTTTATGAATTAGGGAGGACGAAAGAGGTCTTTGGGGAATCTGGATCTAATGCGTGAAGGATTAGATTAGATGGATTAGGATTAGATTTATTAGATAATATCTAATAAATCCTGTAAATAAAACTTACCCATGCTGGAACATTGCGTCCGATACAATTACAGTAAACCCTTAACATGAATTTCTAGAGCTGAAATGATTGGTGCTTGTATTACAGGATTTTCGTGTGTTACTATGTTTCCTTGCCGGGGGTCAAAATTCTATTCCTGTTGCGGCAAAATTAGTGTTAAGCTAGTTCGAGCTAACCAAGGTTTAATGCATGAGTTTTTAATGTTATGGCAGTTCCCGTGTGAATAGGTCGCACAGAGTTCCTTTTTTTAATCTGATGGAGAACTAACGCACAAATTCCCTTTTTCCTTCATGAATTGTTCCTTGTCATGAGGAATGGAATTGGAAAGGCTATTGGGCTCTAGTTTGAAATGTTGACTAACGAATGGACGGACAGACAAACGGGCAGACAAACGGACCAAAAGACAGAAGGACGGACGGACGGACAAGTAGACAGACAGACAGACTAACGGACGGAAAATTGGACGGACAGGCAGATGGATGAAATTACTTTAATATCATTGAAGATGTCTTTGAAAAATTTATTGATTTGCTATTTGAAATGTCTTGGAAGTTAGCGAAGGTCATGTTGGAGTACAAATAAGTAACAACAAATTTGTAATTCCATTCTGTTCATTTTGTGAAGGATAATGGAAAATTGCTGAGTCAAGAATCTGAAATTATGTTTCAGATGGAATAAAATGTGGAATTGTTTATAAAAGAGTTGTAATACAATAAATTGGCGTGAAGCGTGTGAACATAAAGCTTCCTGCAGTGAAGGCTTCTTTTATGACTGCGTTAGAAGATACTATATGAACCTAAAAGGTTTTCGATGTCTCTTGGATTACCTGGCACATTTATTCTGAGTTACAATTCTGATAATAATCAACAACTTGTATTTAGCTCATAGCTTATGTAAATTATTACGACTAAAACTCAGAAATATGTTCATTTCCTGTGGTTCGAAAGTAACTACTGTTTGGATGACGTCATGGGATACCACAGGAGTAGTAGGTTGTAGAGAAATATTTTCTTTATTTTTATGTTGTACTTTATTACGTTATAACTTTGTACTTAATTTGTTAGTGTCTTTAAATATATCAACGGACCAGTTCCAAAGATTACTCCAAATTCTAAATTCTGAGATATTGCCAATTTATATATTAATATCGCTATGAAAGTAGATGGTCAGATATATCGCTTGAATTTGAAATTTATGACAAACAGTACAGCATTAGTAATAATAAATTTTGAATTTAAGTGATGTTTTAAACTCTGAAAATATTAATACTTCTAAATTTATTCAAAAAATTTTTAAAATTTTAAATTTTCATTGAAAATGCATGTTTAGTTAAATTTGTTAGGTGGACAGCGTAGAAATAGAATTTTGGGTAGACAATGCGTTTATTTTGGCGAGATCGAATAGATGAAATATATAGAAACATGGTTTGTGTCATAAATTTTATTTTTTGGGTTTCCGGGCACGTCAACTGCTTCGGTCATTAGTCCCGTTAGTGTAGTGCATGTTTTTTTCTCGGGAGATGGCGGTGATCTTCCCCCGCTGCATGGCGAGATCCGGCACCGACCTACCGTCGGCTAGTGGGGTTTCCCCCTAACCAGGACTCTCCCACCAGCAGGGCACCGCCCCAGTCGGGACAAGCTCTAAGCTCCTGACCGGTCTCCCGGAATATGTGATAGTGTGGTGCATGTTAGAGTAAGAGTGTGTGTAAGGGGAGAAGATGGGACAAGGAAGAGGAAGGAAAGATCGCGCGCGGTCCGTGGTTCGTGTCAATCAGATGACAACCAGTTCATCAATCAGTTGATGCACTGAGCTACCGCTACCGGTACTGTATCTATAATTTACTTAATTACTTATTACATTGATTAGTGTGGATAATGGACGCTCTGGTGTACTTTCTTCATCTATTAGAAAAGTCACCTATTTATTCCACATTCTAATAATTATCAGAAAATATATTCGTTTTGTTATGATGTGAATTGGGTTACATTATCTTAGGAAAAATCACAATAAGTAAAAATAATTCATTAAATATCCTCATGAGATGTAGCCCACGTTTCGAAACTTTATTGCAACCTCATCAGTACTGTAGTATTTTATTAATACACATTTAAATTGCATTATGCATTACTATATGCATGCGTTACTATACTGATTAAAATATATAGACTGTGAAGAAAAAAACTTGAAAGTAAATTATTTTAAAGATAACATTTGAGTTAATTCTGATGTTTTATAATATCAAGAATTAATCTAATTACAGTTATGTGCACCTTACCTTGTTAATACATTTTACGATTATGT
Source organism: Teleogryllus oceanicus (assembly GCA_964035755.1). NCBI lineage: Eukaryota > Metazoa > Arthropoda > Insecta > Orthoptera > Gryllidae > Teleogryllus > Teleogryllus oceanicus. Next base: position 15,003,394 of record CAXIVR010000008.1, read on the forward strand.
AGTTTTATAAAACCGTCACATAATTTCTAGGCACCTCACCACCACATAACACCAATGTCCATTTCAAAAACTGTAGAGTTCGGTGTAACCTAGTTCCACCTAGCCATGTTAGTACTAGATTCCTGGCGTCCGTTCACCAAGTTTTTGCACCCACAACTCGTACCACCAATGACAAAATAACTCGCATTCGACGTAGCAACTTATACATGATCTATTTAAATGATGTGCTTTATGATCACTGCAGTCAAAATTTATATACCAATTTCAACCGCCTAATGTCAATATTAATTTTCTAGTATATTCTGTAAATATGTGGGTGATCGGTTTATAAATAGTCATTTATATTTTAATCGGGGTAGTAATGAAAATTTTGCAATCCAATATACAGTTCTGATGAGGGAACAATTGCGTTAAAATAATGTTGACAAACTAATACATGAGAACTTAGTAGCTGGCATGACAATAATTAATGAATTCTTCTGTGAATGTGATTTGAAGATAAATAAAAAATCTAGATAAGACCGCTCATTAAGTGACTGATGAGAGAGATATCTTACATAATTTATTTATTATTTTATAAAAGATATTTCTGTTCTTAACCTAACATAGACACACACAGAGAACAGACACACACACAGACAGACACACATATAGAGAGACACAGACAAGTAATGCCTTTAGGCGGTTCCGGGAGAGAATGGAGGAGAAGGGAGGTTCGGTTTTAGTGAGTAAAAATCTCACACGCTGGGTAGTACGGGCTACCCAGTGTCTTTTGAAGATTTCCACCAACCCTCGTAAAAAAAAGAAAGAAAAAAACACATAGACAGACACACACACATTAGATAGGTAGACAGATATATTGACAGACAGATAGGCAGACGTTCTGTCGTCAATCGACTTTTTGGTATTCAGTGATCATAAAACATGGATTCTGAGTTCACAACGTGTTAGAAGTAATTTACTACATACTGGAAGAAGATTTATGCACCTTTCTATATCCAGGGCCTGACAATAAAAGTTTTTACTTTGAAAAATCGCGGATGTCCGCCCCACGATTGCAATGGTTCATCTTAACTATGTACCTACGTTTTATCGGGAGAAAGTAAATATTACGAAATATTATTTGGCAAAAACACGAGAAGCCTTTGAAAGCGTAAACCCAAAGTGTTTCAAATAGTTTATCGTAGATGGTGTGTCCTCGTGGAGGAGGAGGCGCAGTTTGCGGGACGTCCTGTGTCATTCTTGCGTTTTCCCTCCCTCTGCGACCGGGAGCGGTAGCTCAGTGCATCAACTGATGTCACTGCAGCGCCTCTGACCGGGAGGTCCAAGGTTCGAGTCCTGACAGTGACAGGATTTTCGACACTAGCTTTGCAGCTAGGTCGAATTCAGTCGCTGCCTGGAGGAGAATTCTAGCGGCCGGCTGCTCTGATCGGTAGTTTTCCATGGTTTCTCCGATGAATTCCAGGCGAATACCGGAGCAGTACCCTACCAACTGGGCCACGGACCGCGCGCGATCTTTCCTTCCTCTTCCTTGTCCTATCCTCTCCCTTACACACACCTTACACTAACATGCACTACACTACCACATATTCCGGGAGACCGGTCGGGAGCTTAGAGCTTGTCCCGGCTGGGGCGGTTCCCCGCTGGTGGGAGAGTCCTGGTTAGGGGAAACCCGACGGTAGGTTGGCGCCGGATCTCGCCATCCAACGGGAAAGATCACCCCGAGAAAAACATGCACTCACTAACGGGACTAATGACAAAGCAGTTGCGCGCCCGGAAACACGAAAAAACCAAACCAAACCAAACCAAACCAAACCGGCCTCTGCGCCGCTCTCCGTCTGGCTCGCTCGCCTCGCCGTCTCCGTCGCCCTTGCACTCGCGCCCGCGTCTCCGAACGCGCCTGCACAATTGATTGCGGCACGCGTTTCCAGACCCGCGCGGGCGAGAACTGTCCGCTGGCGCGCGCGTCCATGCATGCGAACGCGTGCGACACTGTCCCAACTTGTAATTTGCGATGCGAGCGCTTCCCCGCAGCCCGAAAGAGACGACGACATGGCCGTGTGGGGGCGAGACGACCGTGGCAACGGACGGACCTTCAAGGCAAATGGGCGGAATCCTATCTGTCTCCTACAACTCCTATTGTACGAGTATATTGTTCTGTGTATTGTTCGGGTTTGGAAGTGTAATGAAACGATTGATTCTGTAGACCATTTCACACATGCGCTTCCAGACCAATGGACGAACGAATTGTTTCTCAATTCAACCCAGCTATCAACAAAAAATATGAAAATTTCACTTTGTGTAATTTAAGGTACGTGCATTTGTTTTTCTTTCAATATTTAAATGGCTTGCCTTCATGAATATGTGCATTGCAGAGAATTATGCACGGAATGTATTGTATTATAAGGGTGATAGGTAAATGAGGAAGTCATTAAACCTCACTTCTTAGGTGAAGCAAATAAGTGTTTTTCGATCATTACATAGTATTATGATTCTCATGAAAGAGACACGCCATCAAAGTTCACAAAAAAGTATTTACAAAGAAACAAGGAAGACATAGGAAACGCTGAACAGAATAAGTTCGTTGGCTTCACCGTGTCAAAGACACGCGGCCCCCTTTCACAGATGTTTGATTTATTTGGTTAAAAATCAGTAATGAGGAGAAGAATATTTGCGCACGTTTTCTTGAGTACAGAATCCCATCCCAACATTTTAACGATAAATACCTGAAAGTTAAAACAATAATAATAATAATAATAATAATAATAATAATAATAATAATAATATCATAATAAAATTTAGAAAAGTGGGAGATTATCAACATTTGAAAAACTAGACTTTTTCGTTCCCGAATTATAGAAAATCTATTTGCAACGATGAACGAACTGCAGACTTGATTTTTCTGCATTGCTAACAATATAGTAACTCATCATCAGCTCTACTGCTGCCACTACAAGCAAAAAAATGTACTACAAGTATGTCAAGGGGCCATCTCAGCATTCTGAACAGGCGAGGTATCTTGGGTCTTGTCCCTCCACTCCCTTCCTATTGAGAGAGTAGTGTACTCCAGTTGATTTCTTAGTTAACTGAAACTATATACTCCGTAGAATTTCTTGCATCAGAAAAAAGGTTTGGAAGATGATTCTGTTGTCAAGACACATTTTTTCCTGGGTAGACAATTTTACTATTTGTAAAGACTAAATCGGCGCATTTCATTAGAGAATCATGAACATTTCTTTGATTGGCAATTTTTTAAGCTTGTCAGGTTTTATTTTCAGCGTTTCGTGGTGGATACATGGCCCAAACACTCATTATTGAAAAACATGACGAACATTTTGTACTGTATACTTCTAGCAATCAGTTTCGCGCATGTGACGGAAGTTGCATTTTTTAGCAGGCAGTATAGTGTATGCATAGGAGATCCTTATGGGTTAGAAGATTTAAATTAATAGTTCAAATATCTGTCCACCAACCGTCGCATGAATTTCCCGATCAGATTAATTGAACGTGAAATATCTTGAGCGGGAACTACAGACACTCTGATATCCATCCAACTACACTATATAATACGATTATGTTTATTGATGATAGAAATAGAGTAAGTGAATATTTGGTGTTTCTATGTGCGTCAATAACTTTGACCACTAATTCCGTTACTGTTGTGAAGGTTATAACCGGAATGTGCCAGTGTTCCTTCCCTGCTTGAACACGAGGACCGGCATCGAACTACACGTCAGCTTGGAGGGGGGGATTTCTCTGGATGTCTCTCCCATCGGGAACCGTCCCAATCGGAGCCAGCTCTAATTTCCCGACTGCACTACTATCATGTTCATGTTAGTGAATAGTACAGAGCAAGTAAATGTACGCAGAAGAGGAGAGAACAAGGCAAGGAGGAGAAAAGAAAGATCGCATGCCGTCCAGGGCCCGTTTGATAGGGTCCTGTTTCGGCATTCGCCTGGTACTGATCGGAGAAAGCATGCTTCCGCCCACTACTACGGAATAACTACCGGTCCTTGTTACTCAAAGCGTTACGTCAGATCTCGAACACTAGGACTATGTATGGAAATCTTTAAGACGAATGACATTGTTTTTCTGAGTACTGTGCAAACACCGAGGATCCAGGGAAGGCGCTCTTTCCCCGGTGGGTCGCGCTGAGCGCCCGCAGCTGCCCAGCGCGCCGCTCCTCTGGATGGCCGCTGCTTGTAAAACCTCATTTGCTCCGCCCCCGCCGCCGCCGCGCGCGTCGGAAGCCCATTTCCGCCCGGACGCCCTCCCTCCCACCAGCCACGCCCCCTCCCGTTTGTCCGTGCCCTTTCCCACCGGCAACGTACTCAGGGCCAGCTCTGCCGCCGTATCTGAGCGCTCAGCCGGGACACACGACCAGGACAGATGGCTCAGCAGATGGCATCAACTGATGTCACTGCAGCGCCTCTGACCGGGAGGTCCTAGGTTCCACTCCCCACGGCGGCAGGATTTTCGACACTAGCTTTTCAGCTAGGTCGAATTCATCGCTGCCTGGAGGAGAATTCTAGCGGCCGGCTGCTCTGATCGGTAGTTTTCCGTGGTTTCTCCGATCAACACCACGCGAATGCCGGAGCAGTACCTCCAAACGGCCACGGACCGCGCGCGATCTGTCCTTCCTCTTCCTTGTCCTATCGTCTCCTCTTCACACACACTTACACTAACATGCACCACACTATCACATATTCCGGGAGCTTAAAGATTGTCCCGACTGGGGCGGTGCCCGCTGGTGGGAGAGTCCTGGTTAGGGGGAAGCCCCACTAGCCGACGGTAGGTCGGCGCCGGATCTCGCCATCCAGCGGGGGAGGATCACCGCCATCTCCCGAGAAAAAAACATGCACTACACTAACGGGACTAATGACAGAAGCAGTTAACGCGCCCGAAAACACGATAAGATAAAATAAAATAAAATCCCAGCGCACTCTTTTTCGCTCTCCCGCTCCTCGTTGGTCAGGGTCCACCCTCTGAGGGTGGAAACCCCCTGGTGTGGGACAAGCTGTGTCGAGTGGTAACGAGGGTCAGATTTGGCTCTTCCTCCATCCGCTCACCCTCCTCCCTTCCTCACCCCCTCCTGATCTCTGATCTTCTCTTTTCTCATCCCCTGTATTCTTCTTTTTTTTTAGGATTCGCACATCCTCCTTCCACTGCCTCTCTGCAATTGGCCTTCCACCCCTCCTGCCCTTCTCAATCTTCTCCCTCTTCAATGTCCTAGCCCTGCTCCTTCTCCTATCCTCTCACCTCGCACGCGCGCGCACACGTCTACACTACACTGCCATACAGGTTGGGAGACCAGTTGGCAGATTAGAACTTGTGCCAGTGGTGCCCCAATGCACGAAAAACATCTGGAGGAATCAAACCCTCACCAGGCCCAACACATAGGGCGACGCCGAATCTTTGTATCGGAGAAGGAACGCTGCCTTTTCCCGAATATAACATGCACTACACTCGCGGGACTGCCTTCCAAGTAGTTAACGGACAACTCGGAAATACGATAATACTCATTCCCTTTCTGCTCGGTAACTCCGCCTCACCCTCACCCTCCCGCTCTTCGTGTGACCATTCACGCCATCTCCCGACTGCCCTCCGCTCTCTATCGCCGCGCACGCGCCCTTTCAAGTCAACCGCAGACGCCCTCTTCACGCCACACCACACGCGCCACGCCCACAAAGCGCCGCGCTTCGGGTGTCGCCACTGCGCCCTGCGCCCACTGCTCCCCCGGCACATGTGTGTGTGTGTGTGTGTAAGAAAGGGGAGAGGATAGGACAAGGACGGGGAAGGAAAGCTTGCGTGTGGTCCATGGCCGTTCGGTAGGCTATTACTTCGGCATTTGCTTGGCGATGATCGGAGAAATCACGGGAAACCACCAATCAGAGCAGCCGGCCGCTGGAATTCTCCTCCAGGCAGCGGCTGACCGCCTCCCCTCTCTCTGTATTGACTGATTTTTTTCGTGTTTCCGGGCACGTCAACTGCTTTGGTCATTAATCCCGTTAGCGTAGTGCATGTTTTTCTCGGGAGATGGAGGTGATCTTTCCCGCTGGATGGCCAGATCCGGCACCGACCTACCGTCGGCTAGTGGGGTTTCCCTAACCAGGACTCTCCCACCAGCGGGGCACCGCCCAGCCGGGACAAGCTCTAAACTCCGACCGGTTCCCGGAATATGTGGTAGTGTAGTGCATGTTAGTGTGTGTGTGTGTGTGTGTGTGTGTGTGTCTAATGGGAGAGGATAGGACAAGGAAGAAGAAGGAAAGACGCGCGCGGTCCGTGGCCCGTTGGTAGGGTACTGCTCCGGCATTCGCCTGGTGTTGATCGTAGAAACCAAGGAAAACTACCGATCAGAGCAGCCGGCCGCTAGAATTCTGCTCCAGGCGGCGAGTGTGGAAAATCCTGCCGCCGTGGGGAGTGGGAACCTAGGACCTCCCGGTTAGAGGTGCTGCAGTGACATCCGTTGATGCATTGAGCTACCGCTCCCGGTCACTCTCTCTGTAGCTAGTGTCGAAAATTTTGCTACCGCACAGTAGGGACTGCAACCCTCGGATCTCTCGTTCAGAGGCTCCGCAGCGGCATCTGTTGAAGCGTTGAGCCACCATACCTGGTTGTTAGCGTATAAATAAAGTGTTATATCTTGTGCAAAAATTGAGATTATTTTTCATGAAGGACAGGGAATAAATTCTCTGTATATTCATTTACTTACTGTCAAAAAACAGTACAATTTGAATGTGTTGTATGAAGAAGAAGTATAATAATCTGTGGATGCTTCCTACTGTTCCGGAATACTCTTACAATACTTCGTTGAAGATGAATAAAAGTACTAATAATGCGTGATTCTACGTTGATTTAGGAAGAATTCACAAATGGGAGTGGTTATATAGATTTAAAGTATATGCTCATTTCGTGTAAACAATAATGTTACATTAAATTTTCCTAAGAAACGTGAATTCTGACACTATTATTTGACTTGCAGGCTTCATTAAGCTCAAAAATTTATTTTTAAATCTTTTAAAACATCGAAAATACGTATAATTTCTTAAACAATCAGCAATATAAATTATCATGGGATTCATTTCACATACATTCTATCTTATTTTAAACTGATTAAATATGAGAATAAAATATTTAAAAGTAGCAATGATAGAACTATAAATGCTAAAGCAGCTAACCTTTTTTCCACTCAGAATCTTTTAACGTAGAAAGATAACTTTTTTCTACACTTGTGACTTGTACACTGTGTAATGTTGGAATGAAATTGCAGTAATCGTCTCTTCCCGTTGTTATGCAGATCGCAAATACGATACTCCAGGTGTTTTATTTAATACATATTTCAGCTTCAGGTTTTTTTATTTAATATGATATTTTATATTCTGGGACACTATTAATAATTAATACGATTAATAATATTGTTGTTATAATAATTATTATAAATAAATTCAATTCCATCCGTGTGCATGAATTTAAAAGTTACAAAGCATTGGCGAAAAGTTAAAAATAATTTCTCTTGCGTCTGTAAATGATGCGGTTAAGTGGAGGTATGTGTTCATGTTTCGATCTGTTTCCAAAACTAAGTACATATATGTGTCGCACTCAGGGCTGTTGAAAAGTTGTGTTTGCATTGACTCTTGAAGCAACGTTTATTGTTGTTTTTCAAAAGTAGGAAAAATACGAGGTATTTGAGTATCGAGTGAAATTATTTATCATTGGCATCGGCATCAAATTGAAGTTGAAATGTGTCATTTTAATAATTACTGGAAAATTGGATTCTAATGTGGAATGTGGACACAATGTTTTGGCAAGGGACTGAAATGAATGCTTAGGAGATACAAAGAACCTTCAAGTTGTATAACGTTAGTCGAAATGCGACTATGTTAAAGAAAATACATACCAAAACAAAGATGAAAATCCTCATAAATTGGTATTAATTGTTATTGGGTAATTTTTTATTATTATTATTATTATTATTATTATTATTATTATTATTATTATTATTATCATTTGCATTAAAGGTAGGGTGGGAGGGTAACAGATACTTGATATTATTCTTCATATATAAAGCTTGTATGAATACGATCATGTTATTCGATATTTGTTTGTCCCTTATTCTGGTATGCTTTGACGTCACCAGTTATATTCTATTAAGCCGTGAGGACGAATTTTGATCACATCATACCACTTTTACGTTTTCTTGGATCGATGACTTTTTAAAAGGAAGATTATTTGACCACCACTGTTATGGGCTGGAAATGTTCCGATGCGAAGGTGGTAACGTTGTGAATAAATACGTCGTAGTATTGCAATGTTAACTTCTTTGCCTGAGTACAAATTGCATTTGTTAAATTAATCTTATTTTATTAATCAAATAGTGTTTGTTAACAATATCGAAATGTGGAAGTTAGTTTAAACATATGAATACATCTGTGTGTGGTATTTATCGATTTAATGCGGAATATGCTTTAGTTGCATAAAGGCATTTTGAATGTTAATTAACTATTATCCGTTCTGTTTATTTTTGATGTAATATTCCTCTTAAAATGGAAAATATTTCATTAATAAATGTGTTCGTAAATATCAATAATAACCATAATAAAGCAATGATACTTCAACGATACAGCAAACAAGTGTTTGTGCCATACATTACCTTGTGCGAGAAATTAGATAATAAATTCCATGTTAATTAGTTGTAATGATCAAGAGGTGAGGAGAATACACGTATTTTTATTCTAGAGTTAGCCTGTTTGCAAACACTATTTCCACATCTTTCTGATTAAACATTTGTATTATTTATGAGAGAAATAAATTAACTATCGTAAAGTATTTCCAAGGAATAAAATATTACGGTTTTTTATATTTTTTCCTATAATGGAATGGTAAGAATTGACATACATTCCTTCTACTTATAACCAATGACGTCAACGCCTTCTGTATTGAGGAAAGTACGTACGTCTACTCTCCCTTTTGCAACATTCGGTATTTCATTAGTTTTTATGTCTTACATGTATGTCGGCATTTCTCAATCGATCAAGGTTGCGCAGAAGGTTGAATCTCTAACCTCATTGTGTCAGCACAGAGTTGCCGAGTGAAATTTGGCGTAAGATGAAGGTAGGTATACGAGTGTTGCTTTGAGGGTGAATATAAATTAACTATTAATGTGTATTAATCATGCCGCCACTATTTTTTGTGGCTTACGGCCAAACTCAAGGCAATGTCTACCGACGCATGAAGACTTCTGAAGAAATAGCGAGGCAAACGCTGCAGACAGAATGCACTAGAACATTAGAATCTGAACGAGAAAAGAAAACGTTCAAGTTATCGAATATTTCAGTTATTGACGGACAGGTAACCAAAATATGATCGAGAGAGGTAACTTATGCCAAAATTGACTGACAGCAGTTTATGCTATGTAAGCCTCTAGGTAGAAATTCAAATGCTTTCATAGGATTTAATTGTGAACAAATTGCAGTTTTCCAAGAAATACTTTTTATCCATATTAAAAGATGTCCGGAGCAGGCCAGTGCTTCTCCAGATTTCTTTATGAATCTTTTCGTGTGATAAATGGTTCAACGCAGTTTGAAATTTCTGGCATTCTTGGATGGTAGCATTGGACATTGACTTCCTGAAGAGAACGCTGTTTCGCGGAGGGCCTTTAAGAACTATGACAATCACCAAGGAGATTCTCATGGTAGGCAGAAATTGAGGTATTTGCTTTCGTAGTAAATTTTAATGTCGAGTTGTCAAGGCAACCATACCACAAGAAAATGATTATGGATTTTGCGTTTTATTTCAATCTAAAGAAAACTGTCAAATTAAAGATGCTTAACGCCATACCCCAAAACAAGTTACGGGTGTCCAGGACCTTCATTCATAATATCCGACTTACCGAGGAAACATTTGATGGGAAAAATTATTTGATAAAAAAAATGGGCACGTCAACACTAATGGTTCTTAGTCCCATTAGTATAGTAAACGATTTCCCCACCAGGGCACCGCCGTAGGACAAGCTCTACGTTGCCGGCTGGCATGTGAGACAGTTTAGTGCACCGCAAGAAGTGTGTGTGTTTGTGTGAGTGAAAGGAGAGGATAGGATACGGAAGAGGAAAGCATTATCGCGCGCGGTCGTTGGCTTGCGTGTTACGATAGGCCACTGCTTCGGGGTTCCCTTGATGTTGATCGGAGAGACCACGGATCCCAACCGATCAATTACCCGCACTTAGACGGAATTAGAAATCTCATCCAGACTGCGCCTAAATTCTGGGTATCCAGCTGGTGTCGAACATCGTCGGGTCTCGAGCTTTAGGTTTTGATTGATTGATTTGTTCGTGTTTCCCAGCGCGTCAACTGCTTTGGTCATTAGTCCCGTTAGTGTAGTCCATGTTCTTTTCTCGAGAGATGGCGGGATCTTCCCCGCTGGATGGCGAGATCTGGCGCCGACCTACCGTCGGCTAGTGGGGTTTCCCCCTAATCAGGACTCTCCCACCACTGGGGCACCGCCCATCCGAGACAAGCTCTAAGTTCCCGACCGGTCTCCCGGAATATGTGGTAGTGTAGTGCATGTTAGTGTAAATGCGTGTGTAAGGGGAGATGGGAGGACAAGGAAGAGGAAGGACAGATCGCGCGCGGTCCGTGGCCCGTTTGGTAGGGTACTGCTCCGGCATTCGCCTGGTGTTGATCGGAGAAACCACGCAAAACTACCGATCAGAGCCGCCGGCCGCTAGAATTCTCCTCCAGACAGCGACTGAATTCGACCTAGCTGAAAAGCTACTGTCGAAAATCCTGCCGCCGTGGGGAGTGGGAGCCTAGGACCTCTCGGTCAGAGGCGCTGCAGTGACATCAGTTGATTCACTGAGCTACCGCTACCGGTCTATACTGCTCAGCAGTACAGTCACCACAACAGAGACGCGGTCATTCCGGGCAGCGGAGAATACTATCATGTACCTATCGCAGGCCGACGGCATTTGTAGGAACGCGTAAGGAGGTTGCGATGATGAGTGCCTTTCGTGGGCGCTCTTTGCGGTTAAGCGGGCCGCGCCTCGTGAGCGACGGAGGCCGTGGCTTTGGCAGATTAGCGCGTGCCTATGGTCTGCGGGAAAGTGTGGGCGTGCATCGGCACGAATCTCCACGGAGTACACCGCGCGCGGGTGTGGTGGTGTGTGTGTATTCTCCCTGCATTTTATCTCCGGGCGGCGTCTGTGGCTGTTGGCGTCATTAAGCAGGTAGCCCGCGGAGCGTCCATGGTCTCATTACCTGCAGATGAAGCCGAACAGGTATCCGTCGTAATCGACGAGCCGTAAGAAGGCGTATTGCGACATCACGTGACCGGCGTGGGGGGGGGGGCTCTCTCTGAGAAGCGGTGGCGTTCGGGGCAGGTGGGTGCGCGTTGTAAAATATCGGGAAGAAATCCAGAGAAGAGTTCACAGGTTAATAGGAAACAGATAAATTTGTACAATTTGTGCAACAGATAGAATTGTACCATATAGACGCTGGAATGGGTTGTAAGTTTGGTTCCAATTAGAATTCTAAGAGGTTCTCGAGTCTTTCACACTCCTTGAATGTTCCTTTGAATGTTGAGATCTTTGAGAAGAATGTTGTCGTTATAAAATTAGTTATTTGAGAAAGCTTGCAAAAACCGGGGCATTGTGTAAAAAAGCAGTGCTGATAAAAGTGTTTGTGTAACAACATCAATACGGATAATATTTCGGATAATATTTCGAGTGAAGAATGTTAACATGCCTTCTAATTGGTGTTTGCCTGTGCTTTGTATAGGGGCAATGAACTAATGTGTTTTACATTTAGAAGAACTTTACAATAGTCACATTTAGGAGGGTTTTTTTATTAGGTGAATATGAATTAATTTAGAATGTACCGTTCTCAATCGCCAAATGACAGCCTGATCTTTCCGGCAGAAGTCTTTGAATATTTTTAAAGTCATAGTTTTGGAGACTTTTTTATGATTCACTAGCCCTTTATTGATTTCCATCTCTCGAAACAGATATTTTGCTTTCTGTTTTCTTAGATAAATGTTCCAACAGTCCTCGAATGTTTGAAATTTCATGAACCCCTGCAGCCGTTACAGGGGTGGTCATTTCTTCATCGATTCCATTGAGGGGTGGGATCCAAGATAAAATGACGTTTTCCCTGACTGTGTTAGATCATAATACAGTTCATGAATTAAAACTACCATTTCATTCATAGGATTGTTGCTGTACATATTAGGAACCTGATATTTGTTCGTGTTTCAAGGTTGTTTTCATGATGGTTTAATGAAGGGACTAGAAATCGATCAAAAACCTTCAGTGTGGCGCCTTTTTATTAAAGGATTAAATTAAGACTAATGAAAAATTGTGTGAAGGCTGTGGACAAAAAAGTGAAGATATTAAACATTTAAGATGACTTTCTGTACAGTACAGTAAAGTGAAGCGGAACTTAAAGAAGGTATTTTTATTGGACCTCATAATAGAAAAGTGATTTGTAACATAGTCTTTAAAGAAGAGCTTTACTAAAATGAAGTTAGCTTAAGTGTTTATGAAAGTAATAAAAGGATTTTTAGGTAAAAAAAGATGGAAACTACAAAATCTAGTTCCAGAAGAACGCAGAATAAATCGAAACCAGAAGAGCACCTTCTGATCTATCAAGCTAAAGGGGTCGCTTATCACTAAAAGTGTATTTCGTGCATTCTCATTTGAATTTATTTCCGGGAAATCTTAACAAGGAGAGAGATTTCTGAAGGACATTGACAGGTCTTTGAAAACCCGATAGAAGGCACTGGGATCAATTGAAACACTTAATTGAAAATTCCAAAAAAAAGGTTATAATAAAACAACTTTAGATTTTTTGTTATTATTTTTGTATTATAAACTGTAAAATTAGCTATACTCAATTACTTTTATTGTTATACAAATGTTTCCTTTTTGTCCACTAGTGTTATCAGGAGGAGTTTCTGTAAAACTAATCCATTATTAGCATTCACTTATAGTTAGTATAGGAAATATTGTATTTGTGTATATATATATATATATATATATATATATATATAATATTATATATTGAGATATACCAAAATTTTCCTCTCTCTCTACATTTATATCTGCTAAAGATCTTAGAGTCCGGCTTGCTGGGTCAATGGGTCACGATATATTATAATCCTTATTACCTCTATAATGGATTATAGGATCCGCGACTATACAGCGCAGCTGGGAATCTGAAATAGAATGATTCTATTCCTAGTTCATTTCTGTTTGGATTGACTAAATGAAAAATCACTTTCTTTTCTAAAGAACAAAATTCAACAAAGTTTATTTTTGCCTTTTTAGCAAACAATTTAGAGAATTTACAATTTTTTTAGGCCTTTGATCAAGATCTCTTTCAATTTACAATTTATACCGCGGTTAACTTATCTTTTCTTCGTTGATGTCCCTCGTAGACTTCTCAGTCGAAATATCTTGCGATCTTGCCGTAGTCCAAAGTTCCAAGAAATCCTCTCCTGCCCCTATCCAAGCTGGTCTCCAACTATCAAAATTATCAGTCCCGATTACGTCCTATGACATAGTCCCGAACTCGATTACCACTCCCGACAAAGTTCCAATTTATACACCAATATTGCTTCCACATCAAAATATCTGCAATATCATTCACTGTCCTTAAAATTTCACTGATAACCCAATTCTATCTCGATTGTACTCGTTCCTCTCACGAACATACGATCAGTTCAGAAGCGCGTTTCAGATCAGAATGAAATCTTCCTGCATGATTCATCCCTCGAAGACATCGTATTAAACTACCTTCATTTTTTTCCATAACATTTGACCGTCCTTCTCTCACCCAGCCAATCCATACGTTCGTTATATTTTGGTGTAGCTGACCTTTTGATAGTCTAAACTTCTTCGCCCAATCCTAAATTTTCTACTTTCGGCATCCAGAACTGTTAATGCATTTACAAAAAACAAAAACTACATTGTTTATTCACGGTCGTTGCTAAGCTCTAGCTCTCGTGATATTTCGTAATGCATGTTCCACCATATTGTCTACAAATAAATGTTAGTTTATTTTAACGTGACATATCGGTATGTCACAATATGTATATATGTGTGTGTATATATACATGTGTGTATATATATATATATATATATATATATATATATATATATATATATATATATATATCCCATAAATTAAATGTAAATGTAAGTGATACTAGAATAAAATTAATACAAAAGATAGTAGATTAATACAAAGGGAAGTAGACATAAATCTGTGTTGATGTGTCACAATAATTTATTTTTATTACTTAGCAAAGAATTCGTAGAATACGTAGAATTCATGAATCGAACTTACTAAGAGTAATCCTATAATAATGAATAGTGCGTAATGCTTTAAAAAATTGAAGTTATTGGATAAAATAACGTTCTATGAAAATGCTGGTAAATTGTAATTCTGTGTCTGGCAACGCTAGCCCGTGAAATGAGCAGGAACACATTTCTTTGGAAGTTAAAGCGATGAAATACACTGATAAATGCTAGTCCAGTATTACCGTAATCACCGCTGTACCGCTTAGTACTTCCATTGTATGTTTATGGGCAGAATAATTGTTCACTGCGCTGTGTAGTTTCCTTTATTTTAGTGCCTCTCCGAGCTTCCCTGTAATAACGACGTGTAGAAAATGTCGAGTTTTGAAATGAGATTTATAGCCGCTCCATGACAAATATCGAATAGATCCGTGTGCACGAAAAAGGATATTTGGTCATTGATGTTTATGAAAAGTAATTAACAGAAATATTGTGAAAAAAGTTACAGACACACATAAAAGTACATCGGTTTACTGAGAAAATATAAGGCTTTTCATTGTCGCCGTTCTCTTGTGAGGTATTAATGTGTGTTTGACGTGATATTCGTCCGTGCTCTTTGGGTATTATTTATATTTTGTTGCTTATTATTCAACTTCTTGAGTGTTGTGTTATGGCTAATCAACTTAAGATTTTCTTTGCCTATGTGCAATGACATTACGGTTATATTATGGATCTATGGAAGGTTACGTTTATATGTTTTCGGTTATAATTCCGCGATTTATTCAAGTTGGAACTGAAAGTATGCAATACAATGAGACTGATTCTTAAAGAACAATAAAGTAAGTTAATTTTAAAGAATTTTGTATCATTTTCTGTGATAAATTTAAGGTCTAGATGCTTCATCAAAAGATATGAATTCAAAACAATTATGAACGTACAGATGTATTACGAGCGCCAATAATACCGAGGTATGGGAATCAGTGTTTCATGAACCCTCCTTGCGTCCATCCACATGGAAAACAGGCTTCGTAAAATGCGCCAATTTATTTTTAGTTTCCTATATTTTGTCGATGAGTGGTTTTTGTTTAAAAACGGGCAATATATTTACAACCTAAAAGAAATCTTTTAGAAAAAATATTTTTGACAAAACCACCAAACTGCTTTTGTTCGCTGGAAAATTCAAACATAATAAATTGTTAATATATATTGTTTTTTTAATAATTTATTCTCACAAACGGAAATAAAATTTCATCTTGGACACCTAGGTAGGACACCTTAGAGAATTTTTTTCAGTAGAAATTCGGGAGTTTATATTTCACAACCATATGGTAGGAGAGCTTCTTAAGAATCACCAACACTCTAAATCAGGTGCCAATGGAAATTCCTTGGCAAGTTGGAAACATACTTTTTCCTAGATTCTTTTATAATATTTGAAGATTAATAATCAGATAACCTTTCGCCGCGTATCGTTTATAAAACTGATTCAGTTAATAATTAATTAGTATATTATTATATAATTACTTATTAATTTTTATTAATTAATTTATTAGTATATAAATAATTAATAAGTAATAACAAGGAATACCAATACCTGTCTGTGAACACTTCTAGCTCCTAAACCATGCATAGGATTTTCTCCAAATTGAAGAAACTCCTGTCCATTTGGCGCTAGTTGAAGCTTTGAAATTTTGAAAATCATTCTTTAAAATGTGGGTGTACTTTACACGAAGGCTCCCAGGCATTTTAAAAATATTCTCAAAAACGAGACAACTCGCCCTCAAAACGCCATATTGCTTTATTAATAGTTATTATTTTATTTTTTATTTATTTTATTTAATAATTTCGTTTTTATTTTACCTTTTCCCTGTGTTAAAAATCTAAAAGGAAAAGGAAGATGATCCAAGTGGAGATTTTTGATATTTTCATTGATGCTTATGGACTTATTCGCTCACGAGAAATCTCTTCTTCTACGGCCGCGGATCCCTTTTGAGCTGTCTGTACATGATTGTACCTTTCTCAGTTCCTTCTTCGTCTCTCTTTCCCTTCTGACGATTGCACCATAGACTAAACAGGCAATTCTTTACTCTATGATTACACAAATGCGAAGAAGGAAATCTCCAATTCCGTTATCAGTGCTACCATTTCAAGATTCAAAAGAGAGTCCACATTAGCATTTCGTAGACAGTGCCGAGAGTAAAATAAATTCGTAGTCGTCATGCGGATGGTAAAGTGCGATTAAGATAACAAAGAAAAGATGGTTTCCTTCCACGTGAATGATAATGTAAATTTTAGAGTTAGAATATAAATTCGAATAGTTTAATTATTAATTTTTTATACTAATTACTTTTTAGTGGTAATTTGTTGTCTTTATACTTTTGTTGTCTCTATACTTTAGCTAGAATTGTTGTCTCTATACTTTAGCTAGAATAAATGCCTTTTGCGTGCCTTTTTCAGTAAAAAGAAATGCCTTTTTGCCTACCTATTTTAGGTAAAATACATGTCTGAACTTTCGGGCTCTTCTTATAAATAAATATTCTTCCTTAGAATGAAAGACTCAGATTAGTAACTTCGTTCGCTATTCCAAAAATTTAAAAACTTCAAATCACCCGATAAAAAATAACGAAGTAGCTTTTAAAACGTTGTGATTATAACTTCAAAATGGAATTAACGTAATATACCACTTTAGTTACGAATTTGATTGCTTTTATTTCAAGCAAGAATATTTATTAATTGTTCCTATTGGATGGAGTTGGCACGGAGCACAGGAAATTACCTTCGCTGACTCTCGACCTTTCAGCACTTGCTGACTCGCCGTGTGGATGTTATTCCTCACCGGGGTAATGTGGGCTTCTTGTGAACGAGACACCAAAGGACGGGACTGCCCAGTATGTGAGAGCTAGGTATATTCGTGTGTGCTTTCATTGAAATACTCATGAGAAGATGCACACTACAGAGTTACTATTTTATAAATTATAAAGACCCTAATTCTTGAAATGAAATAGAAATGTGATAGAACCATAGCACATAGAAGGTTTCGAAATGTCTCATTCGAATAGAGACACTGAAAATTTGGTCCTGGTAATAAAAAAGTGGATAAATCCGTTTCTTATATAGTACATTATTTCCTTTAACTGGTGTAGTCAGAATCCTGGTTTTGTGACTCCTTGATACTGATCGAATGACGCCAAAACGTCCGTCCATTTTCTCCAAAATTGATATTTCCCGTTTAATGTCAAGGAACTCGAGACTGCGAGTTTGAAACCGATATTTTAATTTTTGGGGATGCTTGAAGCTTCAATTACATTTTCAAAATTTTGTCAAAAATCGTTCCATTTTTTATTAAACTTTGTCCTCGAATGCGTAAAAGATGCTTAAATGAATGTTGAAGGTGACATTTTCGTTGAAATCCCTTATTTATCGAAAATTGCATAAGTTCTAAGTTTTTTCTTCATACAATTACGATATTGAAGGGAGATATTTTTTTCCTTATTAAAATCAGTAGTTGAAAGCCAGATCTTGAAATAAGGTCGTTTACAATTTTTCAAATATTTGAGTAGTTTTCGCGTAATTTTGCGTGAAAGATACCCGATTTTTAAACAATTATTTGGTCAAAAATGGATCCAATTTTTTTCTTTAAATTTTCTCATATGTATCAAAGAATGGTAAAAAGAATGGTACAAGTCCCATTTGCGCGGACAATCTATATTTTGAAAATTGCAAGACGTTGCATGTCAAAACAACATATTTGTAATTAAAGATTTTTTTCTTAAACAAAATCTGTTTTGAAAAAACAGATTGGATTTTTGAAAATTGCAATGTGAGAACAAATGAGAGAAAGTATGTACTGTTGTTATACCCCTAGTTTCTTTTGTTCGTATTTCAATACGTAAATATTTCTTTGCCAGTTTAATGTAATTAAACACTGAATCAGCATTCTTTCTTATCGTGGTGTATAATCACAATTGTGACTAAATTAGCAAGAAAATTCCTAAATCTAAACAGCAGTTTATTACATGATTTCGAGATTTACTATGATAAATATATATCCGGAGACTCAGGGCATTCCACTAATTCATAGCTATCTTTACTCTTGTAGTAGATTGTGTCCACAGTCTTAGCATAATTGCTTATTATAGTATTTTATATGTGCTTTTCTCAAGATGTGTTATTAGATCTTTTCAGCTTACCAGGAATGAAAGATGTGAAGATGATTGATACAAAACGTCGACTTCCATAACCAATGTACTTTACATACTGTACGTTCCTTTTCGCATCTATTGCGTTAATTACGCTGAATTTGCGAATAAATATAAAATGGGTAAAAAAAAGTGTGTTTTGTCACGACACACAACTTGCTTTGCCACGAGCTATGTTAAATAGTTTCGTAATCGAGCCGAAATATTTTTTATTATGACGTCTTTATAGCAAATGACAAGCATAAGATCCTTTACTGTAGATATTATAGATTTCCCTTTTTTCCTTGTTCTAAAAGATTCCAGAGTTTCCTTGATACTTAAAAACGCAATAATCTAACGACTGAAGCATCAAACGACAAAAAAAGGTGTGCTCATACCAATATACCTGCATGCTTAAACCTATACGCTCATACCAAAAATACCTATATGCTCATACCAAAATACCTATTAGTCGCGCGACTTTTCTTGACGTCTCCCAGCGCGGGGTGCGGGAGGAGGCTTCTCCCGACGTCACATCCAACGGGTGTTGCCAACTGTAACGTTTTTAATACTATTCGCGCCTCTTTCGCTCTTAATACAACAGGACATTACAGACGATAAAATATAACAAATAATAACACAATTAATAGCAACCACAAGTGAAAATAATTAGATAACGATAATATTGCTTATTAAGGAGATATGATATTACCAAAATCCGAATCGATATATCACAGGACACAACACTAACAGCGAAAACGCGAGAACTGAATTCATTCGAAAGCAGAGCATGGCAGCCCTGACAATCTTGCCGTGCCGTTCCGTGTGAGACCAATGTTGTGACCAGACCGTACCGAGTCGTGCTGTGTTGAGCACTAGGAGCTCAGACGTATATGCTCATACCAAAATATCTACATGCTCATACCAATATACCTATATGCTCCAAACCTATATGCTCATACCAATAATACCTATTTGCTCAAACCTATATGTTCAGGCCAATAATGCCTATAAGCACCAAACTGCTTTTCAATTCCTGGAAATTGAAAACCCTTGAAAGTCACTCATGACCCGCTGCTAGCTACACGCGCGTCTATATGTCATATGATAATGAACGCAATGTGAACGCGTGCGTGTGTGTGTGTGTGTGTGTGTGTGTGTGTGTGTGTGTGTGTGTGCCGAGTCCTGCGTCAGCGACAACAGGGGATGGAAACGGGAGGATCTCTCACCGCCCGGATACAAATACAAACGTAAATATCCGGTTAGCCGTGTCAACTGATACCTCTGACCCGTATCTATTGATGGAGTGTGGGCTGCCTCTGGTAGCCGACATTTAGAGAAATCGTTTTGGCCGTCGCCAGCCCCAATCAGCGGGAACACACGAGACTACGATAAAGAGGTTATTGGCTCGTTTGTAATCTAAGCATCGTACAAAGTGCGTGGGTTCTCCATGCACCCTACAAAGAATACATGTAGTATGTCAAATTGATTTTCATTCACTCGAATTTAAAGGGTAAATTCAACAAATTCATTTATCAATTTTCATTTTTCTTTGCAATGAATTTAAACAACAAATACAATTTCTAAAATATATCAGGGTAAATAAATGTTGTTTATCTAAATACTGAGAGCTGATAGAACTCTCACTATTTTAATGTAGTTGATAGAACATGATTATTCAAACGAACCTTTGTGCTTCTGATTCAATGCTTACTCTCTACTTACTATTTAGATTTGCGAACGAAAGGTGAACACTCTAATTCCAGTTACAAGGGGAAATTGAAAGAGTCGAATGATCGTATCGAATTAGTCAACAATGATTCTTAAATCTATTTAAGTACATGTATTTTTCTGTGAAAATATGTAATTACTGTAATTTCTACTGATCTTGTTTTGATATTTCAATACCTATGGTAATCTATACTATATTAGGCTATACTATAGGTACCTATAGGTAAGATTAAATACAATGCTAGTGTATTTTTTTGTGAATATGTATTTAATGCTAGTGACCAGTGTGAGCTGCAAAAGTTGCTCATCTATTGAGCGCCACATTGAATAAACTACCATTGTTTTTTGGAGGGGCGGGCGATTTCTAGATGCAGAACCGGAATCCGCAGAAAAGCAGGAGCCGTTCACACTAAACAGATACTTCATTCATACGAACGTTACATCAGACTGAGACGAAATGGAATTGCATGGTACAATTAGTATTACAACTAATTCCACAAAGTAATTTGTTTTTATATCATGTATGCGTGAGCTCCTCGGATGGCTCTTGTGCTCGCTTTTTGTGAGGCGATCCCGGGTTCGATTTCCGCTCGAGACGAAAATGAATCTGTAACTTTCGGATATAGTTCTAGTTTCTAGAGCTGGGCGACGAACGAAAGCTCAGCCAGACGAAATAGGCTAGGTGTTGCTGGGAATACGTTATGATTGATTGATTTTTGCTTGTTTCCGGGCGCGTCAACTGCTTTGGTCATTAGTCCCGTTAGTGTAGTGCATTTTTTTCTTTCGGGAGATGGCGGTGACCTTGCCCCGCTAGATGGCGAGATCCGGCGCCGACCTACCGTCGGCTACTGGGGTTTCCCCCTGACCAAGACTCTCCCACCAGCGGGCACCGCCCCAGCAGGGTCAAGCTCTAAGCTCCAGACCGGTCTCCTAGAATATGTGGTAGTGTAGTGCATGTTAGTGTAAGTGTGTGTGTAAAGGGAGAGGATAGGACAAGGAAGAGGAAGGACAGATCGCGCGCGGTCCGTGGCCCGTTTGATAGGGTACTGCTCCAGCATTCGCCTGGTGTTGATCGGAGAAACCACGGAAAACTACCGATCAGAGCAGCCGGCCATTAGAATTCTCCTCCAGACAGCAACTGAATTCGACCTAGCTGAAAAGCTAGTGTCGAAAATCCTGCCGCCGTCAGGACTCGAACCTAGGACCTCCCGGTCAGAGGCGCTGCAGTGGAATACGTTATGCCTGCCACATTCCCCCATACCCCCCGACCTGGGTAATAATAAAAAGATCCAGACCTGGGAACACTGCTAGCTGGTTAAAGTCGGCTTAATCTGCCCCTAAATGCCAAATGTGTACATGTATGAGAGTTCATTGATATTGAGAAACGTCATTGGATTACACAATGCGATACATTTACACTCGAACAAAGATGTGTATTACATTAGACTGAGTCGAAATATTGAATTCACCGCAATATCACAGATTGCACTGCAGTTATTCCTTTATAACAAATATCAATACAATGAAAAATGCATAATTCAGTGCTTAACACGAAATCCAGTTAAAATCAAGTATAAAATAATTAAAAGTGTATAATCACTTACGGCAAAGGTCACAGTTAGAGAATACAAAAATAGCAGAAATTAGGAGAAAAATCCAAAATGTTAAAATTATTGTATCAGTTCAACCCGCTGAAAACCATTATCTGCTGAACAGAAATAAATAAATATTTTTTAAATTAAGAAGTAGTTCCGTCCAATGCGCCCGGCCTCCTCCCGCATTGCCCGGCAACGCGTAGCAACAATGCCGTCCAGTTATTTATTTTACTTCAAAAACAGTGATAAAAATATGTGTGTGACGTGCTATGGGCAGAAGTGAATTCAGTGTACGTTTTCAAAATTCTGTGATCCCTATCCTAAGCCAAATACTACTTGAATTTTGAGTACAGAAAAAAATGAGCGTTTTTTTAGCAAGGATTGTTAACAAAATGTTCGCTCAGATGTAATAAAATCTATTTTCAAGGGTAAATCATCAATAAATTTGGGCTCTTATCTGTCATCATGTCCTTTGTTAAGGAATAATACTTCCCGCCGCGACAACATGGAGAACGGTAATTTGAATTACTATATTTCTCACTGAATTCTAGAAGACGTTCACAGAAAATGCAGTTACATTGCATTGCAGGTTGTACTAAACTAAATTTTGTAAAAAAAAAACGTTTAATCGCATCTAATCATTTCTTCTTGACCTCTCAAAAGCATCCGTTCAAAATTTGGAATCATCGCTTTTCTGCAGACGTTTCAACATTTTTTTATTATTAAGACTGAATGATAGATAATATAAGTTGGAAGATTCAGATAATTAGCTTTGGAAGCACATCTTACAAGCTAAGCATTTTTTTATTTGAATTAAACTACTTGTGGTATGGCTTACAAGTATGTTTATATTACTATGCGAAAAACAGCTTAACTTCCCATGAGTGATTGAAAACGTTTCTGTCGAACGTCTGCTCACTCATAGAACATCATTCAGGAGTTCATCCCATAGAAATTCATTCAGAAACTACGTGCCTTTTCTTCAATTATTTTTTTTAGGCGCCGTTCTTGTAAATGACGTTTGATATGTCAAAATGATGATTTTTTATTAAAATATGTTTAAAGCACGAGAAAACAGCTGCGTCTCCGCTTCGAAGCCTGCGGGGCTGATTGTGAGAGCACGCGTGGCAATGATCTCTTCCCAGTGACCTTTGCGCTGAACTTCTCCAGGACAAAGTTTCGACGTTCGACATTTATTGATTTCCCTGCCCCAGGCGGATTATAAAAATGTAATTATAAAAATCCTCCGTGACCCAGCGAACAGGAACTATTTGAAAAAACATGCATGACATAAGTGAAAATCAATAAAGTACACCATCTGCTTACGTTAAGGAAACGGTCTATTTGGTCATGTCAGTAAAAATCTAAGATTATGTAATCGTAATCATTTAAGATAATTCCTTCATTGACAACACCTGACATTTATCCGACGATATACCTACATATCTCGTGTAGAACTCACCCTTTTTGCGTCTTTTGTCGTAAATGGCCTATTTGCTTTCAATGATGCCGGTGGTGTTTAAAATATGATACCTTCTACCAAGAACTACTGGGAAAACTGTGTAAAACATTATTTTATTTTATTCTGTAATTTAAAAAGCGTTATAAAAATATTTATAAAAAAGATAATGTGAGGGTTTGCTAGTACTGATTTCAGCATAGTATCTGTCATATCAAGCCGGGAAAAGTAAATCTCTGTGAACGGTTATAAAACATGTCATGTAGCAAACTTAAACACACACATTTAAATTAGAACTCCATGATGAAAATAAATAAGGTGGAGGATCTAAAAAAATCCATTCGAATGCATTCGGTCATGTTTTGAGATATATTTTTGATGACATTACATTGCGAAATTCATTCGCCCATTGCGCCTTACCTCTGTGACCACTATTGGAACCGGTAGCGGTAGCTCAGTGCATCAACTGATGTTACTGCAGCGCTTCTGCCCGGGAGGTCTAGGTTCGAGTCCTGATAGCGGCAGGATTTTCGACACTAGCTAGGTCGAATTCAGTCGCTGTCTCGAGGAGAATTCTAGCGGCCGGCTGCTCTGATTGGTAGTTTTCCGTGGTTTCTCCGATCAACACCAGGCGAATGCCGGAGCTGTACCCTACAAAACGGGCCACGGACCACGCGCGATCTGTCCTTCCTCTTCCTTGTCCTATCCCCTACCTTACACACACACTTACACTAACATGCACTACATTATCACATATTCCGGGAGACCGGTCGGGAGCTAGAACTTGTCCTGCTGGGCAGTGCCCGCTGATGGAGAGTCCTGGTTAGGGGCAATCTCCACTAGCCGACGGTAGGTCGGCGCCGGATCTCGCCATCCAGCGGGGCGTGATCACGGCCATCTCCCGAGAAAAAACATGCACTACACTCACGGGACTAATGACCGAAGCAGTTGACGCACCCGGAAACACGAAAAAATCAATGAATCAATCAAACCACTAGGATGACTTTACAATTTCGATAATGTGAACTGTAAGTTTAGTATTTAAATCTCCAAGACGCAGTCAGTGACTTCAAACGGGGATCTATTAAAATGTTGCTGGCGAAAGTGCGAATGTAATATTCTCGTTCGTTTGCTAGGTGTCCCGGCTGAGTGAACTCTTCAGTGTCTAGTAATCCGCTCACTGTTCTCGTTGCTCGGTCGTTTCATGTAGAAGTTTCTGCTACCAAGTTGCTCTCTAATAAATTCCGCCGAGATGCAGGAGTATCGACCAGCGCGTCGTTGAAGTCGCTCTATTCTTCTTCGGATCACAGTCGCTCCAATTTCCAGGCAAACCTGCCAGTGAATCATCTCTTATATTACGTCCTCACGATTTCTGGGTATTTCCTAATATCGATTTCCAGGTTACCTGGAAACGAAGCAATACTGAGGAAGATTGCCTCTTCAACCTTGCCCTTCTCTCATTTGTACGCCATTGTGGTGACAGGGGGAAATTGAGTCAACTGAAGGTCGTATAGCGTTCTTTGGTATTGTTTGGCGCAATCTTCCTTTCGGATGTTTGATTGCTATTGACTCTACCTGATTTATTCTTCTTCTTTTTTGTGAACCTCTTATTTGTATGTTTCTTTATCCGTGTGAAACCAACTTAGAAACGCAATACATTATGATAATAAGCAATTCATGGGCTGAACCGTTCCTCCATACTTTATTACAGCATGTCGGAGATGATTTATTGCCCTAAGAAATGAAAAGACAACAATATTACATTTACATGTATTTACATTGCTGAAATGGCTTCTTCAGCATTCTCATGCTAATTCATTTTTGGAATTATACCAATATCCGTTTCTGGCTGGCAAAATTTCTCAGAAAAATATTCCTTAAAGTTTATAGTTTCAGGAGTCTCGACTGTTCGAAATTTCTTCACTCGTTAATAATGGAATTTTCACTGACCTGTTTGCAATTGGATCATAATCAAACAAATATATGTTTTGGGTATCCATTGACACAGAGAGTTTTTCCAAAACGTTCGTCTATTTGTTTGTCCGTCTATCTGACCATACCGGTCGGTAGCGACAGAGCGGTAGCTCAGTGCTTCAACAGATGTTACTGCAGCGCATCTGACCGGGAGGTTCTAGGTTCGAGTCCCGACGCGGCAGGATTATCGACACTAGCTTTGCGGCTAGGTCGAATTCAGTTCCTGTCTGGAGAAGAATTCTAGCGGCCGGCTGCTCTGATCGGTAGTTTTTCCGTGGTTTCTCCGATCAACACCAGACGAATGCCGGAGCAGTACCCTACCAAACGGGCCACGGACCGCGCGCGATTTGTCCTTCCCCTTCCTTGACCTATCTTCTCCCCTTACACCCACACTTACACTAACATGCACCACATATTCCGGGATACCGGTCGGGTGCTTGGAGCACCTGTTCTCGCTGGAGCGGTGCCCCGCTGGTATGAGTCCTGGTTAGGGGGAAACCCCGCTAGCCGACGGTAGGTCGGCGCCGGATCTCGCCATCCAGCAGGGGAAAATTTTCTCTCCCGAGAAAAACATGTACTACACTTACGGTACTAATGACCAACGCTGTTGACTCGCCCGGAAACACGAAAAAATCAATCAATCAATCAATCAATATGACGTCTGTGAACACTAGCGTTGAAGCTATTCATGATTTTTTTCCAAAATGAATATTACTCATCTATCTGGCCCAATTCGAAGCCCTATGAACTTTAAAAGAAATTTTTCCGATACTTCACATGACTATCAAATTCATCTCAAAATAGGCTTCAATGTTTTTCATTTAAGGTTGTGTAAAAATAGTGTTGAAATCCACATGTCCGTTTTTTACTGTTTCTCCAGAATTTTTTAATATTTCAAAAAAGTTTACATTTTGTCGGCGTCTTCCAACAAATACAATATTGAAGACTATAGAATTTTTCTTATTAAATATGTTCTTAAAGTTAGGTCATGAAAACTTTTCGAAAAAGAGTTTTTGCGTAATTTAGCTTGAAATATAGAACTTTACAACAAGATATTCTCAAAAATGCTATACGTTTTTATTGATGTATTTCTTGGAATAGAACAAACTGCGCTTATGAAAATGCGCAGATCCAATTTTCAGCGAATTCTCTGTATTTTTGAAAATGGCAAAATTTTTAAATTGCACATCAACGTGCGGATGTTGAATATTTTTCCTTAATGAAATATGTTCTGCAAAACTAGATCTTTAAATAAGGTCACGTACAATTGCTTGAACATTATGAGTAGTTTTCGCGGATTTTGAATTTAAAGAAGACATTTTTTAAAGTTTTTGAAACTGCCTTCTATATTTAATCAAGCGTTTTCTGTCAGTGCTATGTAACTTTCAATTATAGATCTTTAAGTCATCAATCTTGTACAAGGTACTTCGAGAAGTAATGTTTTCGTTATTTTTTTGTAGGTAAGTTTCTTAATGTCAGTGTGAATAAAGCACAATTCGTCAATACAGAGGAATTTTTTCTAAACATGCTTTCCTCGAGTATAGCAAAGTATTACAAATATTGTACAAGACGGATTACATTTTAAAACTGAATTTTCCAAAGTTGCAATTCTTTATTTGAGAGTGTTTCATGTGATAGCTGAATAGTTAGTACAATATTATAAAACGAACATTACATATCGGTTACAGATAACACGAAAATGAATTTCCCGTCATTATTCACTTCACCTGACCACACCATCCTTCATGTTGTGGAAGGCAAAATCAAATCATCAGTGTGATTCTCCGAGAAAGCAAACGTAATCAAGGCTCCAATACTTGTTGATTATCACGCATTGTCCGGATGTTTTTTCATGATCTTATATAAAAGGCCCAGCACATCGCAAACTCCAGCACGGCCCGCCACTCCTTCCACCCTCCTCCACCCACCACCCGCCAGCCAGCCCGTCCCCCTCTCCCGCTCCCTCCCCGCACTCCCCGCCAGCCAGCCCTTCCCACGCGCCCGCCCTGCCCGGCCACGCCCGACCCAACTCATCCTCCTCGTCAGCGCGTCCCCGCGTCCCCCGCTCGCCCGCGCTATTCGCCCCGTCCCACCCGCCCACTCGCCCCTCCCACTCGCCCCTCCCACTCGCCCCGCCCACTCGCCCCTGCCCCACTCGCCCCTGCCCACTCGCCCCGCCCCTCGCCCCGCTCCCTCGCCCCGCCCCAATCGCTCTGCCCCCTCGCCCCGCCCCACTCGCCCCGCCTCGTTCGTCTCGTCCCACTCTCCCCGCCTCGCCTCCCCCTGTCCCGCCCTTCACGCGTCGCCCCGTTCGCGGTCCCATCTGCTATTCCGCCCCGATCGCACTCTCCCAGCCACTCCGACAAACCCACCCACCCAGCCTGCCCCCCTGCCCGGTTCCGCGCGCTCGCCCGGCCAGCCCACTCCGTCTCACTCTGCTCTGTGCCGATTCGCTCTCTAGCCTTCCTGCCACCCCCCCCCCCGCCCCCTCCCCTCCCCCAACACTCCGCCCAACCCCCTAGTCCTGGTCGGCCTTCCCCCCCCCCCCCCTCCCGACCGCTGGCGTGCCCCTGGGACTGCACTCCTCGTCCGATTTGCTCAGCCGAATTGCATGATAAATAGACTCAGTAAAACAAAATCATTATTCCATACGGAGCAAGTTAAATAGCGAGAGCCCATTCCTTTTTTTCCACTTAAACGTAGCTCATTATTCTATTTCCTCTCGAGCGAGGTTTATTTTTGTTTTATTGTTAAAATAACGAACGTTAGAAGATTTAACTTAGGAAGTTGAATAAAGTGCAGAGTAAATTAATTCACATCCCAGAAATTCTCGGCAAAAGGGGAAATACATAAAAGGGGGTCTGGAAATGAACGGAAATGAATGAAGTAATGAAAATGTTGAGGAGAAAATGGATTGTACTGCGAGGAAGGGAATCGGGGACGTCGGCAGGGCGAGATGAAATTTTAAAATACAAAGAACTGAAAGTGAATTTTTTCAGGAAATGCATCCGAAAGTAAAGAAAGAAAAGACGGCGCTTCGAGAAGGGAGAGGGTAAGAGAGCCCGAGCCTGAAAAGGAAGGAGCAAAGACGGCGCGCTGGTGGAAAGAGAGCGGAGAAAAGAGAGAGCGCGCTTTGGGAAGAAAAGGAAGCGGAGGAAATGGTGTGTAAAGGGAATACGGGGGAGGGGTAAGAAGGGAGCGCGAGGTAGAGTGGGCGGTTGGGCGAAGGGGCGGATCGGAGCTTGCGATTGCGTCGGCAAGTGGTTGATTGAGCTGACAGTTGGTTGAGCGGATTGATGGGTGGTTAGGTGGTGGGTGAATGGGGCGAAGAGACGATGGCGGGGCAGTGTGAATGTTCGGCAAGCGAGCGAGTGAGCGGGCGAGCGAAAGGGGAGGGCAGAGTCTAGGAACGTAGCGTGGCGAGTGCGGGGGGCGATGGCAGTTGCTGCCTGTTCTCCGTCTGCCCCTGGCCGAGCGAGGTTCTTCATCGCTCTCTCCGGCGCGTGACACCTATTATCCTTATGCGGGTAGAACATTAATTGCTTCTTATGCTTTCCCGCGTACTGCTTACGGAGGATAGACAAAGCATTGTAATGCAGCATAAAAAACGGCGATTTTTCGACGAAAACACTCTTATTTCAAGGGATCTGAAAGTGGAAACTGAAACTTCCTCCAACTGATTCTGAAACTTCTTCCAACGTGCTGTATATTTAGAATTCATGGTTTGTGGATCCTTGCCACCGAAATATTGTTAACACAGCGTTCACACGAACTCAAGGCCTTGCGAGTTTGAAATGGATATTTCTATTTTGGGTGTTTCTCTACATGAATCCTCAACAACATTTCCAAAAGTTTCTAATAAATGGCACCAAATGTGTTTATTCAGTTTGTCCTCCGGTAGCGTAAAAATGGTGTAGCGGTCAGGGCAGCACAGGACGAGGAGTCTGGGAGGAGCAGGATGTGTTTGAGCAAGCCAGAGTGCCAACACTATGACTATTGGTATGGTTGGTTGGTTTCCTTCGTGTTCGGCGCGTCCTGCTTGACGTCATTAGTCCGTTAGTGGGCATGTTTTATCGGAAATGGCGGTGATCTTTCCGTTGAATGGAGATCCGGCGCCGACTACAAGGCCGAGTGGATCATAACCAGGACTCTCCACAAAGTAGAGATTCAACAAATATCCAACTCTGTCATGATATCCAATAATTACTGTCGATGTTTAAAATTTATACAATGCTAGCTGTATGTGGCTTTTTGTAGGAAGAATCATTGATTCGTGTTTATACCGGATCTACCAACTACCGATAGCGCGGTCGAAATTCTCCTCCAGGCAGCGATTGAATTTGATCCTAGCTGAAAAGCTAGTATCGAAAATCCTGCCGCCGTCGGGACTCGAACCTAGGACCTCCCGGTCAGAAGCACTGCAGTGACATCAGTGGCCGCGAGCAGTCTTTCATTCCTCTTCCATGTCGTATCCTCTCTCTCTGTCTCTGCCCCTCTCTCTCTCTCACCACCTACCCTACACTACACACACACACACTTCATATATATATATCTCATAATATATATATATATCAATATATATATATATATACGCAACAACACTACCATATATTCAGAGAGCTGCACTACCGCACCACGCCAGTCGGGATCGTGGGGCGGCGCCCTGCTTGCGGCGATACCTTGAAGATGGAACTCTTCCAATGCGGCGGGATCCGAGGCCGGCACAGGATTGTCCTTTCAGGCGAAGAAGGGACACCACTCTCCAGGATATAACACCACCGAACTGGGACTAATGACCAACACATGGCGCGCTCTGAAACACTAATCGGTCGATCAAACACGTCTCTCTGTTTCGGGGTGGTGCAGTTCGAAGCATCCGGGTTTTCCTGGCATCTGCGGCGGTACTCTACGGCAGCACAGAGTCCCCGTTACAGCTCGAAATGAACTTTACTTATCATGCAACGGCAGGGCAGTCGTGTCGCCTGAGATATGAAATTCCTGCAATATTATTTTAATGGTATCGCCGTTAAAATCAACGATGCTATGTCTGCGTTTGTTATTGTTGTAGGAGGACGGCGAGAAAAATTGAATTTTTGCTACTTTCAAGAATCAAAATTTTCAACGAACGTGAGATCTGCGCTCTTAAACATCCTATACGCTATCCGAGGTGAAAATTGAACAGAAATTGTCGATGCCGTTTTTGAGTAAAAAATTGTTTTAACGAAATAAAAAAATACCTATATTCACACAAAATTACATAAAAAAGTACACATATTTTAGAAAAAGTGTACATGACCTATTTCTAAATCTATGTTTAAGGAACAGATTTCATTAAGAGAAAAAAATTTCTATCTTTATAATTGTAATTGTAGGAAGTCGCAGAAGAATGTTGAACTTTTGCAATTTTCGAAAAATCAATGTTTTTAACGATCACGAGACCTGCATTATTCTCTTAAATGGCATTCACACTATCCAACAACAAAATTTAATTAAAAACGATGGAGCCCTTTCTTTGAAAATTTTGAGAATGTCCCAGGGGCTGGTAAAGTACCCCCAAAATTAAAATATCGGCTTCAAATTTAAAAGGCCACGACATCGCCAGATCGATTAAGAAATATAAATTTTCAAGAAAATTGCCTGAACGGTTTCTCTGCAAGCGTTGTTCACTGTCGGACAGACAGATGGACGGGCGTTTTGCCGTCAACTGAGTTTTCGGTATCAAGGAGCTACAAAACATGGATTTTGGCTACACCACGTGTTAGAGGATTTCTTTTCTCAATTTAGCTACTGGATTTATTCATTTTTCGTTAAGAGGGCCCGGCAATAAGAGTTTTTCTGCCGAAATTTTGCCATCATTTCGCCGCAGCATTACATAACTTTCTCTCTACTGCGTAAGCCGTAGAAGGTAAAAATATGTTGTAATGTGCGAAAAAGAACCTGAAAATTTTATATTCTCAGACCTGAAAACCCGGGGAAAAACTTGAATTCCAAAAAGACATATTGCTGGTCACCCTGTAAGTAGAAACCACTACCGTTTGAATTATTATACAATTTATTTTATTCATAACTTCTACTTTTAGCGTTAATTTTTTTATAACGTAGTTTCTCATAATCTTTATTGTCTACCTACCTTTAATCGGTGCCATAAAAGTTTGCTATCGTCGCCGTAAAGTACGATTTCTTTGCCATTGATGAGTTTCAAGAATAATACATTTTGTTATGGTGATTGAACGATTTTCAGAGAACATCTAATTTTATTCTTCATGCTCTTATTAGTCACTAAGTTGAAAGTCAAAATAGTATTTAGCTTGTTCTCAATTATCAATGTTGTGTGACTATTCGATAAATCTTGTTTCCTGGGGACGGCGATAAGAATTGCGATATACTAGGATATGAGCATTGGAGAGGACAGAATGAGTATAGAGATTTGTTCGAAGTGTAAATAATAAGAAATTATAAGAAATGAAAGCCTAGTCTAGTTTTTTTTATCTTTGCAAATAGTTTTTATTAGACGGGAGGGAATTTATATTTATCAATTCTTGTCAAAAACTCTCATTGCTATCTTTGTTCATTATTCAACTTAATGTAGTAGTATAAGAACTATTAGGAACTACTAGTACTAAGAACTACTTACTACTCGAGTAGGAAGTCTGGAACTCAAGAAAACGTGAATAGACTAAATTTTGCCCACCTTCCTTACACACAATTATCAACTGTTTTTACAGTTAAATAAATATATATTATTATCGAAGTACCAAAATTAATCCGATTTCCCTGATATTTATAATAACTCACCCGGACTTCGCACGTTTTGTTATGAAGAGATTATGCTCAGATCAATTCTTTGACACTGAGAGATGTTAAAATAAATTCATCACAATGTAAATATTTACCAGTACTTATTTTTACGATTTGCTTTTCTAAAAAAAATTTTTCCGATTTTCTCAAATACCCGTTTTAATACCCCATTCCACTGAGCACGCCCCCGGGCGCCCGTGGACAGCTCCCTTGTCAGAAAAAACTATTCGACTCTGTAAATCAAAGCAGTTGTCCCGAAGATTTGGGTTGTCTCGGGGGAAATCCGTTTTTCTAGAAGAGCAAACGTCATCACCAGTGTAACTCACACAGTCCACAACCCTTTCCCCAATTTTTGGCACCCCCCTCCCTCTCAGCCAGTACCCCCCCCACCACACCATTCATTCCACACACAATCAGTCATTATTCCTGAGACTGCTGTCTTTCCGTGGGTTGTTTTACATTTACTCTTTACCGTCCCAAAGCCCACGCGCCCAAAAACCCCTCATGTTTACTTTTATTTTCCCTTTTCCCCCTTTTATTCTTTATCAAAAATTTAAACATTTTTTTAACAAAATCATGTATTTAAATTTCTTAACATTTCCGACGGTTGCGACTTTTTTTAAAAAACTGTTATAAAGTTTTTCTTTGGCGTTTGCCCAGTGTATAATTTAGCAACATAGAAATTTTGGGTGAAAATTGAATTGATGTTCCCGGATATTTTTTTAAAAAAAGTTTCCATTTATTAAAAAAATTTTTTTCCCCAAATATTGTTTTTTTTCAAAGAAGGGGTCTGTTCTTTTGAAAATCCCGTGTAGCCATGAACAGCGCAACACTCCCCAAAAAATACGAGATGTATTCCCCCAGTGGGTAACGTTCAGTGTGCTCATGTGGTATTTTCATAACTTTTATTTTCCATGAACTTTTAACCATTAATTGTGAAGGAGGAGAGGGGCATATTTGGCATCATTTTGCCAGAAAGAAATAAATATCAATAAGAAGTAAAGGTTTTTTAGCTCGTGATTGGATTTGAAACATCCATTGTTTTCTAAAATGGGTTTTTCCCCAAAAATTGGGTTTTAAAAATTCTAAAATATAGTTTTATGGTGAAATTATTGAAAAAGAAAATGTGTTACCCTTAAAAAAAGTGTTTCATAAATTTGCACAAAAATAAATTCTTCGCAAAAACATTAATCTTGGAACTCTTTTGTATTTCAAAATAAAAGTTTCCTTTTAATTCTTCGCAAAAAACATTAATCTTGGAACTCTATTTTGTATTTCAAAATAAAAGTTCACGCAGATCTGTTTCCTCCTTATAGTAAACCACAGTCACTTCGCTCTTCTTTTGCCTGGCAAAAAGAATATGGTTCCCAGTGTTTGTAACTGAAATTTTCCCTAAAATTAAAAAGTTAAAAGAACATGGGACCAGCTTCTTTTTTAAAGTATTTTTGGACCTTGAAACATTTTAAGACGATTTGACCCCTTTTTGAGAAGTGTTTTTTTTAAAAATTGTTTTTCCAGGCAAAAATTGCAAACTTTGTTTTTAAAAAGTAGATGTTTTTAATTTTTAGAACATATTTCATTTAAAAAAATCTCATCTTCAATACTTCTTGTCAAGGGAATTTTTGGTTTTCGAAAAAAGTTGTCAAAATAACTAAAAAGTGATAATAAACTAACAGTTTATATACCATCGTTTGATAAGAGGAGGTAATTTAAAGAAAGTATTGGTCTCAACAGCAAAATTTTCCCCCTTTTTCAAACTTTTGAATTTAAAAATTAAAGGGGAAAAAAATGGCCCACCCCGATTTCCGGGGTAGTCTATTTTCCTAAACCGCCACCCCAAACCCATCTCCACCCACCATTTACAACCCCCAACACCCCCCTCGACCGGGGGTACTAGGTTCAGTCCTGACGGGGCGGGTTTTCGACACTGTTTTTCAGCTAGGTTAAATTCAGTCCTTCTGGAAAAATTTGTCTCTGATCGGTATTTTCCGTGGTTTCCCCGATAAAACCGGGGAATCCCAGAATTACCCTAAAAAAGGGCCCACGCCCCCTTTTCCTTCCCTCTTTTTCCTATTCTCTCCTTACACAAAAATTACACTCATCACTACACCCACATTTCCGGGAGCCATTTTGGGAGCTTAGGGTAGCTGGGCGGTCCCCGTTGGTGGGAGAGTCCTTTTGGGACCCCATACCGACGGTGTGGTGCCGGATCCCCCACCCAGCGGGGAAAGATCAATCTTCGAGAAAAACGAAACCACAAAGGGACTAATATCAAACATTTGGGCCCCCCTAAAAAGAAAAATCAATCAATCAACCCCCCCCAAACGCCTCCCACCCCCATTGCCCGCCGCCACCCCCCCCCACCCCCCTTTTTGTCTCCGCCCCCGACTGTGTCTTCTTTTTCCGTCGTTCCAGTCTTTTCCCTTTCCCTCACCCCCGGCATACCCCCCGGTTTTGCCCCCGCCCCTGCGGCGTTGGCTCAGTGCGCGCGCCCGCCCCGGGCGTTCAGAAGGGGGTTTCTGCGTCTTTGTCGCTGATAGTCAATTTTGTTCCATCGGCGCGGTGGGCGGGCGGGGCGGGTGGACTGGGAGGGGCGGGGGCGGGGGCGAGGCGGGGGGCGGGCCCGGGGTTGGTGGGGGGGGGGGCGGGGCGGGGGGGGGGGGGGGGGGGGGCGGGGCGGGGCGGCGTGTCACGGGCGATGCGTGTCATCGGAAACTCCCCCGCGGGTGGAAGTTCAGCCCTCCCCCCAAAGCGACGCGGCGCGGGGGGGGAATTTCCCGTTTTGGGCTTTGGGGTTTCCCGGGGGCGCCTCGGCCCCGGGGGGAAACTTCTGTGGACTGAGAAGATTTTTGGGGAAAGGCATCTTGTCTCCCTTTTCCCCACGTGGTTCATTTCGGTTTGGGTTGTCCGTTTACGTGTACGCTGAATTTTTCCAGTTTCATGCTCCTAATTTGTTTGGGCCGTTTGAACCAAAAAATTTTTAATTCTTTCCTGCGTTTTAATTTTGTTTCCTAAAATATTGTATTTTGCTTTGGAAATTTTTTCTCAATTTTAAGTTGTCCATCTCGCCCCGAAATATCCCCCGCCTTTGAAGTAAAAAGGCGTGAAGGTTTTTTGATTTTATGACGTCAAATTTTTTTACTCGTTAATAAAAAACAATTTTTGATTACGCAGAGGCAAGTAAGATGTTAGATGATCATATATTTGAAATAAAACGATAGAAAACAATGTGATAATAGCTTTGGTGCCAGAACTCCTTAGAAAGAGCTACAAGGGAAACTTTAAAAAGAAATATAACTGAAATTAGAAAAATCTTTTTCTAGACGTCCGGTTGTGATAGAGAAACTTTAATTATTGTTATCATTAATTAAATAAAATAACCAAAAAATTTAAAAGGATTCATTGGTATAAAAGTAACGATTAATATCTTATTTGAAATAAACAATCCTTGTGTAAAACGAGTTCACTTTTCTTTAAATGAAGAAAAAAGATATGAACAAATAAATTATCCAGATTGCCATCGTTTCCTGTGGATATTTAGACTTTAAAGGTTGAAATATTTGACGTATTTTTAGCGTTTTAGCTGTTTTCCACAAAATATACATGATTCGGTTGAGTTTTGGCAAAACTCACTCATGCCTCAATTTTACCTAACCCTTCTGTTTTTATGACCCCAGTCGATTGATTTTTTTTTGGGATCGTTGTTTATTGTTCAACTGTTCGTGATGGCGCATGTTTTTATCGGGGGAGTTGGTGGTGATCTTACCGCTGATATCGAGATCCGATGTCGAGCTACGTCGACTTGTGGGTTTTTCCTCAACCAGGTATCTCCTGTCACCGGCGCACCACCCCTGCCTGGACAAATTCTAAGCTTCCGACTGGTCTGCCGGCATGGTATAAGGTAAAACATGAGAAAGAAAGGGAAAAGGAAAAGTCGCGGGGTCCGTGGGCCCTTTTGCAATCAGCTCCGACTTCGCCTCCCCGGTCGGGCAATCACAAAAAAATCCCTATCGGCAGGCGGTCGCTAAATTCTCCCCCAGCACGGGAACGACCTAGCTATGAAGGTATTTCGAATCCTCCACCAGATTTGAACCCACACCCCGGTCAGGGGCCCATCAGTGCATCAATTGCCCCTGCCATTAATTGGGTCGCTTATAGTGAAACACTTCCAACTTTTAAAAAGTCCCACATAAAAAAAAACAATGTTCTGGGGAAAAGTTAAAAAACTGATAACGGACAATGCACTGTCAGTTGGGTGGGGGCTCCCGAAACACAGTAACCGTTTTTCTTTTCTCTGACATTTTTTCCCACTTTGGGGAAGACAAAACTGGATTCAAGAAGATAATTCCACGACTATTGTCTAATTCAAATAAAGATGATCTACGACATGAATGTGTTTGTGCAACATGTCTTGAACAGTTTCTTTTCGTGGCCATATTTTTAAATGGCCCCGTGCGGAGGGGACTTCAAAAATTTAGGGGTACCCCTCAGAAAACCCTCTTCTTGTGATTTTGGTAAAAAATCTCCTGTATTATTTTTTATTTCATACATACCTTTGGGGCTTTACAGGCCCAATTTTTTTTGGGGTCTCTCAAGAAAATTTCAGGGAGAGGGACAAATTGCCCGGATTTTAAAAATAAAAAGGTTATTTAAAAAACCGCTAAATATTCATACCTGAAACCCAAAACCTTTCTTTTTTTTAATCTAATTTTTAAATTTTCCCTAAATTTGCTTTTGGGGCCTTAAAAACTCCTCTGAGTTTAAAAGGCCTCAAAAAAAGGCCCCAAACAATTCCATTCTATAGATTGGGCCTTCTATTTTTACCCCGCGTGTCCAGACCCATATAATCTGAAACTTTTGGGAAATTAAATAATTTTACTTACGCGTTAAATCACAAATGTATCTCTCTTTGATTAATTAAAAAAGAATATTTTGTTTTGAAAAGGGGTGTATTGTTTGCTATCAGTTACAAGGAACTATGAACAAGTGACGAGGAAAAGAATTTTAAAAAAAAGATTACGACAGGTTTAAATTGGAAAATGGAAAATGGGGAAGTGGGGGGGGTTTAACATGAGAGTTCTCTGGGACATGTATTTTTTATACACATAACAAATTTGCAAATAACAAACATATTTCCCACTACTAAACCTACTATCCCTACATTTTTGCTGGGATAATTATATTTTATACAATAAAAAAATTTTTGATTTTCACAAATACAAACTAATTAAATATTCTTTATTAATTACCCCCGGGGTTTTTTAAAAATATTTCTCGATTATGAGCCATTTCAAAAAATCGAAAGAATTTTGACAATGAATAAGTTAATCGAAGAAACATGGAAAAAAAAAAAATTAAAAATTTTCTTTTTTTGCGATAATTTAAAAAATTCCCCCGAACTCCCTTAGATTTTTACTGGTTCTGGAAAGCTCGCCCGTAAGCAGTGATACAAAATGGTACGTTTTCGTTTCCCAAAAAGTTTTTTTTTTAAACTGAAGACGTTTTTTTGGTGGCCCCCGATTTTTTGCGTTTCTTTGAGTAATTACTAAAAAACGTTTTAAAGTGTTCAATGAAAAGAATATTTTGTAAGAACTCGTTTTTCCGTAGTCCCAGAACTTTCCCGACGACCGGAAAACAACTTTGCATTTTAGTGGGATCGCGGAATTATCTTAAACGTTCCGAGACCTCAACTGGAAGTTCTGGACCGGGTTCCGGATGCGATTTCTAACGGGTAGGCCCGACATTATTACTTTTCATTCCCTTTTATGGATACCTTCCTTGGTATATTTTTATCCTTACCCCTCCCAAAATTTTGGGTTTGGGAAATATTAATTACTGTTTGTAACTAAAGAATTTGGCAACCTCATGCCTTCTTAACGCGTAATCTGAAATGTGGCATGTAGCATACATTGACATACACTTATATTGGAACAAAATTGACAGTAAAAATCATCGTAAGAAAGTGGCCATTTTTAGTACTTAAAGTGTGTATTCCAGGAATTAAGTACTTTAAAAAAAGGTTTCAATTTGTAAGAAAATCAATCGAATAATAATCTTTTTCGATTAATTATTCCATCAATATGATCTTTTTATTTTGTACTGTATGAATTTTTATGAGGACATTTGTTGAAAAAATTTTAAATTTTTTTGCTCAATCTGTTTCTTCCTTTTTTTGCGTTATTTATGGGCAAGATGCAATTTACATGTTCGCTGTCGCGGAGTTGTAACATTTGTTTTCAATAACTGTCAGTGCTGAATATAATGTTTGGGTGAGCTTTGTGCAAGAGATTGTGAAAAAACCAAAACAATATATTAGTAATGAGAGTAAATTTTATTCTCAGGAAAATTAGGTTGTATAGGAATTGGGTGATTTTCAAGAGTTAATGACCCTTTTGCCAATTTTTTTTTTATTTAAATTTTTTTTTTAAAAGAAAAACGGTCCCCAAATCTAAAAAACCACAATCCCTTAAAAAAGACTATTTTGGCCCGGGGCGGTGCTCAGGATCCCTCAGCGCCTCTGCCCGGGGGTCCTAGATTGGCCTCACGGCGCCGGATTTTCGACAGATTTTTGCTGGTCAACAGTCCTTGGAGGAAATTGTAGCGGGGGGGCTCTGTCGGTATTTTTCCCGGGGTTTCCCCGATCAACCCCAGGCGAATGCCGGCAGAACCCTCAAAGGGGGACGGACCGCAGGGATCTGTCCCCTTTTCCCCTTTTCTATCC
This sequence comes from Teleogryllus oceanicus, assembly GCA_964035755.1. Taxonomy (NCBI): domain Eukaryota; kingdom Metazoa; phylum Arthropoda; class Insecta; order Orthoptera; family Gryllidae; genus Teleogryllus; species Teleogryllus oceanicus. The sequence goes on from CAXIVR010000008.1 coordinate 15,042,138, forward strand.
TCTTTTTTTAACATACTTAACAACATCCCTACACCACATTTCCCGGGAGACCGGGGGGGAGCAAGCTTGCCCCGGCGGGGGTGGTCCCCTGCTGGGGGGGGCCCGGGTTTGGAAACCCTCCGACGGTAGGTCAACGCCGGACCCGCCATCCAGCGGGGAAGATCCCCGCCATCCCCCGAAAAAAACTGCACTACATTAAGAAAAAGCCAAAACTTTGGGCGCGCCCAAACACGGAAAAATCAATCAAAAAAGCCGGAACCTCCAAGTGACGGGGAAATGGGTCGTTCTTTGTTAGATCCTGGGAATGCAGGGAAAAGGGCATCCAGTCCTTTTTTCAGCCTGTGCGAGTTTCAGCGGTTCGTATTCATGGACACTAACACAACCCAAAGTTTGTTGCGTCATTTCGTTGATGGGAAAATGTTCTCGCCCTGTAAGGGAAACCCCGGGCCCCAAATGCGAAGGTTCATCATTACCCCGGAAATTTCACAAAAAACGCCCACCGTTGGATAAAACAGTGTAAATAGTTTGAGGAGAACATTGTTCGTATTTAATGTCGTTCCTGCACTTTATCACTTACTTCTTCCCCCTTCCCTTTCTTTTTCAAATCCTTTTTCCTTTCCCTTTTTACTTTTTAAGTAAAGAAAAGTACGAAATTTGCTGTAGAAGTTGGCGATTTTTGGAATGAAAACCTCGTTATGTCACGTTCTGGTGAAGAGAAAGTGGATAAATCTTTTCTATATGTAGTGAATTTGCTTCCTCTACACGTGCTATGAGAATCCACATTTTGTGGGTCCTTGTCATCGAAAAATCGATTGACAGCAAAACGCCGTCCGTTTGTCCGTCTGTCTGTCTGTCTGTCTGTGTTCACCGATTGCATCTACACCATTCAGGCGAAATTGTCTTCAAAACTTCATCTGATTGAACCCCAGCCCTTTTGATTTTGAAAGGTTTTATTTTTTAAAATACTCACATAAATAAAAAAATTTTCAAAAATAACCCATTTTTTTTTTAAACTTTGTGGATGGCAAAGCAGCAAAAATGACGCAGGAAGAGTTTTCTTTCAAATCCCCTCTTTTTCAAAAATTACGTAAGTCCGGCTTCCTACAATTACAATATTAATGATAGATGTGTTTTCCTGAGTAAAATATGTTGTTCAAAGACGGATCTTGAAATAAGGTGCTGTATAATTTCTCAAAAATTGAGGTTACCCAAAAATTTGGTGTATGGAATTTTTAAAAAATTTTTTTCTAAAACGCTAAAATTTTTTCTTTTTTTTTTCCTTGGATAGAAAAAAGGAAAAACATCTGTTGCCCCTTTTTTCCGAACTCTGTACGCGTTTTTTAAAAAAATTACCCAAAAATGTTTTTTTGCAAAAGTACAATTTTGATGAAAAATATTTTTTCGTAAACACAATTCTTTGAAATATTAAATCTTGAAACAGGTCGTGTACATTTTTTTGAAAATGTAGTTTGTGAAAAATTTATCATAATATTTAAAAACCCTAAAGTCTCAGTCAATGAAGTAAAGAAATTTTTTATTAAACAACCAATTTTCCCAAAAGTATTGTCGGGGATGACAGTTCTGATCTGCCCCTTAAAATTGGGGCCCCCTGGAAAATTTTTATATTTATCCTCACATATTTATTGAATCAAAATAAAAATAAAAATAATTTAAAAATTTAAAAATTAAAAATTTAAAAATTAAAAATTTAAATTACAAAAATTACAATCCCCCCAAACAGAAAATATTTTGGGAAGTTTCGGGAAAAATGTGACTCCCTGTACTTTAATCCCCTCAAAATAAAAATCGGAAAAGGGGCCCACTTGGCAAACCCCAAAGGTCATTTAACCCTTTCCCATGAGACATTGTATGAAAATTTATTATTAAAATAAATATAATAAAAAATAAAAATAATAATTATAATAATAATAATAATAATTTTTTAAGATCAATTTTTTTGAAAAAATTCTTCTTCTCATTGCACGAGTTTTTCTGATTCGATCAGTCTTGAAGTCTTGCTTTATCAAAGGAACGTTTTCAAAATGTCGGTCTCATTATGTTTCTTTGTTAAAAGTGGGGAAAAAAAGGACTGGGGCCCCCTTTTGGAGGGCTGCTGGGGTCAGAAACCCTTTTGGGGCAAATGGACGGTTTTCCTTTCTGAAAAAAGTTTTTTACTTTGCATTTAAAAATTTTTCACTTGAGATAAACATCAATGTCGGTTTTTTTTTCTTCAGAAATCTGGAAGTATGAACCTGTTTTCTACAACTAAGATTTCTTAAAAATATTTTTTTCGGTTTTAACGCTTTTATCCTTTTCCAGGAAGTTGAAAAAAAAAGAGAACACTAAACGTTTTGCCGAATTGCAACCAGCTCCCGTCTTGCCATTTCAAGTTGTCCCCAAAATATGAAGGGGAAATAAAGAGTTAATACAAAATTTACTGTGAACACATTTTTTTTTAAAAATAGGTTAATTAATGTAAATGCCAGTCCCTGGGTAACTACTGAATTTTTAATCCTCTACCAGTAATGACTCTACGGGGCCCCCCTCCGCCTGGGAAGTGCAGAGTTTTAACGTCTCCCTCGCCGCGGCCCGTCGCTGTAGCCCTCGGAATTGACGGCTATAATTTGCTTTGTTCCTGCCCCCCCGGCGGCCAATGATGGCCCAACTGCCCCGTTTTCTCGGTCGGTGATTCGGGTCGAATGGGAACCCGGGCCGAAACATTACCGAACGCGCGTCGCTCGCGAACGGGCTGGCGGGCACCGCCGCCGCCGCCGCCGCGGCCGCGGGGAGACGCGATGCACGACCAACAGCGACGCGTTTTCGCGTTGTAACAGCGACACGTTCAGATTGTGGGTGTTGCCCAAACGGCTCCGAGATTCCCTTTTTCCGCGGAAAGCGGCGGTGGGGGGGGTGGGGCCCCCAAGGGGAAAGGGCGGGTGGGAGGGGGGGGTGGGGTGTGTTTGCGGGAACAAGAATTACGCTGGGGCTGTGCGCGTGACAGCTGTATCCATGCGGGGCGGGGGCGGCGTCATATTATGCGGGCCCGGGTCAAAAATGCCGTCAATGGGGGCCTTTCCATCCCCGGGACAATGAGGGGCGTTGATAATTCCTCCCTAAAAAAGATCCCGTTCCCCGTCGCGGAAAGCGGTTTTCCCCTTAATGGGGTTACGGGCAATTTTTCGTTCCGGTAAACCCCCACGCCCTCCTCTGCTCCCCCCTGCACCCCACCCTGCTTTTCCCTTTTATTTACTCTGGGGTGGCGACGAGATACTTTTTGTCCCCCTTTTTTCGTATTCGCCTGATTTCGCTTTCGGGAAATCAGGCCGGTGCTTTTTTTATTTCTTTTTTTTTCCCCCCCTACTTTTTCCCCCGTCATTCCTCTCCCTCTCTGCCCCCCCCCCTCTCTCTCCCTCTCTTTCTCCATTAATTCTTGCCTCCTTCACTCAGATTTCCTCCTTCCCCCGGCTGGTGCTTGCTCGCCTGATTTCGACTTAAAACCGAACCTGAACGGGGCTACTTTTACTTTCTACTTTTAAAATAATAAAAAAAAAGATCGTAATTCTCGGTATATTCTGATATTCACAAAAAAAAATTTTTTATTGGGGTTGGTTACCAAAAACGGATAAATTTTTTTCCTATCGAGTTGACGTTTTTGCTGTGTGGCCAAATTCACGTTTTTTGGTTCCCTTCACCGAAAAACAATAGACGCAAACCTGTCTATCTTTGGGCTTAACCCGTTTCTGAACACTGACCCCCCCCCCCAAACCACCCCCGCCCTCCCCCCCTCCCCCCCCAACCGCCCGCCTGCCCCCCCAAAAGCCCACCCGCCCCCCCAAAGCACTCCCACCCAACTACCCCTCCCCCCCCCCCCCCAAGCAAGTGGCTGCGGGGCTTCCTCTCCTCCTTTCCCTGGCATGACCGGGTGAGTTAACTCTACTAAGCATTGGTGTCTATTTAGCCAGTGTTGCCACAACTTGGGGTTTGCTCTCGGATGGTGGGTTTTCGACACTTGTCAATCAGATCTGCAGGCGAAATTCTGTGGCCGGCCCCCCATTACCTGTATCCCAGGTTTCTCTTGTCAACACCAGCAAAACCCTAACAAACGGGCTGTGAATCTTTTTGATTCTTGCAAGGTCTACTAATTTGTTTGAGGCTGACATTTATAGCTCAAACCCTCTTTTAAAAATTGTAATCCCCTTTTTAAATTTTGCAGTTGATTAATGTTCTTATAATTTTTATTTAAAAATAAAATTTATACATTTATTTTTAAATTTGATCTTTATGAGAAGTCAATGACCAAAAAATAGGGCGAAAGTTAATAATGTAATACAAGTGTAAAAGGGGTTTCAATTGTTTTTAAAGTTGTTATGCTGTGAATGTTTCCCCAAAAAAATTGTGGACCTTTCAAGAAACAAAAAAAAAAAGAAAGGAACATTCATTTTCAGATTTTAAAATTTGGGTCTTTTCTTTTTTCATCTACTTTCTCCCCTTTTCTCTCCCCCTCATTTTCAATCGTATGACGGAGGCAAGGGGGTCTTTTATGTCCTCATCATTCAGTACAAAGGTCCCCTCCGGGTAAAATTCATTCACTAACGATAACGAAAAGAGTTGGCCAGTCGATAAACATTCTAGATCAATTAAAAGGGCGACAGGTCCCCCTACACTTCCCCCCCCCCTTTTTAAAAAAATTCTCCTTGTTGACGATGCTAAATCATTATTGCCCCGATCTTGAAATAATAGTTTCAAGCGCAGGACTAAATAATAGTCACTGATTTTCGTTCTCTGGTCTCCCTTCCCCCTCATTCCTCTGTTGCGTCTTTTGTGGTGTTGGTCCGTCGGGGTATGATCCCTCCCCTTATTCCCCCTTTGGGATTCTTGGGAAACCCGGTGTAGTTGTATTCCCTTTTTTGAATGCATTTTTTGTTATTTTCCTTTTTCTTTTTGTGAAAACTTTTCTTTCGCCTTCTGCCATTCTATTTACGTTTTTCTTCTCCTATATATCCTTCTCGAGTTTAGATATATAAAATCTTATTCAATCATCTTGTTTTGATTGTTTTTTCAAAAATATATTATACTCGAAAATCTACTAAATTTATTATAGGAAAATTACATATCCTTGGATCATAAAAAATGTATTTGCATTTTTCTTTTTTGTTTGTAATATTGTGATTGAACCTGTTTATTATCTTCATGTTGTGTCAAACTTCTATTCTATGTTGTATTCGTGAAGGGTCTTTTTGTGTAGTAAAGGCATTCATTAAACGAAAGATGATCTACCATGCTTTTTGTGGGTCTTTAACCTTTTGGAAACGGTTTTTGGAAGGGAACTGTTGCGTGTGCGAAAAAAGGGGTCAACATTCAAGTTGTAACTAACTATAGGCATTACGTTGCAAAGAGATCGTTGACTGTGTTTTTCAATTTTCTAATAAAAAAGTCTGAATTTTCGAAGTCTGAATTCGAGATTGGCATAAAACAGTTTGGAGTGAAGAGACAGTTTGTAAACAGTTTTGAAAAAGAAGAAGAAGAAAGAAAGGAAGAAAGAAAGAAAAAAGACTTTTTGAAATACATTCAAAATTGGAAAAAAAATTGTTTGAGTGTTTAAAATTTGTAGTCTTCGTAAAACATTTCCCAATGTTTTCAAAATTTTGGAAAAATTTTTAAGAACCAAAAATACATTTTTTTTTCATCTCAATGGCTTCATTTTAAATGTTACCTCGCTGAGATAGCTTTTAAAATACTGTTTTTTTCTGAACTTTTTTCATTGTTTCTGTCACTACATTACGAATTTCAGTGATCATGAATTTAATATATCGCGTACAATTACCTGCAATAAAAATAATTATGAGGGTGTAAAGCAAACCCCCAGTAGACATTGTAAAGTTTTTTTATCTGGGAGGCGCAAATGAACCCCTGAAATTAAAAAAGGGTTTTTATCTTATAAATGTTTAGTTTTTTTTTTTTTATCTTTGACTATGTTTCTTTATGAGCCTCGGGGGAGTATTTGGTTTTTGCGTTCGCATCACGGTCCGGAAAAAATGCGAAGCCGAAACTTGGGGGGGCCCGGGGAAGGGCTTATCGGCGATCTTTTTGCAGTAACTGGAAGAGGGAGGAGCTTTCGCTAACTCTGTCAGTTGACACTGGTTTAGTGCCCATCTCTCATAAACCCGCCGTGACGATCATTTTTTTTTATAGCACCCGCCAATCCCGCGTGACGTGGGATTTTTTTTTTATCGCTGTTTCACTTTGGCCCAATTATAGACGTTACGTTTTTTCCCCAAATCAACGTTGCAGTTGCGACTTCTTTTAATTCAAAAATGGTAATGGTTAAATTCCTTTTAAACAATCGCATTTTCCTGTTCCTTCTTTTTTTTTTATAATATTCTGGTGATCAATTTTCTTTTCCACTTCGTTTTTTTCCTCTGAAGGTAGTTATTCTAATTCGTGTTCTTCTACCTGCTGATGATCGCCTCCATAAGGTTATCACTGTGCATTAATACAAAAAAAAACTTTTTTGAGTTTGAAATGATCTGTACCTTTAAAATTTTATTTTCTATTTTATTTGTACTCCCCATCTTCACGCCTGCCCAGAACAAGGGGAAAAAAAAATTATGTTGTCGACAAGATGCCTAGAATAAAAAATTGAAAGTTATAAATTAAAATCTTAATATCAAATAAACATTCTTTTAAACCAAAAAGATTTTATTTCTGTACTAAACAGTACGACACATTTGCATATCCACATGTGAGTGTATGTTGGAAAAACATACAGTTTATATTCTTGTTCAGAGAAAAGGGAAAAGAGTAAAACTTCATTTGTGTACAAATACCAGTAACAAAGAAAGAAAAAAAATCTGTATCAGTATTTAATAAAAAGAGATTTTTATATTTAAAATTTATTTTTTTAACCCAATAAGTACTTTTAGCATTAAGTTTGTGCCTCATCAACTCATAAGATTTTTTCTCTTTTTATCTTATTAATTTTTTTGTTAATTTATTTTTAAAATTTTTTTCTTTTTTTGTTTTAAAGTTTTTAAAAATTACATTTTTTTGTTTTCACCTACCTTTCGCCCTGAATATTTTTTCTAGGTTAGTGTATTATTTGCTCCAAGCACCTGAAAAACTTCCAAATGCCAAAATACTGTAAATTTAAAGATCCGTTTTTAATAAGTTAAAAATTTTTTAACTACATTTTCTTAGAATTCCCTATAAAAATCATTAATCTTTTTGCTCAAAATGACTTTTAAAAAACATATTAAATTGTTTGTTAGAGATAAATCTCAACAACATCACTCTCTTGTTCGTCAGAATTCAAACAGTAGTTTTATTTAATTGTGTTTTGTTTACATTTAAACGTAAATTTTTTGAAAAAAAAATTTTTGTGGGGAACAGCGTTTTTACTTTTTTAAATTTCCCAAAAAAAAATTTGCATAAAGAAACTGCAAGGAAAGGTTAATGATTAATTGTAAAAATTCTCAGGTTTCATTCAAAGTTACGAAGTATTGTGAGAGTGCATGTAACATAGAAACAAATGCAGGATTAATGCAGTTTGTATGTGATGGTCAGTATTCCGGGGAATTTGAAACATCCTATTGTATGACGTACAACTATGACAATGAAAAGTTAATAACAAAATTCAAATTGAAAGAAAACTCAACCGCCTCAATATTATAGTTCAGAACTTACATGATGCGGACATACTCCCGATGAAAAAAAATTTTTCTTTTTTGCCTTTGAATCTATTGAAAACCGAAACCATTTTGACCATATTCCCAAACATAAAAGTCAAGAAACAAAAAAAAAGAGGGAAAAAAAGGAAAAAGAAAAACGACGACAAAGGACAAAAAAAAATAAATAAAAACCTTTGCGCCATAATCCGACGTCGTTAATCTTTCTAAACTACCCCGAAATCACGGAAATTCTAACTCGGACACCCGGTTCCGGACGGGGACTGTGGAACCACAGTTACGAAGGACGCCGAGCCCCTGGAAGGGATAAAAGGCACTGACTGCACCGTGACGAGAGAAGGAGACAAAAAATTTAACGGAGGGTTGCTTCAGATAGTCTCAATACCGAAAAAACCCCTTTAGAAAAACCGCACAATTTTCTTTAAATTAAAAAACAAAAGGAAAATCAAAAAATTCATAACACAAAACCGTTCTTCGCGTTCTCTATAGTTTCAAAAGAAATAATTCGTTTGATATGGTGATCAGAACGAATCCGGCCAATCCTCGGGAAAAATTTTATTTGCAGAACACTGGTCCCTGACCTCAACCCCTAGATAAGTCCTTAAATCAAAAAATACATCTTGTATACTATTGCAGTCCCTGTGAAAATGCAGTTACATTTAAAAAAATTTCCAGCTTTTTGTTTTTTCCCGTTCTGTTTATTGTTGATTAACAAAAAAATCAATACAAAAAAATACAACCAACGTTGGAAAGCTAACCATTTTTTCATTTTCATGCATAGGGAGTCCATCACATGTAGGAATACTCAAGATGCAATGGCATATAAAGGAAGTGGGGGGGAGAGGGGGAAGGGGGGGACAAAAAGAGAGGAGAGTCTGGGGAGGGAGAAGAGGGGGTGAAACGCAAATAACGTCTGCCGGTTCCGCTAGTTAATAAAAATTGAACATGAATTATCGTGTGAAAAGTTGATTAAAAAACGCTACCCTTTTTAATTAAATTTTAAAAGACACGGGGGATTTAAAAATTCCCCGCACTCCTAAAACATCAATTTGCGTTTCAAAAATAAAAATCCCTAAAGGGGCCCTTTTCGAATTTCAGCTATCTGTCCTCATCACGTTGCGTCTCTTTTAACGTTTAAACCCAAAAAGGGTTTTACAGGCAATGTCAATAATAAATTTGGTGAATCCCTGGGTATCGCCTTTTAAACAGTGGGCTTTCAAACAAAAATTATCAGTCAAAAAAAGCCATTTCATTTTTGGTTTTTAAGAAGTCAAAAATTTTTATTGGTTTTGACACTGGTCAAATATACCCTTTCCCCTGCAAATTTTCAAATCAATTGAAACCTCACTTTATTTCCGTAAATGTTTACCAATTTCCCCATTTTAAGCTTTAAAATTTTAAGAATGTTATATGGGGGCACTCAATATATATATTTGTGTATATATATATATATATATATATATATATATATATATATATATATATAAGGGAAATGACGAAAAAAAGATCGCGCTCAGTCTGTGGTCCATTTTTGGGTCTCTAAAATGTTGTAAGCATGAGTAAAAAGTTTATAGCCAAAATTTTTTTTTACCCCCAACTTTTTTCAGCAGTATTCCCACGTCGAAGATCGCCCTGAAAAATTTTTTTAGTTACTGGGCTTTGATATCGTTTTTTAAATCGGATCTCAGTGAAAAACCAAAAATTGAAGGGAAAAAAATTAATCAACGTATAAATCTTCATAATTTGATAAAAACTCGTAGGGGAAATTTTTTAATAGCCTTTTAAAAAGTCTACTAATTATTTAAGAGATTTTGAAACTGGGTGTTTAAATCTTTTATCATTTTAATTGATCGGGAAAAATCAGAAAAATCCCGGGGTTTTGGGGGTTTCCATGTGATTAGCAAAAAATAATTGTATACTGTTTAGGAGCGTATCCCAACCATATTAAATATTTTGACACACTTTGAATGGGGTACCCCAAATTTCTCGGTCTGTGACTTTCTGGGGAAAAAGTTTGGGAAATTTTTTATCAATGCGATACTTTGTGCATGGAATAGGCCTCGTTTTTAGCCTTCTTTTAAACCTTCATCGTCACATGCAATCCTCAACAGGTACTTGGTTATTCTTTGAGGAAATTCTGTTCTTAAATGAAAACAATAAGAAACAGTATATTTGTAACAGTCGTTTGAGGGGTAAAAACTCTTTTAAAGCTGTCCAGAAAGGTGGGTGCTCCTGTCAAACAACATTTGCTGCAAAGGCACTCAGTGAGCCCATCAGTATGGAAACGCATTTCTGCATTCTCGCGTGTACGTTCCTGCGCAGTGGGCAGTTATTATCTTCCTTCCGTCGCTCGACCGCCCTCACCCCCCCTGCCCAAACTCGGGTTTTGCGCCCCCTTCCCTTAACTGCGCCCCCCGCCTTCAACCACCCCCCGCCGCCCCCCCCCGTCCTTGCCCTTCACCTTCCCGCCCAAACCTATCCTAACTTTCCGACTGTTTTCAAAAAAGTCGACTCTATTTAAAAGTTTATTGTTGAAAATAACGGGTCCATGATCAACCTTCCCACTCTAAAAGCTAAACAGTTGTGGCGACTGATAAAGTTAAACCCAAAAAGAATAACGTCGGGGACCAAACGTGTGCTACGTTAATGCCGCTTCATTACTTCTCAATCTTTTGGACGGAGAAACAGCTGAAAGAACGAGACTGGGTGAAAAAGGAAGAATAATTGATATGATGGTGGGAAATTTATAGAATTTACTAAAAAAAAGTGATTCTGATTGGTTAGTTCCAGATAGTCTTTTAATTGTGCTTTTCTTGTTATAGTAAGAGACATTATCAAAAATATTTGGGAAAAAAAACTTTTTTTTTTCCCCAGATAAAAGGGTAATGGCTGTTGAATATCAAATTTTATAATGAAAGTTATTTGATCCTAACTCATTTTAGTTTTGCGGGCTTAGGGAAATATTAGTGGATCTCACATAAGCAGTAATGGGACAGAAGTAAGTTAACACATTGGATGGATTTAATTTAAAGGACAAACTTCTTATTGTCTCTTAAAAAAAATATAAAAACATTTGAATGGTGGTGAAAAGGAATTTTTACAATTTAATACTTACTAATCACGTTGATTAGCTGCAGAAACTTTTTGGGACAAAAGGGTTTGGGGAAAATTTTGACTAAGGGGTTCGGTTGGCGTTTCAATACTGATAACAAACCAAGAAAAAACCCTAAAGTTTTAAATGTTAAAATTTAAAATAACGTTTAGCTTTAAAGGGGGATCCCTTCCCCCCCGCCCCCCCCTGCCCCTCGTTAACCTCTTACCCCTTCTCTCCTCCCCCCAAAACCCCCCGGTCCTCGTCTCCCCTCCCCCCTTGGATGTCGTACGTTTTCGAGATGATTGGTGACGACACGGGGTTTTCCCCGGGGGTGTACCCCTGTGCCGGGACATGGCGGGGGAAAACTCCAACGCCCCACCCCCCCCGTCCTCCGCCCCCGCCCCCACCTCGGAGCCCGGCAGAGCAGGGCGCGACCCCCTGGGAGAAACATCTGACGAACTCATCTTGTTAGAACGCACGGCAAGCTATCCCCCTTCATTTTCGATAATAGAAGGGTCCGGCTGTAGATAAAAAAAAAAACTTATTGAAAACCCTTTTTAAAAGCTCTCTTGTTAAAAAATTTAATCTAATTCAACTGTAACAAATTACATAATTAAAAATTCAATACACTCATACGTGCATCATATGTCATTTTTTATTTTAATTTATTTTTTTCATCACGCACATACAATTTCGCCGCGTACTGCTCTATCTCAGCGTATCTATCATTTTTTGTTGTACACACAGTATACAAAAACGATTGTATAATTTAGCAAATAATAATTTGCTCTTAAAATAAATAAATAAAATAAAATTATGAAAGCAATCTGTCTTTGCCAGCTGCCAACAAGAAGAAAATGACCAAAGGTACGTCCTTGGGGTCTGGTAAGACTGCCTCCCTCTGCCCGGTGCCCTTGTTTGCAATCATCGCAGTATCTGTGGCGGATTCCAGTGATGCCAGTTATAATAGCCGTTCCTCAAATTCTCCGATTTGATTGTAGTGTTCCTTCAAGGTCACGAGCTGGAAGGAGAGATGCACACTGTCATCCAATCGGGAGCTTCGTTACAACTTTAAATTTTGGTATTGGATAGCCCTCGATTTGATGAAACTTCTTTAATTCCGTCTCTTCTTCCAGCTCGTGATCTTGAAGAGACGGAATAGAGAATATTTTCCTATTTTCTGAAGAACCTGGAATCAATTTGCGTCCTAAATTCGCGTCCGCTGTGGCTGTGCCGTGGGTTTGCGCCTACGCTCCATTGATTGATATTTTATTTATTTATTAAAACAGTAAAAACACAAAACAACTGTTTGTTACATTCAGGGAAGTAGTGCAGCGCGCCAGGAAAGTCTCTCTGCAAGAGCATCTCGCTGGTAAGAGTGCTCGCAGAAGAAATTATGTTGGTAGGACGAACTGCAGCTCGCAACAGAAGAAAACGTAATTTGCGTACCAACCACAACCATAATACAGATGCTGGATGTGTTGTCCCCTTCATCTGTTTCCCAGTAGGGATGGGCGATTTAATCGCGATTAGTTCACCTTTCGATTATTTTATGCGATTGATCGAAAAATTAAAATCGATTGATTTTACTCCGATTAATGTACAGATCTAAAGTACTTTTAGACTTTAGCTATGGAATTCTTCGTCTCTCTATGCGATATTGTCCATTTAAAAATCTGCTATCGAAATTTGTATTATATATAAAGGTTTTTGTAAAAGGTAATTTTATTTATTTTGTCGTTTATTAGAAGAAAATAAAGGAATTGTGATTCGTTCAATTAAGTGGTTTCATTTTATTTGTTCAAAAACCGTGTGTATTACATTCTTCTGTATTTAATTTTAAAATGTTAACGTGATTTTAGTTTTTGTTGAAATATGCTTTTTCTGATTTCGTTAAAATAACAAATAAATTGGACTTAAAACACATAGTTTAATAAATAACATTTAACGAGTCAGAAAATTCAGAATGATTCGCATTATCGTGATAAATTTTCTTAAAATATATTGTTACTAATCGAATCATTAATTTACCGATTAAAAATTAACGATTTTGTGAAAAATTAATTTTATATAGCAAATCGAATAATTTGGAACAATCAATCGATGTATATTAATCCAATAAAAATAATAATCGATTAGATATTAATCGATTATTCTTTAATAATCGCTTCTCTCTATTTCCTAGTGATTTCGTTGCTACCCACATAAATGTAATTTTTAGTAAGAGGCCCCGATTTCGCTCTGTGCGGAGAGACTTTCCTGGCGCAAGTTATTATCTGCGCACGTTTTCTTGAGCTCCAAAATCCCTACTCCATCCTTTTATAAAGTTGAATGATAAATAAAAATAGTAAGATAACTCTGTTAGCAATATTTCAAAACTAAAACTTTCACTCCCTACCAATCCGGCACATCAACTGCTCTGGCCATTCGTCCCGTGGGAGTAGTGAATGTTCATCCCTATGTTTAATCCCAGTGATTCCTTCCGTTGAATGGTGAGATCCGGCGCCGACCTATCCGACCGCTTATGGGGAACATCGCTTTTCAGGCACCTCCCCCAGCAGGGCACCGCTCCATACGGGGCACACTCTAAGCTACCTCCTGGCCGCACGACATTCACCGCACTTAGCGCATGAAAATGTGTGTGTGTGTGTGTGTGAGAGAGAGAGAGGGAGAGAGAGAGAGAGAGAGAGAAAGAGAGAGAGAGAGAGAGAGAGAGAGAGAGAGAGAATGTATGTATGGGAAAAGGATAGGACAAGGAAGATGATGAAAAGATCGCGATACCCGATACCCGTTGTTATAAGGTACTGTTCCAGCGTTCGCCTGATATTGATTGGAGAAATTACGAAAATTTCGTAGCCGGCCGCTAGTGCTCTTCTGTAGCCAACGGTTGAATTCGACCCCGCTTTTCAGCTAGTGTTGAAAATCTGCCTCCGTCGGGGTAGAACCCTTCCACCTTTTACACGGAGTCGCTGCGGAGACGTCAACGGCTCTTGAGCTAACTCATTGGGAGAGGTTGCTCAGGGTATCAACTAATGTCAATGCTGTCCCTCTGACGGGGAGGTCCTAGTTTGGAGACCCGATGACGGCAGGAATTTCGACACTAGCTTTTCAGCTAGGTCGAATTCAGTTGCTGTCTGGTGGAGAATTCAAGCGGCCGGCTGCTCTGATCGGTAGTTTTCCGTGGTTTCTCCGATCAGCACCAGACGAATGCCGGAGCAGTACCCTAACAAACGGGCTACGAACCGCGCGCGATCTTTTTTTCCTCTTCCCTGTTCTATCCTCACCCTTACTTACACATACACTAAAATTCACAACACTATCAAGGATGCCGGGAGACCGGTCGGGAGCCTAGAGCTTGTCCAGGCTACGGTGGTGTCCCGCAGGTGGGAGATACCTGGTTGAGGAAAACCCCGCTTGCCGACGGTAGGTGGGTGCCGGATCTCACCATCCAGCGGGGGAAGATCACCCCCACCGCCACCTTCCGAGCGAAAAACATGCACCACACGTACGGGACTAATGCTTACTGAACCTTAGCAGTTACGCGCCTGAAATCACTAGTAATCAATCAGTCAATTAATTTGATAATTACTTTTACATCTTCTATGCTAGACGTTCATTCGTTCTAATTTCTTCGGCGGCTTCAACAACTTATTTTACATTGCTTTTGTGCGGAAACGTTGAAGATGAAAGAAGTGACGCGTCCATTCATGCGAAGCGGGTGGGAGAAGGGAGGGCCCAAGAGAGGTTCTCAATGCTGCCGTTGGCCGCGGGCGGAGCGCATGCGGAAGGCAGGCGACGGAGGCAGCACTCGGCAGCGCGGGCACGCAGCCAGGGGAAGACGCTGCATGTTGGAGCTCTTCCGAAAAATACTCACAGCGGTAGACGTTTTTAAACCTTTCTGGCGTTCAATACATTTGTACATACTACGGTGTTTGAATAATACGGATAGTGACAATATCGCCTTACAACTTAAACAATACATTTCTGAAGTTTAACTAGGTAAGAACTTTATATTAATGAAACAAAGAAAAGTTGATGTTGGTCTTTTCAGACCAGTTTTGACATGTAAACACAAAGGTGTTAAAAAAATTAATGAAAAAGAATTACGAATAAGATTTAACATTAGATCAACATCAACCTGACTCAGGGGATCAGCTGATTCATTGCAGTGACTGTAGCCGGGAGGCCCTATGTTTCCCACTCCCGCTGTGGCAAATTTTGGACACAATAAGCGTAGCTACATACTTACATATCTGTGTAGCTTTGTAGCTACATAGCTAGTTGGAATTCAGCCACTGTCAGAAGATTCCTAGCGGCTGTCTGCTCTGAACGGTTGTTTTCCGTGGTTTCTCCAATCGACACTAGTCGAATATCGGGCATACCTAACAAATGGACACGATCGCGCGCGATCTTTTCTTCCTCCTCCTTGTCGTATCTTCATTCATTTACTTACACACACACTCACATGCAGGGTACTATCACACTTGTGGGAGACTGGTCGGGAGCTTAGAGCTTGTCCCTGCTGATGCGATGCCCCGGTGGTGGGAAATAGCTGGTGAGGGAAAATCTTTGCAAGCCGGCGTAAGCCCGCCCCGGATCCGCAACTTCCCGCGATAAAATAATATGCGCTACACTTATGGGACTAATGACGCACCCGAAATCTCTACGTAATCAATCAGTCACACGATTCACGTCAGTCTGGTATAGTGGCATATGTTCATATACAGTGTGAATTGATGGTGGAACGTTCGTTTCTAAACAGACAGTTTGATTTCGATGCTTGAAAAGTATTACTTTGTTCTGCCAGACACACAATGAATCCAAGACTAATGTCTTGTCTATTTAGGTCTTTCATTCTCAGAGAAGGCTTTAATCAAATGAGATAATTGAAAATTTAACTTTTCCAATAGTGTTGAATGAGTTCACTCAGCCTTAGCATGCCTAATAATACAAGCTAAGATGTTCATTTCACACCTTTAATTCGGCAGTTCGTTCCTTTGGATAAAATGGCCATTTCACTCCCCGTGTGCGTGGTTGCTCACGGCTGTTTGCGCACACATTCGCAAGTGCACAGCTGAAACTCAGTTGTCGGAGAGGTGTTAGGTTCGAGTCCGGACGGCGGGAGGATTTTCGACACTAGCTTTTCAGCTAGATCGAATTCAGTCGCTGTCTGGAGAACAATTCTTGCAGGCGGCTGCTCTGATCGGTAGTTTTCCGTGATTTCTCCGATCAACACCAGGCGAATGCCGGACCCTACCAAACGGGCCACGGACCGCGCGCGATCTGTCCTTCCTCTTCCTTGTCCTATCCTCTCCTCTTACACATACACTTACACTGACATGCACCACACTAGTACATATTCCGGGTGACCGGTCTGGAGCTTAGAGCTTGTCCTGACTGGGGCGGTGCCCGCTGGTGGGAGAGTCTGGTTGAGGAAACCCCATTAGTCGGTGGGTTTCTACCGGCACCCGGTAGGTCGGTGCCGGATCTCGCCATCCAGCGAGGAAAGATCCCCGCCATCTCCCGAGAAAAAGAACGTGCACTACACTAACGGGACTAATGACCGAAGCAGTTGACGCGCCGGAATCGCGAAAAATCAATCAATCAGTTTAGTTGAGGGAATTCTTAATCCTGATCCCTCTTGCTGATCGTTTCCGCAGCGTTACTGAATCAATTCCAGGTGAATTGCGGGGCAATATCTAAACCATAGCATCTATAGGAGCACATCTGCGGGCCACCGCAGTGGCGCGCTGCTTGCTGATTCAGCCTCACGGGAAAGGATTGGACGCGATCGGCTCTAGTACAATGCAAGTGGACCACTGTAGGAGGACGGGGTACGCCGAATAGTTTTGCCCGAGTTGTTGAATTTGAGTAGCACTTCTGTAGACAACGAGCGTCAATTCTTCCCCATCTCGCCCGTCTTAGCGCATGGACCATCCGTAGGTGTGGGCGGATTTTGTTAAGGTGGAACGATTTAGGAAATACTCCGGCAGTTCCGCGTGAATGGGGTGGCGTGCCATAAGCAAGGGATCGGTTCTCTAACACCAATCCTAGAGAAAAATCATACGGAGAGTCTAAATAATGACATGAAATTACGCGATTCCCTTCCCCGCCAAAGGAGAATGTGTGGAGAAAGATGGAAAAGGGAATTTAATTTGCCCGGCGCGGCGCGTCGACTGGTAGAACGCGCGGAGCGGGAGTGGGCGGGGCCGGGTCGGGCCGGGGGCTTCCCGTAAGCCGGCGTGCGCTCTTTCATACCGGCGCGGCGCGGCGGGCGAGCGGCGGTCGGCCCGGGGCGTCGCATAGCGGCGGCGGCGGCGGCGTCCAGTGGGCGGGGGGCGGGGGTGGGGCGGGACGGCGCCGCCGGGCGCCGGCTGTGCGAGCGGCCTTGACCCAGGCAAGCGGGGCCTCGGTGGGCCGTTGCAGCCGAGAGAGGGAAAACGAGGTCAGCGAGGCGGTAGGTCAGGCGAGGTCTTTACCCTCGTCGTGATCGTTGACCTAGGGTCGCGGGGGCGGGGAGGCGGGCTGGCTGCCGGGCAGGCGAGGGTGTTTTCCTCCTCCGCCGCCTCAGTCAGACACGCAACGCCGGCGCCCCACAAAAAGAGCGCGAGGAGCGAGCGAGCGGCGGCGGCGGGGCGGGCGGGGCGGGCGCGCCGCGAAGGCCCAGAGGCGAGGGCGTGCGAGCGAGAGCGCCACGCCAGGGCGGACGGCAGCGGCGGCGCCGGGCGCGGGCGGGCGGGGGCGGGGCGGAGCGGAAGGGAAGCGAGGAAGCCCGGGGGAGGGGGGCGGCGGCCGCCGAGGCGGGCGAAGCCCAAGCTAAGCGCGGAGCCGCCGCCGCCGCCGTCGCGGCTTTGCTCTCCTCCTAATGATTTATCCCGCCGCTACCCCCTGGAGGGATGGCGGCGGCGGCGGCGCCGCGTGCGCGCTTGTGTTGGTTGCCGCCCAGCTGAGCCCGCCCCGCCCCGCCCCCGCCCCCGCCAGCTGACTGCCTCCCGGCGGCCGCGAGGGCTCTGTCGCCGTCCGCCCCGCCTCCTCCTCCTCCTCCACCTATATAGCACACTTTTACTCGCCGTACTACGCCGCAACCACGTGGGCGCGCGGCGCGGCCATTGAGGACGGCGCCCCGCCCCGCCCCCGCTGCCGTCTTCACGCGTCCCGCCGCCGCGCCGCCGCGCCGCGCCGCCGCCTGCGGCCCGTCAGTTGGCAAGTTCATTGCCGCGCCTCGCCTTGTGGCGCCGCCTCGCCCGCCGCGCGTTATAAATCGCCCGGGCGACGGCGTGTTGACGCCCGGCGACCGCGTGGGTCATGTCGCCCACGGCTAATGGGCGGGGCGAGGGGAGGGGGGCGTTGATCATCTGCGGAGCGGCCGTCGGACCGGTGTGAAGAATTACGCGAAGACGACTTAATGTCTGCTATTAACGCGTGTGTCTCCTTTTTCAACGATCGTTTCTTTCCTCTGCCGCGTACAGGATGTTGTGCTTACATCACGTGTGAGTCTAATAATTTCATTAATTCAAACTAATTTAACGTAAAGAAGTCTAATTGAAATTGCCATATTAGTGTGAAAATATGCGTTTCTATTAACATAGTTCAGGAATTCGTATTAGTTGTTTTTGCACAGCATACGTATTGTTTTTCTCAACCTAGTGCTTTATCAATATTGCGGCAATTGAACCTCCATACGTAAATTTTCAGGGTGAAAAAAAAATCAAATCAACGAGTATCCGCTTAACACAGGTCGATTGATAACACAGAGAAGAAGTGGTATGATTAAGAAATATAAATTCGAGTTATTAAGTTTCGAGTAACCGAGGTTCCATTGTATATAGCTATACAGTACATCTTAAATTTTATCCTAACGTTCACATAATCTTGTAGCGCATTTTGTCAAAGATAGTACATTGCATGGTGAAACGATTAAGAGATGGAAAGTGTTTATTTTGATGTAGACAGATTTGGTAATTGGCGTAATGGCTGTTGCAGGCTTCGCCCGCCGCGCCTGCCGTGGGAGCTGGCGGCTGCTGCTTGGAGGGTCTCACGGTGAGTGCCGGTCGGGCCGTTGCCGCTGTCGATAATCTTCCGTCACGAACTCAATTACTCTGAGAGATCTGAGATTTCAAGACGTTTGCTCAGTTCTTCGATGCTGCGAAGATATTTTGCTTCTTCTTTTATATTGTGAACGAATCTTTCCGTCTTCCTTTTTTTAACATTTCAAGAACCTCGTTAGCTCCGCTGCTTTATTTTCCTTTGAAAATATATTTTTGTGATCATGAATTGATTCTTAACAGAAGTACCCAATAAAATCAAGATTCGTGTTCAGTAAAGTACGTTCGTGTACCGAGAGAAAAAGAGAACGCTTGGGCGTATCTCATGGACTCGTTTTTCTGCGTCGGTACGTAGAGAAAAAAGGGTACATAGCTGTGATTGTAGAATATTGTTACTGCAGTGACTCGTACTTTTACTTGCGTATTATTTACAGATGATAGCTCTTTAATTATATGAACACATCTTAGAAAATCGTTTTTTAAAGTTCACTGGTTCATGCTATACTTACTTCCGCGACTTGATGGACAAGATCAGAAACATGTGGGTATGAAACTACATTTCTATGTGAAAACAGAATGTTAGAATGCGATTCAGTATCAGGAGTTCATAACAAAAGCAAGAAGAGAAACGTTTCAAGAATGAAGAAGCAATATTTTAGTCACTATCTGAAAATGTATGTGCTAGGTTTTTAGACATACGACAATTGAATGCAATGTTTCCATTAAACATACAGTTAAGTTTCCTTTAAAATAATAATTGGTTTAAAAACAGTGAGAGTTGTATATTTTATCTCTGTAATGATGTAGACGGAATGCTGGTCTCGAAGGTCACCCGTTGAAAACATGACGAAGGAGACGTCTACATGCAATCTATTACACTGCCGTGAAACGCAAGGCCAGAGCTAGTGTTAAACGCACTGCCCCAGTAAAATTATCTGCAATCAGCCGTGTCAACTCCGAGGAACACAGGATCTTGAGACACACGTGGATCAAAAGCTACGATCAGTCTTGTAAAGACTTCTTAAGGCCTTACGAATATATAACACGACATAGTTAATAACTGACATTCGAGTGAGGTTGTTCCTAAGATAAACTCACACAACAAATTTATGGAACTATCAAAATAATTTCTTCAAAATTCATAGAACTGGAATATTTGGGAGTTAGTATTTAGGGTCAGCGCATGGTCATGTTTTTACTGTGAATACCAAATTGGGAAAAAAAAACTTGATTGTCTTTTCTATCCCCTTGAAATTTGATGCCCTAAAATCAGACAATAAATCCGGGTCTGACAGAACCACCAATATTCGCCGAGTCAGCGTCCCTAATAGATCTCTTCTCCTTGCAGAGATAGCTTAGCACTTTCTCTGACATAAAAGGTTTCTTACTAGTAAATTATTTTCTCTATTCCTACTTAAAATGTCAATAGCAGAACAAAATGGTTACAATTTCCGAGCGTGCAGTTCCAGAGAATATACGGTTATTAAAAATTGCTACGTATTGTTTTCAACCTAATTGATTGGGTTCGAAAATTCATACATTTCGCTTGCTCCGAAAACAATGTCAATGTTGTTACCCCATACCACTCACCCATTTAGTTTACACAGCCGTTCGCTTTGCAGTACTGCTGTGATGTATCATGTTGCATAACGGGGCGAAGAATTTGCGGAAGCAATTTCTTGTACTAAGGGGAGCTACACCAGGGTTGTCCAACTGGCAGCCCTCGGGCTGCATGCGGCCCGCAATGGCATTTATTGTGGTCCGCGAAAGGTTATGAAATAGCAGGATGCTGTGCTATATCAAAAGTAAAAGTGAAAGTCCCTTTCATCCATGTCGGGAGACAATATTGTGTGTTTAGCGCACGCGCCGGGTTCAATACCCGCTCTAGTATTTTATATAGTTATTCAAATTATCGTTCCACGTGTTGTCGCGGCAGGAAGTATTATTCCTTGGTGAAGGACATGATGAGGGATAAGAGCCCAAATTTATTGCTGATTTACCCTTGAAAATAGATTTTATTACATCGGAGCAAATATTTTGTTAACAATCCTTGCAAAAAAACGCTCATTTTTTCCTGTATTCAAAATTCATGGCTAGGGTAGGGATCACAGAATTTTGAAAACGTGCACAGAATTCAATTCTCTCATAGCACGTCACACACGGTGTTTAACTGTTTTTTTTTTGTTTTTTTTTTGCGTAAAATAAATTTAAGAAATAAAAATTTTGAAATAGAATAAGTTTAGATTTGAGGATTTTGTAGTAAATTCAGAAACTGTAAAAATTATCCCAATATGTTTCACTGCGTTATGCTAGATATGGCCTGATGTTACGCATTGTTCCATCCCACCAACCCGTTTCAGAGCAGCTGAGCAAAGTCCCGAGCTCAACAAGACGGCGAAGTCATGTGTGGATCGCCCGACGTACCGTGAAAATATGGCCCGCAACCATATTAAAGGTTTTAGTTGTGGCCTTTGAGGCCTTGCTTGTTGAACACCCCTGATCTACACCGTCTCAGGGTCTCTCCTGACTTTGTGATAGTTAAAACCATTCGAGGATGTCGCGAAGTTAAACGGATGGAAATAAATAGTGCAACAAGTAAAAGAGGTCATTTTCGTCAACATATTACGTTGACGTCAACATGTGTGACGAAGATGACCTCTTTTATTTCTTTCTTATAAGAACGTCAACAACACCAAATCAGAATTCCACAAATAGTGCAACCGTACTGTAGGTATACTCACGTCCAAATTGAGAGATATATTTTCTTCCTTCATTCGAATTCCAGTTGCTGCTTGACGTCCACGTACATGCAGTGCTGAGGGAGTCTTTTGAGATCATGAGAAGGGGGCATTAAGAATCATCGCCTGGCGTTTAAATTGGGTAGGAAGGATGGCGCGCGAATAGCTCCCTTTTGTTTTCAGGTATTTCTTTTTCAGCTAAGACATCCGCCTGTAATCGATCGGAGAAAACACGAGAAACCGCAAAAATATTAAACACCCTTCTTGAATTCTTATCCAGAGAGCGGCTTCATTGGACTGAGGTTCTTAGCTTCTGTCAAAAATGCGTGCCCGTTGGGATTCGGACCTAGAACTTCCAAGTGTACGGAGCTTCAATTCCGGACTGCACCTACATTTGCTGACGCTGCTTAAAAATATTCTTGTTACTTTTCGCTTATTGCTTGTTTTGATGGACTCAGTTCTTGTTTCCAGTTGCTCTTAATAAACGCAGTTTTATTGAAATGTTCTAAAACAGGCTCTTATATTTCCTCCTGAATGTCCGTAGAGGCAAGATCTCACTATCTCCTGCTGTGAGCCCGGAATGGAAGTTATATGGCCAGCAGTTGCTGTCACATTGACCCCCCACGAAAGACCTAGAATTAGTAGAGAAGAGAGCCATTCCAGAAGGTGCAAATATCAGAAATATCCCTGCCCGATATGAAACGATATGAAAGACATCAGAAATATCCCTGCTCCACACGATATGTGCCATTATTTTTGCATTGAATATTTGTTCCTGCATACCTTGACAAAGGAGACAGCATGCAACATTTGGCAGCCGCATTGTTCGTCTCGTACCTTTCTCTTACTCCATGAAGCGTCCAAATATGCCGGAGGGATCTCGAGATTCTCACACTTTACCTTAATCCAAGCGTGACATTTTCATAACAATGGGAGGTGCTACACGTTTGCAGAAAAGGAATAGATTTGGATTAAGAATACGATTTTCCGTACATCAAACATTTGATTGTCATTGAACAATATTCCTCATTTACTTACGAAATTGGAAAGATGTTGAATATTTTTTACTGGGACGTTTCGTCATTGCGACAAGCAGAAACTCAAGAGGCGTGTGATTTGAATTTGAAAATTGCGAAGTATCCATGTTAATTTCATTTGCGTAAGTGTTTTGTATATTACACTGTCGCAAGGAAGGGTTTGTAGCGCCTTGCTTCTCCTCCGACCGAAGACACGTCTATTGGGAGCTTCCGCCGAGCGCGCCCTCAGAGGTAAATCCGCCCCTGATGAACATTGAGGTCGTGTAGGACACGGGCGAGGGCGCGCCGAGGGGGCGGTCAGCGATGAGCCCCGAGATCCCGGTTGAGCGGCGGCGCGGGAGGGCGAGATGAATTCCAGGCTCCGACATCGGGCGGCGGCGGTGACGGTGACGCCCCCGCACCCATCGATCTCGGCCCTCGCCTTCGCCCGCGCCAGCCCGGACAGTTCGCGTGGCGAGTCATTTCGCGGGCGAGTCCACCCGCACCCGTCACCGCCTGCCGGCCCGTCTCCCAGTACGCCCTCCTACTCGTCCACTCGGCCGTCCACGTGCCCGCCCGCTAACCGCCCGACTGCCCGCTGCCCGCCAACCGCCCGAACGCCCACCAACCGCCCGACTGCCCGCCAACTTCCGATTCCCTTCAACCACCCGACTGCCCGCCAACAGCCCGATTCCTCTTCAACTGCCCGTCGACCGCCTGGCCGACCATTCTTCCATTCTTTTACTCGCACATTCCTCACAGGCCTCTCTCCTATTCACCACTTTCTCCCGTTCTTCAGCTCGGACGCCCACCCCAATTTCCACCCCCGCCTCGTTGCTTCCGTCTCCCGTTCGCTCCCTACCTTCTAGTCGGGATCCCCCCAACCAACCCCCTCCGCCCCCACCTCGCCTGTCCGTCCTCACATACGCGCGCCCCACCACACCTGCCCGTCCAACTACACGCGTGCCCATCCGGCAGCCAGACCATTTGCGAATCCAGCGTCCATTCGTCCAGACGTCCGCCCTCACCAAACTACTCATCTGCCCTCAACCCCCCCGACATTCTTCTTCTTCCTTTCACCCGCACATTCCTCACCGTCCTCTCCCCTTCACATTTCTTCAAGCCACGTGATCGGTCGCCCATCCGTTCACCCAAATTTCGATCCTCTGCCTCCTTCGTTCTTCCATCTGTCATGCGCTACCTGGCACGAAAAGACAGATACTTCACTGGCCTAGTCGTCCACTTTCGTTCTAACCTATCTCGCGTCAGCTATTTTTTCATCTCATTCCTCGTCCCCTTCAGATCATAGCATTTTTCGCACTGCCCTCCCTCACCCGCGATGCCGCTGGGCAGCTCGTCCCGTCCCCCGCTTCCACACAATCCCCTGCTCACCGGCGTTGGACAGAGCTCCCGTGTTGGTTCCCTGGCGCCTTCAAATATAGAGCACTTCGCGAATTGATTCATTTGAAAGCAACGATTTGATCCACGAGCAAATGTTTCCCTAGTTCCGTGTAGCGTCGTCGTTTACACGGGTCCATGAATCGGAATTGTGGAAAGATGGGACACTTTCCCTTTCGATTGCTCTCGGCACGTTGTTGAACGTCATGATGTGCTTTCTATGACATTGTGCGTATCCTTCGCAGGCAGGTAACAGATAACTGCCTTTTTCCATTGCTGAAAGAGCTCATTCAGTGTTTATTTTCATTTTTTTCTCTTTCTCTGTTTGAGAGTGTTATAATGTATCTATTTAGAGGTACAAATATCTAAATGAGGCTATCGTAATTGATCCTATCGCTGTTTCATCTGAGTGCATTTTTCACCCCCGGATTCCTTCGACAGCCGTACATAGTATATAGGCGTCCATTTGCACAACCTGTCATGTTCGACGTACCATTACAATCAATTTCCCGTGGCAATTATGCTCATAAATATACATGAAACGAGTCGTTAAATATTCGCTTTGACCTTACACCTTACTCGTACCTGCGAAGTAGCGAGACCTCTGGTTTCAAGACCCGCTCGCGGGGCGTGTCCGGGCTTGCGTGGGGTGGGCGGGGCGGGGAGTGGCGGGGCGGTGTAGGGAGGTGCGGGACGGGGCAGTACAGGGCGGAGCTGGGCAGGGGTCGGGCGGAGAGGGCAGGGTCGGGGCGGGGCGGGGATGGGCAGAGGCGGGGCGGGGATGGGAGGGGCGGGGCAGGGACGAGGACGGCAGGGCCGGGGCGGGGACGGGCAGGGGCAGGGAGAGGCAGGTCGGGGCGGGGCGGGTCTGGTCAGGGAGGGGCTTGGAGAGGTAAAAATAAGTGACTTCGATCGAAATGCATTACAGACTCGCCTGGACGTGGGAAATGGACGATGTGCCCATTCGCGATCCATTTTGTTCATAAAAAGATAAAATCGTTTTAAACACTTGATCAATGTACTTGTAAATGCTGTTTATAATAATTAAGCATTTCACATGATTTATTACATAATTTTATAAATGGATACATTTTATATTTTAAAATATTGTCTGAAAAAATGAGGATATTTGCGTGGAGAAACTGACGGTACATTTGTAACATGTTTATTACATTCATTTAATTATATACAATTTTGAATTTTAAAATATTTTCTTGTAAATGAGGGTATGTGTGTGTGAACATAAAAGTAGAATGTGCTGTCTAAATGTATAATAGTTGAGGGGGATAGCACCATTATCTTCTTCTTGACCGGCCCAAAAGAAGTAGAAAAATTCCAGAAGATTCAAGACATTCTGAACGATAATTTTGATTTGTAAGCGGAATATGTGTTAGCCTTAGTCTACGTCGCCTTAGTATTCTAAAGGCGAAAGCATCCTCATCTTATGCAGACTCGAATCCACAACCCATGCACGCGAACGGTTGTCGCCGCCACCCGCGGTATTTGGGGAGGACCTTTCCTTTAGCTTCAGAACGGGTCGCGCCCCTGCCCATCCCCGCCCCGCCCCTGCCCGCCCCTGCCCCTCCCCGCCCTGCCCAGCCCCGCCCTGTTCCGCCCCGCCCCGCATCTCCCTACACCGCCCCGCCACTCCCCGCCCCGCCCCACCCACCCCACGCCAAAGCAAGCCCGGACACACCCCGCGAGCGGGTCTTGAAACCAGAGCTCTCGCTACTTCCCAGGTACGAGTAAGGTGAATGACGCGATGACACCGAGAACTCCGTACTTCAGCGATGGAACGAGCAGTCAGCGGTCGCCTTTGCCCCACAGCATCCCCTCCCACCCTGAGCCCAACTCCGTCCGCGGCTTCCTGTTTCCGTCCCCGCCGGAAGTGTGCACGTCCGGGCTGCCGAAGAGCCTGCGCCCCGCCCCTCCGCTGTCCCCGCCATCGCCCCCGCCACTGCCGGCATCACCGCCTCCACCACCGGTGTTTTGCTCCCATCCGCCAACGAAAACACGCGTCCAAGTACTTCTCAATATTGCCATAATTATTCAAGGCCCTGAGGCGTATCATTGTTCTCTTCTTCGCTTCCCACGGTATCTCCGCCCCTCCCCCTCCCCTTCCTTCCTCCTCTCCCCCTCGAGCGCCGCTCCGCGCACAAAGCCCGCTCTCTGAATGGATGGGACGGGGCGGAGGGTTTTAAGACGGGTGGAATTATACATGTGCCATCTTCATAATATAATCACGGTGACAAATGTGTTGTGTAGAAGAGCGGTGGGGACGGGTGCAGCGCAAGTATTGTTATCACCGCCATCCCTTCAGATAAAGATGACGCCGCCATGGGCGCTGACACGTCTTTTCTCTCGGCGAGGGCTGCGTGGGCAGGGGTGAGGAAAGCAACCCCTTTGGTTGGCACCCCTGCGTGCGTTATCGGTTCACGCGCAAATCGTCCGGAGTTTGAAGAGATATTTGTGGAGTTTCTGCGAAGAGAGAACGGGGTGTACCAAATGAATAGGCGCACAAAAAACTCGCAAATTCCAGGATGTACTCACTTCTCTTTTTGTTTGACCGCTTACTGGAAATCTCCCTCCGTTACCCGGATGTGTTGGATTCGCAATACATTCGACTCCGGTTATAGTGAACTCGGATATAGTGAACCCTCGGTTATAGTGAACTTAGTCACTTTCGCTTACATTACAAATGAGCATAAGAAACCTCGGCTAAAGTGAACCTAGGAAATACGTCTTGGAATTCCCTCCTGAAAAATAATATATCGCCTCAGTGCCACAAATTCCAACACTAAGCAGCTTGAATTCCAACAGTGCAGGAGGCATTGAAGGGTGTCAAGACTGCATAAAGGATCTAGAGAAGTTACTAATGAAAAATTACGGAACAAACAATTGAAAAGGAATTGATTTTTTTAAGGACAAAAAAATATTGAAATTTTCAGTTCATGCTGTTAATGTGTTTTGCTGTATCTCTATGTTAATAAAATTAATCTTTATGCAGACATTCTGTTTAATTTTGACCTAATCCAATATAGTGAACTAAAAATGTTAGTCGCCAAAGGTTCACTTAAACCGGAGTCGTCTGTAATTCTCG
The DNA here is from genome assembly GCA_964035755.1 of Teleogryllus oceanicus. Taxonomy (NCBI): domain Eukaryota; kingdom Metazoa; phylum Arthropoda; class Insecta; order Orthoptera; family Gryllidae; genus Teleogryllus; species Teleogryllus oceanicus. Next base: position 15,069,214 of record CAXIVR010000008.1, read on the forward strand.
GAACTGGCTAGGATGTTACCGATATGCCTTAGATGAACCTATTTTTAATTCATTTCAATAAATAAAGTGTAATGAAACATTATCGCTTACGTAATGAAATGTTGTGATGATCGAGTAGCACGGACCCTATGGTGGATGGTCATTTTCAATGTCTAGAACCCCAATTGAAGAATGCTATGGAAAAATGTATTATTATTTTTTTTAATGGATTCTTTGTTGTGTTATTCAATGCAAGTTGTAGGGTTTAGGAACCAAGAATTTTACTGAACCCCATCTAAAGCACACACATTGTTCTTATTGATCATCTACATCTCTGAATTTCCTTCTTGGAAGAATGAAACGTTTTTGTAGTTTTCTCAGAAGTGTGCTGGGGAATATCAATCTTCCCTCTTATTCTTTTCTATAGGACAGTAATACCTCGTTCGATTGGTTGGAGAGATGTAGAGGTACGGAGATTCCTCGTTCCATCGTTTCTGTGATGTTCTTTCTCCATGAGCTAGTATGCCTTCTCGGAAAGAGCACGACAGCCTATCAGCTAGCATTGCGCTGACAGTCCATTCCATTCCTTTCTGCTTCTGCATACCTCCTCTATCTTTTTCACATACATTCTTGCTTCACGTGTCACATATTCATTACTCTGTTCATTCTTTTTGCCCTCGATTTTTTTTCAAAATACTGGTTTCTGCTGACTACGATTTGTTGGGTTCACGCAGTATTTCCGAGGTGTATGTAATTCAATGTTTAATTATGAATTCGTAATGTTTAACTTGCAATTTTCTTAGATATTTATTTTTCCTTACAGTGACATTTTAAGAATCGAAAGAGGAGGCACGATTGTAGCATGTTAGTGAACGTCTCCTCCTAACCTTCCAACACGACACCTGTGTCCACTGACGCGTTTTGTCTACGCACTTACGAGTGCAAACGTCAAGAGTTCTTGCTCATAGCGACCCCATCCAATCGGAAGCCAGAGTTGCCAGGTGGTCTTAAGCATTTCCCACTAGATAGCACTGCGAAACACCAAAACGTAAAAATAGAACACCACCAAATCAAAAAAAAAAAAAAATTATTTCATGTGTAAAATGTTTGAGGAACGAAATTAAATAAATAGGAAAAATATTATTAATTCTCTATGGTGATATTTATATTTTACAATGAATAGATATTTTTAATATCAAAATGTGATAACATCTACTTATATAATAATGTACGTATATTCCCACATTATATAAATTTTTTTAAAAGTTACACACTATGTACAATTTACGAAACTTAAGAGGTATTGTGGTCTCACTCATTGTAATAACTGAAAAAGAGATAATGATACCTCAGTGTAAAAGCTTTCCTTCAAACGAAATCGTTGTTTCCATTTCTTGTTTATTGTTGTGATTCGTTCCTTTTCATCATGTGTTGCCCTCTTCTACTAATCTTTGGTTTGGGACAAATATCCGCCCAATTTTAAACGAGGGAATTCTTTCAAATGATCTTAAATGACTAGAAGTGTTTTACTATGCTTAAGTTATATATGTATAAAATATTCCTGCAATAATCATGGAACACTATTTTTGGCTTGTGATTTTGTGATAACAATAGATTTTTAATGAACATTTAAAAACTCAACGAAAATATCCAACACAAAAATTTGCCCCAAAAACTTCCAGTAAAGACAAGAGAAAAAATTTAAGGGAAAACTCCCTAATCTGGCAATACTGACGGAAGTGAATCTAAAAAAACAACAAAACCCCATACAAATTTGCTCCCTAAATATCCCCTACAGACAAAAAACTAAATTTAGGGGGAAAACCCCTAATTTGGCAACACTGTCGGAAGCGAACCTAACCGAATGCAGCCGAATTTCCGCGAGCGATGTTCGCTTTTCCACCGCGCTCTTTCGCCTCCCAATCAGGGTTACCAGATTGAGGAATTTTGTCCCCAAAATGGGGGATTTGTTTCGTCGAAGGAAAAAATGGAGAAAATAAATAGCCGGGAAATTTTTGGGGATTTTTGGGGTAAATTATTTTCAGTTGAGATAAAAATATTATTCTCTCATTTATTATGAATAAAAAGGAACAACATACGTTGTTCTCTCTCATATTTGTGTACCAAAAAGAAAGAAATAAACGACTGGTGTTGAGAAAGAAAAATGAAAATAGTGTAGGATTTCGAGCACAGAGCACAAATATCCTACCTCTTTGGTTTCGAACAGCTCAAAGAACGATGATTGGTTGATTTGAATTATTTGAATTTAAGGGAACAGCCAATAGAATCGCCAGGGACAGCTCATGTCGTTGGTCCATAATTTGGAGAATTCTTTTCGTTTCAAAGTAGGGGAATTTTGTTTCATTGGAGAGGTTATTTTAGGAAATTCTGTAGTAGTGGAGAAAGAGCTCGCAACACGGTTGGCAACCCTGCTTCCAACAATCCGCATCTCTCCATTTTCCGCGGCGCTCTCGCGTTTCACGGACTTAGACTTTTTGAGGCGAAAGGTATCGGTGAGAAATCCCTCCTTGGCGTGAATGGACAGGTTCTTGGGCCAACGGGAAGCGGGATTGGGTCGTGCGCCGATTTCCGCACGCTTCCGCGTCACAGACCCAACCCAACCCAACCCTCCCCTCCCCCAAGTCACTTCCGTGCGCACACGCAATCGTGCACATGCACGCACGGCGCGTGGCCGCACGGCACTGCACAGGCCCTTGTCGCACTTGCGGGAGGACCGGTAGCGGTAGCTCAGTGCATCAACTGATGTCACTGCAGCGCATCTAACCGGGAGGCAGGCAGGATTTTCGACACTAGCACGGCTGCAGAATTTTCGACACTAGCTATTCAGCTAGGTCGAGTTCAGCCACTGTCTGGAGGACAATTCTAGCGGCCGGCTGCTCTGATCGGTAGTTTTCCGTGTTTCTTCCGATCAACACCAGGAAAATGCCGGAGCAGTACCCTACCAAACGGGCCACGGACCGCGCGCGATCTGTCCTCAGAATGCTGCTTCAGACTGCAAGTGAACTCCGCCTAGGTAGGCAGCTAGTGTCGAACATCCTGCAACTCGCACCGTAGCTGCAGCGCCTCTGACTGGAAGGTTATAGGTTCGAGTCCTGACGGCGGCAGGATTTTCGATACTAGCTTTTCAGCTAGCTCCAATTCAGTCGCTGTCTGGAGGAGAATTCTAGCCGCCGGCTGTTCTGATAGGTAGTTTTCCGTGGTTTCTCCGATCAACACCAAGCGAATGCCGGGAATGCCCCTACGAAACGGACCGCGCGCGAACTTTCCTTCTTCTTCCTTGTCCTGTCCTGTCCTCTCCTCTTACACACACACTTACACTAACATGCACTACACTACCATATATTCCGGGAGACCGGTCGGGAGCTTAGAGCTTGTCCTGGCTGGGGCGTTGCCCCGCTGGTGGGAGAGTCCTGGTTAGGGGGGAAACCCGCTAGCCGACGGTAGGTCGGCGTCGGATCTCGCCATCCAGCGGGGAAGACCACCACCATCTCCGAGAAGAAAACATTCACTACACTAACGTGACCAATGACTGAAGCAGTTGACGCGCCCGGAAACACGAAAAAATCAATCAATCAATCAATCAATCTTGCGGGAGGGGGGACTTAAATGCGGAACGGAACACTCCGAAACTGAAGTACCCCACGTCCCCAGAAATTGATATATACAATCATCAGGAAATTAAGAAAATTCCAAGCATAATATTCAGTTGTCACTAACTTGTCATCTTATTGGTGTTGCAATTCGGTCTGACAATTCTTTGAACGAGTTGAATTATATATATTTAAATACATTTTTATGCAGGAATATGGTCACACCATGGGAACTGTGTGGGATGTATTTCGGACATAATGTCCTCTCCAATAAGGTGACAGAATGTAAACAATTGAATATCGCATAACGCCAATAGAGCAGGCCTAAGAACCGTTCAAAAATTTGGTCGTCTCGATAGAACTAAGTGTACAGCAGCGAGGCCAAAACGAAGAAACCCGAGTACCACTTCTTTGAACAATTTGAACTATCTAAATGTAATGAACTCGCACCCGCTCTGCACTGGGTCCTCTTGATCCACTCTGGCTAAGGATAGCTTTAGGCTTTGATGCATACTCCCCGCAAACTTACAGGAACTATTTTGACCTTAGATTATTGAAAGTATAATTGCGTTATAGACTTCAATCAAAATGTACTTAATAGAAAATTGCATAACTGGTGTGCACCTTCAAATTTTCTTTAAAGGTTAGGAAAGGAAGAAGTGGATAGTTTGTAAGTTATTCCCGTTAAAATTCTCTACCTTTCTATCGAAATCGTTCCAGAGATTAGGTATGAAAACAAATGAATTTGTTATAATACCATCGAAATAAGCTGATGACGTTATAGGAAGGTAGTTGTTTTGAAATCTCAGACCGATATCTCAGTTTTATTTGTATCACACATTAATCGTCCACCTCTATTAAGCGACCACCTTAATGCCGACTATTTTCACATGGAACCGATTGGTTTTTCTAAGGTGCGTATACATTTCCCTCTTTTAGCGGCCCTCTTTAGCCAACCTTTCTGATGATATAGCGGTTTTGGCACGTAATTCTGTCGGAAGCAGAAGTGCGGTATGTATTGCCATCCATTCATTATCTTCTTACTTCGGAACGTATTGCCAGATTACTAACAACAGTCATTGGTTACAGATCTCTCGGGGAGAATCATTCCTGTTTCAGACACATGATTTTTTTTTCAGTCGTTGATGTTTCCGCTGACTATGAATTGTGTCTTCATGGACACTGTGATATCAAGTCCACGAATGCAAAGAAATGGACATTCGTCTGAAAATGAGAGTTATGCTAATGTGTGGAATTGATTGATTTTGTATACATATGTTTAAGTGCACTTGAGCAAACTTACTTCTGGTATTTTGTAAGTGCAATTTAAAAGCAAAGCATATTTCTGTGCAAACAGACCAAATGTCCGCATTCTCATAACCTTTCCGTAGTTCCATAACCTTTATTTAGCGGTCACCTGCCGTAAATGTAATCTTTCTTCGAAACCAGTAGTGACTTCAAAATGGGTTTCACTGAAATTCAAACTGTTCAAAGCATGAGCTGTCCTCAGATTCCGAATTGACAGGTGAGATGTCGGCGGTCATCCCCTTCTAGAGAGTTTGATGTCCCCTCCTGGAAAAATTGCCAATGTGTCCTAACCAGTGATTAGAGATCACATTTAGGTTTCGCACTGAAATATGTAAATCGAGTAAATTAATTCAGGAAGTTGCAGTAACAACTTAAATGATATCGTGTGATAGGTGAATGTCATTCGATATCAACTCATCAACAGGGCATGCGATAAGCAGTGCTCTGTTAACCCTAAACAACGGTGGATTCGACACCTCCTTCACAGACGATGTTCTTCAAAACCCGGAAATGTTACCATCTAGTGAAGATATGGATTTCAACACAGACGCAGCCTGATGCAGCACAACCCCGAAGTGAATCTCGAGGTTGGCAACTCAACAGCAAACGCGACCAACGGTCAAACCTACCCTTCTACGGCAACCTCTCTCACCAGAAAAAGGTCAGTCGGTGATATCTCAAATAATCACGAAAACAAAAAAATGAGTGTAGATCTCAACAAATCTAGTGATCCATCTCAATTCTCAAGTGAACTGGAATATAATGTGCCTACCAATAACAGATTTAGTGAATTAGGACAAATCAATGATGAAATCGAGGACACGAGATTTGCTTACCTAAACAAACCCAATCATAATTTGTCTCAAACCATCTCAATTCTCAAGTGAACTGGAATATAATGCCTACCAAAAACAGGTGAATATTATATATATATATATATATATATATATATATATATATATATATATATATATATATATACTGCAACTATACTAGTCTTGCAGGACTAATATATTTATTCCAAAAAATGGTATGACTTGTTCATGTTTTTTTTATTTATTTTTTTTTTTTTTATATAAGAGGATGGTATTTCGAAAAGTATTGAATGGCACGCTGCCAATAACACAAACAACTGCTTCGATTGGTATTTTGCTGTTCGTGGGTATAATGACGTTGAAGCTGTAGCCCCGGCGTAGACTCTCAACCAGTAGGTCGTACTGGCGGCAGCCCCCTGCCCCAGCCCTTGAGTGCGCGTGCTCTTCGTGATTGACCCTACTGCGCCTGTGCACCTGCTCCGAACGCCTTACCACCGACTGTCGTCACTAGGGGTGGGAGGAATCCATAAACCGGTTTATCTTTTGTTTCACAGTTGTTGTTTTTTCGATTATTTTTGCACATTTTGTAAGTTCTTTTTGTCCATACACCTGGCTTCGGAAAAACGTGGAATAAATTGAGTGGAGACTTTCATTTATTTATTTATTTTCGAAATGTGATTAAACTGCTGAAACTGCCAAGTAACAAAGGCAATGCCAACGGGCCTTGTAGTGTAGGACTGTGTATTTTACTGTTTAGTAATTTACCTACATATAATAATAATTAATTAATAATAATAATAAAATAATAATAATAATAATAATAATAATAATAATAATAAAATAATTGAAAGGTATTGCATGGTAAAATTGTATATTGCTTTATGTTCTACTAATATAAATAAAACATATTAAACCTGTAACTACGTAAATAATTTTTGTGTGCAAAAGCTTAAAAACGAAAACTGTTAGTTCAATAACAGCTTATTTCTATGAATATAACCAGATATTTCTATGAAAATAACTGGTCATTTCTAAAGATTAAAAAAATTACGCGGTTATAACCACCGGATTAAACCGAAGGTACAAAAATCCGAGTAACCGTAAAACCGGTTATTTCTGTGCTGACCGCCATTCATTGCGAATTCGTTACCCGTGTTTCGCCTCCCAGGGCGTTGCGACAGCCTCTGACGGAGTTTGTGACGTTTCGCGGCGTTCAACGTAGAAAAATTAACGCGACTTCCCTGTCCGAAAAATGTTTTCGCGACATGAAATATCATAACGGCGCGTGCGTGATGTGTTAAAAGCTTCCGCCAGATGCACAGAAGTTACAGGAAGCGTCCCGCGCCCCTGCGGTCCAAAAGGGTTCGATTGCGGCCTTGTGGTGTACATTCGTTTCGAGAGGATATTCCGAAACTTCAATCGATGCGATATTTGATTTCGATAACAGTGACATATCGAAGAATCGCTAACTCAAGTTTTCAATCTTCAAGAAACGATATTTTCAGTATTAATTGGTGTCGATATAAGATTTCAAATTAGCAAATGATAGGCCTGTTATTTTATTCAAAGAATTCCTGTAAAATTTTTGAAACTCGTATCATGAACATGAGTCGATATTATATAGCTTGAAGAACGATATTTTAATATCGATTGTATCGTATAAGATTTCAAATCAATTTATTTTAAAAAAATTTCTCTTGATATTGTAAGTGCAAAAATTAATTCACACTTGTATTCCACAAACAGTTGGGTGTTATTTAGTTAAATAAGTGGAAAACAATATTTTGTACCTGTTAGAATATATCAGAGCAGTCATGAGACGAAGAAAAAAGTGCGTGAAAAATTAATACAATTAGGACAAGTGGTTAATTATACCCTGGAGTACAGTTTTTTAGTACTGCTTTTTTAGTAACGTTACAGCAGTATGGATTAACAGTAGCAATATCGAAACTGGGAATATTAAAAACTGCTGAAGTATCAAAAGCATCGCGAGGTTTCCTGGTGATATGAATGGTGATTGTGTTTCTGCGTGGAAGCGGGGAAAAGGGGAGGAAATTAGACTTCTATATGCGTGATGTGGTTAATTGTAACGTAGAACCGTTAAGAACATGTTTCGCCCGAGCAAATTAGGGGACTGGCGTTTCGCATCCAATAAGATTTTCTGTTTCTGATGGGTTGTCGGTAGACCGCTTTTTCTCAAGTAACTGCGGTCAGGAATCAGAATAGTCGTAATAGAGCCAGACATCCAGCCCTATGGGCAGGTATTCTCGATCGTTAACTGCACGCATCCTTGCAGGTGGTGTCTGTCGACATGTTACGTTGTTTCTCTTCATACGAGCTTACATGTGAAGGCGAGTGCTATTCCGGGTAATTATGTTTAATTGCATGAATATATGCTACTTGCCTCCCCCGGCTGCGTGCATGCGTGCGTCTGAAGAGAAAAATGCGGCTTCATTCCTCGGCATGTTAAGCTTATGCGCCACCGAGATCTGCAAATACGGAGAGCAGCGGCATTGCCTTATGCGAAGCTGACACTCCCGACTGCGACTCGACGCACTCTGCCGGCGGGTTTTCTTCGCATACTAGCTTCTCTATATCTTTTCAAATTTAATTGCATTTAATTTCGTTCTGAGCTTGTTTTTCATGCATCAGTTTAGATATACGAGTCACGACTGCAGGAAATTAAACGGTAGGCTTTCGCTTTTATAAGAATACAATATTTCATAGAATATATGAATACGTATTTTTCCCGTGATGTATGTGATGCTTTTTCTGTGTTTTGCATTCCAGTCTTTTTTGCAATTAGGTAAAGTATTACGGTATTCTTTTGTTATTTGTGAAAAGCAAGAGGGAGAGAAACATTTGCGCATATCATATTTATCTGCAAAATGTGAGCACACAAGCTGACATTTCTTTCTGAAAGATTAACAGTGTGTCGAGAGTCGCTAACATTTGTTGAATTTTTATGATGCTTTGGGTATCCTGCCCAGTGCCTGAATTGTGTGATAGAATGAACTTTTTCATTATACATGTACTGGAAGGAATTTAAATACAATGCAGGGGCCATTCGTGAAATAAGTAGCGGAAATTGAAGATGAAATTATCCTTTACATTTTAAGCTTCATTGTATCAGTGAAAAAGTTTTCAAAATTGTAAAATTGTTTGGAAGAGAAATTTGTCAATATTAAAATATACAAGTAATTTTATTCTGTTTCACAAAACTCTTACCCTAAGATGATAAGGGTAATACATAAACTATTTCCCTTTATAAACTGGAGAAAGGTAGAAAAATAAAAGACATAGTGGCAGCTTCACCATGTTTCTCTTATTTTGTTCAGAAACACTGTTAACCATTAAAGTGTTTCCTTTGTGCATTACTTTTTTTAGTTTTGAAAATATGATTACTAGCAGTTAGAACTATACATTTATGTTCGTTACCAGCAGTCTTGGAATTTGGAAATTACAGAAATTTAAAATATCTCTACCTCTGCTCTTGAGATAGAGCATAACCAAGATGATGTAACATCACTATTGTTTCAATTTATTGAGAATCAATGTCCATATTTAATTTAAATAATAATTAGAATACAAAATTTAAAGAGAATAAAAATCAATAATCTGTTCTTTTTCCTGTAATCTTCATTATTATTCATTGAAAACATAAATTATTTAAATAAAATAAGTTAAAACTGAATTTGAAGCTTTTGACTTACTCTGACACAGAGAGAGAATCTTCGTGTAGTTTGTTTAGGTGGGGTTGTGTTTCCGGAGGCGCAGGCAGACTCGCTTTTGGAGTTAAAATTAGGTCCCGTGTATGTGAGATGGATGTTTTATTTTTGTTGGGGGGAGATGGCGGTGGTCTTCCCCACTGATGGCGAAACGACGCTGACTTACCAGGACAAGCCTCTCAAGCTCCTCGATCGTCTCCCGGAATATGTGTAGTGATAGTGCATTGGAGTGTAAGTATGTGTGTAAGGGGAGAGGATAGGACAAGGAAGAGGAGGGAAAGATCGCGCGCGGTCCGTGGCCCGTTTTGTAGGGTACTGCTCCGGCATTCGCCTGGTGTTGATCGGAGAAACCACGGAAAACTACCGATCAGAGCAGCCGGCCGCTAGAAATCTCCTCCAGGCAGCGACTGTATTCGACCTAGCTGAAAAGCTAGTGGTGAAAATCCTTCCGCCGTGGGGCGTGGGAACCTAGGACCTCCCGGTCAGAGGCACTGCAGTGACATCAGTTGATGCACTGAGCTACCGCTCCCGGTAATTTGTGTGTAAGTTTTCGTATTGCATGGTGCAGTGTTGTGAATGCCATACTCCCATGGCGGAGCGAATGCGAGGTAGGAGCTTACGTATTCATACCCTTTTCCTGGGCAGTGGGATTGATGGCAGGGAGGTGATCACGAGCGGTGAATGATGTTTGAGATGGATGATTGTGTTTGGGATGATAGTGTAGTGGAGTTGGGCTACATGGGGGGAGTTGAGGATTTTTTGACTCCCCATTCATATGGTGAAAACACCCGTGACTTACCCGGAACAGGAACCCCCGACCTTTGGAGACTTCACTTACAAGGATGTTGCTCCAAGTTCTGTTCCACCGCAACTGACCAAGCGGATTATTTGGAAAATTATTTAGTAAGTTTTATGTTATAGCAAGTAGAAAAAAAAAATAGTACTGCTCATCCCAACATTTTAGAAGAATGGATACACGATATTCCAACCTATTCCTGTTCTATAACGCCATTAATGCTCCATTGCTTGTCTAGGAAGTTGATTATAACAGCAGTGTTACATAATGTATTCTTTAGCATGGAAATAAATTCTGCCGAAAGAAAAAGTATTAAGGAAAGATTTCAAAATTTGGTAATTATCGTGTAGCTAGTAGGGTAACGGAAAAGTGCACTATTCTTAAAAAATGCTTCGCATATAAAATGAATTTACATATCACAGCGACATGAGTCTTGGCCTGGATGCTTCCTCGTGGGAGGGTCGGCGGCCAGGGCTTCATGCGCCCTAGGACCATCGCATTACAGAATGTTCAGCTGGAAAAGTATCCTCAGGCTGATACTGCGTGCCGAATAAACTGGCTTAACGTCTGTATTAAAGTGTTTATTTTGTATTTTTAAGGGGACAAAAATTGTTCTCTGGGTTTATTGCAATGTTTTGCGATTACGTTGTGTTTATATTCCGTTTTTAGCGAGTGGCGAATATTGGTATTTTCGTCAGCAATAAAATACTAAATTTGACTTTGCTTTTTTCCGGCTGGAAAGAAATATGACTCTTCAACATGACATTCAAAAGAATGTCCAATAGAACGATCGCAGAATCGCAAAAAGTAATTTTTGTGGGTGGTGGAAGAGTGTTATTATATCACTGCCTCATTGATCCACGTACCTAATAGATTGACTTTAAATGTACCTGAATGTAAAGAATTATTGAAAGAAAATGTTTGTAAGGGGCAGAACAAGACAATTTTCTATTAGGTTTATTCCTTCGATTTTTTCAAGTATTATGTTTGCGACATTAATCAGTTTAGTCTCGTATTTTTTGAATTAATAATAATAAATTCTCAATAATTTGAAATCTAATATAAAAATTTAGCAATAAAGAATCAGCCTTTTACAAACCTTGTATTTTAAAATTGAGGTAGTTATTCATTTCTTCAAAGATTCCATTTCAATATTCAAAAACAATGACTTTAGTTATGTCATGATTGAAAATTTTAACTATGAGAGAAGTTGATGAGATAGTATGAATTGTAACAAATGAAACGAGAATGTGCAACTGAATGTCCCAGGACAGCAATACATCTCCAAATTCCTTTTAAATTTTAAAAATTAAAAATTAAAATTATTAATTGTTTTCCAGGTTAAAAAATAATTTAATTGCTCTTTATTAAAAAAATTCAATTTACCAAGTCCAGAAATAAGTCCACGGTAAGCTTGGATGGAGAAGTCAACTACTTCCTGGGAAAGGATTTGAAGAAATTAAACAACTTTATTTACGTTAAGTTATAAAGTTGAGTTTATTTCACGTTCTTGGCATCATTTTCTATGTTAATTCAAGTTTTTTAATTAAATTCATTTTTCGTAGTTATTTACTATAAATGTAGACTATATTCTGTAAATTAATAATTAATTTTTTAATATATTTAGAACTCCTTTAAACATTAGCCTGCTACTAAAACCTCATTTTTGGTGACAATTATTGCACTTCATCGTCAGCAAGGTCTGAGAGGTGCAATCTTTAAAAGTGTTGAGAATCTGTGATAAATGTAAAGTGTGAGCGTGAAGTCATAATTAAATGCAGAGCTTGAAATTAAGAAGTAATGAAATAAATATTTTATTTCAAGGTTCAAGACGTCATTTGAGTTAGGCCTCATTTAAAAATTGAACATTTAAAGAAGTAGAAGGGTGTGACATTTGTTATAAATCATTTTCCAATTGAAAACGGAATACAGAAGTGTATTAATTACTTCCTGGGAGTGAGCCGGCGTTAACGCCGGGCGATGTCGCTTGTTTCCGATGTAGGAATATTGGGACATCTCTGAATTCTATAATCCGATTCACTCGACGTCGACGACCTTTCTCCTCTGAAGATAAATTTGTCCAGGTGTTTATTGAAAATGTGATTAATTATTGATATACTTACGCATGGAAAATTATAATGAAAGTAAAAATGAATATTATATTTTTTTATTCTTTACCAAGAAAACTACATAGTATTCTTGTTTTTTTCGTGCCCGAGTAAAGTAGTTTCCAGCTCAGTTATCTTGAATAATAACGTGTCTAAGAGTCTACTCTACTCCTCAGAAACGTGATTTCCTCGAATATCTGGTATTGCTATTAATAAAGGGAATAAATAGGTATGGACAGGTCAATAGGTCGATAAACATAAGTGTACCTACACCTCATCATTACGTATAACATATGTGTTTCGGAGAGCGGACTTCACTCAATCCTTAACGGACCGTGGGCGTTAAAAGTGGCTTTTCGTTCGTCTGGTTGCGAAAATTCGATCATAACAATGGAGAATCGCGAAAACCCTTATCCAGCTGTTGGATTTGGGGGACAGCATGCCCGTGGGATGTGCACATGCAGCGGCTTGTAAGTGAAGTCGGCGCCGTGGCGCTCAAAGTCAAATTGTTTATAATGTGAATACTGCAGAATAATTAGTGCCGTGTGGCATGAATGTGTGGAAGAATGTGATTGTAAATATATTTTAAGGAAAAATGAGAGTGTGAATGTAACAAGAAAAGAAGAAAACAAAGTAACGAAGAACATGAATAAGAACTCTACCAATTCCAAAATATTCTGTTAAAAACAAATCGCTGGCACGGTGGCTGAGATCACTAAGGCAGTATTGTCGTAGGAAGGGTCGCGGGTTCGAGTCCCGCCTCGGGCATGGTGGTATGTTGTGTTCGTCCATTCACCCCTTATTTTCTCCATTTCGCTTCATCTTCGTAGTTATCATAACGTTAACTCCAATAGTGGTCGTTAATATACTAGATGTTGATGCGACCTTAAATAAAAAAAAATTAAAAAATAGATAAAAAAACAAATCGCCCAAAGTGGCTAGATGTTTAGTTTTGAAGTTAGATTGAAGCTAAATTAAGTTAGTATTTTTAAGATATAGCCCCGTCCCTAGCTCCCAAAGCAGCAAAGCTGGAGCGTACGTATCCGAACAATTGAATAAATTCCCGCCTCGCCAGGGATACTGGCGGGGGGGGGGATTAAAAAAAAAGAAAAGATAAAAGAACAAAACACGGCGGGAGGCCCGAGGCGGACGGCGCGGCGCGGCGCGGCGGCCGCGAAGCAGGGGCAGCGGCCGGGGCGGGCGGCCGGGCGGCGGCGCCTCGGCGGCCGGGCCCGGCTGCGCGCGCCGCCCGTCCCAGGCAGTCGCAGCCCGCCGTGGGCCACGGCGCGCCGCACCGCGCCCGCACGCGCCCAACATGGCCGGGGCGCTTGCACGCCCGCCGCCCCGCCCCGCGCCGCTCCAGCGCTCGTGATTTGGCCCGCGCCGCCGGCCGGCCGTGCCCGGCGCGCCCCAGTTCGGCCCGGCGTGGCCCGGCCCGGCCCGCAGCCGCCGCCGTCGCGTCTCCTCGCGCGGCGTCGCGCGCGCGCGCCTGCGGCAAGCCCCGCCCCCCTCCTCTAAGATCACTGGAAGGTTGGAAGCTCCCCATAAGACATAGATGGAGCGGAGGGGAGAGCAAATACACACCGCTTCTCAGGAGTATTGATTTGGCGAACTGCGGGCGCCGCGCCCCGCCCCCACACCGCCGAGTCCCATTTCTGTTCCGCCGGGCCAGGCTTTGCCGTGTCTCCGGGCCACGCCACGCCACGCCACACCGCTCGTCGTGATGTCCGCGGGGCGGTGCAGTCGACGGCTCGTCTGCCCCGCTGTGGCCCAGTGTCACCGAGCCTCCGCCCTCCCCTGCCCCCCTCGGGGCCGCTTGTTGGGCCGCGGTTAGCGCGTCGCGCTGCCGCCGCACGAGGTCAGGGCCTCGCGCCGCGCCCTCGCCGCTCAGGGGTCGTTCAACCTGCGCGCACGGAATAAAACGCTTTTTTTTTACGTCCTCCCCGACTTGGTGTGGATTCAAAAATCTTTTAACGTCTCTACGTTCACGCCATGAACCCTCCCCCTCTAATCACTGACGGAATTACGAAGTACAGCGGTAAAATAAATACTTTAACGATGTGTAAGGGATGGAAAGAATGGCGGAGCGTAGTGAGGTCGGCAGGAGCGGCCCACCCCTGGCGACACTTTTAGGGGGCGGCAGAATTTCACAATAAATAATAATGGGGCGGCAGAATTTCATAATAATAATAATAATAATAATAATAATAATAATAATAATAAAAAGTTCATATTGTTCCTCTGGTCATTTCGTGCACAGGAGTTATACCAAATAACATCCATAGAAATCTGGAACTTATTCAAATACCAAAATATACCTATAAAATTATGCAAAAATCGATCATCTTAAACACATGCAGGATTGTTCGAAAATTCCTAAATTGCGACGAAACATGAATTGACCTGTGTCTTGGTTATTAACCCGACACAAAGTCAAATAAAAATCCGGTGAATACCGAGAAAAACAATGTATAATAATAATAACAATAATAGTTATCAATCAAATACAAAAGTATGCAACAATCATAGATGTAGGTTGTCCACTGACAAAAAATCTGAACAAGACAGAATCGGAGAAGATTTCAAAATACCAGAATTTGGCAGCAGATATCCAACATGTTTGGCAACTGAGTAAGGTTGAAATAGTGCCAATAATCATCTCAGCCACAGGAGTGGTGACGGACCGATTTGCTTGAGGTCTTACAAAAATAGGATTATTAAAAGGAATCTGCTTAACCATCCAAAAAGCTTTAATCCTACAGACTTGCCATATTGTGCGCAAATTTTTAAATTGAAGGACGGACAAAGATGAATTTCTTCTCCGGCTTTCCTCAGATCTGTCATTACCAGTTGCATTTGCTAGAGCCTAAGTCGTATGAATAGATCAATGGTTCTCAATGCTTACTGAGAAAAGTACAGAAATAATAATAATAATAATAATAATAATAATAATAATAATAATAATAATAAAAATGGTAATATCTGGTAAAAATGTAAACCATTTCATTTTATATTTTTCTTGAACCTACTATTCGGACCGATTGAAATGGGCACGGATTCTTTCATTAGGTATTCTGTGACGACTTCTTTAAATAACATGACATCTTGCTGTTATGAATGTTTGTATGCTAATGCTGCTGTGCTTGTATAATAATGACATCTTGCTCACTGTAGCGTCTGAGCACACCGTCTGTACAGACTTTACCCGGAATACCCGTATTTTATTTTGTGCTTGGATTGTTTATGACTAATATTCAGTGAGAATGACTTCTAGCAAAGAAAGTGTTGTGTTCAATATTGTACAATACCTGCAAATTTTAAGGATATTTCCTTCAGGGAAGTCGTGAATGACGCGTTACAATTCAAAGAAGTTTCATTGATAGATTTCAGTCGTCATTTACATAAAGTTAATCGTTATGCGCTTATCAAACTGTGTTTTTAAAATGTTTGTTTGTGTACGTATACATTTGGCTATTATGAAATATTTTATGTATGTTTATTTATGTAATTGAATGTTTGACTATTTCTCTATTATAGCGCACGTTTTCTTGAGTCCCGGAATCCCCCCCACTCCTTTGCCAACATTAGTTGAATTAAGAATAAATGATAGCGACGAGCGTTGTAGATAAAATCTAATAACCAAAAATGTTCGCTCCCGTGTAATAGAAACTAGTTTTCATCGAAAAACACACCACAAATGTGATATAAAATTGCTTTTGTGACACCGGGAGCGGTAGCTCAGTGCATCAACTGATGTCACTGCAACGCCTCTGACTGGGAGGTCCTAGGTTCGAGTCCTGACGGCGGCAGGATTTTCGACACTAGCTTTTCAGCTAGGTCGAATTCAGTCGCTGTCAGGAGTAGAATTCTAGCGCCGGCTGCTCTGATCGGTAGTTTTCCATGGTTTCTCCGATCAACACCAGGCGAATGCCGGAGCACTACCCTATCAAACGGGCCCCGGACCGCGCGCGCTCTGTCCTTCCTCTTCCTTGTCCTATCATCTTCCCTTACACACACACACCTACACTAACATGCACTACACTATCACATATTCCGGGAGACCGGTCAGGAGTTTAGAGCCTGTCCCGGCTGGGGCGGTGCCCCGCTGGTGGGAGAGTCCTGGTTAGGGGGAAACCCCACTAACCGACGGTAGGTCGGTGCCGGATCTCGCCATCCAGCGGGGATGACCACCGCCATCTCCGAGAAAAAAACATGCACTTCAATAACGGGACTAATGATCACCCGGAAACACGAAAAATCAATCAATCAATCCTTTTGTGAATATTATCAATCTCCCACTCCTCTCGCAACTAACGTAGCGAGGGCTCAAGATAAAGTGCGTGGATAATACGTTGTTCGAGCTTATATATTTTAGTCTTTTCAATTGTAGTACCTAAATAAGGAGGTTATTCTCTTCCCAGGGTGGCTGACATCCACTCTACGCCACTGGATATGAATAAAACCTACTGTACGTATTTTTCATGCTTTTGAGGCACTTTTCCGAGGCTCTGAGTCTAGATCTATCTCGAACAGGACAGCCTTGAGAATCATTTGATCAATAGATCAAAAAGCTTTGTCGGGTCCTTGCTTTGTTTCTGGACTTTTGCGATTTCATTTTTTATTCTTGTTGACGTGAAGTAAATCAAGATTTCATCTCTATTTTATTTTCGTTCTCAAATCCATTTTCTCTACTCGTCTAGAATCTTCTTCTCTCTGGTAACTTGTAGTCATCTTACATTATGAAGTAGATGCATTTTGGTCTGGGAGTCCCATCTTGAGCAGGGCATTGCCCTGTTTCCGCTGACCCCCTAAGCAAAGGTTGAGAGTCTTCGTTGCTTTGAGTAACTTGTACACAACTCTCCGCAGATAATAATTTATATACAGTTGAAAATAGCTTTTAACGTAAAGTAAATAAGTATTCTTTTCCCTTCTTACCCAAATCCTTCTTTTTCCCCTTCCTCTTCCTACGTAATCTCATCGAGCATTTCCGTGTGGTCATATTGCATTGCATTTCTGGCTATGGGACATCATCTCGAGCAGGTTTCCAGAATCTTCTTTGATCCATAAAAGAAAGGTTGAAAGAACCCTTGTTTTCATTGTGGACATGTAGCTTCCCGTCTAAGAGTTTTTGACTTTTCATCCCTGAGCGGAGGGAGGAAAAGTATTGTAATCACCTCAAAAAGTTTGGTCGTAAAATCCGTGTTTAAAGTTCCTTGTAACTTCGCACACATGTCGGGATTTAGTGTTGATACAAAGATTGTCACGATTGATGCAGGTGCAGAGCCGTATCTTCGCTTTGGCAGACATAGCACCATAGCAGCCATAGGTGCCACACACGGGGGCGCTATCCCCTAAAACAAACAGCAGCCATAATGTGACGAATTATGTCAGAAGAACAAATTTTATGCTTGTTGTGGACGCCTATATACCTCTGTGCAGGTGGCAGTACAGGCAATTGTGTACCTCAAGATCGGGAAGTCTGTGTGTCTCTGTCAGGAATGATTGATTTTTTCGTGTTTCCGGGCGCGTCAACTGCTTCAGTCATTAGTCCCGTTAGTGTAGTGCATGTTTTTTTCTAGGGAGATGGCTGTGATCTTCCCTCGCGGGATGGCGAGATCCGGCGTCGACCTACCGTAGGCTAGTGGGGTTTCCCCATGATCAGGACTCTCCCACCAGCGGGGCACCGCCGCAGCCGGGACAAGCTCTAAGCTCCCGACCGGTCTCCCGGAATATGTGGTGGTGTAGTGCATGTTAGTGTAAGTGTATGTGTACAGGAGAGGATAGGACAAGGAAAGGAAGGACAGATCGCGCGCGGTCCGTTTGGTAGCGTACTGATCCGGCATTCGCCTGGTGTTGATCGGCGAAACCACGGAAAACCACCATGTTGATCGGAGGAACCATGGAACTCCCGATCACAGCAGCCGGCCGCTAGAATTCTTCTCCAGACAGCGATTGAATTCGACTTAGCTGAAAAGCTAGTGTCGAAAATCCTGCCGCCGTGGGGAGTGGGAACCTAGGACCTCCCGGTCAGAGGCGCTGCAGTGACATCAGTTGATGTAGTGAGCTACCGCTACCGGTCGGCTCTAATAACCTAAACAAATGACGCACCGTGAAAAAATAAGCACTCATTGAATTGCTTTTTTGCATCTAAAAGTTCTTTCCCTTCTGGGGAAAGATTCGAGGATGAGGAGTATTTTACTTTTCGTTTAAGATTGTTGGAAGAAGACAACTGTTAGAAGACAACTGTTTGCTCCGCATCTGCGTGCGTGCCAGGTTTCGATCGAATCTAGGGAACTTTGTGGTAGGCGCGCTAAGTTGGCATCCCAAGTGACCCCTGGATGTGACTTTTTCTTTGCCGGTTATCGGACTGAGTGGATAATGTGAGAATTTGTGTACTTAACATAGTGACATCTTGTTAGGGATATAATCGGACGAATTTAATTTCGCTGATATATTTATTGCCTCTGTTCTTTTGCTTGACACAAGCGTGCGATGGCACATAGAATTTTTGGCCACTCGAAAATCTACTGCCGCAACGAGATTGACCTCGCCGCAACCTTGCGTTTTGAAATTTAGAGAGAACTCGCTTCCATTCTACTGTGAATAACAAACGGTTACCACTTGTCATCGAAGTTGTCATAGTTTTTGGATATACGGTTATAGAATATCGTTCTGTAAAATGCCGTAGCTTATATGCGAATTACATTGAAACGCGAAAGTTATGAACTGCATTTTACAAAAAATTCTTTTAATACTTTACATTTTGTGTTCCTTTAATAGGCCGGAGAAACTTTTTGAATACTTGTGTCTGGACAGTAGGAATACAGCATCATATGAGAACGTTCTTTTTGCTCATAAACACAAGGCCGTACTAACCTACAAGCAAAATAAGCAGCTGCTTAGGGGCATACGTGCATGTGGAAACTCACGTATAGGAAAAATATTTATAAAATATTCTGAAAAAATGAGAAAATTTGTTTGATTTAAAAATTGTTTGTAAAATTGTCCACTTTTTGACAAATGTTAAATGTATTAAACAGAAAACGTGTTAATTTTTTATTTTGTACAAATGTCTCTTTATTGATTTATTTTATTTATACATTTTAGACAAACTTTTTACTACAACATTTACATCACTTTTTCACAACGTTTCGAAGCTCATTGTGGTCCCGTCATCAGGTAAAATACTGTAATACATATTTTTTACATAATTAAACAAAGGATAAAATGTACAATTGGAATTTTAGATTTACAATAATGATAAACCACCATTATAATAAAATGAGTTAAATTCAATGACATCATGTAACGAACATAAACTCATCATTCATTATTCCGATAACATTCCCACACACGAATACATAATCGCAATAAATTGTGTAATTTAAAACTCTTCATTTTGCAGAAGTTGACTATAACTAGCAGGTGCAAAGCTCGAGTGGAACTATCTAATAAAACCGTTCTTCGAAGTTGACAGTTACAGGGGCGTGAACCAGTAAGACTAGTTAAGTTATTTTATTTTCTTTCAGACGTTGTAAAACGCTAATGTAAGTACTTGTGATCATATTCGAATATTTTAGGGTATTTTATTCATTTTCATTTTCATTGGGACAAAAAGTTATTTTATTATGATTATTGTTTTTTTAGTCAACCTAGAGGACGTTCTTCTAGAAGAGGCTCCCGACAAGGGTTTACTTTTGGGGAGGGGCACATCCTCCATCCGGCTCTGTTCTCGATCTAGCTCTGGTCGAGTTCAGTCGCTGTCTGGAGGAGAATTCTGGGCCGGCTGCTCCTCGATCGGTTCTCTGTTTTTCGATAACACCAGGCCGAATGCGAGTTAGCCCTCCAAGGGACGAACCGCGCGCGATCTGCTTGCTCTTCCTTTCCATGGTCTCCGATTACACCACGACGAGCACCTAACAAACTGCACAAAGGCCACGACTATCTCCGGGAGACCGGTCGGGAGCTTAGAGCTTGTCCCGGCTGGGGCGGTGCCCCGCTGGTGGGAGAGTCCTGGTTAGGGGGAAACCCCTCTAGCCGACGGTAGGTCGGCGCCGGATCTCGCCATCCAGCGGGGGAAGATCTCCGCCCTCTCCCGAGGAAAAACATGCATTACACTTACGGGAATAATGACCAAACTCGTTGACGCGCCCGGAAACACGGAAAAATCAATCGATCCCACCAAAGCGGAATAGCCTAGCGATGCCTTCAGAGGCCTCTTGCAGAGAGTGGGCTCTGCAGAGCGCTTCTCGCGCCTTCGCTTGCAAACGCATGCGCCTCCCAAGTGATTCCCGAGCTGATCGCCGCCCATTCAGCTCACGCACGCGATAAAGATTTACGAATGATCACCGCCGCATGCATCACTTCCCTGAATACTTCCGCGCGTCCCGTCGCTGCGAATATTCTTGAGATCTACGAACGCTATGAAACGTGATGGATTGAGTTTCGCGAGCAGTATATAAGGTCCCATGGTGAGCCCTGACATACGTATTTGGAAGGCGTAAATATAGTGTAAATGAAGGTCATGCTTCATTCGTAATTTGTTCAAGGGATCTTCATAAACTTCGTACGATGGTCCAGCTAAACATGGTACCACTTACGATTTAAGGATGATGGGGCGATGTGTCATTCTCGCCGGACGGCCAGCACACCCCTCCCGCAAACGTTGAGTTTCTATTTATTAAATAGGAGGATTAGGAAGTCTTGCACATATTGTTTCAATGATTCTTTGCTTTTGGATAAGAAGGCAATTATGTTTCAAAGACAGCATGTCTTTAACTGGAAAGTTCATCCTGGTAACAAATATAAGAAGATTTGGTGCGTCACATGAAATCTCTCGGATTGCATAAAGAATATGCGTTACGTATCATATCAATATAATGTCGTAAAAAATTTACACGAAGGTTCATTTAGTGGAAATCTCGTTGACTCATTACGTAATATTTAACATTAACCGTGTATTCTTTCTCTACAATGTTTCGGATACTTCTTTCTCTATTAGAAAAAATAGATGAGAATTGTTTTCATTATTTAAAACCGTAACTGTTTTAGAATCAGTAGAGCATTATCTTTTCGTAAAATAAATAATTCTTCTTTTTTCTAAAAGCACTTTGAAACAAGAAAATTATTGCTAAGGGTAACTTTAGAAACCTACTTCATCAGAATCTAAATAATATAACTTTGTGTGTTCTAACAAGTTTTTTCAACGGGGCATAACTAGTTTTTTGAAATGTAATAACCCACGATCTCTAATTACCTCAGATGAGTATCTAGAGGTAAATGTTATAAAATACAGCTTATAACATCTAAAACACACTTTGTAATTATTTGTTTCCAGAATAATATCTATGTTAGAAGAAATACTGACGGAAATTATATTGTCCATGTGCAATTATTATTATTATTATTATTATTATGTGCAAACTTCATATTATCCTAAAAATTCCTTTACGCTTCTAAAATTATTTACTCTCCACTAGAAGTAAAACAGCCGTCATTGAGACCATAAAAAATTTAAAAAGCACAGGCAATTAAATTGAAGTAGGTTTATTTCTTTATTACAACGCAGTGTTTCACCAAACGTTGTGTGCACTAGCATTAAAATTAATGAGGGTGATATAAGAGTATTCAAAACAGAAGCAGGTTTCGACAATTTCATTCCAGCCAATCACAAAGAGCACATTTTATTCATTATTTCCGATCCAATAGTTCCATGGTGAAAGAACAAAAACAGTTCGTCGGTGAAAAGGGTAAAATCAGCATTTTCTTCAAACGAGTTTTATTACTAAATACAATGCATTTCTCTTGCTCGTCAGCAATATAACGCTTAATTGTTTTCGTTTCTGTTTTTCCCAAGTTCTTTAATTAAATTCATTCTGTGTAAAAAGAAATTAACCTCTGTTTGGTTTCAACTTAATCTTTTTCTGTGTTCAAAATCTCAAAATATCGAAGATCTATTTTCAATTTTATACTCCAATAAATCACATACTTAAATTCTCTAGAAACAAAAATTAAATACGTTTAAAAAATTCAACAAAAGTACTATGGGGGTCAGAATGGCTTATACTGGCTGGATATAACTTAAAGGACCTGCGTTTGGAAACTGAAAATGTGTACGTTTGGGTGGGTAGTGTTCTTTGTGCTCAGAACGTACAAGATTGATTGAAATTTTGCGGAAAAATTAGAAATGATAAAACTTAATTAGTGTGGTCCAACAATTGCAGAAATAAGTAATTGCATTTTTTATAATTTATCAGAAGGGGGAAATTATGGGCTCCTGCATTGTAAATGTGTTTTTCTTGAGAAATCTGTAATAGAGTTGTAATTAGAATGGCTGATGGAATACGAAAATCGATACAGATACAAGTAGTTTATAATATATTCAATATAGTTTATACAATTAGCTTATAATGTTAAGCTTTATTTCCATGGGTACATATTTTGAAAACGACGGATGTTAGGAGCGAGTTTTCAAATTTGTACGAATGCAGTAAAGAAACATTATAAGCGAATTGCATGCGCTATTTTTTGTATAAAAGTATTATAAAGGTTAAGAGCCGAATAAGGTGGTCAAAACTGCTCCCAAAACAAATCGATAATCGTGATGCTCGTATGAACGAGAATACAAAATGCCGTAGATTCCCAAAATATCAGTCTTCTCGGATAATCTGTTGCAGAGATGCGAAAAACGTGTTTTTCATGTTTTATTTTTGTCTCAGCTTCTCATGCATGTATGAGGCTGGAAAAAAGGGAGAGACGCGATAAAAATAGTTGAATTTGAAGGTATTTCGTCAACCAATTCTGATATCAAATTCAAATAGGAAAAAAAATATTTGAAATGGATTTTTGACGTGATAACGTTGGAGTACTGTCTCAGTTGTTTCTTCTAATAAAGTGTCTTATAATATTTTATATCATATTTCTTCAGATTTTTATAGAATGTGGACGATAATGACACAAAATTAATACCAATTTTATCAGTTCAAAAATTTGAAATTCGAATCAAAATGTGATAGGTAATTTTTTCACCAATGTTTAAACAATTTATATTTAAATGATTGAAAAGCCTGGAACAAAAGTTGATTTAAACTTTTGCTAAAATATTTGTCTTTATTTGGAAAGTATTTATATTATTGAAATAAAATCATCCAACCCCTTTTGTTTTTAGACTTATTATTTTTGTAATTATATGAAATTACTCGGTATTAGGTATATTAATCATTTATGTTATAATATAAATCTTTATTAATTATTGCAATTAACATTTTCAAATGGATAGTATTTTATATATAGTCTACATGATTGATTGATTCGTGTTTCCGGGCACGTCAACTGCTTCGGTCATTAGTCCCGTTAGTGTAGTGCATGTTTTTTCTCCGGAGATGGCGGTGATATTCCCCCGCTGGATGGCGAGATCCGGCGCCCACCTATCGTCGGCTAATGGGGTTTCCCCCTAACCAGGATTCTCCCACCAGCGGGCACCACCCCAGCCGGACAAGCTCTAAGCTCCCGACCGGTCTCCCGGAATATGTGGTAGTGTAGTGCATGTAAGTGTGTGTGTGTGTGTGTGTGTGTGTGTGTGTGTGTGTGTGTAAGGGAGAGGATAGGACAAGGAAGAGGAAGGACAGATCGCGCGCGGTCCGTGGCCCGTTTGGTAGGGTACTGCTCCGGCATTCGCCTGGTGTTCATCGGAGAAACCACGGAAATCTACCGATCAGAGCAGTCAGCCGCTAGAAATCTCCTCCAGACAGCAACTGAATTCGACCTAGCTGAAAAGCTAGTGACGAAAATCCTGCCGTCGAAAATCCTGACATCAGTTGATGCACTGAGCTACCGCTCCCGGTAGTCTACTCGAAATTTCTGACGGTTTAATCATTTTTGCCAAGTAACGAGCGTGTACCAAATAACAAACGATCGCAGCAATGTAGGAGCAGCATCTCAGGCTGCGATTTTCCGTTCGTACGTTGATGATAATAATATCATTTCACCGATGTTCCTATGGTGGAAAGAGATGGGTAGGCTCCTCCGACGCACCGATTTTTGCTCGTTCTGCGCAGCACCAGTTTGCGTTACGAACCACGTGACCACCACGCGGCTGAAACGCGTGGCGCACGTGACATTGGCTGCGATGTTGCACGGAGAGCAAGAAGTGTTTAAAAACATTTTGCAAGTGGGGTCATGTGACGATTTTCAAGGGTGACCAAACCGGGAGCGGTGGCTCAGTGCATCAACTGATGTCACTGCAGCGCCTCTGACCGGGAGGTCCTCACTCCCCACGGCGCACGGTGGTGCATTTTCCCGAAATCCTGGCCAAAACCTCAAAATTGAAATCGCGTTTACTGAACTTTTGCAAATACTACGACACACTGTATACTTGGGGGCATCTGTTTCTGCCCCCTTCGTGTCTCTGGGTCAATTCCCCTGGCACCAGTAGTCACCCGAACTTACCCTTCGCGGCGTTCGGTAGACCTGCAGTGCGAGAGTAACATAAAGAGACGGTTTTTATTTGTAAGTGGTGGCCATACAAAGTTGTGCAGAGAAAACTGACAGTATGGACTCTCTTCCTGAAGGTTTGTAGAGTATTTTCATGTTTGTTTTATAATGCATTAATGCATAATACCGACGTGGGATGAAATATTAAAATGCATGAAATTAATACAATAATTTTAATTACTCATAAGTTCACGTAGGCTGAAAGTTACCAATTTCGCGGAATTCCGCGAGGTTTCTAATTTCATTTACTAGCTGAATCTATTCTCTTTCGAATCCAGTTATAAAATCATGCCCCAACTTGCCCCATTAGTAAATACAAAGAATTAACTTTTCGTCGAACACGCGTGACCACGGAATATGACTCGTCGACATCCTTCCTGAGGACGGAACTGCTTTACAATGCTGTTCCTTGTGGAAAATTTTGATTCCATTTACTGGAATAACAAATTTACTCAATATTATAAACAAAAAAATGAATATTTTTAATTTTTTAACAGATTATGACTATTAACTAATATAACATGAACCCAATATTTATGTACATACTACATCTTGTGGACTGGATTACGCACATTTTATTTCATTAAAAATTGAACATAAAGTAATATTTACATAATATGTGTCATCAAAACTCGCCTTAAGGAAGTGTATGCGCTGGATGAAAGGTCAAATACGTATGTGATATCAAAGAAACTCCTCATAACACTTTTAAAAAATAAATCAAAAATACACAGAAACTTATTCAAATGCAATTCAAAGAAAAATGGTCTGAATGTAGAGATTTCCAAACAAGATTATAGTAATAGCAACGACAGTAATTCAGTATGACGTTTTTTGGAGAAACCTAAATATTCCTCAGAATTAACCGGGATAGATGAGGGTATAATTAAGATATTTAGAAAAAAATCATTGTCAATATCGAGTGGATACGCCATCAGCATTTCTTTTCTTTCTTTTATAGTACTCACTGGATACTGTCAAGAAATGTTTCCAAATATTCATGGTAATACATGCATAGAATCTATTCACAAAGCTATAAGACAGTATGGAGAAGGATTCTCGCGAACATGTTTAAGACTGCACCTAATCCAGGAGATGTTTAATCGCCTGTTGAAATCTTCTGTTAGTTTCATTTCGATCTTAAGGGATATTCCCAAAAGAAAGTTAAAATTCTTGAACAAATATGCTTTGTCTCATTTGCCTGAGCCCAATATCACCGTAGGAAGAAATGTACCCTAGTGAAAAATGTGATCTTCCTTTCCGGTTCTTCGGACGCTGAATATGAATTTTCTCTGGCAGAGGACATGAGATGGCATTAATATCATGCTTCTTTATGCCAAATGTTATCAAGTAATATGTAAGTAATCCTTACGGGTTTCTAAAATAAATTTTGTGAATTTAACAAAATTTATATAGAAAAATATATATTTATATTTCACAGATTTACGCAGTGTATTATTCTGGTATTATGTTACCAGCTCCCTTACATTATAAAGATAATCCAAAATAAATTTGGTCGTCGTAGAAAACATACTATAGCTCTCAGAGGTTTTGGCCAGGAAATCGCCAAAATGCACCACTGTGCGGCGGCAGGATTTTCGACACTAGCTTTTCAGCTAGGTCGAATTCAGTCGCTGTCTGGAGAATAATTCTAGCGGCCGGCTGCTCTGATCGGTAGTTTTCCGTGGTTTCTCCGCTCAACACCCGGGCGAATGCCGGAGCAGTACCAACCAAACGGGCCACGGACCGTGCGCGATCTTTCCTTCCCCATCCATGTCCTATCCTCTCCTTACACACACACTTACACTAAGATGCGCTACACTACCACATATTCGGGGAGATCGATCGGGAGCTTAGAGCTTGTCCCCGCTGGGCGGTGCCCCGCTGGTGGGAGGGTGCTGGTTAGGAAACCCCTCTAGCCGGCGGTAGGTCGGCGCCGGATCTCGCCATCCAGCGGTGGAAGATCACCGCCATCTCCCGAGGAAAAATCATGCACTACACTAACGGGACTAATGACCAGAGCAGTTGACGCGCCGGAAACATGAAAATATCAATCAACCAATCAAGGGTGACCAACCAAAAATTAAACGATGAAGGTGTAATTGAAATAAAAGATGCAATATTTGAAGAAGAAAAAAAGAAAAGAAAAACGTGCTTATCAGTTTCTGTTTCAATGAATTGCAACTGTGATAATTTTTCCATTTAAAATTCATGCTAATATTACGACGTAATCTGGTGTTCGAAGCTCATTGGCTGAAGTCGAATGCGAGAGAGCCTACCCACCTCTTTCCTCCATTGATAGTCCGATTCAGTTTGGTTCATAAATGATGTAACATATTTAAGATTTCGAGTTTGGGTCGTGATTAAATCTATGTTTAAATATCGATAAAAATTTTTCCAATCACATTTTGGAATATTTCAAATTTTCGAAGTGATAAAATGGTTTTAATTTTCTTTCACTATTGTCCACATTGTTTAAAAATCTGAAAAAAATGTGTTAAAGAATGTAATAAGACACACTTTAGAAAAAAAACCTGAGACTACTCCAACGTTACCACGACGAAAATCCATTTCAAAAATTTATTTACTTTTTGTTTGAATTTGGCTCGAATTCGTTGACAAAAATCCTTAAAATTCAACTATTTTTATCCGTCTCTCCAATTTTTTTTCACCCCGATACATGCAATAGCAGCTGAGAAAAAATAAAACATGAAAAACACGTGTCTCATTGTATCTCTGCAACAGATCGCATTAGGAGGCTGTTTTTTGGGAATTTACATCTTTTGTTCTCTTCCATATGAGCATCGCGACTATCGATTTGGTTTGGGGCCAGTTTTCACCACCTTATTCGACTATACCCTTTATAAGAGAATCGAACTAAATTTTCCGAAACAACTGCCTTGTGACGTCTCGGGTATTTGACATCTGTGCGACAAAACGGTGGTCGGCTGTTCCGTTTATTTCGGACTGAATGTGCGATGTCGCAATTACCTGTGCCGTAAAATGCTAATACGTCATCATTTGCGACGTAAAACGCCCACTTATGAACGATTTCTTGCATCAAAAAAGTCGTTTATAATGCTGTACACAAAAAAGCGTTTTATAATATAAAAATAGGCACCAAATACTGAGAACTAAATAGTGGTGGTCTGATGTATCCACATCACTAATTTACTAACTTTATAACATACTTCTATTTCACATTTTATGGAACTCCTGCACTTGAGGGATTCTCTTCGGCTCTCAGGAATGCCACCCCTCCCATCACTCGCACAACATAGATACGAAGTTTTGTCTTCCATGTTTCATTTCTGTTTTATAGCTCTGTTCTTCATAACCTTATGAAAAAAATACAAAATATTCTAAAAAGTAATTTAAATCTTTTATATGATAAAATATCTGAGACATTTACTCAATTCGGAGATAAACTTCTAACATGGCGAGCTATACTCTCGACTCTTTCGATAAAAGTCAAAAAGGCTGTTTTGAGTTTGAATGCACAGTTTCACTGTCCTAAAGATGATTTACCTTAAAAGTCTTTGAAAAAATATGTGATCCTGTGCCCTGAACGAACCTCGTAAAGAATCGAAAATTGAAGAGAAGTAGGTTCTGCAAACTTGGTATCTATATTATTAATTTCCTGTCCGCGGAGAAATCGAAAGAAAACTGTTGAGCTTCCGACCATGTGAAACGTGGGTTTGATTTTGTTAGATACTCAGAAACTGAAGAAAAATACTAAAATATTTACATTTCTAATTTCCAATGCACGCTGAAGGCGAAAGAAAAATATGCAGTCTCCATCAATGAAGAGTTGTCGATTTCGTTTTTCATTTTTTAAATTTAATTTGCAGTGTTATCAAGAGTGTTTTATTTGTAGATCTGGAGCTGTTTGCTACTTCTTGGAAATCATTTTCATGATTTTGCAGCATTTTTGCTGCTGCAGGCCACTAGTCTTTTATTATTAGTATTAATTTCAATTCCCAACTAAATGTATTCGGTGACGATTTATATATAAAATCTACTCTAGGTTGCATTAAGCTTCCTAAAGGCCCAAAGAAGTGGCTGAAGATGACTACTTCTGCGAAATAGGAGGGTTTCCACCACTTTGCAGTCTTTTCAACGACCTGAGTGTTTGAAAATGTTTTGTACATTTTGCGGAACAAGTGCCAGATATCACGGCCATCAGTTCAATCTGTATTTTTACACCCTCATACGACTGATCTCGATTTCCAGTCTCTTGTATTGAAGACTTGTCTTTGCCTTCTTGTTAGTTACAACGTTCTGAGTGTACGGCATAACTTCATCAACAAGTAGACACGGTTAATTCCGATACAATAGGGACTTGCTGCTTCCTCACCATCAGTATGGATTTGTTGATCAGCATTATTTCACTCGGTCCAATGGAAGTCCCAGTTATTCCTGTTTTTTCGTGACAATCAGAACATGTATTTGGAACTTTCAGGGCGTTACTAATCTATCAGTGGAAGTAAATACAAATCCTATCGTGCCTTTTCCTTTCGTTTTTTATTCTTCTTCCCCTTTTAAGGCACATGCATTATTATTATTATTATTATTATTATTATTATTATTATTATTATTATTATTAAACCTTTAACCAACTGCGGTAAGGGATTACCAGGTGGTAGTAAAATATAGAATTTACTAATAAATACGCAAACCATAATTCGAAAAATACACGACAATATGTAAACAATATAATAAAAGGTAATCTAAAATAAGAAAACGTAATAAATTTAAATTAGAAAATACAAATATACATACGTTATCATACTAGTTCGTGTACTAACATCGTAAAATTTTACTTTGAAGAAACATCTACTACATAAAACAATGCTAATCTCAGTCTGATTTTTTTAATTTCTTTTAAGAAAATAATGCCCATCTCCTCACTTAACTCTTGCTTGTTTATAAACTCTTTGGCAAATTGTCACTACTTAGCCTTCTCCTGCGAGTGTAACTACATCATGCGGCGTCTCTCCCGCCCAAGCTTCTTCTATCTTGCCAATCAAATTCTTTGATGCAGATCTCTGTGTCTGTCGCACCTCATTCTCCCCCAAGTTTAATGCCATCTTTCGTCGGCATTTCTCTAAAATGCCTACCATTTTAACCTTCTCCTTTCTATTGTATCCATTATATCCCAAATTACACCCATTTGCTACTATATATTTTCTTTTCTGATTCTTTCCATTATAGTTGCACTACAGCTGCGTCTCCAAAACGCCATTTCCATACCTTTAAATTTTTGTCTTTTTTTTTAGATCTCCCATAACTCAGCACCATACAGTAATATGCTTTCCACGATTGCTTTATAAATATAATTTTTACTTTATTAGCAATATTTTTATTCCATATTTTTTAATGGAATTGCCAAAGAGAGATTTTCCTTGCAATGCAATGTTTAATTTTCTCTTCTCTGCCCTTTGCTCTGTTAAAATTGTTCCTAAATCCTTTCACTTCTTAGAAATCTATTTTGATAGTATATTTTATCCTGTAAGCGTACATTACCTAATAATTGCAACTGTTAGGTCCCATTGTTTTGGACAGCTCTTACTACATTAATCGATATTTTTTATTGCGGGAGGAGCTTTTAGATCCCCCCGCCCCGCGCTTCCCGCTTGCTTAACGGTGCAAGACACCTTCCCCCAACATTAAAAGGCCTACTTGTTATCTGCGGGTTGACTTTCATATATTACGTACACATTAATGATGCATCTCTGTTCGTTGAACAAGCAACAAGAATTCGATTCAGTTTTGATTGATTGATTGGATTTATTTTTTCGTGTTTCCGGACACGTCAACTGCTTGGGTCATTAGTCCCGTTAGTGTAGTTTTCTCGGGAGATGGCGGTGATCTTCTCCCGCTGCATGGCGAGATCCGGCGGCGACCTACCATCGGCTAGTGGGGTTTCCCCCTAACCAGGACTCTCCACCTGCGGGCACCGCCCCAGCCGGGATAAGCTCTAAGCTCTCGAACGGTCTCCCGGTAGTGTAGTGCGTGTAGTGTAAGTGTGTGTGTGTAAGGGGAGAGGATAGGACAAGGAAGAGGAAGGAAAGATCGCGCGCGGTCCGTGGCCCGTTTGTTAGAGTACTGCTCCGACATTCGCGTGGTGTTGATGGGAGAAACTACGGAAAAACTACCGATCAGAGCAGCCGACCGCTCGAATTCTCCTCCAGACAGCGACTGAATTCGACCTAGCTGAAAAGCTAGTGTAAAAATTCCTGCCGCCGTGGGAGTGGGAACCTAGGTCCTCCCGGTCAGAGGCGCTGCAGTGACATCAGTTGATGCACTGAGCTACCGCTCCCGGTATTCGATTCAGAAATGCAGCGAAAGTGAACTTGTTTTTTACGTACTACTCC
This sequence comes from Teleogryllus oceanicus, assembly GCA_964035755.1. Lineage (NCBI taxonomy): Eukaryota > Metazoa > Arthropoda > Insecta > Orthoptera > Gryllidae > Teleogryllus > Teleogryllus oceanicus. The sequence goes on from CAXIVR010000008.1 coordinate 15,100,428, forward strand.
GTCAGTCAATCTCGCTTAATAATCAAGCTCCACTCCACATGTAGAAGTCTGCCCGTCCTCCCCCGCCCACCCTCGGCCCGTGCGCCGCCCACGCGCCTGGCGGCCCCAGCCCGTGGCGGGGGCGAGGGCGGGCGCGGGGAGCAGTGAAAGTTAAACCTGTCCGGAACAGGCAGCAGGAGAAAACCTCCCCACCACGATCGCCAGCCATGAAGAAATCGTTTAATGTATGGTAGCGGACAGCCCGGAGGTGTTTATTTACCCCACCCCCGCCCGCTCCCTCCCGCCCCCTCCCCGTGCCCTCTCACGACTCTCCATGGCCCTGTAACTACATCCACGCACAGCAGACGGTTCGATCTTGCGGGGGAATTTCTCTCTGGATTATGTAAAGGCTGTTCCGCCTATTCAATTTCTCCACCGGCCGACTTGCGTTGGCCTCGCGCCGCTCCGCTGTGCTGCCTTCTTGCTGAGATGTGTAGGCAGTCCCGGTCACGCTGCCTCAGCGGTGATTCACACCCGAAGGAGATTCCGACCTGAAACCATGAGATGGATGAAGTTATTCACTTCTTTCAAAACATACCAAATATACCCAAGAACCCCGCTAAGACCATGCCATAACACAACTCACAGAACTCGCATTAAGAATAAATTTCCTTTCCATACAGTCCTAATTAAATTCTCACATCTCGATTCGAAGTCGAGATATCTCTAAAGATACAAAGACTATCATTACTACCATCCTAGTAGTAATGTAAGTTGTATTTTAAGATTATTTGTAAGATTATTGTAAGTTAGTTATAAGTAGATATAAGCAACTATAACTAATGTAGAGTGTATTAACACTGATTTTGTATTGTTCTATCCAAAAGAAAATAAATAAATTAATTAAAAAAAATAAGTTAAGAAATATTTGTTGTAGTGATATGATAATAAAGATATTAAAAGAAGTACTCTAAAATTAAAGGAGTTGAAAATCAGTGTGAACTCTTTCGGAAAGAATGTGAATAAAAGGCAAGCAAGATTCTGAAAACTACTGGTGCCAAAACAGCACATTCTTCCTCGCGTTTTTTCTAACTATTGTAATCTTCACAAATTCAAAAGTTCGCAAAAACGAGACTTCCTCAATTTTGTATGTCTTCTCTATCTAGCAAAACAATAAAGAAAGAAATTTGAGCCGCTTTTAAGACAATAAGAATGTTTTTGCAGAAAAATTACCGATTTGCGCGTCACTATTACCAGACTTCCTTATTACTACGAAGGCAGTAAGGTGAGACTGTAAATATTAGAGATATATGTTCTCACGTCAGAGTGAGAAACAATGACTTTCGAGAAATTAAAATAAAAAAAGATTGACTGAAACGAGGATCGAAGATCCTACAGCACAGTACAAAATATTAAGAGGTATTTTAATGAGAGAAGGAAAAGAAGAATTTCATGTTATACCTCTTAAAATTATTTTTTGCCTGAAAAAGTGAAATGCACCCAAGGGAAAGTGTTTTACGGCCAGAATTTCAATTAAAAAGTGAAAGTAGAGTTAAATGAATTAAGAAAGATCTAATCTACTAAAAGAAATCTATCCTTCTAAAGTATTAAAAATTGAAATGTATAATCACTGAATACAGATACTTTATTTCTCATTTAATCTTGTGTTGTAAAAGACTGGTTCTTGTTGACGAATTAGAGCGATCAAACCACACCACGAAAATAAATTGGTTTAGATATCTACGAGTATTGTGGAATTGGTGGCTCGTTTTTCTTGGTCACGTGATAATTCTATGTCTTGGACAAACATGTATGGAAATTAGAATTTTGGGGTGAAAAGCGCGAAGTGAAATAATATTTCACAAATTCTTTTTAGACATATCGGATTTCACCTTATTTTCAGCTGCCTATATTCACAGCAATATCGAAAAACTTGCTTGTAAGAGAAAAAATACTTCCATTTTGAAAGATAAGACTTGATATTTGGCTAGATTCGGCGCGAATTTCTTCATACTGATTTATAATGCATGATCATTTCATTGCGGCATCGTTCTTGAAGTCTTGATTCCTCACTTGTTTTGAAGAAAACTTGGAACATTGTTTTACACAAATTATGTCTGGACGACACAGTTTGTAAGACAAGATTTCTCGAGTTTGTTGCCTCATTTTCTATCGTTGACATTATTGTAAAACTTTCCTAGAAAGCTTGGAAAGAGTTTGGAAAAGCTTTGAAAGATCTTTGTATGAATTATGACATGTTTACAACATTATGTACTTTAATTTATTTTTTTAATTAATTAAAATAATTAATTGTATTCTTAACAAATTTCAACGAAAAATAATGAATAATCGGTATATATATATATATAATATATATATATATATATATATATATATATATTATGCTGACTGGCGACGCTTTCCAAGTGCTGAGTTAGGGAAATCTTTTTTGATATTGCTTTTCAAAGTTGTGCTGTCTCCTAATATTCTTTCCCGTTTTCTTCCTCAAGAATTCTATTCTTGTCTTTCTTTTCTATACATAACAATTAATGTGATATTTCTTTACTAGTAATTGAATCACATTCTCGAATGATCTCCAGGATGAAAGTGAAAGCAATTTTGCTATGTGATGCTAATCGAATTCATTTATGACTGCAAAAAGCATGGTGGAGTACATGTCTGATAGAATATCTGAACCATTTTAACATGGTACATTTTGTCACGCGCAGGAGTTTTGCGACCATAGTCATTATGAAAGGTTTGAGCTTCTCTTTTTCTTTTAATTTATTTTAGACGAGACATGATTACATTTTATAGTCCTCATGTGTATTAAATGATAGTAGTGTAATTGCAATAAGGTCATGGAACTTGTTGCAGTTTCAGTGCCACACTCGCGTACTAAATTCAATAGCATAGTACCGGTAGCGGTAGCTCAGTGCATCAACTGATGTCACTGCAGCGCCTCTGACCGGGAGGTCCTAGGTTCGAGTTCTGACGGCGGCAGGATTTTCGACACTAGCTTTTCAGCGAGGTCGAATTCAGTCGCTGTCTGGAGGAGAATTCTAGCGGCCGGCTGCTCTGATCGGTAGTTTTCCGTGGTTTCTCCGATCAACACCAGGCGAATGCCGGGCGTACCCTACCAAACGGGCCGCGGACCGCGCGCGATCTGTCCTTCCCATTCCTTGTCCTATCCTCTCCCTTTACACCACACTTACACTAACATGCACTACACTACCACATATTCCGGGAGACCGGTCGGGAGCTTAGAGCTTGTCCCGGCTGGGCGGTGCCCCGTTGGTGGAGAGTCCTGGTTAGGGAAACCCCACTAGCCGACGGTAGGTCGGCGCCGGATCTCGCCATCCAGCGGGGAAGATCACCGCCATCTCCCGAGAAAAACATGGACTACACTAACGGGACTAATGGCCGAAGCAGTTGACGCGCCCGGAAACATGAAAAAATCAATCAATCAATAGCATCGTCTTGCTGTATGGTCGTAGCAACAGCATTCCACTGCACCAGCTGCATTGACCTAAAACTAGTATTATACTCAATTAACTGGAAAGTCTCTTTCCTAATGTGGAATGACAGTTTGAAAGTCTCTTAAAATGTTTGTAATTGTATAGTCATACTAACTAACTATCAAATTATTCAGCTTAATGAAACGATTTCATTTACTCTTATGATGCCCGAGTATAGTTTTGTTCACGACAGTTATGATGACTATGATGTACGTCATTACATAAGCTACTTTGTCATTATTGAAAGGTTACTTGTTAATCTGCATATAAATCCTTCATAAACTGCAAATTTAGCTTTCTCAAACATGTTTTTACTTAAAGCAAAGTTTTGTAATCTGCTTATTGGTGCGCTAATTGATGAACATTGTGATAGCTGGCGGAGAACATCTGAAGTCAAGAAAGTGAAATTTGGAGAAGGAACCCATGAAATTCTTCGTGAGTTGGGAAAATGTGTTGGCAGATGGTGAATGATGGTGGCTTGGAAGGTTGCAAGCAAAACACAAAATAGTTTGCTGAAAAAAAAGAAAAAATAGTATATATACGAGAAGGTAAAAAGCAACGAAAAATTCAATAAACAAATTTCTACCTACCTGCAAAAGAACTGCGTGTAGTGTTCCGATTTGCTGTGAACTGGGTGCCAGTGTGCCAGTTTATCTGGTTTTATCTGTGTGTCTATCTACAACGTTCAAATGTATATCTTATGTAAAATCATGTGCAATGCTCTTGAATCAACCTTCAGAATTATTTGTATAATCTGCTTATTTCTTTAATGGGCTGTTTCTGATAAATGCGCACATAAACAATTAACGAATTAAACTATTCCAGCGGCATAATATTCTCCGAAATATGTATGTTATTCATTAAATCAAATTTTATATTTAATTTTTTTAATTCGTTGTTTTTATTCTAACACTTTGCCGCGACGCAATTTGCAGTATATTCGCGTAATGCAGTATATTCTATACAGTTCAGGGGAGAATTGAGGTTCGCCCAGTCAGGAATGGGGGATGAATGGGAAAGAGGCGGGCGAGAAGAGTGGCTAAGAGGGTACCCGCAACCAACTGAGAAAGGCACGAGAGAATAACGGAAACAGTCCCTCAGCGTAGCTATCCCGCGAATTCTCCGCTAATCAGTGTCTTTGTTTAACTCCCACTATCTATCTGGTGTCATTGATCCACATTAGTGGTGTTATGATGGAATGAACAAATATTTTACTTTGTCACTACGGAGTAGAAATAAAGTTTTGTTATGCTGCGCGAAAAAAGGCTAATTTCCGGCTGGGAAACTTCTTTTAGAGAGCCCTGGTAACGAAAATGTAGATAAATTAATGCAAAATTTAGAATAAAAACATCCTCTAACACGTGGTGAAGCCAGAATCCTTGTTTTGTGTATCCTTCATACCAATGTCGGCAACAAATTTGTCTGTGGCCCGTCTATCTGTCCGTCCGCTGTGTTAAGCCGATTTTCTCCAAAATTGGTATTCCCCAATCGATAAGACTGATTCCGCGGTTCATTCAATTTGAAATCGATATTTTAATTTTGGGGGGTACTTTACAGGAAGCTCATGGCACATTCCCCAAATTGTCAAGAAAATGGTTCCATCGATTTTGATTAAATTTTGTTGTTGGAAAGGGTTTTGTGAGAATGGTGCAGAATGCATTTCTCTTGTTCGTTGAAAACTTCGATTTTTCTAAAATTGCAAAAGTTTAACGTTTTTTCTGAGTGTTTCTACAAATTAAATATTAAAGATAAGAGATTTTTTACCCTAGTGAAATCTGTTCCTTAACGATAGATTTTGAAATAATTTCGTGTTCAATCTTCCGGAAATTTGACTATGCGTAAAAATAGGGGTGAGAAAGTACGTGCTGTTTTGGCACCACTAGTTTTCTGAAGCTTTGGGATCCCTGTGTAGGTTCAAATGAGAACCACACAGAAAGCCCCGCAACAACTCGCTGGCTGCCTTCAGGTCGTTTCAGGATCAGGTCGAAAATACGATACTGAAGAACTTTGCTAGTTCCTGTAGTCAGGTCCTGTTAGAACAACAGAGCCAGTCGGGCAGATTCCGAAGTGTACCTTTTTTTACCTTTATGGACTTCCAATGACCGACAAAATCCTCTCATATTGAAAACGTTTAATTACCGTACTAAAATTTTAATTTAAAATACTACAAAATGTTCCTTACTTTATAGTTTCATAAAGTGGAATGAACTTTTTGTTAGTTACTTTTGAATGAACTACATGTTTTAACTTTGATATTATTCGAAAATTCTTAAAGATTAAAAAAAACAGTAAATTTAAAAATAGTAACTCGTGCGAATTTTACTTTTAGGAACACTGTCGTTCTCGGAATGCATTTTATACTTTTGCCAGAGGTCATGTTTCGATGAAAAGATTAAAACAACTGTTGTTTACATCTCTTTTGAATTTTTAAGGGTTTAGTGCATCTATTTCCACGATTCTTCGATATTTCAGAAATTTCGTATATAGAACGAACTTGAAAGCATGTGTGTGTGTGCAATGAATTATGTAAAAAAAAGTAATCATTTCGATGAAGAATTAATAGCTCGGTTAATGAAAACTTACTTGCAGGTCTTGCCTCTATAAGTCAAATTTAATATCTGTAAATAAAAATTACCAATGACTTTTATCATAATCGTATCTTTTAAAGGCTACAAAATACCACACACCTGCAGTGCAGTGTTTAGAATTCTGTCGATTCAGTTATCTCCGTGTTTGAATCAGTGAATCATTGAGTTGGTTCATTCCTGCGTATTTCTCATTCTGATGTATCTCTTCGCAATGCGTGATAGCCATTTTGCGGTGATGTAGAGCAGTCACACAGTGTCTCTTACTGGCACACGCGCTGTGAGGAAATGATGGTGATGAGTTTAAATCACAACATATCACGAATCGCAGGTTGAATTGATCGCGTGTTGCTATCAGAAATGAAAGCCTTGCTAATGTGGGTAATTATGACGATTCTGTGAAAATTATAGTCGGAATCAGGTTGGTCATCGGTGTCCTTCCCAGAAAATATTGCTCGTTGCAGACGATGAGACAGAAATTGGTTAAATTTTAAAAGGTTTATGATGCCTTTCAATTGAACGTATGTGATGTGAAGAGATAAAGATAAGGATGAGGATAAGGATGTCTTAGTTCGAGAATTAATTGTCACGTTACGATTAGATTGCCGTTCATGTCCATTGAATTTGTAATTATTTTATAAAAATGTACTAAAGCACTGTCTGATTGAAAGTTATTGACGAGAATTTCTAACATATTTGTGGCAGCGATATTGAATAGAAATTCTAACAGAAAGAAAATGGATATGCTAATTAAGAAAGTCATGAGCACCAGATTAGGGTTAAAGTAAACATTTCTAGCTTCTTAGTTAAAAAAAATATTTTTGAAGAAATTTGTAGTAAAAAAATTAGGAGCTATTACGATTTAAAAATTATTTCGTGTTTCCGAACTTTGTGTCAACGGCTATGGTGGTTCATTAGAGTTGTTTAAAAATGTTTTTCATCAGAAGCATAGCATTTTCAGTACCACATGAAAAAAGAAACAACATGAGAAGATTTGAAACTTCTTATGTTCCAAAATCAAACTTAACAGCCCATTAAATATTTTATAGTAGTGTAGCACTCAGAATCTTTAATTTTGTGAGCAATGAAATAGGTGTTTTTATTATATTGTCTGCTTTTGAAAAAAAAATAAGAAAATGCTTTATTGCAAGACAAAATTGAGATTTTCTTGGATAGTTAAGTGAAATGCATTGTTTGATTTTTGAAAAAACTTGTGTAATCACAAAATTTATTTGATGACCCTTGAACAATAATATATATTTTTTCACGTTCGTTAGTATTATGGTATATGTTTAGATCTGAATATTTTTTGTTTATTGTTAGTCACTCAGGTATTATTTTGAAAACTTTGTTTTGTTATTCTTGCATGTTAACTCCAGTGAGCGAGCTGCGTCTCGCTGACAATTTTGTTTTTGCGTACAAAGCTGATGGAGTTTCCACACTGTTTTTTTAGGGTATCCCTAATTATTTTGCCCATTATGTTTCAATGTAATATTGTATATTATATGTTGTTGGCAAAATAAAGAATTTTTGAGTTTTGGCTTTAGTCATTAGTAAAGCATGTGATATTCCAAGAGGTGGCGGTGTTCTTCGAAGATCCAGCGTCGACCTTCACTTCGGTTTAGGGTTTTTTCCTCTCCAGGTATTTTCGCCAGCTAGGCGAAACTCGAACAAGCCCTAAGCTTTTCACTTGTCTTCCGACACGTGTAGTATGGTCGGACATGCTTAGTGTAAGTATGTCTAAGGGAAAAGAAGGTTGTTCCATGAGGAAGGAAATTGATTGATTGATTGATATTTTCGTGTTTCCGGGCGCGTCAACTGTTTTGGTCATAATTACTGTAAGTGTAGTGCATGTTTTTTCCTCTGGAGATGGCGGTGATCTTCCCCCGCTGGATGGCGAGATCCGGCGCCGACCTACCGTCGGCTAGTGGGGTTTCCCCCTAACTAGGACTCTCCCACCAGCGGGGCACCGCCCCAGCCGGGACAAGCTCTAAGCTTCCGACCGGTCTCCCGGAATATGTGGTAATGTAATGGATGTTAGTGTAAGTATGTGTAAGAGAGAATAGGACAAGGAAGAGGAAGGACATCGCGCGCGGTCCGTGGCCCGTTTGGTAGGGTACTGCTCCGGCATTCGCCTGGTGTTGATCGGAGAAACCACGGAAAACTACCGATCAGAGCAGCCGGCCGCTGGAATTCTCCTCCAGACAGCGACTGAATTCGACCCAGCTGAAAAGCTAGTGTCGAAAATCCTGCCGCCGTGGGGAGTGGGAACCTAGGACCTCCGGGTCAGAGGCGCTGCAGTGACATCAGTTGATGCACTGAGCCACCGCTCCGGGTATGAGGAAGGAAAGAGGGCGCGCGTTCCGTGGTGCGTTCTACAGGGGCCTGCTCCCGCATTTGCCTGGTATTTATTAGGAGAAACGACGGTGAAGAACGGAGCAGAGCAGCTGGCAGCTAGAATTCTCCTCCAGCCAGCTGCTGAATTCGACCTGGTTGTATAGCTCCTGTTGAAAATAGGCCATCGTTGGGTCTGATCACTAGTACTTCCCGGTCGGAAACGCTGCAGCTGTGCCCTGAGCTACCTGAGCCGTAAAATATTATGCATTTGGGAATATCTTTGCTCCCATCGGAGATTTGAGGCTCTTATTCTGTATTTATTGAGTGTAAAATCTCTCCGTTCTCACTAATTCCAATGATATTAACTACAACTGCATTTTCCCTCTTAAGTTGTTTAAAATAATCACCAACTGCGAGAAACATCTATTCCGCAAGCTAACATGTGTATGTCGAGAGTGGCATTAGTTCCGCGTGGAGGACAGGTTCTGGTCGTCAGATAAGTGGGATGAATGAATCAACCTACTGGATGATTATTCCACTGAATACATCCTGGTTGAAAGTTCCATTATTTTCTTTGATTTCTCTAACCACCATCTTGAAAGCGATAAACAGCCATACTCTCTTAATGAACTTATTTAGAGTGAAAGGCTTAACATATTTCTCCAAGCAAAAAGAAGCTATGTTGTTTGTTATTACCTGTGTAATAACCACTCTGTTATAACGGCTTCCTTACATAATTATTCCCTTGTTCATTGCGGAGATTTTCAAATAGTCTATGGAGATGGCATGATTATCAATATTACATGCAAAAATCAGATTAATCAAAATCAGTTTAATTTATTTTCCCTCGACCAGTGAATCTATTTATGAATACTTTTGAATTCCGAAATCTTATTGATTTCCAGATATTCATTTCGCTTCTGCTTTTTTTGCTATTTACTTTAAAAATTATTATTTCGATGTAGGACTATTCCCTTTTGTACCTGAAGTTAAATATTAAACAACAGAAATCTTTATTAACACTCTACATTGTAGACCAAAACTCAGTTTCTTGTTACGTGCATACCGTTGAAGAATTTCTCATCACCTTCAAGTCATGGTCACTAACCTTCAGTAGTTTAGATGTTGTACTTATTCAATACTCTTTTCGTTCTGCTGCTGCAGTGAATCTCCAGTAGGCTAATCTTTAGTGGATTTCTGGTACAAACAAGCATCCATTCTCTAGAAATTCCGACTCACTCGGCCGAAGTTAAGATGCCGTTTAACGTGAAGTAGTAGCATGTAATAAAGAGCACGTAGCTGGAAGTACTTGGTAGTTTTTTAAAAAAGTTATTCAAACATACTGGCTACTCGTAAGAAGAACTTGAAGGTCCCGCCGAGTAATGTAAATAGGCGCGCCTGGGAAGTTGCTGGGAATCGGGCGAGGGGTGCGTGGCCGGCGGCGAGCCCCCAGAGGGCGCAAGTACGTGCCAAGGGGCAAAAGCTCGTCCGGCCAATCGACTTCCTTCTCGCAAGAATGGAGATTACAAACCGCATTATATCCCGAGAACCTGGAAGTTCCCGCTGCGTGAGGCTTTTTTGTTTTGTTTTATTTTGTTTGGAGAACCTGCCGGTTCCCTGCCCTTAAGACTTGCGGACGACGGAAGTATTGCGTTTGGAATCGTGAAGTGCGCTGGGTTGTGTAGCATCTAGTGGATTCGCATCTCTTACTTATTTTTGTTATCTTCAGGTAAGACTGTTGATTTTCTCTTAAAAAATTACTCGTCTACTCGCTTAGGTCTGGCAGAAAAGTAGGTATTTTTGTCTGAGAAATTCTGTAACGATGCGCCCTGGACTCTGAAAACCGAGGTTGCTAACCAAGCCCTTAAAAGGAAGTTTCCTGGGAAAAGGCGAGTTCTGTGAGGAGGCAGGTGGGTACACGCAACGGAAATGAAGGGAACCTGTGAGGTCCGAATTAATGTTCTTAAGCAATATTTTACAACATTGAAATACATATGAACATTATTATTGCCACAGTTAATTTAACACAAGGAACATTTTTTTCAAAAAAGTCCATTTAATGGTAAGAAGTCCTTGTTCGTCTAATATTGGCACGTTTCACGTAATATTTTCACGCCTCATTAGGTATAAACAAATAATAACACTGGCCAACAAAATTTGGACATTTTTATGTTATAAGGGAAACAAAAGGTGTTTCTGACTTACTTTTTTGTGCTTATTTCAAATCTTTTTACAGAACATATCCATCACCCAGGGTTTTTGAATAATCACATCAAAACATTTTTCGTGTCTATACACTGTAGTATTATGATTTCTTAGCTGAAATTACATTTATTCACCTAAAATGTATGTGAATTGGATTTTCGACTGTACTTCTCTTGAGGAACATCTCTTTTCAGTGTCCAACAATAGTCTGCCAACATATTTTGGGCACCATTTTCCCTGGTAGCGTCTTTCCATTTCCGCGATGTCCTGGTGGAAACGTTTGGAATTCACCTCAGAGGCTTCTTTTAGGATTGATTTTTCACATGCAGTTAAATCTACAGCATGGGGCAGCCGGCTTTACTTCCCCTCAGAGAAATGGCATACGAAGGATTTTTCGGAAGGAACAATCCGATGTGCTGTTGTACCACTCGAGTGACAAATGACTCTATGGTCATCAGCCTCTGAATAGGTGAACGCGATCGGCGGCTCAGCAGCGACAGAGAGTCCGAAGGCACTTCCCACAGATGTTGACTTTCTTGGCCGGCAGGAATCGCTCGAGCGCTTTCTCGCCTCTCCTAACGTTTCTCGGTAAGATTTCATTTGATTTCATTTGATAGTGTTTCCGGACCCGTCACCTTTAAGGTCATTTATACTGTAAGTGTAGTACACTTTTTGTCATGGGAGGTAATTGCAATCTTCATCTGGATGGCGAGATCCAACGCCGACCTACACGTAGGCTAGTGAGGTTTTCCACAGCAAATATTGTGACGAACAGACCCGACACCGCGCGTTCACACAACGCAAAATGCTTTCGGGGAACTACTGATTGCGACACGATAACAAACGTGAAGGGATTTCCCCAAGCCTGCCGGTGACAATGCACTTTGGGGTACCTCCTTCTGCCGCCAAGAACAGAAATTCGGGATTCACCTTGCACGTGTCCAAACAGACAATTCACAGCGGCTTCTTTTGACACAGACCAATCAAACTGACAAGTGATGTCACGTGACGAGGAGGGAGACGAGAGCAGACGACACCCGGAGAGACGAACGGGAGAGAAGAGAATGGCAAACGATCGGAGACGGACGTGTCCGGTGCGTCAGACGGACAGGGTGAGACTCAGGAAATGTGAGTGAGGACAGACGTGAGTGTAGGAGAGACTTATGAAGTGTGAGTGGAGACAGACACGTGCGACGGACAAAACCAGAGACGTAGGTGAGAGATCAGACGGTGTGACAGCAAACACGCTGGAATTGAACAGTGGCCGCGGAACCGAACCCACTAATAGCGGTAGTTGTTGGCGCCGCCGCTGGAAGCAGAGGCGAGGAAGGCGTGGCGCAGGGTCCTCCGTCGGGCCGCTTACGGCCGGTGACATCTCGAGGGGCGTCGGCCTCATGTAACGCCTTCCGACCGACGTGTCACTTGGCAACTGCAGCTCAATACGGTGTACCATTACGATGTCCACGCGCATAGTAGACCTCGTCCCATGTGCCAATACATGTGCTTGTACTGCAGTGCATGAAGTCATTTCAAAACCAGGTAAGCCCCTGTGCATTTCCCTAGCCAGGCAATCCTGCAAATAAACCCGCCCCGATTTGAGCTCGTTTCAAATTCCAGCTGGGATGCGAACGCTGGCCGAAGCTGCCCGGTCATAGTACGTCCGCGTGGAAGCCTCTCACAGGTAGGTCGCCAAAAGCGGCCGTCAACAGGCCAGCGGTTCCCCTGGCGCCAGACAGGTGCCGGCGGTCTCAATCTCCCACCAGTGGGAAACCACCCCAGCCGGGACAAGCTCTATGCTTCCGACAGGTCTCCCGGCATACGTGGAGTCTAGTCATATGTGGTGTGTGTGTGTGTGTGTGTGTGTGTGTGTGTGTAAAAAAGAGGTGAGAATAGGTCAACGAAGGGGAAGGCAACATCGCGCCATGTCCATGGTCCGTATGTTAAGGTACGTTTCCGGCGTACGCTTGGTCGGAACTACGTAATCTGCTAATCAGGACAACCCGCCGCTAGATTGCATCCATACAATGAGCTACACTACTTGAAATACGCATTTTGTAAATGTTTTTCTTTAAAAAAAATTTGACTACTCGTTTAGTTTAAGTAGAATATCAAGCTTGGAAAAAAATTGACATTGTATCTATGTGTGTAAAATGCTTCAAAATATTCACGGCGACACATGTACTACTTGTCCCATCCTTCTGTTGCGGATACACGACTGACTTATCGGCGCCGCGGGGAGAATTTCGTGACCCCTAATCCAACCCATCTTTTCTCGTCAGCGTAAGCACAGAAACATGCTTCTGGCCCACTCTTAATACCAGACGATTCTTCGTTTTCAGTTTGATTTATTGGGTCAAAAATGGTAAAAACTGTGTATGACGTATAGGGGAAAAAATTATCTGCGCACGTTTTCTTGAGTACCAGAATACCATCCCAACGATAAATAGTTGAAAGATGAATGAAAGTTAAAACAACAACAACAACAATAATAATTGTGTTGGTACTCAACAGCCACATCCGTAGAGTAACGTAGGAACTGCCATGGTATTGTAAACTTTAATTCGCGTTTTGCGGAATGCAAATTAAATAATAAATATTTGTGTCTTTTTTTTAAATGTCTCGAAACGATTAATATCACGTAGAAAAAGTTGCAGTATGTTGCAATTTACATCAAGATCGTTGTTTGTTGTGCAGTTGATAGCAAAGACAGCAGTTAAGGTTGGAGTTCTGATGCGATTCAAAATATTTAGGTTCGAAAGTAATGTATTTTATTGCAGGGAAAATTTTCTCTTTTTGTAAATTGAATTCAAAGTCGGTGTTTTGAAAGGCTAAAATTAATGTTCACGATAAATAAATAATTGCTCCGTGTTTATTTTCATTTTGCGTGTACATATTGACTCACTACTCCGTTGGGGATATGAAATTACAATACACATGTGATACAATGTATAAATGACATCTAAACAGAGTAAACGTTAGGTAAAAAATGTATCAATATGGTTTCGATACTGAAATTCTTCCTGGATCCCTAGTACGCCACACATTTAATTCAACTGTCTTGGTTTGTTTTCAAGTATTCGGACAGTCCCTCAAAGTTGAACTCTCTCGATATGATGGCGTGTGCAAGCCGACCCAAGAGGACAGATTGTTTGCTACGTCATATGACGGCTGTGTGAGCTTGTTGTAAACGTAAATTCGCGCAGATCCTGAAGAGCCAATACTGTACGCCAAAGAAAGTTGGAATTCATGACGCAGGCATTGGTATGAAACACAGGAAAGGAAACGGTTCACTGGTAATAACATACATCACTGACAGCAGTAAACTCGGGATAAATAACGCTGTATTACAGGGCTCGGACAGCAAAATTTATTCAAGTTACAACCGTATCATAAAATAAGCGTGCAGTCGGGATAACGTACTGCGACTCATAAATTACCCCTGCATATTCTGATGGTATCTAGGTAATTGAATCTCTTATTACGATTATCGCACGAACCCTCGTGCGTAGAGAACCAGTGACCGAAAATTATTTAAAATGTGGGTTGTTCAGCGGAGAGCTGGAAAGAAAGCCCTGTCCCTGAACAAAAGCCGGGCGATAGGAGCAAAGATGGTGGATTGGATGGCACGGTCGAACCTCACATTAACGAATTCTAGTCAAATAAAAGCTGATAACTGAAATACCTCTCAGCATTTTTGTTATTTTCCCAAAATTAAACTGCATCGTCATTCGGCGAAATAAAGGAATCGGCGGAAACAAAACAAAAAGGCCTGTTGAATATATAACGCTTCACTGAACTCAAAACATATTAATATATCAATTCAATTCTCTGTCCTGTATAATACACGACAATTCACAGTAATTTCATCATAATACTCTTTTCTCTCTCACATTTTTTTGTTGCGTTATTTTTGTTTGAAGCGAAATAAAAAGTATCATCAAACAAATTATAATAAAATGCTGTTCTACGAATATAGTCATACAATAACAAGCCATTTCGAACTGCGTAAATAAAACACGCTGCCAACAACATCGTGAAAAAATGTAATATACAAAGGAGGAAAAGAAAAACAAAATGCAGTACAAAATATTGTGCCTTCGGGAAAGAATGCGGTGGGCGGGGGAGCGCCCTCGCGCGCCGTGCGGGGGAGGGGGAGGAGGGGGGGGGGGAGAGGGCGCGAAACAAAAGACTGCCGTAGTGCGGACTACAACGTGAAAATGCGGACGATCCGCGCGCGCGCAAGGAAAAAGACAGCGACGGCGACGGAAATAATTAATGGTAGCTTTTGATTGCCGCTGAAATTGTGAGCCGTTGTTGAGAACAGGAAATATTAGCTCTGGTTTCGCAGAAGCCAGCCGGCTGCGGTGGCTGACGCTAACAAGCAGTTCCATCAATGCTCTGGAAGACGAGGCGGAGTCAAATGATCGGGAAGGGGGCGGGACGGAGGGAGGGAGGCAGAATATGTGCAGTATTACACGCCGCTGTCATACGTCTGAACATCATGAAATGTAGTTGTGGTGTTTTTGTGGATCTCCTATTCTGTTTTCCGATGCTTTTTTATACATCCCAAGTTATAGTTCTGGGATTTGGTTATGCATTGTTTCAATCTACGTGTAGTCATGTTTTGTTTAATAACTAACTGACACAAATTTTTATTTCATTTCCGTTGCTCATAAAAGTAATGTAGTACGCCTCATGTTTTAAGAAGTTATAATGAACTGAAAATTCGTTTGATTGCCTTTTTTGCGAAACCTGAAAACTATCCATCATTTCTACTTGCTCGCCTTACTTTGTAAAAAGGGTAATATTGCAATCGTACGCCGGCGATGTCATAGAAAAACTCTCATTGCGGGTTCTGGTAAGAAAAAGAATTATAAATCTTCTTATATGTAGCAAATTACTTTCTCTATCACGTTTAGAAAGAATCCATGTTTTATAGGACCTTGATGCCGAAAAATCAATTGACAGCAAAACGTCTGTGTGTGTGTCTGTGGTGGTCGCAAGTGCCTAAACCGTTCAGACCGGATTTTTTCAAATTGTATTCTCCGATCATCTGAAAAACTTAAGTTCCTGGAGGTTGAAACGGATATTGTGATTTGGGGTACTTACATGAAGCATCAACATTTTGAAATTTTCTCCAAGTCTTCAAGTTTTTTAATAGCATTATCTCTGATATCTCCTTTTCGTTGATTTTCCCCTGATTTTTCGAAATTGCACAATATTTTTTTCGCCGTCTTCCCACAACTACAACACTGAAGACAGATATTTTCTTAATGAAAGTTGTTATTCTAAGGTATCTTAACATAAAGTTAGGAACAGTGTTTCAAAAATATGAGCATTTTTCGCGTAATTTTGCATTTTATACAGGAAATTTTTAATCAAATATTTTTCAGAAAACTCTTTTTCTCAAAAAAAAAGTCCTCAAATTTTTTCTTGAAATTTTCTCTTTATACGTATCAAAGGATGGTAAAATTTCTAGTGCTACAACAGCATACGCTTTCTCGCATTATTGGAATTACTTAATAATGTAATATTGTAATTATTATATTATGCTTTGTCCCTTTATTTTTGAACAGACCTTGAACAGCTAACGGAGATGAATTATTTCCACTTTTCATTATTATTATCTTGCAACAGTTTCGAGGATTATTTTTTAATCTTCTTCTTTATTATTTTGATTTTGTATTATTTTTCTGTTCAAAAATAAAGGGACCAAAGCATAATATAATAATATAGATGAACAGCCACATAAACATTTAAAATAATATTGCAATTATGGCTCTACTAAAACGTCACCTGTAACTTCAGAAAGTCCAATTCAACCAATTCAAACCAACCACCTGCGGTGCATATCTGCGTATATTTCGATTGCCAGGAACTCTAGTAATTTTTAATTTTTGCAAATGAAACGAACATGAATAAATTCAACTGTTACAATATTTACAGCACATTATACAGAAAAGAAAGAATAATTTTACACAAGCTTCTCTTCGTTACATAAAAGTGAGCTTCCAGTTTCTGAATAGCGTAATCAGGGACCAAAATTTGAAAAACAAAATCGGTATTTAGGACCAACGGAACGTGGATTCTGGCTACTCCACGTGTTAGAAAAAGTAGTTTCTACAAAGAACAAAATTTATCCCCTTTTCCTTACCAGGACACCAAAAACAGTTTCTGTCGAAAAATCGCAGTTTTTTCCCACCGCATTAGTAATACTTTCTCTTACTGCGAAAGAAGGCGAGAAAGTAAAAATTGGCGCTAGTCCCTTTTTACGGTGAACCCTCTGTGTATTAGAAAATTGCAAAAATGTTTATTGCAAAATTACAATATTGAAATAATTTTGCTTTTAATGAAATTTCTTCTAAACAAATTAGAAAACTAAAAACAGTCATGGAAACTTTTTCAAAAACCAGTATTTTTCGATATTTCACGTGAAGTTAATGCGTATAAAAAGCATTTTGTCAAAACGGTTCAATTTTTTCTTTGAATTTTTTCCATGGATGGACCAAAGGCGCGTTAAAAAGTGGCGCAGTTCATTTTTTTAACTCTAAAATTCGGAATATGCAAGAGAAATAATGTGAGAAAGTATATGCTTCGTTAGCTCTAGTTATTCATATTATTTATATTAATAGCATTGAAAGACCTTACTCGATGATACGTGGCAGGCGTTGTCGGTGATTGATCATCGTAGTAATTTGTTTAGACTAATTTACACTGCAAAACAGAAAAATCATTAATAAATTAAGTAGTTGTTGTAGTTTGAACAGAACGATCAGCCTCAACTGTGCATTTCAGCATTATCGGCCCGGGGAGTTTACGAGAGTAACCATTCTATTATCGCTAAGCATGGAAATAAAATTGTACAGAAAATCAAAGAATCCTTTTACTTTTATCGCCAAAGTCCTTTTCTCTCTTCTTCCTTCAATTTAATTTTACAAAGATGTCTGGTTTTTTACCTTTTCCATGCAGTTTGAACATGCTGCCAAATCATATGCGGTGTATATAAAAAGCTTAGCTTCACAAATTGAAGGTTCACATTTACCTCAGTAACACGATCTTGTACAAGGAATTTAGTGTCGTTACTCCTATCGACAGAGGGCGACTTCCATGCTCTGTCATCACCCCGAAAAGGGCATCGCTCCGCCCGGGACACTCTGAGCTTCTCAGGGGTCTCTCGACATGTCGGGTGGTGTAGTGCATGAAAGTGTGTGTCTGGAAGGAGTGACGATAGGACAACAAAGAGGAAGAAAAGATCCCTTCGATCCGTCGACCGTATTTTATAAACAGCTCCGAAATTTTCTTGGTATTGATTGTAAAAACCACGACAAAATATGTATCAGAGCAGCCTGGCGATGCATTTCTTCCAAACAACGGCTGAATTCGGTCTACCTACACTACATAGCTAGTGCGAAAAATCTACCTACCATCGGGGCTCGGAGTCTTAACTCCTCCCGGTCAGAGTCACTGGAGAAACATAGGCAAAAGTGGGTGCGAGAAGAAAACTGCCGTTCCAAGTACACGGAGCGGAAGACTGCGTGTTCAGAGTCTTGGCTGTTTGGTTTGGTTTGTTTTTTTCGTGTTTCCGGGCGCGTCATCTGCTTTGGTCATTAGTCCCGTTAGTGTAGTGCATGTTTTTTCTCGAGAGATGGCGGTGATCTTCCCCCGCTGGATGGCGAGACCCGGCACCGACCTACCGTCGGCTAGTGGGGTTTCCCCCGAACCAGGACTCTCCACCAGCGGGGCACCGCCCCAGCCGGGACAAGCTCTAAGCTCCCGACCGGTCTCCCTGAGTATGTGGTAGTGTAGTGCATGTTAGTGTAAGTGTGTGTGTAAGGGGAGACGATAGGACAAGGAAGAGGAAGGAAAGATCGCGCGCGGTCCGTGGCCCGTTTGTTAGGTACTGCTCCGGCATTCGCCTGGTGTTGATCGGAGAAACCACGGAAAACTACCGATCAGAGCAGCTGGCCGCTAGAATTCTCCTCCAGACAGCAACTGAATTCGACCTAGCTGGAAAGCTAGTGTCGAAAACCCTGCCGCCGTCAGGACTCGAACCTAGGACCTCCCGGTCAGCGTCTTGGCTGTGTTTAGTATGTAGTTGTAACGTGGATCGCTTCTCTTACCACCACCTAACCCACCTGAACATCATACATTATCATCTCATCATCGTACACTCACCCTCAAGATCTTCCACCCTCCTGTTTCCACGAAGTGGAAAGCAAAGGCAAACCACCACCGTGACCTACTCTGGTAAGGGGACGAGATGAAGGGGTAAGCCTCCTCCCACGCATTGACTGGGAAGTGAGGCTAGCCCTCATCCTCTTCATTTGATATGACTGCAGATTACCATATGAGATTATAGTGGACGAAAAATATATGCGCAGAACACGAAACATACGTGGAGTTGATGATGTTATACCTACCACAAAACTACACTACTTAAAAAAATGCCAAGCAACGCATATAATGACAAGTGAAGGAGGGGTGTAGGAGGGAGAAGCGGAGGGGTTGCGTAACGCCGCCCGCGGGCGATCAATGCTCCGCAGGCGGCAGCCGCTGTTTGCGCCGCCTCGCTCGGATCGTCCGCCGGCGCCTTCGCGGGCGGGCACCCGCCACAGCAGGTGGCTCAGGGCGCCAACTGATGAATGAGTGAATGAGTGAATGAACGCCTTATTTTACGTGGCGAGACCCAGGCCATGAGGCCTGCTCTTCCACCTGACCACGCAAATTTCGTTACGCTCCTTTCATTTACTAGGGGAGAAAGAAGCTATTACTTGGGCGACGAAACAGGCAATTTGAATTAGCTCAGAAGCTTCATTTGGGTTTGAGGATCTTTTACGTGCAGTAAATCTACTACTGGGACAGCCGGCTTTACTCCTCGAAAGAAGGCGTACGAAGGATTTTTGTCGCACATCGCCGCCGCTGATGGCACTGCAGCGTCTCCGACCGGCAGGCCCTACGGTTAGATTATTGGTTGGTTGGTTGTTAGTGATTCCGGACGCGTCAACTACTTCGGTCATTAGTCCACGTAAATGTAGTGCGTGTTTTTTCATCGGGAGGTGGCGGTGATCTTCCCCCGCTGGATGGCGAGATCCGGTGCCGACCTACCGTCGGCTAGCGGGGTTTCCCCCTAACCAGGACTCTCCCAACAGCGGGGCACCGCCCCAGTCGGGACAAGCTCTAAGCTCCCGACCGCTCTCCCGGAATAGTGGATAGTGTAGTGCATGTTAGTGTAAGTGTGTGTGTAAGGGGAGAGGATAGGAAAAGAAGAGGAAGGAAAGATCGCGCGCGGTTCGTGGCCCGTTTGTTAGAGTACTGCAGTCCTGCCCCGGCATTCGCCTGGTGTTGATCGGAGAAACCACGGAAAACTACCGGTCAGAGCAGCCGGCCGCTAGAATTCTCCTCTACACAGCGACTGAATCCGACCTAGCTGAAAAGCTAGTGTCGAAAATTCTGCCGCCGTGGGAGTGGGAACCTAGGACCTCCCGGTCAGAGGCGCTGCAGTGACATCAGTTGATGCACTGAGCTACCGCTCCCGGTCGTTGGTTTAGGCTGCAGGGATCAGCGTTATGTCTTGAAAGAATATCAAAAAGATACCTTTTTATGAGAAATCCGGATAATCCACGTGACCCGGGGGTGCAATAGATAAATGCGTGTTTCCCGACAACATCGTGTGGTTTTCAAATTGATATTAAAATATGCACTGCAACAAATTGAAAGAAAATCATTTCGAAATAACTCTTGACGAAGTCAATTTTATGAAAAAATTACATTACCAAGTAGAAAGCCAATAGGTGCTCAATATCACAAAGTAATTGCAAAATTTAAGTGGTTAGTTCGCAACGCTGACAAAACATCTAAACCGAACTAAGAGGCCTTTGAAATTGAGAAATAAAAAATAAGAAAAGTCAAACAACCGAAGAAAGTTTAAAGCGTCGGCGATCCCACATTCAGCTAGTTGCATATGATGGAGCAATATGCATTTAGACACATGGCATTTCGCCCTGATTGTTACGTAACCTCAAAGGCGCAGATGTTCAGCATCTGCATTAAATCTCTTTGACTGCTTCAAAACGAGAACTACCGAACACTCTGAGCATAGGAAGTCGCTTAAAAATTGGGGGAATGTCATTAAATTTCCCACTGCATGTTCATTAGTGGGTCGGAATGTCATGACTAGGGAACGCAATTTATTGTAAAAAAAATGCATAATATGTACTTCTTTTTCCAAAACATGTAAGAAAAAATATAAAATATGTAAAATAAAAATTCATTATTATGTTTAAAATTGTTCTCTACAAGATTTTGCAAGCAAAGAACGTCGCCGTTCAGTTCTTAACAAAGATTCGAAGTGGCTGAAAGTAGGTTCTACCTCTACAGAAGTAATTGTACCCTAGACGTCACCAAAAAGAAGAATAGAAAATTCACCATTTTTATTTGAAATATAAAAAACTTTCTTAGTATATGACAATGTTTATGAGAAGCCGGTGTTCACGTGAATAGAAGTATCGTGTTGCCAATAATGGACCCAGGCGGAGGGGGTTAAAGGGAATATAACGCCCCCCCCCAAAAAAATGGAAAAAACGCGGTAAGATAATTTTCTGTAAAAAAAAATTATTTGTTGAGTAACGAATGTGCTGTTTGAAACATTAGCAACCACGTGGTTGAAATTACTTTTGTTCACAAACATCCGCTCATCCTTGACTCCGAGTACGCAGTAAGCGAGCGGAGGGGGTAAGTTTTAACAATTCATGGAGAAGATATGGTGGTCATAGAAGCACAGCAGCATAACATTTGATTTGTTAGAAAGATGATTCCGTAAACCTATATTGCAAACGCGCATCTGAAATGATCCGTTTCGACGTATAAATATATTAAAATGTAACGAAATATATAGTAATCGGTAAAATAAGCGAAAATATGTAATTATACCAAAATATGTAAAAATGTGTAAAATAAAAATTGTTCTAATTTGTTTGGAACGTCTTGTAATTTCTAAAAAGCATTATTACGAATCTAGTTTCTGTAAAAACATGTAATTACATGTACATCCATTCCCTGGTCGGAAAAAAAATTTCCTTCGGTTGTTTTCTCCGGATTCGAAAAATTTGGCCCGTCTGGGTCCATGTTTAGTGCAGTGTTTTATGCAGACACAACTGGGATGTAATCAGAACATTTAGTGGGGTGGTAAATATTTTGGTCTGCATGGTCTTCAACATGATCATAGTCGATGTGTTGGACTATATTTTTATACGTATACATTAATATTCTTGGCAACAAAGTTGGCAATGACATAAATGGAAGGGTATATTTATATTTATGGTATACATACGTAAATGTTATGTTTATATTATGATACCACGTAAAATGTACGAAACCTTTTGTTTTTCTTTTTGTTAGTGTTGTTGGTATTATCTCTTTAGTGTTTCACTTTTTCAGTTTCATTTATTATTTTTAATTTCAAAAACGAGCAAAACAATTTTGTTTATCATCAGATCTGCATGAAAGAGACTTCGAAGGAAACTATAAAAAGGCACGTTTTTACATGTGGTTTTCACAATTCTCTGCCCTCACTCATCCAAGTTGCGTATTTTTTTACAAGTTATTTTACAGCTGTATATCTGAGCTCTCTTTGTGGTGTGGTGTCCCCTAGGGGATAGCTGTGTAAATCACAAATTTAATGAGTCCGGGTGACGTGACGTGCTCTGATTTCTAGCCCAGGGATCTGCGAATAGCCCACGTCAGCAGCGTTTCCCCTCCTTAATTCCCTTGTTGTTCCAGCCTGGAGCTAAGAACGATTCGGAGCGTCCCGTATCCTTTACATAGGAAATGCACGTAAAATATGAACATAGCGTGCTTCTTCCAACAACTAGGTCGTGTGGTTTGCATGACTGTTTATCTGATGTAATGTTGATACTCGGAACAAAGTGATCTTATTTTCCTAGGTCTCTTACGTCGTACTTTTCTCCATACTAATATGCTTTCTTGTTTCCCTGAATATCTTTGTAATCGTATTCATCTACAAAGACATATTCAAACATATTTTTCATTTCATTTGAAATGTTTTCCTACAATCATTTGTCTTTAACAAATCTCCTTATTTGAAGAAAAATCCCGGAAAATGTCCACCATGAACGGTTACCAAAGTTTCTTTGAATGGATGTCTTGGTATCTGTTTTAGGGTCCGAATGGAAATATATGTTGGGTTGCCGATGCGTGTCATCGTAATTCGGGCAACGAAGTAGTTAACCGGAACGAGAGGCATGCATTTCTCGCTGATAAATGTCCCGGCATCACGAGTAAGCGGAGAATGGACTGCTGCATTGATCTGCATACATCAGGCGACTCGTAACTCATAAAATATATAAAGCCATGCACCGGAGGCTATCATATCGACCGCAAGTCCGTCGTGCCCCTTGGCCGTCCGCCCGCCCGCCCGAGCCGACCGATCTTCCGACCTTCCGACCACTGACCGACCGACCGATCGCCCTTCCGACCGACCGACCGACCGACCGAACCGACCCGACCCGACCAAACCATCGCCCGCACGCACGCCCACATGCCCACCTCCCGACCGCCTGACCGCCCGACCGACCACTCGGTGACCGGCCCGCCCACTGCCATGCAATCTCCCAGCTTCCCGAGTGATCGCATGACTAGAGACGGAACAATACTTTATGTATCGGTTCTCTTCCATTCGATACTGCTGCCATCGGAAGTAATATTGACCAATCGATATCATATTATATGCATCCCAAAAATTATTGATGTGAAAATGTAATCAATATTGTATCAATTTTTCAAACTTCGTTTTCACTAGTAATTTTAAATTATGTAATTTGATTATGGTTGAAATTATCAAAATATAAAGATTAAAAATGTCTACCAATTGTAATTGTGTAAAACATTCATTAGAAATATTCTGAAAAATGTTTCAGTTTTGCGATACCCCGGCATATCCGGCATCGTGGTTGCATCTGCAATCGGTAATGGAGGAAGCATTTCATGGGGTGTTGTTTTGGGTGTTTTTAAAAATAGTTAGAAAAACATTGTATAGTTAGAACTGATATCAAACAATGTATCTAATAGAGTCACGTTTCTGCTGGCCGGCGGTCCATCTAATCGTCTGGGCGTTCCCTAATTCACTTGTTTGCCCGCTCAGCTTTCTGACTTTTTCCCGTTCGTTTCCTCCTCTCCTGTCTACTGAAATTTGAAGTTGTGAATATAAAAAATTGAAAGTGAATAGTTATACTTGGCCTGTGTAAAACTCATTTAGGTGACTCTTCAAAAATATTTTGATAAATCCATTTATCTTACATTTTAAATCCTTTTAAATCCCGATACATGTGATACCATGCGGATATCACGTGTATCTATTCTTCAAATATCGAGTCGAATCCAATTCCAAACTGCATCTAGTCTAGCCGAAGCCGTGTTGTTGTAGCCCAGAAGAAGTCCCCAAAATTAGTCGAGTCGTCTAATATCCTCTAGAGTGTTCCACGTCAGTAGCACAGGTCGTCCTCGTAGTTGCTCTCCACACCTGTCTCGCCAATTCACTTGAGAGGATACAATCGCCAACACTGCCGCTCGCCCTGGCGTCGGGTCGGAGCCCTCTTATAGCAGCCAAGTTTATTGGCCCGCCGACTAGCTGCGAAGTAGGGGCGGTGGCGAGTCCCTACCCGCTTGCTCGGGCGGGACGGTCGCGCGCGGATAGGCCAGGTCAGCTCGCACCGGTTGCCTTCTTCTCTCGCCAGGGGCGGTAACGCCTCGCTGACGTCACTCGGCGGCGGCTCCTTTAAACGTGTGCGGCCGGTCACGACATCCTGAAACTTGCCACATGTGCGATGTGTTGATTTTCGACGGATTCTGGACCCTTGAATGCGTTTATACAGATTCAATTCAATTCAATGATTCTTTATTTCACGTGGCGAAACTCGGGCCATCAGGATCTTCCCGCTAACCACGCAAATTTCGGTATGCTCCTTCCACCATCTAGTGCAAAGAGAAGGTATTACTCGCGCAACGAAACAGGCGATTTGTATTCAGCTCAGAGGCTAATTTTAGGCTTGAGATCTTTTGTGCAGTAAATCCCTCCGGCTTTGCTTCCCCTCTGAAGGAAGGCCAACAAGGAATTTTCACCCTTAAAAATCCGCGGCTTTGATTGGGTTTGAACCCGCAAACTTCGCTGCAACAGCCCGATATGCTAACCGTTAAACCACCCGATTCACTTGGTTGTTCGCCTTTCTATCTGTCCGTTGCCCCGTCCATCCATTAGTTAGTTAGTTAAATGCCTTATTTTACGTGGGAGACTCGGGCCATCAGGCCCTCTCTTCCGTCTCACCGCGCAAATTTCGCTTCGCACCTTTCGCCATCTAGCGGAAAAAGAAGGTATTATGTTGGGCGACGAAACAGGCGATTTTTTTTAATTAAGCTCTGGGGTTTCTTTTAGCCTTGAGAATCTTTTACACGTAGTAAATCTACTACATGGGACAGCAGGATTTACTTCCTCACCGAAGGAAGGCGTACGAAGGATTTTTCGCCCATAAAAATCCAGGGCTTCGATCTGGAACCCGCACTTTGGATAAAGCAGTCCGGTACACTAACCGTTATACCACCGAATTCGCTAAATCCAACGCATTCACTTCCCCCCTCGCGCCACTCCGCGCGCGTGTCCTGCTCCGTAATCGCGACCCGCCGTCCC
The DNA here is from genome assembly GCA_964035755.1 of Teleogryllus oceanicus. Classification (NCBI taxonomy): domain Eukaryota; kingdom Metazoa; phylum Arthropoda; class Insecta; order Orthoptera; family Gryllidae; genus Teleogryllus; species Teleogryllus oceanicus. The sequence continues at coordinate 15,125,750 of CAXIVR010000008.1, forward strand.
GTCCTGCTCCGTCCCCCACCCCGCCCCGCCTCGCTGCGCCACGCCGGCGGCTGGTCGTAAAGTGCTCTCTACTGCTCACCTGTGATCTCTGCATCCGACTGCGGGATGTCCGCACGAACGGTCGCCGCTGGGCCTTCGATCTCCGTAAGTTAGCCACTTCCCCCTCTCACCTTGTTTCGGCAGCGGCGGGATTGTACAAGCCCGACTTTGATCACGTCCCTTGATGCCCAAATTCATTAACAAATAATTGTGAACGAATAGATCATTGCTTATTTGGGGTTTCTTGGCACACAAAAACGTTTACTCCAGCAACGTTGTTATTGCTAGTTTCGTATAATTATTTAAAGCTAATAAGTAGAATTTAGAAATGAGGAACTGATGTTTTATGTTAATTTCATGATACTTGTATCCACAAATAAAATATAATGTAAAAAGTGATTACATTCCTTGTAAATTTTCCTGATGTTATTGAAAAATGTGTGCCAATAGAGCTGACGGTCGAATTCTGATTCATTTTTCCTGGCCGTACTTGTTCGTTTCGGCAGCCTACTTCAGTGTGAGATCAACTCCACTTGCAATGCGCCTGCGGACCTCATTTTGACCTTTGCGAGAAAAGCCTGCGTGTAAAAAAATGGTTGTTTTCCCTCTTGTTGCTGGTTCTACTACTATCGTCGTCTGTAATTAGCTAATAATATGACAGGTCGTAATAATGTAGAAGTAGTATTGTAATATATTGTAATAAATAAACGGAGAATTAATTATTTAATGGTTACCTACATGAGTGAAAGAGGATATTAATAATTCAGTTCGAAAATGAAGTTCCTTGGATGTCAATGAATGAATATTCACTGATAGATGGGTTTCAACTCCTGTTAAAACGTGATTTTTTCCCTAATTTACGCATCGCATCCTGTTATTCACAGCAATTATTCTCCGTTGGAAATCCCAAGACTTCATTATGGGAGATATAAAAACCTTACAGAGAACTAAATTACATATAATTCAATACGCTTGGGACTTACCGAGGGGCGAAATATAAATATATTTGATTTACTAAAAGTCAGTGAAAAGAAGTGAAATTGAAAGCAACGCATGTGTCAAGCGAATAATGAGAGAACGACCTTCCACATTTAAGTAAAAACCGATAAGTGCACCAGTGTGGTTAGCGATTCATGAAGAGATATAGCATTATAAATTATTTAAGTCAGAGCATAAGCACGATAAAATATGATTAATCGTATAAGAAGATTCGCCGACAATAGCGCCAGGCAAACTCGCAGACCTTATTTGAGTTTGCTGATTTATGTACGAAAGAATGTAAATCATTCGCCCAGGGTTTAGCGTGGGGTAGCTGAAAGGAAAAGACGACCGCCAGGCAGTCAGCTTGCATTCCCCGGTTAATAATGACCGTCATTACATTGAATTCAGCCGCTCTTTTCTTGTAAGGGAGTACTAAAATATGCAACGAAGAGAATCAAACTTTGAAAACGAGCATTCATTTCCTCGTGTAGAAAACAGGACTTCATTAATGGAGTCACAAGGACTTGAGAAATGTTGACTCAATGATAAGAAATTACTCTCTGCATCAACTCTGCAACTTTTAGAAAAATATAAAGTCTGCGTAAATAAGAAGATGAGTCAGCTATAAAGTAAAGTGAATTTATCAAATGGCGGGAAGTCATTTTGCAAATTATATCTATATTCAAGCAGGCTACTACCAACCTGATTCTAATCTGTAAAAGCTTCGATACCAGCAAAATGTGGAGAGCCGTTTCTGCATTCAAGTGCAGCAGATTAATTTGTCCTTGTCAGGAGAACGCAAAATGTACTCGTACTCTCCATACTATTGTGGCAAAATTATTACATGCTGTTACCTATGTGTAACTGTTACCTACGTGAGATCTGACAGTCGAAACGAATAGGTAACTCGAAAATTTTGTAGAAAGTATCAGATAATTATGATAAGACAATTTTACTATAAATTTGACACAATTGAATAATTGCATGTCACACGCGAAGGCTCGTTGCAATCCTAGTAAGATTTTCAATCCGCCTTGCTATTGTCGCTCGTGTTTCAATTCGTAATGGATTGCAAGGACCTCGTGTCTCCATCATTGTACTGCAGTGTGCTCTAGGTTCATGAAATAGCCTCCCAACAGGGGGAACGGGCTTCGAGCAGTGTCCAACGAGATGGACCGAAGTTGCACGTTCGTTTGATTGATTGATTGATTAGTCATTCCGGGCGCGTCAACTATGAAGATCATTAGTCCCATGACTGTAGTGCATGTTTTTGTAAGGAGGGGGCTGTGATCTTCCCCCAATGGATGGTGAGATCCGGCGCCGACCTAGCTGTCCGCTAGCGGGGTTTGCCCTAACGAGATATCTCCTGCCAGCGGGGCACCGCCCCAGTGGTCCAAGCTCTGACCTCGCGGCCGGCATGTGTGGTAGTGTAGTGCATGTTGGTGTAAGTGTGTGTGTGTGTGTGTGTGTGTGTGTGTGTGTGTGTGTGTAAGGGGAGAGGATAGTGTAGCATCACGTTGGTGGCCGTGGGTGGGAGGAGGAGCGGAAGTATCGCATACCTGCGGGCATGAATAACTAGGCGCCAGCGTTGGGATACATTTAGACAAAAGGGACGCCAGCTTGACCGGGAAGGTCACGTGGTAGACGAGAGCCTCCCTCCCACACCTAGACGGTCACGTGACGGCTGCACTCTGGTATAAAATCGAGCAGACGAGCTCAGACGGGGGTTTTAATTCTGGAAACCTCGCGCGATGCGCAAAACTTTACGCCCAGGCTGGAGCGTGTCGTGCCTAGTGCACGGGTGACGAGGTCACGGTAGTGGCGCGGGAGTAGCGTCAGAGGAGGTGGGGCCTCCCTAGCTATGTGGGGTATACTCACATAGCTAGGGAAATACTCACAAGTGTGTAGTTTCGGAGCAGAAGTTGGTTATTGTACATACATGTAAATAAACTTGTACATACTTGTAAATGTCTGTGTGTTTTTCTCCATGACGCCACAATAGGACAAGGAAGAGGAAGGTGAGATCGCTCGCGTGCCGTGGCCCGTTTTTTAGGGTACTGTGCCGATATTCGCCTGGTGTTTATCGAAGAAACCACGGAACACTGCCGATCAAAGCAACCGGCCGGTACAATTCTCGTCAAAGAGCGAGTGAATTCGACCTAACTATTTCGACGAAAATCCTGTCACAGTCGGGCCTCGAACCTAGCACCTCACAGTCAAAGGACAGATACGAGGCGCCTCATAAAACGTAGGTGATTGGACCATTCGGGCTGTGGTGAGGTTAGCTTTTCATACCACCACGGTTCCAATTTGAACATTATCCCAACTATAATTCTTCATCTCTCACTATCATTCACCTCTAGTAAACTGGAAGGACAAATGCAAAGACTTTTGCGATTTAACGAAAGGAGGGGTCATAATGTTTCTCAAACAAGAATCAGAAACGTTCACACATAAACACAGATACACACAATCTCACACACCATTGTTCATGTGTTTATGTTGGAGTTCGTTTTCTCTGACTTTAACGGAAGCAACTTTACCACTTCTACTTCTGTAAGATGAATGCATTTATACTGTTGTATTTTTCTACTGATTTGTATCAGAATTACAAATCGCTATTAACAGCGTTGTTTATGCGACTAAAAATGTAAAAAATAGAAAGTTACGCTTTTCAGATATTTCTTTGTACCGGCCGTACATTCGATGGCTAGTTTCAGAAAGTGCGTTCTTTCCGCCCCCCACCCTCCCCACATGCTTCCCGCATACGTCGCTCCCCGTCCTTCGCGCCCACCCCTGCCCCGCCCCCATTGCCCACATGCTCGCTCCAAAGCGGCCAACTTCAGACTTCTCTCGGTATTCGTTTTGGCAGATTGTTCTCCTTATTACACCCCCCTCCCTCTTCGCCCCAGCAGCGCACGCCTTCTCATCTGCACCGAAAGCATTCATCTTCTCACAGACAGCGCACATTACGGCCCGAGTGAGCGGGCCTGTTCTAAACTATCTCTGGCTGTGAATAATTTTCGGTCCTGTCGGAAACTCGGCGGCGGAGAAGGAACAGCTCCTCCGCAGCTTCTTCGGAGCGACCTCGCTCCGGCTGAGTTAGCTCAGAGCCAACATCGACGCACTTTGCAGCCGCTCTGACCGGGACCTCCACGGTCCGAGTTTCGACGGAGGCGTTTTCGATGTTAGTTGTATAGCTACAGTACCGGCAACGTGTGAACGACTTTGAGAGTATGACAGTACTCTCGTCATGTGCTGTGGTACGCCATGTGACCTGCTCTGAAGTAATCAGCTTGCGAGGATTTGTTTACTTTCTCACAGTCAGAGTTCAGCGTTGGCGCTCATCTAAACACGTCACTGAGGGTAAGATTCGGCATTTGCCAAAGTTATGGACATGATATCAAGATGTATCATAATCCGTCAGTAAGTGCTGATGTTTTGAGATTTAATTTATCTGTGATGTAAATGGTGCCATGTGCGTAGTAATGTGAGTGCATTGAACTGTCAGAGTCGTGTATACGCTGGCGGTAGTATAGGTAGAATTCAGCCGCCTGCTGTTCTGTTCGATAGTTTTCCGCGGTTTCATCGATCAATACCAGGAAAATGACGGAGCTGTACCCTCACTATTGGCAATTTGACCGCGCGCGATCTTTCCTTCATATTTCTTGTTCTTCTTCTCCCCTTACACACACTCACACTTTACTAGTACACGTATCAGGTGGCTGGTCGAAAACTGTGTTTCTTCCGGATGGGGCAGGATCCTATTGGGGAAGATATCTGGACGGGAAAATGCCGCGAAAGCAAATAGGTCCGCGCCGGATCTCTCCTTCAAACAGGGGACGTACACCGCTACCTTCGGGGATACCTAGTTCACTGAAGGGACTGATGAACTACAGGGTTTGACGTGCCCGGAAATCAATCAATCAGTCAATCATTCGGAAGGGCCTCGCAGCCGCTCCAGCTCCTGCGAAGGAAACATTCCATGAAATATCCCGCTGGAGAGGACGTATCCTCTGCTTTGTTTAACCCTCGTACCATACCTTTTTTTTGCTTTTAACTACGGACACTATAACTAGCACCGGGAGAGGTGTCTCAATGCATCAACTGATGTCACTACAGTGCCTCTGACCGGGAATCCTAGGTGCGAGTCACGACGGCAGCACGATTTTTGACACTAGCTTTTCATCTAAGTCAAATTCATTCGCTGTCTGGGTGAGATTTCTATCGGTCGGCTGCTCTGCTCGGTAGTTTTGGCTGGTGGGAGATACCTGGTTGGGGAAACCCCGCTAGTGACGGTAGGTCGACGCCGGATCTCGCCATTCAGCGGGGGAAGATCACCGACATCTCCCGATGCACTACACTTACGGGACTAATGACGTCAGTAGTTGACATGCCCGGAATCACTAAAAATCAATCTATAACTAGTGTTTACTGACAGCTGGGAGGGGTAAACATGAACGTACAGTGCTTATAGGGTAAATTAATTATTTTATGTAAGGATACCTTTTATAATTTATTTTCAACAATAAAATAAATATAAAATATTCTATATAAAGATAAAACTCCACCGTACGTAGCCTCCGTTTTACTTCCTAGCCCTCACTTTGTTAGAAGAGAAAGCATTGTAATCGTGCGCCGGAATACTGCGAATTTTCGAGAGAAAAACTCTCATTAACAGGGGGTGTTAACACGTTTAGTTTAGTTTAGTTAATGCCTTATTTCACGTGGCGAGACTCGGGCCATCAGGCCCGCTCTAACCACGTAAATTTCGATACGCTCCTTTCACCACCTAGCGGAGAAAGGAGGTATTATCTTGGGCGACGAAACTGGCGGATCTCAATTTTTCTCAGAGGCTTCTTTTAGGCTTGAGGATCTTTTATATGCAGTAAATCTACTACATGGGGCAGCCGGCTTTACTTCCACTCCGAAGGAAGGCGTACGAGGGATTTTTTCGCCCTTAAAAACCCACTTTTGAACCCGCAAACTCGGGTACAACAGTCCGGTACGCTGACCGTTATACCACCGAATCCGTGGACAAAACATTGGACGAAAAAAAAAAACGGCCAGAACTGGTCGATTATTTGAAAAAAATATCTCAGTAGCAAAGATGCTTCGGCGATCCGGTGAACAGATTCTTACAGATGAAGTACTAAACATTTTACTCGACATTCCTGAACATCAATCGAATGTAGAAGACAATCCAAAACCATACATCGCGGTAAATAGTGGCAATACATCCAATGAAGATGACATCCTATTGATGATTCAAAGAGTAAATTATTTCATCTAATACGTATGTTGTCAAAATTCATTTTTTATGGGTCATTGATTCCGAAATATCTATAAATTAAAACAAATATTACGCAAGGGGAAAGTGTCCCTTTCAAAACTTCAGGGGGCCTTGACCACGCTGCCTCCAACGCACGCCTATATTAACAACAAAACGTCAAATGTAGCGCATAATTCACTACGGCCACTACGATTGGGAAATGAGAACGTTTGCACTATTATAAGATAACTTACAGCAGTTACATACGTTCAGCAAGTATGGTTTGTAATTACTGTTTCATATGTTATTATGTTTTATTTACTGTTTCACGTCCTTTTTACTGGGGAGTGAGTGAGTCATCTCAATTTGTTACGAAACATGGCGCGTGTTTCGCTGGGCTGAGAAGACAGCCAGTATTTAGAGAAGAATTCATTGTCTTGGCACACGGCTGTGCTGAGAAGAAAATTTTTTAGAAGTGTCATTTTTCTTATATACCTGTGAAATACAAACCTCCTGAACACTCTTGTTTCTTGATTTACAACAATTCTTTATTAATACAACTAATCTGAAATTTCTTTCAGTTACACTATGTAATGTGTTTCATTTTCTGACATATTGTGTTAACTTCAGTGATCACAATGTCATAAGATCATACTCAGGCCCAACAGTGAGAAAGTTATTCTCCTTGCAGAAACGTGTGTCTAGAACTCATTGTTGACCGGGGTGTATTTTAGACGAGTTTGTTCCCAACTTCGCAAGTTTCCTCCCGGAAAACTTACGAGCAGGAGAGAAATGTTTATAACTGTTCTTGATGTCTCCACCCTCATTTCCCTCGGGCCCCCGTTACAGAAATGTCTGAATTCACCACCAGCGGAGTTTAAGGGGCGGCAATCTTCGTTCTGCATGAAGGCAAAAATCATGATACGGCCCAACTTTCACGGTAATTTAGCCCTCTCAGATACGATGGTTCAAAAGCCTATCCGAATAAATCAACAAGTCACGATTTTTTCATAAAATCTTGATTTACAATAACGTTTAATATTAATTCAGTTTCATTATGAGAGAAAGTTTGCTTTTAGATATATAAATATTGAGTTGAGAACTTGGTTTAATGATTAAAAAATATTAGAATGTGTTTTCGCGTATTATACTCTGTTATAACTTTCTATTTGTTTTCCAGGAAACTTCGTGTTTAATTTTCAGACCGAGCCGACATAATATTACTTTCGGAACTTTAGCTCCCATGTTTTAAAATGACAATCTAAGTTTGACCTCTGTTGAATGAGATCGCCTTTAAAATTGAAGGACACAGAGGAGAGCGATCAACCTGCTTTGGGATCATAGCAAGACGACATGGAGCTCAAACTAACACATTCGTGGAAGTGAAGGCGTTAACTGTCAATTGGGATTTCTTATATCAAGGGCCGAACCGCAATTATGAAAAATAGTTTTCATTAATAAAATGAAGATGAGAAATATGTTATATCGAAAGCATTTACCGGGAGTGGTAGCTCAGTGCATCAACTGATGTCACTGCAGCGCCTCTCACCGGGAGGCCCTAGGTTCAAGTCCTGACGGCGGCAGGATTTTCGACACTAGCTTTTCAGCTAGGTCGAATTCAGTCGCTGTCTGGAGGAGAATTCTAGCGGCCGGCTGCTCTGAGTGGTAGTTTTCCGTGGTTTCTCCGATCAACACCAGGCGAATGCCGGAGCACTACCCTACCAAACGGGCCACGGACCGCGCGCGATCTGTCCTTCCTCTTCCTTGTCCTATCCTCTCCCCTTACACACACACTAACATGCTCTACACTACCACATGTTCCGGGAGACCGGTCGGGAGCTTAGAGCTTGTCTCCGCTGGTGGGAGAGTCCTGGTTAGGAAACCCCACTAGCCGGACGGTAGGTCGGCGCCGAATCTCGCCATCCAGCGGGGGAAAATCACTGCCATTTCTCGAGAAAAAACATGCACTACACTAACGGGACTAATGACCGAAGCAGTTGACGTGCCCGGAACCACGAAAAAATCAATCAATCGAAAGCATTTCAGTCGATTAACATACTTCTTCAATTTTTGAGAAAAGCACGATATTCATATTTATCTGTTTAACAACAAATTGGAACTGGTCAACTAATTGTAAGTGAAGTAAATATAATGCATGAAATGAACTGAAATAAAAACCCTAAACCTTATGCAATAACATCTTTGGCGGCTGTTCGTAAAAGTCACCCTCGACTTGCCTCTCTTAAAAATTAAGATAATCTGAGGACTGTGACCCACCTTTTTGTAGTCAAGCTAATCGAGCATAGTTGTCATAATAAGGTCCTCACAGCTCGCTTTGGGGGAAAGTGCGTTGTGGGATTGTACGTAGGAAATCGTTATTTTTAATGTTTTGATGTTTGTCACCATCACACAGGCTTTGGTATAATGTTTCTTCACAGAGAGATCATGAGGAAATTAATTGTGTAGATTATGCTCTTAAGCTCATAAGTAGGGGCGGATTTTGATGATCTAAAACATCGCCAAAATGATTAATAAAATGCTCTTAAAATGTTTTAAAATGCCCTAAAAACAAAGGAAAATGATGTCAAAATATTATCAAAACCAGTTCGGATGAACAATTCTAGCTGTTGGATACGTTACTGATTCGTTCAAGCAAACTCAGCTTTCAAACTTTTGGTTTGGACTGTTCTTTACCAAAAACTCTGTCTGAAGTTAACCCGAAATCAGCTGAACCCAAATGGTGTTGACAGCCGTCGCAGGCATTTTAGATTACACACAATGGCTGACATCGCAATTTCTGAGCGAAGAAATAGAATAGGCTACCATGTTAATACTCAAGAATACTGTGGGGAACATATGCTGCATCTCGTAAATATTATTGGAAGCAAGTACCATTAAAATGACATTAAAATCGATGAAAGCAACAAAAAATGCATTAAAATGACGGGAAAAGTTAACAAATGACCGAAATTGATAAAAAAGCAAAATAATGGCCTATAAAATGGGTCATTTCCTTTTGTTATAACATAAAATGAATTTCTATCTTTACGGCATTGTTCTAAAGTGAAAGAAAAAAATGCGTTTCATTAAATCGCCCCCTAGTCATAAGCAATACTCGTTACGCGTTCGTTTTCCGAATACATCCATCCTGCGTAACTGACAAAGAATGCGTCCTATACCTTTTCGAGGCCCCAAAGAGAGCCTACTAGTTGTGTTCCCCAGGTCATAATTTAGTTCAAAATGAAAACTTTCTGGACTTTATATACCGGGAGCGGTAGCTCAGTGCATCAACTGATGTCACTGCAGCGCCTCTGACCGTAAACCGCTCGAGAGCTTAGAGCATGTCCCGGCTGGGGCGGTTCCCCGCTGGTGGGAGAGTCCTGGTTAGGGGGAAACCCCACTACACGACAATAGGTCGGCGCCGGATCTCGTCATCCAGCTGGGGAAGATCACCGCTATCTCCCGAGAAAAAAACATGCACTACACTTTCGGGACTAATGACCAAAGCTGTTGACGCGACCGGAAACACGAAAAAATCAACCAATCAATCAATCATTGGACTTTATATTACATTTGGACGGTGGCTCTCGTGGTCACACTGTTTGTGATCGCTAAGAAGCAGCCATGTCGTTGCTTCTGCGGTGTCGCTGACCTGGACGACCTTGGATTCTAGTTCCGACGTTGCGGTGGAGTATTTTCGACACTGTAGTTCGAATTCGGGCGTTGTCTAGGGGAGACTTCTGAGTCACTCCGTCTGTATTTTCTGTGGATTCGCTTATCAATACCAGCTAATTCCGGAGCATGTCCTAGGAAACAGATCAATGACCGTGCGCGATTTTCATTATACTACCACACATTAAGGGACATCACTCAGGAGTACCAGCTTGTCCCGGCTGGGGCTTGTCCCCGCTAGGAGCAAAACCAACGGGGAGAAAAGTAGTGGAGTGGAGTGCAAGTAAAACTCCTTCTCCAGACAGTGGTTGTATGGGACCCAGCTGTGTAGATAGGGTCGAAAATCCACCAATGTTCGAACTCGAACGCTCAGGGGTCATAAATTACGTGAGGCGATTTTGGCGATTTTTCTACTCCTCCCCCCTTGGTGAGATGTCGTGTGATTTAGCTCGACCATCTCCCCTCTTCGATTCTCGTGAGATTTTTCAAAATGGGTATTTTTAATGTAAATACGTTAATTTGTGATTGATTGCATTGGGATTTATTTAAAAAATATTATTTGCTTAATTATATGTATTTAAGACTAGACATGACTAGTATTTAGAAAATAGAGTGACTGAATTAAAATAAATATAATTGCTCTTCTAAAATCGCTCGGATTTTTTCTTTAAAATTTCTGTAAAAATACAGTAATGAAATTTATCTCATGAATAATAAGAAGGTTGGTAATTTTTGCTAGATTATTTTTCTCAGTATAGATGCTACTTAGTGTAGATTCACATAACGCGATAAAAATTATTGTGCCTTATTGTAGTATAGAAACGTGTTTTACTTTAATGATGTCAATTTTCTCGTCATTTAGCCCTGTTCTTTGCGAAAAAAAATCCGTGATATTTGCCGAGATCCCCCTCCCCCCACGTAAGATTAGGCACGTAAGATTAGGTAAGACTGGCTTGACCCCCTCCCTCCTAAAGGCCTCACGTCATTTATGGATGGCCCCTGAGCCGTCCTGGTGAACGATGCTGCAGAGGCATCCCTGCTACCGCGGAGCCATCGTGTGGCGCGCTGCGCCTCACGTGCCCTCGCAGTGCCCTAACAAATAGGCCACGGACCGTGCGCGATCTTTCCCGTGTCTTCCTTGTTTATCTTCTCCTCTTATAATACACATATGCACTACACTACCAAATAATAAGGGAGAATACTCGTGAGCATCGAGCTTGTTCCAGCTGGGGCGGTACCCGGCTGAGTGCAAAACCAACGAGGAGAAAACGCGGTAGTGTAGTGTAGTGTAGTGCATGCTCCTCTGGACAGTGGCTGCATTGGACCCAGCTATTTAAAATCCACCACTGTTCGGAGTCGAACCCTAAGCCTCCCTGATGAACGGTGCTGCAGAGGCATCCGTGCTGCCGCCGAGCCATCGCGTCGACGCGCGTTCGCTCCGCCTCGCGTGCCCTGGCAGCGCCGGGGACGGAATTATCAACCGTCCTGTGTTACGGTTATTACTGCGACAAGAAAGTTTTTTATCGATCCGCCTGGAAACTCCCTTTGCAAACAAATATTACCGCTACTTCTCTTTTTGCCGGGGTGATGTATGGAACATTACGACGCAGTCAGCGGGCATTACGAACAGCGATTCAACAATCTCGGTTCCTAGGCAACGGGGCTTTCTCCGAGCAGTTTCTCGCCCATTCCGCGGCGGGGCATGCGCAAAAGCGGCAGAAGCCGGTCGCAGCGACTTCGCCTGGCGGGCGTCCCGTGTAGAGAGGCTGGCAGCCGCTGGGTTATGCATTCCATGAAGGGTATTCATGCCTTGTGGTTCACGACCGGTGAATGGAAACTGCTAAAACGTCTAGGAAATTGTTCAAGAATAAATAAATTAATAAAACAATGTAGGCTTTCACGGCCGGAGTTGTAGTCAAAGTTTTCTTCCGGGCTGAAGGGTCGTGGTCCATTGGAAAACATATTTCCAGACGTTTCGTCAGCAACTACGGCAGACTACTTCAGTGGCGATGTGGTCTTGAACGAAGAATCCTCTTTGACGGTTCAGTCATCGGGAACCACATCGCCACTTCGTCCGAGACCACATCGCCACTGAAGATGTCTGCCGAAGTTGCGGACGAAACGTCTGGAAATATGTTTTCCAATAGACCACGGTCCTTCAGCCCGGAAGAAAACTTTGACGACAATAAATAAATTGCTTGTTAATGTCAATGTAAAATAGTTGTGATTTTTTTCCTAAGGTGTAAGTGAGGCACCTAATATATCAAACTGAGAATTTTGAAAATAACTGAAATTTCTGCAATCCATAACTTTTGTTTCATCTTGTTTTTGTAAGAGATTAGTCTGGGGAACAGACAACATATTTTTTTGATCTAGGAATAAAGATAAAACATACTTTTCCAAGAATAAAAAATGTATTTCATTCCTCCAATTTCTATTATGTATGTACTCTTAAGTGTACGTAACTAATATCTTCTTTTATACATTTTACATGGAACATGTTTTTGAACGGAAGTTATTTTGAATCATGAACACGTATGTTATCAATTTTCTAAAAGAAATTGCTTTATATTAAATTTCTACGATTTATGTTTTATTGCAGGAATTAAGAATGATTTATTGTTCACACCATGTGTTAGCTAACTGTTGTTTTTTGTTTGAAGTGGTGTCTCGTCTGTTCAAAAAAATGCCTCTTTAAAGCATGTGTTTTTCTTTGAATGTTCTCTCTTCTTACGTACGATTCATTACTAATTTCCTAGAAGAAAGATTACAAATGCAGCAACAATTATGTTATATTCCGTTGTGAATTCTTGAGAACGCAACGTACAAGCGTTTCCTTTCCCACACATTTTCCATATTAGAAAAAACTGCATCCGCCTTTACTGGAAAACGTTTTTAGTGAGAATAAGCATTTTAAAATAAAATACCGCTTTTTTATTAATACAGGATTTACCCTAATGTTTTATGTAATATTAATTGCATTTTAAATATCCGCCGATGAGCGAACGGATTGAGTTAATAATGATATTTACGAAAGCAAATTATGCGTAGAAAAAACGGAGAAAACATTTCCCCTCTGTCAGAACAAAATGTATACGAAAGAACATTGTCGTACTAATTCAAATTTTCGTTAGCTACGAGTACGTGGGACAAAATTGGAACCATCACATTTTAACAACCATTGTCATTCATGCGAGAAAGTAAAGTAAGGACATCCGCAAAAGAATCATGTGCTATAACGCACGTTTTAGGAAACGGGATTGTTGGCTCACGGACTGATGGTGGTAATAAAAAATAATTTAGTTTTAAAATAATGGAGATTGCCCTTCCTTCTTTTGAAGTAAATACAAAAGCACGGTATAGTTGTACAAGTACAGAATTTTAAGAAATTAATTTTGTATATGAATCCCGGAAGTGACGTTTATAGTTACCATTTCTCGATAGTTACTATTGTGAATAGGCAGTTTTTTACAGAAAATGTTAAGCTGCCTTGCTGCTTGCTGTATCGCATTTTTCTTCTAGCTGGTCGCCTGGTTGACTTATGAATAAATACTGCGTCATTTAATCCTTTCACAGACTAGAACGACGAAACATGTGCTGCTGCCACAGGAAGAACTGCTCTCACATATCTCCAAATACACCCATGTCGGCAGCTTATTCCACTGTTACGTATGTCGCACAAGTCAGCCAACCGGGAGCGGTAGCTCAGTGCATCAACTGATGCCACTGCAGCGCCTCTGACCGGGAGGTCCTAGATTCCCACTCCCCACAGCGGCAGGATTTTCGACACTAGCTTTTCAGCTAGGTCGAATTCAGTCGCTGTCTGGAGGAGAATTCTAGCGCCCGGCTGCTCTGATCGGTAGTTTCCGTGGTTTCTCCGATAAATACCAGGCGAATGCCGGAGCAGTACCCTACCAAACGGGCCACGGACCGCGCGCGATCTGTCCTTCCTCTTCCTTGTCCTATCCTCTCCCCTAACACACTCACTTACACTAACATGTACTACACTACCACATATTCTGGGAGACCGGTCGGGAGCTTAGAGCTTGTCCCGGCTGGATTGGTGCCCCGCTATTTTAGATCCCTTTTATTGACAGGGGTGAAGCGACAAATTCACCCCTTGAAAAAATAAAAAAATAAAATTAGTTATATAAGGCTAGCCCAACATACAAACATATTATTCATTTTATTCAAAATGAGTATTCCGTTTACACATAACTAGGCTCATATCGTCAATGCTGGTTGCTAACAGGCTCTTACCAGGATGAACTATGCATGCCAGTTGGGTAAAAGCACTTACGATGCTGACACTTTAAAATTGCATGTTAAATGTGTACTTAAATATTTCTCTTTGCATTCGAAATACGAATCTAACAAAATGACTTCACGTTACTTCCTAGTTAAGTAAATCGTAGGGGACGTTTTATAATGATAAATTATGTATCTCCAGTTCTTTTCATTCCAGGAATACGTGTAATCTTAAGCCGGTTTCAATCTTATCATCCCTTCTTTGGTCTTCCCACACTTCTTGTACCTACAGGATTAAGTTCTTGGTGCATCACGCTACTAATTCTCTCAACTTTCCTTTCTGTTGAATAGTCATTTTCAATTGTTGTATGTTTTTCTAATTATTCCCTCTTTCTTTAAAAAAGACTCAAATGTTCTCGAAAGTTATACGATGCTCCCAGCTTTCGACATGACCCGATCCTTTACGACCCATTCGCAACACATCTCACTTCGCGACACCAAATGATCCGACCGCCGACCCGACCCGACCCGACCCGACCCGACCCGCCCCGACCCGACCCGACCCGACCGACCGACCGCCGACCCGACCGACCTGACCCGACCCGGACCCGACCCGACCGACCGACCTGACCCGGGACCGACCGACCCGACCCGACCGACCCGACCTGACCCGACCCGACCCGACCCGACCCCGACCCGACCCGACCGACCCGACCGACCGACCCGACCGACCGACCCGACCCCGACCTGACCGACCTCCCTGCATTACCATTCCCGCCCCGACGATCCATTCGCCCCGCCATCCTACATCCCTCACCTCGCCGCTTCCTCATCCCCTTGATGTCCCGGCACCCACTTCTCGTCTCACCTCTAATGGTCCCCTCCTCGCCCAGCCCAGCCCAGCGGAGCCCCGGGCCCGCCCGCGGGCGATCGCCGCCGCCCCGCGCAGGCCAAGGCGGTCGCCCACGCCCGTCCTGAAGCCAACTGAGCGCAGTGGTGCCGCCACCGCCGCCGCGTGTGAAACTAATCATTGTCAGATTATGGGCAGTCGATCCATCACTTACACTACTCATTATGTACCGCACGCGATAAATTATTCCATCACGGCTTAAGCGCTCAAACCACTAACCCCTAATCCCATTAGCGTCCACAATGGACGTCATTTCAATAAAAATCACATTATTTTTGGGCAATATCTAAATCAATACCCCAATTTATACGCGATTACACGAAAACTGCGGAATCAATATTCATATTTTAGTGGGCTGCTCGCGGCGCGGGGGGATGGCTATCGCGCGTCATCAATAGAGTGCGCTGACTTAGATGGACAGCCGCCCCCCCCTCGCAGGAGGGGTAGCGGAGGAGGGGGGAGGGGAGGGGAGGCAGCAGCGAGGCTCGCGCTTCTGAGGAAATTGCTGGATGAGCGAAGACCAAGTTTTTGAGGGAAAAAGTTTGCGCCACTCTGCTAGTTTTGTCCATTCAGCATGAAATAAAACCTCCCTTTTCCTTCGATGGGTTTCAGACTGTGACCCTTGCCAAAGAATGTTGCGAGTTGGTTGTATGATGGAATAACGGTTGAACTGTATTTGGTGTTCAGTTCTGGGTTGTGTACGTATGAGTAAGTAGTAAAATCCGTGTGTTCGCAGATTAAGTAAATATGAAGCCTTTGAATGGCTCATGGGCAGCACACTAGCTTCCCGTGCTGTGATCCTCGTTTCGATTCCCGGTCGAGGCAAAAATAGAGTTGTAGCTTTCCTTTAAAATCGTCCCAGTTGCTGCAGCTGAGTGACAAAGAGAAGCTCACGCAGGCGGATCTTCCTAGTTACGATGAAGAGAATACGTCATGTTCGCCTCATGTCATTCTTACTCCCCAAGTATGGGAATGTAACTAGGCCCGGGCATGAGGGACACAGGTAGCTGTCCGGCGAAGTCGGACTTCGGACCCAATACCGCCAAATACATACATACAAGTAAATATGTATAAATAGTGTTTTGTTTGATAATGGATAAAGTCCTCCGGAAAATAATGTAAATGTGACGCTGGCCAATGAGGCTTTTGAGGGAAGGGTTCTCGATGGAGGTCTTTAATAGTTTTGCGTATTAAACATGACAAAAACGGTTTTTTTAGACAAACCTCAGTAAAAGGGTTTTTAGCGCATGTACAGTATCCTAAAGGAGAGATGATGCTTAAATGTTCAGAAAAATACTGTGAATGTAGCAATGAAATCAAAATACTTTCGTTTTATCATCTACAACTTATATTAATGTAAAATGCTACCCAATTAAGTGATTTGTATCCTTGAATTAAAATAAAATAAAAGTCAGAAAGACAGTCTAAAAATAGCATATGACACACGTGGTAAAAGTAATTTTAGTTTGCATGTAAAATAGCACCACTCAGCTTGTCAGAATCGTACCGCAGCATTGCCTATTCGCGAAATAAATTGTCACCTATACAAATCGTATCATGAATAACTATTTTGGTTTACCGTGAAGAGTGAGAATCAGCTTTACGTTAGAATATTTTGTACAGATGTATGATGGGATGTAAGGTGTAATCGTGTCATCCTGGATTATGATGAGAGTAGGGACGTTGAGTTTGGTTTACCGTAAGAGTGAACTGTTATTATATAAATGTATTATCTTCAAATACAAATTTGAATCAAATATTTTAAAAGCTATGAGCCTAAGTTAGTTAGTACCGTAGCATAAGTACGTTAAATAAAAATGTGAGAATTATAAGTAAGTCTGGTGTGGTGAATCATGTGTGAGAATATTATTGGGACACGCGGTAATAAAAAAATGAAGTGTGTATTTTAGTCGTATTTTAATGCACTTGATGTGATTACTTTCTGGTGAAATTTTATCTACTTACTGTTGTGTTGTATAATGTTTACTTTTAATTGAAATAATGGAAATAAAAAACTATTCAGTCTCGAATCTAATCGCGTTCAGTTCGCCATACGAGCAGTGTTTCTGTAGTAGTCACTTCAGACATAACGCATCTTGGGAAGAAGAGAGCCACAAGTGAAAACAGAGTTTCCAGATATTGGGAGTTAAAGTTTTAATAAAATCTAGTAAATTCAATTTTTACAAACAATTTGATTTTTCCAGGCTATGCGATTGAAAGTATTTTGTGTAATGTTATTGCCAGTTCGTGAAATAGGTAACTATTTAACAGTTTTTTGCACTTTTGTGGCCATATTGAAATAAAACTGCATTAAATATTGCGGTTATGTCCAGGCGTTTTCTTACTTAAAAATCCATTTTTTGTTTTAAATCAAACATAATGTTATTTTATATTATATACTATAATATAAATTAAGTCATTAAATACAAACATTTAAACATAATACTAAATGTCACAATTATATATTTAAATCAACGTTAATATTACAATTACTTTAACACACAGATTTAAAAAATATATATTCTTCTGACGTTTTTACTCTCACGTTAGACTACAGTTATTCGAACATTCAATGCTATCACGATTTTATGTGATTTTCTTCACTCAGTGCTAGATCTTTATCTTTTCGGCATTGATACCTGGGACCTGTCTTTAGGTAGAAATGAGTTCATGTTAACCCATCTCCCACGTAACTGGCGACGAACGTTGATTACACTGTGTTCATTATCCTCAAAACTGGTTTTATATATGAAATGTGTTTCCCTTTTGATTTTAATTTCCCTAATTGCATTCCAAATAACTTTTTCATCCTTTGCTTTTGTATTAAAATTCGATACAAAAGAGGTTGTCAGATTTTTCATATCATAGAAATCCAATGTATCCGTTCCATTATTTTAAATGGCCTACCAGTTTTCTTCGTCAACCGAATTACTGTCACCCATTGAGCAGAAACATAGATAACCATTTCCCTGATTGAACATTTTTTCTGTTTTTCAACAAATGAGTACATATGACCTTCATTTTGTGTCTGGCCAGTTATCAAACATTTTCATTTGATGGAAGGAATATTGTATGAACGGACTAGAAACATCTAACCAGGTGTGCCAATATTCCGGCAGGAAATATATATATATATATATATATATATATATATATATATATATATATATATATATTATTTCCGATTTTGCCGTTTAGAAAATCAAAAAAATCGAAAGTCATATAATATATTTTAATTCAACACGACTATAAAGGTTGGCTGTATAGAATTAAAAGTTTAATTTACGTAGATATTACTCACTTTCTTAAGGACATAATTTTATCCTGCCTACACTTTTTTGCTCACATCTTCTAGAAATATACCAAATTGTCATTTTCTCTCTCTAAAAGATAGTTTTTATTAACTCTTATGGGATTTTCGCTCTTGTGGCCCTCTTCTTCCGAAGAAAGGTGCGATAGTCCAGAGCGAATGTTGAGTGGTCATTTGATATTCTTATAAAAAATAATTCGTCAGTGATACGTACAAAATATTAGAATAGTAATAACACACAAAATAAAAAATAATAAATATCATGTGAGGATTTTGTGATTTAAACCAAAGTTCATTCACAGTAGTCAGAAACGTAATTGTTATTGCTTTCATTAGCCTGCATAGAAAAGAACGGTTGCAGTTAGTGTTAGTAAACTGAGCGTTAGCTTTTTTTGAATAGGAGCACTCGTACACCATCTTTAACTACAACTCATTTGTTTCGATTTCTTTTAACGGATGGCGGACTGTTAAATTCTCTAACGGACGCCGGCCGTTAAATATGTCTTTTCGTGTCTCTGTTTGGCTGTGTTATGTCGATATAACAATACAGTATTATGAAAAGAACTGTGTTTAATGGCTTTAATTTTCGTGATTTCTAACTTGTGTATCGCAAATGAATACCCCGGTCTTTTAGTGGCCCTCTGCGTTATTATATCTGATTTGAAACTCTCCTTACATGGAGCCTTCGCTTTCCACTCTTCCATTTAGAGTGGTTTCAGGGAAGTTCCTCATTATATACAATTTCTTCCTAAGCAAACGTGACCTCCTGTTCGGCTTTATTGCCTTGTAACTCTCCAAGAAACCATTAGAATGTCTAATAGATAGATCGCATCGCCTGCCTATCGATTTATGTTCTCGATCGAAGAGAAGCCCGAACGAATTCTGATGGACGTTAATACTCAGTATGTTGATCCGTAGATCAGTAATCTTGATTATGAATAACAGGTTTTGGTCCTTTGTGGGGCATTGACAAAAAGCAATAAAAGCCGGCTCAACTCAAGGAGCAGTAGAGGCGCTAATTCCTCAGGCCAAACTAAGGGTTATCGAGTTGTTCGGGCCGACACGTCAGGTATTAGTGGTATTAAAGGAGAAAGGAGAGTGCATGTCAGTGAATATAAGCGTGAACGACATACAATGACAAGCTATCGCCCTAGTCATCATATCAGCGTCACATCAGTGTTTAATTGACCCGCACATTAAACCCCGGGGGAGAAGAAGGAACGAGGAAATAATGTAAATTGCATGAGTCACAACAATGAGGAAAATATGTAGACGTAACATGGGGCTCCGCCTTTTTTCTAGTTATTTTTACATTTGATTTTCATATCATTTTAAAAAGGAAACCATGTAAATGAGACACATGAATCGCGAGATAGGGTCACGTAACTGTAACATCCCAGAAAATTCTAAATTCTTGGAACTCTAATACCAATTGGGTACGTCTTTTTATTGATGTCACAGTTGTTTTGCTAAGGGTTTCAGAATTATTTCAGTGTAAACTGAAATTGTTGTACCTAGTCGATCTGTAATTATTTGCCCAAATATTGATAAGACTTGAGAATCTTGCAGAAAATTGATCTCTAAAAGTTTTGTAACAGTTTTTCCACCTAGACTCCCAAAAATTTTCCAAGCATTTAATATATTAATTAAAAAGAAATAGTTTTCTTGGTCAACATTTATCCCAGAGCACTAATTATAATCAAAGTCAATGTAATATCTTTAACGTTCAATATGTCGAGTTAAATAACAGATTATTTACTTTTTAATTTTAATTGAAGATATGCTATATTTTCTTTTGTGTAAAAAGTGCATAAGTCCATTCTGTGCTCTTACATGAGGATTTTTGCTAGTCGTTTCTAGTAAGTGACAAAACTGTGTTTTCAATTTGAATAATGAAAAGGAGACTTTTTATTCGTTGCACTGTAGGATAAGGAATCTCTTACAGGCAGAAATCTCCACGGAAAATGTCTTGAATAACTCAATCTTATATCTGGAAAATGAAACAATTTTACAAAATTAGAAATGGAAATTGTAACCTTCACTATATCTATACTATTCTATCGTCGTTGATGACGGACAACTTCCTATGTGACAGAATTGGCGATTTTTACATTGTGGTATCAATGATTCAGAATTTGCTTGTTCTTTAGTTTGATAAGAAAATTTCCAAAGAAAACTAGAAATTGTGGTCTTTAAATTAGTAAATAAAAGACCTATCATGTAACCTTTATAATTTATTGATGATAGAATGTATCGCAGATATGTAGTAAGAGCCGTATGGACGGTTTTCATAAGGTGCTTTTAAAAAATGAAATAAATAAATATTTAATACTACTATATAGAAAGTGTAGAATAGCTAAACCTAGCCAACTGTACATTATTAACATCAAAAAGTGTTTTCCTTCCTTCTGTAAAATATGTTTTTTCACGTAGGAGGTTGTCTATCATCAACGACAATATGCCAGATTAAACTACAGTGACAGGCACACTCCTTGAGGTAAAGTAGTGACGCCAACGCGAGGGGATGGCCATGCTCTTCTTTAGTACGCTAGAGTTTGTTGTGTGCAAGTAAAATAAAGAACATTACAAAGCTAAAGTTCGTAGAACGCCCGTCATATTTGGTTTCCCAAGGCAAAATGCATTGGAAGTTTATCAAAACGTATTAATAGTTTATTATAAAAAAACACTATTTTATCGGACAATTGTAGGCTGATCAATGTTCTCCGTTCTCGTCGGGATGAGACAGCCCATGCGCCTCGTGTAGGTCGCTCGCTTTCTTATGGTGATTGTGGTCGAGTTCGCGTGAGATGTCTGTGCACTTGACTGACGTCACAGAGGAAGGAGACGGCTTCGCTGAAACTCAGTGCCGTCCCAAAAACATCGTCTTCGTAGCTTATCGACAGGCCGCCTCTGCACGAAATAATTATTTATATTTCATGTAGGAAAGCTCACAAGAAAACCAGTGTAACAAATTACTAAAGTAGGCACAGCAAATTTACGTTCGTGTAGTTTAGCGGGGGTGCGGGGGGGGGGCAGTCAAAAATTAATGCCTCCTATTTTTTTCTACTTGTATAATTTTAGTTAAGTCAAAAATTTGAATTTGAGGCCCTCAAACCTTCTTCTTTAATCCACTAACGCAGAATTAACTTAGTTCGTCAACATGTGGGAGCACAGCAGTCGTTTGTAAAACGATCGACATTGATATTAGTAAGAGATAGCATTGTATGATTGAATTTTTGCATGTTGAAGGTGAAATGTGACAGATGAATTTTGTCGCATTATCTCCCTCACTTCATCTGCAATCACCCATCTCTCACTACGAATGATGTCATAGACTTGCTGAATGTTGCGTGGAATGACTACAGTCACAGACCTGCCGCTCCGCTTTTCGCAAGCCAACAGTTTACCCTTCACCTATGTCACAGCGAGGAACCCATTATCTAACAGTGGTGACATCCACTATTGCATCACATTTTTCAATCTTTCCTGAATGCGAATGGGCGTGTTACTTTCTGCATTCAAGAATTCAATCACTCAACGGTCTCTTATGAACAACACCTAGCTCGCATCGGGTTTCTTGGCTTTTCACATGCTGGGAGACCGGTCGGGACTTAGAACTTGTCGCGGCTGGGACGGTGCCCCGCTGGAGGAGACAGCTGGTTGGGAAACCCGCTAGCCGACGTTAGGTCGGCGCTGGATCTCTCGATCCAGTGGGGAAGATCACCGCCACCTCTCGATGAAAATCATGCACTACACTTACGAGACTAGTGATCTGAGTAGTTGACGTGCCCGGAATTACTAACAATCAATCAATCAATCGACGTTTTCAATAGCATAATAGGCGTAGATGTCTGTAGTGCACATGCACAATCTCCCGTGTGTTAGTTCACTTGCAAGAGTTAGTATAAGCGGTTAGGCGCAATCATCAACTACGGTTTCTTCAAAAGCAAGCAGTACCTTAACACAAGGGTCATGAACCGCACGGTCCTTATCATTTTCCACATACATTAACAATTATAAGCACTGCACTATCATTCGTGTCGCGAGATCAGTCGAGAGTTTTGGAACTAATCCCAGCTGAGGTGTTGCCCGACAGGGAGATACCTCGACGTGTATCTTGACCCTGTATCAATGGACTCTAGTTTGAAGTTTCACCAAATAGCGGTCTACGATTGTGAAGCAATCATCATTAGTCCTTTCTTGCGTGTGAGATGCCCACTGGCAAGTCGCTCCGAGCACGACCTGCATTCGGACCAGAAGACATGGCTCAGGGCCTCAACTGATTACACTGCAGTGCTTCTGAGAGGTCCGAGATTCGAGTCCCGACGGTGGAAGGATTGTTGGCGGTAGCATGTCAGCTAGTAGGTAGAATTCAGTCGCTGCCTGGAGGAGAATTCTAGCGGTCGGCTGCTCTGATAGATAACCCTGCTAACCCATGGTAGGTCGGCGCCGCATCCCACCATCCAGTGGGGAAGAACAACGCCACTCCTGAGCAAACTACGCACTGTACTGGAGTAATGACCGTAGTAGTTGACACTCCCGGAATCAATAACTATCAATGAACCCACATCAATCATTGACCTCACATGCCGGGTGACCGGTCGGGAACTTAAAACGTATCCCAAGTGGGGCAAGCTAGAGCTAGTGACGGCTAGTGTGAGATACCTGGTTGAGGAAACCCTGTTAGCCGACCGTAGGTCGGCGCCGGGTCTCGCCACCCAGTGGAGGAAATCCACCCCACCTCCGAGGAAAATACATGCACTTCACTTTCGGGACTATTGACCTTAGCAGCTGACGTGGCCGGAATCACTAGTAATCAATCTCTCATCAACTTGCACCCACCCTTTCTGCGGCCAATCTCTGAAGCATCTCGCGCAGTCTTAGTCGTGTTGCGGAGCAGTGACCAACATGTTAATCGGAGTTGGTAGGTCTCGGAATATTGTGTTCTCCTGGTTGCGGTATAATCAACGAGAGGCTCTGAGCCCAACCGATTTTGGTTTGGGGACCCTCTCCAACATGTGTACCTACAAATGTGGTGTACACCTGAGCGTGTAATATGTACTAGAATTTTATTCACTTCCGGCTTTTTGGCGTAAAACTAGGTCTAGGAAATCGCGAGATTTTTCTCGAACTCTACTTTTGCGCATTGTGAGGGTAAACTGTTGTCACACTCCTGATGTTGTAGAATATCGTGAAACATCTTTGTAATGGAACTGGTGATTACAGAGTCCATTAAATGTGAAAAATCATACATCTGTTCACCTAGCCCAATTGATATTATTACAAAAAGAGAGATATTGACACTATTATCATCGTTTTAACTTATTGCATGAGATTTTTTTATGTGCCTAAGTAATTATTTGTATGCCTTTTACTTTCTCGCACTTACTTCGTAAGGAGAGAAAGTTGTGTAATCGTGAGCCGGTAAACGTCGAATTTTCGGCAAAAAGAAAAATCTTATTACCTGGCCCTGATAACGAGAAAATGGATAAATCCTATTGCTATATATAGTAAAGTACTTCCTCTAATACGTGGTGTATCCAAAAAACCATATTTTGTGGGTTCTTGATACAGGAAAATCGATTGTCGACGTAACGCCTATCAAAGCTCGAGGCTTTGGGAGTTTCAAATGATATTTCGATTTTTGAGGGTTCTTTTCATGAAGCCTCAAAAACATATTCAAAGTTTTCTCAAATATGGCTCCAAATTTTTTTTATTTAAACTTTGTCCTCGGATAGCATAAATAACGCTTAAGATAGTGGTCCAAGTTTCATGTTCCTTGAAGTTCCTGATTTTTCGCAAATGGCAGTCGTGCAATTTCTTAGGGCGTCTTGCTACAACTACAATATTGACAATAGAGATATTTCTAAATGAAATCTGTTCTTTAAAGACAGATCTTCAAATAAGGTCAATTTAGTTTTTCGAAAATCTTAGTAGTTTTCTTGTAAGTTTCAACGAAATATAGGCAATTTCAATTTTCTAGAATCAATGGAACAATGGTTAGGAAGAATGTTGTGTCTGTCCAGCATTTTCTGGACTCCTTACTTAATATGCTGAATGTAATTGTGACTTTCGAGTAGAACATTAACAACTTGCCTAACAGAACAAGACTGTCATTTTGTTTAAGAAATATTATTGTTACCTCACAAATCATCTTTTCCCTCCTTGAGACCTAATTCTTTTGCTGCAACCATAACCTGGTGCTCACAATAAAACGAGTTAAAATCCTATTGTTCACGTTTTGTAGCCATTGATAATTGCCAATACCGTCTCTGAGTTGGCAACGCACTTCGTTGCTGAGCAAAAAATTCTGTTTGCTCTGTAAATTTAATATACATGAGATTGCGGGTGAACGGTTCCAGATACCCTGGATCACAACCCGGCTCTTATCGACGCATGACCCGTCAACCTTTCATTCAGATGCCGAACACTCACTTTCTTTACTAGTTCTGTAAATAATTAACCTTAGCTTAATTCATCACTCTGACGTATTGATTCTGCCGTAGGACCTGTTGAGACGTAAGGCAGCCCCCCCTTTCCAGATTCGGATAGTCGGTCCCGAATCGCCAGTTTTCTTCGGGTTTGGAGTACTAGAATCACCTTCGCTAGAATTGCAGAAAAAATAGAAAACAGTTGAATCTCACTTTTGTATTTTGTATTTGAAATGTAAAAGAGCAGGTACCGAATAAATACCACTCGAAAAGCAAATGGAAGGGTTGAAAAAAAAGTTGTGTAGGATACACCTGGTGTGAAGATAAATATCGCCTTCTTGTATTGTAAGAGATTTGGAAATTTTTATATCACGCGGAATCGGAAGCGTGCAAATAAAACAAGTTTTTTGTGCTCTAATAATTACTATGTTTAATTTTAGCTCTTGCCTAAGCGCTTTGGATGATTTAACATCATATATTGTATTGGGCGAAGGCCCTATATCCAATTAACCGGAATCTACTTTTTATTTTCCCCGTCGTTTCGCATACTTTCTCATTTTTCAACTTCCACTCAATAGCAAGGATTTACGTAGAATAATAATTATATTACATTGAAATACCGAGTTCATGTTTAGCGTTTAATAAACATTTATTTACGTAACATTCGAATCAAACGTCAGAGGAGATCCTTGATTTCCGGTTTGTCGATGTTATTGAATTCTCCTCTCGCAGATCAGCGCTTGACAATTTGCGTGTTCCTCTCCTAACACGAGGCGCGGCCGGGAATTGTGCTGTCAGCTGTTACAATAGGCGGCCACACCTCCGATGAGGATAGGCATGACGACAGCGGTTAGTGGGTTGAAAGGGCGGAGACCTCTCGTTCAGACATGGCGACGCACGGGGCCAATTACTTTTGATGAGGCCTCTTTACACGAATAAAAATTATCCTTCTAATCGCTCAGATATTATGTAAATGTAATGTTGAGTACCCTATTAAATATTTAATCAGTAAAATGGGGCATTTAAATATCAGAAACGATATAAAAATGGAAATGAAAAGTGCTCTTTTAAAAAAGTGAAGCTGGGCATATTGGAACCAAATTTTAGTTTATGATTCTGCTGCATTGCAACTATTCCTACTTTGCACCCGAAAATTGACATTGATAGGAGGCGGGGGTTTCTCAGAACGAGGTCACAAAATTATATACTCTAGTTCCGTTTCTATGTGCGAGTTTTCTTAGAAATCTTAAGCACCATATTCTAAGTGTAGACAAATTCGTTTTCTGTAGGAAACATTTAAAGGGTTGAAAGCTTCAAGTCCACTTCAATTGCTCAAGTGACCACTGTAGCAACCGCTCCACCCCACGGTTGTAGCTTTGAATTCCGCATGGTTTCGTGAATAGTTCCGTGGATGATTTCATGGAAGTTCTAAGGCCAATTAAACCTCCATGAAATCCGTGTAGTCAACTCAATAAAAATTCATCATTTAATAATTTTTCAGGGGAGTATTTTCTCGGTTATCGAATACTCTGCATCTTGTTAGCTATGCTTCTTATATTATTATTATTATTATTATTATTATTATTATTATTATTATATTAGTGGTGGGGGGGGGGCGGTGGAAGATCATCCGATCCAAATGGAATATTTTGGTATATTTTTAAACTTAAATGCGTTAGAAGAAGAGTCTCTAATGATTTTGAAAGTAGTTTGTTCCAATCAACTATAGTGCGATTTACACAGGATAACGTTGATTTATCTGTTCTTTGCTTTCTACATTGTATATTCCAAGGAGGGTCTCCTTTACTTTCCTAATCTCGCTTCTGAAATCTACCGACATCTTCCCACACTCAGTTCCCTCTGTATGCCTCGTACATTATATATAAACGCATATACAAACGCCTTATTTCCAGTTAAATCAAAAAGATTTCAATAATGCGAGTCGATATCAATGGTAGTGGGGCAATAGAGGAATAAAAGTCAGGTAAAAACGGAGAACATCCAGAAAACCAGTCGCGAATCTAATTTGATTTGATTAGTTTTTTTCAAACACCAGTAAATGAGTGTGACGTATGGGGAATAATTATAATTAATACGCGTGTTCTTAAGCTTCAGAATTCTCGACCCCTAATCTTATATTATAAACAGTTAAATGATGAATAAAAGCACCAACAATGCAATGTTAGCAACATTTGATACCTAAAAATGTTCGCTCTCCAGTAATAGAAACTTATTGGCATCTGCAATCCAATCACTTTGTCGGCCAGAAATGCAAAAGCTCCGCTACCGACATGTGGAAAGCTAGCGTCCTGGCCGTTTTGTTACGAATCGTCGTGCAGCGTGATCTCAAAATAAAAGGTTTTCACCGTAAATATATTTTGAATAGTCCGCGTTGGGCGCGACTACTTGGCTGTGGTGTGAGCACGGCGATGGTGCCGTCAGAGGGTCATAAGCGTGGCCAAAGGTGTCCCCGCCCCGGCCTGCCGCCTCTGGGCTGCTGCGAGCGGTGGCTGTCGACGCGCCGGCGGGCTCCTGTTGTGGGCTGGCGTAACCGACAGGATGGCGATTCCCGGGATAATTATGATGCACTTAATAAGCACGGCGGCGGCGGCGGCTGTGTCATATTGTGCCGCCCGAAACGCCGCCTCGCCGTCCCCCCCCCGTCCCTACCGCCCACCCTCCCGCCATTATTCCACAGGGCATTCATTAGGGCCACGCGAGTAAATAGAAAATCTGCGCAGCGTGCGGAAGCAAGGATACGGCGTGCCGGAGGTGGCGGAGGCTTGGCCGGCGCCGAGCGGAGGGGGCGGGGCAGGCGGGCGGTGCGGAGAATGAGGAAAGGAGGGGAAGCATGGCGGAACGGGACGGGACAGGGAGGTAGGGTTCGCAGGAGAAGAAATGGTGAGCGAACGGTTATGGCGATGGTGTGGGCGTCTCTGTGAGCCTACAAGACGCACAGCGTCCTGATGTGGCATCTAGCAGATTCATGTTCTACTGACAGATAGGTAGTCCATTCATGACACCGGGAGCGGTAGCTCAGTGCATCAACTAATGCTACTGCAGCACCTCTGACCGGGAGATCCTAGGTTACACTACTCACGGCGGCAGGATTTTCGACACTAGCTTTTCAGCTAGGTCGAATTCATTCACTGTCTGGAGAGAATTCTAGCGGCCGCTGCTCTGATCGGTAGTTTTCCGTGGTTTCTCCGATCAACACCAGGCGAATACTGGAGCAGTACCCTACAAAACGGGCTACGGATCGCGCGCGATCTGTCCTTCTCCTTCCTTGTCCTATCATCTCCCCTTCCACACACATATTTACACTAACATGCACTACACTACCACTTATTCGCCGGATCGGTCGGGAGCTTAGTGCTTGTCCCGGCTGGAGCGGGGCCTCGCTAGTGGGAGAGTCCTGGTTAGGGGGAAACCCCACTAGCCGACGGTAGGTCGGCGCTGGATCTCACCATCCGGTGAGAGTAAAATCACCGCCATCTTCTGGGTAAACATGCACTACACTAACGGGACTAATGACTGAAGCCGTTGACGCGCCCGGAAACGCAAAAAAAATCAATGAATCAAATCAATCCATGCGTGACATGCTAGTTACGATGTGAATGCCTAAGTAATGATAAGATATTACAGAGGATACGTGTAGAAAAAAACGTGACGTTACATTTTATGTCATAAAGTATTATTTTTGGAGAAATTTGTTAACATCTGTTACTGAAGATCCCAGAGTTCTTGAGTCTTAACGGTCTTGTTTTGACTAGAGCAGTATCAATTTTGGGAGCAATATTTTAAAGAAGTTCTGAAGAGTGTTTGTGAAGTACAGTAAGCAATAAAAATGTCTCACAAAAGAATATAAAACCTAATGTAAGGAAATCGCCTTCATTGTTCGTCGCAAGCGAGAAGAAGCAAGCTGGCGAGAAAGTCTTTCGAAACACTTTTGAATGGCTTCGCAATTGTGAAGTTATACACAGTTCTCGTTGATCGTTTAAAACACTCCTATTTATTTATTTATTTATTTATTTTACGTCAAAAACAGTTAAAACTGCGTATGACGTACTATGGGGAGAAGTGAATTCTGTGTAGTGAATGTGATGAAATGAACTTTTGATGACCGTGTACTCGAACGTCCATGATAAACGATTTTGATGAATGAATTCTGTAGATTTTGAATAACGAGAACAACCAACTTTCATCGAGCACCACCTATGAGTATTATTTATCAGTCCTCAACTACAAGACAAACATATTATTAATTAACATATTTTAATGTTCTTGGGCGTCTCTAATGGAATAAGAAGTTTTTAAGAAGAGCGTATCTAATAGAGTAAAGAAGAATGAAAATTGTTATCAACAACCAAATTATTGAACAAGCATCTGAATTCTCTTACCTTGGCTGAAAAATATTTAATGACGTCAACCCCAAAATGCAAGAGAATAAGCAAGTAATTACCATAAGTTGAATGGTCTTATGCTCATGAAGCAAGTCCGTCCCATATTTAAAAAGTCCTATGTGGAGTCTATTCGGCCGAGGCGTGCGTCCTTTTTTCATGGATCTAAGAGTTTTTTTATCTCCTTAACCGAGATGTCATTTTTTGTAAAAATCTGATCTGAGAATCGTATCTCATTGTCTGATTGAGTAATAAGTTCTGGACGATCTTCAGTTAACAGCTTCTGATATATTTTCCACTCTATTAAGGGAATACGACTTATGGGCAGAGTCTTTTCTGTTTGTTCTAAGAGAATTTAATATTTTCCGTGCTTCAATGGTCTTTCTATACCCCACATGCTCATCAATAGTCTTCTATTTTTTATTCCACATTTCATTTTTGGCTTTCGTTACTTCTTTACTTCCCTACAACTCGGCGAAAAGTATTTTCTATCCTCATGGTTCCTGGTTCTCAGCCATTCATTATAGGCTTTCTTT
Organism: Teleogryllus oceanicus; assembly: GCA_964035755.1. Classification (NCBI taxonomy): domain Eukaryota; kingdom Metazoa; phylum Arthropoda; class Insecta; order Orthoptera; family Gryllidae; genus Teleogryllus; species Teleogryllus oceanicus. The sequence goes on from CAXIVR010000008.1 coordinate 15,155,549, forward strand.
TTCTTATTTACGATTTTCTCCAAATTATCATTCCACCAAGGATTTGTACATGATTTATTTTTATTATTAGGTTTTGTCAATTCTCCAAGAGCTTCTAATGTGCTTCACTGATGCATTTTACTATAACATTGTACGTGTTTATTGCATCTGAATAGGTTATATCATTAACTTTGGAACACAATCTAGCTTTGTCAAAAACTCAATCGAATTATCATTGAGGGATTGAAGGGATCTATTAATACATTTCTATCACAATTACAGGAGCTAAACAAAGTCCTGTATCAAATTTGCTGGATTTTTGGAAAGTCAAGAACCTTTCGGATATTGCTACCGGTCAGCGACTAGTCGGAACTATCTTCATCACATCTTGATTCTACATCCATGTAGCATTGAGAGACAAGGAAGCGAATAGAGATGAGAAAAGGGGCTGGATATTAGTTATTATTAATATTTAATATGTAATATGTTTTGTCTTGAATTTTGCATTGTACAAATAATCAGGTCACCAGCTGAGCTCGTGTAACGCAGCTACCGCTTCTGAGCGTATCGTAAATGAACAAATAAAAAGCTGCGTGTTCAAAACTTGCCAATCGTGCATCGACCGCCCCGTGACGAACCAATGAAAGCAACACCCGCGTGCGCCTCTTTTGTAGAAGCTCTGTGTTGCAGACGGCCCTGTGTGAGCGCGAGGTGTCTCGAATCGAGGTTCGAAACTTCGAAATGGAAACGAACAGACCCCGCCCCCCCTCCCTCGCTGTACGCAATGGAGGCCATCATGGAGAGACGTTGTGATGGGACCATTGTTTTCAGCATTAAATCCTTTACACGCTTGATTTGGGTAGAATTGAAGCGCGTTTCACTTTGAACATACGCTCCCCCCCGCTGCCGGCCGTCAGTCTGCCAATCACTGGCTTCATCGTCCGTACGCATGTCACAACACAGCTTCGTATGAACGGTCTTCATGAATTTCGACGCCCTGCTGTTTCTCGACTGAAGCTGCGCGATCGCCCTTTGCGTTTGTGAATGCGCGGGGGGGGGGTAGTAAAAAGAAAGAGAGCGAATGTGCTTAGGGAATTAATACGTGATGTGAAATATTAAAACTTCATAAGATATCATTTGAGGCGTTTGGGTGTAAATAATGTTATCTAATGTTCTGAGCAAAATCGACGTCATTAGCTTTGATAATAGAGAGGGGATTTTCCGAATGCTTTCATCAACAAACACCAAATAGGAACGATAATTAATTACAGTAAGGGATGGGAGCTTCCGTGGGAACAGTTGAATTACGTTGCATCTTCCTACGAAAAGTAAAATATCGGATACCATTAGTTACAACCAAATGCTCATCTGGATATTTGGTGGCCACGAATGCAATACATCTCAAAATATGAAAACCGTGCGGCAAAAAGAGAAGCATTTGTAATTTTTGAAATTTCAAATTCTTTATGAAAATGAGATTTTGTTCCTTCCCATTTTCAGACATTTGTTCATTTTTCTTGTTTCGGAAAAAAACATTTCTAGCATTTTTTGAGAATGCAGAATGAGTGAAAATAAATACCTTCACACATCTTTGTTGTCACACACACACACCACAGATTTCTTTTCATTTTTGCAATTCCTTTCTAAATCCTTTCAAAGCTTGACTTCTTCACTGCATGAATGCAGTGGATTCGCTGAAGTTGTCAATAAATCAATTCTGAAAAAATCCAAAGGCAAAAAGCTACGCTAATTTTTGGAATTCAGAGAAGAGTCTGTAGATCGCGGATGATTTACGAAATAATAATCAGTTTTAGAGTTTTATCCAATATACCGGGTAACACGAGAAATAACGTGCTAGCAATAATTTGGACTTCGTCGTAACATACATGAAGTGTGAACGAGCACACAATTGACACACATTCTCAGTCACACACACACACACACACACACACACACTTATACACACTGAGACAGGCACACACATTCTCACACTCGCACACGTTCTCACATTCACACACACACATTCACCCTCAAACAATACAATCACATACACGTATACTCAGAAAAACAGCGCTCACTACTCGCGAACACATTGATGAAATATGTTTCCCTTGAAACCACATTGCTCTTCGCTGTAATGATCAATACTTTAGGGAGAAGATAATAGAGACTATACTCCTTCGCTGACCTTTATATTCGAGAGAATCGAGTATAGAATATTTTTGACGTCATTTGTCACATGTCATTTGTATCATATGTAATAAACTGTATATGAAAGGGACAGCACAACGAACTGAAAACGCAATTGCAACATAAATGAAGATTAGTTTACCATTATCATTCATGTATTTGTATGTCACTGTAATTTGTGTAACATCGCTGGCATGTGACGGTTTTACATTTATTGGACAGGGATAATTCAATTAATGCTATGTGGCGCGTTGATCACAGTTCTGTACATTGGAGATTATAAATTCTCTGAAATGATTTTGATCTCAAATTCTCAACTTGTATAATATCACTTCAATCATAAATATTTCTTAATTAAGTTTCGGAGATCGTTAATCTCATCTCATTGTATTTGCTTGGAACGTATGACATTATTCCATCGGAGATTAGTTAGCATGACCTAATAAAATTAATAATAATAATTAGTTTTTGATCAGTAACGGTGCATTTGCAAGCGGCGTCGTGGATTTGTTACTTAAAAATAAGATATGTAACTATTATGACTGTAGACTATACTTCTCGTTGATTCACTAGTTCCATCTATGCAATAATTATAGGTGTTGTAATGGCCAACAATATTATTGGCAATAATATTGTTGGCAAAGGCAACGCCCATAATTATTTTCATTTTAAATGCCAACGACTACTCACCGCTAAACCAATATTCCTCTGTGCATTCGCGAGTCAATGTTTTCAGAGATCCCTTTACTGCCAAACATCTATCAATACCAACCATATATGCAAGAAACTGTAGTCAATCATTTGAAGTTTTCCTTACAAAAAAAAAACAACAACATTCAAATTAGATGTAAATTAAATGAATGGAACATAGTCCTATGAGAGAGCGGTATGGACGTAAAAGTGTACTTTCTCGCTTTAACTTACTAATATATACTTTCTGGCTTTAATTCGCTATTAGATGGTAGATGATACAAGGGAGGGGTAAAACCGGAAAGATAGCCCAGACTGAAGTGTAAGGAGACGAAGTATTACGAATAAGTCTGTGCTGTTCTGTAGCACCATTCGTTCTTCCTTGTCATATCCTCTCCCCTCCTCACACACACATATACCTGCACCACTCTACCACACACGACGACCAGGAGCGGTAGCTCAGTGCATCAACTGATGCCACTGCAGCGCCTCTGACCGGGAGATCCTAGGTTCGAGTCCTGACGGCGGCGAGATTTTCGACACTAGCTTTTCCAGCTAGTCGAATTCAGTCGCTGTCTGGAGGAGAATTCTAGCGGCCGGCTGCTCTGATCGGTAGTTTTCCGTGGTTTCTCCGATCATCACCAGGCGAATGCTGGAGCAGTACCCTACCAAACGGGCCACGGACCGCGCGCAATCTCCCCATACACACACACACTTACACTAACATACACTACACTACCACACGTTCCGGGAGACCGGTCGGGAGCTTAGAGCTTGTCCCAGCTAGAGCGGTGCCCCGCTGGTGGGAAGTCCTGGTTAGGGGAAACCCCACTAGCCGACGGTAGGTCGGCGCCGGATCTCGCCATCCTGTGGGGGAAGATCACGGCAGTCTCCCGAGAAAAAATCATGCACTAAACTAACGGGACTAATGACCAGAGCAGTTGCCGCGCCCGGAAACACGAAAAAATCAATCACACATGACGGGATTCGAGTCGCGCTGACGACCCCCCGCAAGCCGCCATGTTGGGCGGCACCGTATCTCACCTTTCAGCAGGGAAGGAACATCACCACTTCCAGAAATAAAACATTAACTACACTTAAGAGACTAATGACCATAGCAATTGACGTGCCCTAAAATTCAAACATTCAATCCACACTCAAGGGTAGGCTTATAATTCATTCTCATGTACCATTTCTAAAAAACAGAATCCCACACAAGTGGGAGAATACGCACGTTCCTGTTTTGTATCTGATGTTCCTATCTGAATGTGATCTTCCTTAGGTTCCTGTGTGAAACTGAAGCATTTCAAACTTTATTTCCAAAATAAATTATTTTAAGCAGTTTTAACCATTTTAGGTCTCGATAGGATGTATCGTCTGTATCTTGTGGAAAGGAATTGAGTGCAATATTAAAAAAAAAATTTCCTTGACTTGAGAAATAAAATTATTGTCATCTGTTCATTTCTTCAGTACCACAAAAGGTTTCAGAAAAAATATTAAAATTCTCTTGGACATAGAGAAGAATGAATATTTATTAGGAACAAATACTTCATTGATTTTATATAACATTATTGGTTTGTTCCTTTGCATAATATACTATACCCCGCTTGTCATAAAACTCACACTTTCGTAATAATCGGCCCAAAGTTAAAATAGAAACACGTAACGTGTCAATTAAACGAATAAAAATGTTTTGTTTAACGCATACGTTTTTATTCTTACATCATCAAAACCATGAAACTTTCATTGCTAGGAATCGATAGACAAAAAATAAAATTGTCTGAGATTACAATTCTGGCTAATACTTTGTACTCTCTCCTCACAGCTCTGTACTGGAAACGTAAATCCAGTAGTTTCTCCTTTGACCTACTTTACAGCTTACCTATGTACGTAACAGTATCTAGCGGTTCATTACGTATTCATGTCAGGAGTTCGTTAGATATATTACCATCTCTTGTCAGATATAAAATCACTAAAAATTGTAAACTTTTGTATACATTTTCGAAATGTCTTATGTTCATAGTTTTGATTTGGGTCGGAAAAATACATAATTGCAAACTAAAAGACTTTTATTTGTATCACTGGAACTGTGAAATAAAATATATAGGAGGAAAGTAGGAAGTGTATCAATTTTTTTCATATATTCGGGTAATTCAACGTATTAAAAAGACATTCGAGTCTTAGAAAACTGCTTTCTGTCTTGTTTCTTACAATTCCTTATTTGTTTAAACTAAAGTTATGTACACACATTGCCACTTCCATCAACTTTTGCGGTTCTGGTTTTAAACTCTGAGGCAGAGAAATCATTGAAGAAATATAAAGAACATCTTCCTATAGTGAACAGATCTTAGAAGCGTGTCAGTGAACTCCCAAAATCTTTCCAACTATGTTTTATGTATGATATAATTTTTCAAATATCGAAATTTTAAAATAAATAAAAATTAATATTTTAATTTTTTTTTACAACTGAAGAAATTTTAAATATTAGGACAAATTTAGTGGGATAGATTTTTGAAATTCTGGTGACGAAAAATGTATTTGTAAAGCAGTAAAGGAAGGACGTGGATTCCAATTCGCGTACCGCAGGGATGTTTTGTTATGCGCAAGACCATCAATGAATGAATGCCTTATTTTACATAGCGAGACTCAGGCCATGAGGCCTGCTCTTCCGTCTGACCACGCAGATTTCGTTACGCTCCTTTCACCATGTAGCGGAGCAAGAAGGTATTATGTCAGAGGCATCTTTTGGGCTTGAGAATCTTTTACATGCAATAAATCTACTACATGCCACAGTCGGCTTTACTTGCCCCTACGAAGGAAGGCGTACGAAGGATTTTTTCGCCCTTAAAATTCCACGTCTTTGATAGGGCTTGAACCCGCGAACTTGTCTATAAGAGCCCTATACGCTAACCGTTGCCCCACCGTCGCCGCACCGTTGTTTAGCTCAGGGAAGCCCATCCTAAACGACCGAAGTAATTCATTATCATCCCCTTTCCGGCAATTAGCAGTACGTACTGAGATGGACCTTCGAGTTACATTGGTAGGGATGAGTCTTCAGGCTTCCTCGGTTCGCCGCAAGAGGGAGCAGGCGGTCGTAGCGAGTTGAGCGGTCGTGCTGTATGTACAGTAGCATATTCCTTGCGCTGAGCCCTCAACGTGTACCCACAGTGGCAATCGACAGTCGAACATAGGAGTAGTTTTCCGTGGTTTCTCCGGTCAACACACGGCGAATGCCGGAGCAGTACCGTAGCAAACGGACACGATCTGTCCTTCCTCTTCCTTGTCCTATCCTCGCCCCTCACACACACATACCCTTACACTAACCAACACTACACTACCACATACTCCGGGAGACCGGTCAGGAGCTTAGAGCTTGTCCCGACTGGGGCGGTGTCCCGCTGGTGGAAGAGTCCTGGTTAGGAAACCCCACTAGCCGACGGTAGGTCGGTGCCGGATCTCGTCATCCAACGGGGAAGATCACCGCCATCTCCCGAGAAAAAATACATGCACTATACTAACGGGACTAATGACCGAAGCAGTTGACGTGCACGGAAACACGAACAAATCAATCAATCAATTAAGAAATAATACGGGTAATATTGAATTACGAGAGATGTAAATTTATGAATGGAGTGAGAGTTCATTCGTAGTGGTAAGAGAACCTAACCACACCACGAGCACCGGCACGTTTGGCTCACGCCACAACGTTTGCCACTGCAGTGGCTATAAAAGGGGGATCTTAGTGTTCGAATCCCGACGATAGCGGATTTTCGACACTAGGTACGTAGATACCTTTATCGAATTCAGCTTCTTTTTGGAGGAGAACTCTAGCAGCAGGCTGCTCTGACCGGTAGTTGTCCATGGATTCTGCTATCTGTACAGGTGAATGCCAGAGCTGTAGCCAATTAAAAGGGAGCGCGCACGATCTTCCTCACACTTGTCCTGTCCTCTTCCCCTACAGACATACACACATACACACACACACACACACACACTTACAAGAACTATGCTACTTCACTAATCGGAGGACCATCCCAAACGTCGAGTTTGTCACCGTCTGTCAGCCGTCTTGGTCGTGGCCCGCTGGAGGTGTTCACTGGAGGGACCTCCCCCCCCCAGAACGTGTAGGTCGGGCAATCTCACGCCCGGCTGGAGGGACCACCATTTCCTTCAACGAATTAACATTCTCCACAGTGGGGGTACTAATGACCGCTGCAATTGACCCCTGAAAGAAAATTAATCCCACCGCAATCATGTGGTAAAAGTACCCATCCCTTGCGTGGGAGTCGAACCCTCGATAACGGCTTTGCGCATCCTGCTCGGAGCCTGCACGCGATCTAGAAGGAGCCTCGGAAAAATAGAAATGCCAAGTAATTTCAGAGTTATCAAGGTTTCACTGCATTCCGCTAAAACCTGCATTTTGTGCCTGGAATTTGATATCTGATTGGAAGGAAGCCGTACAAGTCGTTAGCGATTGTATGGAAGTCAAATTTCGAAGCGAACTCCAGTGATGTGGATTGGTTGTTAGAGAACTCAGAAAGTCTACATTTATCATTGAAAAACTGCGAACGAAATGTCGAGATTAAGTTTCTGGCAATGCATTCTACCCTGGATGCAAGAGAAATATTCTGGCGAAAAAGGAAAAATGAGAAAAGAGGTTATTCCGAGAACGTTGGGCGTAGGAAACGAAATTGGAAAATGAACCCAAAGAAATTCAAGTTTTTTAGCAATTTTCTGTGCTGTTCTGCACCAGGAAGCAGTAAAGAAGCAAGGAGTAAACGAAGGCAGAATCATTATAAGAACACAATCAAAGGAGTCTAATGCAGTTAAAGGAAAATATATATTTTAAACCAATTTATTTGTAACTGTGAAATAAAAGATTCTTTACAGAGAGCTGTTAATAACTTTGGTGAAGATTTTAGTTTCTTAAGAGAGAAGAAAAAATGTTTTCTACGTACTACTACAAACGAACGAATATTGTATTGAAATTGTGCTTTATCTTTCAAATACTGTTCGAAATATCAGACAAAATGAGCATAATAAGAGGTGCATTTTCTTCAACCTTCAATGGTCTGTAATAAAAAGATAAAAGTGAAGAGCAATAAATTTATTACCAACGTCTATCTCTAAAGTTGATTATTTTGGTACATAACCTCCGAAAATTTGCTACCTGTGATGAGCTTTTCGATACCTTCTACAAAGAATGTTGCCGCCAGTGATTGAGGATAGATCTGAACTTTGGTTCGAAGCTTCTCATTAGCCTGGAGCTTTGGTCTTCTAGCCAATTCTTCAATTCGAGGAAGATTAGAAAGCCATTCGTTGCCAAGTTGGGGCTAAACACCAGGCGATTGAACACGTATCCATCTACCCTAGAAGTTGTGTGGTCATTCTTAGGTGCATTTCTGCTGTCCCATTCCCTACTTCTTGAAAAAATGGAACTACATGAGGCATCTCGCCCTTGGTGGGAGCGTCAATCTTATAAGGCCGGGGTGTTCAACTTGCTAAGCCTCAAGGGCCACAATTAAAACCTTTAATATGGTTACGGGGCATGTTTTTATTACTCGGATGATCCACAACTGACTTCAAGACAATATTGATCTCGGCTGTTCTGAAATGGTGTGTGTGTATGTGTAACAGTGAAAAACGGACCTATGCCACCATGATAAGTGTATTTTACTCTATTCTTACAAGAAATTTAAAGAAAAAATCTGAAGCCGTTTTTGAGAAAATGTTCAACATGTCTCAGGGACTTCAAGTAAAGTATCCCCAAATTTTAAAGAATGTTATTCAAAATTTCAAAGCTTGAACGTGAACCAGATGGACAGGGGTTTCTTTAATTTGGATGAAATCCTACGTATGATTTAGGGGCTAGCAGTCTATGTGACGGACGGAAGTTTTGGTGTCAATTGACTTTTCGCTATCAAAGACCCACAAAACATGGATTCTGGCTACACCATGTATTAGAGGATTTTCCCTCTTAATTTAGCAACTGGATTTATCCACTTTGTCGTTATCAGGGTCCGGCAATGAATTTTTTTCTACCGAAACTCCGCCGTTTTTTCGCGCAGTATTACATAACTTTCTCTATATTACGCATATTACTTCGTATATACGTACGTTTACGAAAAGTAAAAATGGTCTACGAATGATATACATAGTGCATATATACATTCATAATATACGTTTTGCCTCAGGTGGAATGATGTTTAGGAGCCCACTAGACAAAAGAAGGACAAGTCCTCACGTGCCAAGCGACTCGAGGGCACGTGTCTGTCTGTATGTTAACGCGACATCCCATGATTTATGCGGCGCATTATTCAAGCAGAACGACTTGCATGTATATTTCCCATTTGATAAATGTGCTCATGATGCGTTTGTCTCGACGATATACAACTAGAACATGTGGGCCGATTCGCATGTAAGACGAGACCATCGGATTTTCAATTCGAAAGAGCATTCGAAAGACTTGCCTTTGTATCAAATGAGACACACTGTAAACGTTTGGGGCTCTTTTATAAAAGCACAGGTACTCTCATAACAGCATAATCCAGATGTAACTCATACATTCACTTCACTTATATTCTTTCGCAGTGCTTAAGAAACATTTGAAAAATCATCTCAGAAAACATTCAACACTAAAATGAAGCATTTTCACTACCATCCATTACCCTTCCTCACTATAACTCAGTCATCTTAACTATATCATCTAATCGCTTTTTCTCTCCTCTGTCTCATTCTCCACCTTTCCTTTTCCCTTCTTCTTGCCTGCATTCCTCTTTCCCTCCTCTCTCTCTCTCTGTCTCTCTGTCTCACTATCTCTGTCTCTCTTTCTCCGTCTATCTCTCCTGTCTCACTTTCTCTGTCTGTCTGTCTGTCTCTCTCTCTCTCCCAGTCTCTCCCAGTCTGCCTCTGCCTCTGGTGCTGGGTGTCGGAAGTAGTTCGGCGGCCTCGTTTCTAATATTTATACCGCGTGCGAGGGAGGCGGAGGCGCCGGCCGTCGCCGCTGCGTGCCATTTGGCGCTGGAGGCCTTCCAAACAATACCTGCGGCGCGGGGCGGGCGTCATCCAGCGGCGGGGAAGGAGCCGTGCGATTGTCCAAACGACGCGCGCGGAGCGAAACGTAAAAAACACGGCGGGCGCGCCACGCGAGGCTCCCCTCTCGACGGAGTTGCGCAATCGATACATCGCCCGGAGGTCGCGCAGGGGAGGTGACGCGTCGGCGGCTGTCTCCCCCGCACTCGGCCCCTCCCACCTTTCATCCTCTCGCACCCTCTCCCCTCCTTCTTCCCTCCCCCTCCCTCTCCCCCCTCTCTCCTCCCTCTCTCTCCCTTCCTCTCTCTCCCTCTCTCCCTGCGGCCGGCTGCTCTGATCGGTAGTTTTCCGTGGTTTCTCCGATCAACACCAGGCGAATACCGGAGCGGTACACAACCAAACGGGCCACGGACCGCGCGCGATCTGTCCTTCCTCTTCCTTGTCCGATCCTCTCCCCTTACACACACACACTTACAGTAACATGCACTACACTACCACATATTCCGGGAGACCGGTCGGAGCTTAGAGCTTGTCCCGGCTGGGGCGGTGCCCCTCTGGTGGGAGAGTCCTGGTTAGAGGGAATCCCCACTAGATGACGGTAGGTCGGCGCCGGATCTCGCCATGCAGCGGGAGAAAATCACCGCCATCTCCCGAGAAAAAACATGCACTACACTCACGGGACTAATGACCAAAGCTGTTGACGCGCCCGGAAACACGAAAAAATCAATATAAAAATCCTCCTCTCCCTCCCTCCCTCTCCACCCTCTCTTCGTTTCTCTCCCTCCCTCTCCCCTCCTTTCTCCTCTCTCTCTCCCTCTCTCTCCCTCCGACTCTCTCTTCGTTTCTCTCCTCCTCTCTTCCCTCGCTTCCGCTTTCATACACACACACACACACACACACTGACGGACGGGCACGCCCTCGTGACCCTCCACCGCCGCAGCAACGAGCCACTTTGGCTCATCTTATTCCTCTGCGAATTCCATAAATTCCGCGCGAAACATCACGTGCAATACGATAATTGTGAACCAACACTACCGTGAGGCGCAATAACAATATTTTAGAGTTAAAAAGCCCCTTGTGCGATGTAATGCCGAAGGGTTGCATATCTTATTGGCAAGCAGTGCTTAACGGGATTCTCGGATAATGTGTGAGGTGCTTCAAAGTGTCAATGAGAGGAAGAATGGGCCCGTAAGAGCAGCTATCTTTCACTTGCTCGTGTCACCGTGTTTTTCCGGCGATTTCATTTGCAAGCTTGGCTCTTGCCGCGCGTATTCGGGGGGTGATGTACCGGCTGCATCTGTCTCTTTCTCCCCTTTATGTGCCAGCGGCGCGGGGGTGGAAGTTTGGAAAATGGCGACTGGGGGTGGGGGACGGTGTGCGGGAGGAGTTCTGGAGAGGAGGGAGGGCTCTTAGGGGATGGCCAGTGTGGAGCTGGAAGCGACGCTGCGGGCGATCAAGAGGGTTGTGATAAGAACAACCCGTCACGACACGATGAATAATCCTCGTCTCAATGTTTCACCCACTGAACAGAGGGAGATATACGACTCGTTTTTCTTGTGCGATAGCCCTAACGCGATGATGGTGACAAAGTAAAAGGTACTGTCGATTCTGGATAATTATTAAATGATGGATAATGATGTAGATGATTACCTATAAGGCAAATATCGAAGTTTGTCATTCCCCTTCACACCACGACTACAGGTGATAACATAGCGAGAAATTCGAACCCTCCCCAGTTCTTATAAATTGCAGAATGTACTTTTCGAATGCACGTTGTAGATTGACGTATGAAATATAAATCAAAAACTATCTGAGCATTTTTTAATCAATTTTTCTTATAAAAAATCAAAGTTTGCGCCTAATCCATAATCGACTAAAAAGTATTATTTCAATTCCTAGTACTGTTGTTCAATACAATTTACATCTGTAGATGATCATGTGGCAAATACTCTGAAAAAGAAGAGTTAGTTTCAGACACGTGTTCATGTATCAGATTTGTCGGTGCCATATCACATAAGACGTAAATGCAATAAAATATCTTTAATTCAGTTTTCCTGAAAAATGTAAATTTAAATTTTTTTTTCCGTTTGGTTTTTACCCCTTACGAATCATTTGACAAGTGTTCCAAACACCGGATGATGAGTTAGGGTGTTGAACTTTTTGGTAATCGTTTGGTAATCGGGAAAAAAATTAGAGAAATTTATACTCATGTAAAAAATTAAAAATGTTCAGTGGGCTTAAATAACACCGAAATATTTGAAGATACATTTAAAATTTGTAGGTCTCCGATTTTGGTGTTATCCAAGTGTATTCATTTTGAGAAATATCCTGTGCATGATATATGTATGCGCTAATGTGGTTTTGAATTTCTTCAATTAATCTGAAAGTAAAATCGGCACTGACCAGTGAAATGGGCACGTTCGCTATATGCGAGTTGTGTTATCTTAACAAAGCTTGGCGATGTGGGGCAATTCGATTCCAACACTTGCACCCTCATGTGAATAATAATGCACTGTTGTTCTCACTAGTTTTATGACGTAGGACACGGCTGAGCAAGACCAGAGAATTATCAAGTTGGTCCTTCTGAGTCCCTGATCACCATACGCAGTTGGAAGCTCGACGGGTCACACAATGACCTTGTGACAACAAAGTGACAATTTTCTTGTTGTATCGCTTGTTATATGGTAATGGCAATCACTGGGTTACATTCGACTACTTAATAAGCCACGAGGAAAAGCTAGTGCTGGCTTACTGATGATCACGACTCGCACTTCCTAGTTGGGAGACAGTGAAATATATTTTAGGGAGTTATGCCGGCAAGTTTCGGAATTTCTTGTTTCGTGAACAAAGTCCTTTGAAAAATGAAGGCCATTAAAGAAAAAGCGTCGGAACGAAGTTTGGAAACCGACGTCTTCAAAGTGACGGAATACATTTATATCAGCGAGTAGAAAAATAAATCTCTCTAGTATTTGAAACTAATGGATATAGAAGAAAGAAAGAATAAATATGATTCTTTCTTTCCTTTGTCATTTTTGAGGTAGAATAAAAGATTTCTTGCATAATATTAGCATTGAAAATAAATATGTATTTTTAACTGGAAACGCAAAAATTACAACAAGGAGGAAATTTTGCTTATAAACTTTGAAAAACGAATCTGGGATATTTGAATAAAATGACGTGAGATCATGTAATTATTATTTTATTATACCTCTGTAACAATACTGGTTTTTATATCCTTCTCCTCATTATTTTAATTTCTAATGAAAATAATTATGTTTGAATGTTTTAACTTGTGTAATCATTTAAATTTTGTGAACTTAAATGAACAGAACATTTCAGGAACTTCTCAGCAACTGATGTTACATGGAGATACATAATATTATATTGTTCTTTCTTTTATTTAATAAGAAATAATTAATAAAGACGGAAGTAATAAGACAAACTCTACGTCCAACATTAATATTTTCTTTAGTTGTAATATGATTTATTAGTTCTTTGATATTGGAGTATCTAGATCCTTTTTTCATGTTCTACCTACAATGATCTGGCTCTTGCTTCAAACTGTTCCTTACTAATACAATATTTATTCCAAATTATTTTTTGTTACAATTATTGTGTTTTCCCATTTTTATTTATATCCCTTAATATTGGACCAGTAGTTGATAATCTCACCGGTAGCGGTAGCTCAGTGCATCAACTGATGTCACTGCAGTGCTTCTGTCCGGGAGGTCCTAGGTTCGAGTCCTGATGGCGGCAGGATTTTCGACACTAGCTTTTCAGTTAGGTCGAATTCAGTCGCTGTCGCAACCAACCAACGCTAGGCAAGAATCTATTCAAATTCAACCAATCCCAAATGTCTATCGCCATGTGATCATTACTTTGTTTTCCTTTTGCATTCCGCTGTAATCACTAAGCTTACTTTTTAAGATAAAGACAGCAATCGTTTTAGGTCCATAATAGCTTATGAGCATCAATATAATATTAAAATATGTAGTTTTGGTAATGTTTAAAACTCTGAAATAGAATCTATTATTAAAGATTCAGTGACGAAAAACAGCAAAAGAATCAGAGAAAGTGTGTGGAAGGAATTTTAAGAAATTTGTGAAGTAAGAAAATACAAACAGCACAAACTACAAATGAAGTAGTCCTCGCTACGCGAGTCGTGAATTTACCGACTATCACAGCACTTCTCGTGATATTACTATGATAATTTACATCATCAAAGTAAGAATTAAATCGCCTCGAGGGAGACCTCGATTTCCCTTACTTTTACCTCGATCAAAACGATCCAACGCGAAATGGCGAGTAATGGCGGTCCGCTTGTGATTTCGACGGGGCGCGTCGATGTCTCGAGTGCAGCGCGCCCTGGAATGGCAGGGAGCACCGCCCCGCCGCGCCTCGTCTCGCTTCGCGCAATAGCTGCCCCTTGTTTAAGCGGCGGTTGCCATGGCGCTCAATAGCACTCACATGGCGGTAATGTTTACCTCAAATGCCAGCTCGATATCGGTTGCCGGCACCGCCAAGGGGTTGAATGGCTTACAGAGCTCCGCTGCGCCTCCGTGTCTTGTGCGTGATGGCGCGACCTTGTGTGTGTGTGTGCGTGTGTGTGTGTGTGTGTGTGGTGTGTGTGTGTGTGTGTGCGCGCGCGCGTGATGTGATGTTTTCTGGTAAGAATGGAATTAAACTTTTATGAGGATAATTATTGTATTTCAGAAAGTGTATGAACTCCGAAGATAATTAGTAGAAAAATAAGAACTGTAGATGATATTAGAATTTACTGAAAATAAAATTTAATATGAAGATGAAGTAATTGGTCAACTTTTACAATTATGGTTTACGATCCTTCTGATTTTTTTTTCGGCATTTACATCATTCCATTGTTTGTTTCTTCAATAATGTCGCCAGTCTAGCTGTCGGGGCACCACTGAACTTCGTGGCGAGAATTATAATAGTGGTGCTACAACACATTATCTCGCATTATTTGTAACTTTTGGAATTTTCCAAAATTTGGAGATTTCTGCGAAAATTGTACCTGCATCTTATGTGTTACCACCATTACCTTATAATGTTGAGGTTTGTACACTACTCCCAAAATTAAAATATCCGTTTCTGATTCAAGGGGTCGCGAGATCTGCCATATCGGAAGAGGGAATATCAATTTTCGTGAAAATCCTGCGTATGGTTTAGTCGGAAGCGTTGTTCACAAAGAAGCAGGCGAATGAACGCTCGCGCGCGCACGCACACACGCACGCACACACGAACGCGCACACGAACGCGCACACGAACGCGCACACGAACGCGCACACGAACGCACGACGCACACTCGCACGCACACACGAACGAACGAACGACCGGTAGCGGTAGCTCAGTGCACTGATTAACAGCATGTAAAAGATCCTCAAGCCGAAATGAAGCCTCTGAGCTAAATTCAAATTGCCCGTTTCATCGTCCAAGTAATACCTTCTTTTTCCCCTAGTAGGCGTAACGAAGTTTGTGTGGTCACACGGAAGAGCATGTCTGAGTCTCGCCACGTAAAATAAGGCTTCATTCATTCATTCATTCACCCGGGCTGCAGACCCTATAGGGAACAATGAGGCTGCCTAAGGTGTCGCCACGCAAGCGACCCGCACTGCTAATCGCTAACCGAGCCGCCACTCCGAGGGATAAACCTGTGAACACGCACGGCCGTTGGAACCCTCGTAGCCGAGAAGAAAGATGAAGGGGCCAGAGTTCAACTAGCAGACTCTAACCATTATATGTAAGTCGCATTAAGATTATCTGTATACAAAAAATTATATTTATTTTAATATATGTACACAAGTAAAGGGAATGATAAGATTGATTGATTGATTTTTCGTGTTTCCGGCCCTAGCTGAAAAGCTAGTGTCGAAAATCCTGCCGCCGTCAAGACTCGAACCTAGGACCTCCCGGTCACAGGCGCTGCAGTGACATCAGGGAATAATAAGCGGAGTTAGTGCATAGGATGAGCAATTGCGCGAGTACCTTGCACATTCTCTCGCTTCTTGGCCGCTTCTTGCGACCACATGTATTCCCAGATTTGATAAAGAAATGTACAATAATAATTAGATGGTAGTTATTACGCGCTTAATTGCGCTAGTGATTGTATGTGACCTAATCATTCCCGCATCATATGATCAACTTCATCTCTCATTTCAGTAGATTAATTAAGTCCACTGAAACGGAGACGATCATTTCTTCGTGCCGTATCGCAAGCTTTCCTGTTACAAGCAACACCCATAATTTCTGGTGGTATTTTTTTACGTCAAAAAACAGTTGAAACTGCGTATGACGTGCAATGGGGAGAAGTGAATTCTGTGCCCATTTTCAAAATTCTGTGATCTCTACACTGAGTCATATACTACATAAATTTTGAAAATTAAAAAATAAAAAAGCTCTCATGTAATAAAATATATTTTCAAGGATAAATCGGTATGCAAATCACCCGTTCGATGGCGGTCTGATGCGAGTTAAATTACAATATTGTAAATTTTTTCGTGTCCCTAAGCAACATAACAATATTACAACAACAAAAATTCTTTTATCCAAACACTATTGTGTTAATCGCTCCGGGAATATACGGGAAGCTTTTCACGGCACGTAATATAACTTGATCTGTAAGCATTACTGTGGGTAGGCATTAGGTGCATATGTGGAGACAATGAAAGCACTAAGTGATGAGAATTCTGTGGACACCCCTCAATGTAGATGTTTCCATATTTCGGAGAACGAACTCCCAACTGCAGCGCATACGATCAAGGGATAATTCAGCTCTAGGAAATGGCCCGCGGTTTCCACGAGGAAGAAGACAGAATAGTTATCCAAATGAGTTTCGGGAAAGATACACGTTCATATTTTGTCAGATATATGCTTTATTAATAAATCTCCCTTCGTGCATATGCCAGTATTTGTGATGGTTCAGAATGACATGTTTTCCTAATGTTCCTATATCATGTTCGTTTTCCTGCTGGAAGAGAGAAGCGTTGAATTGGGAGCAGGGTAGACCATATTGTCTCTTGTCCTCCAAAACACCCTTTTTTTTAAAAATAAAAGCTAAAGAAATGTTTTATTGTCACTTAAATGTTTTAATGATTTTTAAATTATTTCAAATGAAATAAGAATACCTATAATTTTATGTATCGAAAATCGATTAAATCTCGAATCTAATCACAATCTACGCATATAAATAAGCATAAACTATAAAATGGCACACTTTCTCGTATAGATACTTTCCTATTCTCTTGACGGGGAGCTCTCTGGCGCCTGAATTATTTGTAGAAATGTTTGCAAAATGAATAATCTCCGGACTATCTGGACTTGCTTGAAGCCCTGCGATTTTGAAAAGAATTCTTTGAATTTTGGAGTCTCGTAATGTAATGTAATGGACAGGAAAAGATAGAACGATATAGTTCTGAAAGTCTATGCAAGTAAATGGAAGGGGAAGAACTGCTCCCAGTAATCTAATAAAGTATGTGCTTTTTCATTAGCTGAGCACCTCCGGTTTCTAACTAATTGGGAATAACGTGGTGTACTAAGAAAATAGGATACGGGGAAAAGGCAGGTTTCAATATCATAACTCTTCGCTTAGGACCCTTATTTGACCAAGATATGATTTTCTTTTTTTATGAACTATTGGTGTGCCTTTTTTATCTTCAATATAGTTCTATAGTGTTGTATTAATCTGTTCTAAACTTCTATTGCGTTATTTCACCAAAATTTATAATGTTCTTGTATTCACATAAGTGTATGTTTTTCTCCTAGGTATGTCAAACCTCTACGACCTTGCTCTACGCACGCTTTCTTGGCAGAGCTTCTTTTAAAATCTTTTTGTAGCAGTTTGAAGTTGATTTATTGATGTAATTTTCAAGTGGGGAAAAAAAGAAGTAGGTAATAAGCATGAAGTTTATTTGCAATCGCATTTTCAAACCTTGCAGAAATCTTAAAATATTTCGTTGTAAGCGTAAGTACTTTTGAAATCCGTTGGATATGTTAGAGTTTACTGGTTGTTAGAACAGTTTGATTCTGGAATACACGCTTAGCTCATTTGCGAATCTTCGCGTATTGGCTACTTTGTTAACTTGAATTATCATTATAATTCTCCATTGGTTTGCTTTGGCTGTTTTTATATGTTCTCTCATTTTCTCTATATCATTAGCGCAATAGGTAAAATGGCCAACGAAATTTTCTCTGGCCTCATATATTTTACAATTCATTTATTAAAAATTCGTGTACGAAAGGAGGATTCGTTTATTCTGCATTCTGTTTTCGGTTGATGAAGATTCACTGCCCATATTCATACGGGAATAGTTTGAGTGTAATGCATCTCCTGACGAGTGACAAGAAACTAAATCCATTTGTACTTTTTCAGCGGAGAAGGCTCTGCGAAACAGAACGGAAAATGTAAAATGTATTCAATTCCATTACGTAGACGTTAATATGAGCAGAAATATGAAGGGATGTAAGTCCGGAAAATTAAATTTTTCCAGCGGCAGTATATTCCCGCATTTAGATGCTGCATGTTCTTCGGCGATCGTTGTAACCAGATTACAGTTCTTCAATCTTCTTTATGGGGTTTTTGATGTAGACACTGAAATGCATTTCCCCGCAAAAGTGTGTAATAAAGTTAAATCATAATATTGAGGATATCAATGTTTTAAGTGGAATAGCTTCTGTGCCGAAGCTCGCATTCAGGAAGCACTACGAAAACGATTGATAATACTACGAAAACATGTTTGTGAGTTTTACTTGTTGTAGTTAACCTGTTAATGTTTTCGTAAATGTATTCCAGGATTGTGTTTTCGCACAGGGATGCATCCAGTGATGCCAAGCGCCAGTTCTATGAATTCAAATACAAGATGTAGTCAAATTTGTTGCGGATGGTACACATCGCAGAGGCCAATGTTGGGTCAACGAAGCGATCCGAAAGTATCGCTGGCCGCGAAAAAATGCAATCGAGATTAAATGGGCGGCATTTTCGCGTGGATTAAACTATCATTATACAAATTAACAGCTATAAATAATAAGAAATAATATGTACTTTTGCTGCACCACTAATTAAGATTGTCGAGTAGTCCATCGTCGCAAACAAAGAGCCGTTGGAGTGTGGTGGGAAATAGAACATACTTTTCTTGTTGGGGGTGGGGTGCGGTGCATGGACAACCTTATACCTTTTTTAATCAATACTTTTTCTCAGGGTACCTACCGTAAAACATGAACCGCAAGATCAAGGACTCTCGACGAATAAAGTGTGACGTCGTGGGAACATTAAAACGGCAATTACAGACACTAGCTTCAAATATTTACAGATTTATTAATACGTATTTACAAATAAATAGTTTGCTCAGTTATTTCCAGCTCTGTTAGACCCTATCCCCCCCATCGCAGGAGCGATCCTTAAATGATGCACTGCAGCGCCTCTGACCGGGAGGTCCTAGGTTCGAGTCCAGACGGCGGCAGGATTTTCGACACTAGCTTTTCAGCTAGGTCGGATTCAGTCGCTGTCTGGAGGAGAATTCTAGCGGTCGGCTGCTCTGATCGGTAGTTTCCCGTGGTTTCTCCGATCAACACCAGGCGAGTGCCGGAGCAGTACCCTACCAAACGGGCCACGGACCGCGCGCGATCTGTCCTTCCTCTTCCTTGTCCTATCGTCTCCCCTTACACACACATACACACAACACACACACACTTACACTAACATGCATTACACTACCACATATTCCGGGAGATCGGTCGGGAGCTTAGAGCTTGACCCGGCTGGGGCGGTGCCCCGCTGGTGAGAGAGTCCTGGTTAGGGGGAATCCCCACTAGCCGACGGTAGGTCGGCGCCGGTTCTCGCCATCCACTGGGGGAAGATCACCGCCTTCTCCTGGGAAAAACATGCACTACACTCACGGGACTACTGACCAAAGCCGTTGACGCGCCCGGAAACACGAAAAAATCAAATCAAATCAATTAAATGATGCAAATCTACCTGACTCGTGGCCCTCGCCACTCCTTAGCCTACGCGCGCAGCGCAGAGCCCCGGTGACCGCAGTCACCCGTGGAAAAAATGTTCCACAGCGGCGTCCCAACACTACGAGCATAGCTCGTCTCCGCACCGCCGTGGGCGCAGGTTTTGTACGTTCGCACGAGGTTTTACTCAGCTCAAAAACCCACCCCCGCGCTTTGCGCTCTCGCTTATATACCTTCCAGATCACGTGACACGCAACCTGATCTCGCTGGCGTGCGGCACTTCATGCCACGTGACTGTCGCGCCGCCACGCATTTTGGGCATCCCTTCCCATGGATTTATGGAAGTCCCCAAAATACCTCGGGGTGCCTCCGCCCGTAAATACCGCTTATTCACTTGTACTTTCCTTTCTCCAACCAGCCTAATCCTGCCCCTCTAACCAGCTGCCCTAATCTTGCGACGCGGATCCTGCAAGGCGCCGGTCTTCCTGCCTGTGAATACAATATGTTACAAAGGGCTACTCTTGCAGCAAATGATGGGAATGGAGATCTACATACCGACATCTCCAAAGGATGGAAGTAAGTGGATTGCGAGGATGGGAGGTCACTGGCGATCCTTGAGCCTTTGTTTACGGTCCTGATCCGTCATCCATCTGCAGTTCGCGGCGGGAGGGGGAAACAAAGAAACAGCTGATATGAACAGCATCTAGCCGCTAGCTTGAACGTTCAGGAAGTAACTCAGATTGACCCAGCTTCTTAGCCAATGTTGATAATGTTGCCGTCGCCGAAGCTCGACAGTCTAGGAAATTTCACGTGTGGAGTCGCAAGGGTAGACGCCAATGCGGCTAGTGGTAACACGACTTGCGAGGAAGAAACATTTACCTGGAAAGGGGGAGAATCTGTTGTACTAATGTCCAATGGACGCAGAAATTGAAAGAAAACGCCCCCGGCCATGTAAATGGAACATGTTTGGCTTCTTTAGAACCAGGAACTTGGCATCCATCCAGAAACAAGAAAGTTTCCATTTTGACTAAATTATTGCAAATAGTACTACCCTATTCTCGTACTACGTATACGAACTGAATTCTCATACTCAGGACGTCACTTCCTCTACACAGCTGCCGTCATGCGACAACAGGGCTCCAAGGAAGAGACCGCTCACCATTTAAATGTTTTATCTTTATGTGTTGCATTATGGATCAGCAACCTTTGTGATAATCTTGATATGTAAGGAACTGTTCTACTATGTAATATTGTTTACTAGAATGTTTGTTGTCTGTTAGTAAACTTCTGTTGATTTTCAGTATCTTACATTTTAAGACAATCAGTTAAATATATTAAAAAATAATCAGTAAATTGTATTTTACAGAAATAACTAGTTTTGTATTTCAAAACAAGTTTCACAATAATTGTTCCATCATCGGTTCTGTAAATAGACAATTTTTAAAAATAAAATTAAAAAATTGAGAAAGACCACTTATCATTTATTTTTAAATTTTTATTAAATATTATCATATAAGAGTAGAAAACATTGCACTCTTGATTTGAATTTATCGTGTTATAAATTGTTAGAAATGTTAAAGATATTATTCCGGCTTCAGAAGTGGAAAACGTGGACTGTACCCATTGCCAGGATTGCGACAAAACATGTTGGCCAAACAAAACGAAGGATAAAACAAAGAATGCGTGAACATAAGAATAACTAAGGGAATTATTGAAACGTTAAATACGATATCTAAACACATAATTCAACTTTCGCACAGATTTGATTTTCAAAACCCATCA
This sequence comes from Teleogryllus oceanicus, assembly GCA_964035755.1. Taxonomy (NCBI): domain Eukaryota; kingdom Metazoa; phylum Arthropoda; class Insecta; order Orthoptera; family Gryllidae; genus Teleogryllus; species Teleogryllus oceanicus. The sequence continues at coordinate 15,177,191 of CAXIVR010000008.1, forward strand.
ATTTTAGACAAAGATCAAAGAATACATGCGAGACTAATTTTTGAAACCTTATTTCTTTATAAAAATGGTTCTACTGTGTATCTTCATTTACACAAACTATGTTACGTAGATTCCTGAACACTATTTTTGTAAAAGTATTTTATTTATTGGCGCGTTTACAAGATAGTTCTTGAACAGTGTGCAGCTACATTTTGAAAATTATTTTGTGTGGTTTTGTTTAGCAGCTTCTTTTCAACTGAAGGCTACAAGTACTAGCTAAACTAAAATACTTAATATCGTTCTTTTCGTTTGAAAAGGTTCGTAAATGAAAATCCATCTTTCACTCTATATTTTCCGAGAGGAACAATTGAAAAATTAATTAGTCTTGCGCAACTTGTCTTTAAGATGATTTTCCTTTTTAGTATTCTCTCGTGTCTCTCTCTTTCCCGAGTTCTCTTTCTTGTTTCTCGTCTCTTCTTCAGATCCTTTGGAGCAAAAGATTAATTAGATAATAACGCATTCTACTTAGCGAAGTTGCAATGACAGTTGTGTGAAGGCGAGGAAACTTTTCTCAGAGGTCTTTCGTTTCTTCTTCAACAGCGCGTTCTACTTGCAGGATTGATTTATTGTTTTCAGAGGAGCGGAGCAAGCCAGGCGCCCCAGCCAGAGATGAAATGCACACAAAACGCTCTCAGCGAGATGACATCCTAGGCGGTTTGATCTTCAAGTTTTGTGTTATCTGTGTTATTGTAGTAGTTATGTTAGCTAGGTTGAAATTGTTTCATCCCTCACTCTTCAAATTTAAAATGTGGGAAGAAGAGTGGTAAAAATATTCAGAGTGATAGAAAAATATATTTTTGAGTATACTTTGGAATTCTTGTTTTTGTTAGAAAGAATGGGTAGTTAATCGTGTATATGTTACGTCTAAAGTCCGAAAAATCACTTCGTGAAGTTACCTGATAATTCTCCCATTCTGATGATTTGTATAAATCTGTACAAATGGAGATGAACGAATCATTTCGGACATTATTTAGCTAATTTGCGAATTAGTCAGAGAGTGCTGGTGAGGTGATAGTCCGAGTGAAAGGCGTTTTGTAAAACAGGAGACTGCCGCCTCGTCTCGAACGAGGAGACGCAGAGCGGAGCGTCAACTGAGGTACGTAGTGAGGTTAGGTTGGTGGTATTGTGTAAATAGAAATGTACGTCTAAGTTCAAAACTACACACCTTGCCTCTCATTACCCATAGAAACTTTCCATCAGCAGTCGAATCCCAGATTATCACGAAACATCTACTTTTCTCGACAGCGTATCGTATTTCTTTTACGCTGCGACCTCGTCTTGGATAATTTTCACATTTCCGGATAAAGTCAGAAGTACGCTTCAAAGTTGATCCTACTTCAAACTTGATCCGTCCACTTTGGCTAATGTGCGAATTAACTGAATATTCCGCGAATTAGCTATATTCTGACATTAGCCGCCACATGCCATTGGCATTCTTCTTACGTGTTCACACACAGGAGGCAAAGAAGAATGGGAAGATAGAAGCTAATATTGGCGTCCGATTGGAACGATTAACATAAATCAAAATGAATAGCTCAGCACAGTGGCGGCTCGTGGTCATACTATTAGGGTGTGCAACGCCTCTCTTCTCTCTCCCTTCCTCCCCCCTCTCCCCTCTCTCACTCACACACACACAATGCACATACATACAGGCATACATTACAAGCATACACATATATTCATTAACGTAAATAATGGCAATTAGAAACAAGGCATCTTATGAAGTTTGATAACATGCTGAAATTAACCACCAACGAGGGTTGACCGCATTTCTTTTCACGACATTCGCTTCGGTTTGGTTTGGTTTGGTTTCTTCGTGTTTCCGGGCGCGTCAACTGCTTTGACCATTAGTCCCGTTAGTGTAGTGCATGTTTTTTCTCGGGTTATCCGCGGTGATCTTTCCCCGCTGGATGGCGAGATCCGGCGCCGACCTACCGTCGGCTAGTGGGATTTCCCCCTAACCAGGACTCTCCCACCAGCGGGGCACCGCCCCAGCCGGGACAAGCTCTAAGCTTCCGACCGGTCTCCCGGAATATGTGGTGGTGTAGTGCATATTAGTGTGTGTGTGTAAGAGGAGAGAATAGGACAAGGAAGAGGAAGGACAGATCGCGCGCGGTCCGTGGCCCGTTTGGTAGGGTACTGCTCCGGCATTCGCCTGTTGTTGATAGGAGAAATCACGGAAAACTACCGATCAGAGCAGCCGGCCGCTAGAATTCTCTTCCAGACAGCGACTGAATTCGACCTAGCTGAAAAGCTAGTGTCGAAAATCCTGCCGCCGTGGAGAGTGTAACCTAGGACCTCCCGGTCAGAGGCGCTACAGTGACATCAGTTGACGCACTGAGCTACCGCTTCCGGTCATTCGTTTCGGCTTCGCTTGGCAAGGACCCCTCCGAAATATTTACTACTTGTGTCGTGTTACCGCATGATTCTGCACTTCCAGAACGTTTTTCAAAGGGTGTCAAGAAACACATTGATTCGAAACTTTTTTACTCGCACTTTTGCTGTAGAGTATTTTCCATACACACGTTGTACAAATTTAAGCTTAAAAGTACAAGTTTCTATACCCAATACTCAAAAAATCTGGATGGTTTGCCGTCTACACTGATTGACAAAGCACAAAGTCTGTGTCGCTTCAGTAAATGCTGTTTCTTTTCAGCAATTTTGTCTGTGACTTTTCCATTGATGTTATTTTAATATTTTCGACGCTATTCATTGTCAGTTGTACAAATACACTTCACAGAAAAACGAACACTCTAACTTCGGTTTTTGAAAACGCATTAAAAAGTAGCCTCCTACATACGTTTACACAATACATTTTGGTTTTCACATGCTTAGGAATGGATTTGTAATTGCAACTCCCTTTAAAATGTGCAAATAACATTCGATTAACACAATACTTATGAATGCAACACTGCACAGCAATGCGTTTGCGTTTCGCGCGCTACCGAAGAATTGCTTTGGAAGGGGTGAGAGCTAATTTAAGTGGAAAGATATCTCACACTTTCTTCGAATCATGCCACACTTACTTCTCTTAAAAACTTGTGGTAGCCGAGTGTTATATCTTCACGACCTGTTAAGGCGAGGTCGCGCCAGCGCAGTAATATCTGCACGGTCCGAAGTGTGCTCCAACGCCCATAGCCACCATGTTCCCCCTTTTCCCTTTCAGCCCCGCGGGAGTCACTGACTCCGTCTGCTCGCTCGCATTTCCCGAGTGTGCTCTAGCCTGCTGCACGAAGGGCATTGCGGCGGACTGTCAATCGCAGCTTCCGAACGGCGCATGTTTTGAAATACCACGTTTCGGAAACGCTCTGATAGGTCTTGTATTCCTCTTATGTTCAGAAATGTTTAAGAAACATTGCACCGCAGTTATTTGGGTATGCACTTGCGAACGTGCGAATACCCACGAGCCGCCACTGGCTAAGCATAATACAACCAAAAAGGAAAATTGATACATTATCACTTCTTTGCATTTGTTTTGTGATGTGGCCTGGTATTGACGTACAGTAGGAGGTATTTTCAATTTTAAAATAATGGTTTAGAAAATCCGAAATGTTCGTAGGAGTTCAGCTAGTTATTATTAATGCTTCAAACATTTTAAAGTTAAGTGCGAACTCCTTTAATGGAGATAATCTAAACAAAATTTGTTTAAAAATATGAATAGTTTGAGAAAAATATGAATTGTTTAAAAATAAAGCACTACTGAAAATCTTTGAAGCTAGTATTAGGGTTTTATTGTTTAATCGATCTGAAAGTGTTTATATTTATTTTTTCACATTTTATAATGAAGAGAGAACTTCAAAAAATTTCGACATATTCTGAATAACGACCTCCTTAATCTGCATTACCCTTCATTTTCCCTAGGTATATCTCCAGCACTTCGGGTTGCCTTTAAAGGCAGAAAAACCCTTGCTGTTAGATTGATATTGATGCTGCTAAAAGTGCTGTTAGAATTCCCTAACGTTCTATAGAGTTGTTCCCCAGTGGTGTAGAACAACAAGGTAACTGAAAAGTATGGTTAAAATGGTAAAACAAATTTTACATTGTATTCGTTCTTGTGAACGAATTACGTTTTATATTAAATTATTTAAATAAGGGAATAACAAGTCTGCATATAAAGGTAAGTTTTGTGGTACAGATTATTACTGAACCTAAATATGGTGTGCTGTGTTCTGTTCACCAAGCCTTGTAACCCCCATTCGAACTTTTTATCCACGTTACTCTCAATCAATTTTGCTTCAATTATTTAATCATAAAGTGATCTAAGTAATTCACTTCATTAGCCAGAAGAATATAATATGTCGGTCTGTGACTACTGGAACTCGCGTTGGGTACAACCGAAATGTATCTTGTGTTTTGTGGTAGTATTCAGACCTTGAAATAAACGCTAAGAACCCATCTTGGAAGTTATGGACACCAAGTTTTAGCTAAAGTATGCTGGCAATTCAGATTTGACGATTGCTAGTAACTTCCATTCTGTCAGAAACATTTCAAGTTCTAACATTTGTTGGTACTAACGAAATAAATTCAGAGCTGTGGATAATTTCCCTTTTTCTGTTCTGGGCCTTATGCACAGCTATTCAGGTTAATTTTAATTTTAGTCAGTTTAATCCTTTCGTGATCACTAGTGGGAGCAAGTTCACATGTATTTTCTTAGTCTTATTTTCCTTCTTTATGTGTACATGATGGAGGTATACAAATAGTAACCTAGTTTATATGCCAGAACTGTATGACTGTCATTGCCGCATTGGGTATTCGAAGAACCAGAGAGAAATGCCAGCTTCATATGAGTTAAATTAACTCGCCGGTGTAGCTCTAAAAGTATCTGATGTACCTTTTCTGTGCTGGCATAGCGAAAATCCAATCAGCGGGAATGGACGAATGTTAATACTTTTACTTTCTGTTTTGCTAAAAGGCTGGAGTTCGCAGACATATTCATCTGCTTTTACGTAAAACGACGGATTTATTGACTGAAAAAGCTTCTATCGGTATTAAATCGGATGCTCTTTGGATAGAGCAGTTTTCGCAAACTCTTCGGTTTTAACTGCGGAGCGGATGAATGGCATGAGTTCACTGCACTATGAGTTACACGAGAAATTTGATAAACTCAGATGTAGAGAATATACTACTTGAAAAAGAGAAAGCGATGAAAAGTAAAATGCAAACAGAAAGCGATTGTGATTTACCAATGCTTACAACTTCGCCATTCATTCTGAGTACGTCATCTCTATTGAATGTGCATAGCACTTTATGAATAATTTTGCCTTTGGTTTGTAGCTTCTTTCTACATTTGATATGATAATGAGTCGGTTTTGCTTACTGCATTTTCTGCATTTTTGTGCTCTTGCGCATTCCAGAAACTTGCGCATTCCAGTTTTTGCCTTAAAACCACCCAAACTGCACGAAGAAATTGCGGAATCTTAATAAAATCTGAAACTCATGGATATACTTTAGGTCGCATCGTTTATTTGCGACCTAATTCTCAATATTTACTTTGTATTATTATAAACACATTATCCTTACGTTACATTATTTGTTTTAATTGGTCCTTTACTTCAATTACAGGTGGAGCTCAGTTCTTGATCACAATAACAGTAGAATTTTACTCTAAACACTATTTCAGAAATACTTATACTAGGCTCTCTAGTTTGATTTCTTTGAGGAATTTAATAACTTTGTTACACAATTCCCAATCTTTTTAGTACTACAGCTGGTAAGTTCAGCTTCTTTTTAGTCTCTCTCATATTCAAGGCATGAGAAAATATGCTCAACAGAGAAGATCACTGCAGCTGATGTAGCATTGTTCGAGATGTAATGTTTGTTGTTAGGTGAACTCGGTGTGACCTGTGCTGCATCTCATTAGTATTACTTGATCCGCTCTGAAAAGGAGACATGGATTGACAACTGTACAACTCAACTCTACTGCTGTACAACAGCTGTACAACTCTGTACACTTCACTCGTTCCATGAAACTGAGTATATTTCAATTATCCGCTCTCAGAAGAGATGTGCTGCAGCACATGTGTTTTGTATCATGCGTCGTCTCACACTCCTTCAGTGCTCGAACTAAGTCAGATATGAGAGTAATTCAGAACACTGTCGGGATTGCTTTGTTTCTGTTGGATTTCATCGAACTTTCCACCCAACAACAGGATAGTTCGTTCTTAATGCCTCTTTCTGCATTGCTGCATTGGTTGTTTCCAAGCTCTCACGGAATTGTGTTCAGCCATCGTTCTGTTTATTGAGTTCGTGACGTTTTCACCGATCCTTTTTGCAATTATCCAATATCAGTACGGTGTCGTTTTCGCTCGTTGATATACGCACCTCGCGTTATATTTTATTCCGAGTACCTTGAGAAATCGTGTGCTCTTTGTTGCATAATACTCGTGCTCTAAGTCATAAAATATTATTTACCTCAATTTATACTTTTTAAATAATAATTAAATCGGTGATTCTGTGAGAAAAAAACTGTTTTATAAGAAACTTCGATACAAACAGAGCAGGTGCAGCCCTGGAGCTTAGTCTTGTATTTTTGCCAACATCATCAAGGCATGTCACAAATTTGTTATTTAATGTCCCGATGCCTCGTGAATAATTATTAACTTATATTATAAATATATAACTATTTATATTGAATTAATAGTTAATTTGGGGCGCGTTCCGGAACCTAAAATTTTCGAAATCAAGCACTGCATATGTGTAAGTATATAATGTTCATTGGAAAAAGTGATCGTTTTCAACCCCTCTACATCCCAAAAAAGTATGAAACATTTATTCTAATTGTGTAAAGAGCACCAAATAAAAATTCTGTAGATTTGACTCACAAAATATTTTCCCTGTTATATTAGATGAATTTAGTTTTGACAAGTGGTCGAAGGGTATGGCAATCATGACGGTCATGATTTCAAATGTTTTTTTTTGTGCATATTTTTAACCCAGTGGTATTACTCTTTGGGAATATTTCGAATCCATCAACACTTCAAAAGAGATTTCGTTGCAAAAATCTTTCTCGCCTCTCGGTGGGTTTTATACGAACATTTTCCCGTTCTCCACCAGTCAAGTAGACGGCGTCTGATCTTGGGAAGAGTTGTTTGGAGCCCGGGGAGAGATAGCGCAGGTCCTCCGAGTTCATATTTGATGCCCGTCCATCTATTTCCTTTCTGCGCGCCATTAGTAGTTGGCAGCGGTTGAAACACATGCATTCACCGCTCTGCGAACTGACATATCGGGAACGCTTCCTTCTCATTTTTTTTTCTTTTCGTGCCACTCAGTTCTAGTCGTGGTTTGTGGGCCGAGCAGAAAGTAGGATAAAGGCGATGGGAAGTTGATGTGTGGAATTGAGAAATAAAATGTGGCATGCGTGGTTATTTGGCAGCATTTGTGAGGTTGGTTCTGCTCTCAATATAACTGTATATTATACAGCGTATAATTAACGTTAAAGGTTATATAAATTTCCCCTTGGCAATTTGTCTGATGTGTTTGGAAACGCCAATGAAAATAAGAGACTAAATGTGATAACCGATGTTATATTTTAATCGTAATAAAACGAAATAAAGAGAAAAGAACGAAATAACATTTTCGTTTCTTGCTTGTTTTATTAACTGATATTTGAATACTGTCTGTACCGTGTTCGTATAATTTGGGAGATAAAATTTGTGTAGCATTATTTATTGAATAAAACAAGATCCCTGAGTGAACTTTGCAATAATATTATTTGAACATTCCCCAGCATTTACATAATAAAAAAGAAGTATTTGTGGATCTGCTGGATTCTTCCTCTTTTCAGAGACATCTACGTTGTGGCTAGTGCAGTAACAGTCCCTTGATTTATAATACTCTGATCCTTCCTCTTAATTCGGTGTCGTCTCGTACAAGTCAGAACATAGCTAACCTTTCTTCTTTGATTCTACGAAGATGTTACAACAAGCCCTTTGATGGTACGAAGAAATTTTAGATGTGATAACAATGACTTTTGTCTCCAGTCTTTTTACTGATTATTTTTGCTTTCAAATTATGTTTCTTGATTACCACGTTGGAGAAATCTTTTTCTCTCCTAATTTTGTGTCAACGATTGATAGATTGACTTAAATACAAGACGCTGCGATCTTAATCCATCCATCTTCATTTATTTGTCAGGCAGAATGCAAAGTTGTACTACTTTAAATAGCCAATTACATCTTCTTTTTCAAATCCAATGCATCGCATCAACGCCTTCCTCAGAAGGAGTCGCCTCATTACTGCCGAGGCAAAATGCTCTACCGGAGGCTCGTGTACGATCACGCAAGTAGCACCTCCGGCATTAGCCGTCCTTACCCTCGGCCTCGCCTGCCGCGGGCGCTGCGCGTGCATGCCGGAAACACCTGCGCGATTAGCTCGTGCGGAAAATTGCGTAAGAGCGTCTGCCAGATTGAAACCGACTACGCCTTCGACAGAGGTCCGGAAGCGGTAGCTCATGCATCAACTGATGCCACTGCAGCCCCTCTGACCGGGAGGTCCTAGGTTCGAGTCCTCACAGCGGCAGGATTTTCGACACTAGCTTTCCAGCTAGGTCGAATGTAGTCGCTGCCTGGAGGAGAATTCTAGCGGCCGGCTGCTCTGATCGGTAGTTTTCCGTGGTTTCTCCGATCAACACCAGGCGAATGCCGGAGCAGTACCCTACCAAACGGGCCACGGACCGCGCGCGATCTGTCCTTCCTCTTCCTTGTCCTATCCTCTCCCCTTACACACCTGCACTACACTACCACATATTCCGGGAGATCGGTCGGGAGCTTAGAGCTTGTCCCGGCTGGGGCGGTGCCCCGCTGGTGGGAGAGTCCTGGTTAGGGGGAAACCCCACTAGTCGACGGTAGGTCGGCGCCGGATCTCGCCATCCAGCGGGGAATGATCACCGCCATCTCCCGCGAAAACAACATGCACTATACTAACGGGACTAATGGCCAAAGCCCTTGATGCGCCCGGAAACACGAAAAAATCAATCAATCAATCGACAGAGGCGGATTCGGTGGTATAAGGGTCAGCGTACCGGACTGTTGTACCTGAGTTTGCGGGTTCAAACCCGATCGAAGCCGTGGATTTTTAAGGGCGAGGTATTTTTAAAATCCTCGTACGCGTTTCTTCGGAGGAAAGTAAAGCTGATTGTCCCATGTAGTAGATTTACAGCATGTAAAAGATCCTCAAGCCTCTGAGCAAAATTGAGATCCGCCAGTTTCGTCGCCCAAGATAATACCTCCTTTCTCCGCTAGGTGGTGAAAGGAGCGTATCGAAATTTGCGTGGTTAGACGGAAGAGCGGATCTGATGACCCGAGTCTCGCCACGTAAAATAAGGCATTAACTAAACTAAACAGAGCGAAACGAAGAAAATCAAGCACTACGAATGTACGTAACCGGAAGATGTATTCCGAACTTGAAAGCACATTATTCTCTATTTACATTTTCTCAAAACTATTTGGTACGTGGAACAAGGAATTTTAATTAATTTCCCTTTCCCACAAATTATTTTCCTTCCAGATTCAATTCAAACCATACCGGCACAATACCATATCGAGAGGCAGGGTAAGCCAATGCCCAGCTTGCAGAACAACGATGTGCTTTTATAATAAAGAAGGGCCAAAGAAATGTGAGATCCCATGTCTAGAGGAACGAAGTTGTTGATGAACTCCTTGAAGATTAATAAACTCAAAGGAATGTTTCTCGTAACTTACTGAGGCCATTGTGGAACACCGATTTGTACAGTTCTGTAGAAAGAACGGTGAACTTTGAATGTCGTAAAGGTGAACGCAGATAGAATTCATTTCTTCCTTCCAAACCACTGCAGCTCGATGTGGGCCAGGGCGGTCTAGCACGTGGAATTCATTTGTTCAGTTTAAGTATTTTTGATATTTTCATTATCAAAGAATTAGAGGAGTTTTTTTTTCATTTACGTGTATTTCAGGAGGAAGTAAATGAGACTGCTGACATCGTAACGAGCTTTCTCCGTTTTATATTTGCGGAGACATGTGCCCTCGTACTGACCGCAATGACAAACTTAGTGATGAAACCAATGAACTTAATTTCATAAATCGTCATTGTTATTAGAACTGATGAGCTAACAAAGATCCACGACTACCTCCTTATCTTCTTGATACAACGGCATTTTATTACAAAGTTCAAATTCCAAACACAATTCGAATATATTTTGCATTCCTCATTCCAATAATTACCAATTGCTTTCCTCGTAGTCCGTTTTCTGTTACCGCAGTTGCACTTTATTTTACTGAAGAATTTTATTCTTTCTGTTGCAGGTAAGCTGATTTATTATATACCTTCATCGAGGAGATACCATAGTATGTGGGTAAGTTTTGTTATTAACATTAAAATCTTCATCGTTTGAATGCATTATATTTTACTATATGCTTGTGCTTCCCATTTCAAAAACGTGTCATCTTCTGAACAGAGACCTTCAGGGCGACATAAAATAATCATTTAGCCCTCTTCTTTAGTGCCGATGAACAATATTTTACAGCCAACCTTCGATGGATTAATGCATAAACTGCATGTTTGTAGCGCCCCCGATAGATGGGAGAAATATTTTTTACAAGAAGTTTTATAACTATGTAAAATACTAATATTCATTTTTTAAATTCAAATATTTAATTTAATTTTCATAATAATTTTGAACACGTCAGTGCAGTATTTGAAAGTTATTAGGGGGTCTAGTAAATTTTCCATGCTTACGGCACCTTGAGTCAGTAACCTGACCCTGCGGTCAGGTATTGTGTAACAATTTATAATTTATCGGGATGTCTTAATGTAACAAGGACAAAAAAGACAAACGCCCTTGCGAAGCCCTTCAGTATTGAATTTTCCTCCAGCCAGCAGCTGAATTCCACCTGGCTACGTAAGTAGTGTTTAAAACCCTGCCACCGCACCGTCGGGACTGGAACCCATGAGACCTCCAGTTCAGAGGCAGTCCAGCGACATCAATGGATGCTGAGTGAAGTCGTAGGCTTCCGCGGCCAGAGTCATGTAAATGATCTTGGCTGTCAGTGACGCCGCGTCGAAGTCGTTCGACGCGGCGTCACCTGACAGCCAAAATCATCATCAATGGATGCTCTCCTCGAATTGAAGAATTGGCTACGGAGCCAAAGCTTCGAGACCAATGAGGAGCTTCAAAGCAAAGTTCAGCCCCTTCTCACGCCACTGGCGGAAACGTTCATTGAAGAGGGGATAGAAAAACTCGTCCACAGATGAGACAAATGTCTGAATCGTCACGGCGATTATGAAGAGATGTAACGGAATTTATACATAACTTCTGGTAATAAATTGTTTCTCTTGTCTTTCTGTTACAGACCACATGAAGTTGAAAAAAACGGACCTCGTACATTTCGCACTCTATCAACATTATTCTCTAATATTTCGCAGGATGAATAGTCAAATTTAAGCAAAAAATGTTGCTCATTTGTATTTTTACAAAGCAGATAAAGTGTTATACGGCAACATCTATTAAATATTATGGATTGGTTGGAAATTGATTTCAAAGCATTGGACAGTGTTATTTTTTTATCTTACGATACGTAAGATAAAGGCACCTGTAGATGACATGACATCAATAGTTGACACTTCAAATACGTAAGAAACAATTAACCTAAATATGATTACCAGGTGAACATCGTTTTACAATGGAAGTTATTTTTAAAGCATATTTGGAAGTGTCAATTACTGGTGACATGTCAATTACTAGTGCCTTTATCTTATTCCATAAAAAATACTTTACCTATCTTCTTAAAGTAAAATTTCGGTACTACCATTAGAAATCCGAAAAATTAAAAAAAAAAACTGAAAAAAAAATATTCGTTTGGGCGTCGATAGCTGGCAAGAGGACGAGGGAAGACCGCAAATCTAGCCCCGGCGAAAGAAATTAGAAAACAACTAGTACGAGAAATATTAGATTCGCGGTGAAGTGCCCTTAGTGTATAAAAAGAAATAATTCAAGGCGTTGTCATTGCCAACAATATTGTTTACTTCAAGAGCAGCTTTCGATGACTTAGCCATCATGGTCAGTTATCTGCTGTTTGGAAGCAACAAAATGACTACGTAGTGTTGTCGTCGTTTGTAGTCGACTTGTAGTCGTTTTGTGCCTTCCAAACAGCAGATACCTGATGATGTTTAAGCCATCGAAAGCTGTTTTGAATTAAACAATATTGTTGGCAATAACAGCGCCTTAATTATTTCATAGTTCGATAAAGCCTGTGCCATTCGGTAGCGGTGTTTTTTCTTATTATTCTTTTTTGATGATGATGATGATGAAGTGTATTCCGTGCAGTCGAGGGCCCTGGTTCGGTCCCCGGTGCGGGGGCCGCGACGCGCCCGCGTGTTCCCCGTCTTTTGGCCTCGATTCCCCGCAATTTGCAACGTAACGGCGCCGCTAGGATTGGCTATTCCGCGTAGTAATGGGCCGCTATTTTTAGCGGCGGCCGCGGGGAGGCTTCGCTGCGCACCGGCCTCCAACCGGCGCCGCCCGCGGACGAGACGTCCATTTTGACGATCGGGGTCATCGTTCGTCTTGGCCCAGTGTTGCTGCAATAGTCTCTGTGGAATGCAAATGTCGTGAGAAATGGAAAAGTATACTTATGTTTACAGAATATGTCCGGAGGCAAGAAGAAAACGTATTGAACGCTAATTATAGAATGGTTTGGTTTGGGTTTTTCGTGTTTCCGGGCGCGTCAACTGCTGATTAGTCCCGTTAGTGTAGTGCATGTTTTTCTCGGGAGATGGCTGTTGTCTTCACCCGCTGGATGGCGAGATCCGGCGCCGACCTCCCGGCGGCTCGTGGGGTTTCCCCCTAACCAGGACTCACCCACCAGCGGGGCACCGCCCCAGCCGGGACAAGCTCTAAGCTCCCGACAGGTCTCCCGGAATATGTGGTAGTGTAGTGCATGTTAGTGTAAGTGTGTGTGTGTGTGTGTGTGTGTGTGTGTGTGTGTGTAAAGTGGAGAGGATAGCACAAGGAAGAGGAAGGACAGATCGCGCGCGGTCCGTGGCCCGTTTGGTAGGGTACTGCTCCGGCATTCGCCTGGTGTTGATCTCAGAAACCACGGAAAACTATCGATGAGAGCAGCCGACCGGTAGAATTCTCCTCCAGGCAGCGACTGAATTCGACCTAGCTGAAAAACTAGTGTCGAAAATCCTGCTGCCGTCAGGACTCGAACCTAGGACCTCCCGGTCAGAGGCGCTGCAGTAACATCAGTTGATTATAGAATGGTGTGTCTAAAGGATGTAAGGGACAAATACCGAGAATGTATTGTGTTTCTCCATCATCATGTGTGCCATGCCATATATGCTGATGGACAGCTCTCAAAACGACGTGCGTTCTCAGAGTCTTTTATATGTAATTTCATTTATATGTAATATTTATTATATTAATTATTTGTAATACTTTTGGGGCAGTTCAGGGGGAGGGGTCAGTGCGCCCGCCTTCGGCCGCTGCGCACTTGCTCCATCCGCAGCCAATCCACGTTGAGTTTGTTGTGGCTACGTCACTTCTCGATTGGTTGTCTTGGTGTTCTCCCGTTTCCATACCGCCATCACTCATCTCATCAACATTATTGTAATATCATTAGAACATCATTCATGGACCTCAATGACCATAGCTCTAAAAAAATGCCTAAACCCAAATAAATAAATAAAAATAAATAAATAAATTTTATTAAGATTTGGGCGTCTCAAATCGATTGTAATATTCCTCCAAGCAATAAATACATTCATGACTAATTTTCACCCCAACATTTTGCCCAGTGAAGAACAAAAGTCATTTTCACTATAAAAAAGTTAACGGTAATGTAGAAAATTTCCTCCTCAATTCTTGTAATTAGTGTTATTGAGCATTTGTTTATGGGGATTTTTTTTCATTCTTGCATTGATCACGTTTATTCTGCACGATTTACATACATATTGCCTTTTATTGCTTATTACTTTTATGTGAACATTTGAACCGTAGTTTCTGTGGAACTGAAGGTTCTCTTTGTTTCAAGAAATTTGAAATCAGCCCTTACGACGTTTCCTCATGTTAAAGCTGTGGTTTAACGGCTGAAAACGATGTTGGAACTCGGTATGTTAATTTCAGTCCAAGGTCTGATCTCAAAAATCAGAAAAGCATCCTATCTGCTTGATCATAGACCATGGATTTCACTTCCATTACCACTGGGAAATGTCTAAAAGTACCAAACACAGTTATTTCACTAATATTAGGGTTTCTTCACGGAGATATGTTACATCACGAATTCCAGCACGAAACCATCGCGTGCTGTATATTTCCTGCACTGAGTACCCTTGCATGTGGAGAAGCATGTTTTCGGATGAAACCAAATGTCTGCGTTGCGCCATGGTTTCATTCGCCTCGTATCATGATGGCCAAACAAGGAAGTTCAAGGCGTTTCTTTGAAATATTTTGGAATCTGAAGTACGTGAAAAGACTCGGAGTGTTTGAAATGTAAAACAGTTTGAATTGTAGTACAGAGAAGAAATTTTATTTTAATGTAGAGGCGCGTTTTATTCGAAATTAAGGCGAAAAAACGTAAATATTAAAAATTCGAATTAATAAAAAAGGAATTTTTATTAAAAATCAACTGAAATACAGTTGTCTAAAAGTTATAATCAGTGTTTCTTAACTTCCTAACGGATATTATTACTATGAGCCAAAATATATCAACTTAATAATTTAAAATCACTTAACAATCACACAATCACTAAAATAATAGGACGAAAATGATGTTGTGAATTTCATTTTTTTTTTAGTGCGAAAATGTGTAGCATATGCGAAAACAATCCTAATTTTCTTGACGGACGTTTACAAGTTATCTGTATTGTTTGTTTCGTTTTCGATACACGAAAACACATCTAATTGACTCTTAGAGTACATCATAACATCTTCAAGAAATTTAAAAATATCTTTGAACTTAAAATCTTGTCTCCAAAGCATTTGGAAATGCCTTTGAAAATTCGATTTAGAGAAACATGTTTATCGTACTTAACATTATTGAAATTGAATATGAAGGGAGGACGTTTCTTTAAAGTAAGTGTAATTAATATTCTCTCCACCCTCCTTTGATACCACGACGCCTCACGTCGCGGCGCCAATGTAACCATATACTACTTCTAATCAAACACGATGGCCCACGTTAGTGTGCCACTGTAATATTCTCTTACAAAATCTCAGACGATTGTAATATTTTCATCGTCACGCGCTATCTTGCCCTGCCTAGCCTAAATTATAATTGGGTGCCACATTAGCGATTGCCCGTACCTCTGCTAGCTCGTACTATTGTTTATTTCTTACCGTGTCGTAGTCCGCGCGCTCACTCCATACGGAGTTGATGTAAGGTCGTTTCGTTTTGCCTGGGTCAACATTCATACCACTACAGAATAAAAGACATGGAATCACGGCAATTGAGCCATTGGGATGCTCATGCATTTAATTTTGGATTTTTTTTTCGCTGATATCCCTTTCATTAACACAATCTGCCCCTCCGACTTACGAAACATAACAATACAAATATATAAACACACAGGAAGAAAAAAAAATAAACATACACACTGAAATTACAATACAAAGAAAAATCTCATCCATCCATCAGAATGCGCATTCTGTCGTGACTTCTATTATCCTTAGCCTAATAGCATAACGGTCTTCGACGAACTTATTTACTTTTTTTGAATGGAGCGTAAACAAACAAAAAAAAACAATACAGTTATTGCACAATTCGTGCCACTTCCTTTTTTTTCAGCGATGTCACCTTCCGTCAGCGCCCGTCGCTGTAGTTGTCACGTGCATTATTCACGCACCAGTTCCCCGTTCATCTGCCACCAGATCCTCTATGCACTCCTCCGTTTAAAGTTTGCCAATGCATCCACAATTATTGTTTTTTGTCTTAATCGCGTCTTCCCTGAATGTTATTTCAATATCTCGCGATATATATATCTTTCGCGACGCTCCTATTTCCTGACACCTAATTTGCGTAAATATTGTCTATGCGGATTTTTTTTCGTGAATTTCTAAATTAATTTCAATAAATTTTCGATACCTCAGTCTAAACAATTGTTTTATGCAACCAAAATAACTAATAACGTTTTAACGACACTTCCGAAAATTTTTCAAAACTTAACACAACATAAAAACGCGTGCGATCATCCTCAGATCCGAACTCATTCTGTCTGTAACACATTTCACATTGTTGGTCCCTACAATCCAAGTGACTGTCTTTTTTCCAAACATATGCCCATCACCATAATAAATGTTCGAAAACTTTTACATTTTCGCTGTTTTCGGGCATCTTGCATCTTACTCTCTCTTTCATAGTTTTATTAACTTTTGGTTTGTAATTACCACATTACCGAATTCCCTTTTCCCGTTTTCCTTTTTCCAAAAACCTTTATTTTCCGTCTTCCCCACTCGTGATGACGTCACTTACATCTTCGGTCGCTCTTTTAATTCTTTCTTACTTCGCTATGCTATGGAACTGGATACTGATTTATTAAAGCCTTACATAAATTCCCCCCGCGCCGTAACTAATTTTGCCCTGATCTAATATTTTCCCTATAATTTCTGTAAGTTTGACCAAAATCCACCCAGGCATTCACTGGATATTCAATAAAACTCGTATTGTTATATATTTCCAGGAGTACAACAATGAGTTCCATGTCTTCCATCTTCGTCATGTTATGCATGCAATTTATACCATTTATAATATTTACGGAACCCGTAGCTTGAATAACGTGGTTCTTGTTTCAAAATGTTTGTAAATTTAAGTTCTATTCATCGTTCATCACACATATTTCCGCCCCTTATGTTTTCTATCGCTTTCCTAATAATTATGATTACGCGGCGCTGTTGTCTATTGTTTGTTTCATTTTTTAATTCCTCCTTGCTTACATAAAAGTTCCATGCATTCTTGCGGGCTAGTCCCACAGATCATTACATAAGGGATAATTTTAATTACCCAATATCAAATTAACTGAAACCACTCTAAATTTGAAAATATAGAGTACCGATATTTAAATACAATAATCCTGTATTGTTTTGGAAATTGAGTTGTACAGGACAAACGATTATTGGGGCATGCAGCATAATCTTGTTTTCACCAGTTTCCGAAGGAGAAATCTCCTTGAATATTCTTTGTTATTGTGAGCTAATCGTTTAGCGCGGAAGGCAACTGACGTATAACTGCATAAATCGGTATAGTTTCCATATTGTCGATATGATTTAATGATTAATTACATCAGAATAAGTTAATGAATTTCCTACCTACAGGTATTTCCCCCAGCAGGGCGAGCTGTAAGTGCATGTCCGATTAAGTGTGTGTGCGTGTGGTGTGCGTGTGGGGAGAGCAATGGACAAGGACGAGGAAGGAAAGATCGCGCGTGCTCGTGGCCTGTTGCTTAGGGAACATTCTTCGAAAGCTCTACCCTTACCTTATAAAACTTGAGCAGAGAATCCCTCCTAACTACTTCTGAGGGTGCTTCACATCAGTTTGAATCTTCCGATCTTTCTGATCACATGCGCTAGATTTGCGTCCATGAATTGTGGGAATTCTGATTTGGTGTTGACGTTCTTATAAGAAGAAACAAATTTATTTCTTCTTTCTGATCACATCCAACTCGCCGAGATAGAATATGCCATATCCGAGGAATCTGAAGGTATTAACTTGTTCTATTGTACTATCTTTCAAAGCTAGTTTACATCTTAGCAAATTAGACCTTGGTTGTGGATATTTGTAAATTATACGACTTTGTTATTTTACATAATTCAAATAAGATACTCCGTAAGTTGTCTTAGTTCTCAGCAACTACAACTTAAGCCATCAGCAAAAAGAAGAGTTTTAATCAAACTTATTTCCTTAAAGATGTCTACAATATTAAGATCTAATCTGTTTGTTCCCCACCTGTACTTGTCAAGATATAAATTAAAAAGTACCAGTGACATAGATAGCCCTTGTCTAACTCCTTTACTTATCGTTTTCTATGGAATATCTCCAGATTTTAATCTTATATTAATTGAGTACATAAATACATATTCCCAATTATTCCTACGTGGAGTTGTCTCCATAACATTCCATAATTATCTTCTGTGAACACTATACAAACAATACATACAGTAATAATGATAGAAGTAATAATAATAATAAAAATAATGTACTAGAGAGTATTCAAAATATTAACAATAATAAAAAAGATATATGTACGTATTTGACCTTTTCAACTCTGATTAATTTGACGTTTGCCAGCTAGACCTGGGCTTTTTATTTATTACCCACGCCTGAGGGTTTGGGAGCATGACGCTTTCCCATCATGTACCTAGCCTACTTCGCCCGCCTGAGCGTTTTCTTTCGTCACACAGCTATCGAAACTCTACAATTTTGTATTACAAAGCTACAACTTCAGTTTTGCTTCAGCCGGGAATTGAACCAGAGGCGGCCTCACAAAAATGTTGGACGTTGTCTATGAGCCACCCGACAGGCTAATGAAAATGCCTTTATTATTGGTAAGGCGCAATCTATATGTTTAAAGACTAGCGTGTTCGTTTAGACAATAATTTGATCTTTCTACTGAACCAAATTTCGTGATTTTGAGTGGTCTGTAGATGTTTTATTAGTTGCTCTTATTTATTGGTTTTGTAGTTAGAAACACTAAATTTTAATACGATATTATAATTAATAGAAAGAATTATTATCTGTCGTCATATGTTCATTATGTAATTTTCAAGATTCACTTAAGTACAATTTAAGAATATCCTTGCATCATTAGGTTGTAGTAGGCGAAGCGAAGATAGCGAATGCTGTGAGTTGGAAGATTGTTTTAAATGCAAAGATAAGTGAGCGTACCGTACAAAAATAAAGTAATGATCCAGTAATCGTCTGACACAAGTCACTTCACAAAACTTTCCAATGTTTGTAATTACTAGTGATTAATTACCTTTTAAGACAAGATTGATAGCAGAATATCCTTCATATTCCACTACTCATACACTAAATACTATATAGATAATTACATTTTCGAACTCTTTTAATTTTTGTTAAAATAATAGTGTTGTATTGTACCAGAATTGAACCCCCTCATTTTTTCAGTTTCGAAGACATAAATCTTTTTTTAATTTCCAAAGTACATGTCAATTACATTTTCCGAACTCTGTTTAATTTTTTGTCAAATACTATTGCTTCGGGGAGAGGTAGCTCATCAACTGATCTTGGTTCGAGTCCTGACGGCGGCAGGATTTTCGACACTAGCTTTTCAGCTAGGTCGAATTCAGTCGCTGTCTGGGCGAATTCTAGCACCGGCTGCTCTGATCAGTAGTTTCGTGGTTTCTTCGATCAACACCAGGCGAATGCCGAGCACTACCACCAAGCGGGCCACGTACCGCGCGATCTTTCTTCTATACCTCTCCTATCCTCCCCTTACACACGCACTAACATGCCACACTACCTATTCCGCGGACCGGTCGGCGGCAAGCTGCTCCCGGCCCCGGTGGTGGAAAAAGTCCTGGGTAAATCCCGTGGGTGGTAGGTCGGCGCCGAATCTTGCCATCCAACGGGGCATGATCACTGCCACCTCCCGAGCAAAAAAATCTACATTTACGGGATTAATAGTATTTGCCGTTGACGCGCCCGGAATCACAAGTAATGAATCAATCAGTCCGTATACATATTATTTTTCAGTTGTAACTTTTCTAAAATTCCTTTTTTTTGTGCGATTTAATCGCAGGATTTGAGCTAGTGTATAATTATGAAGATAGTGTATTTGAGAAAAAATTCTGGGTATATGTTTACCATGGAATGTAAATTAAAAAGTAAGCTGAAATACAACGTGCTTTGAATATAATTCGTAAGTTTTTACAATATCTGCTTATTAGAAATAGATTTCCCTAAAAATATTAATATAAGTCGGGAATATCGCATAGTTAGAGTACCTACGTACATTGTTTTTTTTTAATACAGTAAGCGAAAATTCCAAAAGTGCTGAGTCCAGAAATCGTGGCAATCCAAAGTGGGTTTACTTTCATCCAATTTATTTGCAGCAATAACAGAAATTGAAGGAAAGAAAAAGATTAACATGGTAGGAGGAAAGGATGAAACTCAGATATAATTAGTTGAAAAACGTGGAAAAATGAATATAGAGCTTTCCCGATCTTCATTTCCTTCTGAGATTTATTCAAAACATACGTTTACGTTCCTTATATTGAGTCATTCATTCAAAAGAAGAAGTTACAAGTCGTAATGTCACTGCACATTTGCGTCAGCTGTCCCTCGCAGGCTCAATGCGTGACCTCGCGTGCGATCTTCACCGCTGATGAGCCGAGTGTCTCTTGACTCCGGGACGCGCAGTGGGCTTCTCTGGCGTTTGACGAAAGCCAGATCTCCCCAGCGCTCCCTGACGGAGAGGGGGAGGCACCGCCCTGACCATCTGCTCACATTTCCTTAGACCTCAGGAGACGATGTTGAGATCGCTAAGGCTGTAGTGCCGTGGCGATCTCCGACCGAAGGATGTGGGCTCGAATAATAATAATAATAATAATAATATTTATTCCCAACTTGTTTTACAGAGATAATGTACATAGTTGTTTCTTGGAATCCCACCTCGGGCATGGTTGTGTGTGTTTCGTGATCGTGTGCGTTGTCTGTGTTGATTGATTGATTGATTTTTTCGTGTTTCCGGGCGCGTCAACTGCTTTAATTATTATTCCCGTTAGTGTAGTGCATGTTTTTCTTGGGAGATGACGGTGATCGTCCCCCGCTGCGTGGCGAGATCCGGCGCCGACCTACCGTCTGCAAATGGGGTTTCCCCCTGACCAGGGAGAGGATAGGACAAGGAAGAGGAATGACAGATCGCGCGCGGTCCGTGGCCCGTTTGTTAAGGTACTGCTCTGGCATTCGCCTCGTACTGATCGGAGAAACCACGGAAAACTACTGGTCAGAGCACCGGTCGCTGGAATTCTCCTCCAGACAGCGACTGAATTCGACCTAGCTGAATAGCTAGTGTGGAAAATCCTGCCGCCGTGGGGAGTGGCAACCTAGGACCTCCCGGTCAGAGGTGCTGCAGTGACATCAGTTGATGCCCTGAGCCACCGCTCCCGGTCGTTGTCTTTGTATAATGTGCTCGTGTGTCTCCTGTGGATGGCGTCAGGAAGAGCATTCGGCCGTAAAAACGTTTCCAAATCTGCCTAAAAATGGAATATCTGGAAAAACAAACATTTAGCCCACCCCTATTAGCGCTGATTCCAAAAAGCTAGGATGAAAAAATCATTCTTGCCAGGTTCCGTAAAAGAACCTTAAAATGGAAGAAGTAAAATATTTTTTAAGAAATGTTTTAAAAGCTCCATGGTATTTCAGAAATGGTCAAATTTTAAAAGAATTTCTATAGAACCTCTAAAAATGGATTCTAAACTTCTTCCTTTTCTACATCTCTGTCATCTTTCTCATCTTCCCAGCCTTCTCATTCTCTCATCTTCCTCAGTCACTCCTTTGTACACTCTAGGTAAATCAATCTTTTTCCACGAATAATTCAAGATATTCGAAAGACCTACTACATCCTCCTTAATTAGCTGTAAGCAGGTTTAAACATTCCTAAATTCAATTCAATATTTATTTTTTTAATCCCAATATTGTGTGAATTTTTCTGAAGAACCCTTCCTGGGTATCCTTAGTTGTTTGTTTCTAATATTATTATTTTCAAACATTGTACATGTATGATGAAATGTAGTTAAAAAATGATTGTGGATACTATGTAACATAAAAACCCTTGAAAGACATAATATTGTCGAACAAGAATAACAAAAACTATTTTTTAAAAAAGATTCTGTGCCCGCTGGATTGTTGTCTGAACTCTCTGATTGTGTTTAAATTTCCAAATCAAAGTGAGAGGGAAGGAAGTAGGAGGAGCACACGGACGGAGATGTAAGTAAAATTACTTCCGTAGATAAAATGCAATATTTTTCTGACTAATAAATGATTGTGGTAAAATAATACCGGACAATGCCAGATACTTCAATAGTTAAAATACAAATGCATGTGAAAATAGCTGCTGTATGTTCTTCTAGCGAGTTGTTCTTCGGAAATATCCCGACGTGATAATTACAATGTATGGAAATAATGTGAACGTATTTCTAAGAAATGGTGTACTAAAGACATTTGCGTCATACAATCCTAGCATTTCTAAGATTCATGACTGGAATTAAGAACGAAGTCGTTTGTAACGAGGAACGAACTCGCTGATAAAATACTTAAATCTCCTCCGCGGAGTCCGAAATAAGTGGCCCCGCTCGAGTCATTAAATCTGCACCGCCGAGAAAGGAAATAAGTATTTTCGCCCTCGTAAAGCTGTATGATTCAATTCTGCACCGCCTTGCTGTTTATTTTGTAATCGGAACATCTAAAACCCTTGATGCGAAATGATTTTTGATCAACGGCAGTAAGGTAATACTCGTGATTAATTGAAGTCGGTCTCTGTCGAGACTCTCCGGTTACAAAAAGGACTTGTAATTACATAATCGATAGCCTTAGCTACGCCGAGTGCAGCGGTGGCAGGGCTCACCAAAGACGTGACGCGGATAACAAAGAGAATTCTTTTATTGAAGTTTTTCGCTTTCTTATATCCACCTTTATTCTTGTCGGTTCTTTTTTTCTCGTTTTTTTCTCTCTCTCTCTCCTTCTCTGAGCCGAAGAATAAAAAGAGAGTCTGTTCTTTTTCCTTGACAGCAGGAAATGTACTGAAGACAGTTCTCCTATAAAATAATGATTTCCCACTAACACGCTTCCCCGAAGTTCGTTACTTCATTAGAAAAAAGATTCCTGCCCTTCACGATCGCGTTATTACTGAGCCGGGATATTTCCCTCCGGCGCGCAGACGCCGAGGCGGGGAGGGGTGAGGCGAACGAAGGCACCGAGAAGGGAAAATGGTCCGGGGCTTACAGTGGCCCCAGCATGGGACACTGAGTCGTTACAACCAGTCGTTGGTACATGGGCAATAGATGGTCTACAGTTGCTCACAAAACAAGTAATAATTCCCGTTAATGTTGAGAGATAAGTTTGTGGTTATGTCTTTTTGGCGACAGCAAATGTTGAAACTTGTAAAATTTAATTTACACTGTAAGAAATGCTGTAAATAAATTATGCCGATGTCTTTCGCACAGGGTAGGATCCTGGAAGTATTTCGGATGGGGTGTGGGGCATTTTAATACAGTCCTTTCCCACTATTAGTGTTTTTGGAACACTAAAAAAAGTTAATTGTTACTTTGAAATTTTAAAACCTAAAGGTTGGTAATGGGAATATTTTCTTGGATAAGATGCCATTTATGCAAGTTGTTTTGAATAAATCGGGTGATTCTTTTTTTTTCGGTGTTAGTATTGAATAAATTAAGTAAATTTACCAAACGATGACTGTGGGAGAGAAATGGGGGAAATTATTATGAACCGTTCCGCGAATACCCCCAAAAAAGGGGGTGACTTGGATATTCAGCATTGACAAAACTAAGAATTTACCCCCTTCCACCTCCACACACACACACACACACACACACACTTACTGGAAAATATCGATATGAGTTTCTCAACAAAATTGATAAGCTTGTTTTTGGAGGTAAAATACAATATTTATAAATTATCGTGGTGTTAACCATCCTTGTTCCAACGCTTTCCAGTCATTCCAGTCACGAAACAGTTTTAGATACTTCTATTATTCGAGCGCCACTGCGCACTAGCTCTCTGTCGTCACAACGCTTATTATCTCTACGTAATACTAATGAACTAGCTTATCCACTTTATTTGTGTAAGCTTATAATACAGTTATCTGGGTCGTTCATCTACGGATATGGAACATATGGATATAGGTACGTGAAAAAGCAACGATATAATTACATTGGGTTATGGTTACTGGAAAAAGTAACGATAGAATTACTTTTGTTTTAATTTATGTTTCATTACAAAATTAGGTGTAATTATCGTCTTCCTGGAAAACGAATTTATAATGATTCTTGTCATGGAGAAATGGTAGTGTAGTGATTCAGGGCGTTTCACGAGGTGTTTTGAATCTTCCTAAAAACCCCAAAACTACGGGTTTTGTAATTTTTTCCAGAATGTTCTACAGGGTTCCCGCTAAAACTCGTGTCGACTTATTCTTCTCGTCCAGGCATCTCGAATGAGTAATTTCTCACTCTATGGGTGCCTTAACATCCCCCAAATCGGGTTTTTCGAGAGTTATCTTAGAATGTTCAGGAGTGATCCGGGAGAAGCAATTTGATCCCCAGCAGTAAACTGAAACGCGCGTAAAGACAACCGATTGGCCCAAATGGTGGAACAGGGGAGGAGTCGGAAGAAAAGAGAGAGCAGGACGTCAGCCAGGTTCTGCCCTCCTCATATATAGAAGTTGCACACACAACATTTGCACCTGATTCGTAGACTCTCGTACATCTTGCTCTGTGTGTAGAATGTGTGGGAAATCTCTTCAATTGCGTGAGAATGTGTAGTGCAGGATGAGGTGCCCGACAAACAGGAGCAAAAGGCACATGAGAAACTTCGTTATATGAGATTTCCCACCATGTGGTCATTGACCATAAGGAATAATATTCGATCACCCTACAAGCCCTAGAAATACGTAAAATGTATTCTGAAACACTTTATATATGTGAGCGATTATACGAAAACGATTTTAGAATTTATATCAGACGCATTATGCTCGAGGTGCCTTTGAAGGTCATAAATATGTAACAAAGGACTACTGACATGGCTTCCTTTCCCATGGAAAACAAGCGATTTTCCCTTCGGCAATGCCTCTTTCACAGTGTGGCACACTAACCAATACACTAATCAGTCATCTAATATTTACAATTAAAATTTCATTATTTACTGTATATTTCTCCTTGCAATAAATTAGGGGCTATTTTTTTTAAATTTAACTCATCATAACATGATTATCGTAAATACGTATTCTTGTGACAAAAGCAGTTTTACGTTTTCCGTTAATTTATAACTCGTTAGTTATTATTGTATATCCATCTCCTTTGTCGAATCCATCTCCTTTACACGGGATGTAATGATTAGAGCCCGGAAGTCCAGGTATGTATTTATACTAAAATAGGCATGCAAAAACGGCATTTATTCGGGATAAAGAGGGGGTAAAAACAGGAAACATTAAAAAAATCACCATTTAAAAGTAATTAACTTAAAAAATTAATAATTAAAATGGTCCACATTTTTATTCTAAAAATTTACATCACCACTCACGTGGAAGAAAACGACCTTTTTTTGTAATCTTGATTGCACATGATCATCCGCAACCACCGGACCGGACCACCGGAACATCCGGACCAGTAACCTGAGTCTGGAGCCTTCGCGTCCACAAAAACACAATACATGACCGTGCATTTGTCTAGGCTTGCGGGTGTGCTTCCAGCTTAATAGAGATTGGTGCCCAAAAGGCAAAAGGTAAAATAATGGCAAAAGGGTACAAATAAACCAAAATGCCAAAAATAGGCATCAGAAGCTAAAATAGGGGAAAAAAGGTAAGATGAGAATCTACTAAAACAACTCCAGAGGTAAAATTAAGTGATTCCTATTGTTAAAAGTCATGAAATTGTCACAGTAATAATAAAAAGGCATTGTACCAAACTTCTGTGCTGTAGTAATGAGTATTTGTATTCATAATTTCTGATTCTGGCGGCGAATGTATCGTGTAGGACCAACCAAGGAGGAAAGTCGAAGTGCGCTGTGGCGTTGGCGGGAGTTGTTGAAGTGCATTGGCATACGAGAATAACTTTTTGTTCATGACGTAGTCTTACACAATGCGACTCGAAGGGTCAGTGACGCTGACGTGACAGTGAAGAGTTCAAAACAAGGTGTTTATTACAATTTTATAATATTTCTCGCTACTTATTTGTATTAAGGTAGTTTAACGAAATTCTGTAGAATTATATATATTCTCAATTCGAGCTTTTGTTTGGACTATTTAGATGGAGACTGCTAAAAAACGTTCATAAATGTATACACGTGTGTGTGTGTTTGTGATAGAGCGAGAGAATAATGAAGAGAAAGATGGAGAAACCTAGTCTGTTGTCTTTTTCGTCATAATGTGAATGAAGACAGATATCAAAGCTTAAGCGAGGCATTTTTTTATCGAAGAAACATCAGACTCTAGTCTTGGAAAGAAGTGAAAAGAAGTTCGGAAGAAAATCCAGCACATTGGAACTCTCACTCAGATTTGATTTGCAGGGAGTCTGATCAGTCTCAGAGAAAAGATAACTGTTAAAAAATGATTCTGCAATTACCATTATTTAACAAACCTACTAACGACTTATTTGGTCAATTTGTTTGTCTCGGAGATAAAGACAACAGCCTTCTAATAGGCCTTCTCTGCAGAGATTTTCTGGCTGACAAGTATAAGGTTTTTGCTTCAGCTTTTTTTCGCAAACACACTTCGAGAATTGTACCTTGTTCTCGGTCGCATGCTGCCAGGAAAATGCTCACAAAATTGTCTTTCTTTTCTTTGTCGGCGGAGAATCCGCTTTTAATGTCTGAAGAAAGTAAAGAAGGAAAGACGTCAGGACTCATTGGCGTGGGAGCCAGTGAAAGGGGCCTGCATTAAAACGTTCGACCTTTGTCTCCGTAAAGGCCCTCGCGAACTCTCCCAATGCGATTTCCTTAATTTGTAAAATCAGTCCTAACGACGCTTTGATGCATTAGGCTTGTCGAGTGATACGAAGTTGCTTCTCTTCTTCTTCGTATTTCATTTTCTGTGAATTTTTTTCTGTAATCGTTTGTAGCTGGAAGGAAACCTGGAAATTGTATGTTGGTTTTTCGTAAAATAAATAGTATCCATTAGTAACGTGCAGTAGCAGAATTGCTTGTGTCGAGTGCGAGGAAAATGGAATCTAAAGCAGCCTAAATTTGCTATTCTGAAACGGAGCACGTGTGTACTTAAGCTTCTTTCTTCCTCGACGCTTGACGTCAGCTGGGTCTCAAGTAGTGACGCACCGAGTATAAGAATACTGTATTCCTAACATCAGGTTTGAGATACTGCAGATGTCCAGGACATAAAAGTGGGTATGTGCGATGTATGGAATAGGCGGAATAACATAATCAAGACATTTTTCAGTCAAAATTGAAACTGTTCAATTGATTTGAATTTTTCCACAGATACTGGGTTTGTATCTAAACCAGCGATTCCTATTCTTTTTCTGGACCACCGCCACGTGTAGAAGAAAATAATTCCAGCAACCCAGAGTCCATAACAGTTCATTTTAAACGAAATATGAAAATATTGTGGCGTAAAATATGTACCTAATGTATTTGTTTATTTATTGAAAGTGATAAAGTATAAATTAATAATACAATCAAATTGGCAATAATTTTTTATTCGAATTTTAAAAATAAATACAAAATAAATTAAAATTAATTATATTGAAATAATTAAATTTATTCATTATTAATGAAATGAGCGAGACTGGTGCAGTTTTGAAATTTGTCAATGCCACACTTACGCTCACGCGAGCAATATTTGAAAATTATATTTTATAAATATCTTTAAACAATAAAATAAGTTTTTTAAAAATATTTTGGTGTTGATAGGGTTGGTGCGCCACGGCGTCACCTCTTGATCGCCTAACTGCCCTCATTTGTCTCTGGAGCTGCTACCGCCCCCACGAAGTTCTCTAGCGCCCACTGGGGGTCGGTGGCGTCCCGTTGGGAATCAATGATCTAAAACTGTGGTCGCTAAACGTATGAAGCTTGTGTTTTAATCCCACTGTGGGCCACTAGGAAACCTAGACAGAACGATTTTTTTCAAATCTTAACATTTGTTTGTTGTCTATAAACATACATTTCTATTAAATATGAAACAAATTTTAATAAAACTGCATACAAGAACAATAAATTGAAACTAGCGTACCCGTGCGAGAATTCTCACGTGTTAACTCCCACCCTCTTCCCTATGTTTAAATTTCCAAATTAAGCCTGTAATATATATTTTCTTCAAGATCCTCGTATCAGTCGCCACTTGTTCTATACGTCTCCTTGTAATCCATAACAATACAACACACCCTTGGCAATACGAACTATTCTTATTTAATGTTATTACCGAACAGAGTGATACACCCGTGTAATTCAACCGCGTAGAATATCAAGTAATTAGTTTAATTTCATGTACAGTTGAAAAACAGGTGGGGTAGGTAGGGTAGAATCGAGAAGCATCGAGCGAGCAAAAATGTAATAGAATGTTCAGGAAAATCTCATCCTGTAGATTACGGTGGCGGAAACGTTTCTTTGAGGTCATTGGCATATATATATATATATATATATATATACAGGGTGAGTCACGTAACTTTAGCACCTCCTATAACTTTTGAACGGTTGAAGATATTGAAATGTAGTTTCACGGAAGTGCATGAGAAAATAGGGCTAACTGATACGTGTATTTATTTCTATTTTATCACTTGTATTTTACGAGATATTTGAGGTAACTTTGTTTTTTCAAATAGAACTATACATATTTTTTCAGTCTATCATAAAGAGCGTAAAAAGACGAATCCAATGATGTACATAATGTCATATGTTAAATAAGGATTTTTTTGAGAAATGTTTATTCTTTTGCGACCAGTTCTTAACGGATATTTTGAATGTAACCGACCGCCACAGAAGGTCACGCAGGCTCCACCAGCCAGCGCGCTCGGGGAAGGGAAGGGATCTTAGTATTGCAAGACACAAAACATATTCCAAATATTCACTAAACTTGCCATTTTTTCCCTGAACTCTGCTTTCATCCTTCCCCATTTTCAAATATTTTATTACTTAAGGATTGAAAATATGGATTTGTCATATGTAGTATGTATTGAAATAAGATTGTTATTTAAATTTAATTTAAAGGGATATCATACCACAGGATATTAATGGGATCTTGGAAACTAAACACAGTAAGAATAAATTATTAAGACTTTACAAAGAATATTGCATATTTTCAGCAAATAGTTTTATTGTTAATGATAATATAACAATACCTTGTGAAAACAAATACAGAAAGATAATGATAATGACAAAAATAAAAATAGGATTCAAAAATACTAAATAAAAATACATTACTATTCAAATTACTTTAGAATGTGTTCAATATGACCACCATTCACAGACAAACACATCTGCAGGCGCTTTTGAAAAGATTTCTTAACTGCGACCAATGTTTCTTTTTTAACTTCAGAACATGCAGCTACAATGCGTCTACGCATATCTTGTGATGTAGATGGAGCCTCTTGGTAGACGTGGTTTTTAATAAAACCCTAAAGAAAAAAATCTAGTAGCGTCAAGTCTGGGGAACGCGCGGGCCAACACACAGTACCACCCATTAATATCCTGTAATATAAAACTGGATATTAACTGGAGTAGAAGTAATAAACAATTTTATTACAATACATACTTACAATAAACCCTTATTTTTAACCCTTCCATTTCTTAAAAATAAGCTGAAAATGGGGAAGGATGGAACGCAGAGTTCAGGGAAAAAACTACAACAGTTTTGTGAATATTTGGAATATTTTTGGGGGGCCTTGGGGGGTTTTAAAACCTTAAAAAAAAAAAAATTTAAAAAAATCCTTATTGAATATATGACATTATATATATCATTGGATTCGTCTTTTACGCTCTTTATGATAGACTGAAAAATATGTATAGTTCCATTTGAAAAACAAACTTATCTCAAATATCTCGTAAAATACAAGTGATAAAATAGAAATAAATACACGTATCAGTTAGCCCTATTTTCTCATGCACTTCCATGAAAACTGCATTTCAATATCTTCAACCGTTCAAAAGTTATAGGAGGTGCTAAAGTTACGTGACTCACTATATATATATATATATATATATATATATAATTCAAAAATGCGGTCGAGTACTGTGGGTGGCATTAATATGAATATTTAGAGACCTCACTTATAAAGATTAGTTGCGTGTCAGAGCCGCAAAGTTATATAGGAGGCGATAGAATTGCACATTACAAAAAAAATGGAATGAAATATAAGAACATATTTTTCATCAGGTTTGTTAAGGTCATGAATGACACTCTTTTTTGTCATCAATTTTTTTTAGGTTGGAGAGTAGAGAGAGCCTTCCACTCGAATACAGTTGTCACAAACATGGGTAAATCACTGGGCGGGAGTATGCAAAAAAGGTTTTGCGAGGCATCTGCTTGAGCTATGTTGAATAAGTGCAGGTTAGCCAAACTTGAGCACGACG
Organism: Teleogryllus oceanicus; assembly: GCA_964035755.1. Classification (NCBI taxonomy): domain Eukaryota; kingdom Metazoa; phylum Arthropoda; class Insecta; order Orthoptera; family Gryllidae; genus Teleogryllus; species Teleogryllus oceanicus. The sequence goes on from CAXIVR010000008.1 coordinate 15,207,466, forward strand.
GCGATCTACGGAAAATTCAACTGTTTGTCGATCTAAATCATTCATGCCCCTCACATAGCCTGAGCCTGCACGGATTTATTTCAATTTTTGGGCGCATCGGAAATTACTAATTGAAATTCTAAAGGATCATATTTGGTTCTAATGAAATGTTTCAACTGTTGCTGTATTTTTTCTTATTATTTTTCTGCTCTTCGTGTTTGACATGTTTGTAACAGATTGATTAAACTGTTTATATATCTCGAAACAACTTGCACGGGATAATCAGAAACGTAGTGATATATTTTCATTATTGTAGAGATTTATTGTTGCATTGATAATGAGATTATGTTTCCCAATTCAGTGAACGCAAATCATATAAATATTTTATAGAGATAAATGGTGAGAGAAGTTCTTTATAGTACTCAAGAATAAAATGGTCGTAGTCCAGAAGTGTGCATTCTGCTGTATGTGTCACGTACTCATACAGTTAGTATACTGCAAGTCTTTAGAAAATGTTCATGGTTCTCTCTACAAGAAATTACTATTATCAAATCTTATGGATATGTGTATCTGAAACTCTATTACTATTCATTAGAAAATAGATAGCTTGTTCCAGTTATAGTACTTTACTGATTTAGTAACACCTTTTGGAGAAAATTTTTCTTACGTTATAGAATTTGTTTGTCACAAAGGCTTTATTCGAGCGGGCCTCCAGCCCCTCCACCGCGATCAATTCGATTTCGTAATCTCGAGTGGGGTCGTGGTTCTGGAGTTAATTCGAAATGGAAACAGGAGGGAGAATATGATGAAACGGTTGGCGTTTGAGGAATGGCAGATGCCAGTATTGATTTCTTGGCGTTGAAGAGGAAGCAATGTGGAGATATTTACCACCAAAACTAACTGACCATTGGAGTACAGTTGCCATTATTAATGCTAACATCGACAAAAGAGAGGAGTTCAACATACACGTTGTTACTAGTAAAATTAGTAATAATTTTTGTGTTTTATTATTCTCATGCATGTATTCCTGAATTGTTTACAACGCCAACAATGCTGTTCTCATCCCACATATTAATTTGCAAAGCTTGTATGAGAACATATGAACGGCATTCTAGTCCAATGCATTTGTTTTGTATGCTGTTTTCATGAGAATGTAATGCAAACGTTGTGATGGATGTTGAATAACTCGGTCATCTGGCATTCGCGTTGCTCTGTTTAATTCAACTAACTCTGAAACGTCTATAAATACTCGCCTGTACAAGGGCTCTCTCGAAACTTCTGTTGCATTAGGGTTTATTTGCCTTTCCCATGGTTTTGTTGACGCAATCCTTCTTTCCGTCTTCGTAATGCGTAAGAGTTGAAGCTTGTTAGCGAGTTAAGGCAATTGACTCCGTAATGAACTCGGAGCGTGGATCATACATGTGTCATGACTCCACTTTATCCTCAAAGAATTACTCCCCCTCTCGACAACACCGGGGAACTCGCGGGGGGGGGGGGCGTTCGCATTCTGTGCCAGTCTCTCCCTGCTGGTTATTCAATTGCAGACCTTTGAAGACCGGTGCGCACGGAACTCTACGGAGGGCGGGAAAAAACGAACCGCGGACCGTAATTACGCACTTGTGCACCTGCGAGGAGATTATTTTGCACCCTGACGCCCGGTGCAACCTCTTCGCCCGTTCGTCTGCTACCTCGTGAGGTCCCAGTCGCCGAGTGGGCTTGGTTGTCCTCGACGCTGTCTCTTCAACTTTGCCATCCGCTTGGCAGTTGCAAGCCTTTCTGACTCGATTGCACCACGTCCACTCATTATATTTACGAGTATTACGTGTGTCTTCATTGTTTTCGTTTCCCCAATCTCTCCATTAACTGTTGCACTATCTCTTCCCCCCCCTCCATGAAACACTTTTTTCATATCTCCTCCGTTCCTTCTGGGTAGCCTTCACTAGTTTTAGTACCGTCTGTTTCCAAGTATATCGTAAGAAACGGTAACTTTTTTCCCATATTTTGAATTCCGTTTCCTCTTCACTGAATTTTATATCTTCGACTGAAATCCCTCAATCTAATCGTGGCCCTGTATTTTCAAATCTACATTACAACAATTACAACAGACTCATCCTCGCCCCTTTCGCGTCATGTTCTCAGTTACCATATCATCGTGGAGGTGCTTCTGAAACTCCCGCACCGCTCACAGGACGTCAGGAAACTGGCAGCAGGACTAGAAGAGCACGAGACAAAGGTGGATCAGAACATCAACTGATGTCACTGCAATGCCTCTGACCAAGAGGTTCGAGTTCAGACGATGGAACAATTTTTACACAAGCTAGATAGCGAATTTTAGCGCGCAGGCTTCTCTGATAGGTAGATTTCCATGGTTTCTCTGAGCTGAGCAAATCTAGGCGAATGCCGCAGTAGTACCTTAACAATGGGAGCGAAGGGCCTGAATACGGTGAAGCGGGGCGGATATGGTGAAGGGGGAGTAGCGGGGCGGAACGGAGCGAAGCGGGGCGGATCGGGACGGAATGAAGCGGGGTGGGGTGGAATGCAGCGGAAAGGATGGACGGGACGGAGCGGAGCGGGTGGATCGGGACGGAGCGAAGTGGAACGGAGCGGAGTGGAGGGATCGGGTCGGAGCGGAGCGGGGGGAACGTGCGGGCGGAAGGATCGGGACGGGGCGGGGGGATCGGAACGGAAAGAGCGGAACGGGAGGGGAGGGCGGAGCGGGGTGGAACGAGCGGAGCAGGATGGATCGGGGTGGGGCGAGTAGACGAAACGGAGCGGAGCGGCAAGCTGAGGTGCGGGGCAGGGCGAGGAGCCTCTCGAGGCAACAATCCATTTTCTTTTGACGTTTCTACTTCCAACCTAAACGCGCCGGCCTAACGAGGAGCCGCGCTGCCTGAACAGCGCGGGCGCGCGCGTTTCATTAATCACGGCGCGGCTCCTCTCGCCTCGTCGCGCGTCGCCAGAGGAACGCGCGTGCGCGGGGCGGGAGAGCCTGAGGCCACTGCGCCCGGCTGCCGACGCTCAAGGAGCAATCTTCAACTCAAGCGATCGAATGCTTTCGATTCTTCCACCGCTGGGCCGGGCTTCAAATCCTGGTCCATCGAATGGAATTTGGGGTGAAAGCGGGATCGCAGCGGGTTGCTCCCGTTTAGTCTGTCTTTCTTCTAATACTCTAATTTCACTAATACTCTGTCGCTGTTCCGATTATACGTTTGACCAATCATCATACTATTTATCTACTGTATGGTCGAAAAGGCTTACGTACCACCATAATAAAGATACATTTGTACCTTTGAGGATGTAAACCAATAAAATATACAGCTCCTCACGCACATTTTTTTTATCAAAGATCGGTACACACACACACACACACACACACACACACCACACACACACACACCACCGCCACCGCCACCCGCCACCGCCACCGCCACCGCCACCGCCACCGCCACCGCCACCGCCACCGCCACCGCCACCGCCACCGCCACCGCCACCGCCACCGCCACCGAACACCGAACACCGAACACCGACCACCGCACACCGCACACCGCACACCGCACACCGAACACCGAACACCGAACACCGAACACCGAACACCGAACACCGAACACCGAACACCAGACCACCGAACACCGAACACCGAACACCGAACACCGAACACCGAACACCGAACACCGAACACCGAACACCGAACACCGAACACCGAACACCGAACACCGAACACCGAACACCGAACACGAACCGAACCCCGAACACGAACACCGAACACCGAACCGAACACCCGAACACCGAACACCCGAACACCCGAACACCGAACACGGCACACCGAACCACCGCCCACCGCACACCGCCACCGCCATCGCCCCGCGTTCGCTCAGCGGAACAATAGGGAGTTTATATATCGATACCTGGAAGTGGAAAACGGCAGCGGAAGTCACTACTATACGAGTAAACAACCTCTTTTAGCTGAGGACGCTAATACTTGGCTCTTGTTTTTGGAGCGCATGTTTGACCCCACTGCAGTTGTGTGGAGTTCCAAACCACGAAAATCTACATTGGCTACTTTCTTAGGTAAATATAGCTAGTCAAAGGGTGAACAAAATAAGTGTTCAAATAAGTTAAAATTAATGATGAGTCTTGAGTTAACAGGTAAATTTGAACATACACATAGTCTTTTGATTCGGCGAACTCATTACCTGTTCGAAAAACTAAATGTAGTATGTTCAAAAATGTACCATTTTACTTTTAAGCTCTTTTCATAGTTTGAAGGCAGGTTTACACTTCTTAATTTAGTTCAAATTTTCTTTTCAACTGTGGCTTTGCTGCAAAATGAAATGTCGTTCTCTTCCTGCCTCTCGTAACATCCCATCAGAAAGATCATACACACTTTTGTGTAATCTTTGAACATTCACGCGCTGGGATGAAAATAGCAATTTCAATTCATCTTTGTGTGTTCGTAAATAGAATAACATGAACTTCTATATAGGCTTCTTCTATAATCAAATTATTCTATATGAGCTTAAAAAGTAAAGATAAAATGTAGATCTGTTTTAAGAAATTGAAAATTTTGTGTAATGCAGTCAAGGAACCCACAAAATTAAAAGATCCTATTCTAATGCACAATGTCCCCAAGATGAGCAAGATCGATCGGAGAAAATCCACTTTCGAAAACTTTATGTATCTGCGCTAGTTTTGTTCCACGATTCAGGTCATGCATCATTTCATTATTTATTGCTAGATAAACATTCAAAATGACGGGAAATCAAACTGCCGTAATAATAACTTTTTTAAGACGTAGTAGAATACAATTTAATGTCTTTAATGCTAATTTAATAAGTTTTTTTAATAAATTTCATATTTTCTTGTCATTAATAGATTCTCCAAGTGGGTCCGCAGTCTTATACGCAACCGCCAAGCGATTTTATGGATACCCTAAAGGGACAACCAGGTGAAATATTCGGTTATTTGCGTTTGAAGGAATCGAATTTGGTAACTCAGAGGTTTGTTTTTGCGTTTAGACACACTGCGTTCTTGGAATCCAAAAGTACGTGTATCTAAGATTAAATCCACTGTTTTCCCAGTAGATTTAGTTTGACCTGACGATGCAGCTCCTGTAGTTTTTCCCTAATCGCAAACCTTGCATATTTCTAGTAGCGTAGCAGCTTTGGGTATTTATTACTTCTGCCTCCCCTGCTCTCCAGCATAAAGCGCGTTCGCTGCTAGGTCATGCGCGCGCCACACACTTCCTTTTGCCGCCTCTTCTAACCGCACTCAAACTGCGAAACCGAATTGCGTATCGTGAAAACTAGTGAATTGTACGACCAGAAGTCGTGCCAAAGACACCACATTTTTTCATTCTCGCTACTACTCGTACAGTACGGAGAAAGTTATGTATTGCTGCGGGGAAAAACTGGGAATTTGTGGCAGAAAAAACTCGTAAGCCCTGGTAACAAAAAAGGGGATAAATCCAATTGCTAAATTTAGAAAAAATTCTCTAACACGTGGTGTAGCCAGAATCCATATTTTGTGAGTACTTAATACCGAAAAATTGACAAAACGTCCTTCTGTGAACAACGCTAGCGGCTAAACTGTTCTGCCGATTTTCTCCAAAATTGATATTCCCCAATCAATCTGGCTGATGTCTTCTGATGCAGGCTCCTTGAATTGAAACCAATATTTTAATTTTGGAGAGTACTTTACATGAAACCCCTGGAACATTTTCCAATTAAAAAAATGACCGTTATTTATTATTTTTATTTTTTGTGGATAGAATGAAGGACGTTCAAGAGAACGGTGCAGGTGTTATGTTCGTTAGAACCCTGATTTTTGGAAAATTGCAAAACTTCAAAATTTTTTCGGAGTCTTCCTACAACTAAAATATTATAACTAAAGAATTTCTCTTTAATTAAGTCTGTTCCCTAAAGATAAATTTTGAAATAAGATCATGTACAATTTTCCGAAATTTGAGTACTTTTCATGTAATTGTGCGTGAATATACGGGCAAAAGGTACATGCTGTTTTATCACCAGTAAAGGTTCAATCCGAAATATATTTTTTGGAAGCATATCCTTAAACCTTAAGTAATAATAAGCAAAAAATTTTCAATCTTGGGAACGCAGAAAATTATATAATACTGGTAGATGACACTTTTGGTTTCCTCAATCTCAATATCATTTATTACTGTAGTACATTACAAAAGTACACCATTTAAGGCAAACGGAAAATATTTTCAGTCGGATTTTAGTTATAAAAGTGTTGGCTGAGGAAAACTTGATAATTATAATGGTTGCCATACAGGATCAAGTGATCAACACTAAAAGTTTCAGGAAGCATATCCTCAAACAAACAAAGTGACAAATGTAGAAAATGCCTACAACAGTTGAGAGCATACAGCACATCACATCAGGATGCAAATTAATGGCCCATACAGATTACACCTATAGGCACAATCAAGTTGCAAATATTATTCACAGAAACTGCAGCGAAATCAACCTACAAGAATGACCTGCCCATATTACAAATATGTTCCTAACTGTACTTGAAAATTCAAACTTTAAGTTGTTCTATGACAGAGAAATTATTACAGATAAAACTATTCACCATAACAGACCAGACATAACTTTTGTAGACAAACCGCAAAAGATTGGCTTCCTGATTGACATAACTGTTCCACAAACAGCAAAGTATACAGAACTAGCAACTGAAGTCAAGGCACTATGGCATCTCCAAAAAGTTCATATTGTTCCTCTGGTCATTTCGTGCACAGGAGTTATACCAAATAACATCCATAAAAATCTGGAACTTATTCAAATACCAAAATATACCTATAAAATTATGCAAAAATCGATCATCTTAAACACATGCAGGATTGTTCGAAAATTCCTGAATTGCGACGAAACATGAATTGACCTGTGTCTTGGTTATTAACCCGACACAAAGTCAAATAAAAATCCGGTGAATACCGAGAAAAACAATGTATAATAATAATAATAATAATAATAATAATAATAATAATAATAATAATAATATCTGCCTAATTGAGTAACACCTCAACACCAAACCGTCCGCAGTCAGTTAAAGGTTGGAACACCACCCGTCCGGTGGCAGTGTTGCCTCAGGCGGCATGGCACCGTACTGCAGCTTACCTGCGAGTTAACATCCTCTTGCGGACGTGCTTTTACATTGCCCCCAGGCCCACTCAGCGCGCTGATCAATAACTAGTGGCCCTGCTCCGGATCAAAGAGACCGGAACGTGATGCTGGCCATGATGTACTATCTGTTTAGTGTCGATACCTAGAAATCGACGAGCGGTGTCTCCTCCTAGGGCCTGGAGGGAGACAGGTTTGAGTAGTAAGTAAAACCCGTTGCATCGAATGCGTAACTTGTTACACTCAAACAGTGGGTTTATTAATAATTTCGGAGAAGGAGCTATTAATTATGAGTGATAAAATTGTTTGATACATCATTCAGAATTTAAAAGAAAAATGTTGCTGTACCTGACATACAGACGTCTCTCGCTATGGAAAGAAGTAACGAAGAAAGGAGCTACTAAAAAGTATTGCAAATCGGTGGAACTATTTAAAAAGTGAATTTCTGTATTGTTTATTCTTAATCCTTTATTGAAATAATTTCCTGGAAATTATGTAAAATTGTAGTTCAATTTATAATGTCGTTAAAGTCGATGGTGAAAATGTACCATGTTAAATTTGTTTTTATTTATTTCGTAATTATATCACATTAAATTTTTATTGCTATAATTAAAAATAAATTTAGATACCAAAGAATTTTAATACTATAATTATTATTATTATTATTATTATTATTATTATTATTATTATTATTATTATTATTATTATTATTATTGTTCGCGAATAGGCCATCTTGGACCACGCAGGACATGCACTTGCACGGGCTCAGTATCATTTGCAACGGCAAGTCTTGCATGTAACTAATTAGGGGGATCAGCATTAGGCTGAATCCGATTTTTATACCCCCAGGGTTCCTGGAGATTGGAAGATGAAATGATTATGATAATGAAGGATGAATGGACAGCACACACAAACAGACATATACAAACACACCTATTCCCGAGGCGGGACTCGAAACCGCGACCCTTCCGTCCGAGATCGCCACGGCACTACTGCCTTCGCGGTTTCGGCTATCCGGGGCTATTATTATTATTATTATTATTATTATTATTATTATTATTATTATTATTATTATTATTATTATTATTATTATTATTATTACTTCTCGATATATAATACAATAAGGAAAGATAACGATTTATTAGACACTACTGACACAAAATCCCGCATGTGTTACTATTAGGTAGAAAATTATCTTCCAGAGGTACATGGAATGAAGAAAATGACGACAAAAATTTAGATTTTAGAAGATTATGATTTCATTGAGCACAAGTCTAAAATGGTGCGTTGTGGGCTACTCAAACGTGGTTTTGGGTTCCGAAAGGGGTCAGCGGGTTGTTTCGTAGGCAGTAATCTATAAAATAAAGCTTCCTGGATCTTCTGTTCCTAGTTTTGAAACTTTATTTCTTCTTGGTACACCCATTTCCTAGCGTTGCTCGCAAACGTGCAAAATCTCGTTTTTATTTATCACAAATAAAAGCACATCTTTTTGTTATTATAAACAGTTTAAACGCACATATCTACGTATTTCTGATTCCTAATAACGTTTAGCAGTACTAGAATGTTTCCCCATGCACATTACCAAGTCTAATGCGCACTTCGATTCAGAGCCACGCGTCGTTCGAAGTAGGGTAATACAAATGGGTTCCATATACACATTTTCATCTGATTACTGTTAAGCGTTTTGATTGATTAATTTTTTCGTGTTTCCGGGCGCGTCAACTGCTTTGGTCATTAGTCCCGTTAGTGTAGTGCATGTTTTTTCTCGGGAGATGGCGGCGATCTTCCCCCGCCGGATGGCGAGATCCGGCGCAGACCTACCGTCGGCTAGTGGGGTTTCCCCCTAACAAGGACTCTCCCACCAGCGGGGCACCGCCCAGCCGGGACAGCTCTAAGCTCCCGACCGGTCTCCCGGAATATGTGGTAGTGTAGTGCATGTTAGTGTAAGTGTGTGTGTAAGCGGAGAGGATAGGACAAGGAAGAGGAAGGAAAGATCGCGCGCGGTCCATGGCTCGTTTGTTAGGGTACTGCTCCGGCATTCGCCTGGTGTTAATCGGAGAAACCACGGAAACTACCGATCAGAGCAGCCGGCCAGAATTCCACTTAGCTACGTAGCGAGTGTTCGGAAAGCCGGCCCTGTTGACGGAAGTGTGGCGCACGCATATGATGATGTGCACCGCGTGGGAGAACAACTTGCGCAACGCAAGGGGGCGAAAATCGATGTAAATCTATTTTGTGACTTTGTAATTCGTGCTAGCTATTTTCCTCCAACAGAACTTATTGGAAACTTCCTTTTTCCTGGGAATAAAGCGATTTACGGAACACTGCATTATGAGTACGTATGATTCACCACGATTGCGTTTACGGCTCTTGGAATTGAATGTGTGTGATTTCTCTGCGTAAAATGTCCCTTGGCGCAACCCGCAGTACCGGCTGTCAGGGAATCCCCGAAGTCTTGGACGATTGACCTGTTGTTAACCTTCAACCGTTCGTTGGGTTCACGTGTTTGAATAAGCTATTACGGACAGGGCATGAATCATGGAAATGTCGAGTTCATGGAAATATAGAGAATTTCCTCTTCGCTTCACCTTTAATGAAGAAATTGAACATTTCGAAACAGCATGCTAAATAGATCACTTGACTGCTTTGAAAAGGATTCCGATCAGGGCTTGTGTAATTTACATTCACTCTTGTATCGTTTGAAAGAAGAACGTGTAAACTCAGCTTAGTTTAGTGCTTCTCAGGCTGTCCAGGGAAAGTTTTCTCCATAAACATAATTAGAGTAATGTCGTGTTCATTATTAACTAGTAAATAGAATTAGTAAACAAGCAGAACATGTACGTAAACAAACTACTATCGGTACATAAATAGCTCATTGACATGAATCGCCTTGGTGTAATTATCTCCTTTCGTAGGTAATGTCAAACGTAACCCAAGTCGATTGGATTTACCTGATGAATTCCCACAGAACGAGAAGAATTTAGTATGATCATTTTGCGAATAAATATATTATGTGATGAATATATCTGATCGCCTTTCTAACATTTTGACGTTTTTCGAACTGTACTCCTAAGGATTAAATTTTTTACTGATCCGTTATTGCTTGTTATTCCCTTCGATATGAAGTTCTATACACACTGCATAACTTAACTTGATCGAGAGTATCGTGGTTACGGGGGGAAATATGAAAACAGTTGAATGGTTCCACATGTTCACTTAAGGAGGGAATTATAAGAGGGAAGTATGGGAGGCAAATTTGAAAAGACAAACCGAGTGAAGTTCATAACTACTTAATTAGTAAAAAGTTAATCTGAACCATTAAAATTACGTAAAAAAATAAAATAATTTTTACATCAAAAGTGTTATAACGGTTCTAATGATTTCGGCGACAAAACGCCCTGCTGTCAAAGACCCTCAGGCTTTTGTCGCCACTTGGTCATTAGAACCCTTACAACGCCCTTGATGCATAAATAACAATAAAATGACTTCGGCTGGGCCCTTGATTACTTGCAATATAATAAAGAACTACTTTATCTACTGAAGGAAGCATTATTATATTGAATTTAATTATGAAATTTAAACTTCTGCGAACACTAACTTAACAGCAAATAAAAGCGATGTAGAAGATACAATATATTAATAATCTCATATGTAACAATTAAAACAACGAACATTACGAAACAGAATCGTGTGCGATTCAACTACGATAGGTTAGTTCCCTACGCTGAATTCTCAGTGAAAGAAAAAAAATCACACATTATGAAATTATTGTCATTAGTTATTATGTTATAATGTTTAAAATGTTACTACTTATTTTTAAAATAATGGTACCGCTAATTATCTATTTATTTCTAAAGAATCTAAAATAAATTTGCGTTATCATGAATCCCGCAGTCAAATAATTTCGATAAAATATTGCCGATAAACATCTGGGTTTGATGGAAGTTCAAGTGAATTCTTAATCTCCATGAGACAGGTAATGAACGGGCCAAGCCTGACTTTCCTCCTACCAGGGATTCAACTTGCGGTTGATCCATGGTGATAGACACCGTGGATTCGTGGCAGGTTTTCAATACCTTAGGTTTCACCATCGTGAGTCATTCATATATACCACCGTACATACAAATTTATCAAATCAATGCAACCATTTCAAGTACCCATAAAAGTGTATGTACTAGCACTGAAATTTTGATAATCTCTCACTTCCAAACATTGGGAAAACATAGAGGGCACGTGTTATTCGAGGCATCCTATCTCAAAAAATTCTGTTTTGAATGAATTGCGAATACTGTGCTGAATTACACAATCCAATTATTTATGGTACATGTAGATCCCAACTTCCTGCTCCCATATGGCAATCGAACCTACAGCAATGATCTCGGGCCGGTCGAAGCCATGGGGCATTCACATTGGAAGTCTAATTAACATATGAAAACAGTTGGATTACCATTAATTTTAGGTGCATGTTGCCGATTGAGGAAAACACAATTGTACCGCTACTTGTAATGCAAATGGTCTTTCGAAAATGTCCCTAGAGCCCCGCTTTATTTACTTTTCATAGCAGAACATCACAAAAACAGATATCACGTCAGGTAAATGACAGTTATATTTTTAGTTCGAAACTAACTGAAATCAACACTAGTGAAAACATTCTGACACGTGCAGGTTCTTTTGTGTTACTAGTGTTGTAATCACATGCCAGTATGGATCAATAATGCACTGCAGGAAAAAGTACACGTCATGTTTTATGACAAATAATTTTATGTATTTTGTATGAAATTGAATTTCTCTGAATATATTTATTGAGTTATCTAACATTTTATTTTTAATTTTGATCACATGGAATCGTACCTTTTTATTTCTGATTTTTAATTGAAATTATTTCTATCATTAGATATGCTCTTTGAGTAATTTTTTCTCTTAGTTGAAAAATATTTCTACATCCAGTTTCCCTCTCAGAACTGGGAGAACGTTATTTTCATTAACTCTGCACAGCTCCGAAACGCAAACCAGAATATGTTGTGCCATAATTAACGAAGTTTGTTTCTGCATTTGATATGTAAATACTGTAGTGGGACTATGCTATTGAACATGTGTGTTTTCAGTCGCAGTAAGTACACGAAGCCACTTTAGGGAAACATTTAAGGGCTACGTGCTCTGTCAAACAATTTGAGCAATAGTTTCAACTGTGTGGGATAAAATCAAACATGTTTGAAAATTCAAACATAGTGTACAATGACGTGTTGTTCGGCAGCAATTTGCGAAAATTGTTTGCGTAAAGGACGCTTTGTCTTCATTCTCTCTTCGTCGTCTGTGGTGAATTGTTGTCAGTTAATCAAATATTGTTTTGGTACTGAACGCATTGCCAAAGTTAGTTGAGAGCACTTTGCTCCATTCCTATGTTCGTAAGTGTTTTCACCCAAGTGTACCTTAGAGATTTCCGGAGGAAAACGTTTATTTCTTAACCTTATCCCGATTAACATTTTGAACTGTAAAAATACACACAAAAATTATTTTATCATTTTTTGTAAAATAGCAACCCACTGCTGTTTGATTCAGACTTTAAAATGCCCCTTCATTCAAATTTGCTGAAGAAAGATTTATTTTAGTTAACAGAATGAAAATTGTGATATTGTATGCTTGAGGTCTGGTGTTTTTTCTATATCTAATGACTTGCGAACCTTTTTGCTGTTCATAGTACCATGAATTGATACAGTAAGTTCGCTTGCCATAAATCATCTTGCGATATTGCAATAAATCATCTTGCTTAGATAGAGGATATTAAGAGTCTACATAACACATAAATTATGGTATGGTAGGCAGACGAATTATGATATGCAGAAAAAAAAGTGTCGCATCTTAAAAATTTACATCGTTGTGGGAAGAAATATATTTTTAGAAATAAAACGATATTTTAAAGTAAAAACGTATTGAATATTGCGCAAAACAGCCTTTGTGTTTGTCTCAGGCGCGCAAGAAACTGTTGTGTTCAGAATAAAACCATTTTTTCCCATATGACGATTTTTGTGATGTTCATCAGTAAGCGTAACGTAGTAGTCCTGTATGTAGTAATATGGAGAAGAATTCAGCGGGCTGCTCTGATCGGTAGTTTTCCGGGGTTTCTTCGATCAACATCAGGCGAATGCCAGAGCAGTACCCTAACAAAATGACGATGGACCGCGCGCGATATTCTGCTTTAGTATTAACATAATTCAAGACGTTTTCAGGCTTTTGAGATGAATTTGTTAGACTTTTTGTCATTGCGAGATTTAAAAGACACTTTTGGGCATTTTGGAGGGTTTTAAGTCATTGTTAAGTCAGTGGGGCTTTACCTTTTTTCACTGATATTCTTTACTTCGTTTCGTTTTCTACTTACTTCACCCAGTCCTAAACAGAAATGCTACAAGTTTCGGTGTGTGGGGGGAGTGCAAACATATTCGAGTAAATTGTAACACTGAATCTGAATAAATAATATATTAATTTGATTATTAACTGGTTTATTTTTATTCATTTTTCAAAATTATTAGAATAAATTTTATTTAGATAACTAGTAATTGGATTCACTAAAGAAAGCAATATTAATCACAACGTAAAAATTACAAAGTGGATATGTTGTAGGTCATTTTCTGAGAGGATTTCTCAAGATGTTTATTTTCAGATTTAAACACAGTGGTATTTCAAGGTCACCAGCTGGAAGGCGAGGGAGTCATTGTCGTTCCGTATTAAAAATGTTAGTCCTAACGAAGCAAATAGGCAGAAATACAGGCAACCCTCTTAGCACGAACTCGCTTAACACGAATTTCGCCTAACCGAAAAAACTTGATCTCGGCAAGGGATAATACGGACATTTATAATACTCAGATAACACGAGCGCCAATTATTTCGTCCCTTGGAATTCTTGTTAATGAGGATTTACTATACTTTTGTTAAGTTATTTTTAAGTAGTTTCCAAGTCATCAAAATCTCTGCCCTAGTTAGGGTTGCCAACCGTTCTCTATTGACGTCAATTGTCCTCTGACCTCTTGTATTTTAATTGCCTCTTTTACTAAATTTTTAACATTTGATTCATTTATTGCATCACATGAGTAACATCTACTACGTTGTCCCGTTTATTCTTTAATTTACGATAGAAAACATGAATATCCTTTTTCTGAACGCTGGCGCACGCACATATGATAGTCTCTCCACCATGAGTGTCTCTGTTTAGAGACTAAATGAAAAAGAGACACTCAGACCATCTTCATCTGCATATTGTGAACGAATCTTTTCACTTGAATCGCAAATGGTGAGAAGAAAGAAATAGAGCTGATGTTAGACTAAATTATATACAGTCGACTCCGGTTATAGTGAACTTCTGGGGACTAACATGCTTGGTTCGCTATATCAGAGGTTCACTACATCCGCTGATGTCAAAATTAAAAGTAAATTCTTCACAATGATTGATTTTATTAATATACCGTAAATTTATTACCAGTACGAACTGAAAATTTCAATATCTTTATTTGTATGTAAAAACAATTATTTAATTTGTTTGCTTCGTACATTTTTAATAGATCCTTCTCCGGACTTCGTACTCTCTCCATACTTGATTCTGCATTGTCCTCTGTCTCTAAGTATCGTAATGCAGTCATGACACGCTTCAATGCCTCTTGCACTGTTGGAACACCATCCTACTCTCCGAAGGCCTTTCAATTGCCTAATAACATAACAGATCATTTTAATGTCTAGGACTTATTTCGTACGTTCACTATAGTCGAGAATCAGGTTCACTAAAACCGAATCATCTTATGCTTATTTGTAACGCAAGTGAAACGGAACCAGTGATTTAAGTATCCGAGGATTCACTATATCTGAGTTCACTATAACCGGAGACGACTGTATTGCTAAAAAAAATAGTCAAAAAAACGAGATCGCTAAGGCAGTAGGGTGGTAGTGATGTTGGACCGAAGGGTCGCGGGTTCGAGTCCCGCCTCGGGCATGGTTGTATTTCTGTTCGTCCTTTCACCCCTTATCATCACCATTTTGTTTCACCTTCATAGTTGCCGTAACGTTAATGCCAATAGTAGTCGCTAATGAACTAGATGTTAATGCGATCTTAAATAAAAAAAATGAGTTTATCCGTTCTTTGTGTGTGTTTTTGGAGTGTCCTCCCTTTAACGTGAACATCGTTGGCCCTAATAGTGAGTGTGAAGCGAGAGTCCTCCCTTTTACGTGAACATCGTTGGCCCTAATAGTGAGTGTGAAGCGAGAGTCCTCCCTTTTACGTGAACATCGTTGGCCCTAATAGTGAGTGTGAAGCGAGAGTCCTCCCTTTTACGTGAACATCGTTGGCCCTAATAGTGAGTGTGAAGCGAGGAGCGGGGTTGGGATTCAAAATCACATGTGGATAACTTTCAATGAAGACGAATAATGCACGGTCAGGAATCATGCAAGACCAGTGATGTAACTGCTCTCTGAAATCTCCTCATGGCAATTGTCAAAAAATATGTCTCATGTGCTACGTTCATTTCTCAGATATAATTACTATACAATCACATAGTGGTCGTCTTCACCATTACGATGAAAATAAAGTTCAAATTCAATTTTTTCAAATTATTTAAAAATTCAATGCCGATAGTAATTAAATGAAAAGTAGGAATTCATTGGAAACATAGTTAAGAACAATTTAATGAAATCATGTAACTTTCAACCCGCCGGCAACGAAAACGAGAACACCCAACACTTCGCTCACTATAAATTAGTTTTTTTTTACTGAATCTCGGAATGCTGCCTGCCTCGGGTAAAATGCCGACCGTTCGATGATCCACTACCAGTTAACGAATAAAACATAAAGTGATAAAACCACCTTGCTCGAATGGCGCGAAATTCTCTCTCGAATTCATTACCTCAAAGCGTTAATATCAGTGTTGCTGAACTATTATTGCCGTATGGATGAGATAAAAATCCGTCACGCAATGACATCCCTCGTGAATAAGTAAAAAAGAAAACTTAAAATCGGTAGTAAGTAAAACTCCTTACAGTATTAATTTTCATAGTACTATGATCATTTTTTACCATTTTACGATTCGTATTTTGATTAAAAATTATCTTTCAGACGTTATAAAATAAAACATTAATTTACACTGTTTTGGAACATATTAATCGATGTTTTATTTGGGTTCAAGGTTTTCGGTATGACGAAAATTTGTCCATAAAAGTAAGAGATGGTTATGAAATGCTCTAATCTCGCACTTGTGAATGGATATTCTTGCAATTCAGTGAACGTGCTGATGATTCCGAGCTTCAGACTACAAGAAACTAATGTGTAGTGAGTTAAGTGCTGGCTGAATTCATATATCCTACCTTCCTTCGGTGCAACTTCGCGTCCTCTTTGCCTTTGCATTAACCTTCACGCCAGAGAAGGTACAATGATAGCTATGATCCACGTTGAAGTCTTACAATGTATACATACAACAAGATGTGAATATACAAATATGTGAAGATATAAAAAAACACAAGACGAACAGACTATGAACTGGCAATAAGATGAAAAAACAGGCTGAGGGAAGGAAATACGTGCGCAATACTAAAGTATAGTAGAATTTGTTAAGTAAAATGTTAATAAAAGAGTTTGGCTTATTTCATACGGCCTTTTAAAGGACTGTGGTTTTTTTAGAAATTCTTATATTCCTTCGGATAGGGCCTTCCGTCTCCCTTGCAATCTTCGCGATTGTGGCGTTCACCGAGGGGACAAACTCGACCTCAGCGATTCGCTCACGCACAACCACCAAGGAGGTTGCAGATAGAGGAGAAGAATTGGGCGTTCTTTGAAAGCCAAAGAGGCATCACACGCGCCCTTTCCACGTGCGGAACCAGTAGGTCAGGAGATTAAGCCCAAGGGCGAACGCCCAGGGACAAAAAAAGGGCAGACGGCTTAGCGGGCGCGAGGAAAAATCGATGAGCAATGAGAGTCGTCTACCAAGCCTTTCGCGGGGGTGGAGGGGGGGTTGTTCGCCCTTACCCGTTCTCTTCGGGCTCCTCTTCCCATTCCGCCCCCGCCACGCCCTTCTCGCGCTTGGGGAGGTCTAAAGAATTCTCTGATATCCTGGCCCTCAATCAAGTCAACAGTAGGAATGTGACCGGCGCGGCTCACAACTCAATTAGAAACTGAGAGAGACGTTGAACGCCAAGAAGTTCGCTTAGAACTTCGCTGAATTTATCCGTATTGCAAGTAAGGACTTTTGAGAAGAGTCCTAGAGCAATATTTCCGTTACTTTGGACGACGTTAGTGACTGCTATCTTCCGTCCACAGTGGCCGTTGCAAATTATTTCAGAACGTAAATAAACGGCATTGAGTAAAAATTAGAAATTGGA
The DNA here is from genome assembly GCA_964035755.1 of Teleogryllus oceanicus. Taxonomy (NCBI): domain Eukaryota; kingdom Metazoa; phylum Arthropoda; class Insecta; order Orthoptera; family Gryllidae; genus Teleogryllus; species Teleogryllus oceanicus. Next base: position 15,224,943 of record CAXIVR010000008.1, read on the forward strand.
TGTGCAGTCGATTCCGGTAATAGTGAACTGCCTGGACTTCATTTTTGGTTCACTATATCCGATGACATCAAAATTAAATAGATTCTCATAACGATTGATTTATTAACATAGCAGATACATGAACAGCACAAACTGAAAATTTCAATATATTTATTTGTCCTTAAAATATAAATTTATTTTTCATTGTTTGCTTCGTACTTTTTCGTTAGTAATTTCTCTAGGTCCTTCTCCACAGTTCGTGCTCTCTCCATAATTGCTCTGCATTGTCCTTTGTGGCTAAGTATCCTAATGCCTCTTGCACTGTTGGAATATCGTCCCACTCTCTGAAGGTCTTTTTACTCGCCTGATAATACACGAGATGCTTTCGGTAGCGGGATGGCGCAAGCGGCTAATGAAACTGGTGGGCAGAGAACTCAACACGCTTTGCCCCGCGGAATATCAAGTAACACGAAGATTGAACCGGGAGCGGTAGCTCAGTGCATCAACTGATGTCACTGCAGCGCCTCTGACCGGGAGGCCCTAGGTTCGAGGCCTGACGGCGGCAGGATTTTCGACACTAGCTTTTAGCTAGGTCGAATTCAGTCACTGTCTGGAGGAGAATTCTAGCGGCCGGCTGCTCTGATCGGTAGTTTTCGTGGTTTCTCCGATCAACACCAGGCGAATGCCGGAGCAGTACCCTACCAAACGGGCCACGGACCGCGCGCGATCTTTCCTTCCTCTTCCTTGTCCTATCCTCTCCCCTTACACACACACACATACACTAACATGCACTACACTACCACATATTCCGGGAGACCGGTCGGGAGCTTAGAGCTTGTCCCGGCTGGGCGGTGCCCCGCTGGTGGAGAGTCCTGGTTAGGAAACCCACTAGCCGACGGTAGGTCGGCGCCGGATCTCGCCATCCAGCGGGAAAGACCACCGCCATATTTCGAGAAAAACATGCACTACACTAACGGGACTAATGACCGAAGCAGTTGACGCGCCCAGAAACACGAAAAAAGCAAACCAAACCAAACGAAGATTGATACCGAAGCAAGCAATCCCGCGTCACCGCCGCCGGATGTAGGCGACGCAGGATCCGGCCTTCGTTTCCGCAGTGAAACTGAGTGACGTAAGGTCACGGGAAGATCCCCATTCTGGATTCGCTACCTTCAGCTCAGGGGAGACGTTTTCTATTATGACCTTTGACCCACGATGTTCTTTTCAAGCTGCCTAGTCGTGAAATTTGTGTCACTGAGACGATATTTTCTTTTCCAGGAGGGAATTAATTTTCACGGCGTTGTATTTCCTACGTTCACTATAGCCGAGGTTCAGGTTTATTATAACCGGGTCTTTTATACTTATTTGTAATGTATGTGAAATGGTGACTTAAGTTCACTACAACGAAGTTCACTATATCCGTGTTCACTATAACGGTTCACTATAACCGGAGTGGACTGTATAATACACTAATGTTTAATAGACTAATATTCGTATAAAAATGAATTGTTCCATGTTATTTTTGTAGAAATAATGACCACTGTCAAAGGACTTACGAAAATATTGGACTTTAAAATATTCAATTGGAAAAATAATTCGAATTTGCATATTCATTGAAAAATTACATTTTCGCCTTAGTGAAAAATTTAATAGGCAATGACGTATGTGTTTAGTTCGCAATTAAATGTGAATTACATTACCTTATTTCACCAACTTTATTAAATTATCTAATAAAATATAATACACATTAAATTTTTAATTTAATTACATAAATTAAAATTTATTTATTTATGTATCTGCTCTTAAGAATATTGATGTACATGCAGAGTGGAATAATATTAAATTGTGTAGTAAAAATGCATTTTGTGTGTTGGGGGTTGTATTCTTCAGAAATGGGTCAAATACGTGATCTGGTATTACATTAATCATTTTAGCTTTTTTAGTATTCACGATTATGAAACGCAGTAAAATGTCAAGGGTCGACACTAGGTATGAATGTTTTTGTTTACCAATACTAAAATATAAATTTCTTTTTTCACTAGTTCCAAAATCACTATTTTCTTGAAAGTACATGGTATAATATCAGAATTCATTTATATGTTCCCCACACGTTTTTAAATGAGAAATCCACCGACAAAAGGAACAAAATTGCATAACTGCAATTTTGTGCATGTATTGTATTACAAGGCTACAATTGCTATCTCTTTTGCATACCTTGTAAATTTCAACGTGTTTCGTCGCTCAGAATTTCCTGCTTATTGTGCTCTCTTTTTATTATTTTCTGTAATTTTCTTAATATTCACAGGATGAAATTACTAGCATCCGATTCTTCGTTTAGCCGGGTGCATTTTTTGAAATACTATCAAAATCTCATCATGTGTTTGCAATTTAAGTTTGTAGGATGACTATAATTTCCATTGTTGTGATTCGTAATTGGAAAGAGTGCTCGTGTATTATGTTTCATCAAGAACTCCAAACGTTGAAGGATGAGAAAAAACTCGCTCAACAGATGTTTCCGATCTCATTGTGCAGTTGTAGTAGGCATCAAATATCAATTTTTCTAATCTTGTTCTCATATACATTATGTTTCTTTCAGTAATCATCATAGTACAGATACGAAAAGGATAGATACAGAAGTGTGAAAAAAGCCTTAGATCGCATACATTTGATGTCATGTGTATTGTTATGTTGTACAAAACATACTTTCCTTTTTTAAATAAAAAGTAAACCTTATGCTTACTCAAAATCGTTCTAAAGTAACTATTGAAATGTGTTTTTAATTCTATTAACCTGATCGCGTTTTATCTGGCGAAAAGAAATAGCTTTCATTTGGGATTTTTCAGTATTTGAATAATTGAAATCTCTCGTTTTGGGTTGCATTGATGCACTATTTTCTACCATATGATTTCATTTAGGTACGGAGAGAAACTAAGAGATAACTCAGTTGGATGTCGCAACAAATATATTACCCACATCCTTCTTATTGATACAATACGCACAGATGATACCATGGTCGGAATTACTTTCTCGTATTTGTGTAAAATGTATTTTATTTTGTGTTATGACTCATTTGAAATGAAATTCTATACGATAATCGTAAAAAAATGCTAACAAAATTTCTACTGATGTACAGTCAACAAATTTTACAATTTAAATGTTTCTCACTGTTATTGAAAACTGAGTAATTGACATCTGAAGTGTACGATGGTCAGAGACCGGTAATTTGATAAATGAGAATTGGCCTTTTACATTCCTTAATGAAATGTAACATTTAATTCCACGCTTTTCTGGAATTACTTGAAGTTTTCAATCGTTCCAAATCTACCGTGACGTTGCATTGATTGAAAAGAAATAGGCCCAGCTTGGATTCCTGGAAGAACACTTATAACATGCCCCTAGCACGGATCTTTTCACCCGCCACGGACAGTTCTTACTGCACATAAATTAACGGGGACGCTCCATCGTCCCGACAAAAAGCGTCTCTATTTTCCTTTTCGATGGGAAAGCGGTCTAAAAACAACCTCCGGTTCGTCGACCTTGGGCGAGGCGAAGCCAGGCGGAGGCGCCAGCTCTCCGCCGCCGTGCGTCAGGAACGCTCCTTCCGCGAGAAGCCAAGCGCCACCGATGTCGCCCGCGCTGCCCGGAGCCAAGAGACGGTCTGCCCATCGCTCTGCCCATCGAGGCGCCAGCTCTCCGCCGCCGTGCGTAAAACATTATGTGTGTGTGTGTGTGTGTGAATGAATGAATGATTCGTGAATGAAAAAATAAATTAAAAATAAATCACCTAGTAAGACCATATGAAAACATTATTTAGAATTAAGAAATAATAATAATGTAATATTTTTTATGTAAGTTAGGAATGCCACGGCGCTACTAAATTCGTGTGTGTGTGTGTGTGTGTGTATCGAATAAATGAATGAAGCGTGAATGAAAAAATAAATTTAAAAAAAAATCATCTAGTAAGCCCATATGAAAACATTACTTAGAATAAGAAAAAATATATAATAATAATAATAATAATAATAATAATAATAATCAATAATAACAACAACAACAACTACAGAATCTGTGAATAATCTACAGAAAGCTGCGATCCTGAGCACGTGTTCTTTAGTCAGAAGATTTATGGTTCCTAAATAAATTTGTGTTAAGAATTATTTACTTTTTAATTTACAAACTAAGTGTTTAAATTTGTATTTGTAGAAATGTTTACCTTGTAATTAGTTCTTTAAATATATTTTTGTTAAAGTAATATACTACGAAATCATGCTTTGATAGAAATATCTATATGACTCCTCAAACATGTACCAGAAAGCTGTGAAAAATATATAATAATAATAATAATAATAATAATAATAATAATAATAATAATAATAATATGTGTGTGTAAGTTAGGTATGCCAAAGTGCTACTAAATAACTAGCAAATTTGATTTAAGCTAGAATTAAGTTAGCTTAGTATTAGCTTATTATTATCTCTCCCTCATAGCTGCTTAAGCAGTTCAATTGTATGCCACTGCAGCAGTTCAATTGTATGCCACTAAGTTTATAAATTCCGGCCTCTTCAGCGTTACTGTGGAGGGGAAACTGTAAAAAAAATTTAAAACCAGTAAGAAAAATATCGTTTTGTCCAGACTTTCTTGGGCTTGGGAGACTGGCGTTGCTCCGCGTGTTTGGAGCAGTCGTTTTTAAGAATAGTAAGACATTCAATATCTGAGACGCGTTTTTGTAATATTTGTCATTAGTAAGGACAGGATTTTTATGCTCTAAAAAATATTGAAATATGCTTTTAAAAATATGCATCTGTGACCTATATTTTCTCAGATATGCACTTTAATATGCAATTAAAACAATATTTCATTTCCTACATAAATATTTCTTTGTAAAATTCAGAAAAAGCGTGCTTGAAATGAAAATATATATTTTTGTGCACACGTAATATGATTACCTTACTTCGCGGTGGAAATATATAAAGTAAATTTTCACCTTATTGAAGTACATTGAATGTCTTGTTGCATTTCTTCTGCATGGCTTAAAAAAGTATATCATTCTTTAGGAAAGAAAAGAAAACGCAAAATGTGACAAGCTCTTGTAATCGATGAATGCTCACAACTAAATAGATCGTATGAAAAGTTGAAACGTTTTAGAGATAAGTCTCTATTTTAACGAAATTTGCAAAATATGTGCTTATAATGATACAAATATACACCAACAGGAAAAATCGACCAAATATGTACTAACATATTAATCTACATAACATCCAAAACATCCAATTGTAACTAAATGCCAAGAAATTTCACTTGGTATGCCCTAAAGCTAGATCAAAAACATGCAAAATCAATTAAACCCGCTCTCTAGTCATTAATGTGTATTTTGTTACGAGTTTGTGCCACTTTTGATTTGTATGTGTACAATTAGCCCATATTTATTTGCTGGTACATGGACCATCAACATGTAGTTTGGGCTTCAATCAAATCTCAATGTTGCAGTGTTGGATTTACTAATTTCGTATTTATATTTTTAAGTCATTCTGAAATATAATGTGTTTTGTATATTTCTTCTGCTATACATTATCTGTTCTGTGCACGCAACTTCTTCTATATACTCTCATATAGTACCGAAAAATTGAATTTCATCGTTATTGATAAGATATTCTATAATGTACGAGTTGTGATCAATGATTTAATTAATAAACATTTCAAGCGTTCTATTCCTTGGTCAAGGAGCTTAGATAAAATTAACTTGGTGAAATGACATTGTCCAAAAGCTCCTTATTGTAAAGCTCCTCCTCCAAAGACAAGGACAAAACTTACACTCCTTTTTGCCGTACTGCTAACTAAGCACAAGCTCTGGAAGCTCATATTATCTAAACCGAAGAAAGATGTTATCTTCAAATTGCTAAGACATGGTAACGGTTTTGTCCCAATTATAACAATAGAGTACCTATACATTTGGAACACTATTTTAAATACGAGTTTCTCTGGGAGTGGTTGTAAAAGGGCCAAAATTTCCAATCTGTGCATAGAAACAACATATCTAGCCGCTATTTTATTTATTCGACAAGTGGTGCCTGCACGACCAATCAGAAATTCGCCAAGCGTGTTAGCGTCGTGTCCAATCTTCGTAAAAGGCGAGCACCTTCACTGCGAACGCAATCTGAAAAGATGTCGGGGTTCATCGCCCCGAGGCTTATATGTAGTGTCGTCATACAGATTCAGGGAGGGGTGGCGAAGCGGCTGACCGAGAAACGGACGGTGGCGCTCAGGCTGCCGGCGCGGCACCCCCGGCTTCTCCAGCTGCTGCTACCGGAAGCGGTGCACCACCTGATGTCACTGCAGCGCCTCTGACCGGGAGGCCCTAGGTTACACTCACCACGGCGGCAGGATTTTCGACACCTGTCTGGAGGAGAATTCTAGCGGCCGGCTGCGCTGATCGGTAGTTTTCCGGGGTTTCTCCGATCAACACCCTAAAAACTGGCCACGGAAAGCGCGCAATCTGTCCTTCCTCTTCCTTGTCCTATCCTCTCCCCTTACACACACACTTACACTATCATGCACTACACTACCACATATTTCGGGAGACCGGTCGGGAGCTTAGAGCTTGCCCGGCTGCGGTGCCCCCCTGGTGGGAGAGTCCTGGTTAGGGGGAAACCCACTAGCCGGCGGTAGGTTGGTGCCGGATCTCGCCATCCATCGGGAAGATCACCATCTCCCGGGGGGAAACCTGCACTACACTAACGGGACTAATGATCAAAGCCGTTGACGCGCCCGGAAACTCGAAAAATCAATCAATCAATCAATCCAGCTGCTGCTCCTCCACCATCTCCCTTCCATCTCGCCTGCCCACGCAACCTCCCTACTCATTCAGTCCTTCCTCATTACCTCAGTCTTTCGTTTTTGTCCTTTGTACCTCGACCTTTGTACCTACTCTCTCCTCCCTCTCTCTCTTATCCTTCTCTATACTTTGATCTCCATCCTCTCCACATCTAACTTCCATCTGCTTTTGTATCCAGCTTCCTGCTGCTTTTGTATACTCCGCCAATTTTTAGTCGTTCCGCCACTCTCCCATCCCACCCTGTCCGTCTTGCCTCTTCCCTCTTTCCCTCCCTCCTTGTCCCGTGCTCCTCCACCTGCCCCGCCCCCGACGCGCCCCGCGCCGTCCCCTCTCGGCCGAGCCCCTCACAAAAAGCATAAGTGCACACGGCGATTGGCGGGTTCACGGGAAGGCGCATGGACAATAACCTTTCGTCATCCCTGTCTGGCCGCGAAGCTGTTTGAATAACGACCTTCATATTCTCGACTTCACTCCACTCCTCGGCATTCCAACAGCCCCCGCCCACCCCACCCCTCCCCTGTGGCCCCCGCACTCGCTCCTTCTCTCTCTCCCGTACCCTCCCACAGCTGCTCGCTTTCTCCTCACACACGCTTCGTTGGTACACAGATTATCTTGCCTCCTCCCGGCGCGTATGGTTTTTCATTCGTTTTTCACTTTTTTTGTGCCAGTTCCACGTCGAGTTGACAACACTGTACTTGTTGTGGGTGTATGAGTGAAACGAAAACAAAACAGGAGAAGTCAGCGTTGCCAGTTCGTCTTTTGACATGTTGAGATCCATTTCAATGCTTCCATTATGCGTTCTTCCGCTGCTTGCTTAACTTGTCACTCAGTCTGAAGTTGCTGGAACGTTCCTTCTGCCGCCCCCATCGCCGCCGCCCCTCCCTGCCCCCCCCCGTCGTCCCCGCCGCCATCGCTCCCGCCGACCTCACTTATAGCGTCGCCTGCACCCCCGCCGTCTCCACCGCACCGCTGCCTCCGCCACCGTCGTCCCCGCCTCCGCCGTCCTCCCCCGCCGCCGCCCCCCTGCGCCCTCGCCGCCCCGCCGCCACACCGCCGCCGCCGCCACCGTCGTCCCCGCCTCCGCCGTCCTCACCTTGGCCGTTGCCTCCACCCCCGCCGCCGCAGCCACCCCTGCCGCCCTCGCCGCCACCGTCGTCATCACCGCTGCCGTCACCACCGTCGTCCCCGCCTACGCCGTCGTCCCTCCACCCCGCCCCCGCAGCCACCCCTGCCGCCACCGTCGTCCCGCCTCCACGTCCTCCCTTGGCCGTTGCCTCCACCCCGCTGCCGCAGCCACCCCTGCCGCCCTCGCCGCCACCGCCACCATCACCGCCGCCGTCACCACCGTCGTCCCCGCCTCCGCCGTCGTCGCCTCCACCCCACCGCCGCAGCCACCCTCGCCGCCACCGTCGTCCCCGCCTCCGCCGTCCTCACCTTGGCCGTCGCCTCCACCCCCGCCGCCGCAGCCACCCCTGCCGCCCTCGCCGCCACCGCCGCCATCACCGCCGCCGCCGCCGCCCCCGCGCTGGCTCGAGGTTCTGCTGCCGCGGGCGTCCCCGTGCGTGAAGTTCGTTGTGGATGAATAGTCGTGGGGCTGCGGGCGGGGGGGGGCTGTCTGCCTGGTTTATTTTCGAGACGGTCGTTGCAGCCTCTTCTCGAAAGAGGGCTCCAGGGTCGCGCCCTCCAGCATGTGCCCTCTTCCCTTCCCTGCCCGGTGCTGTTTCTCCTCAGGGCACCCTGAGGTGCACCGTCCTGGCTGTGATGCAGTTACATAAATTCCGACGCCCCTACCTCCCGTTCGAATATGAATATCATGTTGCATTGTGTTATTCATGTGATGCAATATTTCCGAAGGATGTTGCTTTCTGGAAAGCACAATGAAAAGCTTAAAGTGATTTAGTACTTTGAAACGACTGCACATTAGCATGAGGCAAACTTTTTTCGCGGCGAAGTGTATAATTAAAAAATTGCAGCGTGCTTCTAGTGCAACGCGTAACTTTCCAGCTTATTCGGTTTTCAACTTTATGAGACATCCTCTGGTCGTAACTCAATTACTCTCAGACGGAAAAATTTATTATAAAATAACAGAAAGTGCAGAACTTCTACAGCTGCCGAGATTTTGCATAATGTTAAAGAAAAATATGTTATTTAAATGAATGGGTAATGCCGTCAGTGCTCTTTATAAACAGTACACATTTCCACCTAACACCTAATTATCCGAGCGATCTACTCTTCAAATGAAATTTGCAATCTGGAAATAGAAATAAGTTAATAGTATCTCCTAACATTGTGTTCTTGTTTTTCGTATTTTACTCGTTCATGCTCCAATTAAGTGACATTACTGTGGACTGCAAATTGTTAGAAAGTATCGTCACTCAAACAACACTTCACATCTTTGTGGTTATTAAATAAGTTTGCTTTCATAGTGTAATGATTTGTAACAACCCCAGAACGCGCAGACATTAAACTACAGAAGAAACAATAGACGACGACGCCGCAGCCATATAATTTTCAGAAATTAGCGGAAAACGCGAAAAGCTTGAAAGGGCAATATAAACAATGGTCAGAACAGAATTTCAGGAAAAATCTAAAGCGAAAATCAGGAAAATCGAACCGCGAGTTAAGAAGGTACAAGAAACGGTACAAATTGCATGCAGAACGTTTAGAAACGTAGAAAATGGAACCCATTGTTGTGATAGCAAAAGTATAAAAGAAACCAGTTTTCATAAATATCGCGAGAACGCATTGATGAAATGACTTCAAACTTTCTGGAATTGTAGAGTATAATATTTGGATCATGACAAAATTAGCCATGGCACGGGAAAATTAACACGGGACCTAGATAAATTGAATATTTGGATTTATTACGTGAGGGATTAGTGAAAACAAACGACGCGCCGCCTGACGTAGTGGAGTGACGTCATCATGGATGAATAACACGAAAATAATTATTTTAAAGAAAGGAAAAAAAGGGAAAGAAATATAACGATGTGACATTTCTTAACTAAAGATTAGACAATTTATGAAACCAGTAATGAAACGCCAGACGCCCGTAAAACGTAGAACTATGAACATATTACGATATGTTTTTGCAGTGATGGGTAGGTGTTTTATAAAAAGTTTCCGGCTTCTGGACCAACGATGCCAAATAGAGGATAGTAGTGTGTGAGTTGAACTCTCGCAGCGTACACATGACCCGTATCAGAGTGATAGGAAATTCGAAATTATTGCGTAATTAGTTAGTGAAAGTTAATGTGGGAACGCTATTAATTAGATGAAGACATTTTAATATCATGGAAGTGAAGTTTAAATTATCTGCGAACAGTTAGTGGAGAAAATTGCAAAATTCGCGTAAGTTAGGACGCGAAAACGATCGGCCATTTTTGCGAGTGCATGGAGCCTAAACATTTTATAATTACTGCAATGCGCGGAGCTCGATTAGTAACATTCTTGAATTATTAAGAACAATACGTCCGCGCAATTCATAGAAAAGGGGTGTCTAATGGCTGCCTTGACTTGTTAATGGAGAGGAAAAGCAAATAAATGAATGAACGCTCATTGCGGCTCATTTATACCTGGATTATAAGTACTGTTTCGTATTTAGCTAGAAACTGGTCCAGGCACGAGCGTGCAGATACACTGTTTCAATTCCGTATGGTAGTAGTCACACCTAGGTAAGGCTCTATTTGTATATGCTAGCTGAGGTACGGGCAACAGGTGAGTGAGGATATTATTTTTGGCAGAGAATGTCAATGAAACCAGGCGCTCAACCAAACGAAGTCGATTCTATGAAGTGTAGGATTATGATAGAAAAATAGTAAGAGCTAGGGCAGCATAGTGTTTGAGGCCAAGATAGGGGTGGTAGGTGAGGAATGGTCACAGCGGCTGAACAACGCGGACCTAAAATAAGTTAGGTGGCATAGCAGTACTTAAAATTAGATTTGAATTCAACATTTCAAGAGGGATAGGAGATCGTTTAGTGCACAACCTAAATGAATAGAGTAGGTAGGACAGGTCGGAAGAATTACAATAGGTGTATGTCAAAAGAAACCAATTTTAAGAAAGAAAATAAATCAATAATTGATATTGAACACGTACGAATAGGCCAAACGTATTTTGGAAAGGTCGAGTTCACTTACAAGGAAAGTAAGTTTCCTAGGAACCTCCATATCCATGGGGACCTCTGGAATCTATCATAATATATTCGAATACATTTCATAAAATATGTTGATATCTGTGACATAATTGTTAAATAGACTACTGTACTAAAAAATAATTAGTAAATCTGTAAGCAGTCGTTAGGAGGATCTGGAGGATTTTTGTCCGGAGGAAATTCGAGCGTTTGTGTGCTGTACTAACGCGAGAAGAGATTGTGATGTGGCAACGGTGAAGTGCGTGCGTGCGAGACTCTAGCGGGAAGACAGTTCGATGACCCAACGGCCACGCACGCCAAGCAGCCAGGCAGCCAGCCCCTCAGCCGCTCTCACCCTGCGGACCATTCACTCGAGACGCTCGGCATCAGGCCTGGTCACCGCAAATGGTTTCACGGGCCACTCTATCAGGCAGCACGCACCCCTCAGCCGCTCTCACCCTGCGGACCATTCACTCGAGGCGCTCGGCAGCAGGTCTGGCCAACGCAAATGGTTTCACGGGCCACTCTATCAGGCAGCCCGCAGCCCCTCAGCCGCCCTCACCCTGCGGACCATTCACTCGAGACGCTCGGCATCAGGCCTGGTCACCGCAAATGGTTTCACGGCCACTCTATCAGGCAGCCCGCAGCCCTCTGCCGCTCTAACACTGCGAACCATTCACTCGAGGCGCTCGGCAGGAGGTCTGGCCAACGCAAATGGTTTCACGGGCCACTCTATCAGGCAGCCCGCAGCCCGCTCAGCCGCTCTCACCCTGCGGACCATTCACTCGAGACGCTCGGCATCAGGCCTCGCCATCGCAAATAGTTTCAATGGCCACACTATCAGGCAGCACGCACCCCTCTGCCGCTCTCACCCTGCGAACCATTCACTCGAGACGCTCGGCATCAGACCTGGCCAACGCAAATGGCTTCACGGGCCACACTATCAGGCAGCACGCACCCCTCAGCCGCTCTCACCCTGCGGACCATTCCTCGAGACGCTCTGCATCAGGTCTGGCCAACGCAAATGGTTTCACGGGCCACTCTATCAGGCAGCCCGCAGCCCCTCTGCCGCTCTCACCCTGCGAACCATTCACTCGAGGCGCTCGGCATCAGGCCTGGCCAACGCAAATGGCTACACGGGCCACTCTATCAGGCAGCCCGCAGCCCCTCAGCCGCTCTCACCCTGCGAACCATTCACTCGAGGCGCTCTGCATCAGGCCTGGCCAACGCAAATGGCTACACGGGCCACTCTATCAGGCAGCCCGCAGCCCCTCAGCCGCTCTCACCCTGCGAACCATTCACTCGAGACGCTCGGCATCAGGCCTGGCCAACGCAAATGGCTTCACGGGCCACTCTATCAGGCAGGCACGCAGCCCCTCAGCCGCTCTCACCCTGCGGACCATTCACTCGAGACGCTCGGCATCAGGCCTGGTCACCGCAAATGGTTTCACGGCCCACTCTATCAGGCAGCCCGCAGCCCCCCGGCAGCTCTCACCCTGCGAACCATTCACTCGAGGCGCTCGGCAGCAGGTCTGGCCAACGCAAATGGTTTCACGGGCCACTCTATCAGGCAGCCCGCAGCCCCCCAGCAGCTCTCACCCTGCGAACCATTCACTCGAGGCGCTCGGCAGCAGGTCTGGCCAACGCAAATGGTTTCACGGGCCACTCTATCAGGCCGCAAATGGTTTCACGGGCCACTCTATCAGGCAGCCCGCAGCCCCCCAGCAGCTCTCACCCTGCGGACCATTCACTCGAGGCGCTCGGCATCAGGTCTGGTCACCGCAAATGGTTTCACGGGCCACTCTATCAGGCAGCACGCACCCCTCAGCCGCCCTCACCCTGCGGACCATTCACTCGAGACGCTCGGCATCAGGCCTGGTCACCGCGAATGGTTTCAATGGCCACTCTATCAGGCAGGCCGCAGCCCCTCAGCCGCTCTCACCCTGCGAACCATTCACTCGAGGCGCTCGGCAGCAGGCCTGGCCAACGCAAATGGTTTCACGGGCCACTCTATCAGGCAGCCCGCACCCCTCAGCCGCCCTCACCCTGCGGACCATTCACTCGAGACGCTCGGCATCAGGCCTGGTCACCGCAAATGGTTTCAATGGCCACTCTATCAGGCAGCCCGCAGCCCTCTGCCGCTCTCACCCTGCGGACCATTCACTCGAGACGCTCGGCATCAGGCCTCGCCATCGCAAATGGTTTCACGGCCCACTCTATCAGGCAGCACGCACCCCTCAGCCGCTCTCACCCTGCGACCATTCACTCGAGACGCTCGGCATCAGGTCTGGCCAACGCAAATGGTTTCACGGGCCACTCTATCAGGCAGCCCGCAGCCCCCCAGCAGCTCTCACCCTGCGAACCATTCACTCGAGGCGCTCGGCAGCAGGTCTGGCCAACGCAAATGGTTTCACGGGCCACTCTATCAGGCAGCCCGCAGCCCTCTGCCGCTCTAACACTGCGAACCATTCATTCGAGACGCTCGGCATCAGACCTGGCAACGCAAATGGTTTCACGGGCCACTCTATCAGGCAGCCCGCAGCCCCCCAGCAGCTCTCACCCTGCGAACCATTCACTCGAGGCGCTCGGCAGCAGGTCTGGCCAACGCAAATGGTTTCACGGGCCACTCTATCAGGCAGCCCGCAGCCCCCCAGCAGCTCTCACCCTGCGAACCATTCACTCGAGGCGCTCGGCAGCAGGTCTGGCCAACGCAAATTTTCTTTTTCCCTGTGTCCAGTTAATGTACGTTTGCATATTTTGGGGTGCGTGGGCAGGATTCGGAATTCGATATAACCTGTGAACAATTTCACTACTTCAGTACAACCGAGCAAAACTCACTGTCTGAATGTTTTCTACAAAATTCACCATACATGCAAACTGTCAACGCCACAATGTAATTATTACACTGAAACAAAACCTTTATGAATTGTAAACAAATCTCAACAATCAAAATAAAGCATCAAGTAGTGTCACCATGAAGCAGCCGCTCTTTGAAAAAAAATTGACTATTGATAAACGTACTATTAAAGAATGATTTAATTAATTAATTTACACCATAAATGTTGGTGAATCAACACAAACAATATATGATAACACATCTAGGGATCACATTCTGAAAGTATTCTATGAAAACAGTTGTTTCTGATAGTTCTATTTCAAGTACGTTGGTGAAATGTGAAATATACTCTTTTTCTAGGATTTTTTCGGGTGCTTTTTTCAGCTTCAGGGGATGCCGATACCCGCGCCCGGTACCCACTACGTCCCTCATGGGGACACACATGAACCTTTACACTAGACACACATGCGGGTTGTTCGGTCCGTGGTCAGCAGACTCTCCAGGCCTTTCGCAACAACACACATACCGGGAGCGGTAGCTCAGTACATCAACTGATGGCACTGCAGCGCCTCTGACCGGGAGGTCCTAGGTTCCCACTCCCCACGGCGGCAGGATTTTCGACACTAGCTTTTCAGCTAGGTCGAATTCAGTCGCTGTCTAGAGGAGAATTCTAGCGGCCGGCTGCTCTGATCGGTAGTTTTCCGTGGTTTCTCCGATCAACACCACGCGATGCCGGAGCAGTACCCTACCAAACGGGCCACGGACCGCGCGCGATCAGTCCTTCCTCCCTTGTCTATCCTCTCCCTTACACACACACTCACACTAACATTGACTACACTATCACATATTCCGGGAGACCGGTCGGGAGTTTAGAGCTCGTCCCGGCTGGGGCGGTACCCGCTGGTGGGAGAGTCCTGGTTAGGGGGAAACCCCACTAGCTGACGGTAGGTCAGTGCCGGATCTCGCCATCCAGCGAGGGGAAAATCACCGCCATATCCCGAGAAAAAACATGCACTACACTAACGGGACTAATGACCGAAGCCTTGACGAGCCCGGAAACAAGAAAGAATCAATCAATCAACAACACACGTACATGAAACACAAGGGATAAACAACCATGCCCACGGCGGATGTCGAACCCGTGACCTTCCGAGGCGCCGAGTCGCCACACGCCCTAGCCCCTCGGCCTTCCAGGTCGGCTGTCCATCGCTTTAGGGCATTGCTAAGTGAAATTTCTTGTCATTTGCTTTTAATTGGCTGCTATGTAGATTAATATGTTAGTGAATATTTGTGTATATTTGCCCGATTTTCCTCTTGGCGCATGTCCTTGTAATTACATGCGCATAATTTGCATATTTCGTTAAAATAAACATAAAATAGGGACTTAAACGTGTATCGCTCAAATGTTTCATTTTTTTATAGAATGTACAACTCGCACAACTTTTCTTGACCAATGACTTTGCTTCCCCCTCCCTTGGACAATGAACAGTTGAAGGGAAAATCTCGCAACGACCACTGATCACAACGTTCCAAGCATTAAAACGTTGTTGGCGTGAAACATAAGCTAGCCAAAGCTAGTTGCTATCATAGTCGAGAACTTCTGTTTAGCTTTATTACTATTACCTAAAGAAATGGCTGAGGTAGGTCCAGGTCCTTCGAGGAAGGCACCTAAAACGTCTATCTAGTGTCTCTGCCGTTGCCTACCCAGAGCAATGACCTCGCCGTACACGTAGTGGGTTTGACTTTCATTTTCCAGAAGTTGGCATTGTTGTAAATTCCCCAGTGGCCGACTGTGATACTAATACCCCCACTCCGCCCGCATTTCTTCAATCAAGAAAAGTTGAGCGAGTAGTATTTATTTGCAAGTATCCATTGATTAGAAAGAACTTAGCACATGTTGCGCTCCTTTTCTTTATATGATGACATAATACTTGTGCAAATGTAGGATATTTCTTGATATCATATTTTTAAATCAGGCACAAAATATGCATTGAGACGTACATAGTACTTCTTCTTCTTTCTCTGATGCCT
Source organism: Teleogryllus oceanicus (assembly GCA_964035755.1). Lineage (NCBI taxonomy): Eukaryota > Metazoa > Arthropoda > Insecta > Orthoptera > Gryllidae > Teleogryllus > Teleogryllus oceanicus. Next base: position 15,240,754 of record CAXIVR010000008.1, read on the forward strand.
CTCAGCGTCGGGTTATCCATTTGACACACTCCTGTTTGTCTTGTGCCTTGCGCTTCACCTCTCCTAGTGTAGCTCCGCTCCTTTGGCATGTATCCCGAATATAGGCGTCCCATGTTCCTCTTGGCCTTCTAGGTGGTCTCTTTCTTCTGGCCTGGCTTCGATAATTTGTTTCGGTTTTCTATCCTCTGTCATTCTAGCAACATGTCCGTACCACTTCAGAGCCTTGTTTTCCATTTCTTTGAGTAGCGGGGTAACTTAGTACTTCACTAAGATGAATATTTACTTCAATTATTTCTCTCTATATTATGTTATGTTTGCACAGAAATATATAGTACTTTCATTCCAGGCATGCTTCTGCTCAATTTTATCAGGAAAAGTTTGTACGGAAAATAATTATTGTTAATTTTAATTGCATATTAATGCGCATTTTTCAGACGTTTTAGATCATAAATGCATATTTTTAAAATCACATTTCGAGATTTGTAGAGGATAAAAAATCTTCTCTCCACTACTTTTAAATAAATTACTATTACGTTGATGTGCCATCAAAAAACAATTGCATCTCGTTTCTGACGTTCTCTGGGGCAATCTTATTTGATATTTTCTACAAACAGAACAAAGAATGTAACTTACTTTATTAAGTCTTTCGCAAAAGAATCAATAGTTAATTAAAATTTTCTTCTTTCTATCGGGACCTTATTGATAGGTGCAGAAGTAACAAAAATCCAGTTATGAAAGACCTAACCCGTCGTGTTTTTGGAAATTTGTGATTGTTCGAATGTATTTGATTGATTATGGATATTAATCCGCTAATGTACATTCTAAATTCCACACTAGGCTTCTTCTTATAACCATCCTTCCTTTCCAGCAAGTTTATCTAAATTGCCAACTTTTAACATAGCACCTCCCAAACCAGAACTTCAATTAAGGACTCTCTCGTGTTGCAAGAACCCAGCACGCTCCTGAGTTTCCATATAACGATCCATTTCATTAAAAAGTAGAATACGCATTCTATGTTTTTCGATTACATATTAAACATTCAGATCCTATCAGCGTTTGGTGTTTGCTTTTGAAAAATATATCTCGATAAAAAATTGTGAGTTTCAGAGATAGCGAAGAGATCGAGGATAAATTAAATATGGGAAACAAAGAGCACACATCTTTTTTCAGGCTGCTGCGCATCATCTGCAAATGGTTTGCGTCCTGTATTGTTTTACTCGATTGTTCAAACTTGTTAGCATCACTATCACGAGCAGGAACAAAGCATCACCTCAATCACAAATCATATATTAATATTTATATTCTCTATTGTCGTTAATCGTATCAAAAGAGACCAGTTATTTTTTTCATTCACTGGAAGTATATTCATTCATGTGTAATGAAGCAAATGTTCTTACATTTAACTACCCGCTTATCAACAGATGCGAATAGTTCTGTTAGATTTGTTGGTATAGTGGCCGCCCGAAGTGGCTCAGGGCTTAGCGCGCTGACTTTGCATTCGGGAGGCCCGGGTTCAATCTTCTTTGCCGGCCATCCTTTTTTATAGTTTTTGTTATTCTTGTTCGACAATATTGTCTTTCAAAGGTTTTTATGTTACATAGTATATACAATATTTTTTTAAACTACATATCATCATACATGTACAATGTCTGAAGACAATAATATTGAGCATATGAGACAGTAACTAACAACTAAGGCTACCCAGGAAGGGTCCTTTAGAAAAATACGTACAAATATTTGGATTAAAAATATAAATATTGAATTTAGAAATGATTGAACCTGGCCGGCCATCCTGACGGGGATTTTCGTGATTTCCCTCAGTCATTCAGGCGAATGCTGGGATGGTTCTACTGAAAGGACACGACCGCGGCGTCGCTAGTCGAATTCGTGAAGTACGTGAAGTCACGAAGGTTAAGGGAATTCGAGACATCGCAGGTTCCTGGTTGGGTGACCAACTAGGATCACCGGGATCTAACGGCGTCGAGGCCAATTGCATTATATGTCTCGTGTAATGGCTAAATACAAATATTTATGGAGTAAACTAGTGGCCTGCAGCGGCAATAATGTTCCTGTTGAGTGTATGGAGAGGCTGTTTTGAAACGGCACGTATGAATACTGAATTTCCTTTTTTCTTCTTCGTCGCATCATGTTTTAGCTGTGTCGAGCACTGAATATGATAGTATAGTCGTAACATTAGGTATGAGAAATTGCGATTAACAACATCGAATAATTGCATTTTTATCAAAAATCGAAACTTGTTTAATTGTTTTTTTTATATTTCTCTAGTTCCTCTGGAAGTTTGTCTAATGAAGCCTTTGACATCTCTTACATGGCCAAAGGCTGTTACATTTCCGATAATGTATGCGTGTATTCAAAATTAGTAATGTACAAGATTGTAGTGTAATATATTTAATTTTATAGTGAAGTAATTGAATTGTTGGGCAAGAATCTTTACCACTCCATAAGCAATATTGTCTGGTGCATGTTCATTCATGTTATCATTGCAGTGCGAGGTGTATCCTTTAATATTTATTAACATGATTATTTAAGAAACACTTACTTTCGACCTAAAAAACACTGGCGGTTGCTGCGACATCTCCTTCCTGGGTTTGGGAGAATGAAACCCACGTTAAGCTCAAAGGTGTTTCAAGCGGGGGATTTGAAAAAGACAACGTCTCTCTTGAAATATTCGTTAATGGCGAGTTTAAATTAAAACTATTTCTCTGTAAATATTTGAGGATTTATGAATCAACTTTAAGGTTTTTGTAATATATGGAGCCGAGACTTTTTAGAGTTATAGTAGATTTTCATTTATTGACCCACTTCCTCTTTCATTTGAGCAGTTTTCTCTTTTCATGAAAAATAATTAAATCTAAAATTTAATTGTAAAATTGATATTAATTTTTACTTGCTCGCTGTACGACGTACTAACATAGTAAAGAGAAAATATTGTAAATCTCTGTCGGAAATCGCCGATATTTTGACAGAAAAACTCGTACTGAGGGGCGCTGTTATTGAAAAAAGGGTATACATCTTGTTCCTATGTATATACGAGTTCGTACATATTACTATCACGTTGTTTAAACACATCCCATATTAGTTGGTTCTTCCGCCCGTCCCTCTACCCGTCAACTAGAGCGCCTAAACCGTTCAGACGATTTTCACCAAAAAATATATTCCCCCATCGATCTGGCCTAGCTTAAGACCCTTCGAATGTGAAACGGATGTTTTGATTTGAGGTGTATTATACAAGAAGCCTTAACAACTTTTTCAAAAGTTTCTCAAAGTGGCTACAAATGTTCGATTAAATTTATCCCTCGAATAGAGCAAATGACGCTTTAAAAAATTACGCATTGTACCTCATTTGGGCGGTTTTCGCGTGATCTTGGATACAGGCACTTTTCGAACAATTCTTTTTCAAAAAGGCCAAATTTTTTTTAATTTTTAAAAAATTGGTTTTCGCGTAATTTTTGCTTGAAATATAGCCGATTTAAATTTTTTCGCTAAAATGGCTCCATCTTTCTCTTTCTTTACAAGTTTTCCGGAGAGCGAAGGACGCTTAAATATAGTACAAGTCTCATTTTCGTTGAACACTGAAGGTTCGAAAATTGAAAAAGTTTAGAAATCATGCGAGAATATCTGCTGTTGTAGTTGTTAGTATTTGAAAATGTGTTTTCTTTAATTTTATATAATGCCCCTCTCTTAAATATTTTCTTCAAAGGTTCTTCGTAGGATCAGTTGTTTCCATCTGGTGATAGTGGCAATGGGAAACCACTTCATAATATTCAAAATACCATCCAATCAATCCATCCTCAGCCCATAATACAATTTATATCGTCGTCGATAGCTGGAACTTTAATAGTTAAATAGTTAGATTTATTTAAGTTTGCTCTGAGCTAATGCTCGGTGGCAAACATGATTACAATTAGAATTAGAATTTGAACAATTACAAAACTATTACAAACAATTACAATTAGAATAGAAGTACATAAGTTAGTTCTAATTAATTTCTAATTACTCTAAATTATCATTTTGTCTAATTTTCTTTTGGCTTGCCTAACACTTCACTCCAATCCATTTCACTTCACTACCGTACACTCCACACTTCACTTCTCTGTGAATGGAACATGTCCTTATTAATAGAATTAATAACTGTAATAATAACATAAGCAATAATGTGTCTATTTTTTACAATGGAAAGTAGGACGATAAAATTTAAGAAAAAAGTACAACGTAAATAAATGAAAAATTTTATTAATTGAAACAAATATTCACTTATTATGCTTCATCTCTTTGAATTAATTAATCAATTAATCGAATAGTTCTCCATTAAATGAAATCTTTTGTAAATATCATTTTCCAACAACATATTAGAATTATCGGGGCAAGAAATATCCTTCATATTAGGTTTTACGGTAAGTGCTGCAGCTAGAGTATCGACATTCTATGGTGATATCTCACTCTTAAATTAGCGCATTAACCCTAGTTAACATTTTAGTTTTAAAATATCAAAAAGGAGGACAGGTAGGAGGACACCTAAGAAGGACTGTCCTCCCTAGAGGAGGACGATTGGTCACCTTAGCAATAATAATAATAATAATAATAATAATAATAATAATAATAATAATAATATATAATTTATATATATATATTTATATATATATATAATTTATATATATATATATACCATCCAAAAAGCTTTAATCGTACAGACTTGCCATATTGTGCGAAAATTTTTAAATTGAAGGACGGACAAAGATGAATTTCTTCTCCGGCTTTCCTCAGATCTGTCATTACCAGTTGCATTTGCTAGAGCCTAAGTCGTATGAATAGATGAATGGTTCTCAATGCTTACTGAGAAAAGTACAATAATAATAATAATAATAATAATAATAATAACAATAATAATAAAAACAACTTAAAAATAACACCGAAGCCAAAGAATACGAAATGGTGGAGGTGCCACGGCCTCCCGACTTTTCTGTGACCTCAAGTTTGCTTTCCTGCGCTGCTTTCGTGCGCCAAAACGCGCCTCTAACTCCGCGGCATCGATTTTCTCTCTTGATGCGAGCGACCCGCGCTATTTCTGTAGCTTTTCATTTGTTGTTCTATTTATTCTTCCGCTTCCACGTAAAACCTTGGAGAAAGGTTGTTTGGAAAAACGCTAAGTGCTGCAGGAACACGGAAAAGGAAGGATCATTTGTCACAGCATGTCTTTAAAACCATCGGTTAACAAAAGAACTTTACTGTTCTGTAGGGCGATGTGTTTTGATTGAATCAAATATACGATCGTGTTGGTAGTAAGGCTGCTGTTAACGTGTTGAGTAAATATTCTGACATTTGTTCATTGACGTCATTGGGCTTATACGTTGGAGGGAATTGTGGGCAATCGTGACAGTATAGTAACTGGAAAGTTCTGGAGATCGTACATTTAACGACTGGAAATTCTTTGTAGAAAAGAATAGCGGGTTTCAGAGTTCCAATTTTACTCTTTTTTTCAGCCCTGTTTTCATAGAATGTTGTTAGTATGTTTAATAGAATGAATGATACTTGTGATATAATACACCTTTTCACTTAATTTACTCTATTCTTTCTGATAAATTCTATAATTATTTATAATTGATTTTTAGTTTCCGGGCGCATCAACTGCTTCGGTCATTAGTCCCGTTAGTGTAGTGCATGTTTTTCTCAGGAGATGGTGATTTTCCCCTCGCTGGATGGTGAGATCCGGCACCAACCTACCGTCGGCTAGTGGGGTTACCCCCTAACTAGGACTCTCCCACCAGCAGGGCACCGCCCCAGCCGGGACAAGCTCTAAACTCCCGACCGGTCTCCCGGAATATGTGGTAGTGTAGTGCATGTTAGTGTAAGTGTGTTGTAAGGGGAGAGGATAGGACAAGGAAGAGGAAGGACAGATCGCGCGGGTTCGTGGCCCGTTTGGTAGGGTACTGCTCCGGCATTCGCCTGGTGTTGATCGAAGAAACCACGGAAAACTACCGATCAGAGCAGCCGGCCGTTAGAATTCTCCTCCAGACAGCAACTGAATTCGACCTAGCTGAAAAGCTCGTGTCGAAAATCCTGCCGTCAGGACTCGAACCTTGGACCTCCCGGTCAGAGGCGCTGCAGTGGCATCAGTTGATGCACTGATCTACCGCTCCCGGTCTGATTCACTATAAGAAATGAAAATAGTGAAAAATGTAAAAATAAATTGGTCATGTAAATTGTTGTGTCAACTCGAAGCGAGTAACCGGCAGACTTGAAATCACTGCGAGCATTGTGGCTGACTCTGCAGTAACTGACCGGGAGGCCCCCGTCTCGAATTCAGGCGCTGTCTAGCGCGCGACTACTCTGATCGGTAGTTTTTGGTTTCGGTTGAGGTAGTTTTTCGTGGTTTCTCCAATCAAAACAAGGCACGGAAAATGCCGGAGCCTTAGAAAACGAATCACACACCGCACACGATCTTTCCTTAAGTTTAAGTTTAAGTTAATGCCTTATTTTACGTGGCGAGACTCGGGCCATCAGGCCCGCTCTTCCGTCTAACCACGCAAATTTCGCTACGCTCCTTTCACTACCTAGCGGAGAAAGGAGGTATTATCGTGGGCGACGAAAAAGATGGATGTCAATTTTGCTCAGAGGCTTCTTTTAGGCTTGATCTTTTACATGCAGTAAATCTACTACATGGGACAGCCGGCTTTGCTTTCCATCCGAAGGCAGGCGTACGAAGGACTTTTCGCTCTTAAAATTCTACGGCTTCGATCCGGTTTGAACCTGCAAACTCGGATACAACATTCCGGTACCCTGACCGTTATGCCACCGTATCCGTATTCCTTTCTCTTCCTTGGCCTATATTCTTTTCTTGCTTACACACACTTAAGCTTGGTTGCGCCACATTATCACATATGACGAGAGACCAGTTCAGAGTTTAGAACTTGTTGCGGCTGCGAAGATGGCCCGCTGAGAGGTAAGACATCTGATGGGGAAGTCCCGCCCAAGACAACGTGTACGTCGGCGCCGAATCGCACCATCCAGCAGAGGAGGAACCGCCACCGCCACCGCCCGCGATTAAAGCATGTTCTACACTATCTGGACTAATGACCGTAATAGTTGACGTGCCCGGAAATCTCAATCCCTCAACGCGAACTATGCCTTTCTTTAATTTAAAAACCGGTAGCGGTAGCTCAGTGCATCAACTGATTCACTGCAGCGCCTCTGACCGGGAGGTCCTAGGTTCGAGTCCTGACGGCGGCAGGATTTTCGACACTAGCTTTTCAGCTAGGTCGAATTCAGTCGCTGTCTGGAGGAGAATTCTAGCGGCCGGCTGCTCTGATCGGTAGTTTCTCCGATCAACACCAGGCGAATGCCGGAGCAGTACACTACCAAACGGGCCACGGACCGTGCGCGATCTATGCTTCCTCTTCCTTGTCCTATCCTCTCCTCTTACACACACACTTACACTAACATGCACTACACTACCACATATTCCGGGAGACCGGTCGGGAGCTTAGAGCTTGTCCCGGATGGGGCGGTGCCCCGCTGGTGGGAGAGTACTGGTTACGGGGAAACCGCGCTAGCCGACGGTAGGTCGGTGTCGGATCTCGCCATGCGGCGGGGATCACGGCCATCTCCCGAGAAAAAACATGCACTTCACTAACAGGACAAATGACCGAAGCAGTTGACGCGCCCGGAAACACGAAAAAATCAATCAATATAATTTTAAAAAAATATTTATTTAACGTTGCATCAACATATAGGTCATTAGAGACCACTATTGGAGTTAACGTTATGGTAACTGTGAAGATGAAACGATATGGTGATGATAAGGGGTGAAAGGACGAACACAAATACAACCATGCCCGAGACGGGACTCGAACCCACGATCCTTCGGTCCGAGATCCCTACGACACTACTGTCTTAGCGATCTCGGTCACCGATTCTGTTCTTTAATGTTGTATTGATTTTAAATTGATGTACAGACGTTAAATAATTTAAGAAACAAAAGTGTGATACAAGATGTTCAGTCAGGTCAAAGTTATCATCAAAAGTTCATCGGTTACTTAAGAAATAAAAATGTACTAATTAAATAATATTATCCAACAACCCTTGTAGTAGTTACTAAAACATACGATGGTGATGTTAGTATATGCAATTACAAGTTATTTAGAAAATTAGCTGTTGTATTTACTATCATCTCCCCTGTTTTTTTTAGATTTTATTCTCCTGTAAATGTTATTCTAATGGTAGCGTGTGTCAATGCGCGAAAATAAATTGTGTAGACGCGAACGCCGCCGCATATCTGGCATATTCCAACTTTCTGTTGAGGAATCCGCCTCTAGAATCAACAAATAAATGAACGAACAGATATTCCCAAACGGAGATTGAAACCCTGACGGCGAGACAAAAATATTTCCAAGGTTCCTGGCAGCGTCGAGAGTAGACCGGTTTGCCTCACGGAATTGCCTCGGAATGTCTTCGCGTGTTTCACAAATGCTACCGCGGAAATTGGAACATACATGGAGTTTGTAGCTATACCGGAGCAGTTGCTTGTTCCGAGAAACGCGTACTTGGCATTGTTTCTCTGCCTTTCACGGCGCCCGGCCGGGCAGCTTGATGCTCGGCGGTTCAGCCTCGTCTCTCGACCGGTTTCCGACTTCGAGAGAATCCTCGGATTTCCTCCTCCCGGTGGCTTCCGTTTCACTGTACTCGCTGCGTGTTTTTTTTCGCCTTTGCCAAACGATAGTACGTTTTTGCCCTGCTGGCACGGGCAGCTTGATGCTCGGCGGTTCAGCCTCGTCTCTCGACCTTTTTGAATTCAAAATTTATTGCTTATTTATCCTTGTAAATAGATTTTATTACATGGGAGTTTTGTTTTTTCTCCTTTCAAAATTCAAAATTTTATTGCTTATTTATTTTTGAAAATAGATTTTACTACATTGGATTTTTTTTCCCCCTTTCAAAATTCAAAATTTAAGTAGTATATGACTTAGTGTAGGGATCACAGAATTTTGAAAATGTGCACACAATTCACTTTTCCCCATAGCACGTCATACGCAGTTTTTAACTGTTTTTGACGTTAAATAAATAAATAAATAAATAAATAAATCCGCTATCTGTGTGAGAGTACCCGCATACGTGAAACTAGTTCTACGTTCGTAGTTCTTGCTCGTAAGGCGGAAATCGGTAATTGGAAATTAAACTCGATTGAAAAGCGCTTTTAGTTCAGGTAAAGTCAAAAATAAATATTATTATTTTGTACGAATTATTGTACTTACTTGTCGATGTTTACTTCAAAAATAAGCTCCTAAGACAATTAAGGATATTTTATCTAATAAACTTCTTCGAGATTTCGAATGACCAGTGCAATAAGCACTCAAATATTGGTTTGAAAAAATGCATTTTATGCGAAAGTTTCATAAGCATATAAACACTCCTGAAACATGTAAACTGTTTATTATTTACAAAAGAAATGAATATATTTGTTCACAAAACCAAATTAACACAAAAATAAAAAAAGCACCCAATTTACACAATTCAATCGCGTTTTTTAATTTTTATAGTATATATAATATATGGTATATAATATAAATATATAATTCTTAAAAAAACGGAATACCCAAAAATACTTTTTCGTTCTCAAAGCTGTATAGCAAATATTTAATTCTGGGTGGCTTCTCCCTTAGAGCCTTGCTGTCGCGTGACGTCAGCTGTGTACTGTCGCATTACGAGAGGTAGGTTGGCACAGAGAGGTATGAGAACAGTTGCAGTTAGAATCGTACGTTGAAGTACATAGGTACGTAAAACAAGCATATAATTGCATTTTTTCTGTTAAAATCGAAACTTTCCATTGATTTTTTTTTTTTTTTTTTTCGAATTCTCGGGTATCTAACGAAACTACATACTCATTTCACATGGACGGAAGTTTCATAGCTTTCTTTCAGTTTCTGCGTACATTGGAAATTAGTGAAACAGATTTCCGGTTCCGTGTAGTCTTTCATCAAAATTTAATTTGCGTCTTACTATTTACATTTCTTATGTCCGAGAAGCTAATTTGCAGGGGAGGAGGCTGATATATTTTTGTACATGAAGACGAAAATTTCCGCGCACTCATTTCCCATGAAATACTTTTTCACTTTTGTGGTGTTTTTCAACCCCTCCACTGTTGTTGTCACACAGCGGAGAAATCGAGGAATATTTTGCCATTTATTCTGAAGTTCTGTTGAACGCGATTCAAGTTTACCTTCCCGTAGATATACGCGTTTGTGCTTGCTTGTATGCATTTTGCTGGCGTAATGGCGCTGAAGATTTACAGGGGTTTATGTACTATAAATCTCCATGAATGATTGCTTTCTCGTATGCTTGTCTAACCGTATGTGTGCGTGCCTTCGGTGGAGTCATAACCCTCTTAATCGCACACGCATGCACCTATTGTAAGCATTTCCCTACGTGTTGATATTGCATAGACCGGAGGCAGACGCACTCTTAATGAAACTAATGATTTTCTGCGTTGACTTTGGCGGTTGTGTGTGCTCGGTATGATAGAAATTCTCGCAATTAGACTTTATGTAGTTCCAGATGTTTATTTTCAAATGTCCAATCGCAGTTGTGAATTTGTACAACAGTTGTATGCATTTTGGAACTTGAGATTACTTCTTTAACTGGTGTATATAATGTCTTCCCCTCCTATTTTCAATTACACTATAATTATCACATTTCAGGACATTAATTTTTTTACTTACGTTAGATGTTAGAAAGTTAGAAAGAAGTTAAGAGATGAAGTGTGATTTTGTCGGCAATCACTATGTATTCCGGCGAACGGAACAAGAAGTTATGATTTTCTTAAAAATATAAATCAGGTTAGAAACTCTGCTGAAAATGTCAACCGAAAAAATGTTTCGAGAGCTATCTTATATATCATCGACATAGTACATCCCAGTTACGGAGGGGAAAGGTAGTAGTGTATATACCAAGAGGAATTAAATGAAACCAGAACATTTGGGTAGAACACAAAGAGACGGCACAAATAAGCACGTCACCATGAAAAGAACATTCCTGTTATCATGCTTCACACCAACCTTAATGGGGAAGAGGTGATGAAGATTGTATTTTTAATAATAATAATAATAATAATAATAATAATAATAATAATAATAATAATAATAATAATAATAGAAATAATCGGTTTGTAAAGATCATTAAACAAAACAAGATCAATATCATATATTCAAATATCATTAACTGAACTATATTATATATATATATATATTTAAAATTTTTTCTATTTTAAAATAATTCTTTCAGGTTATTTGTTTCTAGAAATGGATACCCGTTAATCTCCTTCAAAAAGTTGAAAATTTAATTTGTCAGATCAGCAGTAAATGCGACTCGTTATGTGTCCAATATCCAAATGCACAAAAACCTACTGAATTTCCTAACGAGTTCCCAACACAAATCCTGTGTCTCAGAAAGAGTCTGTTTTCAATTATCTAATTTTTCCGTTCAGAATGTTTTCATCTTGGTAAATGATCTTACACTACGAACTAAGAACTACTAAGAATCCGCTCGAGACTTCATAAGAACAAATTACTCAAATTACTCGGATTTTGAAAAAAGTGCCTGATAATTTATTTAAATATGTCTACATTTTAATGACGTTATGCAGAAAAATTCAAGCCACAAGAATCAATATGGTGTAAAATCGCTTTGAAAGTAGGATATACCATTTATTAATCTTTTCTTTTAAAAGCATACAATCGTCGAACTTCAAAAAACTCTTAGTAACTATAATCGGGAACCCATGCTTGCTCGGCCTTTACTCGCTTGACACAACCAAATGAATACAGACAAGCGTTCATTCTTTTTTTATTTATTTTACGTCAAAAAACAGTTAAAAACTGCGTATGACGTGCTATGGGAAAAGTGAATTGTGTGCACATTTTCAAAATTCTGTGATCCTACTCTAAGTCATATACTACTTAAATTTTGAATTTTGAAAGGAGAAAAAACAAAACTCCCATGTAATAAAATCTATTTTCATGGATAAATAAGCAATAAATTTTGAATTTTGAAAGGAGAAAAAAACAAAAACTCCCATGTAATAAAATCTATTTTCAAAGATAAATAAGCAATAAATTTTGAATTTTGAAAGGAGAAAAACAATCAAAAAACTCCATGTAATAAAATCTATTTTCAAAGATAAATAAGCAATAAATTTTGGCTCTTATTACTTCCTGCCTGCGACATGGAAACGATAATTTGAATAATTGTATTTCCCACTGAATTCTAGAAGACGTGCACAGAAATGAAGTTACATTTATGTCCAGAAGCAAAACAAGGGGCCATCTCAGCATTTGCTCAATGGATCAGGAAACTGGACGAAAACCTGATCGAGATGGGTTAGTTATTCTATTAGTTCATTCTACTAGTTATACCATTTTATTAAATTTCAGAGCTTATATTACAGTAGTATTTTATTTTATAAGTGGCTGAAGTAGATCATTATGTGGAAGTAAGATATTTATTTATGAGCGCGTTAGCGCGAGTGTATAATATGAAGGGCACATTATGGTCTTCCAGCGGCGTGTAATATACAATATTGTATTGATTTCGGTGGTACATTGAAGGTCTTGGATTGTATATTTGAGTTGACGATCGTTGTCTGTTTCGCGAAAATGGAAGATATTCCCGAAGAAAGTGAAGCTACGAAAGCTATGGAAGATTTTACTAACCAATGAATGTAGAGATATATATCGTAAGGAATTCGAAATTTTCTAGGAGTGGAAAGCAATAAATATTAAGAACATATCCGAGTTATATTAGCTTATTTTGCAGCGAAAGTAAGTATAATACTTAATGCAGGTTTGTAGGAATGTTTACGAAATTGAGAATTCTACTTTTTAGTATTATGAGTAATGTGTTATTTCCACTAATAAATTATTTAGTAAACTACGTGTACTTTTATGTATATTCCTTCATTTTCCAATAAAATAGTTTTCGTGTGCATCATATTTTTTCACGGGCAGCATTTTTCTGGTGTTCATCATGACAATTCATAGCTACTTTATTATTATTGGAATAAAAGCAATTTAACCTTCTCCGGACACGTACATAAGTAAACAGCCTACAAAGGCGACCGAATAAGATAAAACTTGTTTATAAATGGAAACGATAACACATCTGAGAACCACTGCCTTTCATTCAAAGCATAAATGACGAAATTTGGTTGAGCACGAAGCTCAAACTCCTTTCTGAACTAAAACCCGTAAGGGTTTGAATAAAAATCTGAATTATATCCCCTCTCAAAAGCACTTTCTTCTAAAAAAATCAGCCATTTTCCTGAAAATTTTTAAAAACTCACCGTGGCTTCATGTAAATCACTCCGAAAATTTTTAATGTCTTATTGATCTCCGGAACGCCACAACTGTCACATTTTACTTCTGATGTTCTATTTATCAAGTTTTAGTTCAAAAGTTACAAAGAGTCATGCGAGACATACTACGTCCATCTATCCATCCATCCTTCTATTCATCCATCTGTTTATTTATTTAACGTCAAAAACGGTTAAAAAGTGTGTGTGTGACGTGGTTCGGGGAGAAGTGAATTCTGTGCACGTTTTTATAATTCTATGATCTCTACACAGAGCCGTATAGTACTTGAATATTGAATATAGAAGAAACGAGCGTTTTTGCAAGGATTGCTAACAAACTATTCGCTTCGATGTAATAAAATATATTTTCAAGGGTAAATGAGCTATAGATTTGGGCTCTTATCCCTCATCATATCCTTCGTGAAGGAATCATACTTCCTGCCGTGACGAACGATAATGTGAATAACTATATTTCCCACTGAATTATAGAAGACGTGCTCAGATAATGAAGTTACATTCATACAGACATTCCGATTTTCGAGTACAAAATTGGATGCCGGCTGCACCAATCTTAACACAGCACTAATATATCGTAATTCTGTCGTGTGGGCAATGACACAACTGAAAAGTACCTTGAACATGGATTTTGCGATCGAAAATTTGATATTTATCGTTGAGGTGATTATACTTTCCCTTCCTATTATATAGCATTTGGACAAAAGTAAAAAAGAATGGTACGTGGTAAGAGCCATGGGCAGACAGGGGCACACATTCTTTAACTTCTAATTTGATGTAAATCATTTCCATAGGTCTTACGCATCCTACAACAAGGACATGGGCTCGCCGGCTCTCTGCTGTCATGTCACTGGATCTAGTAGTTCATTTTTGGAACGTCTTTTCTTACTTGAAATGGATATTTTATTTGTTTCATCCGTTCAGTAAAAGTTGGAGCGGAGGTGGATGTTCGAGGTAGTAAGTATATTTCCCTAATGGATGTATACCGCTATTAAAATGATGAGTGGACTGCACCTAAATATAATACACAACCACAAGCAAAGATCTACCATCACAGGCGTCCGGAAGTGATTGTGTAGGGCTAAGAGGAGAGCAGCCTAAAGCAGCTGTGCCCAGGCCAACCGCGGGCACACGGATTCCCTCCGGGCCGCGTGCAAATACTTCAAGGTCAGGAGGGTGCGGCGACGCGGCGTGCGAAGGTGGAAGGGAAAGGACGGGGAGAGGGTTGAGGGCGGCAATTCCTTCTGCATTTTAAGGACCGCGACCCATTGAAGCCTGAGTATACTCCCATTTATTTAACGTAGCACCTGAAGGCCACAACTTGGACGACCATGAGGACACGAGGACCATGGGAACACAAATCCAATCAGGAGCGACGTTACGATTTTTAATTTTTGGATTGAAGCTACTGATTGAATGAGAATCCAATCCGACCCCCTCTCCTTCCAGCTTGTGACCTTAAGATGCCACGTTAAATAAATTAAAGTATAACTGTCAGACGATTCCAGGTGCAGACTAGCAGCGAGAGGCAGCTTAGGTAGAAATCGCAGCAGTGCAGCTTTGAATCAGCTGTTTTAGGCACATTTTATCCTGGAATGAAGTATCTCCAATTATATTTGTGTGTGTGTCCGTGAATTGAGAAAAATACGAGTACCCTGGCAGCAAAGTTTTATCACATAAATCTGAACCAAAGAGAATCGCTGCGTCTCCAAGTTTGTGAAGAAAAACGACGGGCAAAGTGAATGCAAAACCGAAATTAAAGCAATTGGTTCGTGAAGATATGATTAGTTTTCTGACGAAAAAACGCCACTTTGTGCAACGGAATTACAATACTTTATTTTTACTACGCCAGTAATGAACGAGATAGTAAAATGACGTGCTTTGATTTGTATCGTCTGGAAATACATTGATGTTAAACAAGACAGGTTGATTAATAGTCCAATTGTTAGCCGCTGGATGGCGTTTGTGTCACTAATACGTTAGAACGTTTCCCGCGATTGAAAACTCTCAACTCAGATACATTTCTTTTAGTACATTTTTGTACATCGTTAAGTCTGAATGTGACAAGCGCAGAGTGACTACAGCTGTGCCAGTTATATATCATGTAAGTTGATTTTGCATGGTTTTATTTTATTTCAAAAGAAGTGGTTTAATAAGAAGCAAATTTATATCATGCTTGTAGTGCTTCGTAGACGACCTAATTTAGACATTTTAAAATAAGGTTATGTTAGGACATTTATAAATTGTGCCACATTTGCACGTGAAAATTCAAATCTGTTTATTTTTGTTTATTAGTCGCTTGTACTGCTGAGAACATTATTTTCGGATTTTGATGTTCATGCTTAATTATCTAAGAAAACACGGTGGTTAATTTTATATGAAATAAAATCACACGAAACTTAAAAAAAGGTTTTGTGAATTATTGAGCACAACACTTCCTTTATCTCAATGGTACAATAAAGCACATATTAAAAATTGGAAAAATAAAATTATATTCTCAAAATATGTTTAAAAACTATTCCTAATACTTTTTGGTGCTCAAAAACAAAACTATTTAAAAAAAACAGTAAAAACATCTGTGATTATTTCTTTTTTTGAAATGCACTTTTCTCGATATTACATGTAAATGTGCTTCTAATATTGCCGTGAGCGATTTGTTCCTGTTTATTCGAGAAGTATGAGCTTGGTCGTTCTGTGAAGTACGTTTAATCTGATTTTCAGACGCAGTTCTTTACCAAATGTTCCTTTTCACAACAGGTGTAGATTCGCGTAAGATTTGATGATTCGCGTAACACGCGGCATCGTAAAGCATGCACTAATGGACATTCTCGCTTGAGAAAGTAGGCTAATGCGAGAGCCGTATCTGGCAGCGCCGTAGCATGCATCAACCTCTAGTCATTACAGAACACCGGAAGTAATTTCGATAAACTTCTTGTCTCGACCGCTCAGGAAACAGTGCTCAAACTTCTCCATCTCACGAACGAAAGGAGTGAGGGAGGACACAGATTTTTTTACTATCCTAATAAAAAATTAAGGAATACAATGCTAATCGTTAATGGAACTATTTTGCTCTTCGTCAAATATGAAAATGAGCGGTTATACTATTTATGTGAAGTAATCGACGTAAGAAAAAGAAGTTTAAGATCTAGATGCAAGATACTGAAACCTCTCTTAAATTCATGTTTGATAAAATATATTTATATTCGATATTATTAAATAATACTATTTAGACAGTCCCTGGTAAAAACGGTTACTTTTAGGGCATGTATTTTGTACTAAAAGTTCAATTTTTGCACTAGTGCTAGAAGTCAGACAATGCTCACATAAAACTTGGAATAGAACAAAGAAAAAATACTTTCGCCTGATCGCATTCGTTACTACTGACCTTAATGGAATACAGTGATTTGTACACTTGCATTAAAATAAAATGAATAACGGTAAGACTGCCTAGAAAAATTGTACGAGTAGTGTATCATAAATAGCTATTATTTACTTAGTATTTCTCCATTTTCACTGAATTGTGTTACACGTTTTTTTTAATGTAGCATTACATTTTTAATTCTATAATGAACTCAGTTTCTAAAGAATCGTTGAATATCACATTAGTGCCAGCACTTCGAAAAATAATTTGCCAGCTGCTTCAATATTCAGTGTTATTTACTTAAGAAATCAGCAACAAAAGGAGCTAGTTAATATATTTTTATTTAGATTTCTGCAAAAGGTCTCTCGGCCTTCATAAAAGAGGTAGTATGCTATATACCTTCAAGTAAGAATTAAATAAACAATGCATATGTTCCTAAAAGTTTGTTATGAACACAAATTACATGAAAGTTTAAGCAAATGCTCCGTTTATGAATTGTACGGATTACTGTGTGTCTCAAGAGCAAATGTAGAAAAAGAATTGAATGCATTTCACGTACATAACGAAATGTAAATAAAGGAACTGAAGATAATGTTATTCCGCACGCAAAAAAAGGATGTTTTTCTGGGCCAACGTTGGACTGTCAGATACAAAAAGTGAACAAACATCTAGCGTAACAGTGTCCTTGAGGAAATGCTCAGATGAAAGCTGAAAGAAAAATAAGGTACCTGTTTATTTCATGAAGCCTTTAAACTGTGTACACCTAAGATGCTTCCCTTGGTGATTCTCAGAAATAGAAAATAGCTTTTTTATATTCTACTTTCCGGAGCGGTAGCTCAGTGCATCAACTGATGTCACTGCAACGCCTCTGACCGGGAGGTCGTAGGTTCGAGTCCTGACAGCGGCAGGATTCTTGACATTAGCTTTTCAGCTAGGTCGAATTCAGTCGCTGTCTGGAGGAGAATTCTAGCGGCCGGCTGCTCTGATCGGTAGTTTTCCGTGGTTTCTCCGATCAACACCAGGCGAATGCCGGAGCAGTACCCAAAAAAACGGGCCACGTACCGTGCGCGATCTTTCCTTCCTCTCCCTTGTCCTATTTACTCCCCCTACACCCACACTTACACTAACATGCACTACATGGAGGTTAGAGCTTGTCCCGGCTGGGGTGGTGCCCCGCTGGTGGGAGAGTCCTGGTGAGGGGGAAACCCCACTAGCCGACGGTAGGTCGGCGCCGGACCTCGCCATCCAGCGGGAGAAGATCACCGCCATCTCCCTAGAAAAAACACGCACTACCCTAACGGGACTAATGACCAAAGCAGTTGACGCGCCCGGAAACACGAAAAAATCAATCAATCAAAATCAATATATTCTACTTCTCGTCCGTATGATTCGGGCCTGTTCCCGGTAAGCAATAGAAACGAATATATAGGAGACATTTTTCTTCATCGACATGTTTTCCTACATTTTTTAAAAATTTGAGGTCGCGTTAACAACAATGTCATTAAGGACAGTGATTGTTTTAACGTTGGAGTAACTGTTACGGTATTCAGTTGTCAAGGGGACCACCAGGTAGCATCTCCGCGTACGCGCCTCTTTACACGCGCTCGTTCGTCACTCCCCAGCGGCCTGAATTTATTTATTTATTTATTTATTTATTTAGTCAAAACTGTATGTAACGTACAGGGAGAAAATCATCTGCGCACGCTTTCTTGAGTTCCCGAATCCCTTCCCAACCATTTAACTATTAATAGTTGAAAGATGAAAAAATAATAGTAATAATAATAATAATAATAATAATAATAATAATAATAATAATAATAAATTTTAAAAAGTGAGCGATTAACATTCCAAAAACTAGATATTTTCGTTACCGAATTATAGAAAACTTATTTTTAACGGTAAAGGAACGAACAGATTTAATTTTTCTGTATTGTTAACAAAATTTCTACCACTACAAGCAAAAGAAAAGCTCAACAAACGTGCGCATAGTGAAGCTACATTTACGTCCAGAAGCAAATCAAGGGACCATCTCAGCATTTGCTCAATGGATCAGGGAAACTGGACAAAAACCCGATCGAGATGGGGGTCATTGACCCGGAAGCTGAAGTACATTACTTGTTACAGGCATATTGAGTCTTTTTTAAAATTATACAATGCAAATGTAAACTAATTCATTATCTAATCTTGGTTTTTTAAAGTAAACATTATTTTTTTTTACGATCAGGGAATTGGGAAGAAATTAGGACAATGGTAGGGTTTAGAGCGCTTTACAGGGATTGGAGTAGCCCTTGTGAAGTAGTCAAGTTCTTTTTTTCGAAACAAATTTCACATGAGATTGTCCGGGAATCGAATCCGGCCCTCCTTGTTAAGCGACTTTGCTGTAAGGCGCGGGTTATTGAATTTCGTACTTCTAGGGATTTTGCACTTTTTTAACTCTAAGGGGAATTCCACTTATGTCTTATCATGGTAACTGTTGCATAATTTTCTGTTTCTATTTCACTTTTCAAAGTTTATTATAAAAACATGTAGTGACCTGGTACAAAGTACATTATGCTTCGACTCTTCTAACCTTGTACCTCTGAACACTTGCCGTATGTGGAACAAGAGCGTACGAAAACACGGAGAATATTCATAAATGGTAAATGAAGCCTACAAAAAAAGTAGTTTTACATAAAGAATTTGAGTCAGTTTCGAAAAACTTCGAGACTACATCTTTTTTTTTTAGCATGACAGTTTTTCAATTTCGCCCATGCTCCTGTGTTCAACTTTGGCATGATTTAGTTTTCTACATACTTGGGCTTCAACTTCGTTTTTCTTCAGAGTGATTGACAATTCCCTTGATTTTTTGTGGGGACAATATTCTTCACTTTCCGTTTCCAGTTTTTCGTAGTATTCTTCTGTCGATGGTTGCGATTTAGTTGCGAGTGAATTTGTCATGCAATCTTGAAAGGGCCAACAATAGATGTTGTTGGTAATTGAAGGCGTTTCTCACTGTAGTACTTCGGGATGCTCATCATCCGTGATGATCTTAGATGTTAATTTCCTTGAATAGGCATGTCCAGGAAATGAATTGCATTACTTTTCAAACATTCTTTATCTGTAAAAACTAGAACTCTAGAAACACAGAGCACTAAATTGTAAACCTATTTTTTTCATTAATCTTAACTTTTGAAGTGAACATGAAACTAGAAGGTATCAAGTGGCCTAAGGTACAACTGTTTTCTTCATGTAAATATTGTATGCCAATGGATAACAACTCTAACGCTTTTGTTCCTTTATATACTTATACTACGCAAAAATGATGTTAATGTATAGAGTGCTGACATAAAATTGAGCGTGAAGTTTTGTAGAAAACCGAATTTGTAAACGTTGGAGATTTTACTTTTGAGATTACGATTAGATGCACTTAAATAAGTTACAAATGAAACTGACAGTGTTGGCATCATCTCATACTCAAAATTGAATTTTGTTCTATGCCAGTTTTTTCAAATTCATTGTTGGCCTGAGGTCTAAGGGTTTCCTTTACAACAAATCAGCGTATGAAGCAAGATCCAGAAGAGAAGAAATTTTACATGCAAAGTACTCAAGAGGTGTAATCACACACTAAAACTACAAATTACTTCTCCATTCTGTCAATATTCTTATGTCCTGAACTTACAACTTTTTTAAATAGTTAATTTTCAAATATTTAGGAAATGATGTACTTGTTTTGCGATGGTGTACCATTCAATGGAATTTATTAAATTTCAAGAGTCATTTTCATTGATGCTGGTAAATACCTATAATCCACTAAACAATTAATAATATAACAAAATTGAGTTCACTACAGATCAGATCTGTTGCACTCGTACATAACCACTCTGTAAATTCTCTTTACGAGAAGTGATGCGGCTTTCAGATTTATTGAGACATTGTTATTAATGACTTTCATCGTATTCATAAATCATGTTTGATTCAGTGAATTCTCTGTCATTATCTTATCGTAGTTCTGAATGTGCAAGAAAGAACACAAATTTTATGGCGGCATAGTTTGTTAGAAAATCTCCATAAATCACTTTTAGTGGCACTAAATCATGAACACATTTGATTGCACAACTTCATGTTATTCCAGCAATTAAAACATACATTAATACTACTTTTTTATTCATATTCTTTAAGAAGAATTATTATTTTCTGAACACTAGTTTTCTTGCTGCTTTTTGTTTTCGACCCGACAAGAAAACTTCTCCGAGACTTGACACGAGCACATATGACAAAATGTGTGATCTTCAAACTGAACTATCTTGTATGACATCTCGGCGCCCACACGTGCGTCTGCAAATACACACGTTGGCGCCCGGTGTCAGTTCACGGAATCGATGTTCATTTAATCGCCCCTGACAGCTCGCGCGGTATAAAATGTTAAAGACGTAGCGTCGGGGGAGGGAGAGGGCTAGGGCGCGCGGAGGGGCGGCGGCCTGGAAATAATATGACAGTTTCGAATTGCAGCTGTCACATGGAATCGCGCGTTTCCGCACATTACGGCCAACTAAGGACCGGCGAGCGGGTGGGCGGGGCGGGCCCTAATTGTATTCCGTCCAAACGGGGCCTCCGCCTGGGGAATTGAGATGGACGTCCCAGGGCCGCGAGACGCCGCCGCGGTGGTCGCTGCGAGTCCTGGCGTCGCGACGCCCAGGGCGCCGCCCCGCGAAGGCACACGCCCGGCGCTCGCGCCCTTCCTTCATTGGCGGAGGACTTGCTGTGTCCGGTCGCGTCGGCTGCTGTGGTCGTTAGTCCTCTAAAAGTAGTGCGTGTAATATCCCGGGAGGTCGCGTTGTTTCTCCCCCGCAGGACCGCGAGAGATCAGAGCTCAGGGCGTCAATTGATGTTACTGCAGAGTCTCTGATCGTCCTGAGGTTCCACTCCCGACGGTGCAGGATTTTCGACACTTGCTTGTCAGCTAGGTCGAATTCAGTCGCTGCCTGAGGAGAATTCTAGCGGCCGGTTACTCTGATCGGTAGTTTTCCGTGGTTTCTCCGATCAACACCAGAGACCGGTCGGGAGCTTAGAGCTTGTCCCGGCTGGGGCGGTGCCCCGCTGGTGGGAGAGTCCTGGTTAGGGGGAAACCCCACTAGCCGACGGTAGGTCGGCGCCGGATCTCGCCATCCAGCGGGGAAAGATCACCGCGCATATCCCGAGGAAAAACATGCACTACACTAACGGGACAAATGACCAAAGCCGTTGACGTGCCCGGAAACACGAAAAAAATCAAATCAAATCAAATAGTTTCATAAATGATCTTATGTGTAGATGATAGCGATAATAATGAAGCGGTGCATGATGGAGCATTGGGGGAATGAGCGACAGGGAAAAGGGAGAAAACCTGAGTCAAATCTGCCGGCAACTCACCACAAATTCCGCGTGGTTAGGCAAGGGATCGAACAACGCCCCCAGAGGTGGTAGGCGTACGCACTAACCATTACACCAAGGAACTCCCCCTCTCCTCCCGGAAAAATAGGAGAGTATTTATCGCAGTCCCATCAGTATGCAGCTGCTTTTTGTTGGAGCGAGTTGTCAGCAGTGGAGGAGAGGGCTGCGGTTACAAGCAGATGTCGCAGGAGGTGCTGACGGAGCGGAAGGAACTAATGCGTCTCTGCTTAATGAGTCACGCAGTGAGATCATTTCCAAAAGTCTGGCCTTGTGAAACGGAGGAAGTATTTGCCATGTTACTTGGTAACATAACAGAAGATGGTGAGTTGTGTGTGTGAGAAGAATACAACCTTCGTTACCGAGCATTAAACCCTCCACATGAATTATAATACAATATTTCATTAAGTCGTATAATATTTTTACACAAAATGTTCCATATAACATTGCTTAGACTTAATTATGTTCTTTTGACGTTTCATATTAATGAATTGGCTAAGAATAATCGTCAGAAATATAGAAAATATGTTAGTTAAATTATCAAGAAGGAGCCGGAGAAAACCAAAAATAAAAGTGTCGTGTGTATCAGTGAAAAAAATGGAATGAGAGATATTTTTAAAATGTCTTTAAAAGAAATTTGGGACTGCGATGAGATAATTCTGGGGGCACGAGAAATGCAGATATGTTGTTTCACTGCAGTAGAGAAACGACAATTCTGGCCAATTCATTAAATGGTAACGAATTATTTACATCAAGAATCGCATTTCTGACCAATCATCGTTCATGCCAGTGAATAAATAAATGAAGATATATTATATCAATCATTCGATAAGAGCGGTGACTATTTTCAGAAGAAATGAGTTCTTGTGCCTTTCTAATGTGTATCAGTATTTGAGTTTGCGGACCAACTTGTGTCCGCACAAAAAAACATTTGGAACAAGAAAGCAAAATTATTTGGACACATTTTCAGACATAACCAATTCTTAACCACAATTTCGGACTGTGAAAAAGTTGGTAAAAGAGGAAAAGGGAGACCTAGAACGAAACTTTTAGAACACCTTCAAACCGAACAACACTTTAGAAACTATGAATAGGATAGCGAGATTAGAACCGATTACCAACCACATAATTTTTTATCCACCCACTTCTTCCATAACATACCAAATATACCCAAACTAACCCAGCTAATACTCTGCCAAAACCCAACTCACAGATCTCGCATTAAAAATAAATTTCCTTTCCATACATTCCTAAATAAATTCTCAGATCTCGATCCAAAGTAGAGATATTGTACAAAGATACCTGTACCACCCTAGTAGTAATGTAAGTTGTATTTTAAGATTATTCGTAATGTTAAGATTGTTTGTATCTATTACAAGAGACTGATTTCTACGACACAAGCACACAAATGTGGATCTCGTTATTTCCCTGGGTGTGACAAATGCCACCGTTCTCGAAGTGATTTTTTGTAGGACAGTGCAACAAGCACCGTATTTGCTATGTTCTCTCTTGTGTTTGCTTTTTGATGACGAGCTAAGGAAACTTGTTTGCCAGGTGCGCCTCTTATCTACGACGGGCGACCATTTATCGGGTATCGAAACGAAGAGGGACAGCGGGCCATTAAGATAAGTTGGTTGGTTTATTGTTAGTGATTCCGGGCACGTCAACTAATGAGATCATTAGCCCCATAAGTGTAGTACATGTGTTTCTCTTCGGGAGGTGGCGGTGATCTTTCCCACTGAATGGCGAGATCTGGCGCCGACCTACCGTCGGCTAACGAGGTTCCCCCAACCAGGTATCTCCACCAGCCGGGACCGGGGCCGGGACAAGCTCTAACTTTCCGACCGGTCTCCCGGCGTATGTGGTAGAGTAGTGCATGAAAGTGCATGTGCAAGTAAGGGGTGAGGATAAGATAAGGAAGAGGAAGGAAAGATCGCGCGTGGTCCGTGGCATCTTTTGCTAGGGTACTGCTCCGGCATTGGCCTGGCGTTGATCGGAGAAACCAATAAAAACTACCGATCAGAGCAACCGGCCGGTAGAATTCTCCTCCAGACAGCGACTGAATTCGACCTAGCTGAGAAGCAAGTGTCGAAAATCCTGCCGCCATGTGGAATGTAACCTAGGACCTCCAGGTCAGAGGCACTGCAGTGACATCAGCTGATGCACTGAGCCCCTCTGCCGGTCTTAAGCTAAGGGGGGTGTTGGCACATGAGGCGGGCGGCAAGTGGGTGAACCGTCCTGCAATATCCGGCGGCGCGCGTGGCACGGAGATCAGCTCCCGCCCTGTGTGCGCCGGCGCTGGATGCGAGCGCATGCCGCGCGTTGCCCGCTCAACCGTCGCAAATTAGATCGCGGTAAACAAAAGTTACGCCCGATGCTGTTAGTGACGCGCCCTTAACCCCGCGCCACACGCCGCCCACGCCCCTCTCCTGCACCGGCCCCACCGCCTCCGCCACGCCCCCGCCGTCCTCTGGTTCCGCCGTCGCCTCCCGCCCCCGCGTACCTACCCTCGCAGCCGCCCCCACCGCTCATGTCCTCGCCTCTCCTACCACCTCCGTCCCCGCTACCATCCCCTCGTCACCCCCTCGCCTTGTGTGTCCTCCCGCACTATCCCTTCACCACCGCCCTTCCCCCACCACCCCATCCTCTCCGTTTCCCTCCCCCGCCCATTCTATTTCCTCCTTCACCACCCACTCCTCCATCGTCCCCTCCCCTGCGATCCCTTCCTCGTCCATCTGCTCCCTGAAGACCACCGCCATCTCCCGAGAAACAAACGTGCACTACACTAACGGGACTAATGACCAAAGCAGTTGACGCGCCCGGAAACACAAAAAAAAACCAAACCAACCATCTGCTCCCTGTCGCTCACCTCCCCTCATCCTCCCCGTTCCCGCGTCCACCACCGGACCTCCAATCTGAGCTGACCCTGAATCGTTTACCCGCCGCGTCTATGCTCATTCGTCCCCATCCTGGCCCCCCGGCCTCGCTGTCCCCTCTCTGTCCGTCCCTGCTCCGGCTCCCTCTATCTCACCGCGCGCAAACGGACTGTGAGCGGTCTGGCAGCTCTGTTAGTTATAGAATTCCTGCAAGGACTATTTATGGAGAAAAGCTTTTGTTATACAATTGACAATAAACTTTAGATGTAACGTAGGCAATAGATATTATGTACTGAACTATTATGTACTGGTAAAATTAGTCTTCTTCTTCTCCTTCACTTCAAGGAGTAGACACATGTGCCTGTTCCGTCTTCGCAATAGTCTTCCTTTTTTTCCTTTTCATCATTATTATTGCTACCTTTTCTTAGGTCTTTTTACAGTGGGTCGATACAGCGTTAAAATTGGTGTGTTCAATAGAAAAATAGATAATAAACGATAAAAGTCGGGCATTATTTTGTTCCACTTTTGAATAGAAAGAAAACATAGTAGCTCCTAGGAGTCCTGATATCTTGTCGCCAGCAGTGGATTCAGAGCAATAAGCCCCCTGCCCTCAATGGAACTGCCCAATGAAAACAAAATGTGAGTAAACCAGCGTTTTAAGAACAGGGATTCTGAAACTCAAGAAAGCGTGCGCAGATGATTTTCTCCTCTATACATCACATACAGTTTTTTTTACTGTTTTTGACTAAATAAATAAAAATAAAAAAAGATACGTGGAAGAAGGAGTACCCGCAAGCCGACGTATAGACCGCCGCCGAATCTGAGGTTCGAGCCGCCTCCGGTGATGTAACATGCACTATTCCTACGAGTCTAATGATCTAAAGAGCTCACGCGTCCGGAATTTACAAATGTCGCGTTATTTTTTATTTTCTTTCGTTATGTTTTTATTCGTATTTTTTCTCTCCGCAGTCGACGATCTTTAATATTTACCTCTTTGGGCAATTTTTATACATAATACGTCATTTATTCGTTCGACCGAGCTTCGTAATTTATTTGATCGTCCACGTGGCCGAAAGCTAATCAAAAATTTCTCTCTGTTGATCAACATTTCTGTCAAGTCTAGTTCATTCTCTAACATCTCAGAAATTTCATCTCCGCTCATCTCTGGTGATACATTATCCTGCCATTTTCTCGTCACGACGAAGAGTTGGGTAAATGTTAAGAGCGGCATTTTTATTATGTGCACGCTACGTGGGTTTCGCCATTCGTTGGAGGATTTTCAGGACCTCAGTATGCATGACGGACGTTTGTTCGGTCATACGTCTACGTCAGAATGAGAAAGTTAACCTGTTTCGTATATTTTTATAACTTTTATTCTTCTTTTATATATCTATATCAGAGTGAACGTGACAGCCAAACTTTTCACATTCCATCAGTAGTGAAAGCTGACGTTGAGATGGACGGGTCAGGCCGAGAGAAAAGTAAAGGCGTTGTACGCTAAATGGCTCTCGTCTTCGTTGGCTTTAAGAAGATATTGGAGTTTCAACTCGAAGTGTCCGAGCCGTATATTTGCTGGGAAATATCATGTTTTGAAGGTTTCATTTTTTGTAGTTATTTATTGCACATGTACAGAGTGTCCAACCAAATATGGGCCACCCCCATAACTTCTAAACGGTTCATGATATCGAAATGCAGTTTTCGCTTAATAGTGCAGAATCATGGGGCAAGTGATAGACTGTATAATTGTTGTTAGTAATATGTTTATTTTTTGAGAAATTTAATCATCTTTGATTTTTAAAAGGATCCGAGTATTTTTCTCACCAGTAATGGTAGATCATAAAAAGAGGAATGCAATGATGTATCACCTGTTAATATTTTGATAAAAATTGACTTTTTGACTTTGTGATTTTAATTTAAACAGACAACTGACAATATTTACTGCAGCAGCCATTGCAAGTGTTGCCTTGGAGCGAGGTGTTGTTTTTTTTTTCAATTTATTTATTACTTGTTGGGTTGTTCATAATTCAGTATTACACTCTTTCATATGTAATGATGACTTACTACTAACTTAATACATGCTTAACCTAATTCTACTGTTGGGGTAGATTCCTCACGAGAGTACCTACTGTTCACAAATGCTTGAGAATGTTTTTTAAGAATGAATCGAATGAGTATCTATTGTTTATTCTGGTATGTGTTTTGTTCGTCGAGGCTAGATTGTATTAGCTGATCTATTGAGCTTACGTTCGAGTAGAAATTATTAGATAGGTGCTATTTGATAGGTGATTGGGTTCATGTTTATTTCTCTATGGAGTTGTTGATTTGAAATGAACCTGGGCGTTAGTGATTGTTCTGAGAATCTGTTCTGTATTATTTGTTTTATTTTTTTTTTTTTAAAATTTGGATTTTTAGTTTATCTGTTGTTTATTTTAATGTTGATGTGGTTTTTTCAGTTGAGTTTTGTATCGAGATTTAGTCCTAAGTATTTGATAGGTTGATTCAATGGTGTCCAGTTTATTATGCTATCGCCGTATCAGTTTTATGATCACCCACTGTTAGTGAGAAAAGTATACAGTTCCATTTAAAAAATTAAAGGTAATTAAATTTCTCGGAAAGTAAAACCACTACGAGCAAAACCTTTACCCCATATTACTTGCTCCGTGATTCCGCTTTGTTGAGCGAAAACTGCATTTCGATATCGTAAACCATTAAATGGTTCTCAAGAAATCGTAATGACTTTTATGACATTTCTTCAGAATACTTCTGAGAAATTTATCTGATAAAATGCACGTGATGATGAAGTGCATTCTTCAACACTACCTACTAATAAGCTCGTTTAGCCGCATCAGTAAAATCTGGGACTAGATACATTTGAGTTTGTTTCAGGGAAAATGGGGTGCCAGATCCTCCTTAATTGCTCCAACATCCCATCCAAAACACGGCACAAGGAGAAAGAAATGAAGAAAAAATGTCGCATGAAACTCCATGATCTATTGTTGCGGTAGACTCAAAGTTTATTTATTAGCATTGTGAGCTAATGAAAAATTGCTCTAATAAAAATAAGTCGTTTGTTTCATGTTAAAAATGTTATTGTAATGTACATTATGTTCTTAGTATACCGTATTTTTAGAAATTCTGACTGTTTATGGGGAAGAACACTGTAGTGCAAGCGGATACCTTTCATCAGGAATTCATTAGAACCCAGCGCCTGGAACACGCGCTTGGCAGCATGGCCCTACCTCTATCAGGGGGGCCATGGGGTTGCTGATTCCGAGCTCCATTAGGGGTTAGAGGGGGTAACCAGGGGTTAATGATTCCGAGCTCGCCAACTGTCAAGGTCATTAATTCCGTAAGTGTAGTGCATGTTTTTCTCGGGAGGTGGCGGTGATGTTTCCCCTGTGGAGAGGTGGTGGTGATCTTCCCCCGCTGGATGGCGAGATCCGGCGCCGAGCTACGTCGGCTTATTGGGGATTTTCCCCAACTGGCTATTCCCACCAGCGGGGTACCACCCCAACCGCGACAAGTTGTAGGTTCCCGACCGGTATCCCCTTTGGTAGTGTAGTGAATGTAAGTGTAAGTGTGTGTGTGTGTCTAAGTGGTGAAGATAAGACAAGGAAGAGGAAGGAAAGATCGGTCCGTGGCCGGCGTCTTGGTCGATGGAGCTGACGTTTCGGCCATCTTGTTGTGGCCTCCTTCAGAGCTATACTGCTGAGCAGTCAAGCTCTGAAAAAGGCCAGAACATGGTATACTTCTGAGCAGTACAGCTCTCAAGGCGGCCACAACAAGATATCTGAAACGTCAGTTCCATCGACCAAGACCCGACCCACCCCGGACAGCCAAGACTACGATATCACTTGATACCGTGAGCCACCTCTCCCGATTTCGAGGTTTCTAAACGATCTTCAAAACATTGATGTCTCAAAGTATCGATAATTTTTGTCGATATTTTAATTTTATTTAATAATAAAATCGATACAGTAATTTTAACATGTATGTTTGGAAACGTGGACGTTTTGCAAGGATGTCGCATCAGCAGCGCGTCCCGAAGCGCCCCTCCTAGTGCGGTTGCGGGGGTGGACCAAGGACGTCGTGCGCTTCGCTCCGCGAGGAATGCGACGCGGCGCGCGCGAGGCTTTGCCGCGCCTCGTGTTTCACGCGCCGCTCCAAGGAGCCTCCCGCACCGGCGAGGGATTCAACGGGCGTTTCCACTGCAATTGTTGTACATTGGTTCGTTGGGGTTGGTTAGTGATTCCGGGTGCGTCCACAGCTTAGGTCGTTAGTCCGTAAGTGTAGTGATGGTTGTTCCTCGGGAGATGGCGGTGATCTTCCCCCGCTGGATGGCGAGATCCGAAGCCGGCCTACCGTCCGCTAGCGTGGTTTCCTCCCTAACCAAGACTCTCCCTCCAGCGGGGCACCACTCCAGCCGGGACAAGCTCTAAGCTCCCGATCGGTCTCCCGGAATATGTGGTAGTGCATCTTAGTGTAAGTGTGTGTGTAAGAGGAGACGATAGGACAAGGAAGAGGAAGGACAGATGGCGCGCGGTCCGTGGCCCGTTTGGTAGGGTACTGCTGCGGCATTCGCCTGGTGTTGATCGGAGAAACCACGGAAAACTACCGATCAGAGCAGCCGGCAGCTAGAATTCTGTTCCAGACAGCGACTGAATTCGACCTAGCTGAAAAGCTAGTGTCGAAAATCCTGCCACCGTCAGGACTCGAACCTAGAACCTCCCAATCAGAGGCACTGCAGTGAAATCATCTGATGCACTGAACTATCGCTCCTGGCAATTGTCTTAGAAGGCGCGTACAAAAATATTGATCGCATCACAAATATTTAAACTGCTATCTTTCAACTAACATTAGAGATGCAGTTTTTCAAGCAGATCCCCGCTAGCCGACGGTAGGTCGGCGCCGGATCTCGCCATCCAGCGATGGAAGATCTCTTCCACCTCCCGATGAAAAAATGCACTAATGTTACGGGACTAATGACTTCCGTAATGGATGTGCCTGGAATCACTAACAACCAACCAGCGAACCGCTACCGGGACGGTAGGAACGAGTGCGGGAATGCTGGTGGGGGAGGGGCAAGGCAGAACACGACAGTAGGGATGGGGTAGGGTATGGCTGGTTTTGTAATTATCCATGATTTTTTATAGAAAAACTGATGCTGTAAATGCTGTTCTATTCAAGAGGATGTTTTGTGCTCAAGGTTCTTACGTCTGTAATGCTTGCTTGAGGATGCGTAAGTTCCATAAACACAATGTTGTTGAATTTTGTTTGAACAGTGTGTTCGAGAGGAGCGAACGCTGCGCGTACCACTTTAATTGAAATGGCTATCTCTCACCTGAGAGATGACCCCACTCCCTGGTATTTCTTATGCCTTTCTCCGCATTTCGCATGTAGAAAGGCGGTCAACTTCTTTCTGCACCTTTCTAAGAGGAACTAAGGAATATGTGACTTTTTGATAACTCTGAGCGCTCAGGCTTTCAAACTGTTTTCATTTTTTAAAATTATTTTTACTTTTTCAGGTAAACCTTTATAAATTAATAAGCTCGGCACTTTCAAATATCTCCCGCACGAATGGTAATGTTAGAAGTTATTAAATCTATATTAATTTTACTCACCCGATGTTTTGAAATGTCGATATTGTCAAGATGATGTCTTCTTCTGTAGTTGTTTTTTTGTAACGAGGCAGCTGGGGGTATTATATTCAAGATGGAATATGGGACGCCTTTTCACGTCTTTTGCGATCGTGCCGCTAGAGTCGTTTGGTCTGCCGCACTGCTTGATACGGTGGCGATCATGCGACCTCTTGCGTCAGGACTGAGAAAGACGCAAAAAGTTGTGCCGTATTCCATCTTGAAGATAATACCCTCAGCTGCCACGTTAAAAAAACAAGTATAGAATGGGGAGGCCGTGCGCTCCGAGGCATTGTGTCGGTCGTGACAGATGGCGCAGTCTGCTTCCTAGCGCTAACTGACACTCAGAGTAACGTTTCGAGAATGTAAGCTCGGGTGCATATGAGACCCCTGTAGGCTGATGGACACATCATCAATTTACGGACGGGATGCGTGCAAAGGGCATAAAATATATTCTGCTTGCATTCTATAAATGAAAGTAATGATTTCTATGTCGTCCTGGACCGCTTAAACCATTTTAATCAAAGATTTCTTCCGGACTGAAGGGCCGTGGTCCATGGAAAACATATTTCAGCGTTTGTCGCACTACGGCAGACATCCTCAGTGGCGATGTGGTCTCGGACGAAGAATCCTCCTTGAAGGTTCCCCGGTGACTGACCTTCAAGGAGGATTCTTCGTCCGAGACCACATCGCCACTGAGGATGTCTGCCGTAGTTGCGGACGAAACGTCTGGAAATATGTTTTCCAATGGACCACGGCCCTTCAGCCCGGAAGAAATCTTTGACTACAACTCCGGCCGTGAAAGCCTACATTGTTTCATTTTAATAATGTTTGAGATCCGAACTTCAGTTCATATCATACCACAGTGATGGATAGTTCTATATGTGCGTGATACTTAGGGGAGTATGTTATCGCATCTGTTTTCGTATCAAATGCCCTAACGAGTGCTCAGATTTGCTAACCAGTCATTACAAAAACATGTAGATGAATGATCAAATGAAAACTCGAAATATGGATCTCAAAAAGCACAATATTCTTGGTTTCTTCTTTAAGAGAGTGTGGTTAGAGACTAGTTTTCCGGCTACATCCCAAACGAGCGCTGAGTTTTAATATAATTAATAACAAAAATGTTCATAACAATGTTATTGTATTTTTTTACATTGTTGATAGTGCTTTCAAATATATGTCATTTTAGAATTATTGTGAATATTCTTTTATTTACAAAATAGTAAAATTCAATAGTGTTAGTAGTGTGTAAATGTTTTCACAGTTTCAGATATGGTTTGATTTTCGAATTTAATTTCTACTTACGTAAATTCATTGAGTGCTAGGAATAGGCAGGAATAAATTAACAAAATACGCCAATCTGAACGATATATTCAATTTGACCACCTCGTATACTATAGATCCGAAAATTGAAATACATTTGCTAATATGCCTGCTCTGTTCCACTAATACATTTATTTTAATTAAAACTATTATTGAAATTAGAGAGAACTTAATGAACGACTTGACCGAGAAGCGTTGGTAAGATATAGCAGTGAAAACTGTAGAAATGGACTTGCGTTTTACCCATGATTTGTAGAAGTATATCTATTAATCTTCATGTAAGCCTTAGTATTGTGTTCAGAAATCCTCTTTCTTTAGTGATGCATTCTTTTGTTTCCAAAAAAAATTCATCTTAATGTTATCTTCCAAAATAGTTTCTTATTACTTGTTTTTTAACCTTATCTTTCCCATCATCAGTGTCATGGAAGTGAGGCATAATATCTATATGTCAGTAATATATATTTTTTAATTCATTCCGAAGCAATTCGTTCTCGTGGGGCGCACGCTCTCCAGATCCATCAAATATGAATGTTTTATACGCATGAAATTAAAATGAATGAGGGCGTATAGCGGATGTCGACAATGTTTGCGTGGAAACTAAACAACCATTTCGGGTTTAATATTTGAGGAATTTTCATTTTCCCCGAAATTGGAGCAGCGTATAATATCAATGAAAAGGTGATTATGAAGATGAAAATACTATGTAAATATTTTCTCCAAATTGCCTGCGACGGCTTTCATTAAATTTTGTAGTTTCATAATACGATTGGTAGTAAACATGGATGCCCACTCCAAATGTTACCAAATTTTTGGCTTTTCGTCAAATGTAAAAAAAAAGGAATTTGTCGCAGCAGTTTTGTAATAAAAAATTAATGAGTGAAATGGGGCCGTGCGACATTTCACACCACGTTAACGGAATTAAACATTGGTCCAGGGATTAGGGATGTTTGCCTTTTAGTGGAACCTCCCTGAATCGAAAATAGTATTAGTGCCAATTCTGAATGTCGACCCGGAGATTCGCGATTGTTAAGCGTCGAAACTATCTCGGCTCGAATGGTAGCGGGTTCAAATTCTGCCGTGCTCCGTCTTGCCCCTGCCTTGTCTGGCGTCATTGTTGTGACCCACGGCGATCTTTCAGTCTAGTTCATTCACTTTCTAATTAAATTAATTAAAAATCTGTACTAAAATTTCAAAAGTTGATTGATTTTTTTCGTGCATCCGGGCGCGTCAACTGCTTCCCTCATTAGTCCCGTTAGTGTAGTGCATGTTTTTCTCGGGAGATGGCGGTGATCTTCCCCGCTGGATGGCGAGATCCGGCGCCGACCTACCGTCGGCTAGTGGGGTTTCCCCCTAACCAGGACTCTCCCACCAGCGGGGCACCGCCCCAGCGGGACAAGCTCTAAGCTCCCGACCGGTCTCTCGGAATATGTGGTAGTGTAGTGCATGTTAGTGTAAGTGTGTGTGTGTGTGTGTGTGTGTGTGTGTGTGTGTGTGTGTGTGTGTAAGGGGAGAGGATAGGACAAGGAAGAGGAAAGACAGATCGCGCGCAGTCCGTGGCTTTGTTAGGGTATTGCTTCGGCATTCGTCTGGGTTGATCGAGAAACGGAAAACACCGTCAGAGAGCCGGCCGCTAGAATTCTCCTCCAGACAGAAAAAAACCGCCGTCAGGACTCGAACCGGCCCCCGGGGTTAGAGGCGTTGCAGTGACATCCGTTGATGCACTGAGCTACCGCTACCGGTAAATTTCAGGAAGTATTTATATTATAATTATCAATAAAGTACATCTCTGACAAGCCACGCTCATAGACTGATGATTTCGTGTCTGCAGTCCGAACTTCCAGTCATTTCATTGACTACTTCACCATGGTCCCTGTTGAAGAGAAGTAGTGTTTTCTGCTTTCAAGCCCTGGGCTACCGCAGACCTTAGAAATTATCTTTGACCATATATAAATAACCTTCTATTATGTAGTTTGCCTAGTTTATACAATTTTTATTATACAATATCTCATGAAACACATTCATTTTTACAATTTCTCGTTATACGAACGGTGATGGAAAGGCTTTTCTAATAAACGCTGTTCTATATATTCATTGTCACAGACAAACGTCCCCGAAGTTCGCTGTGACATTTTTCAAAATATCGCACCAAATTGATGATAGTTAACTTTGACACTATATTATTCTTAATATGTTGCAGTTTGAACACTTAAAACACGCTTAATATAATGTGTTATGTATTTGTACACTCACCACCAATCGTGTTGTCTGCACAAAAGCGGATATCTAATTTACTCTGTTCGTTTACTACCCACTGTCTCCGAACTGCTTCCAGCGTGTCAAGAAACCGCTCGGGAGTCAAGAAATCGGCAACTTGGGCCCTTGGCTGGTCCATATCTTACCAGTAGGAGGGGGGAGTGAATCATGCAACGAACGCACGCTGTGTGGATGCCGCTGAGGGCCACCGGTTTCTTCAGTGTTGCCGACTCTAAATACGAAGACGACTGATTCGCCGACTAGTAAGCGATTTAATACAGATCTCAACAGAACAGATTATACAGAATCTTGTAAAATTAGTTAGTTAATGCCTTATTTTACGTGGCGAGACTCGGGCCATCAGGCCCGCTCTTCCGTCTAACCACGCAAATTTCGTTACGCTCCTTTCACCACCTAGCGGAGAGAGAGGAGGTATGATCTTGGGCGACGAAACAGGGGGAACTCAATTTTGCTCAGAGGCTTCATTTAGGCTTGAGGATCTTTTACATGCGGTAAATCTACTACATGGGACAGCCGGCTTTACTTCCCCTCCGAAGGAAAGCGTACGAAGGATTTTTTCGCCCTTAAAAATCCACGGCTTCGATCGGGTTTGAAACCGGAAACTCGGCTACAGCAGTCCGATACGCTGACCGTTATACCATCCGAATCCGAAATGTATGTCACTGAAAGAGAATCTGACCTATAATTATTTTTAATATAATTTATATCGACCTATTTTTGTACTCGTTATTTTCTCAGGCTACCGCCGGTAGTCCCGGTAGCCCGCAGTATTACGCCACTGTTGAAGAGGCAGTAGAAATGATTCGGAACACACTATATGCACGTCGGCATCGTACAGAGTGAGCCGACCTCGCTCAATTCTTGGCAATTTTTCCTGAACCAAACTTCTCCCATTCTCGGGGCGAAGTTCTATGCTCAGGGCGGAAGTTGTCGTTGTGGTTTCACCCTTGTCTGTTGCCTCCTCTTCATGGAGACTTTCGAATCTGCGGAATTGGGAAACGCTTTCCTCAAACCCAGGATGGGGGTACAATAGTCCAGTACACCATTGTGGTATAGCCTCAAGGTCAGGACACTCTTCATGAGTTTCTGCGAAATCTGGAACAGGGCTCAGTCTAAAATCAAATTCCCCATGAACATAGACTGGGAGGACCATCTACCTTTCCTGGACGTCTTGGTGAGAAAGAGTAACGACGGCAGCCTGGAACACACGGTTTACAGAAAACTTACCCACACTAACCGCTCTTCACGCCGAATCGCATCACCATCCAGCGGCAAAGATCGATCGTGGAAACTCTTGCCATTCGCGCAGCCAGGATCTGCGATCAGGCCAGCCTTCCCCTGAACGCCAGGTATTGAAAGCAACCTTCGCCGCCAGTGGTTAAAACACGATCGCCAATAGGACCCTGAAACTCACTCACGACTCGCCTGCATCAAGGGAACCCCACGAAACGGAGTTCAAGATAACAGCCACACACCCCTACATACAACGTGTGACAGACCGAATTGGCAAATTCCCGAGGCGTTTCCAGATCAAAACGGTCTTTAGGGCGCAACAGAAAAGATCAAACTTTAGTGTGTATCTAGGAGCAGCTTCCATCACTACAAACGACGGCTGTTTTTTCAGTCCCATGCAGCTGCGGTCGCAGTTGCATTGGCGAGACAGGAAAAACTGTTGAAGAAAGACGTGAGCACATCCGTCACTTTAAATTCAAGAATGTACATCGCTCCGTCGTATTTCTGCACGTCTGGGAAACATGCTACGCCTTCCTGTGTGAAGACAGCAATGTACTTGTCAGAGAGGGCCGGTGGTCGCCCATACGGATAAAAGAAATACTGGAAATCACGAAACATACCCGCGACGAGCTATTTCGCCTCCATTAAAGCTCCCACAGACCGACGCGGAAGATCCGCAGCCTATGCGGATTGGCTACAGCGTAAGTTTCGTGTCACGTGTTGCCTCATGAGCACGTTCAGACCTGCGCGGCAGGCGACTGTCGTGGCAACGGATTGGCAGCGTTTAAGGTTCCCACACATCGACGCGTAAGATCCGCAGCCTACGCGGATTGGCCGCAGCGGAAGTTTCGCGTCACGTGGTGCCTTATGAGCACGTTCAGACTCCGCTGCAGGCAAGTGTGGGGCCTATGGATTGACAGCGTTTAATCGGCCGCGAATTTGTAAGGGGGTGCATATGTCCCCTTGACGCCGCGAACGGAGTCAGTTTCTTCTAATGCAGCTCGAGTTTCATGGAAGTCCGCCCGTGTTCGGGTCGGACTCATAATTGTCGCTCCGGTGTGAACGGTCCCGCGAATTCCGCGGCCGCGTCTAGCTCGGAACTTTCCGCGCCGCACCCGCTGCGGATCTACCGCCGGGGATGTGGGAGTCTTTATGCATGGAAACAGTATAGCGGAGTACGGAGACAAGGGAGGCCACTGAAAAAAAATCCTGGCGCACTTCAGCCCTGAGGAAGACCACGATAAGTTGGTCGAAACTTCGGCATCATAGCATTCGATGTAGCGTCACCCGAACAGCCAAGATCATGCGCATGACTGGCCGCAGGAGCCTTGCACATCACATAAAGTACATTTCCTCACGACTATGCTACCGGTAGCGGAAGCTCAGTGCACCAACTGATGTCATTGCAGCGCCTCTGACCGGGAGGTCCTAGTTCCCATCCCCAGGCGGCAGATTTTCGACACTCTTTCAGCTAGGTCGAATTCAGTCGCTGTCTGGAGGAGAATTCAGCGGCCAGCTGCTCTAATCGGTAGTTTTCCGTGTTTCTCCGATCAACACCAGGCGAATGCCGGAGCAGTACCCTACCAAACGGGCCACGGACCGCGCGCGATCCCATTCCTTGCCCTATCCTCTCCCCTTACACAGACACACTAACATTCACTACACTACCACATATTCCGCGAGACCGGTCGGGAGCTTAGAGCTTGTCCTGACTGCGGCGGTGCCCCGCTGGTAGGAGAGTCCTGGTTAGGGGGAACCCGACTAGCCGACGGTAGGTCGGCGCCATCTCCCGAGAAAAAAAACATGCACTATACTAACGGGACTAATGACCGAAGCAATTGACGCGCCCGGAAACACGAAAAAATCAATCAATCACGTCTATGCTCTTTGTGGAGTTTTATATATCCTTACAATGCAACGAAGCACACTTCCCTACAAAAATCGTAAAATCTGGCTCAGTTTTAGCTTCATCATAAGCATGTTACATGTTCTCGTTTCTTTTCCTTTCTTTCTTTATTTTTTCTTCTTCAATGTTTTCATAACGTTTGTACTCTTAATACAATCACGCCTAGACGCAATTAAGATTAATTTCCAAGTTACGTTTATAAATATGGTGTGTGAAGAAAAATTGAGAAACGTTATCATTAACAAATAGAAGCCGTTCACATTCGCAATTGAATTTAAAAATAATCTACTCACGAGAGGTAACATATTTTTCAATATTTTTGATGTCATTTTTAATAACATTCTTCGTTAATTCTTCTAATACACGTTATACTTCTTTACATAGACTCTGTACGTACTACACATACTCCTACACATACAATGCTTTACGTAGTTCTCTGCTCTTGGTTTACTTGTTTGATATTTTTTATTTTAACAGTAGGCAAACTATTATTTTTAGGTTAAGTACGCTCCAAAGTTATTTTGTATTTTTTTGTAAAAAAAAGGCTCATTTTAGGGATACTGTTTGAATCGTAACTAGGGTATGTTTCATTCTTTATCGCCAAAAATATTCGTGCCTCTGGTACTGTTTTTTTTTCTGACACATATGGTTGTAAACAAATTCACGTTTTAGAACAGATAGAATGTATGTTTTCAGTAAAAAAGTAGTTTTTAGAGTAAGTTTTTGGTTTCTTTATCACGAGGGGGCTTGAAGTTACTTTAATAGTCTACATGTTATGATGACTTCAATGCCGCCCGGAAAAAGAGTTTCTTAAAGCCTGTTGTTTCCCTCTACTGAAGAATTTCTACATGAACTGGATTTCTTGTTGTCGTGATTATGTAAGCCCTCACCGAGCGAACGAATAAGTGTTGAAATCGCGGGAATGTGAATTGTTCAGAACATTGTGGAGTCGTTGTGTGTGAAATTGAGTAAAGAACAATGAAGCACATCAGAATAATACAGGCAACTTTAATACGGCGAAGATTTTCTTTCAGAAACTAACATAGGCCTAATATTACCAAATAAAACATTAATGTGTACTGGTTGTACAATACACATTTAAACAGGACTTCAGAAAATGTTATTTTTGTTTAAAATGATAAATCAAGGGTGAATAATTATTGTAATATTCCCTGCAGACCTTTCTGCTCGTATGTTACATAATCTATTGTTTTCATGAGTACATTGTTTGATAATTTTATAATAACTGTGTATCCTTTGTTTGGAAATACTGCACTCTAATTAATCCACTGTTGAAACAGACCTTTTGATGTATCCCTTTATTTGGAAATTTATTGAATGATATTCCTTTTATTTTGCAAAATTTCCCATGTTTATCGCGATGGGCACGGTATCCCAGCACCTTTAGGGTAACTTAGCTGGAACAAGTTTTTTTGAGCTTTTGCCTTAAATTTGATGAATTGTATTGAATAAATATGCGGTGAATTATTTCTCCTTAATAATGGGCTACTTGGAAAGAAATACAACAAAAGTTGCATATATGCAAGCCGTTTTGATGAATGCATATATACATGTTAATGGCAGGGAACATTATATCCTTCGAGAGCGGCTGGTAAACTTGCCAATGTTTTTTTAAAGAAGATAAATAATGCTTGCGACGATGCCGTGTAAAGATTGCACGAAAAGAATGTTAGTTGCACGAAGTGTACAAACGAGCAGTATATACGATTGGGAAAATACTATTGTTTGTGGTCTGAGAGCTCTTAATTTACATTCGTGCGGTGTTGGAAAGTCCTTCTTTTGAGTGAAGGTATAACAGGAGAGAAAGCTGAGGAATACAAAGAAGTTGAGGGAAGGGAAACGCGAGCTCTTTGCCTCGTAAATAAACTTCCGCGAGAAGACGCGCCTTCAAGTGAGCTCTTCGCTCGCTGGTTGCTGTTTCTTCAGAATGTTGTACCCACGTGAAGGACAGTTGTTACCAACAAATAAGCCGTTGGTCAACTGTCGTAAAGAACGGCTCATTCGCTTTGCTCAGTTGTGAGTAGCGTTGCCTCCATTTGAAAGTTTGTTACCCGGAGATTGCTTATGGAAAGAGTTGGGAAAGGAAATACAATAAAATAAATAATTATCTTAAGAGATACAATTGCATGCAAAGATCCAAGCGCTTCATGTTTGTTATCGATTGTGAAACTCTCAGACCACTAACAGATGTGATTGAGGGCTGATTTGAAATTTTGCAGAGCGGTTTTATTTTTTCATAAAATGATTTTCGTTTGTATACAGTAAAATCTGTCCCAGCTGGAATAGACCAGTACCCAAAAAAATCCGGTTTAGGGAGGTTCCGTTTTATGCAAGGTTGTTCATTTTATGTCACTTGTAATATTATGCCGTGAAAGTAGTAAATTACATGACTTTATAATAATTATAAAAATGTATTTAACAAATAAAAACGTATTTATGGAAGAAATAACCAATAAATGAATATTAAACACTCTTTATTGACAGCTTCTGAGTTGAAAAATACACTCCACCTTACTGCCTAGTGGCTGTATTCGGACTGCTTGCTGACTCTTTCAACGCACAGTGCGTCACAACCCACTGCTTGACTTTCTGATACCCTCGCATGAGCTTAAACAACGTGTATCTAGTCGAGGAATTATGATTTTCATAATTGATTTCATAGTTGATTCACGGGGGCTCTCACTTCAAACAAAAAGGTCCCTCCTCCCCAATTCATCAACAGAATTCGTTTCTCTGTGCATCAGAAATTATTCGTAGCTTTAAGTTTTGGGAGATACATATATATTTTTTTACTTCTTTTGAATGAAGAGAAATTTCGGGTTGAGTCACATCGCCCCTGGAGATGGCAACGCTATTTGTGAGAACTCCGTGTGTTTTCCGCTGCTGCAGCCGGGTTACTTCATCCCTGGCAGTCAATATCTGCAGCTGTCTGAGGGCAGCGCGCGGTGAAAGCAGGCTCCTCGCCCGCCACGAGATGCACCTTTTCCCGGCCCAGCCTTTTCCCGCCGCCGCCGTTATGGAAGAGCCACGCGCGCGAGCCGCGAAAGGGCTCGACCCCCCACATTCAGGGGATCCCGCAGCTATAAAACACTCTCTTTCATTGATTGATTTTTTTCGTGTTTCCGGGCGAGTCAGCTGCTTTGGTCATTAGTCGCCATAAGTGTAGTGCATGATCATTTGTACCCATAAGTGTAGAGCATGTTTTTCTCAGCAGATGGTGGTAATCTTCCCCCGCTGGATGGCGAGATCCGGCGCCGACCTACGTCCCACCAGTGGGGTCTCCCGGAATACGTGGTAGTGTAGTGCATGTCAGAGAGAGAGAGAGAGAGAGAGAGAGTGTGTGTGTGTGTGTGTGTAACGCTCTGGATAGGACAAGGAAGAGGAAGGACAGATCGCGCGCGGTCCGTGGCCCGTTCAGTAGGGTACTGCTCCGGCATTCGTCTGGTGTTGATCGGAGAAACCACGGAAAACTACCGATCAGAGCAGCCGGCCGCTAGAATTCTCCTCCATCACTAAATTCGACCTAGCTGAAAATCTAGTGTCGAAAATCCTGCCGTGGTCAGGACTCGAACCTAGGACCTCCTGGGTCAGAGGCGCTGTAGTGACATCAGTTGATGCACTGAGCTACCGCTCCTTGTTATAAAATACTTAATACGTCGACTCCGGTTATACAAGAACTCGGATATATTGCACCCTCATTTAGAGTGAACTTCAGTTGCTAGTTCCGTTACTCTTCCATTACAAATAAGCATAAGAAACCTCGGTTGTAGTGAACCTGAACCTCGGCTATGGTGAACCTAGGAAATACAATGTCCTGAAATAATTCCCTCTGGAAAAGAACATATCGCCTCAGTACCACAAATTCCAACACTACGCAGCTTCAATTCCGACAGTGCAAGAGGTATTGAAGAGTATCAAACTGCATTACATACTTAGACACAGGAAGTGAATCAATTAAGAAGAACTCGAATTCGGAGAAGAGTCTAGAGAAATTACTACTGCAAAATTACGAAGCAAACAGTTGAAAAGAAATTGATTTTTTTAAGGACAAATAAAATATTGAATTTTCATTCGTGCTGTTCGTGTTTTTTCTTATCTTTGTTTTAATAAAATAATCTTTTTGGAGAAATTCTTCTTAATTTTTACATCATTGGATAAAATGAACCTCGAATATAGTGAACTAAAAATGTTAGTCCCCAGAAGTTCACTATAACCGATGTCGACTGTACTTATTTATGTATGTAACGTTGTTTCTTTGCTGTGTATTGATGACAAACATTAATTAATTGAAACAAAATGGTTAATTACATACATTTTTTCTTTTATTTATTCATAAGTACATAATACATTTTATACAACCTCTTGTATTCACTATCCATACAAATACGAGTACATAAAAATGTTAAAGAAATCGTGAAGTAAAACCTCCATGGGTAGTATAACAAGATACAGAACAACAAAGACCAATGATTTATGTGGATTAAAATGAGATGATTAAGATAATTATGTATGTTTGAATTCGATGGTTAATATTATATTATATTATTACGTTTATATTACATATGTTCATTAATATTATTTTTTTTCTCAGCGTTTAAACAGAACAATAGCTCAGTTCCCCCCTTCCATCGGGCGCCGGCATCACCACTCACTGACTGCAGGATATTTGTGATTTTTGTCACCAGTGACGTGACCCTCATTCCTGGTTTTATAACTGTCGTTTCTACTGACACTCTTCCTCCTTCGCCTTTGCATTCCATCACAAGTTTCAGGTTTGATAACGTTCAACGCGGATACTTCTTTGTTTTTGAGGGGCGTGAAATAATGGGATAGAGTCTCATATTGTTATTTTATGAATAAATATGATTGCTACAACGTCGCTGGTGCCATTCTCATCATCACTGAGTGAGGAAGTAAATTCGAGGAATTTAAGTAAAAAATAATATTATGATTTCGATTGTAGTGCATGTTTTTCTCGGAAGATGGCGGTGATCTTTCCCGCTGTATGGCGAGATCCGGCGCCGACCTACCGTCGGCTAGTGGGGTTTCCCCTAACCAGGACCCTCCCACCAGCGGGCACCGCCCAGCCGGGACAAGCTCTAAGCTCCGACCGGTCTCTCGGAATATGTGGAAGTGTAGTACATGTTAGTGTAAGTGTGAGTATTTGTATGGGGAGAGGTAGGACAAGGAAGGGAAGGACAGATCGCGCGCAGTCCGTGGCCCGTTCGGTAGGGTACTGCTCCGGCATTCGCGTGGTGTTGATCGGAGAAACCGCGGAAA
This sequence comes from Teleogryllus oceanicus, assembly GCA_964035755.1. Taxonomy (NCBI): domain Eukaryota; kingdom Metazoa; phylum Arthropoda; class Insecta; order Orthoptera; family Gryllidae; genus Teleogryllus; species Teleogryllus oceanicus. The sequence continues at coordinate 15,283,451 of CAXIVR010000008.1, forward strand.
ACTACCGATCAGAGCAGCCGGCCGCTAGAATTCTCCTCCAGGCAGCGATTGAATTCGACCTAGCTGAAAAGCTAGTGTCAAAAATCCTGCCGCCGTGGGGAGTGGGAACCCAGGACCTCCCGGTCAGAAGCGCTGCAGTGGCATCAGTTCATGCACTGAGCTACCGCTCCGCAACGTTACGAAAACCCAAGTATACACTTATGGGACTAATGACCTTAGCAGTTGACGCGCCCGGAATCACTAATCCAATGGACCACGCAGCCCCCAGCTGATGTTGCCCTGCCCCAGCCAGGAGGGGGGGTGGGAGTTGGGGTTCACGCGGGCACTGGGCAACAGCAGGGCGGCGGCGGGACGACCAGTATTTGTGTAGCAGGTCGGAGCCTTATCGCGGAAGATTTTTAACTTTCCTTTCTCGAAGGGAAGAAAGGAGAGAGAGGGCAATTACCTCTCCCGACTGCGAATCTATTCCTCACGGCCAATTTGCAGTAACTCAGAGAGCGGTGGTTATCGGGCCCGCAGACAGAGAGCGCCGCTGCCGCAGCAAACGAGCGTCGATGGGAACACACTTGATGAAGTACATAAATAAGGCATTGCATTATCAGGCATCAAAGAGCAGCGATTTCTCAGCGTTCGGGCCACACTACGCCTCGTAACATTCCTCTATTCCCCTTCTCTGAAAGGCCCTTATCTGGGAAGTAAAGATAAATAGCCTTAATGTATTTCTCAACGTTCCCATCAACGAGGCGCCCGCGATAAGGCATTCTGTGAACACTTGGAAATATGCGTCACCAGGCTATGATATGTGCGCGCCTTATTTCACGCGTGTATTTCGTTTTTACTGGCAATTGTCGCTCGGGGCGTCTTGCCCCCTGCCGGGGCAGGGGGTGGGGATGGGGAGCTTTTCAATCGCGCCGAAGGGCTTCTTGAATTGTGTGCGGGTGGGTGGCTCCGTTTTTACGCTGGAGACTTTGCGGTAATGTATGCGATAGTTCTTGGCACTTTCGGTCGCTTCGATTCCATTCCCGTCGCGATGTCTAATGCTCATTTTCAGTAATTGATGGACGTTTGTGTCCTGATTTTTGTGAGGCTGTTTTTTTTTTACCCGTTTTGTACGTCTTTCAGCTCGTTGCGTGTCTCCTTTCTCGTAGAGGGAACAAAGATAAATTAGTTTAATATTCATAATGCCACTTTTGTGTTGGCAAACTCAATTTCCAGTTAATTTTGTGATTGTTCTGTGGTAATTTATTCCGGCTAAACCGTTTACCTGCTCGTATCTCTCTAGAGCATTCTCTCAACTTATATGCGTTTTATTAGCATTGTAAATTTTTCAGAAAAAAAATATTACCGCATAGTAAATGACTGTAATGCTATTTACTAGAACACTTAAAGTTCATTACATCTAATAAAAAATAAATCATTAAATCGAATAAAATTTAATCTAATAAAATAAAACATAAATTAATTCCTCGCTAATCTCCATTACGATCTCTTGTAATGTGGCTGAATTAGTATTTCTAAATGCTTTCTTTGCAGATGTAAGATTAATTCGCATTTGAAACACTGTAAAGTCAGCAAAATGCCTCACAAAATATTTATCACTTTCCCTCAGTCTCTTCAGTTTTCAGAGAAATGATTTAATGCATGCAGGTGTTAGAAATGACCAGCCAGTTTTGTTCCTTCTTGCAAGAGAAGATAGAATCAGAAAAAGAGATCCGAGAAGAACTCCATTTTTCTTCGTCATTGATAAATCAGTTCCTAAGAAATGGATGGCTAAACCTTATAAGGAAGATGTCCGAAGAAAAGCTCTCAAAGACAGTATTGGTATATTAAATTTTATTAATAATTAAATAATACATTCATAATTACAAAAATAATAATCAATAATTATTTTTATATTTAATTATAATTCCAGTGGAATATTATTAAATTATCAAAAAGGTAAGAAGGTCACCATAAAAATAGAGAATTACACGGAATTGTAGTTTTTTTCACAAAATGTTTCAGACGTAACGATGAACATAAAACTATTTCTAGTAGGATATGGATCACGGGATCGGTCAATTAATGAAACACATTAGTTTGCCAACGTTTCGGAATATTTAATTCCTTCATCAGGGCTACAAAAACACAGTCACATGGAATATAGACAACTTGTCTGAACAACAACATTAGAAATCTATTTCTATGATTAGAATACATCTGTTGAAGTGTTGGGGCGTAAGTAAGCGAGTGTTTGTGATTATGAAGCAGCTCATTGATAGCGATGGGATTAAAGGAGGCGTGGCCATTGACACCGGGAGCGCTAGCTCAGTGCATCAACTGATGACACTGCAGCGCCTCTGACCGGGAGGTCCTAGGTTCCCACTCCCCACGGCGGAAGGATTTTCGACCCTAGCTTTCGAATGCAGTCTCTGTCTTGAGGAGAATTCTAGCGGCCGGCTGCTCTGATCGGTAGTTTTCCGTGGTTTCTCCGATCAACACCGGGCGAATGCCGGAGCAGTACCCTACCAAACGGGCCACGGACCGCGCGCGATCTGTCCTTCCTCTTCCTTGTCCTATCATCTCCCCTTACACACACACACTTACACTAACATGCACTATACTGCCAGATATTTTGGAAGACCGGCCGGGAGCTTAGAGCTTGTCCGAGCTGGGGCGGTGCCCCGCTGGTGGGAGAGTCCTGGTTTGGAGGAAACCCCACTAGCCGACGGTAGGTCGGCGCCGGATCTCGCCATCCAGCGGAGAAGATTACCGCCATCTCCCAAGAAAAATCATGCACTACACTAACGGGACTAATGACCAAAGCAGTTGACGCGCCCGGAAACACGAAAAAAACAAACAAACAAGACATCGAGCGTCAAGCGCCCTCTGCGAGCGCCTGTGCGTCTTTGGTCTGTATCTGCCCTTGTGACGGCGCGTTCGTCTCCTGGATGCTAATCCCGCTTTCTCTCCGTTTGAAGGGGCGTCCTTCCTCCGACTCTCCGCGCTCCACGGACACGTGACCTCGAGTAAAGGGTCTTCTCAACGAGTAAAGAGTTTGGCAACATTTCTGCCAGAGGCTCAGTGCTTGTGACAATGCGCTCCTTGTGGGAGAGGGATGCAAATCCCGGTCGGTCCATGTGGAATTGTTGATAGGCAATGCGGATTTTGATTGTTTAGTGATTGAATTGATTGATTGATTTTTTCGTGTTTCCAGGCACGTCAACTGCTTTGATCATTAGGCCCGTAAGGCTCACTATTTTTATTTTCACTTGATTAGCGTTTGGAAATTGAGACGTTCCTACATTTCGGTTTCTAAATAGCACTGGATTTGTTAACATGAAGTTACGCAGGGTTAAATTAAGGAAAACACAAACTGATTTTCCAAACTTCGCATAAGTCACAAAAATTATTTTAAGACATTTCTTGCAAAACATAATATACTCCATCATTCGAAGTATCCCTGCGTGACAGAAGATCTTCAATTACCTTCACAATTTCACCACAAATCCAAATCAGCATGGATAGTTTCCGTACCTACCCTCACAGTGGCACTGGGTGCGCACCAGTGTGGCGAATAGAAAACGCTATTAGTGTTTGTTGAGGTTAGGACAAGGAATACGAAGGAAAGATCGCACGCGGTGCGTGGCGTTTGGTAGGGTACTGTTCCGGCATTCGCCTGGTGTTGATCGGAGAGACCACGGAAAACTACCGATCAGAGCAACCGGCCCCTAGAATTGTCCTCCAGACAGCGCCTGAATTCGACCTAGCTGTCTTAGTAGTGTCGAAATCCCTGCCACAATTGGGAGTGGAACCCTAGGGCTCTCGAGCAGAGGCACTGCAGAGACATCTGTTGATGCACTGAGCCATCTCAGCTGGTGACAGTGCTGACAGATTTTGCGACAGGTTTTCTCCGTTTCCTCTGCCTCCCATTCCACCATCGCTCGATCATTATATCATCATTGCCACTTGTATATCTTCATTATCATCTATTCATCTATATGGCCAAAGACTTAGGCGGTGGTATCGTAGCAAAATAAAGAACTATGTGGCAGTGTGTTACGTGTATTGCCGTGTAAGGTCCGTCCTCGTGAATAGCGTACGCTTCATCGAAAGAGAGGTCGATTCCCAAAGGAAAGGATTTTCGAAACAAAAGAAGTGTTCGAAGTTGGGTCGGATGTCGCCTTTGTCTTGGGAAGAATTCCACAAACCGGTTGCTCAGAATGTGTCTAGGGTTTCCTTCTATGACTTTCCTCAGAGTACCATAACACTTCTTTATAACAACGGGCTAGCAGGCTTGATCGATCGTCCTACGTATTCTTAGGGGATGTGCATGTGGCTAATTACCCGTTTCCATTATAACGTAGATCGGTAAAAAAACTCATCACGTCTGGATATGTAAGAATGAATGTTCATTATTTTAATTGTTTATCTTTTATGAATTCGCATATTGGTACGCAATACGCATTGTAGAAAATTTTGATTTGAAGCAGAATTCTTTGGACGCCCTTGATGTCTCATCTAAATTTGGCGTGCCTAGTCCCGCCTCTATTGAAGACTTATTCGTAGTTTTCGTAACAGCGTTTTTATAATAATTTGCTAAAATGTGATGCTTGTATTTTTAAATGTGATATTGATTTTGTATGACAAACGTGTATGTATACTGTCAGAATGATCTTCTTCAGAAACATTATTCTTTACTTGAACATTTCTTCCTCAGTGTAAGATGATTTAGCCATAGTGGGCATTGACGACTATTCCTGATCCTTGCTATTTTATTTACGCAATAGTTTGAGCTCCACATTTTACTGTAACCAGCGGAGAACGTATCTGGTTAACATGTTAACATTAACAATGTTTAGGAATTATCTTGAGAATTGTTATTAGCATTAAACATTTTACTGTAACCAGCGGAGAACGTATCTGGTTAACATTGATTGATTGATTTTTCGAGTTTCCGGGCGCGTCAACTGCTTCGGTCATTAGTCCCGTTAGTGTAGTGCATGTTTTTCTCGGAGATGGAGGTGATCTTCCCTTCCGGATGGCGAGATAGCAGCCGGTGTCTAGAATTCTCTCCAGACAGCGACTGAATTCGACCGAGCTGATAAGCTAGTGTCAAAATCCTGTCGCCGTCAGGACTCGAACCTAGGACCTCCTGGTTAGAGGCGCTGCAGTGACATCAGTTGATTGACTGAGTTACCACTACCGGTATTAAAGTTATATTAAGCCAACAATGCAAATATGGAATGTGAACAAAACCTGAATTCGTTTACAGTAATAAAAGAAGCCATTATCTTCTAGTGAATTCAGATAACCAAGCTGTTGAGACTCTCTAACTCCATTAGTCAGGGGAATGTGGTGCATTTTGAAAGTATTTCGTGGTATTGTACCCATTCCTACACGGCCAAATGCTCGTGAAAAAGAGTGTTAGGCAGGATCGAGAAAGTATGTAGGGCAGGGGTCCCCAATGGTGTCGGCATCGACCCCCAGGGGGTCGATGAAATTTTCAAGGGGATCAGTGATGATCAAGGGTTAAAAATCGAGTGTGAACCGGCACATAAACAGTAATATATTCAAAATCCCATTGATTAAAAAATGAGATTAATTGTATTCTGGTATAAAGCAAAAACCTATAATAATAACAACTTACAATTTCGCTCCTCTTCTGTCATGTCCGTCGTTCATCCACAGAAGTTAGGATGATATCACTCAAGAAATTACAACTATGCATTCACAGTGTTACTCCCCCACAAGCAAGTAGCCTCCGCAATAAGCACTGAAGATATGTTATGATCAATTCTTAAAATAAATTTCGTAATCATTGCATTAGAAATATGATTATTAGGGAACGGATTTCTATGACTTTGCATATTTTTGTCCGTTTCTGCAAGGCATAGATACGAGAATTTCTTGACATTTGGTTAGAATTGGATGTTTAGATTTTTGATGTTAGTGCATATTTGGCCGATAAACTACATGGGCATATTTGTTAAATAGAGACTTATCTCTAAAATGTTCAACTTTTCATACGATCTTTTTTTTAGCTTCATCGATTACAAGAGCTTGTCACGTTTGCGTTTTTTCTTTTCTGTAAATGATAAAATACTTTAGTAACTGTAGGAAATTTCTTGATCCTATTTTTAAACCAAGCAGAAGAAATGCAACAAGACATACAATACAAATTTTTGGGACGGATGGTGAAAATCTCCACAATCTTCGCTGAAGAATTTGACAACAAATGTAGACACTGAGTAGTGGCATCCAGAAGAACGGGGGGCAGATGGGAAACTTCTGCAGGTTCCGACTTCATTGGTGAGATGGCTCAAGACATCCACTGATGTCACTAAAGCCTCTGACCGGGAGGTGCTAGGATTTCACTCCCAAAGGTGGCAGGATTTTCGACACTGGATTGTCAGCTATGTCGAATTCAGTCGCTGTCTGCAGGAGAATTCCAGAGGCCGGCTGCTCTGATCGGTGGTATTCCGTGGATTTTCCGATCAACACCAGGCGAATGTGGGAGCAGTACCCTAACAAACGGGCCACGGACAGCGCGCGATCGTTCGTTCCTCTTTCTTGTCCTATCCTCACCCCTTACACACACACTTACACCAACATGCACTACACTACTACATATCCCGGGAGACCGTTCGGGAGCTTAGAGCTTGTTCCGACTGGAGTGGTGCCTCGCTGGTGGGAGATAGCTGGTTAGAGGAAACCTCGTTAGCCGACGGTAGGTCGGCGCCGGAACGCACCATCCAACGGGGGAAGATCACCGCCACCTCGTGAGGATAAATATGTACTACACTTACGGGACTAAATATCTCATTAGTTGACGTGCCGGGAAGTTCTGACAACCAACCAACCGACTTCATTGGAGTCCCTGACGTAATTTCATTAAAAGCATAATCGAAGCATTTACATCTAATTCAAATGAACAGCTATAAGTTACTTCTGTTTCATGGAGATATGAATTGTTTCTGTTTTGGGGAGGACTTTTGTTTGAAATAAGCGGCCCTCTATCTACTGACCCAGGCCCCGTGTTTTCTCTGGACGCCCCCACCCGCGGGGCCAATGAATAGTATATTAAATTCGTCGGTTTACAAACAGTTCATGATAGTGAATGATCAACACCCGTTCAAAGAATAGTTTAAGAAAAATCGTTTTTGCCAAATACTTTTGAATAATCTTTTACAAAATTGCACCCTAAATTTCGTTGCAACTTGTAAAAAATGTTCTTTCGCCATTCGTGTTGTGAATTAAATGTATTTCATGGCGGACAATGCCTTGTAACTTACATCATGGATCACTTCATACAAAACAAAGAGCGTGTCAATTTTCTCCTATACTTGAGTTTTCTAACCTCGCAGTTGACACAAATAAGCTGTAACGGTGTCATCCAATCCAGAGCTAAAACGTATCACAGTGACATCACTGTGGTGACGTTTAAGCTCCCAATTGGACGAAACCGTCAACAACTGATTTACGTGAACTGCCAGGTTAAAAAACAAACAAGTATAGTAGTGTAACCCGTACGCTTTGTTTCAACTTGTAGTATGTATAGTACATCTGCATTGCATGATCTGGGGTTCTTAAGAAGCGCCGCGACAGGAATGCTACTGCGCATGCGCGTCAGATCCCAACGATCGATGCAGAAATCGATAGTGAGCAAAGCGAGACGCCACAACGCGATAGTTTGGAAGTTAGGTCTTTTGTGTGGCAAGCAACCGCCAGGAGAAGATGTGGTAGGACGTGCCTCCGTTGAAACGAGTGCATAGAACAACGACAGGACTGATTTTGTTGCGTAAGGTAAGAGGCGGTTGTTCATGTGGATTACATAAATCTGAAATGATTTAACATGATTTGGAATTAGCATTACGAGAAAATATAACAACCCGAGTTCTGCGTTCAGAGTACGAACGACAGATGGCAGACACGGTTGTAACAGCCACTATGTAATCTTTGTAGATCTTCCCAGCTGTTGGGGTTAGGACTATACTTATGCAATTACTATATGGTTAAGAATAAGAATTCTGACCGTCACTGTTCGAGAAACGGAAATTCTACGGGCAATGACTCTGATGACGACTGCATTTGGAATTCGGCACATAGCAGCCCTTGGTGAATCCTGGAGATCTACTAGTACTGAATGCATGTGCATCAGGCTTTTTTCTGGCGTGGGCTGTCAGCGTAAAATGTACAGAATGTAAAAATTCTTTTACTCTGTAGAAAAATTGGTGGATCAGAAAACCCTTGTTAGCATGTACACGAATTTCGCCCTAACATGAACCAAATTTTGGTCTCTGCAGGGAAATATTGTAATACGAATGAAAGTATTAATCGAGAAATACGAATTTTTAATACACTAACACATTATTTCGGACTCGAAATTCGCACAGGTTTAGTGTATTGACTAAGTAAATGGTGACTGATTCTCGAGAGGGATAGCGTTTGGCCGTTGGTAGTCTGGAACAGGTCTGGAAACGAAGCAAGGTCACACCTTGAAGCGTTCTTCGAAAACTGGCTGCTGGGGAGACAGAAGTGCTGTATGTAACTGGGGCCAGAAAAATATAACCTGAGATTGTTGGAATTTTCACATAGAAGCAAAAGGTCTTAAGGTGCGTGGAGAAAATAGTTTTAGGGAGTTCTTGAATTTCTTGCAACTTGGAAGTGTTCACAAAAGGAGTATTTTAAAAAGAAATAAAATTATTTTGAAGCTATTATTTATGCCAGCTTTTATTCCATCTTGGAAAAATACTCTACAGTATTCTCGTAGCAGTTCTTTTTTATTTTTTGTAGGACGTGTAGTGTATTTAGGATGTTTTATGTAAATTGATAGGATTAAATTTTTTTCTTACTTATCATTGTTAATAGTAGTTTTTGATAGGGTTTATTCTGGTATATTATTAAAAAAGCTATCATGGCATGATTGTTAATTACTATTCATTATAGTGAAATATTTTGCCAGCCTGCGTAACATGATTTAAAATTTTTCTTTAATTATATGTTTTAATTAGTTTTTGCAGACGGTGAGTATTTAACATGTAAAGTGTTTCATGATCTGTACAATGGGGTGTTGCTTATTTGGGGAATATTCAGAATTGGAAGTGTTTAATTATGTTTTGCAATATACTGTGAGTATAAAAAACATATTCATACATTGAATATTGTGACAATATATTTCATTTCATTATTACAATTATCCCACCGACAGTATTTTGCTCAAATAAATATTTAAAAATAACAAATTAACAAAGATAAATGAGTACAAAATTCAGTTTTTTATTTATAACAAAATTATCTTACTGAAGCGAAGCACAGAAAGTAGTCCAAAAATTATAACTTGCTTGCACACATGGTGCCCTCTACTAAAATATTTGCCACTACCATGATTCATCGTGGGACGACGATTCTCTTCATTAAGATCGGTCTTTTCCCTTCAAACATAACTTCTTCCTTGTCATTAGAAGATGATGTATTTGCTCTCTTTTATAAATTCCATTATTTTAAAATTCTTTGGTGAGGTTTAGTGAACATGAATGTTTTCTTCTTATTTACTTCATACATGATTTATGTTTTTCGGAACCCTCTACCACGGTATTCGTTTATTCTCTGTTGTGAACAGAATTTCCACATACATTTAATTAGAGAAATTTTCTAAGACCAGCAGAAACATTTTGAAGCATTTATGTGAGGATTTTCTTTATTTTATATTCACTCTGCAACTTCAATTTTTCTTGCCGTCCGTTTCTTCTAAGATTTTCTTGTGATTTTTTTCTCTTATTTTAGTATTTGTGGGTATGTTTGGGTCAAGAAATCAAGTCAAAAAATATATTCATATCATTATGAGACATTATATTTCACTATTACAGTAATAAAGCTGTAACTAATGTAAATTATTTTTGTAATATGCAGTGTACGAATACGTTTACACTCGTCACACTGCATGATAGATTTTATCCACAAATTGTCTAGATCTTACCATTCTCTCTCAGAAAGAATGAACGTTTCCCGATTCGAACATACTAATAGGGGAGAAAGACTATGAAAACGGGGCGAAGGAAAATAGGAACATTTTGGCGTCTCTTATTTTCTTTTCGGAAGAACGGGTCAGATCTCGGAAAGAACACATTTTATTGGACTTTTACGAAACCTTCACTTCCAAGCGGCGTACGTCAAAGCTCAGTGCTCAGATATTCGGTCGAGGGCCGTTCCAGAACTGGGTTTCACGAGAAGAACCTTGTGAATTTGAATCCTGGAACAAATTCGACTCTCACCAAATCCGACGCCCGACCAACAGAAACCAGGTCGCATCACCTTCTGAGAAACCGTCCACCCCACGACCTATGTTGTAGCGGCCAGCGCGCGCACTTCGTGCGAATTCTAGGGTTCAAATCCCGGTCGTTCATGTGGTGTTCGCGGAGCGAAAAAGCAGTTCGCAATCGTTTATTTTATATCTGTCCTGCGTTTCATCATCTCGTATTTTCACAAATTGGACTTCCTGTACATTGTTGCTGAATCGTTTTAAAACTAAGGGAATGATGGGAAAGGGGAAGCGTTATCAACGGACTACTGGGTAAGGTACTGTTTATAAAGGACTCCAAGTAATAATATATTTATTTTTTATTTATTTATTTTACGTCAAAAAATAGTTAAAAACTGCGTATGACGTGCTGTGGGAAAAGTGAATTGTGTGCACATTTTCAAAATTCTGTGATCCCTACACTAAGTCATATACTACTTAAATTTTGAATTTTTAAAGGGAGAAAAAAACAACAAAAACTCCCATGTAGTAAAATCTATTTTCAAAAATAAATAAGCAATAAAATTTGAATTTTGAAAGGGAGAAAAAAAACAAAAAACTCCCATGTAATAAAATCTATTTTAAGGATAAATAAGCAATAAATTTTGAATTTTGAAAGGATTTAATTTTATATTTGTTAATTTTATATTGAAAGGGATTTAATTTTTATATTTAAATGTCATACTAAGCGTTGGAATCTGAAGTAAATTCAAACAACTACTTTAATACGTTCAGATGTTTATGGATGTGATGATGGATGATGTGATGTGTTAAAAATAACGTAGGCTGCATCGCTCTGCGAAATTCATTCTTCCGCCAGCTGTACGGGCTGCAGCCATAGAGGAGAGGTCTCCATTCTCTGAGGGCGGAGCACCCGCTGTTAGTGCCTTAAGGTACTGCCTTTCTAGTATTTTGTGTGAGATATAATCGATCTATTGAAAGTATTCCACATTTCTTCTTTCAGAAAATATAAAAGTGGAGTTCTCTTAAGTGCGAAGAGTGTTTTAAAGTATAAAGATTTGTTGTGTATATAAAAGAAATGTACACCAATCATCTGACACAGGTGTTAATTCACAAAACAATTCCCTGATTGTAATTGTATGTGGTGCATTATGTTTCTACGTCAAGGAGGACAGCAGGATACTTTACCCTAGTACATAAAATATAAATGTACAGGTTGTTGTAAATACAAAACATTTCTATTACATTTTCAAACACATGCTCAACGCTGTGTTTACAGAGAAAAGTGATTGTATTCTTCCAGATTTTGTGAACCATCCTCATTTCATTTGTCATTGAAATATAATTATGAACGACATTAAACATTGTTTTGGGGTTTTTCTATTTTCCGTGTAGTGAATGTGTAGAACATTTCTAACTTTTCTACAACCACATACCACACACATCTAATTTTCGGCGTGCATCCCTACTGTTTGAAATATTGAGATATGTTCCAACTTTCCAAATCATTTATCAACCTTATTGATTCTTGTGGATTGTTTGTTTTCTGCATGATTGTTCAATTATAGATATTTAAATGATGTCATCCACGTCTTAAAACTGTGTATAATTGTTGAGCAATATCGTTAAGAGGAGAAAACTTCGGATGCTGTGCATTGTTACTAGTTAATCGTAACTGAGGTAGAGCCTCAATTTCCGTTGTCCGCAGTAGCGTAGCGTGATCATTTTTCCTGGGTAGGCTCCCAAGCAGATTAACGTATTTTTTAACACTCCTCATCTTCCTTTTTTAAAGGAAGATTCCTCATAACTTAAATTACTGAAGTATGTTGGGGATTGTAACTAAGAGTCTATGAGATAATCATCTGGTAAAGACATATTTCCTACAGTATACAATAAGACTTGTATTATTCATCAGCTATTGATCTGAACTAAACGCGATGAACTAACATTAATTTATCACCTGTTAGTTACAAAGAAATGAAATCTTCAATTCTTGAGCTGGATCGTTTCACTATAATATATTAGGTCGTTCCACAATAATATAGAAAAAGCACAATATTTTAGTGTGTTGGTCAGTACTGCAAGAACTCAACTAAGGTCTTATTCTCTGACCGTACATGCACATGTCGCACACACAAGGGTGCGGGGGTGGCAAGCGATCAGCCTGCACATCTCGGCACTATACCAGCGAGAGAGAGAGTGTCTTGGAGTGAGAGGAACCGCCGCTGGCCCCGACTGATTTCGAGGATTCCCGAAAGGTCCTTTTAAGCGGGCCTTCGGGGGAACCAAGAAGCCTATATGAACGGAATATCTGCGTCTGAGCGCACACATGATTGATTGATTGATTGTTTCCGGGCGCGTCAACTGCTTTGGTCATTAGTCCCGTTAGTGTAGTGCATGCTTTTCCTTGGGAGAGAGCGGTGATATTCCCCCGCTGGATGGCGAGATCCGCCGCCGACCTACCGTCGGCTAGTGGGGTTTCCCCCTAACAAGGACTCTCCCACCAGCAGGACACCGCCCCAGCCGGGACAAGCTCTAAGCTCCCGACTGGTCTCCCGGAACATGTGGTAGTGTACAGCATGTTGTGTGTGTGTGTGTAAGGGGAGAGGATAGGACAAGGAAGAGGAAGGACAGATCGCGCACAGTCCGTGGCCCGTTTGGTAGGGTACTGCTCCGGCATTCCCCTGGTGTTGATCGGAGAAGTCACGAAAAACTACCGATCAGAGCAGACGGCCGCTGGAATTCTCCTCCAGACAGCGACTGAATTCGACCTAGCTCAAAAGCTAGTGCCGAAAATCCTGCTATCATCAGGACTCGAACCTAGGACCTCCCGGTCAGAGGCGCTGCAGTGACATCAGTTGATGCACTGAGCTACCGCTCCCGGTTCACACGTTCTGCGCATGCGTAGAAGGCTCCGAAAGGCCAGAGCCTTCGTCCTCTGTCGCGTAAGTTCGCAATTGCGCGGGAAGTACAAGATGGCAAACCTACAAAACCAGACGAATCATGCGTTTGTTCATTTAAAAATTACTTTATAATTATTCAATTTAAAATTACTTATTTTAAAATTTACATTATTTTTTACAAAAAATGTATTTACAAAAAAATTACTTCATTTTAAAATTTACATTATAAAGTTGTTTTTTTTTTAATGAAAAGGGTTTATTGTTTTCCTAAAATTTTCGGGTAGCTCCGCCTCGCAGCCTAGTAGGAGAAGCTGCGCCAGTGGTTGTCCGTGGTCGGGGGTCGCCGTGGATGGTCGGAGAGAAAGTGGCCCGGCGGCCGACGCAACCGGCGCAAGCGGATCGTGCACTCGTGAACCTTCTGGCGAGAGCTCTGCCGCCCGGTTGTTGAGTGGGTGGGCTGGCGGTTGCAGCGCATACCAATGCCATTGCGGTACCCGGAGAACGCCGATGAGCCAATGCCGGACCCCCAGAATAAAGAACGAATGCTACTCGTATTTAGCAACATGTTCATTTTCTTCTGTAAGATTATGTTAAAACATTAGGGATATAGCAAATGTATAATTTTTGTCTCTGGCTAATTTTCGAAGGCAATTGAATTTTTACTTCATCTGTTTTCTTTTATATGAATTTGTCTAAAAAAATTTCTTTTGACGTTTTGAACAATGTTTAGATGAAATGTTTTGCCATCATCATGTTCTAAAAGTTAACATAAAACCATATTTAAAAAAATAATCTACATCACATAAAATAATTCCTTAAAATTTCTTCAATTCTAGAAATGTGAATAAATCTGTACACATTATAAAATGTAAAACTTGGCCTATTAGTATTTATAATTTTCAAAAAATATTTGAAGATATTGAATAAACTGAATGTATTGTATTTCTGTTGTGTTTTCTGACTTTTTCAATAACTTAAAAGATTTTAAATATTGTGTAATTTTATGTTTTACTTTTTAATCCAGATTATGTACAACTTTAAGGATATGTTATTCTGAATTCATCATAAGTTTGCTTATTAATAAAGCCCGGAAGTTATTTTGCAGTAAATAAGCAGACAAAGTGCTGGCCGAATTAACCTTGTTGGAATCGAAGAAAATAATCTGAGAATATAAACTCTACGGTGTGTCTGATGTGATCTATCTCTACCTCATATTGTGCTTCCGCATACGGAGAACAACAAAAGCGACGGACCCACATATTGTTCAGGTAGATAGGTAGAAGTAGTTGAAGGGAGATTTCCAACTTGATCGGGGATGGTGTCGTGAAGAAAAGAAAAATAACGAAAGAGGACAAAACAATTAAAATACGGCAGCATAACTTTCAAAAATGTATCGGGAAATAAAAAAGCCAAAAAAGCGAAAGAAAATCTCCTAAATAGTTCCCGAAGCGTACTTAAGTGATTCCTATTGTTAAAACTCTTAAAATCTTAACAGTAAGAATTATTTTCCTAATCTTTGGGTTCTACTCATTATCTCGTGCGTTAAATCATTACACGGGCTGACTAGTTTCTAACTGGACCTTTCTTCGTTTTTTCAATGCTGCTGCAGCTCTCTTCGTCTATTCACTTAATTTCTTTAGCAAATCCTTGCAGATCGCGGAACATGGGTCACAGCCCACCCTGTCTCCCACTCCTGTATGGTAGTTGGAAGAGAAATAAAGGATAGAGTGCAAGGATCTAACGGGCTTTGTCTGAAGTTCTGCTCCATCGTCGGCCTGGAATGGAAGGAGGAATTCCTGGAAACGGGCGATGAAAGTAACCAGCCCAGATATTTAACTGGAGCCCCAAATCCACCCCCGCCGGTGAAACTTACTGTAGTTACTGTGTACCTACTGAGCTCTTTTCTACCGCAGAGGCTGGCTGAGGTGGCTCTGTGGCGAGTACTGTTACCACTGCAGCGTCACTGCCCGGAAGGCTCTAGCGTTGGGAGTTCTGACTGTGGCGGATTTTCGACACTAGCTGCACAGCTAGGTCGAATCCACGCAGCATGTGAAGGAGATTTCTAGCGACTGCTGCTCTGATCGGTAGTTTCCCATGGTTTCCTCGATAATAGTAGGCGAATGCCGGAGCAGTACCTTAGCAAACAGGCCACAAACCTTACACACATACTCCATCGCACCAGGTGCCATGCGTATATACCAACTGTCCACAAGGGGGCAATATAATTTTAACAGAAAAATTAAGCGATTTGACCAAGATTGAAGACGGACAGGTTAGGAGTTTTACAGAAGTTTATATCGTCTGGGGTTGCGAGCTTAAAACTTTTTTGCCATTCGCTGTCTCTAGAGGAAGCATGTGTGAAAGGGCTGTAATAAGAAAAGGAATATGAAAGACATTGTTTACTCTTTGTATAGATCTACAGCACGCTATTTGGCGATTTCTGCGACTCCAGGTGCTTACAGGCGCTAATGTGAACGACAGATGCCTCCTCCGGTGGTTGATTGTAAGATTTCACATTTCGAAATTGCTCATTATTCCTCGCAGCAACGGTCAATGCTTCATCAATCCAAATTTTCCATACCTCTGTTTTTTTGTGAAATAGAAAGTTCTGAAAGACTTTCGATGTATCATGACTAGCTTGCCGTCTCCTCTATCTGCGCTCTCCAATCTTAGGAGTTGTGTCGACTCTGCAGATTACGATGATGCCTGTCACTGTGCTTTCCTGTTTGAAAGCGAACCCGAGTTGTTGAACAAGAGTTCTGCCATTCCTTGCTCTCATATGGGCAAATAAAAGGGAAACTTATTGCATTGGCTCTTCAATTTGTTTTGTTTTGTGAATTTGTTCAAGTTATCACGTAATATGAACGTGATCACGCAATTAGAAATATATATTTATAAGAATATACGTGCATAGTGCAATTATGAAGGTTTACAAGGCAACTCCGATTAAAATGGAAACAAGTAATTTGGTATCTTTCTTTTGTATTGTGTTGTGTTGCATTGGTGGATTTTCTGTTATCATATTTAGCATTATCATTTTTAGCATCATCCCATGGAGGGCAATGCTAAACAATGGTTAATCTGCTGTCAAGTAAAAGTGATGGCATAATTTTATAAGCCTCGTCTACACCATACCTCCCTTGACTACCCTTCAGGTTTTAGTATGGCATTCAAAATCAGATGGTGCATCTAACTTTCTTCAGATTCGGTTTAGTCAAGTTTATTTGAACCAGCCACCACCACCACCACCACCATTTGTGGCACCTTTGCGCATTTTATTTATTTATCTATTTGTGTTTGAATTGTATGCCTCAAGAGAAAAGGATCACAAGTCTCATGCTTTTAATGAAAAAATGCATAAAACGCCAACTTTTCATCTCCACTCGGTCTGGCCTTCCGGCGCAATCCACTCTACGCGAGGGCGGGAGGGCTGTGCCTTCCCATCGTTTGGCCCGCTCATTCTGGGTGGGGACAACCGCAATATTTAAAGCTTTTTCATTGTTGAAAGTGACGACTATAATTTTTATGGGCATTCCATCATTAAACTACTTCACTTGTCTAGAGCCAGTGCTAGTTTGCGCGCTGGTTTTTCGCTAGATTGCGTTTTGGTTGACACTACCTAGACGCAGTCCTAGCCGTGTCCCTCTGTTTCGCTGTTACCGGAGCCTATAAGAGCACGCAGACTAATCGTTTTTAGAGTACAACAAGAATCCGCAGGCTGAAAGACACGTGGAAGGGCCTGCATTACAAACTAGCTGTTGGAAAGGGGAGAATCTGGTAGATGCTGCACCGGAAGTACCCCCCTCCAACTGGTAAGAACATTGGAAATGACCAACTTACCAATTGCTACCTACAGGCTAATGAGTGGAAAGGAAAACGACTGCAACCTCACCGACCATCACCCAAACATGGTCGACCAACATCAAACATCCTTTTTAATAAGGCTATTACGCATTATAATTTCTATTACGTACCTTGCGTAGGCGATCCAGGCGAACCGACTGTTTTAGATTGCATCCTGCCCCGCCCCACACAAGTCTTAGCCTGTACTGCACGCGTTCCACGAAGGACAGAACGGGAACGATAGCTCAAACTGATGCCACTGCAGCGCCTCTGACCGGGAGGTCCTAGGTTCCCAGTCCCGATGGCGGCAGGATTTTCGAGAACTAGCTTTTCAGATAGGTTGAATTCAGTCGCTGTGTGGGGAAGAATTCTGCGGCCGGCTGCTCTGATCAGTAGTTTTCCATGGTTTCTCCGACCAACACCAGGCGAATGCCGGAGCAGTACCCTTCAAAACGGGCCACGGACCGCGAGCGATCTTTCCTTCCTCTTCCTTGTCCGATCCTCTCCGCTTACACACACACACTTACACTAACGTGCTCTACACTACCACACATTCCGGAGACCGGTCAGGAGCTTCGAGCTTATGAGTGCGTAGGCTTCCGCGGCCGCAATTGGATACTCTCATAGCTCTGATGGCCAGAGTTTTCAGAACCCCTCGTTTTGTTGCCGGGTGATGGTGAGAACCGGCTTGCAGGTAGCTGTTGGTGTGAGTGCCAACACCGCCAACCAAGCTGTACGCAATCAGCAGTCAGGAGAGAAACCACATATAAACCCCGTGTGCAGTCCATCTTCGCGCAATACTATGCCTGATGAAGGTCGCAGAATGGCGACCGAAACGTCGGCACCTGTGCCCTGGACGCGGCGTCTCCCGAATAGCCAAGTAAGTTCCAGCTTAGGGCTTGTCGCGGTTGGGGCGGTGCCCGCTGGTGGGAGAGGAAAAGCCCACTAGCCGACGGTAGGTCTCGCCATCCAGCGAGGGAAGATCACAGCCATCTCCCCAGGGAAAAACATGCCAAACTTACGGGACTAGTGACCTAAGCTATTGACGCGTCCCGGAATCACTACCCAACCAACCAACGAAGGAGATCGAGAAGATACAAGCGATGTATTCTCTCAGGGGTCGCCCTTTCGTAGCGCGTGGTCGACTGGCGGCTGCCGCTCACCGCCTTCTCATCGCGGGCGCGTGGCGCCGGGCAGGCAATTTTCAAGCTTTTCATTGCGCCCCATCGATCTCTCGCGCTGCTGCGGCGCGTTCCGCAATAAGGGCCGAGCGCTTGTTAGCCTCCTTGCGTCCGACTTGGGCACGCGTGCGGCGGCGCGACCCCCGCACAGGACTTTAATGAAATTTTGGCGTTCGATTCTGCTGCTTCAGCGATGGTGGGTAGCGTCCCTCGATGTATCTGCTTTCAGAAGAGGAATCCAAATTATTTCGCTGTTTTTTTTCGTGTTATCAATCTGTTATAAAGCGAAATAGTTGTCAAACTGCCGGTGAGTGGGAACAGCATTGGTATAAAGAAATCTGACTGGCTGAAAAATTTCCACCAAATAATTCACGTTCATTGAAGTTAAATTATTATCGATCTATTCAAAAACAAAAAAATCCTAAATACAATTTTAACATTAAATCAATTAACCTGCCAATACTTATAACAGAGTTACAACAGAACAATGCATTATTCATGTCCGCTTCATTGATTTTATATAACTGTATAGTTCGAATATAATTCCCAGTTTAAAAATACGTTTTGTTGTTTTGATACCTAAATTTATTCTTCGTGTAAAGGCAATGAGGGCAGGAAGAGTATAATTACAAAATAGAAAACCTCTTTATAATAATTACGAAAATTTAAAAACACAACCCATTCTTTTTCCCAAACAAGTATTAATAACATTTAATTGGTCGTTCTCGGACGCGTTTTCAGGTTTGATTCTCAACATGAGCTTTTTGTGTTCCTAACTGGGATATGGGATCCTCTCAATACTTTTACAACCTTTCTTAAACTTCTCGTTGTTGCCGGGGAACAGCAAGGTGGGGATGTCCCAGTTCGATTGTTCTTCTCATTTCTTTCCTTTTTTCTTTCTTTTCTTTTCTTTTCTTTTCTTTTCTTTTCTTTTCTTTCTTTCTTTCTTTCTTTCTTTTCTTTCTTTCTTTCTTTTCTTTCTTTCTTTCTTTCTTTTCTTTCTTTTCTTTCTTTGTTTCTTTCTTTGTTTCTTTCTTTCTTTCTTTGTTTCTTTCTTTCTTTCTTTCTTTGTTTCTTTCTTTCTTTGTTTCTTTCTTTGTTTCTTTCTTTGTTTCTTTCTTTGTTTCTTTCTTTGTTTCTTTCTTTGTTTCTTTCTTTGTTTCTTTCTTTGTTTCTTTCTTTGTTTCTTTCTTTCTTTCTTCCCAATTGGGAATTGTGGAAGCATGGCTGTCTTTCAGACGTGACGTTTTTTACGTACTGATGTCGTCCTGAAGCTCAGAACACTGGCTTGTGACGCTCTTCTCACAAACGAGCCACCAGAAGAGGGTTGGTTCTTATAGGAAGGATGTATAGGAATTTCACATCGAATTTAGCCAGTGTCTGGAGAAGCATTTTAGCGGCCGATTATCTGATCGTTAGTTTTCCATATTTTTTCGCTCACAACCAGGGGAATGCCGGATCAGTACCCTAACAAACCAGCCTCGAAGCGTCTGCGAAACTTCCTTCCGCTTCTTCGTCCTATCCCCTCCCCTTACATGCACTACAGTACCACTGACTGGAGACCAGTTGAGAGTAGGGGCTTGAGCCCGGTCGGAAGTTCAGAGCATTGAGTGGGACGTCACCCCACCACGTTCCATGGAAGATGGGCCACATGAATCATGTGTGGTCATCACGTATCAACCTATCGTCCGGTACGAATGATGTGAATACGGCCAGAATGGGAAGAAAAGATCGCGCAAGGTCCAATGCTCGCAGGGACATAGCGTCCGCCTGGCAATCTCGCTAGTGGCTGTGTGTATGCTCGGCCTTCGCCGTTGCAACCCTTCTCACCCTTGCGGCCCGTGGCAGTCAAGCCTCGTCCCCTCTTCTGCGCGGCGGCCCGAGATCGATCCCCGGGGCGGCAGCACGGGCGCGTGCCGCCGCGCGCCGCGCTTAGCAACGCGCGCCCCCCGCCTCGCCCCACCCCGCTCCTCCCCGCCTCGCCCGGCCCCGCTCCGCCCCGCCCGCCTCGCCTCGCCTCGCCTCGCCTCGCCTCGCCTCGCCTCGCCCCTCCCGCCTCGCTCCTTCCCGCCTCGCCCCTCCCCGCCTCGCCCCTCCCCGCCTCGCCCCTCCCCGCCTCGCCCCTCCCCGCCTCGCCCCTCCCCGCCTCGCCCCTCCCCGCCTCGCCCCTCCCCGCCTCGCCCCTCCCCGCCTCGCCCCTCCCCGCCTCGCCCTCCCTCGCCTCGCCCCTCCCCGCCTCCGCTCCCCCCGCCATTGCCCATTCTAGCTGCTCTGCTCTAGTCCAATTACAAATTTCCTTTAGACTCACATTTCGCCCTGAGGAAGGTCCCAGAATGGCGGCCGAAACGTTGGCAGATGCAGCTAGGACGTGGCATCTCCCAGACTCTGGCCGCGGAAGCCTAAGGTTTTAGTTTGGTCTTAATTGGTCTAGTTTTGTCGTGGTTGGTTGTTAGTGATTCCGGGCGCGTCAACTACTGAGTCATTAGTCCCGTGTAAGTGTAGTGCATGTTTTTCATCAGGAAGTGGCGGGTTCTTTCCCTGCGGGATGGCGAGATCCGGCAACGACCTACCGTCGGCTAGCAGGGTTTCTCCCTCAACCAGGTATCTCCCATCAGCAAGGAACCGCCCCAGTCTGGACAAGCTCTAAGCTGGCCGATAGAATTCTCCTCTAGACAGCGACTGAATTCGACCTAGATGACAAGCTAGTGTCGAAAATCCTGCCACCACCGGGACTCCAACCTCGAACCTCACGTTTAGAGGCACTGCAGTGACATCAGTTGACGCCCTGAGTCATCTCTCCCAGTTAGTTTTGTCTTGTTTAGTTGAGTCTTGTCTATTTTGACTTGTCCTGTTTCTCCTAGTCTGACTGTTTTTTTTCTTCTTGTTTGTGGTCTGGTCTCGTCGTGTGGTCGTCTGGCGTGTCTTGTGTCCGTTGGTCGTGTCAGGTCTAGTCTCATCCGCCAGCCTATCACCACCTCACCCTCCCCCCCCCCCCCCCCCCTGCGTGTCATCCCGATCCATTCATTCCATCTCGCTTCGGTCGACCTGTCATTTGTCCGACTATTCGCCTGTCTGTCTGACCGTCTGTCTGAATGTCAGTTTTGTTTTCAGTATGCCCGACTGTCCATATGTCTGTATGTCTATTTTTTTGTTCACAGTGAACGTCCATTTATGGTCGTTTGAATGTCCCTTTGTTACCGGTATTTCCGTCTGGAGCACGATTAGTCGTAAACCATACAAAGGACTTTCCAAAATTGATATTCTTCTGTGATAATTCATGTGGCCGAACTCAAGGTCTGAGGTTTTTAAACGATCTGAGGTTAAGGGTATTCTGAAACAGGCTGAATACCAATATACTATATGCATCGGTCACAACACATGCAGCTGCTGAGATCATGCTGCTTCAAGTATCACCGGCCATATCGAGAAGCAACTGCTGGCGCAGTGTTGTCCCCTACCACTGTGTAATAATTCTCGTTACATAGTGAACCTCTATACCTCAAACAGAGAATGATAGAATTATTAAATATTCCGGCACTCATATTCAAATGACCAGAACGACATATACAAAGAAAGATATCAAATTTGTTTTACTTAAGCTTCCAGGAACGTAGTTAATGCAGAACATTTTTAATCAAAAGGAGCTATAGATGTCCAGAAAGTGAACAAACCGTAATTGTTCATGCTTTACGTAAATATAAATTGGGCGGACAGAGCACGAAACAACTTGAAATCAAATTCATTGAACATGGATCCGTAAAAAAAAAGGCTGTACTGTAAGAAGAGCATGCCCTAAGACGTATGTTTTTCATTCTTTAGTAGAAGAAAAAAGATAACGGTAAGTCCATAACTTTTCAAAATGTGAATAGACGGTAGGCCTTCGTGTTACATGATATTCGATGTACAGAAGTAAATCAATACCTGTTCCGAATCCGTGTATGGGATGTAGTAGGTTCTGAAAAAAATGGCGTTGAAGAAATCCAGATTCCTCTGTATTTTCTTCAAACTGAGTGCTTTCAAAGCATAGTAACGAAGTATATTGGAATCCTCATGCTGTGATAAGACTCGCAGGTTGCTGCAAAAGAGAGAAAATTAATACCGACAAAGAATGTCGATGCACTCCGTTGAGGGAGTTGTGTGAGGTGAATGGCGAGTAGAGGAGTCACATCGACTGTGTGAAATCTTTGAGTTGTTCGCCTTAGCCTTTTCGCTTAAGGGTCTTAACGAGATGATTATTAGTTAGCACACGAATGATACATGGTTCGGGAGTTGCGGAAACGCGTTGCGTAATCTTGTTCGTACGCCTCATCGTTTTCAACTTTCACGGGACGCCTAACAAGTGGGAGAAACCCAGGGAGAACCCTTTTGGCTCTTCGCTAATAAAGTGCTTTGCACCAACGGTTGAGCTTTTGGTTTTCAGGTCTTGGAATCCCTCACGGTTATTGCATTCCGGAATGGGATTCGGTGTGTGAAAATGTAATAATCAGAGGCCTGGGTAAATTCATCCGCTGGCACATCCACTTTCGGTGCGTGTGGATTCGATTCCCAGAGGAGACTTTCGAATGTCGATGTTGACCCAGTATCGTGAGGCCGTCTGGGGAGCATTGACGTTAATGGTAGTGAAATTCGGTCTCAGACAACTGTGTGGTCCTTTTGCGTGGCGCTGAATGGAATAAACAGAACAAGACTTCTGTCTTATAAATACCCAGAAATTATCTAGAAAACTATTGATACATTCCAGGAATGTAAATATACTTTATTTCATTTGCCAAATATGGGTACTTTAAGCTCGTGTCTTTACGGCTGTCCTTTCGACTCTTGTAAGAAAGCGGAATCTTGAAGTTATTGTGTTCCAGCTTTCCCGTGAAGAAAGGGGAACCGGGACTAGTTGACTTAAGGGAAAGTTGGCATCTGTTTTTAATTTTCACCGCATAAACCGCAGTGTGCTGCCACGTGGAGCATGTGTCGTATCAGTGTTGTATCATCACATCACTTCAGTTCTATAAAGAACATTGATGAGTGAGGTCGCCCGATTCTGTTTTGATGTGTTCTTTTACTGGTAAATATTTTTTTAACGAAAAATTCCTTTGATGTGATGAAGCAGTAAACTATGCTGCGATATTTATAGAGTGACTGTAATTGCGTCTAAGGTCTATATTTTTCTTTTATGTTGTGTATGGAATATATGTCATAATGTTTTGACCGTATCACTGTGAGTTTCTTGAACTTAAAATATGTGAACTTTGCCAACTGAAACCTATCCCTTTGAATGTAACAATTTCTCTAAAATTATCAAATGTATCAAATACATGTTTTAAAGCTAATGCGAGAATGAATGTGTAGACACCTATTGTTATTTTAATTGATCTGTGCCTAAGTGTCAACAACGTATTGTTTGGCTGTTTATCAAGAATAAACACCTACCCTACAAAATGGAACATTTCCAACATTAGCGTGTTTTCTCTATCTTACGCATACAAGAAGATAAATACAAGTATCTACCTGAGAAGGAGAGGTGGCTCAGTGCATCAACTGATGTCCCTGCAATGCCTCTTACCGGGAGGTCCTGGGATTTGAGATCCGGCGGTGGAAGGATTTTCGACTCTAGCTTGTCAGCTCGGTCGAGTTTAGCCGCTGTCTAGAGGAGAATTCTAGCACCCGGCTGCTCTGATCGGTCGTTTTCCG
This sequence comes from Teleogryllus oceanicus, assembly GCA_964035755.1. Classification (NCBI taxonomy): domain Eukaryota; kingdom Metazoa; phylum Arthropoda; class Insecta; order Orthoptera; family Gryllidae; genus Teleogryllus; species Teleogryllus oceanicus. The sequence goes on from CAXIVR010000008.1 coordinate 15,307,303, forward strand.
TGGTTTCCCCGATCAATACCAGGCGAATGTCGAGAAAGTACTTTAAGCAAACAGGCCACGGACCGCGCGCGATCTTTCCTTCCTCTTCCTTGTTGTATCCTCACCCCCTTACACACCCACACTTACACTAATATTCACTGAACTACCACACATGCCGGCAGACGGGTCGGAAACTTAGAGCTTGTCCCAGTTGGTGGAGATACCTGATTGGGGAAAACTGCTAGCCGACGGTAGGGCAGCACTGGAGCTCGCCATCCATCGGGGCAAGATCACCGCTACCTCCCGAGCAGAAACATGCACTACACTTCCGGAACAAATGACATTGGACGTTTACGCGCCCAGAATAACTAGTAATCAATCAATCAAAAATTACCCACCTGTAACTTATACTACTTAGTTGACCTCTAATTATCCTTGCAGAGAAATCAACATGCAATATGATGTTAGTTGGGATTCTGAGAAACTATTTACATTGGTATTGAAGAACATTTTATAAGTACTGAAAGGTATTTATAAATAATGGCATCCATCCGATTTGATGCCTAAATTTACGCAGCAAAAATGAAAAGTTGTTATAAATGTAATAGAACAATAAGCGAACAAAATGAAATGCTAGGCCAAATATTCCCCGGCTTCTCCTTCTACTTTAATTTTTGCATACGTTACAAATTTTTTATATGTAATATTATAATCGTGTACTTGCCACATGCGGGCTGGGATCATTGAAATTAACTGCAGGAGGCATAAATAGATTTACTGTCTTGTCACCGCGACAAAACCTTAAACTATGTAATTATAATATTTATTAAATAGATGTCATTGCCCCGCAATTTGATAATAGAAAACAACCCTTCCTGACGAAAATAACAAACAAGAATAAGGCAATAAAAGCAGTGTTGGAGGATATCCAGACAATTGTGAAATAGAATCGCAGCCGAGAAGAATGTAAACGGCGGATCAGTATCCGGGTAATAAGCTGCGCATTTTTTCAGTATTCAAACATGCGAATCATAATTATTTGCTGCGGAATGGTATGCTTGGGTTTCCGTAACGTGGCTGGTGATGGTATTATCTCCAAGATGGAATATGGCACGACTTTTTGTGTCTTTCTCGGTCCTGCCACAAAATGTTGCATGATCACGACCGTATCAAGCAGTGCTGCAGATCAAGCGACTCTAACGGCATGACAGAGAAGGACGCGAAAAGACATGCCATATCCCATCTTGAAGATAATGCCCTCAGTTGCCACATTAGCAAAACACACGTATAATTGTTAGGGTTGCTATTGATAAGTTGTAGAATGTTGCACTGTAAATTAAATTGGGGCTGCTGTGGTGACTAAAAATTAAAAATTAATTTGAGCAATTATCATTTGGAAACTTGTACTGAACACATCGCTGAGATGGAATAGCCAACTACGGCAGAAGTGGAATAATAATTATTATAATTTAACTTCTGTATTCTAATTAATTTCCTGTACGTCTGACCACTCATTGAGAAAATAATATTCCGCATTTCAAAGGGTCTAGCCATTTAGAATACCAAATGACGTAGATTCACAGAAAATCAGCGTCCTAGGGCAAACTTGCAGAGATACATCGATAAACGTGTTTTGCATGTTTTATTTTTTTTCTCAGAATTTATTACGTGTATCAGGCTAAATCAAATTGCAGAGACGGCGAAACACAGTTCAATTTGAAGGTATCTTTGTGAACGAATGTTGACCCAAAATTCATATAGAAAAAATTAAATAAATTTTTGAAACTCATTTTCATCGTAATAACGTTGAAGTATACGGTCTCCATTTTCCCTCTAAGAGATAGTGATGAACCGATTTGCAAATGAGGTAACTGTAAACGAACACACTAATAAAATGATTGCATGGATACAACCTGCAGTTATGTTGCCCCTTCTTAAAGTAATCTCTGTACGAATGGTATGCTGGTATCCGGTTTCCAGACCGAGTTTTACGAATCCATCCACTATTTGGAGGAGAATTTTCGCGACCGGCTGCGCTGATCCGTAGTTTTCCGTGGTTTTTCAGATCAATACCAGGCGAATGCTAGACCAGTGCCGTAATAAACAGACTACGGAAGGAACGCGATATTTTCTTCCTCATCGTTGTCCTCTCGTCTCCCCTCCCAAGACACCCCACACACACAATTTTACACACACTACATCACCACGCATGGAAGGAAGATAGTTAAATCTTATCCTGGCAGGGACACCTTCGCCTCCAGCGATATAAAATCTACTTCACTTACGGGGCTCAGTGACTGTAGAAGAGGGGCGCTCAGAAACTAAATCAATCAATTGGTTTACCTTCTCTGCTAATGAGATCCCTCCCACAAGCGGGAGGATTTCATCCTGAAGCAAAAGTAATAGAATAGAATCGAGAATTCGACTATTTTGACTGCGGAATATTAATAGATAAAAGGGTATAGCCGAATAAGGAGGTGAAAAATGCCCCCCTAACCAAATCGACAATCGCGATACTCATATGAAAGAGTATATACGACTTTTAAACTTTCTGTCACTGAACTCTTTTTGAGAGAAACATAATTTTCATGCATGCATTTTTTCTTTGTTTCAGGTAAGTGTTGAGAAACTGATGCTGAGGCGTTTTTCCGCATGAACTAAGACCAACTTTTCGGTAAGATTATGTGTAAATTATAGTACATAAATAGTATTTACTCTTTCAAAAATAATACCTAATTCTGATGTTTCCAACTTGTTGAATAGTCAGCAAATACAAGATCGTTATTTTAATTTATTCAGAACAAAGTGAACGTACAAGTTAAAGAAAAGTAATCAATGACAGCAAGTAGAAATTTTCGATTAGAATATGGCGGACAGAATGTATTGTGGTTCTTTTCCCGCGTACTCACGTTCAAAATGTAGCTCTTTAGATCATGATTATAAATCTACAATGATTGTAGAAATACTATTCTTTGTTTTTCATTTAGTTGTGCAATCCGACAGACTTAAGAATAGTTAGAGGTGGTCATTAGCATTTCCATTTTGAAAAATTAATTGAGCAACGGTTCAAAAGATATCAACGTACTATTGTTGAATCTTCCAAAAATTTAATTTTAATATTTCAACTACGCTTTGTATTGAATAATGCCATTAGTTGCAGAAATCTATAGAGTAGTATGTAAAACGATAATTCCATGTTATGTAATAGAATCAATACATCGAGTAAATGCAATACACCACTTTTATGTGTCCATCGCATTATAGAATCCGACAGGGGTTAGTAATCGCTCAGCGAACTTCTGTCGAAACAAATGCGTCATTCATTCCTCAGAAACAGCCCATGACACATCGGTTGCTTTTTAATTCAAAATGGCATGCAGTCTTTAGTCGTCACGTAAGCGTCCATGGAAGTATCCGATGGCTATTCGTTGTACATGGAATGATATATTGCTTGTCACAGACCTCTGGACAGCACAAATTCAATGCTGTATTGTTTCAAAACTTATGGAATTGAAGTACGTTGGAAGAAGATTTATTGAAGAAGGTAAATGAGCCGTTTGGGTACGATTATGAAATGGGGGCACTATAATGTTTCCGAGGCACATAATTTAGATCTCTAGAAATACGCGCGTTCAGAAACGACATGTCTTCATAAATTATAGATTGTACAGAATGATGAACTTTTACCATTAAACGAAATGTAAGGCCGTCTTTTAGCCGTGGATAATTTCGTAAAACTTTAAGTATGCTTAAACTATCACTATTTGGTTGTCCGGGAAGGTTGTCCGGGAAACGCCGCGTCCTACGCATAGGTGCCAACTTTTCGGTCGCCATTATGGGACCTTTCTCAGGACGAAATGCGTTTTGGAATGCAATCGCATGGTTTGAAGATCTTTATAGAACCGATTTCAAGCCAGAAAAAATCTCTATCTTCAATATTGGAGTTGAAGGAAGACGCCGAAAAATTTGAACTTCTGCAATTTTCCAATAATCTAGGATTTCAAGGAAAAGGAAAACTGCACCATTCTATTAAGCGTTCTTTACGCTAACAAAGTTTAATGAAAAAATTTGGTCGTTTATTGCCGAAAAGTTTGAAAATATTGAGGCTTCATGTAAAGTACCCTCAAAAATCAAAATATCCATTTGAAACTCACAAAAGTCTCGAGTTCGCTCATATCGATTGGGGAATAATAATTTTGGGGAAAATCGGCAGAACGATTTTGGCGCTAGCGACTGTCGGACATTCAGAGTTTTGCTGTCAATCCACTTTTCGGTATCAAAGACCCATAAATCATGGATTCTGTCTACGCAAGCTGTGAGAGGAAGTAATTTCCTATATATGAACAAGATTCATCCACTTCTCCTGACCAGGTCTTTTTTTTCTGTCGAAAATTCGGATTTTCTAGTCCAGACTTCAATACTTTTTCGTTCGTACGTAAGGGCGAGAAAGTAAAAAGGACCGTTTTCAACAGAAAAAATACGTGGTATAAAGTTATGTCAAGAGCTGTTTAACTGTTTTTGACGGAAAAATAAGTAAATCAAAATAAATAGCGGAGGACTCCCTTCACCTTCCTTATCCCTCCTTATGACGTGCTTTGAGGTGATGAAAATATCTTGAAATTACAGTATCCAATATAACAGATTAAATATGTTTCAGTACGTTCTCATTTCACACCTGTCACTATTTAGTGGAGCCGATAAGTGGTACTGGGTACTTTGTATTTTTGCAATGAAAACTATTACTTATAGTTCACGATTTTTTTAATATTTCTAAAAGTCTTGTGTCAGTTGTAGTATATTACACGTTTGCCTCTAAAAACTGCCAGTTTAAAATTCAGTTATATTTATACTACTTTCCCAAACTGATTATTTCTAAAATTATTTCCCTTTTTTAGAAGTAATGTCAAATACTAGTTGTCTGTGTCCTGTTCTTTTGCTGTAGGACCACGCACGTTAGAAATTTGATAACCGTCAGGCATACATTTTTACCACTCAAGATCTCCCGTACTGTAAAGTTTTCTTGCGTCGTTTCCAAAGTCTTTCCAGACGCTACGCCACCCTTCGTGGAAATACTGGGAATTCGTGCTCATATTTCTCGCTCCCAACGGAATGTACATAAAATAAAGCAATTTGAATATTTCACACGGAACGACCCTTGGAGAAAGTTACGACCGTTTTCTGAAGCAACCCTCCGCGTGTCTGCAACTCGGAGTATCGTTTTGCTTTCGGATCTCGGAATAGCTTTGGAAATACTGTAAAATGTTTGGCTAGAAAATCGTTCAAAGTACTAAAAAAGTGTCCAGAGAAAACGGTAAGGTCTGCTTCGTCGTAACATGTCCTTGGAATAGAAGAAGAAAAATGAATTAATTGCTCTGCGTTTGTTAGGACACCTATATTTCAAGATATGCAAAGCTAAGTGCAATCTGTGATACGTGTCACATTTTATGTTATATCGGTCCTCATTTCCTGGTCACTTTTTGAATTATCTGCAGGCAACTGTATTTTGTCGCGATAACGATTGCTTATTATCCGTTAGTTTATGTATGAACTTTGCCACGCTGAGATTAAGAACGACAAGGTTGTAAACTGTCTGCTTGTATTCGTGGACAATAATATAAACTGATAAGGTTCTCAGGGTGACAAATAATAGCATGTTGCACCTACAACTAAGAAGATTATGGTATGAGTTTTGTGTGTTTTTTATTGGCCTCATTTTCTTCACATTATTTTTGAGCTTAGAAGAAACATAATTGTTTGGGCCACATTGTGCTCGTTTGAATTATTGGTAGTTTTGTGCCACGAGGTTGTTTTTCATCTGGAATTGATTTATTAAAATTACCTGTCTGGGGCATTTGACTTTGATGGAACTTTCACCGCAAAGGGGAAAGAACTTCGAATATTGCGTATAATTTCATAATGTATATCCTTTTTTTCTTTCTTTCTTCCTTCCTTTCTTTCTTTCTGCAGTATATTACTGTCACTGCAGTCCAAATCAGTATTCCTGCCATTAACGAGCAAAGATTTTTAGTTCGTAAATGACACACGCGACGTCGCGTGTCGTATCGTATCTATGAATTCTGTCCTTTCTATCACCTGTCATGGGCGACCCATTGTCGCACTGTCGTTTTCATTATCGACCCAGGTAGTCGAACGTTTCCCCCGTATCTATTTAGGGGAAGTACTGTAGTACTTACAGTTTGCTGTCCCAAATGATAGACATATCGATTGAAATGTAATTTTGTCTCTATCCATTCAAACTACTCAAGACCATGATAATAAGAACTTGTCTGCCGAAGCGAAACGCTCGTTTGGTAATGTTTAGAGATACTGAAGTTGTAATTCTTTTGCATAATAGTTTATTTATGCTAGGTAGTTTTATCGCTTGATGTAACACAGTTATTTCCGAAAATCTATGGCAGGTCGTTTATTTTTCTGGAAGTGATAATCATTTAGTAGGAGAATATTAATTGTAGAAAATGCACTGTTGGAGTGGAAATTTGCTAGTGATGTCTGCTATATTGCTTTCAATTTTCTTCCTCGCAGTGTGAGTTGAATTGCTGTGGTGAAACAGTTGAAGTATGCATACTATTCTCAGATGTGTGTAAATACTTCAGTGTTTAAATAAGTTTGCGTTTGAACCCCCCACCCCACCCTTTATGTTTGTCTGAGTTGCAGCATCTCAGCTAGAGGCATCAAGCCAGGGACGCATTTTTCAGACCCAAAGCCTCCTCCGGCTGGAACAAAGGCGGGCCTTGTGTGGAGGTCAAACTCCCCCAACTCACGTCTGGTCTGACACGCAGTATCTACGACTTGCCTCGCTCGTATGTTGATGAAGCTCCATATATCAGATCATTAAAATCGTCGAACAGATGTGTCTTTCATCTGCCAAGGCCCGGTGTAGCTCCATCTCAAGATAATGGCTTCAACTAAGGGATATTTAAAATTCCATTGAACAACCACTATGTTTGGTGTTGACTTGTGTGGTGGGAGACTCGATGGCGGCGTGTATCGGAGAAAGAGAGTGCTTTAAGCGACTTTTCCTTTGCGTTATCTCGAGCTATTTCTGTGTTTCATCCGATTCAAAACAGCTTGTTTTAAAACTAACACTTTTTTATCAACTAGGAAATGCATGAATATGTGCGTGATAAACCTAGAGCTATCACGGTCCGAACAGAATGAATGTAAAGGTATTTTTCTTTGAGAGAGAAAGAGATACTTTCACAAAAGCATTTCAGCTATAAAGTCTAAATCAATAATTTACAAGCAACCAAATGTATGGAATTTTATTTTTTGTATCCTTTTTCTTCCTTTTGCTGCAGCCTATGTCATCAAATATATCTTCGTGTTCCATCATAATTCGTTGCTCTCTAAAGTTGACTGCTATCTCGACGCCGCTTCACGTTTTCTTTTCTTTGTACTTTCCACTCACCCCGATGATATGTATCTTTCTATACATCTTTTTTGTTCCCCTCAATCGCAATGACGCATCTCTTGTTCCTACAAGTACTTTGCGGGACTGGACTTAATTAAAATATTTTACTGGATTTCTAATTTTGATCTCCTTGAGAACAAAAAAGAAAGTTAGGATCCTGCATAACCAGTTTGTTTGTTTTTTTACCGTTTCTTTTTTCTTCTTTTTTTGTTTGCGGCGACCACCCGCCTCGCCGGCTTGACGGCCGCGGCCTAACCGACGACATCAGCATCACCATCACCACCACCACCTCGCCACCGCTCCCTCCATCTCCTCCATTATTTCTCCACTTGTATTGTTTTCTCCATTATCTCCGTTATCTGCGTAGCATACCCGGGGCGCCTCGGTGAACGCTATGATGAGAAGGCGGCGAAATACGAACATATTCGCCCCTTCTTAGCAGCCAGGAACTTTCGGGACGTCAGCTTCCTTCCCATCGTGGTAGGAGCTCTGGGCGAGTGGTGTGAGTCAAGTGCAGCGCTGCTCCGTAAATTTACCACTGGCGAAAAGATGCGCGTGCTACGTGAGCGCATTGTCGCCGAGGCTATAGCAGGGAGCGCTGCCTGCTATTTTCGCCACACTGCCCAAGATGACCTTATCCCAGTCCAGTACAGGCGAGCCTAAACATAATAGAATCCCCTGTGATCGATGAGAGAGGATGGTCTGTGGATGACTTGTGCAGACGCGATTTGAATGATGTTTATAAGCGTATGTTTTTGTGTTACACGAGTATGTACTGCTTACTGTAAATAATGTTCGTTGTTAAATTAAGTCAGGATGTAAGACAAAGTAGAGTTAGATTAGTTTGTAAGCTAGGCCATACGTTATCTATGTATATAGAATTTAAGAATAAATATTATATCTTGCTCTCGCTGTATTTGTCCTCGGTAGACATGTCCTCACCACTGCCAGCACAGTCAACGCCTCAGTTGTCTGAGTGATCTCTTATGACACCTCATCTCTCGTTCGTCATTGCACCTGTCATCACCGTTTGGGTTTCCGCCGCTTGTGAGTGTTGCCAAATCCATCGAGAGCCATATCACCAATTCTGCGTGGAATGTTCCCAGACAATAATTTTAGAAAGGAAAATTTCCTTAAATGCCAAAGAATAGTTGATGGTCTTGGCTCATTTAAAAAATTATTGAATGTTTTGGCTATGTCACGTGCAATTCATTCTGAGATCAGAAGATATAGGTTTCATTCCGAAATCTCTTGTTACAGAGTAAAGAAAAAAGGATTCTTAGTACAGCGACGTTTGTTACACTAGCACCACAATTCTCGCACTAAATGTAATACTCGATCTGACGAGAATGTTAGAAATATTGTTTTAGTTTTGTCGAAAGGCTTAGGTGGAGGGCTGTGGTTTAGGGCTATTTAAGCCCAATCTTTCAACATTAGTTAATATTAATTTCTAATTTATTTTTAAGTGAAACCATTAATGATCTTATAATATAGTATTAATTGAAAAAAAGTGTACTGCATTTCTTATGAATTGATGCATTCTCTTATGAATTTGAACCAAACAAAATATAAATTTATATTGCTTTATATGTTTGAATTTAAGAAATACTTCCCTTTTTTTGATATATTATTTTTCCAGAAGAATTGCTGACTATGTTGCATTGTTTCATGAAAATCCCGTTTGAGAAAACTGCCCCCCCCCAATCTGGCAACATTACCGCCTGAATACTATCCCTTGTGTCGCCCACACCACCTTAGCTATCGCCTATTAACTATTACCTTCAGAGCTTTCAAACTTCATTCACTTCAGTGAGTGTAGCTGCAGGTGCATTTATTTTCAGGTCTGCAAATTACTATCTTCATTGCAATGTATAGAATTATACCATCTTTGTAATAAGTATTGAAACAACTTTCTTGCTAAGACTTTAATAAGGGGCTTTCATAACATTGACAATAGATGAGAAACAAATGTTTCATGCTTACGAATGATACAAAGACATACGGATCAAAGGTGTCGTACTTATAAGCAACATCATCACCTCTTCCATCAGAGCTATCGCCTCTTGGGCGCTAAACGTAAAATTCGATAGTTGCTCTTCCTGTTGCCGTAGCTATCACCGTCCTGCTTCAGCCACGTATGTACCCCAGTCACTGCCCGGTCTTCCGCACCCGAGTCCAGACCGCGGAGCTACCACAGCGTCCCCCCCCCACGCCAGAGGACGCTCCTGCTCTTTCTCAAAGCTCTCCCCTGGCACCCAGATTGCACCCGAGACAAGAGTGGCCTTCATTATGGGCGCACCTCGCATGCACGCGCAAGTATAGATTTTCGTTCGTAATTAAACCTAAAACTCCAGACATTTTCAGGATCTCAAGTTCGGGTAACAGAAATGCGGCGCCGCTGCGCAAAGTGCGCACATATATTATATCAAGGTAATTAGATTGCTTTCTGCTTAAACACACAGACTCGACTAATACTGCTCCGAATGTTGTGTCTCTCGTTTTATATCCGCAGTATCTTGTTACTTCATCATATACAGCAGACAGCCATTGCTGCCTCGGAATTTCAATTCGCCCCACTCCGGAGCGCTGGTGCTTCTCTCCCGCTCGCCGCTCTCTCTTTCTCTCTGTCTCTCTCTCTTGTCCTCCCCCCACGCGCCATTGCTCTCCCCTCCCCTCCGCCCCCGCTCCTGGTGCCATACGGCGGCACCCCCGTTGCTTTGACGGTCGGGGGAGCGATGTCTGCTTTTGTAGTCCGGTATTATTACTTTAGAGCGGTAGCGTCAGCGATAGGGAAAGTAGGCGAGGATAGCAATTACGCATGTAAGGTCGCCGGAGGTGGGACGCACACGGACGCGTGCGGCAGGCCGTGTTTGATTGTCCGTCCTCGGGGCCCCGCCCTCGTCGCTGTCCTCTCGGCCCTTCGCATTTGTCGCGTCCTCGCCTCTGGCTACCCTCCCACGACGCTCGCGCAGAACAGGTCGCTTGGCTGCCAGAGTAGCCATCGCTCGTGAGAATTAGAATTTTTACGGGCCTCGTGGGGATCTCGTTTTCTTTTACGCCGTCTCATCTTTGTATCTGTAGGTAATGTCCAGAAAAATAGAGGTGGTTACAGGGTTTGCAGATGTGTATCAAAAGTACTGCGAGTCCAAACTCCATCAAGGGCATGAATGTTTCATCCTCGTTTCTCGTGATGTTTATGCGGACGTTTTGTTGCTTATGTATCTCGCAGGGTTTCAGCATGGTTGAATATTTAATGTCGCGTGGCAAAACAAGACCAAGTGCAATATTAGAACGAGGGTCATTCCATAAGTCATGGGAACTGTATTATTTCAGCCAATACAATAGAAGGGAATATAAATTTAATACATGCGACTGAAGGTCTCTGGAATGTTTGTCGGAATTCAAATGCCAAGTATTCTTGGTACTGAAGCAACGAGAAGAAAGTGTAGTGAAATAATAATTTTCTTAGCCACACAACGAAACAATGTAGATTGGTCTCGGATTTTTTAAAATCTTTTCTGGAAGCGCCTCGTAATCGCTTGTAGTTTTTCACGTAGCTCTGTCGTTGGTAAGCAAGCCGCAGTTGAATACCGCAGACTGCGTTCAATTCACCTGCGTGTACACCTCTCGTACATTACGCGACGAGACGTGTGCACATCCATGTTTCTAAATATCGATGTTCAAAATAAATCGCCCCAAAACCGTCTTTAATTTTATGCATCAATGTTTACTACATTAGTAATCATTAATATTTAAGCGGGGATAAATTTGACGGGGGTTGCGTTTGTTAATTTTTACTTCAAAATTTAATTTACAAAATAAATTATCTTACTGTTTTATTATCTGATTGGATAATTTAAAAAATAATCTAGCTTTCGTGTATCGACGAAACCTATATTTTAATTATTTTTAACCCTTGATCACTTTGATCTGATGCATGCTCAATTATGGATGCCTCAAAATTATTACAAGGGGTTATTTCGATTGTGATTTTTCATTCAAATATAAAGTACCAACCACGTAAAAACATGGAATCCACCATCTACGGTAGAAAAACACTTGCTTAAAAAAATCGATGATAAATACATCGATTAGTTTATGAAAACGTCGATGTTTTTATAACATCGACATCGAGGTCGCGTCCCTAGTGCGCACCCACGTTTGCAGGTCTCCGCTTAACGATCAAACGATACAAGGCCACCCAATTCTTCTGGTAGAACCGTATGACGCAGACGAACATTTCTGCCGTAAAGAACTGCGATTTATACTTGTGATCGCTTTTCTTCTTTATTTTTATTCCTTTTGATGTAGAGCCTCTCGCATACCAACTTCTTAAATGCCATCAACTAGCCAACACTGCACGCGATTCCATTTCATACAGAGTGAAAAAGGTTTCCCAACAGATTACTAATTTCTAAGAAAGTCTTAAATTGAGAAAAAAGCAGCCTCTTGCCACATGGCAGATGTTATTGATTTTGTTAGATACAGAGGGAGACAGAAAAATGAAAAACAATGGAACAGTTTGTTTTTTTAGTGGAAAAAAGCAAATATTTTATTACGTTAACCCTCAATTTCTTATGCTTGACGTTATGACTACATTTTCATCCATACTCAGTGCTACCCAGTTGATGTAATGCGATGAGAAAGAAAGAGGCTGCAGTATTCAGGCGTGTCGTTTCAAAACACCAAATTGTTCTTGCTCTCTGTGTGCGCTTTCCGCTGTAGGGCAGCATTTCTACTGTCGCAGGCCACTAGTAATAAGCTATTATCATGTCTTTTATTTCGGACGTTATAGTTGCCGTACCTTGTAGCATCACCTTCGTAAAAAATATGAATATATCGAATTAATAAAATGCACATTAATAAAATATAAGTAATGAAACATATGACACTGTGAACTCGTATTTCCACATTAAAGTTAATGGAATCTGTTGTTGAGAATCCATTGGTCTTCTGGCAAAAAAATAAATTCGGATGAGCACAGAGTGAATTGTAAACCCAAAAAGGTTGCACCTGCAGTAGTACTCAACTACCAGAAACAAATGAAATGCATTGTCTACTGCACTCTCAAAAAGATAACTGTCTGCCTTTTTTAACAATAGTTTTAATCATAATAATTGAAAAAACAATTGATGAAAATATCAATTTGGTTTAATAATGAGAGTTTGACTTCGGTTTTTACAGACCTTCATTTCCAGATCAACATATTTCATTGACTGAAGTGAACTAAGCCAAGTTAATTTATTCCGCAATCTGGAAGCGAATCATTTTGTTCTCGGCTTGCAGCAACTTCTCACAGACAACGAAAAGAAAAGACTAGAAATAATCAGAAATACTCAACTGACTAAAAGTCAAAGTGAAACTGAAATAAGAGGTCAGCTATACCAATTATTTTCTTGAACTCATATATTCAATTTTTACAATTCTATCACGTTCCACAGAAACCAATACAAAGTGATATAAATGTTGGAAGTATTTTTATCTCTTAACTAGCTTATTTTGAAATTCTTTTTTCAATCGTTTCTCGGTGTGGCTGAATTTGGTAGATTGGTCATTTGGTAGATTCCTATAAGTTGCAGTAAGTTAAAGTTTAGAAAGGTTTAAGAATGACTTCTGTTTTCGAATGTGTTACATTTCCATGTAAAAGGTGTACACGCCCAATATTTATCTACGATGTTCGGGATGTGCGTGTGTCAACACCGTCTGGATGGTGATTTTTTATCTGTGAAAAGACATCATGTGTGCACGTGTGCGATGTACATTATGTATTAATATATTACACGAAAAACACTTCTCTCTTTCCTCCGTAATTATTATATTACTTTATTTTTAACAATAATAATAATAATAATAATAATAATAATAATAATAATAAAAAAAATATCGTCTCCTATATTATTTCAGTAGAATACATGCCTCTCGCAGCTCTCACACGCAACCATTCTTTATAAATGAGGTCTCTAAAGAAAGAGAACTTCACGGTGACGTGACGAATTACACATTGACTTTATGCTTCTAAATCTTCATGTCAAATGCATCCCCCAACACTCGGCAGCATTTTAAAATCTGTATTGTTAAATAACTCCTAAAAGAAGCGATCAAGAGCCTTAGAAACTAAAATTTTGATGCCAAAGGTCTAAAAGAAACGTTCCTCACACTGTAATCTACAGAATATGATCTTCCTGAACATTTTATTAGTTTTGTTGGTCCGTCACTTCTCGATATTACCCCACCTTCTCAGAGACGTGCAGAATCTGCAACTGAATGTGAAATTCAACTAATTACTTCATATAATACGAGGTTGAATAACGCAGGTGTACGTCTCTGCTCTGTAATAATGCTAATTAAGAATAGTTTGACGTATTGTTTGACATGTATTGACAAGGGTATATTGAATTGTTATCAAGAGACATACAGAACAAGTGACGGAGGATAAGAGGGTCTTAAATAAAAAAAAAAGATATATTGCATATTTAATATGGGAATGGTAAAATAGGGAAGAGGGTGAATTCATGGGAGAGAGTACGGCAGTAAGCTTTATTTGAACAAACGAACAAGTTTAACAATTTGCATTTACACAAAAAGGTGTGCTGCAGGAAATCCTGTTTATACATCAGAACTGGAATAACTCTTGTATATAGTAAAATAGAGTGCAAATTATACGTAATTATAATAAAGAAAAGCAAATTCATAACATATGTGAATAATAGAAAGAAAATACGCATAAAGAATATGGAAGTAAAAATAGTAGGAAGACAGTAGTAGCAAGCACAAGTAGTAGAATAAACCAATGAGTAATCGTAGATAAATTTACATCTAAAATTCTATTGAAGTGCTAAACTAAAGGTTTTACGTAGTATTTAAAGAAGTATTGGAATAAAGTATAGCGTGCTGGCAAATTAACATAAAATAAAATGCCCTAATCACCCTTCTCATTATACATTACAAATCACATTCTCACAAATTAACGTACAATAACATTCATTCATTCATTCGTGTTGCGCGCAGATCTGTTGGATTTTAATATCTGTTTCAAAACGAATGGTCAGTGCTTGATATTACGTTACTTTTATTTAAAATTTAAGCAATCTCTGTACTTTACTATTCTGTTTCTTTTGTGTCTCGGTTCCCTTTCGTTGATCTTCGACAGCCTTCTTGGTCGACCAATCTCCTTGCCCCACAAAAAAACAAAAAACAAAATCTCCGGCTGCTCTGGTCCAGCATCCTGTCGTCTGCACGCCGAAACTTCCGACTTCCTAGATTTTACATTTAACTTTCAAGTTATGTTCAAGTAAAAAAAAAATGTTCTCATTGCATTGCTACCATTCTATCACTGAGTTTACGTCTATGCGTTAAATTAACGTACTGAAGTTCTAAATTCTCAGCATATTGCGGAGTTCCTCATATTACATCCGTGCTACCGTACGATAGTCCTCTTGTTATTTCCGCCGAGCATATCAAACTCTGACGCGTTTTTCTTTAACCATTCGTACGCATCTTGTTTATTTTTCACCTACACCATGCTCTCGTATTAGCTGATTCCCTACGTCTTATTTTGTATTGTTTACTTTAAAAACATACATTTCGTTAATGTTTTTAATAATAATTAAAACCACACGTCTCTCAACCTCTATTTAGGTCGTGTCTAATTTCTTGTTAAATGTTCGTGTCGCTTTCTGGTTGTGGATCTTCCGAAATTTTTATTATTTTTACCTCTCCAAAATTAAATGACTATGGCTTATCTAAATATAATTAGTTACATGTACATAAATTATTTTATGTGAGAGATGAATGTTACATTAGACTTAGGTACGACGTTGAATTTCTTACTTCTCCCGAGATGTTGAGGTAATTACGTATCGAATGAGACAACTAGCAGTCTTCTCAGATACTATGGTTCTCTCACAATTTTAACTCAGTTCCTAAGTTACGAGTATATAGTGCTAGACGTATATATAGAGACGAGAAGCTACTATAATAGTAAGAATATTTATGTACATTTATTTAAATAGGCAAAGCATTATGGTATTTTATTGTTCTTTTCTTTTTTTTGAAAATTTTTCTGTTTGTTTGTTTGTTTTTTCTATTTTTATTTCATATAAAACTGCTGCCGAGCCAACACTCAGTACCAGTGATAAAGTTTGAATTCAGTATGGAAAATTTTTCTTTTGTTAGCTCTGACGATGGTTGTTGATTTGTATCTTTAATGCGTTTCTGCAATGAGTACTCAGAAAGGGTTACAAGGAAATCGTGCGATGAATTGTTATGCTGAGGTTGATAGGTTTTTTTTATTTTGCCCTTACGTATGACTGGCTTTCTAACCATTTGTCTGAAGCAAGGAAAGAATCTGAGTAACGTAATCTGCATTTCAACCGAATAGGGTTTCCACAATTCAATTTTGCTTAAAGAGCTTTATTTTTCTATTAATTTGCTTTAAGAAATTCTGTCTTGAAATGACAATTTCAGACAGTTAATTGTTCATGCTAATGAAACGTACTGGGTAGAAGGTAAGGGTTTTTTGTTACTGATAACCTCTGCCAAGCACTTCAAATACTTTGTTGACAAGCAAACAGCAATAACAATTCTTTAACACTAGATTATACATTACGTATTTTTAAAACATTTGACGTGTTTCATTAGAGAGATATGAAGTTTCATTTATCCATCATATAGAATTGTAATTTTTTTCGCTGGTTAAAAAAGCGTAAGCAGAAATATCTTAGGGTAATAAGTAAAACCCTTAATTTCAGGCATTTATTTTACCTAAAATAGGCAAAAAGATCTCTATTTTTACGAAAATAGATATGCAAAATGACATTTATTCTGGCTAAATTAGAGGGTGCAAAAGGCATGTAAATAATGAAAAATCACAATTATTGATAAAAAATGAATAACTGAAATAAATCATATTTTTATTCTAACTGTAAAATTTATATTAGCATTTACGTGTGAGGAAACTAACGTTTCTTTGTAATCCTGATTCCTCGGGACCACCTGAAATGACGAGGGGACGCTGTCCCTTCAAAATGGTTTTCTGAATTCCTTTTAAATCTTGAAATAGAATCATGTAAACGGAATTATATTTTTCGTTCTTCGCACTTGTCTCTAATACTAAGAATCATATGCAGGGAGCTCTGCCCGCAAAAGGGATCAAAGGCCTTACTCAAACGTAGGGTGGGATTCCTTGTGAGCGAATAAAGCCTGCCGGCATCAATGAAAAAGCCAAAAATCTTTACTGGTATCTTTCTTTTTCATTTAGATTTTTAACACTACTTGGTCCTGGAGCCTCCGCTTCAGAGCAACAAAACACGACCGTAGATTCGATTTGTTCACGCTTGTGGGTATATTTTCAGCTTGATCGATATCAGTGCCATGGAAAAAACAATAAAATGACAAAAACGAAAAGAGCAAGCAGTAAGGCAAAGTAACAAAAATGTGCGTCGGAAGCTAAAAAGACAAAATAAAAATCTACTAAAATAACTCCCGAAGTTCAATTAACTGATTCCTATTGTTGAAAGTCATAAAATCGTATTAATAATAAAAGGGCATTTTGCCAAATTTCCGGGCTACAGTAATAAAAAAATACATGACAAACAGAAATATTTTGACATCTCAAATACATTGACGAAACAGTTAATAAAACAACGTAGGTAAGTGCAGGTTCAAACCACTGCAATCTTTGAGTGCGATTAAAACTGATTACATTCATAATTCAAGGCGAAACTTCTCGGTACATTGGTAGAAATCGACATCTGCAAAAATGAAACAAATTATGTACCGGATATTATCGTAACGGTTACTGCTAATGTATATTCTAACTTTATCTAAGCGCATTCGCTCTATTCTATGAAGTAATGAGACCGCCACGCACTAGAATACCTTGCCTTGTTAGTTTGTGTATTGGGAGATAGGTTGTTTGCGATGACGCACGCTAATGTGATGTGATACGTTATCTTCCGCTTGAGCAACGTGTTTGCAGGAAGTACGAATACAAACAGAGCGTCGTATCTCATACAATTCGTGTCAGTTCAGTGGTCTTAACATTGTTTAGCTCGGTGTAGTTTAGGACTTTACATTGCATGATGTTCCATATTGACAGAAGGTTTAGATATCTTTTTGTGATTGTCCGTGTTGCACCTTAAATAACCATACATAGAGACGCATCAAAGTGAGATGATTGCCAGTAGGTGGCATGTAAAGCGTAGTGAATGCAGACTACTGAACACTGCACTGCGAAGTTGTCCAATAATATTGGTGTAGTTGTCCTATAATATTAGTTTTGGATATAATGCATAATAACTTAAAAACATATATTGGGTACTAATAATATGTGGCATAGATACGGAGGCAAACAGTTCAGGATATAAAACCAAAGATGGAATACGAAAGGATAACAATATTCATAGCACAATAAATGTAAATTCTTAAATTTAAGTTTATAAATTAATAAGTTAAATGTAAGTTCTTAAAATGATTAACTTAAATTGCAAAAATTTCAAACATTTCAGGTAACTGAATTAGAAATGTACAAAATACAAATAAAATAATTACATCATTGCAAAGAATAGGGTATTTGTATCAGTTCAAGGAATAAATGAAACTAGTGGCCTGCTGAGCAAAATGCTGCTGGACAAAAACCCATAAATGATTTTCCGAGAAGTAGCATCCACACTGCCATAGGCCAACAAATAAAATATTGTTGTAGAATTCTGCAATAAATTATTTTATGAAAATCAATTTTCAAGAATACTGCAATAACATAGTATATACTTTAAATACAATTCATAGGTTATTTACTCGCAATATATTAAAAAAGGTTCTGTTCAATAACGCAAGACGTGAATAGGAATGGTTAATTGCAGGCACCCTCTTCCTTCGAACCTTGTTGTCGACACGTCATCTGCGTTATAAGCAGTGGCGCACTGATTTGAGAATTCAGTAGAAATGTACAGCTTGATAGTAGCCAGAGTATCCCAATCAAATAAATGCATTTTTCTAATTCCTAATGAACCAGAGGTACGAAAGAAGAGCGAATTTATAATTTATTGTGAGAAGAGCGAATTTATAATTTATTATGATTTTTTCTTTCTATCAGAAAATAATTAAGTTCATATTCTGTGTGAGCAACGGGATCTTGATTGTGTTGATAGGCTGGTTCTTATTTGACTGTCTATTCGCTATCAACCACTTGGTCAACGTTGAATCCCTTCAAAATTTCTGTATACCGACCCCGTTGAAAATCCCTGCCCTATTCTACAGTATAGGGAGAAAAAAGTAAAAAAAAGCTCTGACCGGGAGGTCCTGCGTCACTATGTCGAATTCAGTCGCTGTCTGGAGGAGAATTCTAGCGGCCGGCTGCTCTGGTCGGTAGTTTTCCGTGGTTTCTCCGATCAACACCAGGCGAATGCCAAAACACTACCCTAACAAACGGGACGCGGACCGCGCGCGATCTTTCCGTCCTCTTGCTTGTCCTATCGCCACTCCTTACTTACGCACACAGTAATTCACTACTCTACCACATTCCGGGAGACCGGTCGGGAGTTTAGGGCACGTCGCGTCTGTGGCAGTGCCCCGCTGGTGGGAATATCTGGTTGGAGAAAAACCCCTCTAGCTGACGGTAGGTCGGCGCCGGATCTCGCCATCCAGCAGAGGAATTTCACCTCCACCTCTCGAAGAAAACAACATGCACTACACTTCGGGACTAATGACCTCAGCATTTGACGCGCCCGGAATCACTAATAATGAATGAATCAAAAGAAAAGAAAGAAAAATGAACAAAGAGCGAACTTGTTGGTTAGTGGCGTGCGCAGACGGCCGCCCTCGAGGGGCGAAGCGGGGCGAAGCGGGGCGTGAAGCGGGGCGAGAAGCGGGGCGCAGCGGGAAGGGTGGGAAGGGGGAGAAGCGGGGCGGAAGCGGGGCGAAGCGGGGCGAAGCGGGGTGAAGCGGGGCGCAGCGGGACGCAGCGGGAGAGGGGGTGGCGAAGCGGGCGAGAAGCGGGGGCCGCCGTCTGGTCGCGCCCTTGGAAGCGCCGGCGGGCGCAACGCCTCGGCGCCGCGCGTCACCGCGCCGGTGAATTAACGCGCGGAGGATGCGCATTGATTTTCAATGCGCGCGGCTAGGCGGGCGCCACGTGGGGCCACATCCGGGCCACGCAGCCTCCCCGCCCCCGCTTCCACTTCCACTTCCGCCCGCCCCCGCCGACGCCGGCCGCCCCGAGCGCTCTCCCGGTTGGCCTTTTAGGATTCGAGGGTAACAGTCGCGACACTTCGTGATTCCGCGGAGGGGACTTCAAGCCAGGGGTCACGTAAAGATTTGCAGTGGAAAGATACATTTCATTTTTGTCCGCCTTACGTGCCAGAATGTATCATGATAGTACATTTAATAGTTCATGAAGGCTTTCGGAGGACTAGCGATCTCGTCAATGTTTTAAAGTAAACATTTACATAGCTGCAGAGGAGGCGCGGATTCTTTGGTAGGAGTCAGACCGAGGGTGCCAACGCGATGGTTGACACTTTCTGAACAGAAGTCGCACTGTGGGGTTTCCGTCAGGATTTGCGGTAAAACTACTCGACGTAGGCACGCCAGTGCGGTTTGCCGGTGGGAGGTCGGTCAAGAGCGATTGTGGGTTTTCCTGGTGAAATTCGCGATGATAGTGATGGTACCAAATACTGTAGAGACAAAACAGAACACTAAACCTTCCTCATACTGTTAATGGGAGACAACTGCTCACTAGCAAACCAGTACGGACCGGGAAAATCGGCCAACTAGTGATTCCAAAGGTTGCGATCACTCAGTGAAACGTAAATCAACATAATCGTAAGTAACTAAAATCTTTCAATTTATACCTTCTACTTGTTATCACAATGGTTAAGGAGGTCGGGCCGCTAACTTCAAATGTCTCCCATTATAACGCAGGTCATGTATTGTCTCTATAGTATTGAAGCTTTCCGATGGTGGGATTTCTTTCCATGAAAATTTTCGGTGGGAAAAACAGCGAAGTCAAATAATGTGCCAGGTTGATTTGCCAGTGTAAGCCTGTCTGAGAGTACTGATAATTTTCTCGACCTCATAGTTCGTAAAGAAAAATTTTCAGCCTAGATGTCATGATGATAGAAGGTAAGAATTGAAGCTTGTAGCGGTCCCGCCAACATTTGCGGAGACAAACGTACGGAGTAGGTCGCGCAGTGGGGAGTTGAAGGTCTCCCAAGAGGGGAATTCAAGTCGGCAGACTCGTGGCAATTTGTGGTGAAAAATGTGCATAGAAAAGCGCGCGATTTCTCGGTTCGAGGCTGAGCAAGAGGATTGAGGATGTTCCAGTGATGTAAGACTGCAAAGGCTTTCCGAAGAGGGGGATTGAAAACGTCGATCGCACATCGGCGAGTTGAAATACCGACTCTAATGATATCTGAAGACGGCTAGGTTGGCCATGAACCCATTGGCGTAATTTGCTTCCCCGAGAAGGCAGTTCCATGTACATGGGAAAACCGACTTGAATCAGTATTAACATACTGGATTCAAGGCCATTCCAGCAGCCTTCTGATCTGAAGTTCAAATCCCCGTCGATATGTTTGAAAGTTTTGATGGTCAAAGTGTATTCGCGGGAAGTTTTCTCGGTTTTTTAAATTCCTGTTCTCAGTCCACCACAATCATTCATTATTTAATCAACACAATCGGTTACTCTTTCCATCACAGGGTAGACTGAAAGGCTTTGATGTAGCAGTCAGAAAACTGTAGTGAACTACCATCGTGATGGCATCGTGATTTTAGTTGATCATGATTCTGATTATGAATATTCCTTTATATCCCCAAACAAACTCATGAACGATTGCTTTGACAATGAGTGCTCCCGCCCACGCAATATCCTGGCCATCGTTCATCATTTAATCATTACACACACATCGATTCGTCTCATCCACCCCACAATATACCGATGACATGGCTGCGTGAGTGTCCCAATATAGCATGATGATAAAGCGAACTGACAAGGCTATGTGTAAGTGATTGTTATGATTCCTATATATTTATATTAATAAAAGTGAAAGTCATGTCACTGACAGAGATACCACAAACATACTAAATGGAAAGATAAGAAATCTTTAGAGTATTTTCTTCATGGTTGTTGCCATAAAGTTTGATAAAGATGAATACACACAATGGGAAAATAATAATTTAAATAATATGTTGGTAGACGCACCACAATCATTATTTTTCGCCTGTGGGAAGAGCAGATTGGGTCCATATTCCCCGAGGCCAGTAGCAGTGCGGCAGAATTCGTACCTAATAGATACCCTAGACGCCAGTAGCAGTGGGGGAAAATAGACATTTTTATTCTAATAGCAATGTACTGTAAAATGAAATGAAAATATAGTTTTATGAAATTTGATACGGTTACCGTAAAAATAATCATAACAAACCATGGTTCATTTAAATGGATTTTACACCCTTTCGAGAGGGTTGGATATGAATAAAGCCCGAGAAACTCCAGATATTTTGTATTTGTATGTAAACATTGTGTGACCCGTAAGGGGCAAATGGCCTCGGCGCCGTTAGATCCCAGGGTTCCTTGTCGGGCACCCAACCAGGAACCCGCGATGTCTCGTATTCGCTTAACCTTCGTGACTTCACGTAGTTATCGAATTCGGCTTGCGACGCCGGTTTCGCGGTCGAAGCCTGTCAGTAGAACCATCCCAGCATTTGGTCGGATGACTGCGGGAAACCACCGGGAGCGGTAGCTCAGTACATCAACTGATGTCACTGTAGAACCTCTAACCGGGAGATCCAGGTCCGAGTCCTGACAGTGGCGGATTTTCGACACTAGCTTTTCAGCTTGGTCGAGTTCTGTCGCTGTCTGCAGGAGAATTCTAGCGGCCTGTTGCTATGATCGGTAGTTTCCCGTGGTTTCTCCGATCAAACCAGGCGAATGCCGGAGTATACCTAACAAACGGACCGCGTGCGATCTTTCCTTCGTCTTCCTTGTCTTATTCTCTCCCTTACACACACACACACACACACTAACATGCACTACACTAACACATTCCGGGAGACCGGTCGGGAGCTTAGAGCTTGTCCCGGCTGGGGCAGTGCCCGCTAGTGGGAGATACCTGGTTAGGAGAATCACCCGCTAGCCTACGGCTAGGTCGGTGCCGGATCTCGCCATCCATCGGGGGAAGATCACCGCCATCTCCCGAGGAAAACATGCACTACTCTTACGGGACTAATGACCTAAGCTGTTGACGAGCCCAGAATCACTAAAAACCTACGAACCAACCAACCTGAGGGAAACAACGAAAACGTCTGTCGGCCCGGCAGGTGGTTTGAAGTTGTTTCCGGAATGCGACGTCAGCGCGTTACATCCTGAGCCAGTTCGCACGGTTCGGTTATTTTGCTAGTCCTCAATAAGGGTAAAGACCAGATATCAAAAACGTGTGTAACCTCCAAGCGAGAACCGGGAGCGGTAGCTCAGTACATCAACTGATGTCACTGCAGCGCGTCTGACCGGGAGGTCCAAGGTTCCCACTCCCCACGGCGGCAGGATTTTCGACACTAGCTTTTCAGCTAGGTCGAATTCAGTCGCTGTCTGGAGGAGGATTCTAGCAGCCGGTTACTCTGATCGGTAGTTTTCCGTGGTTTCTCCGATCAACACCAGGCGAATGCCGGAGCAGTACCCTACCAAACGGGCCACGG
The DNA here is from genome assembly GCA_964035755.1 of Teleogryllus oceanicus. Lineage (NCBI taxonomy): Eukaryota > Metazoa > Arthropoda > Insecta > Orthoptera > Gryllidae > Teleogryllus > Teleogryllus oceanicus. The sequence continues at coordinate 15,330,398 of CAXIVR010000008.1, forward strand.
ACCGCGCGCGATCTGTCCTGCCCATTCCTTGTCCTATCCTCTCCCCTTACACACACACTTACACTAACATGCACTACACTACCACATATTCCGGGAGACCGGTCGGGAGCTTAGAGCTTGTTCCGGCTGGGGCGGTGCCCCGCTGGTGGGAGAGTCCTGGTTAGGGGAAACCCTACTAGCCGACGATAGGTCGGCGCCGGATCTCGCCACCCTGCGGGGGAAGATCACCGCCATCTCCTGATAAAAAAACATGCACTACACTAACAGGACTTATGCCCAGAGCAGTTGACGCTCCCGGAAACACGAAAAATCAATCAATCTAAGCGAGGTGCGTGTCGTGACGGCGCGGGGACCGCGTGCGTGGACGGGAGGTTGTCTTCGTTGCCGTCGCAGCTCCGTTCAACGCTCCAATAACGCTCGGCGATCCAGGCACCGCGAGCCCCTACTTGCATTGCGGAGACAAATGTTTGCGCGCGCGGCGGCGGCGGCAACGCTCCACCCAGCGGAGCATCACGCGCGCGCGCACGCGCCGGCCGGCCAGGCACGAGAGACACGCGCTCTCCCGCGGGGACGTTGCGATCCAGCCTGGTGGACCAGTGGAGGTCTCTACCAGTGTGGAGTATTGACAGTTTTGCTTTGGGAGATGTGAGGCTTAGGGCATTAATGTCACAAGTGGCACACAAAATAGCAATCCTACCCAACCCGCATCACTCTTTGATAAACTTACGCTTCTCAGCAACACTGGAAAGTTCGGAAGCCGTCATCGTTATTCATGTAATTCTCTCATTTGAAGGCGCTTGAATCATTGTAAAGGGAAAGAAAGATTTTCTAGTAATATGCACTACGCTTTTCTCCTATTTTCTACCTCATATTTCACCAATGGTGCAATTGGAGTTAAACTACACGTAAATCTTCCCCATTAGCAATTTTTTGACGAGCTTTCTTTATGGATAGATTATATGTAATAATACAATTTTGTCTGGCAGGAAATCGAACGCTAATGAGAACCTCAAAGAAAACACAGTACCGAAGGTGCAATGTGACGCACAATCATACCGATCGCTTTATCGAGCCAACGTGAGGAAAACCCGTCCACCGGGCATCCCTGTCGCACGTAATTCCGTGATGGTCGGCGCGGCTTTGTGCGCGACCCCTTGCCGTCCGTCGCGCGTGTTTTCGTTGTCCGCCCCGCCCCCCTCCCTTCCGCAGTAATTCAGCGGCCGCCCCCGCCTGCATTGCTTGCATGACATACGACCGGCCGAGGAGAGCGGGGCCCGCACCCGATGCGCGCGCGAGACGAAAAGCTCAAGCGAGGACAATGCCACGCAACGTCATCAGCCCTCAGGAAAGGCGGTGCGATTCCTTATTGGCGCCCAACGTGGGGCGTGTCTGCTGCGCAAGCCGAGAGTCCCGCTTATTGGCAGCCCTGCATGGTAATGGGCTTCAGTGCGGTGCGAAAAAGATGATTGTATGAAGAAAGTTTGAAAATTTAATTTTTACATTCTCGCGTACTGCATACGTAGTATAGAGATAGTTGCAGTAAGAAAGGGAAGTTTTTAGCAGAAAAATGGTATTGTAGATCCGTAACACCGAAAAGAATTCTTGTTCCTATGTATACTAAATTACTTCCTCTATCACTTTTACTCAGAGCACGTGTTGAAGTCCTTGATACCGAAAAATGGTTTACGGTAAAACGTCTGTGCGCAAACAACGCTAAGAGCTAGACCGTAAGCTGGATTTTCACTAAAATCGATTTTAGTGGAATTCTCTGAGTTTTCAAAGATTCCAAAAGTTCAATACTTCGACGATTTTCTTCAACTATAATACTGAAGTAAGAAGTTTCCTTCAAATGAAATTTGGTCTCCACAATTAGTTCTTTGATTAATGTCATTACATTATTTTAATACATTAGAGCAATTTTGGTTATTTATGCGTAATGTTAACCCCATATTTTCTCTAAAGCTACTCCATTTTTTCTGTAAACTTTTTGTATGGATAGTGTTAAATGTACTTCATACCACGACATAAACTACATTTTGATGGATTATATTAATTTTTTAAATACTTTTTTGAGTATCCGTAGCGTTAATTTCATTAGCGGCTTTTTTTTAAATTTTAATTTCTCGAAAACTCTGAAAAAGCTTTTTTAAAAAATTTTTCTTGAAAACTGTCAAATTTTTTAATGAAAATTTGCATACACGATCAGTTTTTACTGTTCTACAATATACATAGTCATTGTTCAATTCTAACAGAATGGGGCCGAAAATTTGAGAAATTGCGAAAAATTGTCTTTTATGCGCCGAGAGCAGCTGGGAAGAGGATAGAGTAATACCGAGAAGTTAGCTTAGAACAAAGAATGCGAGAGGGTGTTATTTATTATTATTGTAATAAAAAGCCAAATGTGAGCATACGTAATTTTTTAAAGGTGTAAGAAAAAGTGGAAAATTCGTAGAATACGAATGTGCTGTTTGAAACATGAGCAATGGTTTGGTTGAAATTGCCTCTGCTTCACAAATATTCGCACATCCTTGACTCTGATTTCAGGAAGCGGGAAGGGAGGCTTTAAATTTGAAAATTCAAGGCAAAGATGTGGTAGTGAGGGAAGCGCAGTAGCATTATGTTGCTGTGTAAGAAAAACGATTCTGTAACATTCGCAAAGGTGACCCTGAATTGTTCCGTTTCCACGTATAAATAAATGAAAATGTAGCGAAACATGTTTTAGGTGGAGCATGTAAAAATATGTAATTATACCAAAAGGAGAAAATGTAAAATAAAAATGGTTGAATAATTCAGAATGTCTTGCAAACACTAAAAAATACTATTGACTGTAAGTAGCTTGTTCCTGTAAATGAAAATCCGTTCCCTAATATTGTTTTTCCTCTTGTTTTTTATTTTTATTTTATTATTTGTCTTCGGCTGTGACCTTCGTATCCTTATTCAGGAGACTATCTTTATTCACTTTTTTTTTTTTCAAAACAACGAAAGGCCATAATGATGGTTGTATTTTCCTTTTTTCATATAGCGAATACATAATCTTTCTGGGCATAAAATAGTAAGCATTCTATCATAAAACTTATTAGATATAAGAATTTTTATTAGGAACTTATTTGTCCATTTCAGATGGAATATTTTCGCCACGTCATTTCAGTATTGTATGAGATTTTCTGAGGTGAAAGTCCGCATGTAAAACTGAAATTCCTCGAAAGACTTTAGGTCGAACTAGAAGAAATAAATTACAAAAAGAAAAAAAAGTTTCAATACAATGCTCAAAAGGAAAAATGTCATAGGATTGTTCAAAAATTAGTGGAAGAATGTTACGTTTATGTCTACTACTATGTTGTTCTTGGAGTGAAAGAACAATATAAAGCAATTTTGTTTCACTTGCCTATCGTATTGCATTATCATTCTGTTCTCTTCACTACGTTTGTATGATAAGAAGTATCATAATTATTGTTACAAATGTTCGCGTGCCTCTGATATGTGCTATTCCTATCTTCGATTGTCAACTTGTCACCGATAGGAGAATGTGCGCGCACTTTACTTGAATCTTTAACGCGCGGAGACGTGCGGAACACGAAGAAACGGCGAGTTTCTTCGACTTTTCCAACCGCCACCTCTGCAACTCCAGTCCCTCGACGCGAAGGTTGAGAAAGAGGCGCAGGAAGGAAAGAAAAGTCCGAAAGCGAACGCGTTGCGGAATGATCCGGAGAAGACGGGAGGAGGCTGCGGGACAGGTGTGCGAGAGGGGAGATGGGGCGTCCCTGAACGTGGTCATTTGCCAGGCGAGAATGTAAAAAGCCTGCTATTTTCTCGATTACCAATGCTGCAACGGTCCTCGCTATATTGTTACGACCCACTCAACCGTACGAAGCTCCGATATCGCCTATATATGCCATCACGGAACTTCGATTTACTTCTCTCTGCGCTATTTTTTTGGGAAAGTGTACGTTGTGATGCAATAATCTCTAGTGATTCTACGTCGAGATGGGTTTTCGACGAAGAGGGTTACTTGTGGGAAAGTATCTCGTAAAGAGTCGTGCATTCCTGATGGAAATAAGATTATAAACGTTTTCGTAATTTTGTGGTGTTACCCATGGTTCTATTTTTTGGGCAGAGGGCTCACAAAATTGCAAGAAAAAGTAGCAATCAATACTTTTCTGAAATAATGTCAAGTCCCTGCTTTCCACAAACGACTTTGAAATGTGAGCGTGTTTGTCCTGGCGTACGGATGTTCTCGAATTAACTGGATGGCATTGCATTGACCATGCATTTCTATTATACGATGATACGTTATTGATGATATTAAATTGAACCATTTATAACTATGATTATTGCTAACAATATGTGTAAATGATGCGAGAGAGAATTTGCTTTAGTAGTTGCTTGCACAAATTATTTGTTTGCTTTTCGTGCCGAGTATATATAAAACACTCAACAAAGGAAAGAGCTACCCCTTATATAGCAATAACTTAACATTAATTACAATACACAATATGATGTATTAATTTAGTCTCAATAATTATTACGCATGTATAATGATTCTCCGAACTCGCTCGTTGAAGGAATGGGTAATGAATAGTTAATAATAACAGTAATAGACTAAATAATATATAGAGAGGTAAAATGAGAACCACAGTGAATTAGGAGAATACCCAGAAAAGCGGCTTCAAAATGGAGTTAGCCATGACGAATTGAGTACAATGTAATCAAATTTTGTGTTCAGTATTCAAAAGTGGAAAGTAAGAGCACTAATTCTGTCGTTGAATGGGGTTGTTTTCAAAGAACGTATTATGTCGGTATTTCCGTTCTGCTCTTTTATTAGTTTTAATATTATTTATTTTGTTTTTGTTCTATTTTATTTGAGTTTATAAATTATTGGGAGTTTTCCGAAAATTGTCTTCTAATATTCTAACAATCAGATTTTCTTCAGCCTCGAACCCCGCATTCAAGAACTACACGAATTTTTTTTCGTTTGGATTAAACATTGCAAGATCGCCTTGTTGAGCATATATATAGATTAGAAAATAGATTAGACAAATTCCGAGACTCCTGAATGAAAATAATACATAGTGCATTAAATATATGTTACCCGGAATGAAAGGAGCAGAGAAAGAGTTCATCCTCCAGGATTTTATCCTAATTTTTAAAAAAATGAATATGTACTACACACCAACGGATACGATACTACACCACCGCCATTGACATGAGTGGGTGTAACGTAGAAATTTACTTCAACAACCTGAAAATATCTTGCAGGCAAAAATCTCCGCGTCCGCGTAAGAAGGAGAAAATAGCGGAGAGTGCCCGAAGAGATCATGATCTCAAGCGGAGCTTCATTCAGGAGACTCGGAATTTGTCTAATCTATTTTCTTTCCAAGCCTCTTAATTTTCTTTTTTTGTTATCGGTGAGCGACCAGCACTCTTATTCATGTAAATATTGATTAGTATCAGATATAATTTTATTTTGTACGCAAATGTGTTTCAAATGGAGAAAAATTATGTATTCACGTTTTCCTCGTCGTCAAACAATTGTGATATCGGTATTTTGAAAAAATAATACATTATTGTTACAGTTTCAGGTATGTAAGGATAAAAAAATGTTTTTCTATAATATTATTCATATGTTTTTTATGTCCCTGCCATCTATTCTGTTCGACATTCCAACAGTGCAATATAAGCGAATATAAAGAAAACCAAAAAACATTGCCTCTCTTGCATTTCGAAAGTTTATTTTTATTTATTTATTCAAGAAGATTGAGCAATGATGAGATAGCCCCTTCTTTTGCTTATGGATATGAATGTAACCTTACTATCGGTGCACGTTTTCTAGAATTCAGTAAAAAAAAATAGTTGTTCAAATTACCGTTCTCCATGTTGCTTCAGAAGTATATTCCTTCACGAAGGACGAGAGTGGGATAAGAACCCAAACCTATAGCTGATTTACGTTCGAAAATATATTTTATTACATCAGGGGGAATATTTTGTTAACAATTTTGTGCCAAAAACGCTCATTTCTTTCTGTATTTAGAATTCAACTTGTAAATGGTTTAGGGTAGGGATCCGAGAATTCAGAAAACGAGCACAGAATACACTTCTCCCCATATCACATCACACAGTTTTAACTGTTTTTGACGTTAAATAAAGTAAAATGGATTGGCAGGAGTTTCGAGCCCATTGCATTACCCGCGAACCGAAACCCTTTCCCTTTTCCCGGTACGTATGAAGTGCGGTAAGATCCCCAAAGTGACGGGAGTGTTTACGGGCCCCAGCGTCAGTCCCACCCTGGTTCACTTTACAGAACTAAGAGCGATGGGCCCACGAACTAGCTAGCCCAGGGGTGTCCAACTTGCAAGGCCTTAAGGATCACAACGAAAACTTAAGTATGATTGCCAGCCATATTTTCATTACTTGCGCGATCTACGCCTGACTTCCCCGATTTGTTGGTCTCGACAGTTTGCGTGGCTGCCCTGAAACAGCCGGGGTAATGGAACCATGCGTGGTATCAGGCCGTACCATGCATAACGCGGTGAAACATACTGGGATGATTTAGAATATTTGAATTGACAAGAAGAAAATCTTTAAGCCGACCTGGATGGCCGAGGTGGCTAAGAGCGAGTACCGACTCAGCGCTTCGGTCTGAAGGGTCGCGGGTTCGAGTCCCGCCTTGGGCATGGTTGTTTGTATGTATGTATGTGTCGTCGCGGAGGGCCTCGCGTTCTGCTGACCCCAGATCAGAGGAGCCCGCAAGTGTGTTGGTGTCAAGTGTAGGGTCGAATATGCGTCCCATCGGGACGTAAAGGGTAACCGGTTGTCGGCTGGATAAAAACCCTAGAAAGAAGAAAGAAGAAAATCTTTAAATCTAAACAACCAACTTTTACGTTAAAGGACCCCGGCAGGGCGCGTGCGGTAGGTGCACAATGTTCTCGCCCGACATGGATGAAAGGGACTTGCACTTTTGTCTAATAACCTTGCACGGGCCACGATAATTGGCCGCCAGTTAGACAACACCGCGCTAGTCCAACACTTTATATCCTTCAACTAAAACATGAGGTCCTTTCACGGTCACGAGCCAGAAACGGGGGAACATTGTCATTCAAATCGGGAGCTTCAGTACCAAAAATTTAAGTTGTAACGAAGCTGGCGATTCGTGTCCCTATCATTTGCCAGCTCGTGGCCTTGAAAGGACTTCCTGTCTTAATTGGGGTATAGTGCAAAGGGCGTACCAACCACATCGACGCGATAATTGGGGAGACTGGAAGGTGGCTTAGCGTTAGGTAGAAGTCTCAATCAAGGGGGAACTTCTGCAGGTTCCGATTGATTGTTAGTGATCCCGAGCGCGTCATCTACTGAGGTCATTAGTCCCGTAAGAGCGTTGTATGTTTTTTCCACTGTAGGTGGCGGTGATATTCCCCCCCTGGATGGAGAGATCCGGCGCCGACCTACCGTCGACCTACCGTCGACCTGCTGGGTCCAACCAAGAATCTCCCACCAGCGGGAGTCCGCCCCAGCCGGGACAAGTTCCAAGGCCCCGACCGGTCTCCCGGCATGTCTGATAGTGTAGTGCATGTTAGTGTAAGTGTGTATGTGGTGTAATGGGTGAGGATAGGGCAAAGGAAGAGGAAGGAAAGATTGCGCGCGGTCCGTGGGCCCGTTTGTTAGGGTACTGCTCCGACATTCGCCTTGTGTTGATCGGAGAAACCACGGAAAACTACCGATCAGAGTAGCCGGCCGCCAGAATTCTCCTCCAGACAGCGGCTGAATTCGACCTACCTGAAAAGCATAGTGTCGAAAATCCTGCCGCCTCTGGGACTCGAACCTAGAACCTCCCGATCAGACACACTGCAGTGAAATCAGTTAATGCACTGAGTCACCGCTCCCGGTTGCAGGTTCCGAAATGGGCAAAGACGTAAGATAGTAATACAGTCGACTCCGGTTATAGAAGAGAAGTGGAGAAAGTAAGAGAAGAGAAGTGGAGTAAAGTGAAGAGAAGAGAAGTGGAGTGAAGTGAAGAGAAGGAGAAGTGAGAGAAGAGTGAAGTGAGAGAGAAGTGGAGTAAAGTGAAGAAGAGAGAAGTGGAGTAAAGTGAAGTGAAGAGAAGAGAAGTGGAGTAAAAGTGAAGTGAAGAGAAGAGAAGTGGAGTAAAGTGAAGTGAAGAGAGAGAAGTGGAGTAAAGTGAAGTGAAGAGAGTGAGTAAGTGAAGAGAAGAGAAGTGGAGTAAAGTGAAGTGAAGAGAAGAGAAGTGGAGTAAAGTGAAGTGAAGAGAAGAGAAGTGGAGTTAAGTGAAAGAAAGAGAAAGTGGAGTTAAGTGAAAGTAAGGAAGAGAAGTGGAGTTAAGTAAAGTGAAGAGAAGTGGAGTTAAGTGAAAGTAAAGTGAAGAGAAGTGGAGTTAAGTGAAAGTAAAGTGAAGAGAAGTGGAGTTAAGTGAAAGTAAAGTGAAGAGAAGTGGAGTTAAGTGAAAGTAAAGTGAAGAGAAGTGGAGTTAAGTGAAAGTAAAGTGAAGAATAGTTAAGTGAAAGTAAAAAGCCGTGTATATAGATAGTATTGATTTAGAATAGTGAATATAGTTAATACTTTTATACATTGCCTTTATTGTTATCATTATTATTATTGTTGTTATCGTTTTAAAATAACTTAAAGTTGCATTGTAGTGTTTGTAAATTGTAATGTACCGCCACCAGGTTGCATAAACCTACCTGCAGAAATAACAAGTACATATCTATCTCCATCCATCAGTCTAAAGTGACGTGAAGGCAGAAACGAGAGGCGCAGTAATCGCTCGTCACGTGACCGAACCTAGCTGCCTCCCGCCCCGGCCCGCGCGCGCACTCTCTTCCCTGCAATGACCTCGCGCCCTGTGCGTTGAACCCGGCTTTATGGCGTCGTTATCTGCGCATGGCGAGCGCTTGCATTCCTCCGCGGCCGCCCACGCCGCTTCCCAGAGGCCTGCATCGCGCCTCGCGACTTCCTTTCGATAAGCCAGCCAGCAGCCTTCCGTTTCGTTTCATAACGGTCACTGGCGGCGCGCGGCGTGTTGACGAATGCCGGCACGCAATGCTGATAGCCGTGCGCCGCGGACAATGGTATGTTGACGAGCGAGGGTGCGCGCTCTCGGGGTGGAAGATGTTGCGTCTACGTCGTTTCCGCCCTGGAAATTAAGATGTTCGTTTTGTATGTGCGTTCTCGGTGGCTGCTGGAATAGTATGTTCGGTTTCGTTAGTAGCCAAACGGCTGTAAGTATATGCAGTCGACTACGTTGTAGTGAGCTCGGTTATTGTGAACTTAACTCACGGTCCCGTTCACTTACATTACAAATAAGCATAAGAAGATTCGGTTATAGTGAACCTGAACCTCGGCTATAGTGAACGTAGGAAATAAGTCCTGAAAATTAATTCGATCTTGTATGATATTAGAGGCTTTAGAGAGAGGGACGGTGTCTAACAGTTCAAGAGGCACTGAAAGGTGTCAAAAATGCATTACGATACTTATTACTTATTAGAGACAGGACTGTCAGTGTAGAGAGCACTAACTCAGGAAAGGATTTAGAGAAATTACTAATGAAAAAAGTACGAAACCAACAATTGAAAATAATTGATTTTTTTAAAGGACAATAAAGATATTGACATTTTCAGTTCCTGCTTTAATGTATATTGCTGTGTCTCTATATCAATAAGATCAATGGTTATGGAGAAATTCTTTTTAATTTTTACATCATCAGATAAAGTGAACCTCGGATATAGTGAACCAAAACTGTTAGTCCCCAGAGGTTCACTATAACCGGAATCGACTGTATCTTGCAGTATTTTAGCTCTAGGTAATGAATGACGTTTGCATTTCTCTATATACTTGATTTGCCACCCCCTTCAGTGGTATGGGGTGAGCAGACGACCTTCTTTATTCACTGAATCAAACCAAGCTACATTTTCAAAAGGCAGAAGGCTAGGGACCCTTGCTTTCCAGAGCTCAAGAAAACTTTTACCATATTTTAGTTCTCCCTTACACCTCTCATACAATTATTTTACTGTTTCTACGAGAATCACTACCACTGATTCACATAGAAACAGTAAAATAAATTATAAATAAAAAGTCCGGAAAAATTAAATTTTCCGACAATTCGCCCCCTAATCAGATATATTCATTCAAATATGGAATATCGCCCCAAAAAATTGATAAACCCACTGCTACATTAAGAGTACAAGTGAAAAATTTAAGAAAGAAAAAAGGAAATCCCACAGTTTATAGGGTTCTTTTTCTTTTGTTCTAACAAGTACGAGGAGGTATGTGAAATAAGATCTCCAAGCCGCTGCAGTCGCAAGGAACGCATTTACGTGCAATCTGGCAAAACAGGTGGGTAGTCTGGTTCTCCCACTCTAAATCCTCACCACACTGAGCTCTCTGGGACACTTGGTCTCGACTCGGCAGCCGTTCGCGATGGAGTTCCTCTCAGCGCCCACGCCAGGTGACAATTACGCGCTGGCAGTGGCGGATCCAGGGGAGAGCCACGCCCTCCCCCCCAAACAAATAGAGTTTTCGTTTGTTACCTTCCTTTGTTTGGCAAAATTGCTGTATGTATTTATTTGTTAGAATTATGTAATTATTTTTTAAAAAATATTGCAGAGTAATATATACACAACAAAAATAATGTACAATATAATAACAAATGTTTGTTATGTTAAAAAATCTATGATGGCCCCCTCCAAAAATCGGACCGGGAGCGGTAGTCAGTGCGTCAACTGATGTCACTGCAGCGCCTCCGACTGGGAGGTCTAAATTCAGTCCTGACGGCGGAAGGATTTTCGACACTAGCTTTTCAGCTAGGTCGAATTCAGTCACTGTCTGGAGGAGAATTCTAGCAAGCCAGCTGCTCAGATTGGTAGTTTTCCGTGGTTTCTCCGATCAACACCAGGCGAATGCCAAAGCAGTACCCTAACAAACGGGCCACGGACCGCGCGCGATCTGTTCTTCCTCTTGCTTGTCCCATCCTCGCCCCACACACACACACACACACACACACACACACATACACACACACACACACTAACATGCACTACACTACCATATATCCCGGGAGACCGGTCGGGAGCTTAGAGCTTGTCCCGGCTGGGGCGGTGCCCTGGCTGGTGGGAGAGTCCTGGTTAGGAGAAACCCACTAGCCGACGGTAGGTCGGCGCCAGTTCTCGCCATCCAGCGGGGAAGATCAACGCCATCTCCCGAGAAAAAAACATGCACTACACTAACGGGACTAATGACCAGAGCAGTTGACGCGCCCGGAAACATAAAAAAATCAATCAATCCAAAAAGATGGGCTGGATCCGCCCTGCGCTGTCGTTAATTTTTTGTGTGCAAAGAACAGAACCTCGTAGACATTCATTCTCAGCTATGCAAACTGTACGGAGAACAGTCCAGGAGCGCGAAGGACGTGCTCTAACGGTCCAGAGAGTTTAAAAACGAACGTACCGACTCCATGATGAAGAGCTTGCCGGGCGACCATCTGTTTCAAACGTGCCAAAGTGGAAATTGAAAATTTCGTTCCAATTGCCAAGTGTAAAAAGAAATGCTTGAAGATCGACGGGTGACGGTTCGGGAGCTCTGTTACATGATCTCTGACCACTTTTGACAAGATTTTGAGGGTACAATTGGGATACCACAAGGTTTGCGCGAGGTGCCAAAAATGCTTACGCAGCATGCTAACGCTCGTCCCCACACCACCCGTGCGACAACCGCTCTCTTCACCCAATTTATTTATTTATTTATTTTACGTCAAAAATAGTTAAAAACTGTGTGTGACGTGCGACGGGGAGAAGTGACGTTTGTGCACGTTTTTATAATTCTGTGATCCCTACTCTAAGCCATACATTGAATTTTGAATAAAGAAAGAAATGAGCAAGGATTGTTAACAAAAATATTCGCTCCGATGTAATAAAATCTATTTTCAAGTGTAAATCAGCTATAAATTTGAGCTCTTATCCCTCATCATGTCCTTCGTCAAGGAATAATACTTCCATCCGCGACAACATGGATAACTGGATAATTTGAATTGCTATATTTCCACGAAGTTACATTTATGTCCAGAAGCTAAACAAGGGTCATCTCCCTTTACTCAAAGGATAAGGGAAACTGGCGAAAAACCTGATCGAGATGATCATTGACCCAGAAGCTGCGGTACAATACTTGTTACAGATTGTTTAGAATTATACAGTCCAAATGGTAAATAATACATTAAATATAACTGTTAAAATTAATGTTACTTTCCTTTTGAAGCTCAGTCTACTCTCTAATTTTATGATGTACTGATATATTTTGATGAAATACTGTCACACACACACACACACACATCTGCCTGGACATAGCCCGAAGTGACAATCATCTCTTCCCTGAATTGAAGAAACACGTGGGTGGAATGAATTTCAGTATCGATGAGAAGCTGAAGGAAGAGGTCGTGACGCGACGCGGAGGGAGATGACTATGGCAGACATAAAAAATGGCACTCGCAGGCAAAAATGCGTAGATCGCAGCGGTGATTACGTTGGAAAATAGAAAAAAGGCCAAGCTTTCCAAAAATGTACGTATCAGTGCAAATAAACGTCCTTTACTCTTTAAAATAATTGCAGACCATGTTCTACAAACAACCCTCGTATATGTGAATTCTGAATAATTCCCGTGCTTGACGTTTTCAGAATTATACTTGTTAGACGAAAATAATTTTTTTAATTAACTGATGAATTTAGGTATCTCACGTTGAAAATGTTCTGACTAATGCTCTTTTTATCTAGTAGAAAATGTGACAGACAGTTCTTCCGTCAGTCTTTTCCTGGAACCTGGCAATAAAAACGTATGGTAGCGTTGGGCGTCCATGTGCCAGACATGAAACTCTTCAAAAGATGAGCCTGTAAGCCAGCCGTGTGGGCAATGAACAAGTTTCCAAGGACGCATCGTTGAAAAAAATAAAAATTCTACATTTTCAAATCTGACTGAAAGAGAACGTTCATAACTGGCACTCGTTGAAATTAGTTTGCAATTCGTACTCGAACAGAGTTGTTGAGTCTGCTTCTAAAGCAAATTTTTTCTTTGATACATTTGAATATTTAGGACGTTCCTCTGATAATACATTCTAGAAAATTCATATATGATTTGATAACTTTTATTTGTTCCGCATTTGTGCTTCCTGTGCTTTTTGCCATTTTAACATTTTCTTCGTCATATAGTACCGTAGTATTCTCAGAACTTGTGTTTAGATATCAGTATTCTGATTGACTTTATGAAGCTATAGGGACAGGACACTGACTGGAATCAATAATTGTTGTATTTTCTAGTTATATAGAGCTCCACAGCTAACCAAAGAACTAGACATACTATGCACGATGATATGCGATTCACGAAAGAATTTCGTGAAATGTCACAGCATGTAGTTGTTGTTAATGTAGCACTTGCGCACTGTATAAGTAACGCTCTTGTGTGTGCATGCCTTTTAGAGGCTTACCGCGACAAGTGTGCTCGAAACAAGTTGAGCGGACGCATCTGGACGCCAGGTGTCCTCACCCCAACCCAAGACACGCCCCCTGACGCGCTGATCCTCTCACTCGGTCACTCCTCCTCACCCACATCCTCCCTCCCTCAACATGGCGCCCCTCGCCTCACCAGTCTCCCACCTTCCCACACTGCAGCGCCTCTGACCGGGAGGTCCTAGGTTCGAGTCCTGACGGCGGCAGGATTTTCGACACTAGCTTTTCAGCTAGGTCGAATTCAGTCGCTGCCTGGAGGAGAATTCTAGCGGCCAGCTGCTCTGATCGGTAGTTTTCCGTGGTTTCTCCGATCAACACCAGGCGAATGCCGGAGCAGTACCCTACAACGGAATTCAGTCGCTGCCTGGAGGAGAATTCTAGCGGCCGTCAGACCCTACCACATATTCCGGGAGACCGGTCAGGGAGCTTAGAGCTTGTCCCGGCTGGGCGGTGCCCGCTGGTGGGAGTCCTGGTTGAAACCCCAGTAGCCGACGGTAGGTCGCTCCTCTCCTCATCCAGCGGGGATGATCACCCGAGAAAAAGATGCACTACACAAACGGGACTAATGACTAAAGTAGTTGACGTGCCCAGAAACACGAAAAAATCAATTGATCATCTCGGACACTCCATCTCCTCAACCTGCCCCCCCCCCCGACATCGCTCCTCCAACTTACGTCACCCTTATCCTCATCATCATTTTCAGTCTTCACGTCCTACACCCTGAATTATTCGTCATTCTGCTCGTCCTCCACGTCATTTTTACTCAATCCGGAGACCGTCTCAGTCCGCATGGCCGCATAGCGATCCTCATCCGACACCTTCCTCCTCCTGATCGACCTCCTCAACCCAGGCCCTCCCAACCCCTCCTCAACCCTCCAAACCCTCTTCAACGCAACGGCTGTCGATACCCACACCCCATCGCTCTCCCTCTTTCATGTCGGTCTCAGCCGTCTCTTCATCTACTTCATCCTTATCTCCATACCTCCTCAGGGCAACACATTCCCATTCTCACAGCCGCTGACCTCTTAACCCTGCCTCTTCTCCGTCGCAGCCATAGGCTTTTCTTCATCAGTGATGGATCCTGAGAGTATCTGACCACATCGCAGTCCTTTCGACCCTAAATCTATGGATACTCTCATCAATCTCTTCTTATTTTATTGACCTCATCTTTCTATTATTCCTTTTCATACCGCCTCAACCCTGGATGTTTCCACCAACACACGCAACTCACGTCCCTTCTCCTTTTGCAACTCTCGACATGCGCCATCTCCTTGAACCTCATCAGCCCAGGGATATGTCTCCATTCACACACGCCGATAATTCTGCACCCTGACGTTCGTTCACCGTAATCTCCATTTTTCGTTCTCGTCTTCACCCTTATGCTTCCCGTTCACCTCCGCCCCCTCCACGCAGGGATTCTCCACTCTCATTGCAGGGACCGTCGGTCCACCCCTCCCCAGCTCAGCCTCAGTTTCCTCTCTCCTCTCTCCTCTCCTCTCTCCTCTCCTCTCTCCTCTCCTCCTCTCCTCTCCTCTCCTCTTTCGTCTCTCTCTCTCCTCTCCTCTCCTCTCTCCTCTCCTCTCTCCTCTCCTCTCTCCCTCTCCTCTCTCCTCTCCTCTCTCCTCTCCTCTCTCCTCTCCTCTCTCCTCTCCTCTCTCCTCTCCTCTCTTCTCTCCTCTCCTCTCCTCCTCTCCTCTCTCCTCTCCTCTCTCTCTCTCCTCTCTCCTCTCCTCTCTCCTCTCCTCTCTTCTCCTCTCCTCCTTTCCTTCTCTCCTTCTCTCCTCTCTTTCTCTCTCTCTCTCCTCTCTCTCTCTCCTCTCTCCTCTCCTCTCTCCTCTCCTCTCTCCTCTCCTCTCTCCTCTCCCTCTCTCCTCTCTCCTCTCCTCTCTCCTCTCGCTCTCTCCTCTCTCTCTCTCCTCTCTCCTCTCTCTCTCTCTCCTCTCTCTCTTCTCTCCTCTCTCCTCTTTCCTCTCCTCTCTCCTCTTTCCTCTCCTCTCTCCTCTCCTCTTTCGTCTCTCTCTCTCCTCTCCTCTTTCGTCTCTCTCTCTCCTCTCCTCTTTCGACTCTCTCTCCTCTCCTCTCTCTCGCTCTCTCTCCTCTCTCTCTTCGCATCCCTCTCCATTCATCTTCCACCCACACATCTCCACTGGCGCCATCATCCTCATCCTTCTCCTAATCTATGGAATCCTCCTCTTTCTCAACATCTCGTCACTACACACACCGGAAACCGCCTCTGCCGCTGCGGCGCTGACCCCCCGATCCCACCGCAACCTCCCCTTCTGCCACCCCGCGTCCTCCTTAGCTCGCCCCGAAACACGCCTCTGCCGCTGCGGCTGCTGCCCCCCCGCTGCGCGCGAACGGGGCGCCGAAGACTTAGCCGCGGTTGAAAGAAAATGAAAATGTAACGTAGGAGGAGTGCGGCGCGGAACGACATCGTCGGGCCGGGAGGAGGGAGGGCGACATCCATTGCAGCCCGCGCAGGAAGACGTATTCCATATGGAAGTCGCATGCATATCCCTCCTGCTCTTCTGATTATGGGAGCGGAGCGGTGGCGGGAAAGAGGAGGAGGAAGAGGAGAAACAGGGCGGGAGGAAAAGAGAACTCTCCCGGGGTGGAATATCTTCTCCGTTCCAATTCGCCGTGAACTGCGAATACAAAGTATATATTATACTCGGGCCCCTCCCCGTCTCATCCCATTCTCTTTCCCTCAACGCACCTCGGGGGGAGGGTGAGAGAGGTAGGAGGAAGCGATGCATCAATTCCACCTCGAGCACTTAACATTCGTCGAAACGAAACACGGCGCGGCGGCGGTGGGGGCGGAGGCTGTAGTTGTGGGAGGAAGGGGAGCAGATGAAGAGCATGAATGGAAAAATGGGTAAAAGGAATATTAAAATTACTCCTGGCGCGCGGGAAGGAAGCCTCCGCCGCCGGTGCAGACGCGGTGCGCTCGGGGGAGCGAATGGGCGCGTGAGTGAAATCACTTTGAAATCTTCTTCACGGTGACCCCCCTAAGAACCCCTCCCTCGACTTGGCTTCCGGCCCAGCCCCGCTCCGTTCCGCTCAACTGTCAACGGGTGAGATGGCTCGGAGCAACAAATGTTGCCAGTGTCTCCGGCCAGGAGGTTCTAGGGTCCTGCCGATGGCGGATTTTCGTCCTTGGAAAAAGAGCTAGGTCGAGTTCAGCCGCTGTTTGGTGGAGACGTCTAGAGGCCGATTGCTCTGATCGGTATTTTTCCATAGGGTGTCTTATCACACCCGGCGAATGCCAGAGCGGTACCCTAACAAACGGACCTTGCACTGCGCGCATCTTTCTTGCCTCACACTTGTCCTCTTCATTTCCCTTGCGTACACACACTCGCGCATTGTACTCTCACTCAGATTGGGAGACCGGTCCTGATAGGTGCCGTGCCCCATTGCTGACAACCCCTGCAAGCCGAAGAGTAGGACGGCGCTGAACCTCACGCTCGAACGGGCAAAAATACTTTCATCTTTCGAGATATAACTCCCTAATAACCATATCAGTTGCTGCGCCCGGAAACACAATGAATCACTTGATCAATCAATCTTCTCAATCCCTCACCCTTTCCCCGATGCGGATGAACACTGCTCCATCCACCCCTAGCTGTCAAACCGGGAGCGGTAGCTCAGTGCATCAACTAATGTCACTGCAGCGCCTCTGACCGGGAGGTCCTAGGTTACATTACTGACGGCGGCAGGATTTTCGACACTAGCTTTCTAGCTAGGTCGAATTCAGTCGCTGTCTGGAGGAGAATTCTAGCGGCCGGCTGCTCTGATCGGTAGTTTTCCGTGGTTTCTCCGATCAACAACAGACGAATGCCGGAGCAGTACCCTAACAAACGGGCCACGGACCGCGCATCTGTCCTTCCCTTACACTAGCATGCACTACACTACCACATATTCCGGGAGACCGGTCGGAGCTTAGAGCTTGTCCCGGCTGGGGCGGTGCCCCGCTGGTGGGAGAGTCCTGGTTAGGGGGAAACCCCACTAGCCGACGGTAGGTCGGCGCCGGATCTCACCATCCAGCGGGGGAAGATCACCGCCATCTCCCGAGAAAAAACATGCACTACACTAACGGGAATAATGACCACAGTAGTTGACGCGCCCGGAAACACGAAAAAATCAATCAATCAATCAATCAATCAATCAAAACCTCCCGCGCCCGCGGGAAGGGCCCGCCGAGGAAGCTGCCCTGAGCGCGGTCGTCGCCCCGGGCTGCGAACCCAAGGCCCGCCAGCTGCGCGCACTTGAGACGGCGGACGTGTTGTTGGGGATGCGCCGCGTACTGTGCGGGCCCGAGTTCGAAGAAGTGCGGCGGAAATGTAAGAGCGAGTCTCGAGTTTATTAAAGTTTCGAGTAAACCTTTGAAGCTGCGGGAGTATTCATTACCAGATTTCCTGGTATCTGAAAGCAGATCGCAGAATGGTCCGTTTTGAACTTTTCTGTTCTCTTTCCTTTTACGTGTAATCCCTTTTTATTGCAAGCTCACAACTTGCGAAGGATATCTATTTTATAGCAATTTGGAATGAACCATTGCTTGTGCCCATAAAAACAAGCTTAAATTTCTTGGTCACATTGACTTTCGTTTGGGTTCCCATTATTATAATAATTGTTATACTCGTAATGAAGTTGTTCTGTACAACATCGTCCAGCGAAATATAATATCCATGTTTTGAGAGACTGAAATGTCAGTTTTTAAGTACAAATAATGTATTGCGTATGCTCCTGACTTATATGTAATGGGAAAAAAAGTTCTTGAACATATTGCGCGCATATCGTGAATTACGGCTTTGTAAATATTTATGCTTGAAACTCTCTGAAGGTAATGGCATAAATATTTATTGAATTGTGTAAGAGTAAAGCAAACAAATTAATGTTTCGTAAACGATGAGTACGAAAGAATGACCGTGAAAATGACAATGGTTTTTATTGTGTTGCATTTTACGTATTCATGTGCTTAATAAAGTCAGTCATTTATAATACTTTCATTCCAAGAGATCCTTATGTGAATTTACTTTTCAGTTTTTCTTGCAAGTTTCATCTCGAAATACATTTTCCTCGTCGGTCACATAGAGTTCAACTCGATAAGAAAGAACTGGAAATGGGAGTTCCCGTCTTTCGTGATGGATCTGGGAGAGGATTTTGTGTCAAGAGATCTCCCGGTAACGAATTCCCAGTTTCCAACCCATTCGACTTTCTGCCCTTATGTCTTCTTGAATTGAATTGAATTGAATTTGCCTTATTTTACGATGCGAGACTCGGGCCATGAGGCCTGCTCTTCCGTCTGACCACGCAAATTTCGCTACGCTCCTTTCACCAATCTTGGGCGAAAGAAGGTATTACTTGGGCGACGAAACAGGCGATTTGAATTTAGCTCAGAAGCGTCATTTAGGCTGAGGATCTTTTACGTGCAGTAAATGTACTAACATGGGACAGCCGACTTTACTTCCCTCGAAGGAAGGCGTACGAGGTTTTTCGCCCTTAAAATCCACGTCTTCGATCGGGTTTGAACCCGCAAACTTGGGTATAGCAGTCCGATACGCTAACCGCTACACCATCGCCGCCGCCTTCTGGGTTGCTTGAGTACATTCAGACTTTCTCGTTTTCACCAGAAGACCTTTCAAAACTCAAAATGTTTATGTATCTTATATTTCTTAAGAGATCGAAAAGATGAGGGCAATGTACTTGACAACTAATTGTATACTTTCCTCGATACGGAAACGGTTATAAAACTCTCTGTAAGTGGTATTATTTCTATTTCCAGACTTAATTTCTTATCAATGTGGAACATTTTCGTGAGAATTCCAGTAATACTCATCTAAATATATTCATGCTGACTCTTGTGATTTTTTTGTGTTACATAATAGGCAAAATCATCACAAGTACATGACAAATGAGCATATAATAAAATAATGTGAATGTTTTTGGCGACAATTCAAACGTAGTGTTTTATTGGTAGCAATTCACTGCAATGTGATTATTTTGTGAAAACAATAGGTAACAAAAGAGCTACTCTGTGATACTCCTGTGTATTTAGTTACGAAATTGTGACTTCTGAGATAATTTTTCTGAATCTGAAATATCAGTATCACCCTCTCGTTAAATGCCTCAATTTTTAAATATAAAAATGTACAAAATGAAGTTCTTTGGAAGTGATGTCGTTTCACGAAAGAAATATTTTGTAGTGAAATGATACATCTTCATGTAATATCTGACGTTTATTGAAACCGAAATTTGGGCTTTCATTTTTCATATTAAAATAATATGAAAAATTTATTTTCAAGATGTAATGTTCCATTATTTAAATTTTCATCTACATTGCAAATTAATCTGTAAACATCTTTGCTGTCAGATAGTGTGTAAGACATCTGTTACCACAATTCCATCTGACCATGAACTAAAGTTAAAGTTATTACTTTGATTAAGAAAGTATTTTTCAATTTTTTTCACGTCCGTCTTCTAGGCTTGAAGTTCTTTTACGTGCCAAAAGTGTTCATCCTGAAATGAGGTGCATTATTTCCCTCGAGAATAAACGATATTCATTTCTTAAAAATCTTATGATGTAGACCGGTTTTCATCCTTGAAGATTACTGTAATCTTATTACTCTTGTTCATTAGTTCATCTGATCATTTATGATTTAACACATCCGAAACTTATTATGAATGACATAATGATTCTCCCTCTTCAGCTACAAATAATTTCTAGATTTGCAAATATCACGGTGAAGACACGTGATGTTAATTACATTTTATTATTTGTTTTTGTGAAAATATCATGTTATGCGATTGCTAGACAGGTAGACCTATTTATAGGAATTTTCTACCAAAACAAAGTTAAATTTTCATTTGTTTTTAACACAAAGCTATTCCAATGTTTTAATGAATTCGAAATTAGAATTCAGCTTTCCTAGAAACGGCAAATTAGTTATAGTTTTTACAGTCATAAAGAGAAATAAACAAGGAGCTATAAATGCACCAGTTCATATAAATAACGCGATGGAGGAATTATTTTTTTAATCAAAATTCGCGGAGACTGTCCCGAATCGTGCTTGCTTCATAACATTTGGTGTGGTCGATTTCATGAAAATGGAATATGAACAAACAAAAATGGATACAGTGGATCATGTACTGCATATTGGCGTCGCAGCTATAAACGTTCGTAATAACTACTGTTTTCAAAAAACAAATAACATTAGCTATATTTAAAACTCGATTTTCAACCATCATATCCACTGAAACGTCCTCTAAAACTTTATAACAAAACGACAAAAATAAATATGTAAGTACAACTTGGTCCGTCGTGCCAATAATAAGTAATATATGTATTTTAGTCCGTCGTGTCCATTTATGTGTTGTAAAACCATAATATTAATTTAAAGTACAAGCGCGCTCGCGAATTCTTACAAAATTAAGGTGTGCCGAACGTTGTATGAAATACTTTGAAAATCCAAATTGGCAGAATGAAATTAACTAAACATAATGTTAAGCTCGTTTGAAAAAACTCGCGGTTTTTTTTATCATTCTCAAAGAAAATTATTTTGTTGCCGTTGGCGTTTTGGCCGTTTACTAATTAAGAAACTCATAAGCGACAGCAGGGATAACAGGAATAAAACATAAGTAACCGCATGCAAAACAACAAGTAGCATACCTCACTCCAGCCGAAAGACAGGTGTAAAGACTTAAGAAATTACGTTGTAGAAGATTAGCTTCGTTGGGATCTGTTTAACGTAAAAATGTACGTATTGTTTAAACTTCTTGCTTCCTCCTAGTAAAACTGTCTCATCTTAGCGCAAATCCGGATTAATGATATCGAGTAGTATGTTTATAACTTGCTGAAATACCTGGCATTGTCCGTTATTTATTAGTCACACCTATTAAAGGGGAAAAGGAACGAATTCTTTCTTTCTAGGGTTTTTATCCAGCCGACAGCCGGTTACCCTTTACGTCCCGATGGGACGCATATTCGACTAGACACCAACACACTTGCGGGCTCCTCTGATCTGGGGTCAGCAGAACGCGAGGCCCTCCGCGACAACACATACATACAAAGACAAGGGACAAACAAGCATGTCGAAGGCGGGACTCGAACCCGCGCCCCTTCGGACCGAAGCGCTGAGTCGGTACTCGCTCTTAGCCACCTCGGCCATCCAGGAAGAACGAATTCTATGTAGTAAAATGTACCCTGCTGTGCTTGTCCTGCCTTTCTTGCCCCCCCCCCCCACCTTCCCGTGTTTGCTACCGCCATCGTTGCTACAGTAAGTTGTAAACAGATGCACTGTTGCTTAGTCTCGGCAGACTTCCAGTAACAATTTTAACGAACAATTACTGAGTTTAATTGCGCTCTCGAAATGAATTAAATGCATTTTGTTGAAAATTTTATGTAATTTCCAGGAACTTTTAATTAATTTTAGTGGCGTTCCTCTGTTTTCAAAATATTCGAAAAAAACTGAAAATGTTTTAAATTTAGTTTAAGGAGTAGAAAGAGCTACTAGTTTTTTCTAAATGTTAACAGTAGTTATGTTAAGGGTTTTGAAGGACTTGTGTTCAAATTCCTTTAAACTCTGAATAAGACGGAGATATGTGTAAAAAATGAAACAAACATTCTTGTCTGTATAATAGAAAATAATTTGAAAACGAGTAGCTGAAGATACGCCCTACAAAATACCTTCCAGTGGAAACCCCATCAAAAACGGTTTTTACCTCCCAGGTATTAGTCTGCTCAGGCGGAAAAAATCGTAAAAACAGTTCAATTGCTTGTATATATTCTGTATTAGGATATGAGACTCTACAAAGCAAGTTATTTGAAAATCTTAGATAGACACGCCAATTTTATTTTCATAGATTTTCAAGGAGGAGAATGTGGTTGTATCTTATCACATCACTTTTCGTGCAAAAATGAAGAAGCAACATTCGAAATGTGTTAACTCCAACGTGTAATATAATTCTATATTTCAGACAGTCAACGAATCGTACACTGTCCGTAAAGTGAAATATTTTATCTAATTTTCACAAAGCATTTTCATAATTCTCTTTGAGATTTGATATTGAAAACTATCGGTACTAAAACAGCACGTACTTTCTCGCCCGTAATTTCACGCAAAATTATTGGAGCGCACTCAAATTTTCGAAAAATTGTACATGACCTTATTTCAGAATCTATCTTAAGGAACAGATTTCATTAGGAGAAAAATCCCTATCTTTAATATTTTAGTTGAAGGAAGAGTCCGAAAAACTTTTGAACTTTTGCAATTTTCAAAATATCAGGGTTTTCAACGAACATGAGACCTGCCCATCTCTTAAACCCCTTCCACTATCCAATTTAATAAAAATGGAGATAATTTTTAAATTTTGAAAATATCCCAGGGGTTTCATGTAAATTACCCCCAAAATTAAAATATTGGTTTCAAATTGGGCGACATCAGCCAGATCGATTGGGAATATCATTTTGAAGAAAATAGTCTGAACGGTTTAGCCGCTAGCTTTGTTCACAGACGGACAGACAGATGGACAGATAGACGTTTTGCCATCATTGGATTTTTTAGTGTCAAGGACCCACTAAACAAGGATTCGGGTTATACCACGTGTTGGAGGATTTTCTTTTTTTCTTCTAAATTTAGCAACTGGATTTATCCACTTTTTCGTTACCAGAGCCCTTTAATGAGAGTTTTTCTGCCAAAAATTCGTCTTTTTTTCGCGCAGCATTACATAAATTTCTCTCTACTCTGTAGCGAGAAAGTAAAATGTAGTAGTATACACTGTAGCAGATTTGTAATTGTTTCATTCAAACTATGTGATTACTACAAATGTGTATTATAAAGTTATACAAGAATTTGTCTTTTACTTAATGTTACTTTATAATGTGAACACTTACCTAAATTAATCTTCTACAGTACTTTCATTGTTCATATTGCGACCCCCTCTATAATATCATATATATTGCCGCAGTAGTTTTGAAAAAGAAAATCTCCAAAAAATGTATTTTTTTCCAAACGAGCATTAAAGTTAAATACAAATGCATGAACACGACCAAGACTGACTTAACTTATTTTATTTTATTTTACGTAAAAAAACAGTTAAAAACTGCGTATGACGTGCTATGGGGAAAAGTGAAATGTGTGCACATTTTCAAAATTCTGTGATCCCTACACTAAGTCATATACTACTTAAATTTTGAATTTTTGAAAGGGAGAAAAAAACTTAAATAACTTAAACCCGCGAAAATATATACAATCATCAAAATGTAATACTGGCAGTCCATGCAATCTCTGAAATGAACCTTCCTGATAAATATAATCAAAGCCACAGAATTGTAGATAAATTAGTTTCGAAGTTTTGCTCGTTTAAAGCTTTGCCAATCAATCTCAGCAGTTATTTCGACAGGTGCCTATAAAAATACATATGCTATTAGTTATACACACTAAACTATTCAGAAAATCATAAATATTGAAAACCAAAAACGTCATTTTTAATTCTACCACTGAAATTAATATACAATATTTTTCTAATTATTTAAAAAAAACTCGTATTCATTGATATGACAAGTCTTTGGTGTACATTCAGTAAGTTTTAAAAAGAATCAAGAATTCCTTTGAAATGAAATTTAAATAATCGGAATCTTTTTTTCAAAATAAATCATGAGTATTTCATTTCATTGAATGATTGTCGAAAATATAAAGGAGAGTGTATTGTTTATCAATACTATCGATAATCAGTGTTTGGATTTTTCCGTCGTGAATTTCTATTTATATATACATTTTAATAAATTATGGAGCTAATACTTTTTGATCTCTTGCTCTGTAACTGAAAATGGGCTAGTGCGCCAGAATGGAGTAGCCGTACAGAAAGAAGTTCTATGCATGGAGGGCTGATGAGATGAGTAATTCATTAAATGGAATGATTATTGTAAATGTGAAGATGTCTATTTTATTTATTAACTCTAGATTACAAAGGCACCTTGTGCCATGCATTATTACAAAAGAGCAGTGTAACTACTTTGAGTAAAAATAAAGAAAACCCTTTTTTTAATGAAACACTAGATTTAATGGATTGAACATGTATGACATGAAATTACAAAATACGTTTTAAGGGTTTTATAGACACACCTAAATGACTTCGCTTTCGCAGTAAGATTTGCTGTCCACACATGGCTTTTGAGAAGCGTCCGCTGAAGTACCTCGTCACGCGACCTTTGTTTCCATCGCCATCGTCCCGTTATGATTGCTATGTATTCAGAACAACACTAAAATATTACAAGACAAGGATTTTGTATTCATTATTAGCCATTAAAGCAGCAAAAATATCATTGAAGTAACTACAAAGGCATAGTCTATTGATGACGCACGTTAAAACGGTGTACACCGGAAATAAGCGCACAACCTTACGTCTATATTTCACTGGCTAATCACACACTGAAGGTACACAGAGTTGGAAGACACGAGGAGTGAGGGAAATGGAGTGGTGGAAGCTTTCGCTAGTTGCGTCATCTGTCAGACAACGCCTTTGTATTCTAGGGTTAATACTGTCGACAATCAGTGTTGGATGTTTCCATCTTGAATTCCTATTTATTTATAATTTTAAATAAATTATGGAGAAATAATCTTGATATAATGCTCCGTAAAATATATTGGACAAGTGCGTGCGAATGGAATAAACGCTCAGAAGCAATTTCTATGCTTGGAGGGTTAATGATATGAGTCATTAAATTGAATGATTTTCGTAAATATAAAGAAACGTATTTTATTTATTAGTAGTGTCGATAATTAAGTGGATTTTTCTCATCTTGAATTACCATTTCTATATAAATTTAAATAAATTATGAAGTAAACACATCTTGATCTAATGGTTCGTAAGTAATATTGGACAAGTGCACGAGAAAGGAATAGACGTTCAGAAACAATGATATGATGATATGAGTCATTAAATTTAATGATTGTCGGAACTATAAAGATACGGATTTTATGTATTAGTAGTGTCGACAATCAAGTGGATTTTTTCATCTTGAATTCCTATTTATATATAAATTTAGATAAATTATGGAGCAAATGCATCTTGATGTAATGCTCCGTAAATGCTGTTGGACAAGTGGGCGAGAAAGGAATAGACGTTCGGAAGCAAGCTCCGCGCATGGAGAGTGCGAGTGGGGCGAGCGCGCGGCAGCCCGGCCCGGCCCCGCCCCGCCCGCCGAGGAGCGCTTGGCAGGCGGCCGACGGCGGCGGCGGCGGGAGCGGGGGCGGGCGGACGGGTGGGCGAAGGGGGCGGCGGGCAACGGGGCCGGAAATGACCGAAATTACATCGGAAGTGGACAAATTGGATTTGTGCTGTTGCCAGTGGAATTGAATGAGATGCAATCCGAGGTTCACTGCTTTTGAATACAAACAAATAAACGATGCGATATTAACTGTAGATTGAAACAGCCCGCTCTATATACGAACAACTATCGAGCGATTCAAAACCTGACCCTGCTGCGCTCGCCGCCTCTGCCAGCGCTGCTGCTGCTGCTGCTGCTGCTGCTGCTGCTGCTGCTGCTGCTGCTGTCGCCGACGACGGGACGCAACGCGACGCCGGTGGCCCCTCGTGCAAGCGAGCGTCTTACCTACCCCGCCTGCGCCCACGCCCGCACCCACACCGGGAGGGGTGGCTCAGTGCATCAACTGATGTCACTCCAGTGCCTCCGACCGGGAGGTCCTAGGTTCGAGTCCCGACGGCGGCAGGCATTTTTTGGCATTTTCGTTTTTCAGCTAGCTCGAATTCAGTCGCCGTCTGGCGGAGAATCTAGCGGCCGCTGTGTGATCGGTAGTTTTCCGTGGTTTCTCTGATTAACACCAAGGAAATGCTGGAGCGGTACCCTAACAAACAGGCCCCGAAACGCGCGCGATCTTTTATTCCTTTTCCTTGCCCTATCCCCTTCCTCTTACACACACACACAAACATGCACTACATTAACACACATGCTGGGAGACCGGTAGGGTGCTTAGAGCTTGGCCTGGGAGGTGCGGTCCCCCGCTGGTGGGAAATACCTGGGGATGTGGAATAGTCGATGGTAGGTCGGCGCCAGGTCTCGCCATTCAGCGGCGGGGAAATCACTGCCATCTCCCGATGAAAAAACACGCACTCCACTTATGGGATTAATGACCTCGGCGCCCGGAATCACTAACAACCAACCCATAAGCAAGCCCAACGTCCTCTTCTGCACACATTACTGTCCGCCTTCTCACCATGGGCGGCTCACATGTGGTTCATGTGCGATTCATGTCGATCGAGATATATTGATTCATGTTGATCGAGATATATCGATTCATGTCGATCGAGATATATTGATTCATGTTGATCGAGATATATCGATTCATGTTGATCGAGATGTATCGATTCATGTCGATCGAGATGTATCAATTCATGTCGATAGAGATGTATCCATTCATGTCGATAGAAATGTATCGATTCATATAAATTGATCGATATATGAAGGCAGCAAATGCTTTGCGATCGACATGAATATCGATCGGTCGATATGCCGATATACACGTATATATCGATATAATTGATAATGTCGATCAATATATGTCGATATATGTCGATCGAGATATGTCGACTAGGTAGCGGGGAAAGGAAATAGAGAAGGAATGCGAATGAAAGAATGAGAGAGAATAATAGAAAGGGAAATAGAGAAGGAAAGGTAGACCGAGTGAGGATCGAGAAAACATGAATGAGACGGGGAAAAAAAGGAAAAGGAAAGAAAGGTAAAGGGGAAGGGAGAGGGAGAGACAAAGAGGAAGAGACAGAGAGAGACAGAGAGAAAGGGGGGGGGGCAGGACAGCGTCTACCCACCGTGTTCTGCTAGTTGAATATAAAAATAAGATGATGTCCAATGTTTTGAGGGAAAAGCGTTGTTTTGCTTGAAGTTCTTAATTTTTTTCTCAAAAAATGCCTCGACATTTTTCTTTATTTCTTCCCTCGGATAGAGAGAGGGTCGTTTAAAAAATTAAAAACTTTGTGACAAATTTTTGAAATGAGACGAAATGAACGTTTGGTGGCAATTGAGGAACCGTTGCGTGTTTGGGCCGGCGTCGGCCGCCGCCAGCGTGAAGTGCGGGCGGAGGGGTGGGAGGAGGAGGGGTAAACGGCGCAGGTGCGACTTCGCGGGGGAAGACGCGCCAACGAGCGCCTGATGGGTATTTCATTGCGCGCGGGGATAAGCACCAGCCGCTCAATGGACTGCGGCGACGTGTGCCGCCCGCCCGCCCGGGAACACACTTGCCCGCCCGCGAACTTGACCGCCCGCGAACTTGCCCGCCCACCAGCGCACTTACGCACGCCACATTGCCCACCCACTTGCTCGCTCACTTGGCTACGCGGACCACCGCCTGCTGCGCACTTATCTATCCGCCCGCTCACTTGCCCGCCCGCTTGCCCGCCCGCTTGCCCGCCCGCTTGCCCGCCCGCCCGCTTGCCCGCCCACTTGCCCGCCCACTTGCCCGCCCACTTGCCCGCCCACTTGCCCGCCCACTTGCCCGCCCACTTGCCCGCCCACTTGCCCGCCCACTTGCCCGCCCACTTGCCCGCCCACCCACCCACTTGCCCCCCACTTGCCGCCCCTGCCCGCCTGCGCCAATCCAGCAGTTCCCCAACTGTCCTGGACCAGTCCACCCACTCACCGGCACCAATTCGCCTGCCGTATCAGTCCTTTCGTTTTCCCGCATCAGTCTAATTGTTCGTCCATCCCCCCAGTCATCCTTTCTCCCCCCGGCTTCAGCGCCCTCCCCCGCCTCCCCACTTTATCACTCGCCTAGTCGCCCACGCTGATCAACTTTGCGAACACCTCATACCTTCCATTCATATATTCGCCTGTTTATCTACTCGCCCACCGACTGTCCCACTTGCTCACCTTCCACCCGACCTTGCACCTGTTCACTTCGCTATCATATCATCCCAATCCATTCGCTCACGTACTGTACCAAAAAATAATGATCATCGCGGTTAAAATTGAATGGCGTATCCGATGATAATTCCAGTGAAAGAGAATATTTCAATTGTGAATTCCACTTTCAGGAAACCGTACGGTTCCGATAGCACAATAAGAAAGCTCTTATACGTTACCGCGAACTTGAGACAGTGGTCCAGGTGGTATTGGCGATGTTTATTGTTTGTGTCATTTTGGAAGTTAATGATTATTCGTTGCCAAGTCATCTGGTGCGGTACGAAAACTGCGTGCCACTGCAATGCGCTGATGAGTTGAACAAGCTCGACGCGGGGCGGGGCAACTGCGTTCACTCATAAACTCAGTCGTAAATCTCTCGCGGAGGGTTGTCTATTGATTTAACGTATGCATGTATTTGACGTTTTAGCGGCGACTTAATCCGACTTTTGCCAGCTAGGGGTCTTCTCAGACCTGGGCCCTGTTACTATTATTATTATTATTATTATTATTATTATTATTATTATTATTGCTGATGTTGTAACGAATGTTGTGTTAACTGCCGCCACCACCACGAATTATCTATATGCATAGATTGCGTCATCGTCCGGCGGCCCTCGAACTAGCTAGTCCCAGAGTGTTCTTGGCACTAATCGCTAAGTCCAGAAAATTCTCGACGGCACCCGCCGAGTATAAATACGCGGCGGCCGGCGACCGCAGGCAGTCTTAAGTCTGCAGTGGAAGCTGAGCTGTGAAGTGTCAGAGGCAGTGATTGTGCTCAGTACGTGAACCGTGGCCAGCGTCGTGAGCTGTGGTCAGTGCAGTGGACTTGCCCAGTGCAGGGACTGTGGCCAGGCATGAAGTGGTCAGTGCTTAGGACTGTGCGACAGTGTAAGAGAAATGGAGCGTGAAAATAAATACTCAAGAGAAGTGTAGTGTCAATAATTAATCAAGAGAAGTGTGCGGTATCTAATAATCTAGTGAAGACTATCTATACATAAATCAAGTGTTTTCAGCGATTGTGTTAAGAAACAAACTAAACGTTTTGTTAAAATAATACCAGAGTTTTAATTCACCACCTAGTATAGTAACATTATCATTATTATTATTATTGTTTTCACGCCACGGTGGGAAGGGCATGTGGCGAACATGACGTATACCTATCACCGTATTTAGCATATTAGGGCCTGTCGGAGCTGTTTCTTTCGTCACGAAGCTGTAGAAACTGAGAAGATTGTATTACAAAGCTTCAACTCTCGTTTTACCCTGACCGGGAATCGAACCTAAGATTGCACCACTGAAAGCTAGCACGCTGACCATGAACCATCCGGGAGAGATATTTAATGTTATTAAAAAGAAATAAAAACTGTGTATGACGTACTATGGAACAGAAGAGCAAATTGTGCACGTTTTGACCCATCTGTCGACGCATAGCTAAAATACTGACGTTGATAAAGTCATTTTCCTCTAATGCAACGGTAGGTTCAGAAAAGTAACTATTTTGCAAATAAAGTAAAGTTTAAATCCATATTCCCCAGATTAATGCATTGCAGACCTTCCAACGAATCTAATACATACGTTTCTTAGAATGTTTTCTGGTATAATGAATCGAATTTTAAGGAATGTGATCTTGAATCACTTAAAGTCCATGACCTTGGAAGGAGATGAGAGCTGATTTACGATTATTGGCATGAGAATGTCCACGATGTGGCTTGTTTCTGTCGCTCAAAACGTGCTTTGTATACGAGGTATATTAGGAACGTGTTTTCTTTGCATGTCATGGCGTACGCAATGAAGATGAAAGCGAACAGTGCTATCGTTTTTAAATATCAACATTCTCTACAGAACGATGGAAAAGTTTAAACTTGCAAAAACGTTCTTCCTTGCGACAGTAAATTTCCTTAACAAAAAATGTAATTATCCACAGCTCATTTTATCTTGCTATAATTACATTTTAAATTATTTCGCAAATAATTGTTTGTGTATTGTATTTGTAATGAATAAGTACTTCGGTTTTCATTTCTTGTTCTTAGTTAGTTTCAAATGACTTTCTAGAAATTCGAGAGCAAATCATTAAGTATCATGTGAGTGGATGTAGCGAAACCCTCTTTTGGAACCTGTTCATTGATTAATAATAAGATAAAAACATAATTTTGTAATTGACTGCTTGCACAATCTTGTCTTTGATCTACTTGTATACCATCTTTGTCCTTGAACGACAGTATAAAGAGAGACCGTTGTTATTAGCCATGAATATGCACAATATAACTTCTGAGAAGGGAACTCAGTTGATTTTGCCAGTCCAATGTATTGCTTGATCGAACGTTAGTACCTTCAGTGAATAATCAACGAACGTATTCTTTTGGTCGTATATTTTTACGTCGGCATATTAAGCAAACTATCGTATTTTGCAGAACCCTTTGTCCAACTCTGCAAAATCATTGACCTTACACCAAATAAAGATGGTACGACATAAATAAATCAGCATATTAAATCTCATGCAGGTCGTGTACTTCCTCAGTGTACTTCCTTCATCCATAATGCTTTGATGTTCGTACTTTGATCTACCGTTGTTCATCGTGAAAGTTTCTAGAAGCCTTGAAGTAAAGGTAGGTTGTATTGAAAGTAAATGTCACGCCATCTCTCGATTAGCATGTTTTGAAGGAGACTCATATTTCATTGCTTGTCGGACAACGAAAATCTGCTCGCTTTCATGTTTAACAAATTTTCTAGATAGGAAAAAAAAAGAGAATAATAAATAGGGCAAAATGTTGAATTTGGAGACCTCAAAAACGGCTCCGAATATTTTCTTTTACGTTTTCCTCCGGATATTCCTCCGTCGGAAATTATTACATCGTTTTGCCATTCTTTTTAGGAGTAAGAGGTCCTCAAATGTGTATGATGAAAGGCCTGTAATATGTTTATTTACTTTCACTTATTGAATCGAAAATAAAATTTCAGATACAAAAGTACTATTAATACTACTCATGACAACCTACTTTGAATTTTTTGATTTGTAATAAATAGTCTATGTAGTTTACAATGTCTGCATGTAAAACGTCATGTACATTACATGGAAAAATGGTCTATGGCACAACTTTGGTTTCAAGTCTGAACAGAAGTCGTTCCAAGAAGGAAGTTACATTCTGAAGTATAATTATTTTTCTTGGACAAAATAATGGGAGGGGAACCAAACCAAGTTAGGCTCTCTTATAAAATAATTTCAAGACCCGCTTCTGTCTCAGATTTTTTTGCGTTCGTGGCCACCTCATCCACCCTTACACACGTGGAGGAGACAGTCATCACTCATCACCGGGGGCGGATTTTAACGAAATGTCTTTTCTCTTTTCACTTTGAAAAATGCCGTTCAGTATAGAAATTTATTTTATGCTACGACAAATGGAAATGACCCGTTTTTATACGTAATTTTTTGCATTTTTGTCGATTTCGACTAATATTCATTTTTTAACCATTTTAGTCATTTTAATACATTTTTGGCTGATTTTATCGATTTTAATTGGTCATTTTAATGGCACTTCCTTCCAATAATATTTACGAGATACAACAAATGTTCTCCACAGTATTCCTGAGTAGCCTGGTATACCTTGTAGCGTCTTTCATTTCTTTGCTCAGAAATTGTAATGTCAGCCATTTTGTGTAATCTCAGATGTCTGCGACGGTTGTCAACGCCATTTGCGGTTCAGCTGATTTCTGGATAACTACAAACAGTGTTTCTGGTAAAGAACAGTCCAAACCAAAAGTTTGACAGCTGAGTTTGTTTGAACGAATAGAAGCAGCCTCGATTACATCCGTAATGTATCCAACAGTTTGAATTGTTCATCCTAACTGCTTTTGATAATATTTTTTACGTCATTTTTCTTTGTTTTAGGACATTCTTGAAAATAATTTTAAAAGCATTTTATTGATCATTTTTAGCGATGGAGTCATCAAAATCCGCCCCTACTCATCGGCATATACATTGAGACCGAGTAGCTGCCTCATGTCGATCTTTCTCCCTTCCTGAACAAATTACGCTTCTGTCACTAAGATATTTATCTGTTGTAAAAGGAGAAATCATGACCAACGTATAAGATTTCCGTATTTCGTTCCCGTCAAGCCAGTATTCATAGACGGAGTTGAAAATCTTCCGGTAGAACCCGAACCCGAGGCATTGAAGCTACCAATCCACTTGCGGCGCGCCCGTATATCGTGGTCGAGATCAGTTATCTCGTTATTTAATCAGTAACCAGAGCTAGTGAACCAGCCAGTGAAGGATTACAAGTTCACCTTCTTAACACAAGAGCGATAGCCGTCTCCTGCAGGCCCCGAACTCGTTCTCCAGAACGGCCTTTGACATCCGCCGAGCGGCCTTTCTCTCCCAGGCGGATGCCGGACCAGTCCGTTAATTAAGATCGCGTCCTTGATTTCCTTACACTTTACTCATAAACCGCATTACGTTACGACTCATACATTTACATTAACGCGCTGGCTTGAAAGAGATCGCGACCCAAACCCGGCGAGTCATTAACCTTGCTTCGCGCGGGGGACTTTTTTGCATGGAAATGACGGATTGTTTTCGGTATAAATGGTACAGCGGGAGCTGCAGGGCTAATGAATTGATCTAGTGCCCCGTCCGCGTTACGGGCATAAAACAGCGCGTGCCATATCGCAGAAGGATGGTTGATTTGCTATGCCGCTCCTGACACCGGGGGGGGGGGAGAGAGGGAATAGAAAGAGAGGTGAGGGACGGAGAGAGGAAGAGAGAGACAGGGCAATGCACATTGGTTGATATGCGATTCAGAGAAACATACAGCGTGAGGCATCTAAATTGGTCCCTGCAAATATCTTCGTAACAGAAGAAGACATCAAGATGCTATTTACGCCAAGTTGTTTAAGGTGATGGAGGAAATAACATATTTTAATTTCTTGTTTCTAATATGTAATATAAGAAATATGATCAACTTTTTTAAAAGTGGAAATATATATTTTTTCCACGAGTATTCTAAAGTTCTCGAAGAGGAGAATACAATAATATAATATTGTATAATATAATATAATATTGTATATTATATTAAATAATACAATAATATAATAATATATTTTACACTTCCTCAGAAACCACAAGTTCCGCGCTGCAACGCCTTTGTCAAAGGCGACAAGACGGAAAGCGGCTACAACGATTTTCTGGAAGACGCAAAGAGTGTCGCTGAACTCAGCCGGTCTCTAGATAAATTCTGCAGGAGGACGACTTAGAACGTTACATGTATATACTGTGGTTTTTACCTGTCAAGTAAAACAGCTGTTACGGCATCATCCAATCGAAAGGTTCAACGACACCACAGTGACGTCACTATAATAGCGTGTAAGGTCCCGTTTAGATGTCACCGTTACAGCTAATGAAATGTTACAGGCAGCAAAGTAGATATCGCATTGTAGTTCATTAAATTACATAGTTTATTACATTACTGCTCATTTTCCATTCCCTCTCACACCATCTAAATTATTAGCAGTCATATATTTTTTCTGTGTATCCTATTGAAATTGTTCAAATAAAATATACGAAAAGTGATTAGCGATGCTCCAGATAAAACTTATTGCTATCTTTGTATAGGGAACGGAATTTATTGTAATAAAAAATGCAAAATATGTACATAATGTGTACTTATTTTTTCCAAAACATGTGAGAAAAATAGAAAATATGTAAAATAAAAATTCATTATTGTGCTTAAAATTGTTCTCTACAAGCCTTGTTACCGATCAGTTCTTAACGATTTCGAGTGTCTGAAAGTAGGGTCTATCTCTACTGAAGTAACTGTACACTAGACCTTACACATATAAGAATTTTATTCGAAATATAAAATACGTTCATAGTATATATTACAATGTTTACGAGGAGCCGATGTACAAGTGAATAGTAAGTACCGTGTAGCGAGTGATGGATCCCAGAGTCGGTTAAATGGTATATATCCCACCCTCCAAATTAAACAATCCGGTAAGACAATTTTCTGTAAAAAATATGTGTTAGTTTTTCGATCGAGTAACAATTTTGCTGTTTGAAACATGAAACAAGCACGTGGTTGAAATTACTTTTGTGCATAAAAATACGCTCATCCTTGACTCGCAAGTACGCTGTAAGCGGTGGGGGGAGGGGTAAGTTTGACAATTCATAGCGTAGGTGGTAATAGAAGCGCAACAGCATTACATTTAATTTGTAAGAAAGATGATTCCGTAACAAATATTGCAAACGCGAATCTGAAATGTTCCTTTTTGACGTATAAATATATTGAAATGTAGCTCAAAAATTGAGGATATTTGTAAAAAGTAATACATGGAAATCCGTTCCCTAGTCATCATTATCTTTATTACAATATATTGGCTTCAAGAATAAATAAGAGGTCATCTTCGTCAACATATTAGCTTTATTAAGATAGTTGGCTTTCGACGGCTTTGCCGTCATCGTCAGTCTACAAGATACAGAAAGATATAACAAAATTATAAATAAATACACAATAAGATAGAAAATTAAATTACAATTAATGGATACATCTAAAGTATTTAGTTACAGATAGCAGATAAAATTTCAAAAAAAAAGGAAATGCAACGGAGGATTAGTAGCAGTTCAAATTAAACAAAAAATCAATAAAGAAAGACACATTATATGATTGCAAAAGTTAAGAAACATATAGCAGATAAAATTGCAAAAATGAATTGCGACGGGAGGGGGGAATTAATACCGATACTAGCAGTTCAAATTTAATTATAAATATATGTAAAGAAATATACATTCTCATATATAAAAGAAAGAAAAATAAAATTTATATATATATATATATATATATATATATATATATATATATATATATATAAGAAATGGGGGATAGTAATAATAATTAATATCAAATGTTATTACAAAAATGAGTTGTTACAAAGATACATTATGTTTAGACCTTATTTTACCTTTGTACTGTTCCTTAATACGGTCAGTATCGTATTTTAAATTACTGTACTATTAACTATTGTGTATTGTACTTCTCTGATGTTAAAAATGATTTTATATTTATTTGGAGTGCTAATGTATTTCAAAAGTAGCATTCTGTATCGTTTCTGGAATAATTTTACTTTTTCCGCCCACTTCTTCCTCCCTTTCTTCGCTTCTTCTCCCTTCGCTTTGCTCTCACATTACCCCATTTTTTCTTGTTGACTCCACCTCCCGAACGTCTTTTCTCTTCTCTTTCACTACTATGCATGTGATATTCTACTCTGTTAATGTTCCGCCCTAAGCCGCCATCCTGACTCAGGCTGTTCTGAGTTTACTGAATCGCTTAAGGCGTATGCAGGAATGGTCCCTAGTTTTGCACTCCCAGACGTAAATGTACAGCTTGCTCTCCCTTCTTAAATGTTACTACTCAGTATTAATGTAGATTCAGTGGTTAGGTGGAATAGCAGACCCTATGACCTGAGCTTCGCCATTAATAAATACATTATTATTATTATTATTATTATTATTATTATTATTATTATTATTATTATTATTATTATTATGACGGAAGAGTTTTTCCTCTGCGGTGGAGTGAAGTCAAGCAAACAATTTTTCTTCGAAGGAACTGTCCTAAGATAGCTAGCAGTACATTAAAAAATTTGAGTCATAATAGAACGTTCATGGCTTTTCTTCCGTATTTATTATCCCTATTTCCCTATCCCTATAATTTTCCAGGAATAGTGATTTTCACAGTACTATCTGCGTGTTTGTAGATAATGAACGATTGGCCGAAGGAGGATTGAGAACCACACAGACCACGGATTGAGGATACATTCCTTCACCGACAGAAATTCTTGTTCTCCGCCAACAGATTCCTGTACACAAACTGTTTATTTATTTATTTATTTATTTTACGTCAAAAACAGTTAAAAACTGCGTATGACGTGCTATGGGAAAAGTGAATTGTGTGCACATTTTCAAAATTCTGTGATCCCTACACTAAGTCATATACTACTTAAATTTTGAATTTTGAAAGGGAGAAAAAACAAAACTCCCATGTAGTAAAATCTATTTTAAAAATAAATAAGCAATAAATTTTGAATTTTGAAAGGGAGAAAAAACAAAAACTCCCATGTAATAAAATATATTTTCAAGGATAAATAAGCAATAAAATTTTGAATTTTGAAAGGAGAAAAAACAAAACTCCCATGTAATAAAATCTATTTTCAAGGATAAATAAGCAATAAATTTTCGCTCTTATTAATTCCTGCCGCGACAACATGGAAACGATAATTTGAATAATTGTATTTACCACTGAATTCTAAAAGACGTCATAGGAAATGAAGTTACATTTATGTCCAGAAGCAAAACAAGGGCCATCTCAGCATTTGCTCAATGGATCAGGAAACTGGACAAAAACCTGATCGAGATGGGGTCATTGACCCGAAGTTGTAGTACAATAGTTGTTACAGGTTGTTTATACTCATTTATACAGTCCAAATGGTACATAATGCATTATGTATCATTGTTAAAATTAATGTTACTTTTCTTGTGATGCTCAGTATAGTCTCTAATTGTATAGAAACAGTTATGCAGCAGAAACGATTTCACTTGGGATTTAAACTTTTCTATTGAATTTAATCGTTTAATGTCATCTGGCAAAGTGTTGTAAAATAATGTACATGTATTGTATGTGAATATTTTGTAATGAGCTGTTGATACTGTCACCTGA
The DNA here is from genome assembly GCA_964035755.1 of Teleogryllus oceanicus. Taxonomy (NCBI): domain Eukaryota; kingdom Metazoa; phylum Arthropoda; class Insecta; order Orthoptera; family Gryllidae; genus Teleogryllus; species Teleogryllus oceanicus. The sequence goes on from CAXIVR010000008.1 coordinate 15,367,537, forward strand.
TGAATATGATTTCTACGTCGAGTGTTATAGTAATAGACTTCGGCATTTTTGAAAATATATTCCGCCCTTGAGCAAGTCATTTTTACAAAAATCACTGATTCGTAAATAAGAAGACACGGTAATGGTAGAATTCCTAGATTAATGAAGAGAGGCTTACATGAATCACGTGGGTGGGATTTGGTTATTATTCGTACAATTCGTTTTGTAATCTAAAAGTCTGGGAGCTATAAGATGTATTTTCCCAGAATATTATGCCATATCTCAGGCGGGAATGAACATTCGCGAAGTATACACAACGAGCAGTATGAAGGCTGACTGAATTTGCAAGAATTCTGAACGCGTAGCATAATGAACTTAATTTTGTGTTCAATTCATTTAAATGGACGTTCCATTTAAGGTTTGACTGAATTGAGAGACCTAAAAATTTTGTTGCCTTAACATCAGTCAATGGTACACTGTTCATTTTCAATGGAGCACTGAATTGTTTATTTGAAATGGAAAACTGCATTAAAACCGTTTTCTTTTCGTTCACTATTAATTTGTTATTTCGGAACCAATTTGAAACATCTGATATTGTATTATTTACTGTTTCTTTATTGCAAAGGATGTTCGTATCATCCGCAAAGAGAACCGTTCTTCCGTTTCGAATCGTCGAGGGCATATCGTTTACGTAAAGTAGGAACAGAATAGGCCTAATATCGATCCCTGAGGAACTCCACATGCAACGGGCAAGAGTCGGAAAGGTGCGTACGTAATGTTCCATCATTCCAGTAAGGTATTTCAACTCTCTGAGATCGTTGTTTAAGGTACGAACATAACCAATCTAGAGCAATACCACGAATTCCATATGAAGGTAATTTGGAAAGTAAAATGTCATGATCAATGACGTCAAAAGCTTTTGAGAGATCTAAAATAATCCAATAGGTGCCTCGTTTTGATCCAATGATGAGGCGACATCTTTAAGAAAGAAAATATGGCTGTTTCCGTTGATTTTGATTTTCTAAATCCATGTTGGCAATCTGAAAGCGCGTCGTGTTTAGTGAGAAAGGGTTTCCATTCGTACGTAGAAAAGTCTCTCTGATATTTTGAAAAAGACTGATATAAGAGAAATGGGCCGATAATTTTGAATTTCATTTTGTTGCCTTTTTGAAAAGCGGCTTAATTTTAGCTGTTTTGAAAATATCTGAAACGTTCAGTGCATAAGATGCATTAAATATGTGGGTTAACGGGTGTATAATGGCATACGCACAAGTTTTAACAAAGAATCCGGAATTCATCTAAACCGGACGAATATTTATTTTTAGTTTACTGATTATTTTGAGAATTTCATAGGAAGAAGTTTCGAAACGAACATTGTGTCTAAAATTTTGGGTGAACTGTCTGTTTTTGAATTTTGTGCCTGAAGACCCTTAGTGAGATTAGCAGCAATTCTCGAAAAGTATTGGTTAAAGAGATTAGCCACTGTTGCCGGATCGTTCACATTTATATCGTTATATTTTAAAACAACATTCTCTACGGGTTTTCTAGTTGATTTGGTAATATGTTTTATTATATTCCACATTGCTTTTGTTTTATTATTTGAGTTCAAAATATCCTGATCGTTTTTCATGATTTTGGCCTGCCTTATGACTTTTCGTAACAATGTTTTGTTATATTCCACATTGCTTTTGTTTTATTATTAATCTTGAGATACGTCATGACGTTTAGAAATGAAAGAAAGAATTCGCTTGTTTTACAAGATGTCCTAATCCCTTGTGTTATCCAAGAATTGCTTTTCCTAGAAAGATTTAATTTTCGTTTTTGAAGAGGAAAGCAAGTGTTAAAATGAAATGAAAGGGTTGAAAAAATAATTATATTTGTCGTTTGTATCAGCAGTATTATAAACCGTTTCCCATGACTCCTGCATCAAGTAATCAATGAATAATTTAATTTTACTTTTAGTAAACAATCTAGTCATACGTGTATTATTTATTGTGTCAGTGATCGCATTTCTTATAATGGTAAGAATTTGTGCATCGTGGTCACTGTATCCTAAATCTTTTGTTTCAACTTCATATCGAGTAGTAGATTTGTTAATTATAATTTGATCAATTGCCTTCATCGAATGTTGTGTGATCCGTGTAGGTACTTTAATTGTAATGTCTAAATTAAAGGAATTAATTAAATTGAGAAACTTTTCTTTCTCGCAAGATTCGACCAGAAAATCAATGTTAAAATCTCCGCATACAACAATGGATTCAAAAGAGTGATTTCTGACTTTGTTAAGTGTTATCTCCAGGTTTTCTAAGAACGAAATATAATCTGCAGTTCTCTTTGTTGGAGGTCTGTAGATGCAAAGTATTATCACTTTTAGTGAAGTAAGATGCACAACAGAAATTTCGAAAATATTTTCAATGGAGAACACATTTAATTCCGCTAAGGGGATAGAATCAATATTATTTCTAACGTAAATACAGGAACCCCCATACGTAGGACCTTTATGGGATTCTCTCTCTCTGCAATAAAAGCCTGCGAGGTAAAAGTTTGGAATTTGGAAAATGCTAAGTTCATTAGGAGATAAGCAATGTTCTGTAAAGCAAAGAACGTCCATTTGATTTAGATCGCTCTGTAGAGCTGCTTCGATAAACTCAGTTTTATTTGAAAGGGATTGAACATTATGGTGGAGAATGTTTATTTTTTGCAAGTACCTACACGAATGTTTTTCTGCTGCATCTGACTGTAGTTGCTATGTATTTACTCCATTTTTACCTCGAGTGCGTGGTCGAAGGTTGTAGTGTGTCCCGGCAGTGACAGGTTGTGAGGAAGATGGGGCATCCGATGTAGACGAATTGGTAGTGGGAATGGGAGAAACGGGAGTAGGTTCAGAGGAAGAGGCAACAGGGTTCGAAATAAGGGTGGGGGGTGGAGAACGTAAGGAAGGTGAGAGGGATAGATTTTTGGCAGGAGACTGCGTAGGACTGGAGTTGATGATGTATTGTGCAAGCTTGTTACCGACTGCATGTTTTCCAGCAAGGTTCATGTGAAGACCATGCCGGGTGAAGTGTTTTGCTGAGAGGAAATTAATTTCAAAAGTGTGACATTTGTTTCTCTCAGCTGCAGTTTCAATTGTTGGTTTGCGTGCTTAATCTCGCTGCATAGTGTTGGTCTGTTGTACCAGAAGGGCAGAGTCGAGACTACAATGTTAGTATTTTGGGCGGCACATTGTAATTTGTTAACATGTTTTTCAGGTGTAAAGTTACCGCCCAAGTTAATGTCATTCTGCCCTCCTATGATAATGACTGTGTCCTGATTGGTCAGTGTTTTCGTGTGGGTGTCCAATTCTGCAGTCACATCTGCAAACCTCCCGTTAGGTTTAAAAATAGATGAGACTGAGAAATTGGAGGGTAACTTCCTACTGAGAATGGAGGAAAGATGGCGGCCATGACTGTCAGCTAAAATAAGTACCCGTTTTTAGGCTCAGTAGGAATGTCTTTGTCTTCAAGTGAGCTAGGATGCGCAGCTTTACGTGTTTTGGTTTTGACGCGCTTCCTAGCCTGTTTGCGTTGGTTTGTGCTTGTACTTGTCGATGGTAGAGAAGGGTGGTGAGGATCAGGAAGCGAGGAAAATCTGTTTCATAATCTAAAACACTAAATTTGTTTTGAGTTGTGACTGGATGCGGTGTCTGTGTCTTTGTACAGTCACGGGTGTACGGTTGGTATTATTCGCAGTGTTGCCGACTTGTACCCAACCGTCTGTGTAGAGAACGACCTCTTCCAACCTTCGGATATGTTGATCTAAATTATTGTTTATGTGTGTGAAGGCTTTCAGAAGGTCGGCTTTGAGAGTGTAGAGAGTAAAAAGAGTAGAACGAGCAGTAGCCATGTCACGAATGCGTTTTAATGTACGTGATAAAAATTGAAATAAATACAGAAAACCCAGATAAGAGCAACAAAAACCTAGCTTTGTATTTTAAAAGTGTTAAATTGATGTGTATTAAATAAATTAAAAGCAAGATTGAATACAAAACTAGAAGGTATGCTACACACAAAATCTAATGGAGCTAGTACTTACGAAATTTGGCAATGTGGCTACGTAGAATTTCGTCAACTTAAGCTGCAACTGTTTAATACAATCAGAAGATTATACTTTACCGTAATTAGATAAAAGATAATATCTGAAAGTTTGTCTTCGATATATAGAATAAGATTTCAAACAAATTCACTTTGATTTTTCACTTTTTCACGTCCTCGTAACGTTGAAAAAACGGAATCGTCACTTGTCACAGAAATAGAATAAATCTTTCAGAAAAGTAATTAGCACGGTGATTTAAATATAAGCACGGAAATAAATTGAACTGTGAATAGATTTAGACACTTATCACCACCTCGTAAATCTGAAGTTCGTTGAGGTTTGAATGTCCGTTTAAAATTCAAACAGAAATAGAATAAATCTTTCAGAAAAGTAATTAGCACGGTGACAGTCAAATTGCTAAAAGTAGTAGATATTCACAAAAATGTGAAGAGCACAACCAGATGCGTCCGTCTCGTAAGATGGCGTCAACCAATCCCCAACTCCCCAACTGTTAACTAAAACCAACCCCCAACTGTTAGTGAAAAATAGCCCAAACAAATATTCGGTTTGCTGGAGCAATGTAAATGTTCATTGCATTACTACTCACACAATTCACTTATTAGGAATCAGTTCAATATGATTTTGTGAATTAACATGTCCATTCCAACCCCGGAAACTTTGCTGGGAGAGATCTCTATTTTTTAATAATGTACGAATGGATGTAAAAACAGGTTGCGGAAGGAAGAATCGCGCACAGTTCGGCACCTTCTTTACTTTCTTGCTATCGCTTACGCAGTAGAGGGAACGTTATGTATTGCGTTATGTAGCAGCTGTGTTTTGCTGTGTTGTAAAGTGTTACTGCGCAAATTCCAATCTTGATTACACCTTTCGAGCGTTTATATCTTCTGTCCTCACAATTTGTCACGTTTGATATTCAACAAAACCGACGCAAAAATACAACATGTTTATGATTTAAACATTAAGTTGATTCCGAAATTCAACATTCGAAGTCATACTTGACAAAACGTGGTTTTACTTACAAGAAACTTTTAAAAATTCTACCTTCATTTGAATTCAGTAAGAAACGGCATTTGTAAACTTGCAAAGAAGTAATTTTTGTGGATAATTTGATTGATTACTTTCGTCATATGAGTCGTGTAATTAGAATTCCAAATCAGTGTGTTGATATATTCTGTTTCGGAATTCTTTTAACGACTTTATAAACGATTTATATATCATTTTATAATCATGGGAAATGCACTGCCTGAAATACACAACAAACTTTGAAGTTATACTATTACCTCGTATCCCCTTTTTAGTATTGATTCGGGAATTGCCTCATATGGCATAATGTGCTTATTTTGATTTTCAGTACCAATTCTCAGTGTGGCCACAAAAAGAATGAAAAATTTTGGTCTTCCATCTCTAATCCTAATTACTCTTACCTGGTCGGAATTCAAAATGCTCTTGCATTATTAAATGTTTTGATGTAGGAGGTAGCTTGCTTACCTTCGAGAAGCTTGGGCTCAAATACAAACATACACGAACGCACACACCACACATACGAGAACATTAGAACCATTAGGTTTATTTTTCTTATATGAAACAATCCTTCTTATTTATCTACCAGCAAAATTCGTAATTTTACGAATTATTAATTAAGTTAGATTCATTACTCGTTTCTTTTGAATGACACTCGTAATTATTTTCCGAATAATTTAGTTATTGATTTGAGCGCCAGGAAATAATTACGACTGTAACCCGGATGTTTCCTACGTAATTTTAATATTTCTCATCCAAAATTGTCGTGCTAGCTCAGTTAATTTGGTTCGTAGTTCATAATTGTTGCTACTTACTCTGCAACCAATTACTCAATCTGCCATCGATACGGAGTGGCGAAGAATCTGAAAATCTTATCAAAATATCTACCACTGGATTGCACGTAACGAATAATGATAATCAACTTTGTTTTAAAGTAACAAATTGGAATTTATTATAATGTGAAATATGATTCTAATAAAAGTTAAATATGAATTGTTACATCGTTAATCCAAAATGAAATTATCTTTGGTCATGACCAGCTCTCTCTATCTTGTAATAATTATAAATCAACTTTGTTATATTTGCGGATCTTCTTGAGCTCTTCACTTCTCCGTACGGCGTCCCGTAGAATCTTCTCCATCGTCGCAGCAGAATCTTCCTTCTTCATAAAGTCCTCCGCCCAATGTTCGCGATTAAGTTCAAATTCTCCCAGCGATATTATTGTTACCCGTTACTTCCCTTGCTCGCATCACGGGTGGATGCCTATACCCGTATTGACTATTACTTTGTAGAATTTCTATGTCTTTTCCCACAAGAACGTTTTATCCTAATATAAGAAACGATAGACTTGATTATACTGCAAGTTATTGCTTCGGATTTTTTTGTCCATCAACATTCTTTCCTCGACTTGGAAAAACGTCAGGAGCCGACCCGCTCATTACCGAGTGTCACTCTTCTTCCTAAAAATCCAAAGCATCAGAACTACATATTATCCTCTTTTGTCTTGACCTTTACGCCGGTTGTTTACTTGTCACATAGCGACCCCTCCGCGATCGTCTATTGACATCCCTATATTCTACTTATATAAATGACTTTTTATAAACAAAATGGTTCGTCATTTTGGTATATCACACAAAGTTCCCAATCTTGCAATCGCATCGTGAAAAATGCGCTGAACTTTTCAGTCACCGTATCTGACAAATTAGTTTAGTTTATTTCAGGTTCCCGCAGTTTTTTTAAGACCGCTTTTTAACTTGTAGGTCATGCAGCGTCCACTGTGATTGTTTACAGCGGGTAACAATAGGGGGAATAAGGACAACACGCTCACACACACACACACACGAACATGCCCGAGGCGGGAGTCGAACCCGCGACCCTTCGAGCCGAGTCAGCTACAGCCCTACAGGTTTAACGACCTCGGCTCCCCAGGCCGGCAACCGCAGCACTTTTCAGCCAAACGGCCAGTTCCAGAAAGAGAAGCCTTCGGAAAATGTATTTGTTAGTTAGTTAGTTAATGCCTTATTTTACGTGGCGAGACTCGGGCCATCAGGCCCGCTCTTCCGTCTAATCAGGCAAATTTCGCTACGCGCCTTTCACCACCTAGCGGAGAAAGGAGGTATTATCGTGGGCGACGAAAAAGGCGGATCTCAATTTTGCTTAGAGGCTTCTTTTAGGCTTGAGGATCTTTTACATGCAGTAAATCTACTACATGGGACAGCCGGCTTTACTTCCCCTCCTCAGGAAGGCGTACGAAGGATTTTTTCGCCCTGAAAACTCCACGGCTTCGATCGGGTACCCCGCAAACTCGGGTACAACAGTCCGGTACGCTGACCGTTATACCACCGAATCCGCACCATTTGCTCAAGGTGTTGCTCACAAATTATTTTCGGAGTGCGTTGAGGAAGCACGCTATATACACGCTATATATAGTACTTCACCATAAATGAATGTTGTGATTATCGCCCTTTTATCAGTGACTCTCCCTATAATGCTTTCGTCGCGATTCGGGAATAGGTTCCGCGCTCTCTCACATGCGACTTCTGCAGCCATTTGAAGACTTTATAATAAAATAGGAACGACTGGCAATGTTGTACCTATTCACGGCGAGTTTGGTGGTCGGACAAGGTGAATGGCTGGACTAGAGAAATGCGATAATATAAATATTTTTCCGCTGCCCTGAGAACAATGTAAGTTATTACCTTGGTTTCTAAGAAACATTGATCACTGGATAATAAGAGAAATAGATTACCGTGAGTTCCAAATTCGCGGAATCGCAGTTGTGACATTAATCGCGTTGAAGAAAATACGTTCTTATTATTATTATTATTATTATTATTATTATTATTATTATTATTATTATGTCGGGAAGCCAGTCACAAGCTCAAAGCTTGTGCGGTAGGTGCCCCTTTGAGGGACACACCTGGAGAGGGGAACCCACTCAAAATTGGGAATGGTGGTAACCGCTCTGAGAAGGTTTGGTGGGTTGAATTCGGCGTGCGTTGAAATTAAACATATGTGGCAAGTATCTGGAAGGAAAAAAAAACTAAACGCAGTTTGTTTATTCTCGTGAGACGTTCGGTGTATATAATAGTCTTATCTGATAATGTTTTGTATAAAAGTTCTGTGATACCAGTGTTAACACGAAAGCAGCTGCACTATGCCATAACGTGCGAAGGAATTTTATTAACGCCATTTGTTGTCTGTTCTTGGAACCACTTGGAATGTAGAGAGCCTCTCCCTCTCGTTCATAAAAGCAATAAACGGAGACGTCACCCAACAAGTCAGATACCATTATTTACACTCGAATGCCTGGTTATAAATGCTTGGTGAAGCTAATTATCATTCTCTGACTTCCTGGCTGGAAAATGGGACTAGAAGAATTACAAGTAACAGTAGAAGTAGAAAAAGAAGAAGGAAGTGAGAAGGCGAAAGGAGGGAGAATTAGGCGAAGGAAAAGGAGGGAGAATTAGGCGAAGGAAAAGGAGGGAGAATTAGGCGAAGGAAAAGGAGGGAGAAAGGGAAAAAAGGAGAAAGGAAATAATGATAAGTAGACATCGTGTTTAAGGAAATGCCTATTTTATTCTAGCGAACTTACTTACAGGCTGAAATATATGTGCACGAATCATGACAAATGATGACATACGCAATTTTATAATGCTTATTTTTTTTTTTGCATAAATATCTTTTACAGAATTATTGAACGTCGTATGTACAACGATACTCGTATGATTTTATTTATATACAATGCAAGATACCATAAAATCGGCCATGGTTAACGTGACAATTCATTACGAAGTCTTCAATTCACGACTTGGTATTTTAGAATTCGAGAATTCTTAAGTTCTAAAAGGACGAACATATTTTTGTCCATTTCCCTATTTCATATATATCAGCCATGTTCTCAAAACATGGTGGATTGACAATACACGGAGGGCACCGAAATTTTAAGTGGAAATCAATGTAAATTTCCCAGAAGGCTTCAGTGTTGCTAATGTCGGACTTCTAAAATATATGGTATTCCCATCAGTAGATATGAAGAGATCCTTCTCTGCATTCAAACTGATTTTGTCTCCAATCGTCACAAATTTGAAATTGTGATCCTTGAAAACTTACTGGTAATTTATTGCAATGCAAACTATTAAGAATAAAATGTAGAAGAATTGTAAATATGTAAATCCAAGTTAATATTAAAATGTACGTACTTGTTTTGGCATTTAAGTTTACAAAATAATATAGACAAAAATTACAGTTTTTTTCATTTTATTGTGTATATAATTATGAAAGTGTTTTTTCCTTTATTCTTGAAATTTTCAATGCCTTTTTAAGCGCCTAATAGACGATTTTTTAGCGCCTAACATTCGATGTGTAATGATGAGTCTCCTCAGATCATCCATTACCATTGCAAGCAACCAATTGCGCGTGTTGACTTTCGCAGCCAGCGTCTCCGTGGCAACGCCCCTTCCTACCCTCTTCCTCCCCATTCTCCCCCTTCCTCCCCTTCCTCCCCCTTCCTCCCCCTCTCCTCCCCTTTCCTCCCCCTTTCCTCCCCCTTTCTTCCCCTTCCTCCCCCTTCCTCCCACGCTGCTTGACGTGCGTGGCGGACGTGCTCCGGCGCGAGAATCGCGCACTGCCTGGTGGCAGGGAAGGGAAGGGAAGGCCCTCGTGGCGAAGCGATGCGCCCTTTGTGCGGGCGGAGTCCTGCCCCGCCCCCGCCTCTCCACTCGTTTCGATGACCCTAAGCACCTCACGCACTCCGAGCTTCAGTTTTTAGTGTTGAGCTGACGCTGGGACCGAAAGGGCGAATAATTTCTGGGTAAATGTACAATGTTTTATTAAATTAAACAAAATAAATCGTTGATATTAAAATGCTGAACTGGGGAAGCACCATGAAAATTAGCTTGATAAAAAAATAATTAGTACCCATAATATATTAAGTTGGGGGAAATGGTGCCACAACTAAACGTACCACAATAATAAGGAAAGCAAAAAATTCGTTTGCCATTCGCTGAGGTACGTGGTCGCTATCAAATACTTGCGAAAAGAAATATCAGAAAATAGAAAGGGTACTTTTCTTGTTACAATGTTCCCAAGCCTTATTTGGAATCGAGCATAGTGCAATCTTGTTTATGTAGTCAGTCATATGACACATGGAATGGTTATCCTTTAACACAGTAGTTTTCTGTTACAACGTTGCCTTTTATCCCTATCGGCTTGGGGCTCAGCACTGTTAGTATTCGGGATTTCCAGACAGTCACCCATCTAGGAACTCTCAGTGTCTCGAGCTACTTAACCTCCGTTTCTTCAAGGAGCGTGGTTAAGCAGTTCGGCTACCGATGTTGACAAAGTACAGAGAAATTCAGAAAAGGAATAATCAATACTTTAAATAGGGACCTTGAATGAAACAACGATGAAGGAATGAAAAGAGATACAAGCTGCAGGAATTGATGGTTGCAGCAAGAAGTGTCGGCCTTTACTTAGTGACGATCATTACGGCGATGCTGACATTAAAAGTCAGGAGACGGCCACCGACACCAGCTCCGCTATACCGCCTTCTAAGCAGAGTTGTGCATCTGACGTTGACAACATTGCTGAGGACTTCCGGACATCAAAAGCAACATTGTTAATTTCGATTCCTAATTATGTGAACCGACCTGAAAGGACTTGACGGCTTCATCAGCAACAATTCTATGATAGGGACGTGATATCGAGTCTAGTCGAATTCCATACGTATTTCTTTTTACGCTGTGTGTGTGACACGTGGTTGGTAAAACACTATTCTTCATTTCCTAAAACACGATGTTGTCTGTAGTGACCAACATTTTGTTAGGATAGTCACTGGCACCTGAAATAAATATTCTTATTACAATTTACTCGGAAAGTTTAAAAAAGGATGATTTGATCGAAAAACCTTTCTTATAATCGTGTTAGATTAATCAAGATTATTAGAGTATTTTACCGCGGTTTGATGGGATTTCTACGAATTTGACATTCTCCTTACTGATTGTGACCTGATATGACGACTGGGGAGAGTGGATTGCAGACAGCAGGTGTATCCACGTTTCAAATTCATATACGTCTTCATGTAAATGTGTACCAAGTAGAGTGTATCTGTGTGTCCAAACACATGTGTTTTCCCACCCGTGTTTTGAAACTGACATGTGTGTTTATGAACAACTATCTAATCATGATTGGACAGGAGCTGTACTGTCGAGAGATATTTTGGTTTGGCACCCTAATATATACAGTTTCTACGGTATCTGGTTGTGCTAGAAGCGTATACAAAATACGTTGCTTGCCCACTTTATGTAACACGGCTTGGAAACATACAAGGCTTGTGTACATGAATGTTTCTCAAATTTTCTCACCAGCGTCCTCTATTTACCTTCAGGAATGTTTCACTCTGTTATTATACTGAGCATTAAAACAGATTCCATGTTAGAAACTCTCTTCACTCCATCTGTATATCATTTACAAGTAATGAGCTAGAGGACTGTTGCAGAAAGAAAAGAATTTTTCAGGAAAGAAAAGGTATGTCATAACAAAATGATTTAGTTGGAGTTAGCTTTATTGCAATACAGTGCATCGTAATGGTTGTGGCATTCAAACAAAATTCTGCCATTTTGGATCGTAGATCTAAATCAAGTCGTTACAACAACATGACGTAACATCCATAGATATTGATACTGCAACTTATCCATGTTTGTATAGTAGTCCATGGTTGCATAGTATAAATTAATATTTCTTCATAGTTTTAATATTTACATATTATATTAGTATTTTGTAAAATTACGCAAAATGATAGGAACTGTAGGAATCGCATTGGTATTGATTATCGACCCGATTTCTATGGGGCACCGTCACAGAATGAATTTACAAATAAAGTAAAAGTAGGATGAAAAAATAGTACGTATCACAGTGTTATATAAATATGTCATTATAGCAAATAGTGACAAAAGCGAAACAAGACTCAAGTCTAAAATCAGCTGATGTAAAAATGCAGATCAATGTTGAAGGATATGTTAATTAGTTCACACAGATATGCTCGATTACTCCGAAATGTTCATAATTCTGTGGTTTAACTTTTTTATAAATACTGAAACAGTTCTGACTGTTGTGAGAAAATGACATTGAATTCCGAAATGATTTTCATATTGTGTATCTCACCTTCAACGCTTCGATGTATTCATTAAGAATTTAGCTTTGTTTCACCTTTAAATTAAAATTTGAACTGAAATATTTCCTGATGAAAGCATTGGTAATGAAGGTTTCGTATCTCCGCGAACTTTCGCAATTAAAATACGATAGCGAGATAACGTCTAATAACCTGTCTGGATCGTGGGATTAAATTGATGCGCGCAGGTATTTACAAGTGGGCTTATATCACTGGATCATTTTGTTGCTTCTCCACTGCAGTTGGGCTCCTATTAAATGAATTTTCGATGCTTACGACGTAAACCATAACCGCTCCCAATCTCTCTTTCCCGACTGTTCCTGGAAAATGCAATTTTCATCCTTGGGGCCGTCCTCCGTTAGGGGAATTTTTAAGAGCCTTCACAAAATGAATCACTGTCTTCTATTTTTGGGTAAAACAATAATTATTTTTTTCAAAAACAAATGTATTCAGTTGTAAGAGGGGGAAATTATTGAATAAAAGCTAATATGTGCATTTCAATGTATTGTGACAGACCAAACATTTCTGTGAATAGTATGAATGAGAAATTACTTCTGCTACTTCGATTAAAGCGCTGATTTAAATCTATGAATCCAGACGCCATCAAACTCTGTTCTGTTCTACGTTCTAACGAAAAGAAACGAGTAGAGAATCTTTGCGCCGAAATTGTTTGGAACAGAAATCATTTGTTTTCCGGAAAGACCACGGTAAAAGGCGACAGATAAGAGTACGTCACAATCTTTGAACATTAAAAACAATTGAATTGCATCTTATGATATTAAGAATCAATACTGCGAGACTAGAAGAGCACGTAATGATTATATTAGTAATTTTTTGTTCCCTAATCTTCAAGGCCGAACCCTGAGTTCTTATTCATTTCATAGGTTTTGTCAGAGAATAAAATCTATCAACCGTACATCTTTTTACGTACTTGTATCATCCATCAAACGTACATCTTGTACGCTTCAAATATAGTATAGTATCTAAACAGTACTATAACCTTAAGTAACCACCCTTAAGGTATGTGTGTCCAAACGATCAATACGAACCTGAAAATGAGGGTCCGAGAGAGAAGGGATAGGTCGCAATACATATTTATTATTTCAAAAATACGTAAGAGAGAATGGAAAATGTGATAAACAACACAATTCACAATAGGTAATGTTTAAAATTAATTAATACAAATATTTTCAATCAATATTTTTAATAGAAAACGTCACCAATCAGGTCTTAAAATGGATTCGAAGCTGTTAAACGAACGTTCTACATCTATAGAGGTAATTGGCCATTTGTATGCACCACAAAATACGAGTTTTAGACAAAAAATGATGTACAAGTATATACGATGAGTCACCTCTCGCTAAATCCAACGCTATTTGTAAATTAATTTATTGTAAACAATCCTGTTAATATTGATCATATTGCATTTCAAGGGAATATTCTCACGAAGCTCGAGTTGGAATTTACACGAAAAGACTCCGATTTCTGCATTTCAGTTCTTTTTCAGGGCGGGGTTCAGAAAGTTAGATAAGACAATGGTCCGTAACAATTGTTTGTCACGTTACGCATGGACTCCATGAAACATGAGCAACCACGCATTTGCGATTGCTTCTGCTTCGCCAACATCCGCCCATCATTGATTCCGAGTACGCGATTTCCTAGAAGCAAGAGTAGGTTTGACGAAGCAGGATGGTCATATAAACGCAGTATTGCATTTCTTTGTTTCTCAGAAAGAGGATTCCTGGAACGTAGATTATCCAACTCGTATCTATTATCTTCCGTTTCCCATGAAAATAAATTAAAATCTAATGCAACGTGCAAAAAATAAGCAAAAATATCAAAAATGAAATGTGTTTTAAGTAATTCAGAATGTTTTGAAAATGTAGTATGTGCTGTTGAATGGTGCTACAACTGCACATACTTTCTCGCATTGTTTTAAATTCGCAATTTTCGAAAATTTAGAGTTCAACGAAAGTGAGACACGCGCCATTCCTTTGAGCATCCTTTCTTCTATCCGTGGGGGAAAATGGAAGATTTTTTTTGCAGTGGTTTGTTAAAAAACCGCTGCAACAGCTATTTTTATAAATTGCCTTAACTTCAACCCCAAATTACGCGAAAACTACTAGTTTTTCAAACAATTGTACATGACCTTTTTTTAAAGAGCTGATTTTTCTGCAATTTTCAAAAGTAAAAATTCGCCGAAAGAGAGACTAGTACCAAATGTTTTCCCGTTTCTTGATACATGGAGAAGAAAATTTAAAGAAAAAATATGGTAACTTTTAGAGAAAATATGTTTTAAACAAATTAGAAATTGGCTTTATTTCGCACAAAATTACGCGAAAACGACTCATATTTTTTGAAAACTTCTAGGGAAGCTTATTTCGAGATTAAAATTTCAAAAGCATTTCAAAAACAATATTCTGAGAACTTAGTGTACCGCAATTATGATTTCAGCTCTCTTTTGGAAGATGAAATTAATTTGTGGTTTTTATTTTTCATATATGAACGTATATACGGAGTAAGAAAAAAACGTTACGTAATTCTGCGCAAAGTAAATTTCCATATTTCAACGGAAATATACGTATTGAGATCCCCCGGTAAAGAAAAAGTAATATTTAAAAACGTCCGTCTGACATTCTGTTTGGCCGTTTGTCAACTACGCTAGCACCTAATAAAGCCCCTGGAACATTTCAAAACTCTCTAAAAAATTGCACCGTTTTTTCACTTTAAATTGCTTTTAATAATAGAGCGAAATACACTTATAAAAATTTCACAGATATTGTTTTTGCTTTTAACTCTAAATTTTCGAAAATTTCCTGGAAAGTTTTAAATTTTTTAGACTTTATCGTACAATAAAATTTTTTTTAAAATTTAATTTTTATGGAAATGTAGTTTCTTGAGCTTTGGGATCTTTGTCCAAAGTCACATACGTATTATGTTGAATTGTGGACGCAGACATCAAAGAGCATTTTTGGCAAAATTGGGAATGAAAATATTCGCTCGCGTGCAAACACAATATTTGCAAAGGCAAATCAGCTACAGATTTTGGCTATTATCCTCACGCGAACGAATCGACATCCTGCAGCGAGAACATGGAGAAAGATTACGGAATCAAAGTAATGGGATTTTTTGAGATGTTTCAGTGACATCAAGTATAGTATCCCCAAAATTAAAATATGGGTTTCAAATTCGAGGAGCCACGACATCTGCCAGATCACCCAGCCATGAGACAGACACTTTGGCCGTCAGTCGATTTTTCTGTATCAAGGACCCCCAAAACATGGATTTTGGCTACACCACATGTTTTAGACCTTTTTTCTAAATTTAGTGATTGAATTTTCCACTTTTTATACAAGGGCCCTGTAATAAGAGTTTTTTCTATCGAAAATTTGCCTTTTTTCGCGCAGCAATGTATTACTTTCTCTCTACTGCGTAAGTGGTGGCGAGTATGTAAAAGTGGATGTAGAGTTTCGCAGGTAGACACACTGGCATTCCTTTCTCGTACCTTCCTAACAGTTTCTTAGACAACGTAAGTCATAAATTTCCTCCTATAGATCCTTAGAATGTTCTGAATATAAACAAAATATAGCATGGGGGCTACTAGACTAAGCAGGACTCACCTCCATCCCTAAAATGGCGCGCCTGACGATAAGATAAGGAAAAAAAGTTTAGTATAATTGAACGCATTGGGAAAGATGCATTGAAACGTTAAAAAATTGCCGACGTGTGCGATTCTTAGGCATTGCGTTAATCACTATAAATCAAACAGCGGCTTGCAATATAATGTTTGTTTTATTAGAAATAAAAGAAAAACAGAAAAAAATACACCAAACTTTTTCCTATCTTATCTCATGATAAGAAAAACTGACGAAACTTGAGTACCACAGTTCGGAGAAAAAACTTCTACCCCGTTATTGTTCGTCCGTAATTCCGACCTGAGGAAATCTATGCTTTGATCGAAATCTCTAGATTGAAACCCCCTCTCTGGCTTCCTCGGCGGGGCGGAGTGCGGGGGCGACTGCGTGGGCCGGCCTCGATTACGGCCCCGCCGCTCCCCGCTGCCTTCCCCGCCACCCGGTCCCCGCTCCCGTCCTTTCCGCGTTCCTCGCTCCCCGCTCCCAGTTCCCGGAGCGCCGCTGAAATTTCATCGCCTCTCTGCCTGCCTCTCTGGAAGTGAGTAATTTATTTTTAAACGGGTAATTAATGGCGTACAATTTGTTTATGTCTCGCGCAAAGTAGTTTGGTTTATATAGAGTTCGAGATAAATAAGAAGTTAAGAATTAATTTCCCGCAGGCGAGCGTTTCACGGAGGCGGTGGAGGCGGCTGTGCGGGCTGTGGGTGAGCCCCACAGGGGTCGACGCCGCGACCTCCGGGAGGGACAGCCAACTAGGCCGGGAGAGGTGGCTCAGTGCATCAATGATGGCATTGCAGTGCCTCTGCCGGGAGGCCTAGGTTCGAGTCCCGACTTGGCAAATTTTCGACATTAGTTTGTCAAATAGGTCAAATTCAGTCACTGTCTGAAGGAGAATTTAGAGTACTCTGATCGGTGGTTTCCTAGTTCCCCGATCAACACCAGGCATATGCCGGAGCAGTACTCTAACAAACGGGCCACGGACCGCGCGCGATGTTTCCTTCCCCTTCCTAGACTTATCGTCCCTTCTTACATACACTTATACCAACATGCACTACACTACCACACATGCCGGAAGACCGGGCGGGAGCTTAGAGCTTGTTCCGACTGGTGTGCTGCTGTGCTAGTGGGAGAAACCTGGTTGTGGGAAACCCCGCTAGTCGACGGTAGGTCGGATCCCCCATCCAGCGGGGGAAAATCATCGCCACCTGCCGATGAAAACACATTCACTACACTAATGCCCTCAGTAGTGGACGTGCCCAGAATCACTAAGAACTAGCCAATAAAGACTGACCTTGCGGTCCTTCCCAGGACTTTTCAACTACTGCATTTATCGTCAATGCTCAAGAATGGCGACAAATCTCAAAAATCGCATTTTTTAAGTGACAAAAATATTGCGAAAATAATGTTTTTATTAGAAAAAGGCCATGAAAGAATGTTTATGAGGCAGATTGTATAGCGCATATCCCAGAATCCAAATTACAAAATTGTAGGGCAGGTTGGGGAGTCAAAGACCTCTTTCTTCCCAAAGAGAATGGAGGTAAATTTCGTATAACGAAGTTACACATATGATACATGTGATAATGAAGTTACACATATCACTGAAAGGAAACCTTTCCTGCTTTCGTTTGACAAGTAATAGAGTAGTCGAGTTTTCTCGAAAATCAAAAATTTCGACGGGAAACATTTCACCAAATTTTAGCAAATAATTATCAAGGTCTGATGTTTTTGTTTTTTTTCGAATAATTAAGGTTCATCCTAATGTAGAAAGATTTGTTTTGGATACATCAAAGTCTCTTGTTAGAATAAAACAGTTCTTTTGTAAAATGAAATTTTTATTTTTCTGGGGTACCGAATATGGCTTCTCTCCGAACCGGGAGCGGTAGCTCAGTGCATCAACTGATGCCACTGCAGCGCCTCTGACCGGGAGGTCGTATGTTCGAGTTGTGACGCGGCAGGATTTGCGACACTAGCTTTTCAGCTAGGTCGAATTCAGTCGCTGTCTGGAGGAGAATTCTAGCGGCCGGCTGCTCTGATCGGTGGTTTTCGGTGGTTTCTCCGATCAACACCAGGCGAATGCCGGAGCAGTACCCTACCAAAGGGGCCACGGACCGCGCGCGATCTGCCCTTCCCCTTCCTTGTCCTATCGTCTCCCCTTACACACACACACACACACACACACACACTTACACTAACATGCACTACACTATCACACATTCCAGGACACCGGTCGGTAGTTTAGAGGTTGTCCCAGCTGGGGCGGTGCCCCGCTGGTGGGAGAGTCCTGGTTAGGGGGAAGCCCCACTAGCCGACGGTAGGTCGGCGCCGGATCTCGCCATCCAGCGGGGGAAATCACCGCCATCTCCCGAGAAAAAACATGCACTACACTAACGGGACTATTGACCGAAGCAGTTGACGCGCCCCGAAACACGAAAAAATCAATCAATCACAGCTTCTCTCCGTTGCTCTTCCAGCCGACGGGGAGCTTCTGGCCTTACATAGGCGTACTCGTAGTACGTTTGGGACATTGTGCGAATCCACAGGGATATTATGGAATTATAGCAGGGATGTGCTCCACCACAGCACTGGATAATATCATGTGGATGCGTAATAACTGGGATGAGCCATTATAGCTTGGGGTTTCTACAGCACAAAGGGTCAGCCTATTGTCTGCTCCCAAGGGTGTATTTACTAATGGGTTGGGTAGACATAGTCTCCTGTGCTCTATGGCCCTTTCTTTAAGTTGCCAGCCAGTTTTAACGTCGGTTTGAGCGCAAGGAAGACTGGAAACGATCGGCCAGACCAGCCGACCGCTAGATGCCTCAACCAAACTAAACAGCGACGCATTATCCAGCCCAAGCACCGCCTCTCGGGTACTGGAAATCTTCCATGGACGGCATTCGAACCTATGACCTGCCAGAGTTCGATGCTTCAGATGCGGACTGAGTACAACTGCATGAATATCCCATTGATTTCATCACAATTCAACTAAATCAATGCGCAGTTGTAGTGGTGTGGTGTGGAGGGCACGATTAAACTTTCAGTTTGATTAGCAATGTTTACACTCTATAGAGAAATATCAATGAATGTTAATTATGCTTTGCAGGAAAAAGGCACCGGCTCTCTATATGAACTATTTTTTAACTGTGGCCGAGATGCGAGCACACTTAGTTCCACGCTTTTGAGCCAAACAATGTGATTATAGAAAGATGATACTATTACACTCTTTTGCTGATTTGCATAATTGCACCTTCAGCGAACATAGGGCGTTTCATGTACACCGCTAACACACACGCAGCGTTGCTAATTAAACATGTCCTCCCCTTTCATAGTGCAGCCCGACATTTGTGACACGGCACCATTTCATTAGAGCCTGCCCGTCGCGTGGCATCGGAATTCGAAAATACATTTTGTCGTTTTTGTTTAATTAGGCAGTAACACATCACATCATATATGTACGCGATTGCACCGAATTTTAATCCGACCTAATTGACGGGGACTGCTAATACGAAAATATGATTTTGAAGTAGCGTGTGTGTGTAGTTTGCGAAATTACTCTTTTTGTTGTTGTTGTTGTTTGTTGTGGGTTCTTTTAAGCACTTGTGTTGATCAAAATCTGAGTGAATTCTCGGCAATGAAATGTGAAAAGAAAAACATCCTTTAGAAAATCAAAGTAGGCGAAACGTGTCAATAAATATCTGTGAAAAGTTATTAATCTAGTATATTCTAGTATAATCAACACGTTTGCGTCCAATAATTATTGTAGAGTCTCCTTAATTAACATTCTCCTGTCCAGTTTTTAATTTATAATAATTTTTTTGTCAGATGATGCTGTCAGATATTGTTGGTCGATACGGTGGCCGAGATCGCTAAGTCATTAGTGTCGTAGTTATCTCGGACCGAAGGGTCGCGGTTTCGAGTCCCGCCTCGGGCATGGTTGTAGTTGTGTTCGTCCTTTCACCCCTTATCATCACTATATCGTTTCATCTTCATAGTTACCATACTGTTAACTCCAATAGTGGTCGCTAATGACCTAGCTGTTGATACGACCTTAACCAAAAAAAAAAGAGATATTGTTGACGCAGTTCTTCTGACGCAAGAAAAAATACTTGCAAAAAGGAGCAAGCGATATTGTTATTATCCCATTCTGTAATCTGTTTTAGAAAAGTGAAATAGGTCGAATCTTCGGAAGGATTTTAGAATCTTCTACAGTATTAATATCAACATAAATATGTGAAGGTGACAAATAATAGCAATCCTGCTTTTCATTATAGCCATTTTTATTGCGCAAATGTAATCAACATTTTTAAAGAGTAGATAAAATAGTACCACCGAAAATTCTTACCATTTTTACTACAAAAAATGTTCTTTTTGTAAATTTTGCAGATGTGTTGGTTAAGGTACCTTAACGTTTTCCTCGTTGTATCATTATACTTTTCCATAACACTGTCACAGTAGATAGTATGTAATCAAACATTTTTAAAGAGTAGATAAATATGTACAGGTTTATTCACAATATGTACAATAAACATTTAAGTTACTTTTAGCTCTTGGAAAACGTTTACTTCCCTGATCGCAGGAGCGATCCTTAACAATGTAATCTGACTCGTGGCCCGCGCCACTCCTCAGCGAACCTTATGCACACAGCACGTGGCTCCCGTGACGTAGGTCACCCGTGGATAATCTCCACCCCGGCGTCCCAACACATGGGTTGCCGTACGAGCCTCGCTCGGCTCCGCACCGCCCTGGGCGCAAGTTTGTGCATTCGCACGAGGGTTCCACTCAGCTCGACAACCCCGCGCTCTCCGTTCGCTCTTATATAGCTCCCACCCACGTGACCTGAAACGTCACTGGGTTTTCACACGGCCCGCGCTAGTCGCGTTGCCAGGCATTTTGGGCATCCTTTCCCTGGATTCTAAGAATTTTGCACGCGGCACGCGGCAAAAGGCGCTGTCCGTATTTTGGGCATCCCTTTCCTAGCTCTCGGAATTCTCCCAATACCGCATTGTTCTTACATCCTGCCTGGCCCTTGCGTCTAATCCCTTTGGCGCCGCCATTTTGAGTGGAGCGTACAATACGTTACAATAGTATTTCATATTTAATGGCATAAATTCAGATGTTTAATGTGTACTTCACTTTATTTAATATTAATTAACATTTTGCAATAGACAAATTTTGAATTTCAACGAACCGCAGTCTCGTGTTTAAACAGGAGTTTATTTCGAAAAATCAAGCGGATAAATATGTATTTTTTTTATTCCCCATACGATTGGGAATAAAATTTTCTAGCATTTTTTACTATTAAAATTACATCGTGCTAATGCATGGCTAATGCCGTTTATTTTGAAGCAAAAACTAATACCGAAACCGATTTCTCACTCTTTTATAAATGAGATATGTCTAAGAAAGAAAAAGAAAGAATATGGATTAATTTCAGTTTTTGTTTCAAACTAACATGACATTAAAATTCAAAATATTATAATTCTTGGAAAATTTGCCGCCCCTCAAAACGTGCCGTCCCAGAATATAGCCTGTTCAGCCCATACGTAAATCTGCTCCTGGGTAATGATCGATTACTCAAAATAACTCTTCTAAACATTTATTTCAATAATTCATAAATCCCTCTGAGTATTGTGATAAAGACGCGTGAGGTGCATGCATCGAAATTGTTATATTCCATTTTGGCCATTTCTTTATTATGGAAAAATTCCTCGCGTGATAAATTAAACCTTCCGAAATAAATAACTGAATTCGTGCTCGGTTTCAGTCAGAAGTGGAGAGTTGTGTTGTAGAAATGTTGAATTTACTGTTGAGCGACAGTGATACGAAAACAATATAGAAGTGCCCAATATTGCAAACCTTTTAATATACTTCATATTTCAATACGCGTTTACATTTTTTATTGCGTCATATTTGATGCTTTAGTCAATGTAAATAACCACGTACTCCTAGTTTTTTCACGTTTATTCAAAGGTAAACTTTCAAACTGTGGTACGACATTTGTTATTTCTACAGATATTACAGTGTATCTTTTTTCGGGATGTTGACTGACTCGTGTCAGTAAACTCGTATGTACTCCTGAATGTAGGAAAATAATCACAAGATGGAACGTTGAAGTTTGTAACACCTAATACGTGAGTGAAAACCCCCCTGATTTTTTAAAATGGAAAATCTGACATTTTAAATTTAAAGCTTTATGTACTAACAATTATTACCGCGTAGGATCTGCTGACAATTTTAAAAATTTCTTGTCTTTCATTTCAGAAAGATTTTTTCCCAATAATTGTATACCTTGTTAGCAATATTTCCACTAATAAAACTTGATACTTTGAATGATAACATATTCCAAATGTTGAAAATTTTAGTTTAAATCGACTGATCAAAACCACTATTTAATGCAATTTTAATTAAACATCTATTAAATTATATTAAATTCTATACCATGTTTATCACACAAATTTATTGTATTTATAAATTAATGAATTATGTTACTAATAAAAATCATAAGTATATTATTAATTTTCAGTGCGCGCAGAAATTAAAGAAAACTGCAGCCTTCGACCCAGTGAAGGGGAACTTAAAACAAATCAGTAAATAGATTCGATTGAATTCTCAATTCTCATATCAAAACGTTATAGCCAGCCCGGTGTACGGTGTGATCAGATGACAAAAACGTAGCAAAAACCTCAAAAATAAAAGTTTATTTTGGGAACTTTCGATCATCCTACTCGAAAGAGGAATGTTTTGTACATCTGTTGTGAGTGTAGTAAGCCTAATCACTGTACCTGCTGGGCGCTGTGGAAGTTTGGAATACGCGGCCATTGCACTTCTGGCGTTAGAGGAGATAGTAGGCTGTGGTTTCTATTATTTTTAAAAACGTGCTCTAAAATAATTTTTTACTATATATCGCCACCCGCATGACCGCGGTCGCGAAAGCGTGAGGTTAGTTTCGAGCTTGTCGCGTGTTCCAGTCATGAGAGAGCGTGGTTGTAGCTTTCTGGGTAGAGACATTGTTAGGACTCATCCAAGTCACCATGTATCGCCTCCAATGTATCATCTAACCTACAACCGGATAGAGGTAGCTCAGGGCATCAACTATCAGTGCAGTGCCTCTGCCAGGAGGTCCTGGGGTTCGAGTCCCGACAATGGCAAAATTTTCGACACCAGCTAGATGGAATCCAGCCTGTCTGGAGAGAATTCTAGCGGTCGGCTGCTTAGATCGGTAGTTTTCGTGGTTTCTCCGATCAACAACCAGGCTAATACCGGGAGCAGTACCCTACCAAACGGGCCACGGACCGCGCGCGATCTGTCCTTCCTCTTCCTTGTCCTATCCTCTTCCTTACACACACACTTATACTAACATGCACTACACTACCACATATCCCGGGAGACCGGTCGGGACTGTAGAGCTTGTCCCGGCTGGGACGGTGCCCCGCTGGTGGGGGAGTCCTGGGTTAGAGGGAAACTCCACTAGCCGACGGTAGGTCGGCGCCAGATCTCGCCATCCAGCGGGAGATGATCACCGCCATCTCCCGAGAAAAAACAGGCACTTCTCTAACGGGACTAATGACCAAAGCAGTTGACGTGCCCGGAAACACGAAAAAATCAATCAATCAAAAACAGAGCTTCAGGGTGTCTCAGGGCACGGAGAGAACTGAGGGCCGCTGGTGTATGTATAAATCTAGGCTTTTTATCCAGCCGACAGCCGGTTATCCTTTAGGTTCCGATGGGACGCATATTTGTTCATACACTTGCGGGGTCTTCTGATCGGGGGTCAGCAGAACGCGAGGGTCTCCGCGACGACACATATGAGAGGCAAAGGACAATCATGCCCGTGGCGGGTCTCGAAACAGCGACCCTTCTGACCGAAGCATTGAGTTGGTATGCGCTCTTAGCCACCTCGGCCATCCAGCTCGGCATACCCTAATGCATATGACGGGTATCTATTAAGACGGGTAAGGATTACGACGTTAAATCCATTGAAGATACTCAGTGTGTGACTGCTTCAGACACAGTTGATGTCATGTGCCACGGAAGAAAAAGAAGGGTTGTACTCTCTACCTACATACTATACAATGTTATTGCAGTGTTTTGATTCTGTTTGTGAATGAATTAAAGATTGGTCTTTGTGTTTTGAACAGTTATTCTATTTGTTAAAATATTTGATTGATTGCAGTGTTCAGAGGGTATTTTCATTTGTTGTTCTTAAGCAGTGTGCATGCTACTTTTTAGAAAACCGTTCTGTATGGGTTGGATCAACAGTATTTTGCTGCTGCAAGCCACTAGTTTGAAACAGTTGTACTAGTTGTTGTACACTAGTTGTACAGTTTATTCTAGTTCTTTTTGCAGATAATGACCCATATACTATTTCCTGAAACAAATCCACGTATTGTTTCGAATGTCAGGTGGGAAACTAATTTGTCATTGTAAGTTTTGAGAATACGGATTTCACTGGTTTAATTAAGGGTTTTTCTTCGTAATTCGAAAAATAAAGTTTAGTTGTTATTGTCAAACTTTCGCTAAATAAAGAGAAATAATATATTTGCAGGCATGCTTTAGTATTTTTAATATATTTTGAGAGGTCAATAAATAAGAATCGTAGAATGAAGGTGAATGAGTTTTACAATGTGATTCCCTATTTCGTGCTTGCAATGTGCTTTCGTGCTTGCTTGCGAACATTATTTAATGTTCGTGGACGGTTTACTTGTGAAATCAAAATGAAGATATTTGCATATCGGAAATGTGGAATGATAATTTCACAGTTCATTTGTATCTTAAAATGACAAGAAAAGTTAGTTTAAAGCATCGAAATGCGCTTTTTCTCGATT